>OY728162.1:1330028614-1332528614 GCA_963277665.1 Viscum album
TATCAATTGTGGTTCCTTATCCAACTGGACCATCATGAATCCGAGAGGGTTTATCTAATTTTGTTTCAACATCTGTAAGATATTATGCACAAAATGTAGTACACTCATCCATCAAATAACCATTGGCTATTGATGCCTCTGGACGAGCTTTGTTGCGTACAAATCTTTTCAATGTACTCAAATATCGTTCAATAGGATACATCCACCTGAATTGCACTGGAATAGCAGCCATTACTTCATCAGTTAGGTGCACTATCAAGTGGACCATAACATCGAAAAAAGATGGGGGGGGGGAAGTTCCTCAAAGTGACAAAGCGTAAGTACAATTCGGTCCTGCAAACTTTTTAAATCACTCATTCGTTGATTTCTTAAACAAAGCTGTCTAAAAAATTACTCATCTCAATCAAGGGCTGAACAACATTAGGGGATAAACAATCACAAATTGCGATTGGAATCAACTGCTGAAGTAATATGTGATTGTCATGACTTTTCAACCCCTGCAATGTCTTGCTCATCATATTCACACACTTTGAAATATTAGAAGAATAACCATCAGGCACCTTGAACATCTTCAAAATAGAAAGAAATGTTTCTTTCTCCTCTATAGTCATCGTATACTGTGCAGCAGGCATATATGCCTTGTTTCCCTCAGATAACTATAAATGCAACTGTTTCCTTAAACCCATTTCTTCCAAATAACGGCGTGCATTAACATGGTCCTTTTATTTTCCACTGACACCTAAAATGGTCCACAGTATGTTATCACAAACATTTTTTTAAATGTGCATGACATCCAAATTATGCCTCAACATGTTAGTTTTCCATTACGGAAGACTATAAAAAATATTTTTCTTTTTTCAATTGTGATTGCGCTGCCTACCCGCAGCACGAATATTACGTACTGGAGGAGCCACCAAATCCTGAATTTCATATACCGTGCGGATGTTTTCTTCCTCAATCTACGATAACATTTCGACTCTTGTCATGATCTTTGGTGCTGGGCTGAACTCTCTAGAACCATCAAATTCCACTCTGTCCTTTCTGAGTCTGTGCTGAGGAGGGAGAAAACGCCTGTGACCCATGTATGCCCATTTTTTGGAATGTTTAAGCCATACAGATTTTTTACTTTTATTGCAACAAGGGCAAACAAATTCCCCTTTCGTACTCCAGCCTGATAAATTTGCATAAGCTGGGAAGTCATTGATTGTCCACAATAAAGCAGCATGCAGTTTGAACATTTCATTCGTTTCACAGTCATAAGTCATCACACAATCACCCCAAAATTCATTCAACTCATCAATCAATGGCTGAAGGTAAACATCAATCTTATCCCTCGGACTTTTAGGTCCATCAATAAGAGTGGAAAGTAATATAAAGTGTTGCTTCGTACAAAGCCACGGAGGAAGATTATATGGAACCAACACCACGGGCCATGTGCTATGAGTTGCACCAACGATAGACTTGAATGGATTGAAACCATCTGCTGCCAATCCCAATCGGACATTACGAACATCTTTAGCAAAGTCTGGATGTCTCTTATCAAATTCCTTCCATGCATGAGAGTCTGCCGGGTGGGTTAACATATCACTTTCATGAACTCTTTCTGCATGCCATCTCATTAAATTTGAATCATTAGATGACATAAAAAATCTTTTCAACCTGGGTTTAAGGGGAAAGTAACGCATTTGCTTTACGGCAATCGGTTTCCCCTGTATCGCAATCTGACTTTGATGAGTATTATTTCCCCTGTTCTCTTTCCACCTGGAAGCACCACAAACCGTACAAATATCCAAATGGGTAGTTTCTTTTATAAACAACATACAGTTGTTTGCACATGCATCTATGGTCTCATATGTAAAACCTAAGTTCTCTGTCAACTTACGAGCATAGTAATACGACTCAGGAATCTTAGCGTTGACAGGAAGAACTTTTTTCAATAAAACCAAAAGCATGTCGAATGATGTGTCTAACCAATTATTCAAAGTCTTAAAATGCAAAAACTCCACGATAAATGACAGTTTATTGTAAGAAGTACATCCAGGGTATAATTCTGTTTTTGCATCATCAAGTGCTTCATAAAACCACCTCGAATCACGATCTGCACCAGAGCGAAGATTTATCTCACCAGTCTCAAGATTCTGGATGTCAATGCCTTCAGGATGAAACCCACGTACCATTTCAGTAAGCATTTCATGCATTGGATCAGTCATCCTTGCATCAACATCCATCTGAGTTGCATCTGTATTTTGACAACGAACATATTCTTCTCCATGACGAGTCCAACTCTTATAATTTTTCAGAAATCCATTAAAGAAAAGGTGCTCCCTCACAGTATCTCGTGTGAATTGATATCTGTTAGCACATTTTCTACATGGACAACTAATATAGTCACTTCCAAATCCTCTCGTGAAGTCAATAAACTGCATAATGCCATTGAAATACTCTCTAGACGTTCGATTTGGAAGATCAATCCAACTCTTATCCATAATAAGATCCCTATAACAAACATTTACATAAGACTTATTACATTTTCAATTTTGATATCAAATATATTTAAAATAAATACTAACTAATTGTTTGTGAACCATTTATAAAATAATAATGTAAGTGAAAGCCCATGTCATACCTGATTGCGCTACAAACCTGGAATGGAGGGGAGTTGACGGCGGTGCTTTGAGGGAGAGGAGCGGTGGGGAGCCGGAGCCGGAGCTGGTGCGGCGAGGGAGGGGATGGCGAAGGAGGGGACGGGTGGAGGTGGTGCGACGAGGGAGGGGACGAAGACGAATGGGACGGGGGTTAGCAGAGTGCGGGGGGGGGGGGGGGTGTTCGGGGTGCTGGGGGGAGGGACGAGGGGGCGGAGGGCCGAGGGCGGAGGTCGGAGGCTGGAGGGGCTGGAGGACGAAGGCCAGAGGGCTGCCGGAGGGCTCCCGAGGGCTTCCGTGCTACCGGAGGCGGGTGGCGGGAGGCCGCAGGGCAGCCGTAGGGCAGAGGGCGGCCGGAGCCGGAGGGCGGAGGGCGGCCGGGGAGGGCGGGGCCGGCGGAGGGCGGCCGGAGGGCTACCGGAGGTCTGCCGGGCTACTAGAGGCGATTGGCGGGAGGCTCGAGGGCAGAGGGCGGCCGCTGGGCGGCCGTAGGGAGGAGGGCGGCCGGAGCCGGAGGGAGGAGGGCGTCCGGAGGAGGGCGGGCCGGCGGAGAGCAGCCGGAGGGCTGCCGGAGGGAGGCCGGAGGGCGGAGGGTGGCCGGAGGGTGGCCGGTCGGAGGGCAGGCCGTCGAAGGGAGGGGCGGCGGAGGGCGGGCCAGGGGAGGGCGGGACGGCGGAGGGCGGGCCGGCGGAGGGCGGGCCGGCGGAGGGCGGGCCGGCGGAGGGCGGGCCGGCGGAGGGCGGGCCGGCGGAGGGCGGTCCGGAAGAGGGCGGGGCGTCGGGGAGGGCGCACGGCGGCGGGGAGGGCGCGCGGCGACGGGGGGGGGGGGGGGGGGGCGACGGGGGGGAATGGTTCGGGGGAAGGGGGCACGATCGAGTGGAAAGGGGGGGGGGGGGAAGCCCCTTATTTTTTAAGGAGGCTTAGCGACCGCCAATGGCTGTCGCTATAGGTAACAGGGCTCAAATGCCCTGTTTTCTAGTAGTGCAACAAATTTTTGTTAGGCAGTCCCCATTATGGAAAATAAACGCGATTTATCTTCTGATTTTATTATCACATCCATGATTTACTTTGATATAATCCTAATTATGGATTGTCTTTCAAACCATGATGTGAAAATTTATTGAAAGATGAATGAGGTCACAATTTTTTTGGATGATGTGGAATCCTATATCTTTAGGGTAGAAACATCACCTTCTGATTCTCATCTAGATCCACCCCCAGTAGCTCTACTAAATTTAGTTATTAAGGTGGAAGGGAGTTCAATAACTATGGGTGAGGAAAAGAATGTTCAAATATATGATGTAATTATTGTGCAAGAATATGTTGACGTCTTTCCAGAGGATTTACCTGGACATCTACCAGAGCAGGAAATTGAGTTTTCCATTGAATATGTTTTGTTGGTACCTCATAATCATCATCAGATCCATTTTTATTTAAGGAAGAAAGGAACTAAAAAGAAATTACACCAGGGCTAAGGAGGTCTGAAATAGTGCAGTCCAAGGTAATCCCCTTGGATTAAAGACACACCCTCAGTTTTAGAGTAATTGAGTGATAAAGGATTTATTAACCCTATTATTTCTCCATGGGGAGCCCCTGTTCTTTTCAATAAGAATAAATATGGATCTATGAGGTTGTGCATTGACTATAGGTAGATCAATTATATAATAATAATAAACAAGTATCATCTACCATGCATTGATGATTTATTTGATCAACTTCATGGAGCCCAATATTTTCTGATGATTGATCTCCGGTCTAGATGTCATCAATTTCTAGTGAAGAAGGAAGAAATTCTAAAAAAACATTTCAAACTATGTATGGGCATTGTGAGTTTACAATAATGCCTTTTGGACTGATGAATGCACCATCTATTTCCATGGATCTAATGAATACTGTTTTCAAGGAATACCTTGATGACTTTGTAGTGGTGTTTATTGATTATATCTTGGTATCCTCCAAAAGCTATGAAGATTATGAAAATCACTTGCGCACTATTCTAAATACTCTTAGAAGAAATGAATTATGTGGAATTTTAGAATGTATGAATCTTGGATTCAATTGGTTTCCTTTTTGGGCCACATTGTCTCTAAGGATGGAATATATATTTATCTTGCAAAGACAAAGGCTATACAAGAATGGGCTACTCCAACAAACATAACTGAGGTACGTAGTTTTATTTGTTTTGTAGTTTATTATCAGTGATTCATTCAGAACATCCACATTTAGCCAACCCAATTACCAATCTTACATATAAAGGGGTTACATTTGTATGGAAAATGGAATGTGAGGATTGTTTCAAATAATTTAAGAGGAGGTTAGTGGATGCTCCGATCCTAACCCTACTATCAGGGAATGATGGGTTTGTGATCTATAATGATGTATCAAAGAAAGGGTTTGGTTGTTTCATTATGCAGAATGATAGATTTATTTCCTATACATCAAGGTAGTAAAAAAATCATGAAAAAAACTATCCCACTCATGATCTTGAGTTAGTAGTGGTAATCTTTTCTCTGAAAATATAGATACATTATCTCTATGGTGAAAAATGTGAGATATATATGAATCACAAGAGCCTGAAGTATATCTTTTCATATAAAGAACTCAACATGAGGAAATGGTGATTGCTCGAACTACTCAAGGATTATTATTTTACTATACACTGCCACCCAAGTAAGGCAAACAAGGTAGTTGATGCATTGAGCAAAAAATATCATGGAGTTCTCAACAAAATTAGGATTAACGAGGATCCTTTGTACATGAATCTAGTGAGGATGGATATGGGAATTATCAAAGAAGGTGAAACATCGCTAATTTTTCATTTAGTTTCCCAACCATCTTTATTATAAAGGATTAAAAGTTCTTATCCTGATGGCAAGAACCTTCAAAAGAAAAATTAATGTTGTGAAAGATGGGAAGATGGATGAATTTTTGTGTGAAGATGTTGTTCTAAAATTTGGGAAGAGGATTTGTGTTCTGGATATACCCGACCTAAAAATGGAGTTATTGGATGATTCCCATAGTTCAACTTCTTCTATACCTCATGGAATAACTAAAATGTATAGATATTTGAAGGAACATTTCTAGTTGTATAATATGAAGAGGGAAATTGCTGATTATGTATCAAGATGTTTAGTTTTTCAAAAAGTGAAGGATGAAAAGAAACATCCAAAAGGAGTCATGCAACCTATACCTACTTCTATGTGGAAATGGGATGATATCGCCATGGATTTTTTCACTAGATTACCCAAAACTCCAAGGAAGAATGATGTGATATGGTTAATTTGGGATCATCTTACGAAATTTACACATTTCCCCGCTATGAGAGAGTATTTCCCACTAGAGACCCTAGAAATACTCTATATCAATGAATTTGTGAAACTTCATTGAGCACCTCTCTTAATTTTTTCTGATCGTAACCCATGATTTACATCGAAATTTTGTAAAAGTCTTCACAATTATTTGGATTGTGAACTTCGATTGAGTACTGCTTATCACCCACAAACTGATGGGAAATTAGAGAGGACGATCCAAACCTTAGAGGACATGTTGAGATCATGTTCACTTTACTTTCAGGGTATGTGGGATAAATATCTGTTTTTAGTGGATTTCTCCTATAATAATAGCTTCTATTCAAGTATTCAAATGGCACCATATAAAACATTGTATAGAAATAGATGTCGTATACCAAATTGTTGGAATGAAGTTGGAGAAAGAAAGCTAGTGGTCCCAGAGGTTGTGGAGGAAACAACATCGAAGGTAAAGACTATTCAAGGACACATCGAAGTAACACTATGTAGACAAAAGAGATATACATTAAATCGAAGTAAGGTTCAAGAATTTCAAGTGGGAGATCATGTTTTCTTGAAAGTACCTCCACGGAAGGTCATTATAAGATTTGGAAAGAAAGGGAAATTGAGCCTGAGGTACATTGGGCCTTTTGAAATTCTGGAGAGAATTGAAGCTATTTCATATCGTTTGGTTATGCCACCTAGCCTGTCCAATGTACACAATTTGTTACATGTCACATTACTGAGAAATTACATGTCAGACCCAATGCATGTCCTCACATCTAAAGGTATAGAGTTGGAACCTGACCTATCTTACTGTGAAGAGCATGTCTAGAATCTGAACACTAATGAAAAAGTGTTGAAGAATTGAACAACTCATCTACTAAATGTAATTCGTAAAAATCATAAAATCGAAGAGGCAACATAGGATCCTAAAGAGCTTATGTTGAAGACATAACCAAATCTTTTTATGAGGTAACATTTTGTGAATTTTGAGGATGAAATTTTTATAAAGAGGGAAGAATGTAACACCCTAAGGATTTGAAAATAAATATTGAATGCATGAAACCCTATGTCCCTAAAAAACAATACATTTTAAAATTTATTTTTTAAACACATCTTTTCATCTTCTATGTTTTAAATTTTGAATAACGGTCATTTACAGTTGTGATCAGTAAGTTATTTGGAGTCTGATTGAACCAACTTGATTTTTTTGTGAACATTAGCATACCCTTATGAATAGTAATATGACCCTTATGAATAGTAAATAATGATATTATTTTATTTTCTTAAGGTAATAAGATAATGATATCTAAATTAATTTTTCGATGTGATATAAATCTAATTATACCATTAAAATTGTTATTTTTTGAATAAACTATGACTTTATTTAAAATTTAAATTAATCATATTTAGAAATTTATTTTAAACAAATGGAGTACATTTTTTAATTCTATAGTTTTAAAAATGTTTGGGGTGACTTTTGGGATTTTTCTAAAATACTTGAATTATTTTTGAATAGTAAAAAATACAGTTTTGAGTTTTCGGTGTGTTTAATGAAATCATAATGATGTAATAATTAAAATAAAATTATGGTATACTTGTTTATAATAATATATGTTATGAGGTGTCCCAAGTGGCTAATACCATGGTAAAATACCGTGTTCAAGCCCATGGTCTTCCAAAAACTACTAATGAGGCATCCTTTAAAATTAATAAAAAAACTCTCTCTCATTTACTATAAATACCCATTCATTCCTTAATTTTTCTTCGTTAAAAACACACCATCCTATAAGATCTGTTGGTTTTAGCTATCTAGTATTCCTCCAAAGTTGAAATCAAGCCCCCAAGGTCCCAACCTTCAAATCTTAGGAGTTACTCTACAAGGTAAGAGAATTCTCAACTTCTCTTTTATATTCAAGTTCTCTTTTATGTGGTATGTATTTCAAGTTTTCATACCTTGTTCTTATTTCTATATTTTTATGTCCCTATACTATTCTATGGGTCTTTTATTAATGGTTTACCCCTTTTACTTCTATTTTTATGTTTTATAAAACCTTGTTGCTTAATCGTTATGCTGTAGAATTTTCGTATGGGATCTCTCAACTTTTCTTTTATTTTCAAGTTCCTTTCTTTTCTTTGTTTTCCTCAACTCATTTCATCCAAATTTTATGATATCACCATTACCTTACATTTACTATATATTTTTTTTAATAATGGAATAATTCATCATCATATCTCCTTTCTCATTCTTTTATACTATAAATGAAAACACCATCCATGATGTGTTAATTTATCACATTCAAGGATGATGGGTTTTCAATTTCTATCACCATATTAAATTATGGCCATGAAACCATTTTTATCATTGAACCAGACTATAATATATGAATTATGACCTACTTAATATTCTGGAACTAGTATATGTACATAATATTAAATCATATGACCAAACTATTTCCCAATAATCAAAATACCGCTAAAATAATCTAAGTGAATGTCATTAATATTTCATCTAATGATCCATACTCATACCATGTAAAAAATGATATAAATGACCATTAACATCTATGTATGTTCATAAATAATATGGAAATTCAATTATGGATATTTACATCCATTCAACATGAACATCCATACTCATATACAAATATACCGATCATAAAAACCAAGGAAACGAACACTCTGGAACGACAGAATTCAATCCTATAACTTATCAATAAGAATATAATGGACTTAATAAAATTATTATAAACTGAATAAATTTATAATATTTTCTGAATTAAGTTATTAATAAGTCTAATTTCATATTCCAGGACCTTAATTTGAAGAGCGAAACACAATCGTACTTAAGGTAAGGGTTTCCTCATCTCGCTTCAATTTTCATGAGACATTCCTAATTCAGTATAGTTTCATGTGTATGATCTATGTATACTAACAATTGATTTATCATATCATGAATATATATTATATTATGTTATTAAGTGTAAAATTGGATTATTATTAGTTTTGGGGCATATGTTTCGATTTTTTTCTAAGTGGTAAGGGGTGTCCACATGAACCTCCATTTTCATTCAGGTTACTCTCATGAGACAAACTACAGTCTTGGTACAAGGCCTTGACAAAATGATTATTCATATCCTTGGCACAAGTCCTTGATGGTATTGTTTTGATGTCCCGCATTATGAATTTCATCATTATGAAAACAGTATTGATGGTTCTTGTGGTATTCGACTAGTAGAGTACCCATGATTATGGAATTACTTATTTATCTCTTATTCCAGCCATAATGTGTTCAATATTTTTTTTAAAGGAATATGTTTTTAGTAATTCAACATGATTATTGTTTATGTTATGTTATCTTCTATTATATTTCTTACCCTTACTGAGTATTTGAGCCCACCCCTTTCTTATGTTTCATTTTTTCAGGCCATGAAGAACATTATTATGAATTAAATGTAGAGATAACCTAGGATTTATGGGTGTTGATGAAGAAATTTCTTTGTTGTTTTTCATTTGAAGTTGTAATGATAAACTTATGTATATATCTTGCTTCCAATTCTACTAAACTACTCAGTCCTTCAGGACGCATATTCCTTGTTTATATGACAATTTAATAAAATAAGGTACCGTCTCTGATAAATTGTGGTCAAGTCCTTACAATGATGAAGAAGTCTTATAACCTAACCAAACGGCACCATTTTTATTCTTTCATGTTGGTTCATCTACATACTTTCAACAAGATGTTAAACCACATTGAAGCTCAAGAACTATGAATTGATAGAGTCGCATCTCAATGTGATACATAGAGATGCATATATCATTCCTCATTGCCCATCCACCACAATGTCTCAAGTCCCCTATTCTTCACTTATGTTTCATTTCCCCTATAGAAGAATCCTTTTTCCACTCCTTGTGTCTCAGACCGAGCATGGCTCATGTGGTTGAAAGACCTTAAAAGGAACACCAAATTTCCTCATCGCATGAAAATAAAATGCATGATTTCTTTAAGAACATTGTGTATCTTGATTCTTATTCAAATAATATATATAGTGACATCTGAATCTCCAATACTAGACCCATTTGAAACACACTACGGGAAATACCCCACACTACAATGTATGATTCAGGTCTACATGAGAGGATACAATATGGGTTCTCACCCTATGCATGAACACATATTCAAAAAAACATGTCCTTCACATATGAATTCAATCAATTTAGAGGATCCTCACTTTATAAATACATGTTGATTCATTCTAGTCAAAAAAATATGTATTGAGGCCTAGTACTCATATCCTAATCCCCCCATGGGGTAAATAAAAAATACACTTTCCTACAAACAAAAGAATATTTATGCAGGGTATCTTATTTTGGTTCTCCTCATTATAGAGATCACTAAAAAAAATAAAGATATATCCTTATAAATATGAGTTAGATCTATAAAATGGACTTAAAATTCATGTAAAATAGTGTTCCAAATGCTTACTTTATTCTAGGACATATCCCCTCCACATTTTCATATCTTCATAATCTTTCCTCGGCCTCTGGTGGAATAATTTCTAATTCCTAATATTTGTTTTTCCTAACTATGTTTTAATACTCCCAAGTTGGATTTTCATAAAATGATCCAAAAATGTTTTTTTCATGCAAAGGATATATTTTTTGAATATACAGTACATTTCCTGGTTTTCCTTGCATAAAACATCCCATAAAATGAGTTTGTCAATTCGTTGTAACTATTCCCTTGGGAGAAGTCTCTTATATCCTAATAATATTTTATGAAAATTTGATGGAACCTATGATCCAATGCCAGTGGTCATCCTTCACATATTTATCCCCTTTCCAATCTCTCCTAATATGATATCCCTCATGACCATTGTTTAAAAATCTCTTTTTCATGTGTTCAATGAATACTGGAAGGGTCGTGGGCCATTTGGCTACATATCATTCATCATTTCCAAAACATTATGGTCCTAGTCATATGACCTGAAACTAAATAAACCAAACTTCTTGGTCTTGGTTAAAACCTATTTAGAGAACATATCCCCCTTATTCTTTGTAAATTGTTACTTGAAATACCCTTTCTTTGTTTTGGTAATTTTATCCCGAAATACCAAACATTGTTCTAGGGGAAATCCGAATCTCTATAAACATTTGTATTCTTTACTTGATAGAATTTAATAATTATTCTGTACTTAATTTTTAGACTATATTGTAATATACCATAGTTTGATTTATATAAAATGACTTAAAATGGGTTAGCCAACAAAAGTATTCCACTATTTGACTGTGCAGTATACACCCTAGTTTACCTTGCCTAAAATATCCCATAAAATTGGTTTTCTAATTAGTGGTAACTTCATCTTCCAGAGAGACCTCTTATAATTCTATAAACCCTTATCCCCATACCACTCTTTGTATCTGGATATCCCCAAATCACTACTTAAAAATTTTATCATCCCATATATAAACATGGTATCACATTTCTGATCAAATTATCAAGAATGGGAGAATCATCATCCCTTCAATCAAAGCTAAAGACCTTAATTTTTATCCCCCTAATGTCCTCAATGTATGACATTAAACTGTATAGAATAATTTTTTTGTTGTATGACTTTAAATTGCATAGCATAATTTTATCACCGTAATACATTAAAATAAATGTTCAATGGTACGATCACATGACATTAAACTATATGATAATTTTTTCCTTGTCAAAAAAAGGGTGTTTTACATGGAATCAACCATCTAATTAAATATACCACCATTCACTTGAGTTAAATTCATGTTGGAGTGTTTTCTCATTCATATCCAGAACTAGTATATATATTACCTTCATTCTCAGACACTACCCTTTAGGAAAACTACCCACCATTGTCTTGAGAAATGTGAATCTTAAACATAAACCATCAGTAATATAATTTCAAAATTATTGATAAATTATTTATGTGACTCTATTGTAATACACCCAAGTAGGATTTTCATAAATTTATCACAAACTTCGATCATTTATATCAAAGAATTCCACTATTTACTATGTATTATTCACCCTAGTAGGCCTTTTATAAAACAAACTACAAAAAGGGTTCTTCAATCAGTGGTAACTTCATCCTCATAAGAGACCTCCTCTATTTCTTGATATCATGCTTTATATTCAAGAACAAAAAAAATGTGGCTTAAGATTCTCCACTGGATATATGAAGAATTTTGAAACAATATTTTCTCATAAGCCCTATTTGGGATATTATTTCAAAAAAATATGGTCAATAATATTCAATTTAAAACACTAGCCTAATCAGTTTGGATTTCACAACATTAAACTACCCATATAATAAGACACAAAACCTGTAATGTTGAAAACCCAAAAAGGGTTTTCTAACCAAAAATTCAAAACTCACTCTCTAAATATCCTATATAATGAGATTAAGAAAAAACTAGGGTGATGACACCAAAGAAACAAATATTGTAGGGTTATACATTCAACCATTGCAATAGTCGGACTATACTCTCTTAGACACCCGACACACACAAGTTTAGATAATTTTTTCCATCCCATCACTACAGTTAAGACTAACTATTATAAATAACAATTTGTTATTTAAATCAGTTTCAATATTATATTATGATTATTGAAGGAGGATATGGATGAAGCCACAGATGATTGGAAACAAAATTATTTTAATTTATGAAAAAAACTTGTAGGAACATCTACAAGATAGAGTATCTCCATAACAATTTTCATGTGACTGCAAACATTACTCTTAATCTGTTGAATATCCTCCTGAGCCCCATCCACCACCTCTTGGATCTCAATAAATCAAATGGCTTTAGTATACTTTTCCTTGAAAATTTCTTCAGTTGTAGTTTTAGTGGATGTTGATTGTTCAGTTTGGACTTCTTCTAATTATTGGTGGAGTTTTACAAGCTCCCCCTAAGTAGCATCCAATTCCTACAGAAGGTGAGACACTTGAATGGTTTTCTTGTTGATCTATTACTTATAGCCCACCATATTCTTAGTATGATTGTCCAATTACTAGGATAATACACCCTCAATACCATTATCATTGATGAGAATATTCTCATTTATGAGGTCATGTCACAACTCATGATCTCACACCCATTTGAAAATGATCTCTTTTATAGAAACATGAATTATGAGGTAATCAAATCCTCCATATCCCATCATACCAAGCATGACTAAAAGTCATTAGATTTTGGAAGGTAGGTCCTCAAGGGGCATCACAATTATTATTTTCCATGTATCCTGCTAAGCCCTATGATGTGTGATATTAAGATCATGTTGTAACTAATAATCTGACTTAGAGTTTCTGTTAGAGGGAGGAACATACTTTTGGAGTAGTGCATTTATTGAAGCACCCTGCCATGTTCCCTTCAAATCAATAATGGTTTCGTGTTTGAGTATTGGATACACTAGAAGATAAGATATTCCATCACTCCCAACTATAGAATTTCATGGAACTAAAATATGAGAAATACTCATCATTAGCCTCAAAAATATATTAGGTGAAGGAAAGATGGATTGATTAGCAGTCGATGGCACTCACCAAATAATAGGTCAGCAGCTGAGGAAGATGTCTCCCTATATTCCCTGACATCAACAGTTTGAGTTTCTTCCTTTTGATAAGGACTAAACAATTTGGTCCATCTAGGATTTACCAAATGAGGTCTAGGAAGACTCCCCATTTCAAGGTCCACCTCACCCAGTTCCCCATCAATAGTGGGACTGAGATGGACATCAATTTCTTTTTCATGTTTAGTCATTGAAACATTATCCATGGTTGGAACTATAAATTCCAATAATTCTTGATAAGAGAATCTGACATAAGGAAATTTATTGAACAAGAAATAAATACCTTCATCTATTAAATTCCATATTAAGTGACTCAGATTCTTATATAAAATTAAGAAGACTAATGTGTTCAATTATTTCATCAAAGTTTATTGCAAGTTTTATCATGGATATAGTTGACATATCAGATCTTATGGTAATATCACTCATTGAGATGATAAAAATAGTTGGCTTAGGACCTAGAATAGAACCCTCTGACTAAGACATAAGACCCCAACAATCTTCCTCGGTGATAGCTACAAGGTTAGTGTTAGTCATCGTAAGGTTATACATTGTATGGAATGAACCTTAAATATTATATAGATGGATGTAATTAATTGCTATATGAAATCTTATAACATATCATTGACATTACTTGATTCTTAATCCCTTTCTAAAATGGTAAAATGAGTAGTGATAGGAGCAGATGACTCATCCTCAACCCTCGACACTTCTTCTATAAAGGGAGACAACTCACATGTAGGGATCAGTTCTGGAAATAGAGATCCCTATTCCTTACTTGGAGGCTTATCTATAATCCCCTTGAGAGAGTAAATGAAAGTAATTACTACAATAAAATGACATCTAAACACGTTTTCTAGATAAAGAACAGATTAATGGCACAAGGGTGGCTTTCCATTGATAGCGAGGTGTTTATCCAAATATTTCACCCTCTAGAAATCCTTCTTCTTTATCTTTTTTTATGGAGGATATCTTGCATCAACTTCTTAAATGATAGGAATAGAAGGGTTTAACAGTGTTTCCACTACCATTTCATCTTCCATTTCTTATTTCTACGAGGATTGGTCTTCCGATTAAAGGGGTGATTAATTAGCCCCAAGCGGGGTGCCAGTTGGGCCATAAATTGGTGAGGGAGCCTCAGTTAATCTCTCTTTGATCAACTGTAAATATGAGTGACCTTCCTCTCAGCAATAGTGATCTATTTATGATAATATAAATGAAGAGAAAATGAATAGAAGAGGAAAGGATGACTTACATACTCAGGATTGACATAATAAAACCATTCTTCATAATATGAGTGGTCAACCCCTTCAGTAGTGCCTCATCTCATTATATCCTAACCTGTATCATAGAAGGAATCTTGTTTTCAATTTCATAAATTAGTGTTTCTTTCTCCTAGATATAAATCCTCACCTTAGTGGGAATATCCTTGAAGTGAATATTGGGTGGGGCTCAAGCATCCCCTATACCTAGAATCTTTAATTCAACCTGAAGGAATACCCATATGATTTCACCATAAGAGGACATTTCATGCCAAAATTGGACTACCTTTGGTCGTATTAATTGTGAAAACATCCCAGTTTGTTGTGAATATGATTTAATGGCCATGGATTTAATGGCCTACCTGACCCTTTCTGTTATAGATAGAGGATGAGAAAATGGAACTTGGGACTCTTCTTTGTGGAGATGACTAGTCTTCCAGGGTGAAATCTCAGTTGGTGTATCCCTTTTAACCCTAAAATGTGGACTAAACCATCCATGAGGTTTTTTGGATGATCTTTGGAAATCACCACATGCATCCTTTAAAGAGGATGATGCATCCCTCGGGGGATAAGAAGCACCGCCTATTGGAGCGGATGTCTTTTCACCTTGTTTTATACATTAGGGGATGGTCTAGCCCCAACATGGTGAAAAACTCCCTTAACACCACTTTAGGGTATGCTGTAATCTAGGCCTCAATATAACAGGAGACCAATCCACTATCTGCACCCATTGGAGCCAAATTGATCCCCACTTGAGTCAACTCCATGGCTCTGAGAATCCATAATAGTGAATCTACCATTAGATTCTTTTCTGATCTAACACCCACTATATGAGACATGGTTATTATTTTTATGTAATTTAAATTGGCTTGCAAACCTATGTGTAGAATATGCCTCACATATAACATCATTGTCGATATGATTCACCAGAACACCATCCCTGAAGTATATCATATATGATCTTATCTCATCACTACCCTTATCATAATCATAAAATATACTAGTAGGTGGTTCCCCATACAAGAAGATATTAAACTCCATGAATGGGATCATCCCCAATAGATTATCATTGGAATTCATATACAGATATTGAAGATAAGAAACAACATGAATATATGGTTGGAATGGGCTCTAAGTGACCTCACCCCCGCTCAACACAGCATAGGTTCTCAAGTGATTTGTAACACATCCACACAATACTTAAAATGGTCCTTCAATTTAGAATGGAGCCTTACCTATATAAACATGTTGTATGATTTGATAAATTTTTCCACGATAGAGATTTCCAACCTCAAAACTTATTTTCTGCTAACTTTTCCCCCATGAAAAATGTCCATGGCCTTATTCCATCATTCGAATCTCATATAGTAAATAGGAAATCACTTATCCACGTGGTGAGAAATCTTGTGAGAAGTTTCTTTGCAGGAACACTGGACATGGGCTTATACCTCTATTTTTCATACTCCCCTTTTCCCAATGTTAGCCAGAAAATACCAAGAGTGCTTCAATTCACCATCTTAGGGCATTCAGTTAGACATTTTCAAGTGGGTCATTTCCCCACTAATTTTAAGAAAGTGTGCATCCACACTTTGGTGTGGATTTCCTCCCTCATACAAGGATATTCCTCTATAATCTTAAGAGTCATTTTCAGTAGATCATGTGTCTGAGGTGGTTTTATTTTAGTATCACCCCATGATTCCCTTGGAAGAATTAATTCATCATACCTATCTCCATGAATTGGAACCCTGGATATCTTGTGGACATCCCATGAAATGATGTCTGCCTCTCAGTGAATTAGGTGGAAAGATTTAGCTTACGATCTTAACAGTATTATCAAATTAATAATAAATTCAATATTATTATATAAATAAGTCTTCCCTACCCACATAACATCATAAATTCAAACATCTTTTAGCTCCTTTTTTAACTCTACACAAGTTTTATGTACCCAATATTCCAACATCCACATAGGCTTGACACCCCCTCCCAAGTGGAAACACTAATATTTCTTACAACCCCTTCACTAATCTATCTAGGAACCGTGAAAGATGGATGAATAACAGTGTGGAATTAATTATTTTATGTGATTCTTTAGATCCAAATCACACTGGAAATGGTGTGTGACACAAGCTATGGACGATGTCCAAACATTAATATATGCACCCGTACTATAAACATTGGCAGCTGTAAAATTCATGTAGCCTTAAAACCATGAGATATGAGTCTAATTATTCAAGGCTAGTATCAAGACACAATTTAGGTGATCATGGAAATAATGTTGAAGATAAGTTATCTCATGTAAATCATGATGGTATTTCTTTAAATGAATCTCCAAATCAGGTAGAGTTGTATCGCATACATCGTAGTAGTCGTGCCCTATAGGTTTCATCTTCTCTTCAAGATACTTTAACTTATTTTCCTCAGAAACATTAGTATTTATAGCTACAGTTGAACCATCAAAGAGTTACTATGTTTTCATTAAAAAAAGTTAATTTTATTGAAAATATTATAGAAATAGAGAAAAATGGAAAAATGCATTAACTCGTGCAGTTCCCTGCACAAGTTCCTGACACAAGACCAGCACTCTCGTCCTCCATGTAATTCATTATCTGAAATGTATTCATCACACAGATAGCTACATACCGTGTCTATGTGAATGTGACCTTCAGTGAAGAATCTTAGTAGAGGGATAGTGTAGGAGACTAATGTGGTGAGATATGAAATTATGGAGTCACAAGGGTCGATCGTCAGAATGAGGACCCTATTTATAGATACGGAATCCTACCATCATGACCTTCATATGTTCTTCTATTACACGGTATACTTAATCATACTAAGAATGCAGAAGACCTACCTGAATTCACTAGGTGAACCATACCTCCTTTTCATACCATTACCATAGGATCAAACCCTCTACTTTCGATTGGATCCAATATTGAGGGGAGGATTTTGTAGACACTTTATTTCATCACATGAATGAAAAGTAAATGAAGGGAAAAATGTCCCTAATAAGATAATAAGGTAAATGAATAAGGCCAAAGATCTCATAGGCCACCAAATTCCATTTTTCCAAGTACCCTAAAAACTGTCATCATGCAGGGTACCTATGAGTTAGCCTGCATGGCTGGCATCTAAAATACCATGCATGATACACATAAGATATGCACCTAATAAAGATGAACCATTCACCAAGGGTCCTATATTTCCCAATAAATAGGACATTGGTTTCTACATTTTGATGGATATAAATTTCCGAAGTCCAACTGCAGCTCTACTTTCCCTAGTCCATCATTCACCCCTTGAAAATCTTCTAGGTTGATCTCTAAAACCTAAAGGAGTTGATATTAAGTAGGTTTAGTGGAATTAAATTCTTCATAGGGTTTAGAAATAATCAATACCAACATGAGTCATTCTATCACCCCATGATTAACGAATACTAGCATGAGTTCACTTTGCTTAACAAGGGACATGCACGAGCCACCACTAAGAACACGTGTAGAGACACTTTAAAAAAAAATCAAGGTCTCACCCAAGTGTAGTTTCCTAGGTATTTCTTCTCCCATGGTTCTAATTTCTCACCCAAACCTACCTACGTGAAGCACCCCCTATGTGCACCTCTCTTATTTTGTCAAAACCTCTAGCTTGTGTGAGGCACACATTAAGCCTTCTCCAAAGCCATTCATGGCATACCTCTCTACCTTTTTATCCCTTTTCTAAGAGGGATCAAACTGAAGCCTTCACCAAAAACATAAGAAATGAAAAATGATGAAATGTAGATCACCAATGTGTCCCCCATTTGGGTGTCTATTCCTATGGTCATAGGTTTCATGCTCTTTTCGTGATGTCCATTAAAGGTACTCAGGGTTCATATGAGTGTGTATCCTTATGTTCATGAGTTCCCTTACCCTAGGAACAGTTTCAGGGAGTTCTTGGTCCCCTCATGGTCTCTTTAACTAGACATCCTCTTTATGAGTAATCCCTAGTCATGTAATCAAATAGTCTGGCTATCGTTTTTAGGCATAATCCTAAACATAATCCTCTCAAAGGTCGATACTCACCTGTGATAAAATCCTTCTGAAATACTCTACATGTGAGGTTAGCCACAACCAAAATATGTATGATTTGATTTCTATACATATGGGAAATGTAGGAATAATAATTGATTTCCAAACCCAACACACAAAACCAACCATGTTCTCTTCAGGACATATCCTCAATAGGACTTAATTCAAACTGTAAATTCATATCTCTTCCTGGTTCCCTAGGATGGTTCGATATAAGTCCCACACCAAACCTAGACTTAGAAACTTATTCCCATAAATAATTTCCACATGATGCTAAAGTGTATGGTTGGGTCTTTATCACATGACCTTAAAAGGTTTGATGTGCCCCATTAAGTAGCACTAAACTATGTGGATTTTGATTCCTATCACATAGATATGTAGGAATCCCATTTATGGGTTTGATCCCAACATAAAATAACATCCATCTCCTTGAATGGAAATACACTCTAGAGTTCCCCACTAAGTGTGTAGGAAACCAGTATCATTGTAATAATGACTGAAGAATCTCTAAGTAGTTCATAAAAGGATAACATCAATAGAGAACCTCATATACATGCAGATTTCTCCATTGATGAAGAACCTCAGATATATACAAATGATTCTATGATCTATACATATTAATAGTTTATTTTTGACACTAGGATGACTGGCATAATACTTAGTAATTAATAAATAATTCATGAACATATCATAAATTTTCAATAGAGTCATGGAGTATACAATAATCCCCCCCCCCAAATGGTGCAATGAGACCAACCTCACATACTCTCAACCAATGAGAGTTCTTAATCATAGTTTTTCAAATCACTAATGATTTCATTCCTTTTGAAAGAATGTCCTTTTGGATATGGAACCATTGGGTGTTTCTGGGTCCATGAAAAAACCGAATGGAAACAATTCAAAAATAGTGAACCTAATTTGATTAATTTCACAAAACTCAAACCCCCTATAATAAATAATAAGGAGACCAATTCTATGATGGGGAAACAACCAAATAAATGGATTTTCCCACTATCATGACTAGTCTTTAGGTTGAATATTCTTTTAAATGATTCCATGGTTATATTTAAAGAAAAAATTTACCCTAATAGTTTGGATGTTTTTAGATTTTAAATTAGAAATTTCAAAATGAAAATTTTATTTTCCTAAAAAATATTCTATTGAACTTTTAATAGAATTTTTCCACTATAATCATATAATTTTATGTTATAAATATTTTAGGGTGTATTTGATCCAATAATATCATAAACTTATTTTATATGGATGGAATATGATTGATATGTTTTGTAAATGATTTTATGAAACCATTTACATGTCTATGGGTTAACTAAGTTAAGACAAAATCATTCTGAAACTTGATGATTTTCCACTCTTTTATATGATGATAAAATGATGAATGTTTTTATGATAATTTGGAACACATCTGGTTTAATGTTATGTGACGAGTGGATCCATTATATCCCTCTATTGCATTTTTTGAAAATAGATAACTCATGAGATTACTATGTTTTGTGTGAACCTAATTTCATTCTCACAGCATTATGCATAGAAATTGTTTCATGTCCATTCGTTTTTTCATAGATTCCATGGACTTAATTTTACGTAATAAAAGGATTTCATGTCCTTAATTAATGAAATAACATGTTACTAGTTATACATGTTCATGATTTTATAATATTATACTTGTGATTGTTATGTTTTGGATATGCCCTCAGGGATCGTGATTGATTATTGATTATTCCTCACTCTTATAAATTTTTCCTTCTCTAATGACAAAGGCTTATTCAATTACATGTGATTAAAGATATTTAATTAATTGGGTATAACTTTATAATGTTTTGATCATCGTCTCATACCAATATAATAACACATAACCATTTATTTATATCTCATATCTTTACCCTTACTATGCATATGAGTTCACCCTTTCTTATTTTTTTCTTCCCCTTATTTTGATGAAAGGTTCTAAGTATGACATATCTAAAAAGGTACGAATATGATGAACTTTTTCTGAAATGATAAATATCCTTTATGAAATAATATGATTACATATTTAAACTCTAAATAAAGTTATCTTTTATGGTTTAGGGGCATGTATAATTGTGTTACGTACTGTATATTCATATAAAATGATGAAATGTTTATGTATGATATGGTTGGGTTTCATTGGTTCATATCATTATAGGGTATAGTTAGTTTTATATATTTTGATAAGAATTTTTTTTTGAAAACCCTGGTCATAATTCTATGAATATTATAACATCATAAATATTTGTTAAAGTAGATTTTGTGTGTTTTACTATCACATGAGTCCTTATCTAGATAACAAAACGTTGATGTAGATATGGAATAAATTCATATTGTAGTAACAACTATGAAATGGGATGACTGGATATTTACATGATCAACACATGTGTATGATGAGTAGTCCTAATAATAAAAACCTAAACAGAGACTCCCATGAGATATACTTTGGTTAATTAAAATTATTTTTAGGAACCATTAAATGATATTTTATTTGATAATGACCATGGATGACCATGGTTAATATGAAATTATCATACGTTGATAAGAATTTACCATTATGTAGGACATATCAGGAAAGATTTTCATTAATATATGATTTTTCTCTGTGATTATTGTTTCTTGATTCTTAAACAATAGTTTTTGTTTTATTAAATGGATGCAACCGAAATGAATAAACTGAAAAATGAATGTGGAGAAAATTAAAATGACCATACTCATGAGACACCAAATGTATTGGGGTCTGTAATGAAATATCTTGTGACTATGATAACTCAAATTTCTCAAGCCATGGGTGGTAAACAAAACCTTTTTGATCATCCAAATGCATTAATTAAGGAGAAACTATAACATACCTAGCCTTTTACACATATTATTAAATGATTTCAAGCATATATAGCCTTAAAATAGCGACCAAGGATCATAAAGTATCATGTATTTTGAAGATTAGGTATATAAAAATGAAAACGTGGAACAAAAATAAAAACATATTTTATTTAATCATCTTAAATAGATTATCACTTATTTTTATCCCATAAATCTACATAGGAAAAACACGGGAATGCATGAACAAAGTGAAGAGATAATGTAAGGACCCAACCCCAATTGCCCGGAGCCGGTGCCTTATTTGATTACATAGGCATATAAACAATGAATATGAATCCAGAAGGACTGATTAGTTTAGTATTATTGGAAACAAGATACAAACACATGTTCAAATTTACATCATGAAAGGAAATACAACACTAATTTATTCCATTAGAAATATTCATTCCTCTAGATTATGCTTGCAAGTCATTCATAATTTACTTCTTCCAATCCTAGGAAAAGGAAACATAAGAAAGGTTTGGTCTCAAATGCTCAGTAAGGGTAAGAAATACAGTGGAAGATATCATAAATATAAGACATGGTGAATAATTGAAACCACATGCCTTTAATAATAAACTTGAACATGTTATGGCAGGAATATGAGTTGAGTAAATAATGCCATAATAAAACATAATCATGGGTATTATACAAGTTTAATAACCACATGAACATAAAATACTAGCATCATAATGAGGTAAGTGTGTATTCTAGACATTCTAAAACATTTTGTAAAGGCCTCGGCAAAGACGTATAATGATTAATGCCTCGGCCAATTCCACATCTATTTGTCTCATGAGACCTACCGATGCATCGAGGGGCTATAGCAGGCCCCACCCATCAAATAATAAGTCCAATTAATTCCTTATATTTGTGGGGATAAACATAAATAACATGTATATTCATATTGAAACTATCATATGAAATGTAACAAACTTTCCCCAGTCATTTAACATAAAACACTAACCATTCTGAGTAATATGGTGAATGGTTTTAATATAGATCACCGAAAATAAAATTATTTATAAACCATTAAATAAAATATGGTAGATTACATCATAAATTATAAAATCCAATAAAACATAAGAATCAACAAGAGTGTTGAATTAGAAAAAAATACTCGTATAAAATAATTAAGCAATTCTTGAGAGAAATACTCTTTTATTTTAAAAAGAAGAGTTCTTTTGGAAAAATATTTGTATAAAATGGGAAGTGAAGTAAGATATAATTTTTATAATAAAATTTTTGAGTTTATAAACATAATGGTATCCCAAAGAAGATTATAGAATGCCCTTGAAAATAGATAAGAATTTGAGAAATTCCCTCCAATCGGGCCTGTATTTTGGAAACAGTTTTGAAAGTTTCTTTTAAAACATGTAACTATCCATAAAATAGGGAAGAATTATGGTTGGTGTGCACATATATAATACTCATACAAAATTTATTAGTATTACATAATAATACAGAATAATTCAATTGAGGTAATTAGATAATGAAAGTAACCAGAATGAAAATGGACGTTCAGGTGCAAAACCCTTACCTTAAATCTGATTGTGTTCCCCTCTTGAAATTAAGGTCCTGGAATATGAAATTAGAATCATTAATAACTTAATTAATAACTTATTAGTCATTTATTTATTTTATCATAATTATTTTTTTTGTTCTTTTATTTCCTTATTGATAAGTTATAATATCCAATTTTGTCGTTCTGGAGTGTTTGTTTTCTTGATTTTCGTAATCAATTATCTTGTTTTCAAGTAATGGAGTTCTGGTGGAATGGATGTAAATATCCAGAAATTAAATTAAATATTATTTATGAAAATACAAAATTTTTAATGGTCATTCATATCATTTGGTTACATGGAAAAAGGTTGAATCGTTAGATGAATTATTAATTATATTCATTTAGATTATTTAAGCGGTATTTTGATTATTTGGAACTAGTTTGGTCTTATGATTTAATAATATGTACATATACTGGTTCCTGAATATTAATTTGGTTATAATATATATATTATATTCTATTTCAACCATAAAAATTGTTTCATGACCATTAATGAAGGAGAAAGTTAAGAACAAAACTTCGTTGTCCACAAAGGATATAAATTGGAACCTCATGGATGTTGATTTCGATTATAAAATAAAATGGGGATAGAGAGGGGATATTGGAGATGGTTATTCCATTCACATGATATTATTCCAGTATATAGATGATATTGGAGTTATCATGGTCATTTTTATTGAGTATGTGAGGAGAAAAAAATAGATGAACTTGAAAATAAAAGAAAAGTTGAGAGATCTCTTATTAAATTCGGAAGCCTAACGGTGTCGCTTAAAATTTCATAAAATGAAATGTTGAGAGAAAAATGTTATATATCATATGGAAATAAAAACTACATTTATAATAATACATTAAATAAAACTACAACATATGATAATGGAAATTCAAAGAGATAACATAAAAAAAATTGTCGACTAAAAGAGGAGGGTGAAGGATTCCCTTACCTTGCAGAGTAACTCATAGAACATGAATTTTGGGACCTTGTGGGATTAAGGAAACTTTGGGAGGACTCATAGAGAGGTAACACTGCTAGATATTGGAGGATTAGGGATTTGGAATGAATGAAAATGAATGGATGAATGGGTATTTATAGAAAAAATAGGGAGTTTTTTAATAATTTCAACGGGACACCTCATTAGCGGTTTTTGCCAAACCATGGGCTTTCCCAGAGGATTTTCCCATGGTTTTAGCCACTTGGGACACCTCATGTCATATGTTACTATACACAAGTCAAACAGCCATTTATTATGTCATTATGATGTCATCAAACTACTGAAAACTCAAAACTGTATTTTTACTATTCATGAAAAATTCAAGTATTTTAGAAAAATCCCAAAAATTCACCCCTACCATTTTTCGACGTGTATATTTCAAAAATGAAATCCATTTTTCAAAAACAATTTTCTAAATATTATTAATTTAATTTTTAAATAAAATTATAGTTAATTCTAAAAATAACAATTTTAAGGTATAATTAATTTTATATCACATTGAAAAGTTAAGTAAGATCTCATTATCTTATTACCTAAAGAAAATAAAATAATATCATTATTTACTATTCATAAGGGTCATATTATTATTCATATTACTATTCATAAGGTGTGTTACTATTCACTAAAAATCAAGTTTGTTCTATCAGACTCCAAATGACTTACTGGTCACAACTCTAGATGACCGTTTTCTAAAATTCAAAACACAGTAGAAGAAAAGTTCTGTTTAATGGATAGATTATAAAATGAATTCAATATTTATTTTCAAAACCATGGGATGTTACATTATCCTTTCCTTACAAAAATTTCTTCAACGAAATTCACAAAATGTTACCTAAAAAGATTCGGTATGTCTTCAATATAAGCTCTTCAGGCTCCCATGTTGCTTCCTCCATCTTATGTTCCTCCAAAGAAACTTTACCAGATGAGTCTTCTGATTTCTCAATAATTATTCTTAGGTATCAAGAATCATTATAGGATCCTCACAATAAGACAGATCAGGCCCAAGTTCTACTTCTTCATAAGTGAGTACATGTGTGGGTCTTGGAATGTATTTTCTTAACATTGACACATGGAACACATTGTGAACTTTGGGGAGACTTGGCAGCATAGCCAAACAGTAATCTATGGCTCCAATTGAGTCCATAATTTCAAAAGGTCTAATATAATTGGGAATTAATTTTCCCTTCTTACCGAATCGTATAATACCCTTCCATGGAGATACTTTTAAGAAAACATGATCTCCTTATTGAAATTCCAATTCCTTTATTCGGTTATCAGCATTGATTGTTTTCTTACATTGAGCTATTTTGATATGAATTTGGATAATCTTCACTATTTCCATTGTTTTGTCAACAGGTTCTGGGCCTACGATCTTTCTTCCACCAATATCATCCCAGCAAGTTGGTGTATGGAATCTCTTTCCATACAACACTTTATATGGTTTCATCTGAATACTTGAATGGAATCTATTTTTATAGGAAAATTCTAAGAGAGGTAAATATTGATCATGTATGCCTTGAAAATCAAGTGAACAATACCTCAACATGTCTTCCAAAGTTTGAATAGTCTGTTCTGATTGTCCATCAGTTTGTGGGTGGCAGGAAGTGCTCAAATGAAGATCAGTATCTAGGGCCTTCTGAAGACTCTTCTAGAATCATGATGTAAAACAGGGATCCTAATTGGAAACAATTGATGAGGGTACACTATGAATTCTTACAGCTTCATTAATATATAGTCTTGCTAAACATTCAAGTGGTAAATCTTCTCTTATAGCAAGAAAATTTGATGATTTTGTAAGATGGTCAACAATGACCAATATCACATCTTTCATTCTTGTAGTATTTGGTAGCCCTAAGACAAAGTCCATTGTAATATCATCATGTTTCCACATAAGAATATGAAGGGTTTTCATGACTCCTCTAAGAAGTTGTCTTCCAGCCTTCACCCGTTGACAAACCAAACATCGCGACACGTAATTAGCAATCTCCCTCTTTATGTTTTTCCACCAAAAATGTTCCTTTAGATCTCTAAACATCTTTTTTCTATATGTTTTATATAGAAATTAGAGCTATGATCATAATCCAATAGTTCCCTCTTTAGCTTAGGAATAGAGGGAACACAAATCCTCTTTCCAAATTTCAAAATTCCACCTTCATATGTGAAGTCAGCCAACTTCCCATCATTTATCACTATAATTTTCTTTTGAAACTCATCATCATCAGCCTGAGAACATTTTATCCTTTCCTGTAAAGAAATTTTGGCAACCATTTGAAAAATTAGTGATGTGTTTCCTTCCTTGACACTTCCAAAATCCATATTCCCTAGATCCATGAACATAGTATCCCTTTAAACTTTCATCTTGTTCAGAATTCCATAGTCCTTTCTTCAAAAATAATTGGCTACCTTATTTTACTTCCCGATTGTTAGTGTGTTGTTCAATCATAGTCTTTGAGTAGCTCAATCCAACTCCTTTGTATCATGTTGAGTTCTTTTTGTGATAATATATATTTTAAACTCCTATGATCAATATATATCTCACATTTTTCTCTATAGAGGTAATGTATCCAAATATTCATAGCAGATATTACTACTACTAACTCAAGATCATGAGTTGGATAGTTTTGTTCATGAATTTTTAGCTACCTAGACGCATAGGTAATCATTCAATCATTCTGTATAAGGACACAACCAAGTCCTTTATTTGATGTGTTTCTATAGATAACAAACCTATCATTCCATGATGGTATTGTTAGGATTAGAGAATTCACTAACCGCCTCTTCAATTCTCCAAAAAATTCTTCACATTCTTTGTTCCATGCAAACTTAACCCATTTTTGTGTAATTTTGGTCATTGGATTGGATAAATGGAAAAAGATTGGAATTAAACACCGATAATAACCTTCTAAACCAATAAAACTATGTACCTCATGTATATTCATTGAAGTAGGCCATTATTGCACAACCTTTTTCTTCATAGGATCTATAGATATTCTATCCTTAGAGACAATTTGGCCCATAAAAGAAATTTATTAGAGCCAAAAATCACACTTTCTAAACTTACCATATAATTCATTTCTTCTTAGAGTCTTCAAAATGGTGCGCATGTGATTTCCATGATCTTTATTGATTTTATAGTATACTAGGATATCATAAATAAACACCACCACAAAGCCATCAAGATATTCCTTAAAAACTCTATTCATCAAATCCATGAAAATAGATGGTGCATTAGTAAGTCCAAAAGGCAATACATGTAAACACGTAATGCTCGTACCTGGTTCGAAATGCTATTTTTGGAATGTTTTCCTTCCTCACAAGTAACTGATGATATCTAAATCGAAGATCAATCTTCCAAAAATATTGGGCTCTGTGAAGTTGATCAAATAAATAATCAATTCGTGGTATAGGATACTTATTCTTCATTATAAAATCATTGATTTCTCTATAATAAATGCACAGCCTCATGGATCTATCTTTCTTCTTAACAAAGAGGACAGGGGCTCCCCATGGAGAAATTCTAGGGAGAATAAATCCATTGTCACTCAATTCCTCTAGTTGGTTTTTTAGTTTCACTAACCCCATAGTCTCCATTCTATAAGTGTTCTTTGATATGGGCCTTGAACCAGTAATTAAGTCAATGGAAAACTCAATTTCACACTCCATAGGATGTCCAGGTAAATACTTTGGAAAGACATCAATATATTCTTGCACAAAAGGTACATATTATATTTGAACATTATTTTACTCACACATAGGCATTGCATTCCCTTCCTCCCCAATGATTGAATTTAGTAGAGCTTCTGAGGGTGGATCTAGATGAGAATCAGATGGAGAGATTTCTACTCTAAAGATAAGGGATCCTACACCATTATTTAAGATTGTAACTTCCTTCTTCTTGCAATATATCCTCGCATCATAATTTGAGAGCCAATTCATACCAAGAATTGTATCAAATTCAAACATTGGTGTGATGATAAGGTTAGATACTAAAGCGCTTTTATGTGTCATGATGGGGTCTAATTGACATGCATTTGTTGCAATGATACATTCACTAGGGGTTTTGACTGATAAATCCTTTATTAAATCAAATTAGTCATATCTAATTTTCTTAGAAAATTGGGAAGATATAAATGAATGTGATGATCCAAAATAAAATAAATCATTGGATAATTTTGATTAAATTATTAATGTACCTGACACCACACCATTAGGGACTTCAATATCAGCAGTTGTGATAGCATAATCTTTTCACTGCTCCCCTGTCCTTTTTGTTGCATGTTTCCTTGTCACTTTGGACAATCATTAGCATAGTGTACCCTCTCTTGATAATTGTAGCATTGAAAATTAATAACTTCCTTATTCCTCTTACAATCACCAGATAAGATGGCCCTTCTATCCACATTTATAACATAATCATTTTCCCTTTAAAAATTCACCAAGGTGTTCCTTCTACAATTATCATAGTGTGGAAATTCAACTCTTCCCTTATTCCATATTTCCTTGTTCCTTTTCCCATAGTTTTCATCATCCCTCTTCTTCTTTTGATTTCCCTTAAATTCATAAGACATAGAGTACTACTTTTCTATCTTAATATCACATGAAACTATATCCTCATATGATAAAAAACTTTGGGATGCCAATGCTCGCTAGAGGAATGGATTTAGGCCATCAAAGAATCGATCAATATTGCTCCTCAGATTCAGTATGCAGTCCATAGCATGCCTTGCTAACCCTGTGAATTTAGCTTCATACTTTGCAACATTATCATCTTCCTTTTTCTTTAAATTTATAAACTGACTTTCCATATCTTCTCACTATTCATGAGGAAAGTATTTCTCTATAAAGATTTCATTAAAATCAATCCATTCCATCTCATCTATTTCTTCCTTCTTTTTGTGTTTTGGATTAATGACCCCCATTGATCTGCATCTCCTGATATCTAATAAACATCCATGATGACATTCTCACATTCATTACATTGCAAACCAAGAAATATCTTCTCAAGCGAACTTATTCACAACTCATCTACAAATGGGTTTATAGTCCCATTCAATGATAGAGGTTGTTGCCTCATAATGCGATCTAACATAGCTCCCCCACATAGTGGATCTGGATGCTCCATACAAGTAAAGTTATTATTTGTAACCTGAGTAATTTGTCCCAATATAGTTATATGTTTCTCAGCACCAGCCACATCACCAGAGCCAACATCATTATCTTGCATCGGAGGGAAATCCCCATGCGTGTTCGTCCAGTTTTCATTCCTTCCACTAGGCCCCATTTTTAAATAATGTCATACACTAGATTAGGGTATTAATCATAATTTATAATCTCAATCTAGAAAAATTCTTAGCATAAATAAAAATTCAATGCATAGATAATCTCTTAATCATAAACATGGTATCATTGAGGAAAAAATTACATTTAAATCCTCCATAATGTATTTTAAAGAAAATTTGAGTTATGCTAAGAAAATCCCCCTGGAGTGTTGTAACCAAGAGTGTGGCAAGGCCCATTTTCCTATACCAGGATACCCTGGGTCAAGCCAAAAACTCCTTGTTCGAGCTTTCACTCCTAGGTACATCTGTGTCAGAGCCGCCTCTACCTACTTGTATCCAAACAGGGATGTATTGCTTGAAATATCCATATAATCTATTCCTTACCAAAATACCATGATATTCTTCTATGTTTATCCTCAAAGACTATCTTAGGCACTCTTCCCTAAACTACATTTTATGAATCTAGTTTCCATGTTTTCTACTAAACTTCCTCTGATACCAACTGTAAGGACCCGACCCCAGGTGCTTGGAGTCGGTTCCTTATTTGATTTCATTGGCATATAAACAAGGAATATGAATCCTGAAGGACCAAGTAGTTTAGTATTATTGGAAAGAATATACATATACTATTTCAACTTTACATCATGAAAGGAAATACAACACTAATTTATTCCATTATAAATATCTATGCCCCCTAGATTATGCTTGCAAGTCATTAATAATTTACTTCTTCATATCCTGAAAATGAAACATAAAAAAGGGGTGAGATAAAATTCTCAGTAAGGGTAAGAAATATAGTGGAATATATCATAAACATAAGATAGTGTGAATGATTGAAAACATATTCCATTAATAATAAACTTGAACACATTATGGAAGGAATATGAGCTGAGTAAATAATTCCATAATAAAACATAATCATGGGTATTCTACTAGTAGAATAACCACATGAAATTCAAATACTAGCATCATAATGAGGGAAGTTCATATTCTGGACATTATGAATCATTTTGTCAAGGCCTCGGCCAATATGTCTAATGATTATGGCCTCATCCAAAATCCATATATCAAATTGGGAAAGGCCTCAGCCAATTCCACGACTATTTGTATCATGAGACCTACTGAGGCATCGGGGGGATATAGCAGGCCCCACCCATCACATAATAAGTCCAATGCATTCCTCATATGAGTATAGATAAACATAAACAACATATACATTCATATTGAAACAATTATATGAAATGTAACTAACTTCCCCCATTCGTTAAACATAAAACACTAACCATTCCGAGTAATATAGTGAATGGTTTTAAGATAGATCACCCAAAATAAAATTATTCATAAAAAATTCAATAAAATATGGTATATAAAATCATAAATGAGTAAACCCAATAATACATAATAATCAACGAGTGTTGAATCAGACAAAAATACTCTTATAAAATGATTAAGCAATTCTTGAGATAAATACTATTTTAAAAAAAAATAAGAGTTCTTTTGGAAAAATATTTTTATAAAAAGAGAAGTGAAGTATAATATTATTTTCATAATAAAATTAGTGTTTTTTTAGTGATAATGGTTTCTAAGAACATATTATATAGTGACCTTGAAAATAGATAAGAATTTGAGAAATTCCATTGAATCATGCTTGTATTTTGGAAACAGTTTTGACAGTTTTTATTAAAACTTGTAACTATCCATAAAATAGGGAAGAATTATGGTTGGTGTATAGATATATAATACTCAAAAATAATTTATGAGGAGTTAATAATAATACATAAGAATTCAACTGAGGTAATTAGACAATGAAAGTAACCCGAATAAAAATGGAGGTTCGGGTGGAAAACCCTTAACTAAAATCTGAATGTGTTTCCCTCTTGAAATTAAGGTCCTGGAATATGAAATTAGACTCATTAATAAATTAATTAATAAATTATTATACATTTATTTAGTTTATAATAATTCTTTTTAGTTCATTTATGTCTTTATTTATAAGTTATAATATCGAATTTCATCGTTCTGGAGTGTTCGTTTTCTTGATTTTCATAAACAGTTCTCTTGTTTTTAAGTAATGGAGTTCATGTGAAATGGATGTAAATCTCCATAACTAAAATTACATATTATTTATAAACATCCATAAGTGTTAATGGTAATTTCTATCATTTGGATACATGGAAAAAAGGATGAATCATTAGATGAATTATTAATGATATTCACTTAGATTATTTAAGAGGTATTTTGGTTATTAGGAACTAGTTTGGTCTTATGATTTAATAATATGTACATATATTGGTTCATGAATATTTATTTTGTTATAATACATATATTATTTTCTGGTTCAACCATCAAAATGGATTCATGATTGATAATGAAGGATAAATTGAAGAACAAAACTTTGTGATCCACAAAGGCTATAAATTGGAACCTCATGGATGTTGATTTCATTTATAAAATAAAAGGGGGGGAGAAAGAGGATATTGATGATGGTAAGTCCATTAACATGATATAATTATAGTATATATATGATACTAGATTTATATTGGTCATTTGGACAGAGGAGGTGAGGAGAAAAAAAAGAAAAGAGATGAAATTGAAAATAAAAGAAAAGTTGAGAGATCCCTTATGAGAATTTGGCAGCCTAACGGTGTAGCTTAAAATTTCATAAAATAAAATGATGATAGAAAAAAGGTATCTCATCATATGGAAATAAAAAGTACAATAAGAGAAATACATAAAATAAAACTCCAATATAAGAGAATGGAAATTCAAAGAGATGACATAAAAGAAATGTCGATTAAAACATGGGGGTGAAGGATTCCCTTACCTTGTAGAGTAACTCCTAGAACATAAAGGTTGGGACCTTTAAGGCTTAATGAAACCTTGGGAGGACTCCGAGATAGGTAAAACCACTAGAGATTCGAGGATGATGGATTTGGAATGAAATAAAATGAATGGATGAGAGGGTATTTATAGAAAAAGAGAGGGAGTTTTTTAATAATTTCAAAGGGACACCTCATTAGTGGTTTTGACCAAACCATGGGCTTGACTAGGGTATTTTTAAATGGTTTTATCCACTTGGGACACCTCATGTCATATGTTACTGAACACAAGTCGACCAGTCTTTTATTAGGTCATTATGATGTCATTAAACCACCGAAACACAAAACTGTATTTTACTATTCACGAAAAATTCATGTATTTTAGAAAATTCCCAAAACTTTACCCCTTCAATTTTTCGACGTGTAGAAATCAAAAATGAACTCCATTTTTTAAAAAAATTTCTAAGTATTAGTAATTTAAATTTTAAATAAAATAATAGGTAATTTGAAAAATAACAATTTTAAGGGATAATTAGTTTTATATCACATTGAAAAATTAATTAATATCTCATTATATTATTACCATAAAAAAAATAATATCATTATTTACTATTCATAAAGGTATTTTACTATTCACGAAAAATAATGTTTGTTCTATCAGACTCCAAATGACTTACTGGTCACAAATCTAGATGACAGTTTTTCGAAATTCAAAACCCAGTAGAGGAAAATTTTTGTTTAATGTCTAGATTATAAAATGCATTAAATATTTATTTTCAAACCCTTGGGGTGTTACAGCTAAAAATACAAGTAAGGTAATAATCATATAAAATAAATCATAGCACAAGGGTTAGAAGGAATAAAATGATGACATAAAAAAAGAATGGAACTTAAACATAATGAATCATAACATGTATAACCTGAGATCATGTAATCATTGTATCATAGGAATGTTAAAACAACATAAAAAAATAAATAAGTATAAGTCCAGTCTAGCTTCCAGGACCATTTCACATGGAGGAGCATGAGTCCAGGATAACCACCAAGACCATTGCCAATAGTGGATCATGATTCAATGATATCCACGAAGACCACTGCACATGGAGGAGCATGAGCCAAGGCTAACCAACAAGGCCATTTCACATGAAATCTCATGGTACTAAACAATAACCAATTCATTGAAGAACTATATTGGTGGACCCATCATAAAATGTTTATGAATATGTGTTCCATATAAAGAATCAAACATAAACATAAGTGTTAACCATAAAAATCAGTGGATATCATAACCATATCATAAAGCATAAACAGAGGGGTGTATCAAAAAGGTTCCCATAAAAGAATGGATTTAGATAATAATTTGAAATTTATAGGAGAAAATAATAATATATCACAATAAATTAGGTACAAATTAATTTAAAATGTGTAAAAATATTGTTTAAGAAACCTTATAAATGATTCACTTTAGTGCGGTTGAAGGGAAAAGTTTAATGATATTTTAAACAGAGAGGGAATAATTATTTGTATAAAGTAAAAAATAACCAAGATAGTTTTTCATGAAAAAATTGTTGATTTTATAAAAATAATTATTGATTAAAATATATTACATGGTCCACTTGAAAATGGGTGAGAAATCAGGAAGTTCCCTTTAATCAGGCTTTCTTATTTCAGAAAATTGAGAATGAAACCTTTAAAATCTGTATTTCCCCATAACATAAGAAATAAATGATATCAATACAATAGTATGTGACATATAAATATAATTTATATGAATTATATAAATATATAGAATAATTAAATTAAGTTAAAGAGAGAGAAAGTGGAACCTAAAGGAAAAAATGAGGGTTTGAAGAGATCCATTACATTATGTCTGAAAGTGTTCTTCACTTGAACTTAATATCATAGAAACTCAAATTAAATCCATTATTTAATTAAAATAGAACCTTATAAATGTTTATTTTATTTATTATAATTTTGTTAAGTACATTTATGCTCTTTTTTTGAGTTATGAGATACAATTTCAATGTTCCTGGAGAATTTGTTTCCTTGGTTTTCATGTACGGTTAACTTGTATACATATATGGAAAATCATGTAAAATAAGAAAAGTTGTCCATAATTGAAATTAAATGTTACTAATAAAGTTTAAAAATATAAAATAGCTTTATATATCATTTTATTTCTAGAATTGAGGTTGATTCATTAAATAAAACATTAATGATAACCATTTAGATTATTTTGGTGTTTTTTCAATCAACACCAGGTAGTTTTGTTTTATCAATTAATATTATGCGTATATACTTGATAAAAAAAACATTAAATTAGACAAAATTCATATATTATAATTATTTTTAACCAAAAAAATTGTTTTATGACCATCCTTGAAAGTGGTAATTGAAATTTAAAACTCATCATCCTTGAATATAATAAATGAACACTTCACGAGCGATGTTTTCATTTTTAGCAAAAAAAAGGATAGGGGAAGAGAATTGATGATGGATTTTTCCATTAACATAATAAAATTAAATTACATAAAACATATTGGAGTTATCAAGAAACATAGATAAGGTTATGTGAGGAGAGGAAAAGAAAAGAAAACAAAAAAATAGAATAAATGAAAACAAAAGAGGATTTCACCTCTTGAATTTATTCTCCTTGAGAACCTCCTTGAGGAAATTAATTTTTGGTCCTTTTTTATTATAAAAGATACAATATTTGTGGGAGAGACTTGGTAAGATTTTTAGTTAGAATTGGGAGAAGATTCAAGGATTTTGATGTGTGAGGAGAAGAGGTAGTCAGGGGTGGTATTAATAGTGGAGGAGAGGGGTGTTTTTTGATTATGTTATTTACCATTTTTTTAGTTGGATCAAGACTATAAATAGGTTTATATATATCAAAATATATATTAAATAAATAATTTTATTTAGATATTATAATTCTTATATAATCAATGACACAATAAATAGTGTATTTAACTTATGTTGGTATATATCTTAAATTATTGTATCTCACTATTCACCAAAAATTCAACTCTTTTAGAAAAATCACAAAAAATTACCCTAACAATTTTTCATCATGTAGAATTAAAAAATAAAATTAATTTTATGAAAATAATTTAATCAATATGAGAAATTTAACTTTTAATTTAAAATCATCATTTACTCAAAAAACATCGATTTTAAAATTATAACTTATTTAATAACACTTTGAAAAATTAATTAAGGGATAATAAAATTATCCTATAATCTATATATAATAAAATATTAAATTATGAATATATATTTTGAAAATAAATTTTATTTTAAATAATTATGTTAATTATAAAATTATAAATAAAATATTTACGACTTACAAAAAACCAGCACTTAATTTATAAATTTTAAAAAATTAATTTATTTATACCATGACATAAATATGTAATATTTTAATTTATAAGATGCCTAAATTTTATTTATACTATCATAGGGGAGGTTACTATGTTATTGGTCGGGTTACTATTCTTGATGCTCACATTACTATTCCAAAGGTCACATTACTATTCTATTGTTTTTGATTCATTAATTTCTCAAATAACCTCTTATTTCATTTATTCTTATTTTATAATGTTTTTATTGTGTTCTATATGTGATTTTATGTCATTTATACTATATTAAATAATTATAAGGAGGGAAATTTTATTGACAGAATTTTGGGTCGGTATATTCTTCCCACCTTATTTATCCTCCCTTGAATTTTTTTTTTGAAAAATAAGGTAAAAATAGGTGGGGTTACTTCTCCTTCATCACTTCCTCTAGTTCCCACATTGTCTCTTCATACTTATGGTTCCTCTATAGTACTTTTACCAGGTGAGTGGATTTGTTTCATTGAATTTTATCTATATGGTCCAAAATATTCACTGGATGCTCCTCATAAGAGATATCACTTTCCAACTATACCACCTCAGAATTTAGTACATGTGAGGGTTTTGTTATGTACTTACTAAAGAAGGATATGTGGAATAAATATTTTACTTGAGACCTGGTAGGTGGAAGTGCTAGTAGATAGGTCATAGCTCTAACATGATCAAGGATCTCAAAGGGGCTAATGTACCTAGGGTGTAGCTTTACCTTCTTCCTAAATCTCATTATCCACATCCATAGAGATTTATAGTAGAATACCATGTATCCAACCATAAACTCTGGGTCTCGTCAACGATTGTATATATGGATCATATGTCAACTTTAGGATTCCTTAATGTTCTTATGAATGGTTTTCTCATTTTATACAATTTATTTTACTATTTTAGGTCATAGGAACTTATGTTCACCAACTTCATGGTAGCACATCCATGTTCTATAGCTTTTAGAATAAAGGGCATCATATGGAGCCATTTCTAAGCTCGATTAGAAATTAGTATTTTAGGAGAACTCTGCCAGAGGTATTTGTTGGTTTCAACCTCCCTTTAAGTCCATAGAACACGCTCTCAACATGTTTTCAGTGTCAAAATAATCCACTTAGATTTTCCATCAGTTTTAGGATGATAGGATATATGGAAGTTCTTATTAGTGTTTAGATCATTTTGGAGACTTTTCCAAAACATAGAGGTGAATATCATATCTATATTAGATACAATTTATAGTGGTATTCAATGTAGCCTTACCCCTTCTCTGATGTATATCAGTGCAAGTTGATCTAGTGATATGTCCTATTTAATTATGATAAATTGATCTCTCTTTCTAATATTATCCAAAATAACCCATATATCATTATCTCCTCTAGATTTCTTTGGAAGTCTAGAGAAAAAGTACATTGTGATATTTTCCTAATTTCATTTTTCTACATGTAATGGTTGCATCATCCCCTTATACTATTTCATGTCATCCTTCGATTGCTGAGATACCAAGCACTTTCATGTAAACTTACTGATCGCTTTCTTCATATTTTCCCACAAATAGTTCTCTAAGAGATATTGATATATCTTTGCGATCCCTGGGTGAATAAAGAATGTTAAACTATATGAATCATTCAAAATATAATTATTTATCATTGTATTTGATTCTAAACATAGTCATGACCAAAATCTTACAAATCATTCCTCAAAAACTTTGAAATCTTAGGATTTCCCATTTATAATAGCTTCCACTATTTTCTTAATTTTCTTATCATTTATTGGAGCATATTTTATTTTCCTTATAAGCGATGGTTGAGAAATCAGTTGATAAAGGATTAATGATTTTCCTTCCTTAATGATTCCCATGTCCATCCTTTGTAGGTTTAAGAAGATTTGGTCTTTCACAATTCTAATCATGTATAAAGATGCAAGATCCTTTCTATTTAGTGCATCTTCGACCGTATTTTCTTTACCAGTATGGTAGTGGATTGAGAAGTCATAATATTTGATGAGTTATAACCATACTCACTAGTTCATATTAATATCTTTATATGTGAATATATATTTTAGGCTCTTATGATCAGTATATATCCCACAATTCTCCCCATAGAGATAATGATTCCAGATTTTCAATATGAAGATTCAAAATTGAAAACTCTAGATCTTGTGTGGGATAGTTTTTCACATGAATTTTCAACTACCTTAAAGAGTAGGCTATCACTTATATCATTTTTCATTAGTACATAGCCTAATCCATTCTTTGAAGTATCATTCTATACCACAAATAGTTCCCCACTTGGTGGAAGTGTGAGTACTAGTGCAGTGATAAGGCTTTTTTAACTCTTTAAAGCAATCTTCACAATAATTGGTCCAGATAAACATTACTCGCTTCTGATTCATCTTGGTTACTGTGTTTCTCAATCATAATAATTTCTTCACAAATCATCGGTAATACCCTACTAGACAAAGGAAACTATGAATCTATGTTATAGATGATGTCTTGGTTCACTCTTCGATTTCCATTTTCTTGTAAGGGTCTATGGATATTCTTTTTCTAGTGATAACATACCCCAAGAATGATAATTCTTCTATACATAACTCACATGTACTGCAAATTTCATATAGTTTCTCCCATTTCAAAGTCTTTAGCATAGTATTCAAATGTTCCTCATCTTCCTCCATTCTATAGAGTATATCAAAATATCATCAATAAATATTACCAAAAATTTATCAAGGTATTCTCTAAATACTTTATTCATTAAGTCCATTAATATAGTTGGATCATTAGTGAGTCCAAAAGGAATCACTATGAACTCATAGTGTTCATGCCTTGTTTGAAAGGATGCCTTTTGAATATCTTCTTTCTTCACCATTAATTGGTGGTATCCCGATCGAAGGTCCACCTTAATAAAATACTTGGCCCCATATAGTTGATCGAACAAGTTTTCTATATATTGTTATTTATCATTATTTTTTTAGCTCTTGATAATCAATGCATAGGAACATTGATCCATCATTTTTCTCAAAAAAGAGGACTGGTTCACCCCACGGTGAAGCACTCGGATGTATAGAACCCATATCCAGAGTCTCCTGTAACTGCTTCTTTAGTTCCTCCTACTAATTGGTGTCTATTTTATAAGGTTTTTTTGATATAATCAGAGATCTATGCATATGTTCAATTGATAACTCAACCTATTAGTCGGGAGGAAGACCATGCAATTCTTAAGGGAACACATCATTGTATTCCATTGAAATGGCCATGTCTTTGAGCATGATTCTATTCATTTTCTAAATCATTTGAGCTATATATGTTTGCTCATAAGGATGTAATATCCACACTAGAGATGATGATTATAAAAGAGATTCATCCTTCTCTATACACTTGTACAGAATTAGAGGATGATTTGGGATGTGAATTGTTATCTCCCTTTCCCGAAAGTTGATGTTGTGTTTATATAAAGATAGCCAATACATACCCTATATAACATCAAACACTACCAAAGGAGGTATGATAATATTTTTTGGGAGTTTCATCCAACAAAAATTAACAGGGGAGAAGTTATAAACTTTTGAAACAATAATTGCACCATTTTTTATTCTCACAGACAACTCAACCTCCATATATTTAGGTGGTGTTTGAATAGTTATACTAAACTTTCATGATATAAAAGAATGCATGAAAACAGAATAAAACAGTACGTTTTCTATTCTTTAATTAATAATAAACGCACTTTTCCCTATTTCATTGTTCGTCTCCACATCAGTAGTAGTGATAGCATATTCCCTTCCTAGCTTCCTTGGAGGTGGTGGTTGTTGATTCCCTCCAATAACCCTTGGCTTAGGAAAATGGATCCCTTTATTCTCATGTTACATGTAGTTGTAACACTGCAATATATACATATATTTGATCTAAAACTCCATTGCTTCTTCCATATTTGTGGGATTCATCATATCCCTTTAGTGGTTATTATCCAGATGCACTATTCTTCCACATTTTAAGCTTCTCATGGTTCCATTTAAAAATACCCTAGTATGCTTCTTCCCACATCATTGACACATGGGATTTTGGGATTTCATTCCATAATGAGATTTATCTATTGATCCACCCATATTAAACTCAATTTTCTACTTTTTTTGAAATAGTGGGTGCCCTAGACCCAAATATTCCGAACTTTTGATTACCATATCATGCATACCGTTTTATATACATGATGCATTCTTTCCATTATAGTGTAGACTTTTGTACATCCACTATTTAATTGTAATGTGTATAGATTGGTTTTTGTATCAAAAGGTTAGAGCAGATCCCATGCTATAATGAGAACCTAGAGATACTATGACATTAATCATAAACTAAGGTCTTATAGTCTAGATGCTTCATACTGTCAGGAAAAATATGATGTTTGACTATTAGGTTTTAGAGTCTCATAAGCATTGATACTTCTTCTCATGAAGTTTTTACTTGATGATATCTAGTACTGAGATCATGAGGTCATACTCAACAATAGGAACACCACTTATTTTGGGTGTCATTGATTGATCCAATCTACAGACATGTGTATTAGTCTCCATACTTGAGATCATTACCAGTTTGTTCCATTTGATTGCATACTTTGATGCAAGGGAAAAACCATGATATTGAAATAGTGGTGAGGTAGATTGTTTTGGGAACTTCATTGGGTGCATGACATTTGTTGAATGGTCAAGAAAGGATTTTTTTCTTCCATGTTTAGGAAGTTTTATGTCTTGTTCCTGGTTGATTAAGACACTGATACCTTCATAAGTTGTTATCCAAAGTAGTCAAAAGGTAAATACATCTTGTCAGATCAACAAATAATAAATCAAGAAATGGTTGATGACACAAGTTCACATCTTATTTTATAAGATATTTAGAGACAAAGAGATTATAGTACATAGTACGTCTTTTTAGGTTTGTTGTTGATGTTATGATAATCATTATCTCTTTAGGGGCCTTTATTTGTTAGTAGACTACATTCTTGGTTTTTGGATTTTATTCATTGCAATCGAGATAAGGGCCTAGAGGGTCACACACAATAGCGTATTCAAGAATCCTCCATATTCAGTTGAATAGGTATATTGGACGTGGTGGGCCCCACCACAGGGTCTGAGTGTTGTCCAAGGTATCGATCACCAAATAAATAAATAAATTCATTATTATTCAAGTTATGAATAATTGGGAATGAATTTCCTTAATGTATTTACAGGTTATGTAAATACAAGAAAATATTAATTGAATGAGTATTATTTTAATATTCATGGTTCATTCAATATTAAGAAGGATTGAAGAGTCGAGTTAAATGGCTCAGTTTTATCATGTAATATATTTGATATATATTACAAGTATGTGATAAATTATTAACAATATTTATGGTGCAGTTTTTTTCATAATTATTATTTAGTGGATGTTAAATTTTTGGGGGTCGGGGAACCCCATAGAGTGTTTTAAATAATCAATTATAAATAGAGAGAGGCTCCCTCATCAACAACTATTTATTAATTAATAAATGAGATCATGTCTCTCCACCCACTTCCTAGAGAGAGAGCCTCGTTATCAAGTGGTGATCCAAGAATGCCATCAGGCATTGAAGTTAGAGGATCACGGTGATTGTTGGGACAACGAATGCATCATTGGATCTCCGCGCTAGCTCGTGAAATTCGACGATCGATGTTCTAGTGGATTTTTGAAGTGTGTGTAGATGATCTAGAGGTTTCCTACTATAGATCCTTCAAACAAAGATCACCATACATGAGTCATAGTCGAGCGCAACTTTCGATGTGAACAAGTATGTTTTCTCGTTTTAATTCTCATGCTCTTTTAATTTATGTATAATCCTTGGACAATATCAAGGCTTGTATTATCATAAATGTTAAAGTTCATTGGTCCTGTTAATAAAAATTTTAAAATACCCAACCCACCGGCTTCCACTGTGGGCCCTGATACCTTCAATTGGTATCAGAGGGATCACATCAATTATCTGAGCCAATAAATATTAATTTTCAATTGAATTAAGTATAGAGTTTGAAATCGGTATCAATGGTTCAAGTCACGTGTTGATCCAATTTGGAACGTCCATGTTATGGAAATTATAAATTTATGACACTGATCAACTTTGTGGATTGATCTTGGGTTTTAAAATTTTTTATTACTTCTGTTCATCCCGAAGATCCAACTGGATTCATTTTATCAGAAGTAGTTCCAATTATATGAAAATTATAATTTTAAAATCTTATAGTTTTCATAATAATTTTATTATTATAGTAATAAATTATTATTTTATTATAATAATTTAATTATTACTACAGTGAAACGCTAACTATAGCCTTTGGAGTTTTTTGAGGCATGTGGAAAATACATACAAACTGGTCCTGGTCTTCAATAAAGAAAAGTTTTTCAAAAAAACAAATGGGTAGGGTGGGGTCTTAGAAAGTCAATATATATAAATAAATAAATAAATGGAAAAGAATGGGCCACTCAGCCCCATTGACCCCCTCCTGGAACCAGCAGTCGGCCAGCCAGTCTGTCGCAGCCTGACCGCCACACTACCCATAGCCTGGATCCTCCATCCTGCTCCATCATCCACCACTCCAATAGGTTCAGATCACTAGCAGCACCCAGCCTTCCCAACATCCAAATCCAGGCCATCCAATGACTACTTCTTATCACCGGACTGCAACCTTCCTCCTAGAGTGCTGCAGCACCAGCCCTGTGTTTCACCACCTTTGAGTGGGTTTTCCCAATCCAGAAAGGGATTAGAAAAACATGTCTAGTCCCATTTAGCCCAGTATGCGATTTTCTTTTCCCAAAAGGGGTTGGTATAGATATGGCATGGATGGCTTTGGACCTGAAACAGTTTTCCAGGGCACAAGTAAATTTAATTAATTCAATTAATTAATTTAACTAATTTAATTTCACAATTAATTTAAATTAATTAACATATTCATTGTGTTTTAAGATAATAAATTTTAATACTTAGGGATATAAAAAAATTAAATGAATTTTGGAATTAAATTAAATTAATCAGTGGAACAAAGAATAATTAAATTATTTGAATTACTAAATTCAGTTAATATAATTAATTTACCCACATACTTATTTAGTGAAATTTAATTTATACCATGCTTTATTTTTACCGGTGTAATGGTCTTGAGCACCTTCCTTTTGTGTGTCTGTATTTATTTATTTATTTATTTATTTTCACTGCATGTGATTTTTGTAATTATTTAACTAATGGTTTGCGCATTGTCTGTATTTTCATTTAAAATGTATAAGTTCATGTGCACCCAATTTTATCTAATGTACATTACAACCATTTTACTCCTTTCATGTGTGTGATTATTATTTCATATTGGATGACGACATTGTACATTGACCATGAAGATGCAAGGTGTGAGGTGAACCCCACCAAGACAAGGAGGTACTCCAAGACTTCATGTGGACCTTTCCAAGAGAAGGTGATACTCCAAATCAGAAGTAGACATATATGACAGGGTTGAGCTACATAAAGAGTCAATAGACAACTCATGTATGATTCCCCAAGGTCATTTTAGATACTCAAGAACAATCGAGTAGTATTTTACCTTTATACATTAATTTTTTTTCATTTTATAATAGTGCTAAAGATACATAAAGTAATAAATACTATAATGCGTAAAGAAGTGTGTATGTTTTTCTATTAATGTTCTATCATGATTTCAACAAAAAAAATAAACAATATTAACATAAATGGATTACATTTTTCAAGATAAAAACACAAAAACCCTCAAAGTAATATTAAGTCATTACCGTCTTCCATCATTCAAGTATGAACAAAACTGTGTGTTCGGGTTGTCGATCATGCCAAATCTGATGGTGCCTCTTACTACCGGGGAGTTATTATGAGGGTAGTGGGTTGAATTAACTAAAATGGTAGTAAATGAATAACCAAAGATATCTTGTTGATATCTTAGACTCAAGCATTGAGTAAATAAAGTTGTGATTTTAGAAGCTGAGACTTTACTCAACAGATCAAGGAATCATGGGTTAATGTGGTTGGCCTGTCAAGATCCTACCTTGAACCTGGAGAGTAGTTGCATAGCCAAAGGTTATAGACTATGAGGAGTGGTTAAAGGATCTTTTCCACTAGAATACTCAAGCAATAGAGTATTCTAATTTCAGTATAAATGGTTCCTAGAATTCGATAAAAATGGTGGGAGAAATTTAATGATTAAATTGATTGGTAATGTCCAATTAGGTAATCATGATAAAAGTACAATCTCATAATGTTTGTTTATATAAAATTGAATGAAATACCACAAGATAAAGGATGTGATAAATATTGAACAATTTTAATGTCCAAACTATAATGGATTTCCAAGTTTAATATAGGCTCTTGCGCACATTACTACAATTTAGGAAATTCAAGTTCATGGTTTCACAACCTGTTAAGCCACCTCAAGAATGGTGGGTGATAAATTGCTTACAGGAGACTCATGTAATGATTATATGATGGTTCTTTCACAATAATATCATCAATGACTGGTGTTTGTTGTGAATACAACATCAGATCATGGGTTATATCACATGTAGTCTCATCTCAAAGAATATTGCAAGGTGAGAATGAAGCAAGATTAGAATACAATTATTACACTGGCTTTGTGTAAATTGAAAGATGGATCACAATATTTCTCTGCATCCCATTATTACAGACAACTACTCATGATTAATTTTAGGTTACAAAAAAATTAGTATGGAGTAAATACTTAATCACCTATTATGGTAAGGTTCGTCAAGTAAATAAGAATATTAAAGAAAGCACTATCTTTAGTTCTTATGGAGAATAAATTGGAAGACATGTCAAAAAAGCCAATTGCAAGTTATGCCAAAGGAACCTTCATAATTTCCTTCAAAATATATAGTTTGGTTAATAAATAAGAGTTTATTTGCATCATATATTATGAAATAGATTATAAAAGTTTGAAACACAATGAACTGAATTAAAGAATCAAGTAACCCTTCTTCTTTAGTATATATTCATCAAATATAAGTATTGTTTCTAAAATAATTCTTAGGTATTAAATAAAATATTCGTTTCACGTATGTCTGTAGAAATACAGTAACCAAGTAAGTGTAAAAATATTACTAGAAGTAAGGTGTCTTCTCCAAGCAGTTGAGAAAGGTTGATTCTTAAGTCCATGGTGAGAAGCACATAACTTCTATTTTCTAAGTGAATGATTCTAGTTGAACAAGTTGTTGAGTATAACCAAAACATTTATTTCATGTTCCCTTTACAAATAATGATACATTTTTTTCAAGTTTACGAATGAATGTTGTTTGTGGTGTATCATTCTCAACAAATAGTTTAGTGATAGATGAAACATAGGCAATAAGTGATGAATATAAAAATGCAAGACTTGTTTACCCAGTTATGGAAAAATAATTCTTTTTCAAGAAAAACTAAAATGACATCAATTATATAACAAGTTTGGTATTTAGGCTCGCTACATTTAAAACCCTTCAGTATTATTGACATATTTAGTTTGGATGAGGAAACCATTTGAAATAAAGGTATTCCACAAAGACTTTTGAATTACTTCAACAAGTTAGAGTAAAATATTCCATGGAAAAGCTAGTGGTAAGATACTTAATAAGATTCTATTAAGTTATTAAGGAATTTGATAGTGAAGTATAATATTGGTAAAAAAATATGAGTTTCTTTAGATCAGCATGCTAAAGAATATCTCTACTAAGAATTAATCAATCATGATAATGTAGCATGAAGTAATTACAAAATGCACATTACCTTATCTATATCACAACATTGATTCTAATAAGGAGGATTGATGATGAGTCTGACATATTAACATTGATCACCATAATTTAGCATGGAGTAATTCCTAAAAGAACCTTTTATACATCAATGTTATGATAAATTTTACATCCTGTAGTGACTTCCATCATATTTCAAGAAACTCCTTGAAAATAACTATGAAACCCCATAACTAATATTCTACCTAAAATCGGAAAATGGATACCATAAAATTCATAGTATGATGTAAATCTATTATGTCACAATACATGTGTTTAGATGTAGAATGTTTGCTAGGATATAAACAAACATCCATCAAGCTAAACACATTGTGAATCTAAGGAAATTATCCAAATGGTTTCTTGGTGTATTACATAAATCAATATGATTGAAAAATGGTAGTCAAGTGTTAGACTACATTTGTATACAAGGGTGAACATATCTATTAGAGATAGTGGGATCTTAATTGACTTGGATTTAGTTAATGATCAATATGCACAAATGGTTTTCATCGGAACAAGATACAAAAGTACATGTGTAACAACAATGTTCTAGAGAAAAATACTATGTAAGAAGGTTAAAAACCATTGTGATTGTTTAACACAAACCATGGTCGGTGATACATTATTCATTGAGAAGGATAATTCCTATAATTAAGCAGTATATGGAAATTAGCTAAGATTGAAAATACCAATTAAAACTTGATAATGGATTCCATGTATCAAATTCCAAAGGGACTTATAAATTGAATATTATAGTGGGTATTCAAGGGAGTTGATACATGGTTGGTACAAGTGAGGTATCAATAAGGCCCAATTGGTAATATAAAGTCAGTATGCCTGAATCCATTATAAATTTACTTGTCATAGCTAACTTCTAAGATCAATAAATTTCACATTGGATGTCAAGATCAACTTTCATGCAAGGTTTCTATACGAAACCACCAAAAAGGTATGATGACACTATTGAATGCCAAAAAAGGTTACAAGTTACTGAAATCCAGTTCATGATTAATGTACCCAACAAGATATTAGATCATTCATTTGGAATGAATATTTTCCAATATGTTTACTAAAGGTTAGTGGGAGCATCATTGTTTTCCAAGAGAAATATGTTCAGAAACCTATTCAAAAAATATATTGGTCTTACAGTTAGTTAAGACCGGGATAAAAGAAATTATCCAGTGATTGACATAATGTAGCAGCCTAAGTTCTAGGGAACATGATCTATAGAGGTAGATCTAAAGGTTTCTTGGAACTAGTCAGTTCTACATTAAGTGGCATGGTATTGAAAAATACACGTTGGAACAATTTGCGTTAACAATTTATGCCAATTTTACATGGTATAATCTCTCCAAGTAAGACATGAAAATGCATAGGAGGAGATTAAGTGGTGAATTGAGTTCCATACACTTCAGTGATGGATCATTAATGTATTCCATGATATGTACAAAAATTGATATTTGTAGGATATAATTTATAGTAGGCATATATCAATTATATCCCTGAGAACTGCAAGTGAATTAGTCAAAACTATCATATTGTACTTCATAATGTACAAAAGATGTGTACCTGGTAAGTGGAGAATATGGTATAAAAGTTTTTATGGAACACACACTAGTTTTCATTAGATTAATTCGATCTAGTATCATAGTTAGATTAATTTGATGAGCGAGACAAGCTCATATAAGCTAGTGGAATCCATAACTACAAATACCAAGTATGTTGAAGCTTTTGAATCAGCTAAGAAGTAGTTAAATTCAATGATATGTTCCAGTTATTTGAATCGAACCTAGTAAGTAAAGTTTTATCATAAGGTAAATTACAATATTGTTACTCTCCAAGATTTTAAGTTCTTTACAAAAAAAAGATTTTATGTTATGAGAGTGGAATAAAATTGATATACTCAGGGATACCATCACTTGAGAAGTTTCACTCATAGAGGTGAGGTCGCATATAGTAATATTTTCACACTGTAGAAATATGGAAAAACCAGCAGCTAAAGTCATTACTCATCATAAACATGATATTTATCATGTGAGTAGCTAATAGGTATGGTTAACAGGTTGGCTCTAGTGAAAGTGGGAGTGTTGAAATAGTGGGTTCCCCAAACCCAACTATGTATTACTTTCGATTATAATATCATTTATAAAGTTAGTTATACATGATAAATTCTTACGATTATAGTGTATACTTTTCTATGTCCACTATTTAATGGTAATTCCTGTTTTTCAGAGTAGATGACTCAAGTGGGGGTGAATTGAGTATCTATAAAAATTTCTGTCAAAATTGGTTCTTTAAAATAACATCCCCCAATTAAAAATATAATCATAGTCAGTTTGTAGTGAATTTATAAAACTCCTGAATGTTCAATTAATTTCATAGAAGATTGATTAGTTATCAGCTTTACCAATCTAGAGATTATTCAAATTTTTGAAACCAATATACTGATTCAAAATAGATATGAACACTTTCTAAACCAAATATAAAAGTTCAATTTATCTTAATGTGAAACGAATTATACACATATCAGATTAAAACACAAGAAAAACTACAGAGTAGATAAAAACAAGAGGTTTAGTCTCAAGCTGAGACTTAATCCAGTCCACTTGGTGATCACCTACCACCAAACAGTTTATATTAATAAACTTTTAATCCACACCTTGGATCGGGGTTCAAAATAGCACACAAGGTTTTACAGGTCACACTTGACCTCTACCTTAGTTATTCATAGGAAAACTAAAAAACAGATCACACCAGATCTCTTCCATTGTTCTACATGGGATACAAGAGTAAAAAGAGATTGAGAGTGAGGATATTTTGGTATCCTTCAGTTATGCTCAGGAGACAGTGTGTGACTCAAACAGATGCACACACTTCTCAAAAAGTAAACACAAGATCGAAAAAGAGTTATAAAAGAAGAATATAGTTTAGAAATCTATATGTGTTGTGCAGTAAATCTCTGGACTCAATGGATGTAGAGAAGATTATATTCGAGTCCTCTTCTGAAATTTGGCTTAAGAACAGATTATCGTGGTCTCTGTAATCTAGCTTCCATGTGTGAAAAGGTTCATCTCTTTGATTTCATGATGTTCAATGAGATTTAGCAGGTTGAATCATGTAATATCAAACTTATTGTATACTCAAGCTTCGAGTTCTTCTATTTACAATATCTTGCATATTCACATAGTCTGCTTTTTTTTCTCGTAGGTTCTGAGTATATCTTTTAGGTTGACCTTGTAATCCTTTTATACTTCAAGTTCCAGTAGGCATGATGATCTCCCCACGTTCATGTACCTTGTATAGTCTACGGATTTTCCTACAGAAAACATTAAATAATGTTAGAAATATTAATTTTTCTAAATATGAATGTTAGAAATTAATTTGAAGTAGTTATTTATGACTATTGTTGAGTCATTTGAATCAGTCTTTCATCATCAGTTTTTTAGCATCGGTGTGTCAGCATCAGTCTGTCAGCATCAGTTTTTCATCAGTTTATTAGCATTGGTTTGTTAGCATCAGTATGTCAGCATCGGTCTGTCAGCATCGTTTTGTCATCGGTCTGTCAATATTGGCGCGTCTAACATCGCTATGTCAGACATCGGGGTATCAAACATCAGTGTGTCGAACATTGGTGTGTCAAACAACCTATCAGTGCCAAGGACTCTGAGAAACTTATGAAGTGTTTGTCTTATACATAACATTACTAGATTAAGTGACATTTAAAAATACATATAAATATACACTTGTAAACATATTGATTCATAATTATAGTTTATTGAATTGTTAAAATATATAGTTTTGTATGACATAATTGATTTACTTAGAGATATTAAATGGCATGAAATAGTAGAAATCATAGATTGACATTGTTTGTGATTATGAAAACTACAATAGCATAGAGGGCCCAAAAGTCTCCCCCTTTTTGATAATCACAAATTATGGAATACATGTTAATATAAGGAATAATAATTACTAGACTTAGCATACTTCACTGAATGTGATTATTTAATATAACTAAATCTTTCCCTTTCTTGAGTTTTAAAACAAAGATCCCCCTCAATAAATGTATATAGATTATGTTGAGCACATGCCATGTGAACTATGCCAGAATTTATCCCCCTAAAATTAATAATGTATGCCTTTTATTCCCCTTTTGGGATTATCAAACAAAATAAAAGGAGAAGGTAAGAAGAAAAATATCATAAAAAAGAGACATAGAGAAGACAAAAAGGAGTTCCATTAAGAATCAAAATAGTACAGTCAATAAAAAATGACAAATACCTATCAAGGACACAATCCATTACTAAGGGTTTGGCTTCTGAGGGGATTTTCCATTATTTAAAGGATCCAGAGTAGGATGACAAGGTTTGGGAGTGGAAGAGGGAAGATGGGGTTTGAAGATAACACCAGGCAAGGAAAAACATGTAGGAACATTTTCTGCATGGCTAGGCCTTCTCTCTGACAACACGTGACTGGGATATTTCTCTGTAAAGACTGGTCGAATATGGGAAAGAGCTACAAATACAGTCATTGGAGCAGGAGGTTGAGAGGTAGTAAAATGGAAGCAGTAGGAGGAACCTCAATTGCTTCAACATGAACATGTAGATATTGATTAAGGATGATGATGAAATCATTGACGATTTTTACCACCATATTTCATGGATTTCTCGAATTCATCCTTATTTTCCATGAATTTATTCTATAGGGGGTAAAATAATTAAATTGAGTAAATTTCTTCTTGAAAGCTTCTGTGACTGGAGGAATTATGATATTTTCTACTTAAAATGTGAAGATATTGATGAGATAATGTTTTAAATAGATCTTAGTAAAGTACTTATCACCTTTCTCTCTAATATTTTTCTAAGCAGCAAAGACTTCATTTGTGCACTGTCTTACCATATTGTACACAAGGACTATTTTTCTATGTACCTTTTCAAAAGTTTCTTTGTATGAAACTCTCTAAAGATTTTGGAGTTCCTCTCTCATCAAATCCTTGAGAGATTCTAAATCAGCAACAACACCTTTCCCACTCCTAGAACTGGATGGATAGTAATCATTTTGTCAAGCTCCTCTTTCAACTTCTTCAGATCTACACTTAGTAGATGAGTCACCAAGTTTCTAATAACTTCCAGTACAACACTAAAGGAGGTCTTGAAATCAGATGTTATATATTTTAAGTCATATCTCATCTACCTTACTTATTCTCTTAGTAAGGTATTATTTCTAATGACTGATTCTCTTGTGGTAATGAGATTTGGTTGAATCTTCTGGATCACCATACTTGCAATCTTTTCTATATCTGCTTTTGAAATAACAATTGAAGTAGATGAATCACTTTTAGATCCAATTGAGGCTCTCACTGACTCACATATATCATTTTTTGAATCGCTCTAAATCAGCCTAAGTGACATAGTCACTAGGTACTGTCTGTGATACTGGCTCTACTGTAGAGACCCGAAGCTTGACGTACATGGACATTACATTACTTTTGCGGAATACTTAATACATAACAAAAATAGACACACCAAGGACCGTAATAGTTTGGTGTCTTTGGAAACTCGGAATATAATCTTCTAATCGTGGTGAAAGATCTTCAACATCTCCCATAAAGATATTCTTTTTTTTAAACCTAAATTCTTTCTTTTATGTCCAGGGGAAAAGAAAACATAAAAGGGTGAGCTCAAATGCTCAGTAAGGGTGAAAAAAAGAAATATCAATTACGTCATATTCATAAGAACATATCTTTTGGAAATCTTAACCTGCAAAAGAGATCATAATTTCATAACATGGGATAAATCATAGTAGTGAAATGTAATCCCAATAATAATAACCTTAAACATGAAACTTTGTGGCATACACACATAATCATAGAGTGTCATATCTTATTAGTCAAGACTCATTGCCAAGACTATCTTAGTGGACAAAGTCCATTTCTGAACCGAGTCACCCTCGTTTCAGTCCTGCTTCACTGAACCAGTATAACCTACCGTTCCAGCCATGTATATCTCATGAGATATAAAATCTTTACCCAATGAATTGGAGGGAGATATAGGTCCCACCCATCTCATAATGATACCATTCTTATGTGTGCCACAAAATCATAAATCATACATCATTGCATAACCCATGTAATAAAAATGGGAATCTTAAACATCATGACATCATAAAACAATTCATATAAGATAAAGGAATTCATAAAAATAATTCCATCACAATATAATCAAATCAATGTAATAATAGGGATAGAAACAGAACCCTTTATTATCTTAGATGAAAAATAATTTTGATAAAACACTTGAACTCCATTCTTGAGGAAAATATCCTTTCTTCTTCAAAATCATTTTCTTTTCACAAAATGTCGTGCAATTTTAAAAGAAAAGGATTTTGTTAAAAATAGTCATGAAATATTTTGGAGGAAGCTTCATGAAAATAAGGCTTTATTAAACTGTAAAAATCTCTTCGTTCCGTATAAGTTAAAAAAACATTCTTTTCGTACTTTTGCCCGAAAAGTCAAAAAGTACCTCGTAACATAAACAAAAGAAATATTCCTTACATACCATGTAGTAAAACTAAAAATGGGTAAAAAGGACTTTAAACATACATGGAAACAATTTTATAAAACATGGACATGGATGATAGAAATAACCCCAGTAAATACTTACGAATAAGCAATCTCGGATAAAAATGAGATTTGCAAAATTATCCCTTACTTTATGTCTGATATGCTTTGTACGTATCCGAACCTCCTGTATAATGATTTAAATAATGTCATTAACTTATTAAAAAATCATATTCATTGTTATTATATCATATATGGTTCACTTATGACTTTATATTACCCGTTCTTTTGTAAATTCTATGTTAAAGAAGCGTTTTGGGTAAAATCGTTTCATTTATCGTAGGTGTTTGGACTTGCTGTTCATGACATTATTATTACTTATATCATGATTTACTTACTTCCAGAATATAAAACATGATTTATATATCATATATATTTATTATATATATATATAATAGATAGATAAATGAAATGAAACACACCGTTCATGGAGACGGTAGTCCGTACGTACGCATGAACGCTGTTTTCCATTCCTTATTATCTTGAATGGAAGTAAGTAGATGACATACATATATATATATATATACATAAATCCAGTAGATTTGACATGTCATGTATTTCATTATTATTCATTATATATACTTTATAATCATTCATGAATGGTTATGTGGAGAATGAATCTCATCGCGTCGTGGAGAGGGTAGTCCGTACGTACGCACGAGCGATGATATCGTTCTCATGATCGTGAAATTGTGTTGAAGTGTATGTATACTATTTCAGTATCAATATCACTTTATAATAATTATATATAGTTACTCATTACACCATTATACCCGTCCAATTAAGGTGGTGGCGGAAAATAGATTACACCACGGCGTGGAGACGGTATTCCATACGTACGCACGTGCGGTGATTTCCTTTTTCCGTAGGATGGATAGAAGGTTAATTAGAGTTGTTTAATATTTATAATAACATATCAGTATATAAGAAATACTGATGTTATTACTTTATCATGAAACAACTAAATAAGAAGAAGTTGAAGAAGAAAGAAATTGAAAAAGATCGGTAATGGATATTACCTCTTTTTGACGTGCCTTTTCTTAACCTCCACTTAAGAACTAAGGATGGTCTTTAAAGAATACCAGGACCTCTAGGATGATACTAGGGAAGTGGAGAAGAGATTTAGGCAGGGGTTGGCCGAGCATGAATTCTCAAATTGGTGTGAGGAGGAGAGGGAGGAGGTGCCCTTTTATAAGGGAGGAGAGGGGAACCTTTTGGAAAACTAAAAATATTATTTTATTATAAAGTCATTTTTGGTTTTAAATATCTAAAAATTGATATATTTCGAAGCTAAGGTGGGGATGGGTAAAAATACTTTCATCCAATAGGATTTAGAAAAGTTTAGTTTATTATTTTAACCTTATCAATTATATTTAACTCTAAGTTAAATAATTTAACTTTTACCGTGTCTTTTTGTTTTCTTACACTATATGTTTAATAAACTTACTATTTCAAGCCAAAAGAACCCCAGGTTGTTTATTATTAATATATATAACCTTATCTAAGTCATGTGGCCGAACCTTAGATTTTTAGTAATAAAATAACAATTAATAATATAATATTTGTTTTAAAAACTAATTTATGTCAATTTTGACACTATTTGGTACATGATTTTTATGAAATTCATAAGAGGATGATAAGTTAGAACAAAGTTACTTAAAGCAACAATAACATGTCATATTAACCTAGAAAATTAGTTTAAGTCCTAAAAAGTCTCAAATTACATTTATTTGTGCATTTATAACATCAATTATGTTAATATTTTCTTAAAAAGGTAATTACTGCCTCATCGTTGTGTCATAAATAAATTAAATTATTTAATGTCTAAAAATTACAAAAAAAATATCATTATGTAGGAAATTGGTTTAGATTTCTAATTAATATTTATAGTCGAATTTATCTTATGTGTAACCCTATATTAAAAATGCTTTACGTATTAAACATTGATTTTAACTATTTTAACCCTTCTTAAAATAAATTAATAATAAATGTCCTAATCTAATCCAAGTGGGATTAAATGGTCATATTTTATTTCTAAGGTTGTTTTTGGTCGAATTAAACTTATACAATAGAATTAGGACACGTGTTAGGGTAATAATAATATCATTTTTACACTTAATTACCCTATTTACTTTTAACCGTGGTAAAAAAAGTCAAAATTTACTGTTCACCAAAAATTATTTTCATCTCATTGAACCACATTTTAGTCCTTGATATTAACCGTGCCTCTCGGATTTTCGAAATTCCACTCACAGAAGTGGTAAAATTAAGTTTTATGAAAAAATCAGTTTTTTTAAATACCACTTAGTGGTTTCACTATTCATCAAAAAATGAACGTTTCCAGAAAAATACAAAAAATTAGGCCTAAGATATATTTGATATTATGAATTCAAAAATGACGTCTATTTTACCAAATTCAAAACATATCAGTTACATTAATTAATTTAAAAATTAATTCCCGTCACCAAAACAAATAGCGTGTTTTTGAGAGATAATAACTATCAAAAGATTGACACTTGTTTATGTCTGGTTTAAATGTGAAATTACATCCAATGACCAAAATTATATTAAATTGTAAAAATATATTCTAAATATACTTTAAAACCACTCAAATTAATAATTTATCACTATTAATTATTTCTATTAAAAAATTTGTTTTTAATTAAAATTTAGTAATTTTCACTATTCATCAGAATATGAAAGTTATCCGAAAAGTACCAAAATTTCACCCTAAGCTAATTTTAATATTCCGAATCCAAAAATGAAGTCCATTTTGAAAAATAAAATTTAAAAAATTTCAAAAAGTGTTTATTACTATTCATAACTGCTTGTTTTAATAATATTTTAATAGCATATCGTTGTTTAGTGAAACTCGGTATTGCGTACTACACACGCTATCGAGGAAGGTCGTGATTGCGTGTAATGAAAGGAAAGTAAAGGATGTGTGTTGTGAAAGCTACTTTTGGTGTATCCTACAACACAAGACATTAATGAAATTAAAAAGAATATTTTTTTATAAAATCTCGGGCTGTTACATTCTACCCCCCTTAAAATAAATTTCGCCCTCGAAATTCGTCGGGGTTATAAATGGTTTACTACTTGAAAGTTTCTTTAATAGAAACCCACATCATAAAAAGGAATACCAAAACTTGGCTTTAAAAACTAAAGCATGAAATGTAACGATTACCCAAATAAACTAATCACTGGGTTTCCACATAGGTGAAAATATGGATATGGAAGAGAAATCTAACCATCATGTTCTGATGGAGAGTGGTAGAGAACATGGCTATGGAAAATCCAGCAATCACAAAGCCATAAATTTGTGATGATCTAAGGTACCATCTGATTCATCAGATATAAGAGCACTAGGACAACATTTTTGGTTTTCAATATCATTTCCCTAAAGTTGATGAAATTAGAAGAAATACTTTTGTGATTTTGGTATAGTCTCACCATTTGTCGTTCTTTGGACAATTTCCACTTCATCTCTTAAAGAAATGAAGTTGAATTTGTCATTCGTGATGTGTTATAAGATCATGTGATAGAATGATGGGTCATTCCATCTGTCTCAAACAAAAGGTTAGAAAAGTTATCAAAAAAATACATAAGTCCATCTATAGTGATATTAATCATATATAGTTCCTAAAATGGAATTATACTTCATATATCATACTGCTTAATATAATAAAACTAGTTTCTACTAAATAGGGACTTCCTGTAGGCCAGTGGTAGGCGATAAAAGCCAGTCGCACTTCGGCTGTGGGTTCGATTCCCACGGCCTTGTCCGACGCGATGGGCTGTCGTCCATCCTGCAGGTTGTCCTTTTTCTAAAACTACATTACTATAACATCACATAAATAATATCGAAAAAACTTCTATCCTTAAACAATACTAACTTATGTCCAACATAATCCATTCCAATCTTTAGGCTTATCCATAATACTACATTCCATTCTCATAATATAGTGAAAACGATTAGCAAGGATTTAATACCATCGTTGATCCCCATATATCATAAGATATGTCTTGTTGGTCACATTCCAAACATTCAAAGGCCTTAATCATGTATTCTCTTGAATACCCATTGAACCTTAGTGAAAACATGAGTTCTGTCAAAAGATAACTCTTTCCACATACCCAAATCCTCAAAATTCTATATACTTAGTCCTTATATCAATCATGAGCTCATGAATACAATCAAACATCTCATTATCTTCTTGTCCCTTCATTATGCGCATATCATCTACTTTCCAAAAATATTTCAATCACTTTTTTTTCCTGGTTACCAGTATCATATAATTATTGAAAACCAATACATAGATATTCCAAAATTCCACAATACCATAAATGAGATTCCATGATACTTTTTTTTGAAATCCCATTACATAAACACTTAATCATTCCACCACATCGTTTTCATATTCAACATCGCCAATAGTGATCGCATGTGACTTCCCTTTGTCCTTTTCCTTAAGTGGTTGCTCATGTAGATCATCACTAACCCTTGGATTAGGGAATTTATTAGAATAATGCCCCATTTCCTTTCACTTGAAGCATTGAAGTGTTGGTGGTGCGTTCTCTGCAGTGTTTGCTTTATTCACATCATTAGAAACCCTTTTTCCATTACTTCGACACTCAGCTGCTCAATGACCTTCTTTTCCACACTTAAAACATTTTCTAGTCCCTTTAAGACAATCTCCACCATGCTTCTTTCCACACTTTTTGCATAAGGAAACATTCATCTTCTTTTCACCATTATTCTGAGATTTCTCCTTGAACTCAATCTTTTGTTTCTTGTCAAAACCATGAGATGGATATGTAACACCAACTTCCATTTCTACCTTGATAGCACAACGCACAATTTCTTCATAGCTAATGAAGTATCTTATAGATAATTCCCTTCAAAGACTTGGTTTTAAGCCATTGAAAAATCGATCAACTTTACTTTCAGGTTGGATGATAATGCCAGATGAATACCTTGCAAGTCTTGTAAAATTCGCTTCGTATATACCAAAATATTCATCATCATTCTGCTTTAGCTCAAGAAATTCCTTTTCCATCTTTGTTCGAATAATATGAGGGAAGTACTTACTGAAAAAAAGTTCTTGAACTCGTCCCATTCCATGGAATCAATTTCATCTCTTGGCCTCGTATTCTTGATAAGATTCCACCACTGATCAGCTTCACCTTCCAAACGATATACTTCTAAGATGACTTTATCATGTTCAGAACATTGAAGAACTGAAAATATCTTTTCAGTGGTACTGATCCATTGTTCATCAACAAGTGGATCAGAAGACCCACTGAAAGAAGGTGGACGTTGCCTCATGAAGGACTCAATAGAATATTGTTCCCTTCACTGCTCATTTGGAAGTCCAGAATGATTCATAGCTTGTGTAAGTATAGCAATAATATTTTTCACTCCATCTCCCATAACATTTGTTTCTTCAGGAGGACAATCATTGCATTGTCCATTATAGTGATCAACACGGTTCCTTCGGGTTCCATCCATCGTCTAAAACCCAAAAAGAATAGTGTGAGAGGCAAAAATCATGCTTGGGAAAACAACATAATAAAGGGGGAGTACCCTTAATATCTAACATATTAGGTTAAATTCTAAGATATTTACTGTAGTTCTAGGACTATATCCTATACGTATACTTATCCTTAGAGACATCCCTAGACATACCTTAGAAATATCTCTAGGGATCTCACTAACGTTCTCACATCTTAGTTTCTAAAGGTTGACTAAACCTTTCCTCTGATACCAACTGTAGAGACCCGAAGCTTGACGTACATGTACATTACATTACTTTTGTGGAATACTTAATACATAACAAAAATAGACACACCAAGGATCGTAATAGTTTGGTGTCTTTGGAAACTCGGAATATAATCTTCTAATCGTGGTGAAAGATCTTCAACATCTCCCATAAAGATATTTTTTTTAAACCTAAATCCTTTCTTTTATGTCCTGGGGAAAAGAAAACATAAAAGTGTGAGCTCAAATTCTCAGTAAGGGTAAACAAAATAAATATCAATTACGTCATATTCATAAGAACATATCTTTTGGAAGTCTTAACCTGCAAAAGAGATCATAATTTCATAACATGGGATAAATCATAGTATTGAAATGTAATTCCAATAATCATAACTTAAAACATGAAACTTTGTGGCATACACACATAATCATAGAGAATCATATCATATTAGTCAAGACTCATTGCCAAGACTATCTTAGTGGACAAAGTCCATTTCTGAACCGAGTCACCCTCGTTTCATTCCTGCTTCACTGAACCGATATAACCTACCGTTCCAGCCATGTCTATCTCATGAGATATAAAATCATTAACCAATGCATTGGAGAGAGAGATAGGTCCCACCCATCTCATAATGATACCATTCTTATGTGTGCCACAAAATCATATATCATACATCATTGCATAACCCATGTAATAAAAATGTGAATCTTAAACATCGTGACATCATAAAACAATTCATATAAGATAAAGGAATTCATAAAAATAATTCCACCACAATATAATCAAATCAATGTAATAATAGGGATAGAAATAGAACCCTTTATTATCTTAGATGAAAAATAATTTTGATAAAACACTTGAACTCCATTATTGAGGAAAATATACTTTCTTCTTCAAAATCATTTTCTTTTCACAAAATGTCGTGAAATTTTAAAAGAAAATGATTTTTTTGATAATAGTAATGAAATATTTTGGAGTAACCTTCCTGAAAATAAGGTTTTATAAAACCGTAAAAATCGGTTCGTTCCGTATAAGTTAAAAAAACATTCTTTTCGTACTTTTTCCGGAAAAGTCAAAAAGTACCTCATAACGTAAAAAAAAGAAAGATTCCTTACATACCATGTAATAAAATTCAAAAATGGGTAAAAAGGACTTTAAACATACATGTAAACACTTTTATAAAACATGGACATGGATGATAGAAATAACCCCAGTAAATACTTATGAATAAGCAATCTCGGATAAAAATGAGATTTGCAAAATTATCCCTTACCTTATGTCCGATATGCTTTGTACGTATCCAAACCTCCTGTATAATGATTTAAATATTGTAATTAACTTATTACAGAATCATATTCATTTTTATGATATCATATATGGTTCACTTATGACTTTATATTACCCGTTCATTTGTAAATTCCATGTTAAAGAAGCGTTTTGGGTAAAATCGTTTCACTTATCATAGGTATTTGGACTTGTTGTTCTTGACATTATTATTACTTATATCATGATTTAATTACATCCAGAATATAAAACATGATTTATATATCATATATATTCATTATATATATATATATATAATAGATAGATAAATGAAATGAAACACACCGTTCATGGAGACGGTAGTCCGTACGTACGCATGAACGTTGTTTTTCATTCCTTATTATCTTGAATTGAAGTAAGTAGATGACATAAATATATATATATACATAAATCCAGTAGATTTAAAATTTCATATATTACATTATTATTCATTATATATACTTTATAATCATTCATGAATGGTTAATGTGGAGAATGAATCTCATCGCGTCGTGGAAACGGTAGTCCGTACGTACGCACGAGCGATGATATCATTCTCATGATCGTGAACTTGTGTTGAAGTGTATTTATACTATTTAAGTATCAATATCACTTTATAATAATTATATATAGTTACTCATTACACCATTATACCCGTCCAATTAAGGTGGTGGCGGAAAATAGATTACACCACGGCGTGGAGACGGTATTCTGTACGTACGCACGCGCGGTGATTTCCTTTTTCCGTAGGATGGATAGAAGGTTAATTAGATTTGTTTAATATTTATAATAACATATTAGTATATAATAAATACTGATGTTATTACTTTATCATGAAACAACTAAAGAAGAATAAGTTGAAGAAGAAAGAAACTGAAAAAGATCGGTAATGGATATTACCTCTTTTTGACGCGCCTTTTCTTAACCTCCACTTAAGAACTAAGGATGGTCTTTGAAGAATACCAGTACCTCTAGGATGATACTAGGGAAGTGGAGAAGAGATTTAGGCAGGGGTTGGCCGAGCTTGAATTCTCAAATTGGTGTGAGGAGGAGAGGGAGGAGGTGCCCTTTTATAAGGGAGGAGAGGGGCACCTTTTGGAAAACTAAAAATATTATTTTATTATAAAGTAATTTTTGGTTTTAAATATCTCAAAATTGATATATTTCTAAGATAAGGTGGGGATGGGTCGAAATCCTCTCATCCAATAGGATTTAGACAAGTTTAGGTTATTATTTTAACCTTATCAATTAGATTTAACGCTAAGTTAAATAATTTAACTTTTACCGTGTCTTTTTGTTTTCTTACACTATATGGTTAATAAACTTACTATATCAAGCCAAACTAACCCCAAGTTGTTTATTATTATTATATATAACCTTATATAAGTCATTTGGACAATCCTTATATTTTTAGGAATAAAATAACAATTAATAATATAATATTTGTTTTAAAAACTAATTTATGTCAATTTTGACACTATTTTGTACATGATTTTTATAAAATTCATAACAGAATGATAAGTTCGAACCAAGTTACGTAAATCACCAATAACATGTAATATTAACCTAGAAAATTATTTTAAGTCATAAAAAGTCTCAAATTACATTTATTTGGGTATTTATAACATCAATTATGTTAATATTTTCATAAAAAGGTAATTACTGCATCATCGTTGTGTCATAAATAAATTAAATTATTTAATGTCTAAAAATTACAAATAAACTATAATTATGTAGGAAATAATTTTATCTTTCTAATGAATATTTATAGTCTAATTGATCTTATGTGTAACCCTATATTAAAAATTATTTACTTATTAAACATTGATTTTAACTATTTTAACCCTTCTTTAAATAAATTAATAATAAATGTCCTAATCTAATCCAAATGGGCTTAAATGGTCATATTTTATTCCTAAGCTTGTTTTTGGTCGAATTACACTTATCCAATAGAATTAGGACATGTGTTAGGGTAATAATAATATCATTTTTACCCTTAATTACCCTATTTACTTTTAACCGTGGTAAAAAAAAGTCAAAATTTACTATTCACCAAAAATTATTTTCATCTCATTGAACCAAATTTTAGTCCTTGATATTAACCGTGTCTCTCGGATTTTCGAAATTCCACTCACAGAAGCGGTAAAATTAAGTTTTATGAAAAATTCAGTTTTTTTAACTACCACTTAGTGGTTTCACTATTCATCAAAAAATGAATGTTTCCAGAAAAATACAAAAAATTAGGCCTAAGCTATATTTGATATTATGAATTCAAAAATGACGGCTATTTTATCAAATTCAAAACATATCAGTTACATTAATTAATTTAAAAATTAATTCCCGTCGTCAAAACAAATAGCGTGTTTTTGAGAGATAATAACTATCAAAAGATTGACACTTGTTTATGTCTGGTTTAAATGTGAAATTACATCCAATGACCAACATTGTATTAAATTGTAAAAATATATTATAAATATACTTTAAAACCCCCAATATTAATAATTTATCACTATTAATTATTTCTATTAAAAAGTTGTTTTTAATTAAAATTTAGTAATTTTCACTATTCATCAGAATATGAAAGTTATCCGAAAAGTACCAAAATTTCACCCAAAGCTAATTTTAATATTCCGAATCCAAAAATGAAGTCCATTTTGAAAAATAAAATTTACAAAATTTCAAAAAGTGTTTATTACTTTTCATAACGGCTAGTTTTAATAATATTTTAATAGCATATCGTTGTTTAGTGAAACTCGGTATTGCGTACTACACACACTATCGAGGAAGGTCGCGATTGCGTGTAATGCAAGGCAAGTCAAGGATGAGTGTTGTGAAAGCTCCTTTTGGTGTAGCGTACAACACAAGACATTAATGAAACTAAAAAGAATATTTTTTTATAAAATCTCGGGCTGTTACATCTACTGCCAGAGGTGCAACTGGGGGAATAGGTGCAACAGGTTTTGCTATAGCTCGGGCTTGTGGAGCAAGAGGAGAAGGCACCCTCTCATCATATGAGCCATATTCCAACCCAAAAAGAATATATCATGGATCATTATTCTATTCTCGAGTACAGGTCCAGTCTCTTGGCTCAACAGTGTCAATCCTGACACTTCTTCCTTGAGGCTCATAAACAAATTCATCTTCATCTACTTATTCATCCTATCCTCTAGCCATAATAATATTTCTGGGTATAGGTACCAACTAAAATTGAGGTTCTGCATGTCCTCCATCCACTTTAACTTCTCCAGGAACTTCCTCAATTTGACTCACCTGATCCTCATCTTCTTCCTCATGGACACCGTCTATAAGTTCATTCAATTCCTGATAGATTTTTGGATTTTTAGCAATAGTTTGGGGTGATATGTCATCATGACCAGTATCTCCATGATCAACAACCTTCTGTTCAACAGGATCAGCTCCATGTACAGATTCCTCTCTAGATCTGTCAAATACTTGTTGTCCCACTTTTAAAGAATCACTTACATGATCATCATTTCATCCTTCATCATCATCATCATCATCGTCATCATCATCATAATCATCATAAGAATCCTCATCTGATCGACTCACATAACCTTTAACTCCAGTAACCTCAGTCTCTTCCTCATCCTCATCACCTAACAATGGTTCTCTTGAGGGTAAGTCCCAAGATGTACTAGAAGGTCCATAAGACATATCTTTTGGACATTCAGCAATATCACGATCACTCCTGTCATCAAAAAAATATCCATCTTCCCTTGGGAACTCAGTCTCAGCTTCCTCATCAGAATAAACAGGTTCCTCTCCTGGTTTAAGTCCTAGATCAACTTGATCCTTTGGTCAGGTAGGATGGTCAATTGGATTTAATTCCTAATACATCCTTTCTTCATCTCCTACCCATATTTTCTTCCATGGGTGCCAGAATATATTCATTCATTTTCAAATATATTTTTGAAGAGAGAAACCACTATATGAACTTATCACTTCATCTCCATCTTCCACACAGCTCATCTTCTTTACCATGGAAGAGATCATCCTGGGATAGTACAAACATGTTTCCTTCTTGGATGGATTTATCAAATCAGAAACACGCACCATTAGATAACTACAAAGGTTCACTTTTATCCCATATTTCAATAGATAAATCAGAAATTAATCCTGATACTTCACAGTAGAGAAATCTCCCTTCCTTAGGCAGATTTCATGTTGTATAAACTTAAAAAGTAACCTTGCCTCTCCATAAAATTCCATTTCCATAGTCCTCCTAGATTCTCTATTTCTATTCAGATCCTTAAGAACATCTTCATAATAGAAAAAATAAGAGGAAGGTGGAATAATACCCCGATAATCAGCATAGACACCTTTATGAGGCATATCCAAGCACTCAGCCCATTCCTTAGAATAAAAAGTTATTTCCTTTCCCTTTACCACTGACTTCATCCTTTCTTCCTTAGGTTCATCTATAGATATCTTCAAATGATGATAAAACTCATGTACTAGCTAAGGATAATAAGGCCTTTCATTGTTTGAGAACCAGCTTAGCCACCCTTGAGATTCCAGTACTCTTAATAAAAATGACCTTCTTGACAGAAGCCACTCAGTAGACACTTCTTTCTCAGCTGTAACCACACGGTGTTCCAAGCATGGTTTTCTAGTCCCATTGGGCTCTCCCTTCTGACGTTTTTTAGATAGAGATTTGCTCGTCTCTTCTATAGCACTCTTGGTCCTTTCCATTTTGTGGTTTCAGATTCCAGAGGAGCTGAGAGGTCAAGGGTCGATAGATAGGGTGACAAAGGGTAGAAGGTTTTATGGAAGTGGGAAGGTGAAAAGTTAGGATAGATTGAACTTATTATATCATTTAGGGATTGTAAATCATAAAGCATAAAATTTAAATGCAGAAAAAAGAACCCAAAATAGTACCATTTTATATAAAACAGACAGAATTAAAAAAGAGTCCTTAAATACATTGGTTTTAAATAATCTATTTTACATGATCAGTTTCAAGTGATTGGTTTCCAAAAATTCGTCTCATGAGATTGGTTTTAAGTGTTCGGTTTCATGAAATTAGTTTCATGAGATCAATTTCACGAGATCGGTTTCACGAGATCGGTTTCAAGCATCGGTTTCACGAGATCAGTTTCACGATATTGGTTTCATGAATTTGTTTCACGGATTTCATTCAAGGATCAGTTTCAAGGATCGGTTTCAAGGATCAGTTTCAAGGATAAGTTTCAAGGATCAGTTACAAGGATCAGTTTCAAGGATCGGTTTTAAGGATCGGTTTCCAAGATCAGTTTCAAGGATCATTTTCAAGGATCATTTTCAAGGATCCTAGAGATTTATCATTCACAGTTCATGTCTGATGTACTTCATTCTCTTTGAGTTTAAGGGTTTAGTGAATATATCAGCAATATTATTCTTAGTACTAGTAAAATCAATAGTTATATCACCTTTTTGATAATGATCTCTTAAAAAGTGATGTCTTACATCAATATACTTTGTTCTATAATGAGAAATTGGATTCTTAGAAATGTTAATATCATTTGTGTTGTCATAGTTTGTGGGGATATGTATGAATTGAAATACATAGTCTAATAAGGTGTGTTTCATCCACAACAACTACCAGCAGTAATGTATTCTGCTTTATCAGTTGATAATGCAACTAAATTTTTCTTTTTTACTACACCATGATATTAGAGACTTTCCAAAATTGTGATATGTTCCAAAGGTACTCTATCTATCTAACTTACATCCACCAAATTTAGCATCTGAATAGCTAATTAAAATCAAAAGGTTCTCCTTTAGGATAGAATAGTTCTAAATTAGTGGTATACTTGAGGTATTTGAAAATTCTTTTAACAACAAATAAATGAAACTCATTTGGGTTTTCTTGAAATCTTGCACACATACACACACTAAACAAAATATCTAGCCAAATAGAATTTAAGTACAGAAAACTCCCAATCATTCTACTATAAGAAGTTGATCAACTGATTTTCCATTTTCATTAAGATCTAACTTACATGTAGAACTCATAGGGGTTTCACTACTCTTAATTCTATCAAAGCCATAACTTTTCAGAAGATCTTTATTATACTTACTTTGATTTAAAATAATAACTTCTTTATTTTGAAATATTTAAAATCCAAGAAAATATTTATGTTCACCCATTATACTCATTTTAAACCCGCTTTGCATTATTTTTAAAAAATCATTACATAAACAATTTTTAGAAGATTCAAAGATAATATCATCTACATATATTTGAGCTATTAACACTTATTTTGAAATTATTTTTATAAATAAAGTATGATCTACAAGTCCTTTTGTAAAGCCTTAAGAAATAAGAAAGTAACTAAACATTTCATACCAAGCTCTTGGAGCTTGTTTCAGACTATATAAATCTTTAGATAATTTGAACACATGATTTGGAAAATGTGGATTTGTAAAACCTGGAGGTTGTTCAACATTGGTATGTCGAACATCGCTGTGTCGAACATCATTGTGTCGAACATTGGTGTGTCGAACAACCTATCAGTGCTTGGGACTATGATAAACTTGTGGAGTGTCTTTCTTACACATAACATTATTAGATTAAGCGACATCCAAAAATACATGCAAATATACACTTATAAACATATTGATTCATAAATTTAGTTTATTGACATATTGAAATATATTGTTTTTTATGAAAAAATTGATTTACTTAGAGATATTAAATGGCATGAAATAGTAGAATCTGTAGATTGACATTGTTTGTGATTATGATAACTAAAATAGCATAGAGGGTCAAACAATTCCCATAGATTAATTGTCGTTTCAAAATGTTATAGCATATCCTAGGCTATAATGAGAACCACGACATACTATGACATTAATCTTAAAAAAATGTCCTATGGTCTAGATGCATCATATTAACCGAATATAGTTAATGTTTGACTATCTGGTGCTTGGGGCTAATAAGTATTGAGACATATTCTCATAATGTTCGCACTTGATGATATCTAGTAGTGAGATCATTGGGACAGACCCACCAATAGGAACACAACATGTTTTGGGTGTCATTGGTTATTCATATCTACGGACATGTGTGTTGTTCTATGGACTGGGGATCATTAACAATGTGTTCTATTTGATTGCATATTTTAATGTGAGAAAAAAAACCATGATATTCAAATCATGGCGATGTAGCTTTTGTTTAGTACGTCATTTGTGGCATGAAATTGGTTGAATGGAAAAGAAAGGATGTGTTACTTCCAACTTAAGGAAGTTATATGTATCAGGCCTGTTTGATCTGGATGCTACCATCATAAGTCTTTGGACAAAGTAGTTGAACGGTAAATCTATCCAGTTAGATCAAAAAATAATAAAGCAATAAAAGGGAAATGATACCTGCGTGCATCCTACTTTATGATATATTTAAAAACAAAGAGATTATATTACACAATATGTGTTCATAGGTTGGTTGTCATTGTTATGAAAATCAGTATCACTTTAGGGGCCTTGATGGGTTGCTAGACTCCTCTCTTGGTCTGTTGATTTTATTCACTACTATCGGGTTAAGGGTCTAGAGGGTCACACAAAAATGCATATTCAAGAATCCACCTTATTCAGTTGAATATGTATGTTAGACATGGTGGGCCCCACTAAAGGGACCGAGTGTTGTCCAAGGTATCGATCACCAAATAAATAAATAAATAAATTATTACTCAAGTTGGGAATAATTGGGATTTAATTTATTTAAAGTATTTACAAGTAGGAAAATATAAGAAAATATCAATTGAATGAGTATTATTTTAATATTCAAGGTTAGTTTAATATTAAGTGGGATTGGCGAGTCAAGTTAAATGGATCGGTTTTATCACATAATATATTTGATATATATTACAAGTATATTATAAATTGTTAATAATATTAGTTTCATAGTTTATTTTTTTCATAATTATTATTTAGGGGACGTTAAATATTTGATGGACGGTGAACCCCATCAGGTGTTTTACATTATCCACTATAAATAGAGAGATAGGCTCCCACATCACTAACTATTCATTCATTTATGAATGAGAGCCTCCCTCTCCCCTCGTTTCCAAGTTAGAGAGTCTATCTCTTGAGTGGAGATACAAGAATTCTTTCAAGCATCAAAGGTAGACGATCATGGTGATTGTTAGGATATTGAAGGCGTCATTGGATCTCTGTGCTAAAACATAGAATTCGATGATCTTCATTCTAGAATATTCTCAAAGAAAATATGGACGGTCTAGATGGTTTTTACTATAGATACATCATGGAATAATCACCATCGATGAGTTGTAGTCAAGAACGACTTCAGATTTGAACATATGTTTTTTTCAGTTGTAATTTACATGATATTTTAATTTATGTTATATCCTAAGACCATACCAAGATTTGATCATTAGTAATGAAAAGTTCTTTCATCCCATCAATGAGAATTTTAAAATCCTCAACCCACCGAATTCTACTGTGGGCCCTAATTCCTTCACTTTTTATCTCTGGACCCACGAGACCACTGAGAGTCTCCAATATCAGTTTCAACCTTAAGGGAACAAAAAAGAAATATCCTCATAGATATCAATGTCTCAAATCAGAAATTATTTTCACAGATTCATCTTTAATCTATTGAAAAATCAGTCCACCTTGCTTTTAGTATCCATGAAATTGGAAAAGGAACATCTTTAAATCCTCGAGATGTTTTCTCTATATACCCCGATGGATTCATCTTCGTTATTCTTTAGTCCAAGGAACTCTCTTTATATATTAAGAATGAGGGTTTAGGGAAAATATTTATTGGAAAATATTTTTCATGAATTCCTCCCAATCCATGGAATCAATTTCCTATTTGAAATTCTCTTTCCTAGTCAGTGTCCACAACTAATCAGTTTCCCCTTCAAAAAAATATACTGATAGCACAAATTTCTCTTCTTCTAAGCACTGGAGGGCAGGGAATATCTTCTCAATGGAGTTAATCCACTTTTCTTCATGAAGGATATTGGAATATCCACAAAACATGGGAGGAATTTTTCTCATAAAGGATACAACTGCAAATTTCTCCTCCTTAGGAGAAGGAGGGTGGTCCACAAAATTTGAGTATTTATACATAACATAAGAAATATAAGAAAGTGTAGTCATATGGTTTTAATCTCCATTAACCATTAGATTTGGCATTTCATTATTGAAATCATCACATTTCCTGTAACATTGATCATTGTCACGGGTTATCCTATTTCCATCCATTAACTATGAAAATAAATTACAATTATACAAGACTGAATACTTTTCAAATAAGAATATAAAAAAGAAAACATTAAACATATAAGGATAAACTTTTAAATGAAAATCATATCCTAAATTTGGATTCCATATCTTTTAATCTTGGTTATACATGATTTATCCCTATAATTATTACTAAATTTTTCTAGTCCTAATATCCAAAAAAATAGACTGTCATTTGATACCAACAATAACAGCCCTAGTCTTTTACATATATTATTATATGATTTTAAGCATAACTATCCTTCAAATACAAACCAAGGATCATAATGTATAGTATCTTTGCATGATTAGGCACATAAAACTGAAAACATGTAACCAAACAAATCTTTTATTTAATCTTAATAATGATCTCCAAACATCCTTTCAGCCATTATATCTGCGTAGGATAACCTAGGAAATAGATTAACAAAGGGATGAGATAAAAAAATTAGTAATGGAATAAGCAAATGAAATAAAGTGTAGCATAAGGGTTAGATGCCATTAAATAATGAAATAAAAAGAAATAGAACATACACATAATGAATAATAACATGTATAAAATGGGATCATGTAATCATGGTATCATAGTCTTGTGTAAACAACATACAACATCACATAAGTATGAGTCCAGGCTACCTACCAGGACCATTTCACATGGAGGATCATGAGTTATTTCTAAGTAACAAGACCATTGCACATGGAGGATCTTGAGTCAAAGATAACCACCAAACACATTGCACATGGATTAGAAATATTTAAGGCTAACCACCATGACCATTTCACACAAAATATTATGAGACTAAATATTACCCTATGCTTTGTAGCGGTATGTGGGTTTACCCATTTAAATAAATGAGTATCATAATCATGTCGTAAATTATAAATAATGGGGTGTATCATCAAGAGTTCCATGAAAGAATTGATTTAAACAATAAGTGTTAATTAATATGGTAAAAAAAGTCATATATCATGATAAATTATGTACAAATTAATTTAAAACACCTAAAACTGTTGTTTAAAAAACTTTTGAAATGATCCACTTTAGTGCGGTTTAAGGGAAAATTTTAAAGATATTTTAAAAGGAAAATGCATAATTGTATCTATAAAAACAGAAATGAACCAAGATAGTTTTTCATGATAAAATGAGCAATTTTATAAAAATAAAGGTGGATTAAAATAGTTTATGGAGTTCACTTAAAAATGGGTAAGAAATTGGAAAGTTCCCCTTAATTGAGCTTGCTTATTGGGAAAGTGGAAAAGGGGAACTTTAAAACATATATTTCCACATAATATAAAAAAAATGATCTAGATACATGTGATTAGTAAATATAAATAGAATTTATAATAATTATATAATAATAATGAAAAATACATTAGGGTAAATATAGATAAAGCATATACTGATGAAAAAAAATTAGGGTTCAAAGAGAATCCCTTTCCTTATGTACGAAAGTGTTCTTCACTATAACTTAATATCCTAAATAATAAAAATTAATTAATTAATTAATTAATTGAGAACCTTATAAACATTTATTTTATTTATTTTTATTTTATTTTTCTTTTATGTCCTTCTTTATGAGTCATTTTATTCAATTTCATCGTTTAGGGAGTGTTCATTTCCTTGGTTTTCATGTTTGGTTTGCTTGTATACATGTATGGAAAGTAATATAAAATGATAACAGTTGTGAATAATTAAAATTATATGTTATTAATGAACTTATATAATATTAAATGGTCTTATATATCACTTTTATTCTAGATTTTTTCATGAACCATTAGATAAAACATTAATGATGACCGTTTAGATTATTTGGGAGTTTTTTTATCATCACAAACTTGTTTTGTTTTGTTAATAAATATTATGTATATATACACGTTATAGACCATTAAGAAAGTTTTAATACATATATTATAATCTTTTAAACATTAAAAATTGTTTTATGATGGTCCTTGATAGTCTTAGTGGAAATTGAAAACTCATGTTCCTTGAATGTGATAAATCAACACATCACGAATAGTATTTCCATTTTTCAAAAAAAATGAGATGGGAAGATAATTTATGATGATTTTTTACATTTAAACAATAAAATTATAGTATATAAAATATACTAGATTTACTATGTCACTTTGATAACTGTATGTGATGATATCAAAAGAGAAGAAAAGAAAAAAAGAGAATAAATTAAAACAAAAGAGGTTTTTACCTCTTGAATTCCTTCTCCTTGAGAACCTCCTTGAGGAACTTGAGTTTTGGTTTTTATTAAAAAATTAACATAGATATGAGGGAGACACTTGGAATGATGTTCGGGAATAATTTGGACATGCTTCAAGGCTTTTGAGGTGTGAGGAGAAGATTAGGTCAGGGTGGTATTTATAGTGGATGAGAGGGGTGTTTTTTTATTATTTTTTTACTATTTTATTAGTTTTTCTCAACAATATCAATAGACTAAACCTTATCACTAAAAATGTTATCTAAATAAGTTTATCTGTAGATTATAGTGCTTTTATTATAAATTAATCAAAAATGTTCTATTTAACTTATAATGTTATTTACTGAAAATTACTATATTTCAATATTCACCAAAAATTCAACCATTTTAGAAAAATGCCAAAAATCCACCCTAACCATTTTTAAGGTGTATAATTTGAAAAAGTAACTCCATGTTATTAAAATAATTTTATAATTATTATAAATTTAATTTTTAATTAAAATCATTATTTACTCGAAAAATACCGATTTTAAAATTGTAACTGATATTATAACACTTTGAAAAAAAATTAATGTCTCATAAAATTATCTTATAATCATAATATTAAAATATATTAATTTATGAATATATTTTATGAAAATAAATTTTATTTTAATTAATTATATTAATTATAAAATTATAAATAAATATTTACAAATCACAAAAAATATGAGCACTTAATTTATCATTTTTAAAACATTTGTTTACTTATTTCGTGATATAAATATATAATATTTTAATTTATAAGATACATAAGTTTTATTTATAATTTAATAGGAGACATTATTATTCCATTGGTCAAGTTACTATTCATAAATGTCACATTACTATTCCTAAAGTCACATTAGTATTCCGTTGGTTTAGGTTCTTTAATTTTTGAAAAAGCCAATTATTTCATTAATTCATTCTTTATAATGCTTGTATTGTGTTCTCTATGTAATTTTATGTGATTTATACTATATTAAATAATTATCTGGAGGGAAATTTCGTTGATAGAATTTTGGGCAATTACAAAAACATTGCATTTAATAATTTATTTGAAAACATCCACCCAATTTATTTGGTTCATATAATCCACCAGTTGTTCCAAACTTCATTTTTCTATTATTATTCAAAATCACTTTTATGGAAAAATTGATAAACTCTGAGAGAAAACCAAGTTATTAAAGGGAAATGTAAGCTAATTGGCATTTTTATCATTAAGAACTTTCTCGGAAGAAGAAGTTACTGATGTTTCTGGATCATCATTTATAAGGTCATCAAGTCGACGCACCAGTCTATACCACGCTTTCATGTATTCCTCTAGGTTGATTTTCCCCGCATTGAAACCTCTTACTAAGATTTGATTCTTCTTGTCAATCCAATACCATTGTTATTTATTAGTGTCCACCTGAATGGCCCTTTCCATCATTTTATCACAATCTTCTGTTGGATCATTGATCCCAAGGGATACCTCCCACATTTTTTCTCTGAAATGTAGAAGTAGCTCCAAAGGTTTCCCAGCATCCAAGCCTATTTTCTGTAGGATATTCCGGATGGGATCAACCCAATCATCTGTAGCCTCTTCTCAAACATCATTGCCATTTTTGTTGAGAAAACCCTCCCTCACATGGGCCTTCACCTTCCTGGAAGATCTCGTCTCCATTGGTACAGGCAGATGAGAATAATCCTTGGGTGCTTTGTTGCGGCCATGCCGACCCTTCCTCCTTAGACTGCATATGTTGCTATAGTAAAGTTCTTGAGCACTGACTCTTGAGACCAGGCTAGAAGAGTCATCACCATACTCCTACCTCATGGTACCCTGCTCCTCAAAGATAATTTATGTCCTTTCTACCTCCTGGTCATTCCCAACATTCTCCAATCTCTTGAAACAGTTACACAGTTGAATGGTTGGCAACACTCTTCTCAGGATCGACCTGATCACTGGAAATGGATCATTCTAGGGACCCTCACATCCATTTTTATTGAGCCATGTTAGCAAAGTGTCCATATAAGAAGAATATTTGGGGGCCTTTAGACCTTTTTTAGTGGCCATTAGAGTTTCCACAGCTGGATTAGAAACATAAACAAGTGCCAGAACAACTGCAACTGTGGGATTAGCCCAACCAGCTTCCACTTTTCCCAAAGGATTTTGCACAACTAGTGTGGAAATTCTCAAATCTATCCTCAAACTATTGAAAACATCATCAAACAAGGGATTAATCTCTGAAGGATCATGCTAAAAAACCTTCTCCAGAGCTAAGTCAGAGCTGGAAAGCCTCTTCCCAACTGAACCTTCTTCAGCAACCGAGGGGGCCTCCTTAACTACGTTGTCTCCAAGATTAGCCTCCTCAAATCAGTTACCTGATTATTCAACAACCAAACTGGACTTTTCATAAACCCACATCACCTGCATATATAGAAACTCTTCAAATGGAGAAGAAGGAAGGATCATTTTAGAGTCCCCCATCGATCAGTTCCTGCAATTGGAGTCAGCGTGGCCGAGGCGGTTGCAGGAAGAACAGAAGAGGACCTATGATTCATAGATGACCATATGATACCACTGAAGCTCACCTTCAATCTCTATACCACCGGTATACAAAATATTCTTGGAGATGTCCATTTCAACACATATTATTGGGGAAATCAGGTGAATTATGACCTTCATTCACTAGTCTAAGGATAAGAAACAACCCAATATATTTCCAATCAAACGAAGAGTTATAGGATTATGAAATGGTAGGGGAAGGCCAGGAAGTGAGATCCAAATCACTAAGGGTGGTGGGTCTCTTTTCATGTGGAAATAGAATAACCACCGAAAAATAATGAAATGAAAACCTAAGGTAACACGTGGAGCATTTTCCTAAGAATAAATAAGATCTTCTTCCAACAAGAAGTGAATCAGGAGGTGTCTTGAGTCCAAGAGCCTAAAAATCACCCAGTCCTAAAGCTTTAACTGGTTGGAGATAAATCTATCAAATACGTCAACTGCGAGTCATCTCTTGTCAAAGTGAGCGACCAAGGAAAGATTTATCATCATGGAGGCATTAGTAAACTCCAGATAAGATGTAATCCACCAGTTGTTAAAAAATGGATAATTGTGATGGAAAAGAATTTTTTATATTCTATAGTGATCATAAAAATAGAAAGTTATCTTAGGAGTATATCACATAGAATGTGAATTATATCAATGGTGGAATCTTATCAATAATACATGGACTGTGGAAGAAATAAACTCTATAGAATGTGAATATCTTGAGAGGGGGTTTCTCAATAAGTATATTCCAAAAAAACATCATACTAAAATAGATAAGGACTCGATATAGTTAAATTATAAGGATGGTAAATCCATCTATACCTATAAATAAATTGTAACACCCCAAGCTTCCACGATATGTTTCCCTTTGAATAATGCAATAGCGTGTGTTGTACGCAACTTCCAATTCTAACACACACCGCAACCAATCAAGCAAGCCGTTATAAATAGTAATACCCACTTTTTGAAATTTTATAAATTTTATCTTTCAAAATGGAATTCATTTTTGGATTCTGAATATTGAAATTAGCTTAGGGTAAATTTTTGGTATTTTTACGAAAACTATCAATTTTTGATGAATAGTGAAAAAACACTGAGTTATAGTTTAAAAATGAATTTCTATTTGAATAATTATTTATTTTATTTAAATTTAATTATGGTAAAAATAGATTCATAATACCTATATAAGTTCAATGTAATTAATTGGAGTTAGATTAGAATAATTTTAGATATATAAAAATTTTATGGAACTTTTCACCGACTTTTACCCACCTCCTAGGAGAATTTGGAAATTCACATAAAAAATAATTTTACCACTTCTGTGAGTGGAATTTAGAAAATACTAGAGACATGGTTAATATAAAGGAGTAAAATTTGGTTCAATGAGATGAAAATAATTTCTGGTTAATAGTAACTTTTTACTTTTATTTACCACAGTTAAAAGTAAATAGGGTAATTAAGGGTAAAAATGATATTAATATTACCCTGACACATGTCCTAATTCTATTGGACACGTTTATCTCGACCAAAAAAAACTTTAGGAATAAAATATTATCATTTAAGTCCACTTGGATTAGATTAGGACATTTATAATTATTTAAATCAAAGAAGTGTGAAAAGAGTTAAAATCAAAGTTTAATTACTAAAACATTTTTAATATAGTGTTATACATAAGATAAATTTGATTGTAATTATTAATTAGAAATATAAAAATATTTCATACATAATGGTATTTTATTTATAATTTTTATACATTAAATAATTTTATTTATTTATGACACAATGGTGATGCAGTAATTACCGAATTAATGAAATATTAAACTAATTGATATTATAAATATCCAAATAAATGTAATTTGAGACATTTTATGAATTAAAATGATTTTATAGGTTAATATGACATATTATTATTGGTTATATGAGTTTTATTCGAAGTAATAATGCTGTTATGAATTAATCAAAAACAAAATACCCAATAGTGTCAAAATTGACAAAAAGAGTTTTTAAAACAAATATTATATTATTAATTGATATTATATTCCTAAAAATATAAGGTTTGGCCAAAGGACTTATATAATTATAGTTTTATCATGAATGGACCACTTTGGGGTCGCTTTTAAGTATATAGGAAGTTTATTAACTATATAATATAAAAATACAAAGAGACATGGTAAATGTCACACTATTTAACTAAGAGTTAAATCTAAAAGATAAGGTTACTGTAGTGACCCAAACCTATCTAAAATCTATTGGTTTGGTGGTTTTAGACCCATAAACACCTTATAAATTGAATAGTTCACTTTGGATCCATTAGAAACCGAATATGAATTTATTATAAAATAATATTTTAAGTTTTTTCAAAGGTTCCCCTCACCCCTCTTATAAAAGGGCACATCCCTTTATCTCAAATTCACAGCTCCAAAGCCATTTGGCTCAGCCAAAATCTGCCCAAATACTCTCTAAACTATCCTAAATTCATCCTATAGTCCCTTATTTATTCAGAAAGCCAACTTAAGTAGCCCTTTTGATCAAATTAAAAGGAAGAACCCGAAGAAGAGGTAATAATTTCACCACCCTCTTTCAAGTTCTTTTCATCTTCCACTTCTTCTTTCTTTGTTATCTCCATTATAAAATAATAACTCCATTATCTTCTATATACTTTGATGTCATTATAAATATTTCAGAACATTATTCATTATTCTATCCATTTTATTAATGATAATGTCACCATGTGTGTGTACATACGACTTACAGTCTCCACACAGTGGTGTAATTTTTTATTCAACAATATGTTATTTGGATGGATATAATGATGAGTAATATGTATATAAATAATGAAAATAACATGATAATGTCTTTGTAAAATTAATATACCATCCAATTACACAACTTTAAGGATATTATATTGTCGCTCGTGCGTATGTACGGATTACCGTCTCCACGACGCGATGAGATTTATTTTCACGATCACCATTAATCGACAATTATAAAAGTATATATATTATTAATAAGTATGTAATATATGAAATAACAATTCTACTTAAGACATATATATTTATATATGTACATAAATATATCTTATTCACTTAGTTCCATTCAACATGATATGAAAACAGAAACATCGTTTATGCGTACGTACGGACTACCATCTCCATAAACGGTGTTTTTCATTTCATTTATATGTCTATTATACATAATTATATTCTAAATATATATGATATATATATCATTTTTTATATTCTGTATGTATTCAAATCTTGGTCTAAGTGATAAAATCAAGATTAACAAGTTAAAACGCGTGTGATAAAGAAAACGACTCTTACCCGAAATGTTAATTTAACATGGAAATTATTATTAAATGGGTAGTATAAAGTCATAAATTAATCCTATATGATATCATAAAAATTAATATGGTTATGGTATAATTTAATACCATACTACTATCTTCATACAGGTGGTTAAATGTGCCCTCGACTAAAGGAAAGTGCAAGGTAAGGGTTAATTCCTCAATCTCATTATTATATGAGATTGTTTGTGTCTAAGTGTTTATTGGGAAAACATTATCATACATGTCCATTTTTCATAAAAATGATTTCAAAATGAATATTTTAAGTATTTTTGAAAGGTACTATTTATCAAGATCATAATTTAAAAAGATTTAAATATTTATCTTTCTAAATCTTTTTAATTAATGTCAATGTTTTCAAAGTGATATTAAGGATTTTTTTATATGGACAAGAATGTTTTGAAATGAAAATTATTTTCAAAATATTCAAAGTGGTATGGGACACTTTTATTCAAAAATATCTTTTAAATTACTTCCTTTATAAATGTGTGACTTTTAAATGATTTTACAAAAAATATATTTCTCTCAAAAAGTTTTACTCGTCATTTTAAGCTATGTCAACATCCTTTACTAGAAATTATTTTTGATTGAGGTTGATTTATTATAATACAATATTCCATGTTTTATTGAATGAGTTATGATATGTATGACTGTACATGTTCTATTTTTATACCATTCATGGTTTATGGTTAATGTAATGACATTTCATATGCTAGTTCTAATACGAATGTTTATGTTATGTTTCAACTTTTTAATATGAGGAATGCAGTGGACTTAGTAAGTGACAGGTGGATCCCACTATAGCTCCTCGATGCATCGGTAGGTCTCATTTGACAAACTAGTGTCTTGGAACAAGGCTTGACAAAAACATTTATTTTAATTCTTGGCATGAGGCCTTGACTATGTGGTAATGATGTCCGGTATTAGGCATTCCCTCATTGTAAAATTAGTTATTACATGTGATTATTCGACTAGTAGAATATCCATGTGAATGTTTATATGGTAATGTTTCATTTATTTTTAACATATTATGTTCAAGTTTATGTTTTAAAGGCTTTTGTTTTTATTACACATCTTACCTTAAAAGTTTATAGCTTCCGCTAAATTATTTACCCTTACTGAGCATCTGAGATCGCCCCTTTCTTATGTTTTATTTTCCCAGGATTCCAAGAAGTGTATTATGATTGATATGCAGGGTTAAGCTAAAGGGGATTAATGTCATTATCAAAGTATCATTTATGTTGTTTTTTATTTTCTAAATTGTGATGTAACGTCCATATATGTAATCTATTTTCCAAGACTACTAAACTGATTGGACTTTCGGGACTTGATTCCTTGTAAACGTGCCAATGTATTAAAATAATGCACCAACTCTGGGTAACTGGGGTCAGGGAATTACATAAATACTTATAAATCCTACGATGTTTTCTTTAGTTTATCATTGATCTATAAATAATGTTTGATAGATTATTTTGTGTCTTGAATCTAAGTCTTTAAAATAAATTAGCTATAGTGTACTTTTGAATCTATGAAGAAATTTTTCGATGTGAAATCAAAGTGGAAACAGAATCTAGAAACCGAATTTAATATTTATAGTGATAAGAAAAGGAATATAGAGTTTTATGTAATCTACAATGGTATGTATCATGGATTTAACAATAAGTTTCAACCACCTATATGCCAAAAATGTGGGATGGAGAACTCACATAATTTTATGAAAGGAAAAAAATATTTCTAGTGTGGGATACCTTACCATCAAGCCAAATAATATTAAAGTGATGTAAATATCCTAGAAAATGAAACACATGTAGATAAAGGTAACCATAATAAACCCCATGGACTTCAGTTCCTTAGATGCAACGGTTTTTGTAATTATTCGAATCAATTTTCCAATCGAAGGGATAATGATGATAATAATTCTAAGCGACCTCTGAAGTGAAAGGAAATAAGGGGGATCTTATACAATAAAAACTATTGATGTGGTTTAGAATAATGATGTGGTGAAAGTTACACAGATCTTCCACTCTATAATTAAAAATATTATATTTGATTTAGGGTATAACAACTCTTTTTCATCAGAAGAACATTCTAAAGGCATCAAATCACCACCTTAAATATTATATGTTGACTTGGAAGTTAAATCTAAAAATGTTATGATGATCACATCTCAATTATATAGACACTCTCAGGTAGAATTTTTGGATCATGGTTTTACCCTACGTTTCACACTATTTTAATATAAAATTTGATATTATTTTGGGTATTGATTGACTATCTCAGTAACAGCTTGATATTTTGTGATATATTTTTCTTCAAATAATATTTCTTTGATGGGTTGGGATACATGAAACCTTGTTTCTAAATGAAATCTATAATATGGATATTAAATTATAATAAAGAATATGAATTATCATATTTTGATAATATTTTTATAATGATTTTAGATATAAAACTATATTCATAAATAACAAATCAATATTTAGTAAATTCGTTATATTCTTTAAAAATACATTTTCCCTCAAAATTGTTTAATTTAATTCGTTAAGAACATAATCTAATTAATTTTCAATGACTTTATAAAATGTATTTTATATAATTAGCTACATTTTTTTAAATAATCATAAAAAAATTATCTTAGAGTGAATTTTTGAAACTTTTTTGAAAACATTCATTTTTCGATGAATAGTTATAAATGCTAATTTTTATTAAAAACAATATTTTATTTTAAATTCTGTAAAATATTTTACTTTAAAAAAAAATTAAAATAATAATTATTTAATTTCTACTATTAATACTCAAATTATGCACATTTTAATTAATTTAATGTTGTATTTCAGTATAAAAACTTTTTATACTTTAGAAAACAATTTTTCTGGAAAACTTTTTTTCCTCATGTTCTACAGATTTAATTTTAAATTAAAATAATCCAATTTTTAATATAATTTAAGAAAATGGATTCAATATTTCGTATCATGACATGTAAATTTTTTAAATATGTCACTTTCATGTTTTTTCATAATGAATAGTAAAAAGTGTAAAAACGTGTCACCATGTCGAGGTTAAAATGGGTTTATAGAGGGATAAACAAAGAGATAAGGGTAATATTTCCAATTAAACCTGTATAAGTCCTATTGGATGTTCATATTTATACCTATTACTATACCTCATTAAAATATCTATCTATTTGGAGGAATTTGACCTCAAAATGGTTATATTATGTTCTAATCTTTTAAGAATGTTCAAGTGTGTTCACCCCCACACATATAAAAGGACACCCCTTCTTTTTATTCTATACACCACTTTGAGTCATCTATCTCAACCAAAAAAGGACCAATTCTATTATTAAAGTACCTATTCATTTATTATAGTTTATTTTTTTTTTAAAATATCATTCCAAGGGTCCTTAATAAAGAATTAAAAGGAGGCCAATAGAATGAGAGATAATCATCATACCCAATCTCGTTAAAATTTCATCTTAAACTACCTTCATTAAATATATAGTATTCATCATAAAAAATAAATTTATTATCCTAAATATTTTTAATTTTCTTATGTTTATGTAACCACAATTATTCACCCTCTTTTCCATCAAATGGAGAGTGAATGTATCACATGTGTGTATATGTGGACTGTCCCCTCAACGTTGTGATACAATTCACATTCCATCACCATTTTCATGGATGGTTATTATAATGGGTTTAAGGTGTGTATACTATATTTTTTAAATATTAAAACTTCAATAATTATAACATCATATCTACATTCTTACCTTCCAATTCATTTTAAAATAATAATGTTTATCATGCGTATGAGTAGACTACCACCTCCACGAACCAATGTGATTTTTTTATCATTTATATTTTACTTATATTTTAATAAAAATATATATAATTTTTAAAAATAGTATATATGATATAATAATGATTTGATAAAGGGGAATTATTATTTAACTTTCTTATGTTTCATCTGTCGAAAAGTGAAAACAGTGTTCATTGGTATGTATGGCTAAAGTATTTATAAACAGTGTAATTCATTTTTATGTCTCTAAATTTTATTTATGATATTATATACATATATAATAAATAGATATTTTATTTATATAATTATAAATATTTTGGGTATTATGGAACCCTGATAAAAGTACAACTATCAAAATATTAAAACAAAATTTCTCATGAAAGGTGATATAGTTAACACCTAAAAACAATGATTTTATTAATGAATTATTAGTAAATTAGTAATGAAATGTTATAATTGGATCATATATGATATAATAATTATTTTATTTATATATTTTTATAATTATAAAAAATTTAAATTTATTTCACAGGAGTTTATATCACTTTCAGAGAAATTCAAACTCGTCATAATGGATTTATGTTGCAATGTCACTGTCTATCAGGATTGTTTATGATTAAGATTCAAATGATGGATTTTTAAGAATTATCACTCAATAATCCCATAAATTTATATATCTCCTTTTTATTTTTTAGAGATTAAATAGTTTCCTTTCTTTTTCCTCTCTTTAATACTCAAGAGACCAAATGAATTTTTTAATTAAAACCTACATTACTTCTCTATTCAGTTTTAAATCCTTTTTCTTCAATATCTAAAAGTGTTTTATGAATGGAATTATATTCTACTATGATTCTCTAAAATCATGTTTACCCATGATTTTATTTTTAAAAAATGGTTTTAAAGGAATATTCTTTTCATTTTTCAAATGAGGTACATTGGACTTTTTATAGAAAATGTAAATGGAATATTTGTTTTAACATATAAAAAATGAACAGAATTTCCCACCATAATGACCAGTCAACACTATGATGATTCATTTACAAGTTTCCATGGTTCCTTTAAAATAATTTTTCACTTAATATTTTGTAAATTTTTAGATTTTAAATAAGTTATTTCAATGTGAAAAATGTATTTTCCTAAAGAAATGATCTAGGGATATTTTTAGGGTATTTTTCATCATTGATAATATCCTTTGAGGTTACTTATGCTTTACTAGTTATATGATCCAATGATACCATCCAATCTCATTCAATGAGTATATTATAATTATTTAAGAAATATTCTATGAAACCTATTTCTTTCCCATGGGTTAATTAAGTTATGATGAAACCTTCCTAAAAACCATTTCTTTTCTTTGAGTTATGTAATAATGAAATTATAAAATTATTATAAAACCCATTTCATTTTCATAGGTTTTTCTATAGTGAATTTTTAATGATCTTACAGCACTCATGTTTATTATTTTCATTATGTGATGGTTGGGCCTAGAATTATATAGGCCTCCAATGCATTGGGAAAAGATATATGTATCATGAGATAATAATGAATAAAGTGGGGAGTGAACATAGTCTAGTAAGGAACTCTAACCACAATGATAGTCTTGGGAGTAATCCTTGACTAAGTATATGATGGAATATAGAGTTAAACCAATCCACTATGATAGTCTTGGCTCTAATCCTTCACTAAGGATATTATTTTATATGCTTATATGTATGCCAGAAACTTATGTATTATGCCAATGTTATACTCTCATGGATCATTCCCTTTGATTAATTTATGAATCATTTCATGTGAACTACTAGTATTTGTGACATGACTCAATATTATGATTTATGATATGTTGGGTATGGTTTTAAAATGTTAATATTAATTTCACATACCCTTATGTTCATGTTTTGTTTAAGTGATCATTGATATCACACCTTTTTAACCTTACTGATCATATGATAACACTCTTTATTATGTTTTCTTTCCTCAGGTTATTAAGAAATGTTTTAAGTATGATATTTCTTAGGAGGGTTCAAGTTATGAATAATTTAGTGGGAGATAATGAAGATATATTATGAATAATTTTTTAATGTGTCCATGTTTCCAAAAAACCCAACCCAATATAATTTTTGGAATGTATCATAATATTATGTAATGAATATTCATCTCATAAGATATAATATTTATGTTTGAAAATTATGGGTTGATATAGTCAGTATCAAAAGAAGGTTTACCAACCTTTTGAATCTAGGATGATAAAAAATTACTGAGAACCCTTAAAAAAATATTATGCATGGGAGAACATCCTATGTTATGGTAAATAAAGGTGTGTGGTTTTTCTAGAAAATCAACACTTCAAGGCTACTACATGTGGATTTAGTTTTGGAACAAATTCATCTAGGATTAATAATAATGAAAATAGTTGTTTTCATATATCTCATTCATCATTTGGGTGCACAATGAGTGTTCCCTTACTACACACCTGGTTTGACACTATTGGGGGATTTTCATTCATATACTTGCATCCTCTTTATGATAAATTATAAATTATTTAAATATAATAAGACTATTATTGACCTTGGTTAAATTTAAGGTGTGATATATTGAAAACAATGTGTCAGTATTTAGACATCATATAAATTATTTTCACGATTATATGATTCCACAATATGATTATTATTGATCACAATATGATTTCGTGTTTTAGCCAGTGGTTAGAACCTAAATTAGCCACGGTAATACAGAATGTGATGATAAATATAGTGATTGTACTCTTAAGAAACCAAATGTTATGGGAGATGGAATGAAAAATATTTTTTTATTCTTATGGGGATTTATCAAGCCATTAATCATATTGAAATTCAAAATGATAAATTGAGGTAACAATGATATATTGTGTCATTTATTATACAACATACACTTTAATTTTGTAACACCCCAAGCTTCCACGGTACGCTTCTCCTTCAATAATACAATAGCTTTCATTGTACGCTACTTCAAGTTCTAACACACTACAACCAATCAAAGTAGCTGTTATGAATAATAATACCAACTTTTTAAAATTATATAAATTTTATATTTCAAAATGGACATCATTTTCGTATTCGGAATATAAAAATTAGCCTATGTTTAATTTTTGGTATTTTTCTGAGATCTTCCAATTTTCGATGAATAGTGAAAAATACTTAAAAACAACATTTTTAATCAGAAAATTTTATTGCGATAAATTATACTATTGAGTGGTTTTAAAGTATAATTAGAATATTATTTTACCAATTTATCCAGTGGTGGTCATTATAATTAATTTCACATTGAAATTGGACATAAACAATTGTCAATCTTTTGATAAATATTGTTTCTTAAAAACGCGCTATTTGTTTTGACAGCGGGAATAATTTTTAAATTAATTACTACAATTTCATTGTTTAGAATTTGGTAAAATGGATTCAATATTTGGAATCATAAGGTCCAAATTATTTAATTAAGACACTTGTTTTTTGACATTATGAATAGTAACGTCGGTAATTATCTTTAATTATCGTGATTAATTAGTAATCGGGTAGATAAGGGTAATAAAATAATATCATAATAATAAAAAATGACCCCAAAATGTGTCCAAATTATACTTTTTGTGACATTTCCGACCATGGGATGCCTTGTGCCAAACTTTGGGACCCCATGAAATCACCTTTGGGTGATAGTGACATTTTATTATATTATTTTTTTTAAAAGGAAAGTATAACCAAAGTATGTATCACCAAAGTAAAACAATTTTAGTTTTGTCTATGTAAATTATATCTTAGACTATAAATAGTCATTGGAAAGATAAAACGATTTCATACATCATGATATTTTTTTATAATTTTTAGACATTAAATAAATTAAAATTTTGTTGACACCATGATGATGCAGCGATTACCTCATTAATTAATGATTTAAATATAAGGAAAAGATATTGTAAAATATAAGACATACACTTGTCAAAACCCTATTGTATGAGTATATTTCTAACCCTTATCACCTTATCCTAGAAATATATCATTGTGGGACCTTTAAAATCTGAAAATAATTATATAATAAAGTAACATTTCTTGATTTTCCAAGAGTGCCCCTCCTCTCCTCTTATAAAAGGCCCCCACCTCTACCACTTTATTCAAACCTTCAAAGCCATTAGGCTCGGCCAACCTCTACCCAAATACTCTCTCAACATCCCTCTCTTACTTTTAGAAGCCTCAATTTGGGAAGAAGTCTTCCCAAGGAAGCATTTGGCACAAATCAAAAAGAGTTACCCAATTTTAAGGTAATGTCTTCTCTTATTCTCTTTTGTTTTATTTTTCTTATCCAACCCCTTAAAATATTTTTATTCCTTTCTCTTGTAATAGAACCAGTATCATAAATATACTAGGATTTTTTTATGATAAGGATTAGAGCTACACTTACACACACCTCCGTCTAATGGTTAAAGAACAAACTGTTTCCGTGGATGTCAAATTACTGCCTCACGAAACGATGATTGTTCAATCTTCTCCTACCACCTCTCATGGTGGCCATTAAGATGTCACTATATTTATTTTTGATATATATTATTTTTATGTTTTACTTATGCTTCTTTATTTTTCATTTATGGAATTCCTTTAGGATTTCCATTATGGGTAAACGCGATAATTTCATTTTAGGAAGTGCGGACTAACACCCCGTCTAAGTGATTTGAATCGTTAATACCATATGTGGGACATATATAGTATGGAATAGATGATATTATATATTTTATTATACTGGAATTATAATATACCTTTATATCATTATGTTTTCATTCCATTAAATACGAAATATAAATGAAAGTAGCGTTCATGCATACATACGGCTTACCGTCTCCATGAATGGTGCATTACATTTCATACCTCTAAATGTTATGTAATATTATAAATGCATATATGTACTGGATATATATGATATATATGATATCTACATCATTAATATAATTCTTTATATAAAGGATATTTTTCCACATCAACAACATGTAATCATAAGAATTTTATTTTTGACTCAAGTACCAAAGATCGACAAAACGAGCATTATTAACTTAAATAATTACATAATGTTCATAACATGGTAATAAGTGTTATAAAAGGAATAATGAACTTGAAAAATGTTCTTAAGCAAGTAGAAATTAACTCTAGTTTATTATTCAGGAGGTTAAAGAACGATCGAGTCAAGTCGGACACGAGTTAAGGGACTTCGTCTCAATCTCCTTTCATTGAGGCATATTTTGTTTTATACACAAATTTAATTTATACGGTGTATAAAACCATTTGACTTTTACTTTTATTAAAAAGGAATTTTTTTATACGAAGTGTTTTTACTAAATGACCAAAGGAATGTTTTGTCTCACGTATGCGGCGATAACGACTTATGTGCTGTCGTGACCCTTATTTGAGTTTCGGCTTCCTCTACAAGGCATAACTTTTTAAATGAAAAACAATAAATACCATGTTTTACTTTTATTTTATTTTGGTATTTAAAATGGTTTTGAATTTTTTTATTATATCAATGTGTTTTATTGATATCTTGTGATTGAAATGTGGAAATGTTATGTTTCCTTTATGCATGTTTTATGTGATATGATTATGTTATGGTTTATGATATGTTTAAACCTGTTCAAATGAGGAATGCATTGGACTTAATAAGTGATGGGTGGAGCCTGCTATAGCTCCTCGATGCATCCGTAGGTCTCATGAGACAAACTTGTTTCTTGGCACGAGGCCTTGACAAAATCTTATTTATAGTCTTGGTACGAGGCCTTGGCTACGTGGTTATGACAGTCTGGCATTATGCATTCCATCATTATAAAAGTGGTTATTGATATTGCATGTGATTATTCGACTAGTAAAATATCGATGTGAATAAGTAAATGGAATTATTTCATTTTATTTTTTCCATATTATTCTGAAGTTCAAGTTTAAAAGGCTTTTGTTTTATTTATACATTTCCTTAAATGTTTATGTTTATTTATGAAAGTTTCTCCTATATTTTTATCCTTACTGAGCATCTGAGCTCACCCCTTTCTATGTTTTATTTTTCCCAGGATGTGAAGAAATATTTTATGACTGACCTACAGGGATAGTCTGAAGGGGATATGAGTGTGGACTATAGAGTCTATGTTATTGTAGTTTTTCACTTTATGATGTAATGTAACATTTATGAATGTATCTAGTGTTTCAAAGGCTACTAAACTAATCGGTCTTTCAAGACTTGATCTTTTGTGATCATGCTAATATTACGTAATAATGCCTCGGTACTGGGTAAATGGGGTCGGTGCATTACAGTTGGTATCAGAGGTAGTTTAGTACTAACCTTGGAAGGTAGATTTAGATTAACTCTGATTATAGAACATAGCCCTAAGATATAATTTGAGGATTAGTATAGAAGAACTTCCTAGAATTTTGGTATTATGAAGATTTTTGTGAGATTTCTGAGCAATACATCCCTGTCTGGATACGAGCAGGTAGAGGCGACTATGGCACAGATGTACCTAAGGGTAAAACCTGAAAACACTGCTTTGAGCTAGACTCGAACCGGAACAGGTGCACGACAATGAGCCCTACTGCACTCTTGGTTACGACACTCCCGAGGGATATGCTTAGAATTATTCTCATTTTCTTTACAAACCATTATAAAGGGTCTATGAGTATATAATTCCTCAAAGAAAACATTTTTATGATTATGGATTATATCCATAAACTGTTCAATTTATGTTAAGAGTTTTACAAGTATGGAATTATGTATTTTGATTCATAATCTAATCTAGTTTATGCCATTATTTAGAAATGGAACCTAGTAGAAGGAACGAAAACCATATAACTGCACCCACTCCATGTAGGGATTTCCCTCCTCCTCAAGATAATTATATTGGAGCTGGTGATACAACTGGTGCTGATCAACTTATCACCATACTGGGACAACTCACTCAGGTTATGAATAATAACCTTACTCATATGAAACACCCTGATCCGAAACGTGGAGGATCAATGTTAGATCGTTTCATGAGGCAATAACCGCCAAAATTTAATGGGGGTACAAATCCATTAGTATCAGAGCAATGAATAAATTCCTTAGAGAAAATATTCCACACCTTGGGGAGTAGCGAAATGGAGAAAGTTGTCATGGAGTTTACTGCCTCACTGGAGATGTCGATCAATGATGGTCACTGATTCAAAACACAAAGGAAGATGAAGAAGTATCAATTATAGAATGGATGGAGTTTAAGGAAATTTTCTTAGAAAAATACTTCCCACATGACCATTGAGCAGATATGGAAAGACAATTTCTGAGTCTGAGGTAGAAGGAGGATGAGAATGTCGCAAAGTATGAGGCTAACGTTACAAGGTTAACGAGGCATGCTGCAAATTATATACATAACCCAAGAAGTAATATTGATCATTTCTTTGATGGGTTAAAACCATTTCTATATCAAGCATTAGTCTCACAAACCTTCTCGTCGTACGAATATATTTTCTTGTGTGCTATCAAGATGGAAAATGAATTCTCTAAGTCTTATAACTTTAAAGCAAAGAAAGATAAGAAGAGATCTTTTGATCAATCTGGAAATGGAAATAAGGGGATCACGGGAAAATTTGAATATCATTCCTGTAGTAAATGTGGGAAGAAACACCCTGGTACCTGCTTGAAGGGAATGAGAGTCTGTTATAAGTGTGGTGAAAAATGCCATTAAGCTCATGATTTCAAGAGAAAGAGAGTTTCTGTCAATGTGGAATGCTATAATTGTAGAGATATGGGACATTATGAAAATGAATGACCTAAGAGTCAGGGGAACTTACCTCAGAAGAGGCCAAGGGATCAATTCCAAGATTAGTCTATCACAACTGCTGAGGTTAAAGCTCCAAAAGACATAGCGGTAGGTAATTTAATGGTTTCCTCAAGTTTAGCAAATGCATTATTTGATTCTGGATCATTGCATTGTTTCATATCTTCCAAGTTTTCTAAAACAATTAGATATTTCCAATTTGATTTAACAAGATAATTGTCAGTCAAAAATCCTCAGGGAAGTATCATTGCTACAAAGTTTTGTCAATCAGTCCCCTTTAGGGCATATAAATGTTCTTTATCTGCTGATCTCATTGTCATACCCATGATTGAATTTGATATAATCCTCAGAATGGAGTGGCTTTCAGACCACGATGCGAAGATTTATTGTAAGAATACGGAGGTTAGGATTTTTGATGATGATGATAAGGAACACCTTATCTTTAGATAAGAATCGTCACCACCTAATTCTTATCTAGATCCATCCCTAGTGGCTCTACTAAATTCAATAATCGAGGAGGAAGAGAATGAAATAACTTTGGGTGAGGAAAGGAATGTTAATATAGAGGATGTACCTATTGTTAGAGAATATGTAGATGTATTTTCGGAAGATTTACCTGGACATCCTCCAGAACGAGAAGTTGAGTTTTCCATTGATTTAATTCCTAGATCAATGCCTATATCAAAGACCCCTTATAGAATGGCCACTGTGGAATTAGTTGAACTAAAAAACAACTAGAGGAATTGACTAATAAGGGATTTTTTCTCCCTAGTATTTCTCCATGGGGATCCCCTGTCCTTTTTGTTAACAAGAAAGATGGATCTATGAGGTTGTGCATTGAATACAGGGAGATCAATGCTATAACAATAAAAAACAAGTATCCCCTACCTCGCATTGATGATTTATTCGACCAACTGCATAGAGATCAATTCTTTAAAAAGATTGACCTTCGATCTGGATACCTTTAGTTATGTGTGAAGAAGTAATGCATTCCGAAGACAACATTTCAAACTAGGTACGGGCATTACGAGTTTACAGTAATGCCTTTTAGATTAACTAATGCACCCTCTGTATTCATGGATCTAATAAATATAGTTTTCAAGGAATATCTCGATGATTTTGTGGTGGTATTTATTGATGATATCTTGGTATACTCCAAAAGCTATGAAGATCATGAAAATCACTTGCGCATTATTCTAAATACTCTTAGAAGACATGAATTATATGGGAAGTTTAGCAAGTGTGAATTCTGGCTTCAGGAGATTTCTTTTCTTGGCCATATTGTCTCCAAAGATGGAATCCTTGTCGATCCTTCTAAGACCAAGGCAATCCATGAATGGCCAGCACCAACGAGTATAACTGAGGTACACAGTTTTATTGGTTTAGTAGGTTATTATCGATGTTTCTTCCAAAATTTTGCTCGGTTGGCTAACCCATTAACAAAGCTCTCACGTAAAGCGGTTAAATTTGTTTGGACAAAAGAGTTTGAAGAATGTTTTGAAGAACTGAAGAGAATATTAGTCAATGCTCTTATATTGACTCTACCATTTGGGAATGATGGGTTTGTTATTTATAGTGATGCATCAAAGAAAGGACTTAGTTGTGTCCTTATGCAGAATGGTAAGGTTATTGCCTATGCATCACGACAACTTAAAATTCATAAGAAAAACTATCCTACTCATGATCTCGAGTTACCAGCAGTGATATTGGCTTTGAAGATATGGATACTCTACCTCTATGGTGAAAAATGTGAGATTTATACTGATCACAAGAGTTTGAAGTATATTTTCTCACAAAAAAGAACTCAACATGAGGCAAAGTAGATGGATTGAATTACTCAAGGATTATGATTGCACGATACACTATCACCCGGGGAAGGCAAATAAGGTGGTAGATGCTTTGATCAGAAAAGATCATGGAGTTTTGAACAATATGAGAATGTAAAGGGATCCTATTTTCATGGATCTAGTGAATATTGACATGGGAATAACTATGGAAGGTGAAACATCAAAACTTTTTCAAATGGTTTCCAAACCATCTTTACTAGAAAGTATAAAGATTTCTCAAGCCGATGATGAAGCATTGAAAAAGAAGATTAAAGCTGCGAATGATGGGAAATTGAGTGACTTTGTGTATGAAGATGGAATTTTGAAATTTGGGAGAAGACTTTGTGTTCCTGATATACCTGATTTAAAGAGGTAATTGTTGGATGATGCTCATAGTTCCAATTTCTCTATACACCCTGGGAGCACCAAATTGTATAGAGATTTAATGGAACATTATTGGTGGGACAACATGAAGAGAGAGATTGCTGATTTTTTTGTTATGATGTATGGTTTTTCAATAAGTCAAAGCTGGAAGGAAACAAACTGGTGGAGTATTACAACCTCTTCCCATACCTGAGTGGAAATGGGATAATATTACTATGGACTTTGTCATGGGACTACCAATGACTCCTACAAGGAATGACACAATATGGATCATTGTTGATCGTCTCACGAAGTCAGCACATTTTCTTGCTATAAGAGAATATCTACCACTTGAACGGCTAGCAATGCTATATATTAATGAAGTTGTGAGACTTCATGGAGTACACCTATCAATTGTTTCTAATTGTGATCCCTGTTTTACATCAAGATTCTGGAAAAGTATTCAGAAAGCCCTAGATACTGAACTTCGTTTGAGCACTGCCTTCCACCCTCAAACAGATTGGCAATCAGAACGGACTATTCAAACCTTAGAATACATGTTGATATCATTATCACTTGACTCTCAAGGTATGTGGGATCAATATTTACCTCTGGTAGAATTTTCCTATAACAATAGCTTTCATTCAAGTATTCAGATGGCACCCTATGAATTTTTATACAGAAAGAGATGTCTCACACCAACCTGTTGGGATGAAGCTGGTTAAAGAAAACATGTAGGCCCAGAACTGGTGGAGGAAAAGATGGAAAACGTGAAAGAAATCCAAAACCACATTAATGCAGCTCAAAGTAGGCAGAAGAGCTATGCCGAAAACCGATGGAAGGATTTGGAATTTCAGGTGGGAGATCACGTTTTCTTGAAAGTATCTCCATAGAAGGGAGTTATACTTTTCATTAAGAAGTGTAAATTGAGTCCCAGGTACATCGAACCTTTTGAAATTCTAGAGCGAATTGGGACTATAACTTACCGTTTGTAAATGTCGCCAAGTCTCTCCAAAGTTCACGATGTGTTCCACGTATCACTATTGAGAAAATACATGCCTGACCCAACACATGTACTCACCTATGAGGAATTAGAAGTTGAACCTGATCCATCTTACTGCAAAGAGCCCATCATAATTCTTGATACAAGAGAGAAAGTGCTGAGAAAACGGACGACTTGTCTGGTAAAAGTTCTATAGAGAAACCATAAGATGGAAGAGGCAACGTGGGAACCCGAGGAACTTATGATGAAGAATCACCTGAGTCTTTTCATGTGGTAGTTTTCTAGGAATTTCGAGGATGAAATTATTTCAAGGAGGGGAGAATGTAACACCCCAAGCTTCCATGGTACGCTTCTCCTTCAATAATACAATAGCTTGCATTGTACGCAACTTCGAGTTCTAACACACTGCGACCAATCAAAGTAACCGTTATGAATATTAATACCAACTTTTTAAAATTATATAAATTTTATATTTCAAAATGGACTTTATTTTTGTATTCGGAATGTCTAAATTAGCCTATGTTGAATTTTTTGTATTTTTCTGAGAACTTCAAATTTTTGATGAATAGTGAAAAATACTTAAAAAACATTTTTAATCTGAATAATTTATTGTGATAAATTATACTATTGAGTGGTTTTAAATTATAATTAGAATATAATTTTACCACATTATCCAATGGAGGTAATTATAATTAATTTCACATTGAAATTGGACATAAACAATTGTCAATCTTTTGAAAAATATTGTTTCTTAAAAACACGCTATTTGTTTTGACAGCCGGAATAATTTTTACATTAATTACTAAAATTTCTGTGTTTGGAATTTGATAATATGGATTCAATATTTGGGATCAGAATTTCCAAATTATGTAATTAAGACAGGTTTTTTTTACATTATGAATAGTAACAATGGTAATTATCTTTAATTATCGTGATTAATTAGTAATCTGGTAGTTAAGGGTAATAAAATAATATCATAATAATAAAAATGACCCAAAATGTGCCCAAATGCTACTAGTTGTGACATGGATGACCATCAGATGCCTTGTTCCAAGCTTTAGGACCCCATGGAATCACCTTTGGGTGATAGTGACATTTTATTATATTTTTTTTAAAGGAAAGTATAACCAACGTATGTATCACCCAAGTAAAACAATTTTAGTTTTGTCTGTGTAAATGATATCTTAGACTATAAATATTCATTGTAAATCTAAAATGATTTCCTACATTATGATATTTTTTTTATAATTTTTAGACTTTAAATAAATTAAAATTTTTATGACACTATGATGATGCAGCGATTGCCACATTAATTAACGATTTAAATAAAATGAAAAGATAATGTAAAATCTACGACTTACACTTGTCAAAACCCTATTGGATGAGTATATTTCGAACCCTTATCACATTATCCTCGAAATATATCATTTTGGGACCTTTAAAATCCGAAACTCATTATATAATAAAGTAACATTTCTTGATTTTCCATGAGTGCCCCTCCTCTCCTCTTATAAAAGGCCCCCACCTCTACCACCTTATTCACAACTTCAAAGCCATTTGTCTCAGCCAACTTCTGCCCAAATACTCTCTCAACTTCCCTCCCTTACTCCTAGAAGCCTCACTTTTGGAGGAAGTCTTCCCAAGGAATCCTTTGGGTCAAATCAAAAAGAGTTACCTGATTTTATGTTAATCTCTTTTCTTATTCTCTTTTGTTTTATTTTTCTTCTCCAACCCCTTAAACTCTTTTTATTACTTTATTTTGTAACAACATCGGTATCTTAAATATACTAGGATGTTTTTATGATAATGATTCGAGCTACACTAACACACACCTCCGTCTAATGGTTAAAGAACATATTGTTTCCGTGGATGGAAAATTACTACCTCATGAAATGTTGATTGTTCTATATTCTTCTACCACCTCTCATGGTGGCCATTAAGATGTCACTATATTTATTTTTGATATATATTATTTTTATGTTTTCCTTATGCTTCTGTATTTTTCATTTATGGCATGCATTTATGACTTCCATTATGGGTAAACGCGATAATTTCATTTTTGGAAGTGTGGACTACCGCCCCCTCAAAGTGATTTGAATCGTTAATCCCATATGTGGGACATATAAAGGATGGAGTAGATGATATTATATATGTTATTATACTTTAATTATAATATACCATTATATCATTATGTTTTCATTCCATTAAATACGAAATAGAAATGAAATTTGCGTTCATGCGTACGTACGGCTTACAATCTTCATGAATGGTGCATTTCATTTCTTACCTCTAAATGTTATGTAATATTATAAATGAATATATATACTGGATATATATGATATATATGATATCTACATCATGAATATAATTCTGTATATAATGGATATTTTACCACATGAAGAACTTGTAATCATAAGAAGTTTATTTTTGACTCAAGTACCAAATATCGACAAAATGACTGTTATTAACTTAAATAATTACATAATCTTCATAACATGCTAGTAAGTGTTATAAAAGGAATAATGAACTTGAAAAAGGTTCTTAAGCAAGTATAAATTAACTCTAATTTATTATTTATGAAGTTAGAGAATGATTGAGTCACGTCGGACACGAGGTAAGGGACTTCGTCTCAATCTCCTTTCATTAAGGCATATTTTGTTTTATACACAACGTTAATTTATAAGATGTATAAACCCATTTGACTTTTACTTTTATTAAAAAGGAATATTTTTATACGAAGCGTTTTTACTAAACGACAAAAGGAATGTTTTGTCTTACGTACGCGGCGACAACGACTTTTGCGCCACTGTGACCATTATTTGAGTTTCGGATTCCTCTACAAGGCATATCTTTTTTAATGAAAAAAAATAAATACCAAGTTTTAATTTTATTTTATTTTGGTATTGAAAATGGATTTGATAATGTTTTTATTATATCAATGTGTTGTATTGATATCTTGTGATTGAATTGTGGAAATGTTATGTTTCCTTTCTGCATGTTTTATGTGATACGATTATGTTATGTTTTATGATATGTTTAAACCTGTTCATATGTGGAATGCATTGGACTTAATAAGTGACGGGTGGTTCCCACTGTAGCTCCTCGATGCATCGGTAGGTATCATGAGACAAACTAGTTTCTTGGAATGAGGTCTTGACAAAATCTTATTGTAGTCTTGGCACGAGGCCTTCTCTACGTGGTTATGATAGTCTGTCATTATGCATTCCATCATTTTGAAAGTGGTTATTCATATTTCATGTGATTATTCAACTAGTAGAATATCCATGTGAATAAGTAAATGGTATTATTTCATTTTATTTTTGCCATATTTTGCTGAAGTTCAAGTTTAAAAGGCTTTTGTTTTTTTATACATTTCCTTAAATGTTTATGTTTATTTATGAAAGTTTCTGCTATATCTTTATCCTTACTGAGCATCTGAGCTCACCCCTTTCTATGTTTTATTTTTCCCTGGATGTGAAGAAATATTTTATGACTGGCCTGTAGGAATAGTTTGAAGGGGATATGAGTGTGGACTATGGAGTCTATGTTATTGTAGTTTTTCACTGTATGATATAATGTAACATTTATGGATGTATCTAGTGTTTCCAAGGCTACTAAACTAATCAGTATTTTGAGACTTGATCTTTTGCGATCATGCCAATTTTACGTAATAATGCACTGGCACTGGGTAACTGGGGTCAGGGCATTACACATTTAGTCAGATTTTAAATCCACTAGTAGTAGAGAAAAGTTTCAAACCACCAAAAATCTATTTTATGTTCCCTAGTGTTCAGATCAATAAATAGTTTCTTTAGAATTTTGTCATTTGGAAGGTAAAATGGACCAATGGTAGACTCTTATCATGAAGAATAGTAAAATATAATAATTTGACTCCATGGAGTGGGTTGAGATTAAGATATTATTTTTTAACAAGTAAATTACAAAATATATTCATCTTAAAATGAAGAATTAATTCCTTGAGCTAAAATATAAGGATGGGTAATATTTTAGTAACTACAAGGAAAACATTACAAGACATGTGAGGTATTCTTATATTATTATAATCCAACCTAAAAGTAAGATTTATTGATTATTTACTATATTAAAACCAAGTCTCCAAAGTGTGTTATTCAAAAAGGATTGTAGTAGCTATAAAGAAATCATACAATGTGTAATTATAGTGAAAAATATTATTCAAGTTACCAACCAATCTCAAAGTTTTTTTTATGAAAATAAATATGAAATTTAATGTAAATTTTAGTAATAAAAACCATGTAGAAAAGAATATGATATTTTCTTTATGTGTGAATTATAGAAGGAAACATGGAGGAAATTATCTTAAGGTGATAGGTAAATGTTTTAAGTGTGGAAAGGAAGGTAGTCTGTAAAATGAATGTTGATGTATAGGGAAGAGTAAGTTAGTTAATGATGGGGAAAATTCACCACCGAATACACCACACACACTCTATAGTTTCAATGATAAGGTGTGGTATCATTATGCTAAGTAGTGCTAAAATACAAAGGTTTACGATGATGATCGACATCAGTAACCTCTTAATCCCAGAGGCAAAGAGAAATCTCATGTTATCACTAATACAAATGTTGGGTATGATAATAAAGTGGTGAAAGGTACACTTATCATACACTATAAAACAATTAAGAATGTATTATATTTTGGGTCTTATAACCCATTTATATTTGAATAATTTTATAAGGGTATTACAATACCACCTCAATGATTAGCTCTTGAATTGACAGTGAAATCTCTAATGGTTTGATGATAAAATCTCAAATCTATGACACTTATTGAATTTATGTTTGTGGGAATATTCTTCTTGAAAATATTATGATTCTATCTCTATTTGAATTTATTTTTTATTATAAATGGATTTCCTATAAATAAACCTCACATACAATTTTGAGGAAAGAAAGTAACTTTTGATATTCTTTAGCAACCTTTGATCATCTTTCAATACGATGTTAAATACGCATATCTGATATAAACTTCATCCAATTTGTGTGTCTTAATTCTAATTCAAAATGGGTTTTTATCTCATATAGTTGAGGAGAAACTCAACATAAAATATATGCCTATTATACAAATGTTTGTTGATAACTTTCTGGAATAATTTTCTCGTGTTGCAATGAATCAAGAAGTAGATTTTTATATATAACTCTTTTCTGTTATGAAAGCTATTTCAAAGACTCTATGTTGAATGTACCCAATTGAGTTATAGTAATTAAAGAAAAAACTCTAGAAGAATCTTAATAAGGGGTTCATTCATCCAAGTGTGTCACCTAGGGTTTTACCTATTATTTTTTAAGAATAAAGATAGATCAATGAAACTCTGAATTGATTATTGATAACCTAACTTTATCACAATCAAGAATAATAATAATACACCCCTTATTGATGATTTATTCGATAAATTATGAGGATATCAATATTTTTTCCATGATTTATCCTTGATCTGATTACAATTAGTTGAGGGTCAAAAGTGAAGATGGTCCTAAGGCATCCTTCCATGTGAGGTATGGACTCTATGAATTTATAGTGATTCCATTTGGTCTAACTAATTCCCATACTATCTTTATCTATTTAATTAATAGAGTCTTTAGATATTAAGTTGATCAGTTCATGGAAGTATTTATTGATTATATTGTAATATATTCAATGATAAAGGAAGAGAATCAAAATCATTTGTGGATAATTTTGAATACCTTGAGGAAGGATATTTTTTATGAACCCTTTAACCACTGGGAATTTTATATTAAAAAGGTTTAATATTTTGGTCATATAATATCATGTGAGGGTATGTCAATGGATCCATCAATGACTGAGTTTATTGAATGTCGACCAAGACCAACCACTATGATTGAGATCCATTTTTTTCTTAGTCTAGTTGTTAATTATAAATTATTTGTTGAGAAATTATCATGTATTTCTACTCCACTAAAAAATTTAAGTCAAAATGTATCCAAGTTCCTTTGGATAGATAAATGTGAAAAAAAATTCAAGCAACTAAAGAAAAGGTTAGCTAATGAACCTATTCTTACACAACCCTAAAGTTGAGAAGGGTTTTTATCAATAATGATGCATCAAAGAATGGACTAGTATGTGTCCTCACACATAATGTTATCATAATAGCTTATTCCACATGCTAATTAATGGTTCAAGAGTAAAATCACCAAACTCATGATTACATATTAGATCTACTAATTTTTTCATTAAAGACTTTGAGGAATTATCTTTATGAAGAAATGTGTGATGTATCTACTGATCATAAATGTTCAAACTATATATTCACTCATAAAGAGATAAATATTCACCAGATAAGATAGTGGGAGTTTATTAAATATTATGATGTTTTTGTACATTACCACCATAGGAAAGAGAACTTGGTGGCAGATGGTCAGAGTCAAAAACAATAATTCTATATTTTCTATGGTGAGGATTACAAAAGATAAAATTTTTACTTAATTTAAAATAATAGATCTATAATTTTTAATAAAAGGTGATAAATCATATCTTACTTAAATGATTTTTCAACCTTTTATCCAATTAATAATCCAAGTGGTACAAAAGGAAGATGTTGAACTGTAAAAAATCTAAGAATTTTTTTAGAGTTAAATTCTGATTGGGATGTAATTTTAAGGTTTAATAACCATGTATGTGTCCTATAAATACCATATTTGAAGAATTATTTTTTAAATGAAGATATAACATCATTGTTCTATATTCATATGGAAAGTATAAAGATGTGTAGAGATCATAAAGCGTTTTTCTGGTGGGATAACATAAAAAATAGATATTGTATAGTATGTATGAAATTGCATTTTATATAACCAAGTTAATCCAAAGATACATAATTATAATGGGATGTTACAACCATTAACCATTCTAGAATAAAAATGGGAAAGCAAAACCATTGATTTTTTCATCAGACTTACAAAAATGTCTTTAGGACATAATGTCATTTAGGTTGTCGTATATCACCTTAGAAATTCATCACACTTAATTATTATTAGAGAATATTTATCTCGTGATCAGTTTTTAAGAATATATATTAAATAACTATTAAGGTTTCATGGAATACCATATTTTATTGTATCTGATCAGGATCCAAGGTTTACCTCACAGTTCTTGAGAATCCTTCGGAAAGCTATGGATTCAAATTTTTGTTTCAATACTACATATTATACCTATAGAGATGGTTAGTCAGAGATAAACATACAAACCCTATTGGATATGATAATAACCTATTCTATGTATTTCAATGGTTCTTGGTATCAACACTTTCTTCTAGTTTAGTTTTCTTAACACAATAATTTTAACTTTAGAATTCAGAAGGATCCTTAGGAATCCCTCTATAGAAGAAGTGTAAAACTCCAATGTATTGGGATTAAGTGGGATAAATAAACCTATTGGGACCTCATTTAGCTAATTAAATAGAAAATGAATTCATAATCATTCAGAAGAACATCAAGGTAGCTCATAGTCTATATAAAAGTTATGTTGACAATCATTAATGAAATATTGAGTACAAAGTTGTTGAGAAGTTATTTATATAAATTACTCTATGGAAAAAGTTTATAAAATATGGGAAGAATTTAAAGCTGATCCCAATGTGTATTAGCCCTTTTTGTATTCTTGATTGAGTAGGGACAATAAATTATAACTTTTTTATTCAACTAAACCCATATCAAGTACATGATGGGTTCCACATATATCTCTTAAGGAAGTGCATACCTGATGTAACGCCCTGATGCCAGTTACCTAGAGTCAGCGCATTATTACATAACATTGGAATGATCACAAGGAAATCATGTCCTAAAATACTGATTAGTTTAGTATTATTGGAAACAAGATTCCTACATAAGTTCAAATTTACAACTTGAAAAGAAATACAACACTAATTTATTCCATTTGAAACATCCAAGCCTCCTAGATTATGCCTGAAAGTCATTGATAACTAACTTCTTCATATCCTGGGAGAATGAAACATAAGAAAGGGGTAAGATCAAATGCTCAGTAAGGGTAAGAAATACAGTGGAAGATAACATAAATATTAAGCATGGTGAATGATTGAAAACACATGTCTTTACTAATAATAAACATGAACACTTTAATGGCAGTAATATGAGATGAGTAAGTAATGCCATAAAAAAACATAATCATGGGTATTCTACAAGTCGAATGAGCATGTGAACCATCAATATTATTTTCATAATGAGGGAATGTATAATGTCTGACATTCTAAAACATTTTGTCAAGGCCTCGGCCAAGACATCTAAAAATGACTAAGGCCTCGTCCAAAACCATATATCAGATTGGGAAAGGCCTCGGCCAATACCACATCTAGTTATCTCATTAGACCTACCGATGCATCGAGGACCTATATCAGGCTCCACCCGGCACTTACTAAGTCCAAACATTCCTCATATGAAATGTTTGAAATATAACATAAACATTCATATTAAAACTAACATATGAAATCTCAATACTTTAACCATAAACCATGAATGGTATAAAAATAAAACATCCACAATCAAACATATCAAAAAACCTTCAATAAAATTTGGGAGATTTGTAACATAATGAATCGACTTCAAACAAGTATAAAATCCATCAAAGGATGTTGACATAGATGAAATCAAAACTATTTGAGAGAAATATCTATTTATTTTTTGAAATCATCTAAAGTTATATAATTATAAAAGAAAAAAATTATTTTAAAAATATTATAATAAGATTTTAAGGGAAGCTTTGGTCATTTTATAATGGCAGAGAATAAACACACCCTCCGTATAAGTTAAAAAATACATTCTTACATTAATTTTGTCGAAAAGGTCATAAATTACTGTGTTTGGAAAACAACTGAAAGATTCCTTTAAATACATATAAGTTAAAATAATGGTATAAATGACTTTAACCCATTGTCTAATAAATAGTAAAAATGTTTTAAAACACATTTTTAAGAAACATGGATGTGGATAATAAAGAAGTCTCAGTAGATACTTACGTAAAAACAACCTCATTTGGATTACCTTTACCTTTTCCATCATTTCCTCAACAAGTTCTGGGCATACGAGTTTTCTTTCACCAAGATCTTCCCAACAGGTTGGTGTATGACATCTCTTTCCATATAACACTTCATATGGTGCCATCTGAATACGTGAATAGAAGCTATTGTTATAGGAATGTTCTAACAGAGGTAAATATTGATCCCACATACGTTTAAATTCAAGTGATAATGATCTCAACATGTCTTCTAAGGTTTGAATAGTCCGTTCTGATTGTCCATTAGTTTGAGGGTGGTAGGTAGTGCTCAAAGGAAGTTCAGTATCCAGGACTTTCTGAAGACTTTTTTAGAATCTTGACGTAAAACGGGGATCACGATCTGAAAAAATCGATAGGTGTAATCCCTGAAGTCTTACAACTTCATTAATATACAGTCTTGATAAATGTTCATGTGGTAAATATTCTCTTATAGAAAGAAAATGTCCTGACTTGGTATGATGATCAACAATAACCCGTATTGCATCGTTCCTTCTAGGAGTCTTTGGTATTCCCATGACAAAGTCCATGGTAATATTATCCCATTTCCACTCAGGTATGGGAAGAGGTTTCATGGCTCCTCTAGGTTGTTTCCTTCTAGATTTCACTTGTTGACAAACCATACATCTTGATAAAAAATCAGAAATCTCTCTCTTCATCTTGTCCCACCAAAAATTTTCCTTCAAATCTATATACATCTTGGTGATCCCAAGGTGTATAGAGAATGTAGAGCTATGAGCATCATATAAAAATTCCCTTTTCAGATCAAGTATATCAGGAACACAAAGTATGTTCCCAACTTTCAAAATCCCGTCTTCATATATGAAGTCACTCAATCTCCCATCATTCACAGCTTTAATCTTCTTCTGAAACTCCTCATTATCGGTCTGAGAATTTTTATCCTTTCTAGTAAAGATGGTTTGGAAACCATTTGAAAAAACATTGAAGTTTCACCTTCCATGGTTATTCGCATATCCATATTTACTAGATCCATGTATATAGGATCCTTTTCAACTCTCATCTTGTTCAAAACTCTATGATCCTTTCTACTAAAAGAATCTGCCACCTTATTTTCCTTCCCCGGGTGGTAGAGTATAGTGTAATCATAATCCTTGAGTAGTTCAAGCCATCTCTATTGCCTCTTGTTGTGTTCTTTTTGTGAGAAAATATACTGCATACTCTATTGATCTCTATAAATCTCACATTTTTCACCATATAGATAGTGTCTCTATATATTAATAGAAAATATTACAGCTTCTAACTCAAGATCATGAGTAGGATAGTTTTGTTCATTTATTTTTAGCTTTTGTGATGGATAGGAAATAACTCTATCATTCTGCACAAGGATACAACCAAGTCTTTTCTTTGAGGCATCACTATAAATAAAAATCCATCATTCCATGATGGTAGAGTCAATATAGGACCATTGACTAATATTCTCTTCAGTTCTTTGAAAAATTATTCACACTATTTTGTACAAACAAATTTAACCGCTTTACGTGTGAGCTTTATTAATGGGTTAGCCAATCGGGAAAAATTATGGAAGAAATGTCGATAATAACTTGCTAAACTAGTAAAACTGCGTACCTCAGTTATACTTGTCGGTGCTGGCCATTCTTGGATTGCCTTTGTAATAGAAGGGTCAACAGAGATTCCATCCTTAGAGACAATATGTCCAAGAAAAGAAATCTCTTGAAGCCAAAATTCACACTTTCTAAACTTCTCATATAATTCATTTATTCTGAGGGTTTTTAGAATAGTGTGAAAGCGATTTTCATTATCTTCATAGTTTTCAGATTATACAAAGATATAATCAATAAATACCCCTACAAAGTCAATAAGATATTCCTTGAAAAATATGTTCATTAGATCCATGAAAACAGAGGGTGCATTCGTCAGCCCAAAAGGCATTACTGTAAACTCGTAATGCCCGTACCTAGTTCGAAATGCTGTTTTACAAATTTCTTCCTTCTTCACACACAACTGATGATATACATATCAAAGTTCAATCTTTGAAAACTAATGAGCTCCATGAAGTTGGTCGAATAAATCATCAATGCAAGGTAGGGGATACTTGTTATTTATTGTTATAACATTGATCTCCCTGTAGTCAATGCACAACCTCACAGATCCATCTTTCTTCTTAACAAAATGAACAGGGGATCCTCATGGAGAAACCCTAGGGAAAATAAATCCCTTATTACTCAATTACTCTAGTTGTTTCTTTAGTTCCACTAATTCCACAGAGGCCATTCTAAAAGGTGTCTTTGATATGGGCCATGAACCAAAAATTAAATCAATGGAAACTCAATTTATCATTCTGGAGGATGTCTAAGTAAATCTTCTAGAAACACATCAACATATTCTTGCACAATTGGTACTTACTCTAATTGAAAATTCTTTTCCTCACCCACAATTGTTTAATTCTTTCTTCCCCAATAATTTAATTTATTTGATCTATTGGGGTGGATCAAGATAAGAATAAGGTGGTGATGTTTCTTCTCTAAAGATAAAGTACTCTTTATCATCATCAAAAATTGTAACCTCATTATTCTTACAAACAATTTTTGCATCCTGGTCCGAAAACCAATCCATTCTAAGGATTATATCAAATTGAATCATGGGTATGACGATGAGATCAGCAGATATAGAACAATTATATGCCCTAATGGGAACTGATTCACAAAATTTGTTGCAATGATACCTCCCTTAAGAGTTTTGACTGACAACTCCCTTATTAAATCAAATTGGAGATATCTAATTTTCTTAGAAAACTAGGAAGATATGAAATACTGTGATGATTTAGAATCATATAAAACATTGGATAAACTTGAGGAAACCATTAAATTACTTACCACCACATCTTTCAGAGCATCAACCTCAGTAGTAGTGATCGCATAATCTTTGCCTAGATCCCTTGGCCTTTTCTGAGGTAAGTTTCCCTAACGCTTAGGACATTCATTTTCATAGTGTCTCATATCTATGAAATTGTAGCATTGAACATTGGAAGCATCTTTATTTCCCTTAAAATCACCAGCAAGAACTCCTTTCGGTCCATATTTATGGAATACTCCTTTTCCATTTAGATAGGCACCAAGGTGCTTCCTTCCACAATTATCACAAAGTGAAAATTCATTTCTTCTCTTCTTCCCGGTTTCCTTATTTCCTTTCCCATAGTGTTCAACAGATCTCTTCTTCTCTTATTTTTCTTTAAAGATGTAAGACTTAGAGAATTCTTTTTCTATCTTGATAGCATAAGAGACAATATCTTTGTACGATGAGAAGGATTTTGATACTAATGGTCAAAAGAGAAATGGTTTAAACCTTTCAAAGAAATGATCAATATTACTTATTGGGTTATGTATATAATCTGTAGCATGCCTTGCTAACCTTGTAAAGTTAGCTTCATACTTTGGGACATTCTCATCCTCTTTTTTCCTCAGACCCAGAAATTGCCTTTCCATATCTCCTCGATGGTCATGAAGAAATTATTTTCTAAGAAAAGATCTTTAAACTCCCTACATTCCATACAAGAAACTTTTTTGTCTTCCTTTGTGTTTTTAATCAATGACCACCATTGATCAGCATCTCCAGTGAGGCAATAAACTGCCATGAATACTTTTTCCCTTTCGCTACTCCCCAAAGTGTGAAATATTTTCTCTAAAGAATTTATCCATTGCTTAGCCACTAATGGATTTGTACTCCCATTGAATGTTAGTGGTTGTTTCCTCACGAATCATTCTAACATTGATCCTCTGTGTTGTGGATCAGTGTGCTCCATACGGGTAAGGTAATTATTCATAACCTTTGTGAGTTGTTCCTGTATGGTGATAATCTGATCAGCACCAGTTGCATCACCAGCTCCGCTATAATTATCTTGAGTAGGAGGGAAATCCCTATATGGATTACATGCACTGATACGGTTTCCATTCCTTCCACTAGGCACCATTTCTAAATAATGGCATAAAGTAGATTAGTTTATGAATTGAAATACATAATTCCATTATTGTAAAACACTTAACATAAATTAAACAGTTTATGGATATAATTCATAATCATAAAGAAGTTTTCTTTGAGGATGTATATATTTATAAACACTTCATAATGGTTTGTAAAGAAAATGAGAATTATCCTAAACATATCCCTCAGGAGAGTCGTAACCAAGAGTGTAGCAAGGCCCATTTTCATGCACTAGTTCTCATTCGAGTCTAGCTCAAATCTATGTTTTTAGGTTTTACCCCTAGGTGCATCTGTGCCAGAGCCGCCTCTACCTGCTCGTATCCAAACAGGGATGTATTTCTTAGAAAACTCACAAAATCTCCACAAAACCAAAATTCTAGGACGTTCTTCTGTACTAATCCTCAAAGTCTATCTTATGATAATGTGCTCTAATTAGAGTTTATCTAAATCTCGTTTCCAAGGTTTGTACTAAAGTTCTTCTCATACCAACTGTAACGCCCCAACCCCAGTTACCCAGAGTCGGTGCATTATTACATAACATTGGCATGATCATAAGGAAATCATGTCCTGAAATACCGATCAGTTTAGTATTATTGGAAATAAGATTCATACATAAGTTCAACTTTACAACTTGAAAAGAAACACAACACTAATTTATTCCATTAGAATCTCCAAGCCTCCTAGATTATGCCTATAAGTCACTCATAACTAAATTCTTCATATCCTGGGGAAACAAAAACATAAGAAAGGTGTGAGATCAAACGCTCCACAAAGGTAAGCAATACAGTGGAAGATAACATAAATATTTAGCATGGTGAATAATTGAAAAACATGCCTTTACCAATAATAAACATGAACACTTTTATGGAAGGAATATAAGATGAGTAAGTAATGACATAATAAAACATAATCATGGGTATTCTAATAGTCCAATGACCACATGAACCATAAATATTATTTTCCTAATAACAGAACATATAATGCTGGACATTATGAAACATTTTTTCAAGGCCTCGGCCAAGACGTCTAAAAATGATTAAGGACTCGGCCCAACCCATATATCAAATTGTAAAAGGCCTCATACAATTACATATATAGTTGTCTCATGATACCTACTGATGCATCGATGAGCTATAGCGGGCTCTAACCGTCACTTAGTAAGTCTAATACATTTCTCATATGAAAAGGTTGAAATATAACATAAACATTCATATTAAAACTAGCATACGAAATGTCAATACTTTAACCATAAACCATAAATGGTATAAAAATAACACATCCACAATCAAACATATCACAAAATCTTCAATACAATATGGAAGATTTGTATCATAATGAATCGACTTCAAACGAGTATAAAATCCATCAAAGGACGTTGACATAGATGAAATCAAAACTATTTGAGAGAAATATATCTCTCTTTTTTTAAATAATTTAAATTTACATAATTATAAAAGAAAACATTTATTTTGAAAATATTATTATAAGATTGTAAGGGAATATTGGACGATGGTATAATGGTGGAGAATAACCGCACCCACCGTATAAGTTAAAAAATACATTCTTACATTAATTTTGTCGAAAAGGTCGTAAAGTACCTTGTTTGGAAAACGACTGAAAGATTCCTTTCAATACATATAAGTTCAAATAAGGGTATAAATGACTTTAACCCATTGTATAGTAAATAGTAAAAATGTTTTGAAATACATTTTTAAGAAACATGGATGTTTATGATAAGGAGGTCCTAGTAGATACTTACGTAAAAACAACCTCAGATAATAAAGAGATTATAGAATTAACCCTTACCTTGTACTATTCCTTGGTCAAGGCTAGGTTAACCTCCTGTATAATGTTGAAATAATTGTTATTAAATTATACAAGAAAGTATACATTAATATGATATGATATATGATCTTTTAATATTGCATTGTTAATAATACTTTTGTATTATCGTCGTTTTGGGTTTTAACTGATTTGTTTTACTTTATATTATTTGTAACATAAGTAATGATTGTTATGGATAGGATGTATATTATTCAAATTAATAATGATATTAAGTCTTTAAACATTATTTTTAATCATCAAATTAAAATTAGTCTTGAATTGATACGATGGGGAATGAATCTCATTGTGTTCGTGGAGGCGGTAATCCATAGGTACGCACGAGCGATAATATCATTTTTTTGATATTAAAATCATATATAATTGGAAGGTATATAATATATACAAAATCATTATCATGTTATATTTTTCATTTACAACAATTATAAATCATTATTATACCCATCCAAATAATAATGTATTGAATAACAACTACACCACGATGTGGAGACGGTAAGCCATACGTACGCACGTATGGTGAAATGTCATTCAAAGGATGGATAGAATAATGAATATGGTTGTACCATATTTATAATAAAATCATAGTATATAGAAGATACTATAGTTATTATTTTATAATGGAAACAAAAAGGAAAGAAGTAGTGGAAGAATAAAAAACTTGAAAGAGGTGATGAAATATTTACCCTTTCTTCGGGTTCTTCCTTTTGATTTGATCAAAAGGTCCCCTTAGGTTGGATTTCTAACTAAAGGAAGGACTCTAGTATGAAGGGAGTATAGTGTAGAGTATATTTTTAATGGTTTCTGCTGATCAAAATGGCTTTGAAGGTGTGAATTTAAGATAAGGGGAACTTCACTTTTATAAGAGGGGTGAGGGGAACCTTAGGAAAAGATTGAAATATTATTTTATAATAAAATCAATTTCGGTTTTTAATGGACCCAAATTGATTTATTTATAGGATAAGATAGTATTGTGTCGAAAACCACTCAACCAATAGGTTTTAGACAGTTTTGGGTCACTATATTAACTTAATCTTTTAGATTTAACTCTTAGTTAAATAGTATGACATTTACCACGTCTCTTTGTATTTTTATATTATATGGTTAATAAACTTACTATAAACTTCCAAGATAACCTAAAGTGGTTCATTAATGACATATATAATATTATTTAAGACCTGTGGCCAAACTTTATATTTTTAGGAATATAATATCAATTAATAATATAATATTTGTTTTATAAAACTATTTTATGTCAATTTTGAGACTATTTGGTATTTTGTTTTTGCTAAATTCATAACAGCATTATTACTTTGGAAAAAAAATAATTTAACAACCATAACATGTCCTATTAACCTATAAAATTAGTGGAATTCATAAAAAGTCTCAAATTACATTTATTTGGGTATTTATAACATCAATTATTTTAATATTTCATTAATAAGGTAATTACTGCATCATCATTGTGTCATAAATAAATTAAATTATTTATTGTATAAAAATTATAAATAAAATACCATTATGTTTAAAATAATTTTATATTTCTAATTAATATTTATTCTAATTTATCTTATGTATTACCCTATAGTAAAAATGGTTTATTTATTAAACTTTGATTTTAACACTTTTAACTCTTCTTAGAATTTAATAATAATAAATGTCCTAATCTAATCCAAGTGGACCTAAATGATCATATTTTTTCCATAAGGTTGTTTTTGATCTAATTATACTTATAAAATAGAATTAGGATATGTGTTAGGGTAATAATAATATCATTTTTACCCTTAATTACCCTATTACTTTTAACCGTGGTAAATAAAAGTCAAAAGTTACTATTTATGAAAAATTATTTTTATCTTATTGAACCAAATTTTACTTACTGATATCAACCATATATCTCGGATTTTTAAAATTCAATTCACAGAAGAGGTAAAATTAAGTTTTATGCAAATTTGCAAATGCTCATAGAAGGTGGGTAATAGACGGTAAAAAGTTCGATAAATTTTTTATATATCTAAAATTATTATAAACTAACTCCAATGAATTAAATTGAACTTATATAGATATTATGTACCTATTTTGACCTAAAATTTATTTAAATAAAATGTTGGTTTTAAACTATAACTTAGTGTTTTTCACTATTTATCAAAAATTGAATTTTTCAGAAAAATACCAAAAATTAACCTTAAGCTAATTTTGATATTCCAAATAAAAAAATGAAGTCAATTTTTAAAAATAAAATTTATAAAATTTCAAAAAGTAGGTATTACTATTCATAATGACTAGTTTGATTGGTCGCGGTGTGTTAGAATCTCGAAGTTGCGTACAATACAAGCTGCTGCATTATTCAAAGGGAAACGTATCGTAGAAGCTTGAGGTGTCACACCTGATCCGTTACATTTATTAACTCAAAGGTTGAATTATCCGAGAATTATATTTCCTATGATGAATAACCATTATAAATTTTTTATCATAGAGATAAGGTTCTACAGAACAAGAAAACATACATGGTTAAAGTTCTCTAGAAGAATCATATATTTGAAGAAGCTAAATGGGAATCTGATAAAGTGATGAAATAGATATATCCTCATTTTTGTATCAAAGTGATGGTATTTCATGGATAAAGTTAATTTTATTGGGTACATAATTTTGCACCTTGATATTTTATGATATATTCCTCTTCAAATATAATTTCTTTGATAGCATACAATACATGAAACCCTGAGTCTAAATGAGCCAAAATAACATAACACTTAAAATACATAAATTAATAGGAATATAAATTTATAAAAAATATTTATAATTTACTTAGACAAATAAATTTTAATGGTAAATAAGAACCTAATTTTTTGTGAAGTCATTATATTATTTAAAAATACATTTTTCTCAAAAATGTATTTTTATTTTGTGAGAAAATAAAATAATAAATTTCTTGAATTTTTTTGAAAAAATATTTTAAATAATTAACTTTAGTTTTGAAATAAAACTTTTACAACTATATTAGAGTGATTTGTTCATGATTTTTAGTAAATATTGTTTTTTATCAAATAGTGAAAAATAGTGGTTTTTATTGAAAAATGTCTTTTCATTTAATTTATTTACAACGTTTCCTTTTTAAAATTAATTTTAAAAATAAATTTATTCTATCTATATTATTAAAATTATAATTAAGTTCATTATTTTAAATTTTATATTTTACTTTAGTATAAAAACTTTTTATACTCAAGCAAATATTTTTTTGGAAAACTAATTTTCATCGTGTTTTATGGGTATAATTTTTTATTAATTTATACCACTTTTTAAAATTGAATATGATAAAATTGTTTCCATATTTATACTGATTGGGGTAAAAAATAGGTAATGTAGTCACTTTCATTTTTTTCATAATGAATAGAAAACATATTAAAAAATTCATCGTAGTAAAGGTTAAAATGGGTTTACCATGGGTTAAACCATGAGATAAGATTTTTTTTCAAATAAACATGTAAAAATAGACTTTTGGACATATTTAGACCTCACCATGTTCCATATTTAAATATATATCCATTTTAAATCATTTTTATTTATAATGACTTTATTATATTTAAATCTTTTAATAAATTCCATGTGCATCCTCTCCCCCATTTATAAAAGAAAACCCCTCCATTCTATTATTTAAACCAATATGAGCCTTATATGTCAAAAAAATAAAGACCAATTTTCTTATAAAATTCCCTATCCACTATATAGTGGTTATATATTTTTAAAAATACCATTCTAAGGCCCCTTAATAAAGGATATAAATGAGGCCATCCAATAGAGATGAAATAATCCTTCTAGAAATATTTCAAATTACATCTCCATATTCATCCTCCAAATAAGAGGTATTCATCATAATATAATAAATTTACTATCATAAATAATATAATATTATATTATTATTATGTAACCTCCATTATTAACCTTATTTTCTATCAAATTGGAAGTGAAATTATCCCTCGTGAGTATGTGTAATTATCACCTCCCTATAGAGAAGCAATTCATTTTCCATCACTATCTATCTTAGATTGTTATTAGGATGGTTTTAAAATTTATATATTATATTTATTAAATAATTATTTTTCATAATTATAATATCCTATCAACCTTCTTACCATTGAATCCATTAAGAAAAAAATAGCGTCTCTAGTGTGTATGTGTGGACTACCACCTTCATGAAGTGATGTGATTTTGTTTTTCATTTCTTTTATACTTGGATGGTAATTGAGATATATTTATTAAATATTTATGATGTATATCATATCATAATGACTCTTTAAATATTGAATTATTATTTAACTTTCTTTCATTCCATTAGTCAAAAAGTAAAAATAGTGTTCATGTGTATGTGCAGCTTACTGTCTCCATGAACAGTGTAACCCATTTTTCAATCTAAACATTTTTTTAATGATTATAAATATTTATAGAATGATATACAAGATATTTAAATAATTATTTAAATTCTATATATTTTGTAAACATGATCATTGTACAATGATCATAACTACAAAACCAAAATTCTTATGAAAAATTAAAAGGTTAACACCCAGAAATGACAATTTAGATAAGGAATTATTAATAAATAGGTGTTAAAATATTATAAATAGATTATATATGATATTATAATTATAAAAATTGAATATAATATATAATTATATTAAATTAAAATTTATTATAAATTTAATTAAATTTTGTTTGAAGTAATTTGAACTCGAGGTATGATATTTATGTTATAATATCATTGTTTATCGAGATTGTTCGTGATTAAGTTTTCAATGATGGAATTTTATGACCTATAACTCACGAATCCTTATATTTTATTCTCTTATAGATATTTCTATAGAATCCATGATTTCTATTCATTTTTCTCTCTTTATGAACTCGGGATTTATAATTCCCATTTCTTACATATTTGTGTTCTCTAAAATTTATTTAAGAATATTTTTATATTATCCTAGGATTTTTTATTTCAATTTTTAACTATTATTTAATTTTTGAAAAAATGGTTTAAATGGAATCTTCTTTTCATTTTTCAAATGATGAATTTTTTTTACTAAAAACGTGAAAGGAATATTTGTTTTATCATACATGACATGAATGAAATTTACCACCATTATGACCTCTTGGGGATAATAACCATCCTTTGAAAATTTCCAAAATTATTTTCAAATAAAAATTCTTAATTAATATTTTGGAATTTTTTTATATTTTAAAATTTTAAATTTAAATATAAAATGATGTTTTCATGAAGAAATGATCAAGTGATATTTTAAATATATTTTTCATATTTTATAACATATCTGATGTAACTTATGATTTACAAGGGATATGAGATAATGATATTATTCACTTTTATTCTTTTATATCTCTTATGATGATTGAAATATGGTTCTATGAAACTTATTTATTTCCCATGGTTTAATTAAGTTATGATTAAACCTTTATGAAAATCATTTATTTTCAATGGTTTATGCTATGATGAAATGATAAAAAATTTATAAAACCCACTTCCATTCCATGGGTTATTCTATGATGAACATTTTATGACCTTGTGGTACACATATCACTGATTATTATTATGTTATTGGTAGGCCTAAAATTATATATTCCTTCATTTCATTATTTCAAAATGGACATCTAATGAGATAATAAGAATCGAAATGGGGAGTGAACCCAATTCAATAAGGGACCATTTCCACTATGATAGTATAGTGAGTGAACCTTCACTAAGGATATTATGGAATATGGAGTGAACCCAATCCACTATGATAGTCTTGGTTGTGATTCTTGACTAAGGATTTTATTTTCGATGATTATGCATATTCCATAAACATATGTATTTTTCTAATTTTATTCTATAATGGATCATGTTCTTTGATTATTTTATGATTCATGTCTTGTAAACAATCATGATTTATTCCATGAATCAATATTACAATATATGATATGCGGGGTATATTCTTCAAATTTTAACATCATATTCCCATACCCTTATTCTCATTTTATATTCAAGTGATATAGGGTATATCCCTTGTTTACTCTTGATAAGAATCTAAGATCACTCGTTCTTATGTTTAATTTAGATAGGTTATGATTAAATTTTTTAAGTATGATATGTCTAAGAAGAGTGATATTTATAATGAACATAGTGTGATATTATGGAGTTCCCATACAAACAATTTATTTATGTATCCAATTTTATAAAGAAACTGAACCTAAAAAATTTTGGTGTGGATCATAATGTAAAGTAATAAATATTCATATAATAAGATTTAATATTTATTTAAGAAAAGTATGGGTAGTTATACCCTTATTACAGATCCTATATCAATTGTTGAGTAAGAGAAGTTACGTTGAATATTATGAATCTACCTATGATCATCTATTTTTATGAGGATGAACCTAAACTACCAATTGAAATTACTTCCACTATATAGGTTTTACTACTTATTCATGAGGGGTTTTTATCTCAAATGGTTAGGAAGAAACTCGAAACTAAAAATATTCCAATTTTTTTGGAATATATTCATGTATTTCTTGGGGACTTGATAAGTCTTCTAATGAATCATGATTTTTATTTTTTAATATAACTCATACCTTATGTTACACCTATTTCAAGTAATCCATATAGAATGAACCAGATTTAGTTGTAGGAAGTAAATAATAAACTCAAAGAGAATTTATATAAGGGGTTCATTTTTCCAAGTGATTAACTATGTGGTGCACCTATAATTTTTGTCAACAAGAAATATGAAACAATTCAACTTTGAATAGATTATTGGAAATATAACATGATTCCTATTAAGAAAAAATATATTTTACTTCATATCGATGATAGCTTGATCAATTATGAGGATCTCAATATTTTTCCATGACTAATCTGTGATATGGATATCATCGTCTAAGAGCCATGAATGAGGATATACCCAAAAAACCTTCCACGCATGGTATGTTAATTATAAATTTTTATTAATTCCATTGTGACTCACAAATGATCATTTTATCTTCATGAATTTAATGAATAGACTCTTTATATATTATCTTGACCATTTTATGGTAGTATTTATATATGATATTAATATATATTCAAAGGTAAAATAATATAATAATGAACATTATGGGATTGTCTTGAATACCCTAAGGAATGAGGTTATATATGAACAATAAACCAAGTAAGAGTTTTATCTACTGAAAGTCACATTCTTGGGTCATATAATTCTAAGTGAGGATATATCATTAGATCCTTCAATGAAAAAAGTTATTAAATAGTGGCCCAGACCAACCATGGTGACTGATATCTATAATTTTCTTAGGCTGGAAGGATAAAAGTGATTATTTGGGAGGAATTTCTCATTATTATCAAATCTAATAACAAAGTTGACTGGAATTTATCTATATTTTTTTATAGATGAATGTGCAGAAAAATTCAAGGAACTAAAGAATAATTTCTCAGAACGCATGTGATTACACTACCTAGTTATGGAGAAGTGTTTGTTATCTATAGGAATGCATTAAAGAGGGGACAAGGATGATTCCTAATTTAAAATGATATAGTGATAGCTTATTCCTCTCACTAATTTAGAATTCAAGTGAAACCATACCTAACTCCAAATTTAGAGATGTAAATGATAATTGTTTCATTGGAGATATAAAGGAATTATATTTATAGTGAAAGTTTTGATATATATACTCTTCATAAAATCATGAAGAATAAATTTTGATTTAAATAGTTTAATACTCCCTAGATAATATGGTTATATTTGATCAAAGATTATTATTTATCAATACATTTCCACCCTATGAATATGAACAGGTTGGATGATTATATGAGTTAGAAATACCATTCTATATTATCCATGATGAGGATTGAAAGTGGTATACTATTTATGGATTTTTAGTAGATGTATCTTGTTATCATTATGAAATGGGAAATATCTAAAATTTCTCAGATTCTTGTTCAACCATCCATATATGAGAGAATTAATAATGAATAGAAGGAAGATGTTGAATTACCCAGGGAGGAGATGAATGTTCTTGAATTCAATCATGATGATAATGGGATCGTAAGGTTAATAAACCAATTATGTGTCCCATAAATAAATCACTAAAAGATGAAGCAATTGTATTATTCTCATAATTAATCATTCTCCATTCATCATAAAATTATAAATAATTGTAGATAATGGAAACTGTAATTCTAGTGTGAAAACATGAAAATGAAAAACATAGATTATGTATCCTAATACCAAGTATTTTTTAAGGTTAAGGATGATAGATATAAGTTTAAGTAGAATTTACAACCATTTTCCATACCTTAATGTAAATGTGAAAATAAACCATGTATTTCATCATTGTACTCCCAAAAATATCAACAGTCCATAATTCTATTTGGGTTTTTGTTGATTGAATTATAAAATTAGTGAATTTTATTTCCATTAGTGAATATTTATCTATTGATCAATATACTCAATAATATATTAAATAATTGGGGATATTTTATTGAGTAACACTCTCAATTGTATCTAATTGGGATTCGAGGTTTACCTCAATGTTATGGAGGAATGTTTAGAAATATTTGGATAGAGAGATGAGTATCAACAATACATATCATGCATAGATATCTGGTTAGTCTAAATTGACCATACACTCTATAATAAATATAGAGGGATTTTTCTATGGATTTCAAAGGTCGTTGGGAACAACACATTTCTTTAGTAAAATTTTCTTACAATAATATATTTCACTTGATAAGTCAAATAAATCCTTATGAATCCCTTCATGAAAGGAAGCGTAGAAAACCAATGTTACAGGATGATGTTTAATAAAAAAAACTGTTAGGACCTTATCAAAATGAGGAAATAGAAGATAATGTCAGATCCATTCATTAACACATTAGAAAATATCAGAGTCTATATAAAATTTAGGTAGACAATCATTAGTGTGATCTTCATATAGTTTGTGGACAATTATTCCTATAAATATCTCCATGGAAGATGGTTATGAGATCCATAAATAATGGAAATCTAAGCCCTATAAATATCATTCCGTTCAAAATTCCTAACCATATTAGAATGGTGTCTTATTACATGGAATTTTCACCAAATCTCTATGAATTTCATGATGTGTTCCATGTATCTCTTTTAACAAAGTATATACCAAATCATTCACAAGTACTAAAATCCAAGGTCATATCATTTGAGAAATATCTATATTATGAGAAAAAACTGGTGGAGATGTTGGATCAAAGAGACAATGTGATGTATAATAATAATACTCATATGGTGAATGTTTTGTGTTGAAACCATAAATTTTAGGAAGCTAAGTGGGTACCTAAGGATATGATATGGTAGAAATATCCTTAATGTTTTATATCATAGTGATGGAATTTTGAGGGAAAAATTCTTATAAGGGGTGTATAATGTGACTCCATGATATTTTATTATATATTTATCTCTAAATAAATTAAATTAATTTGATAACATTATTTACATGAAATACTAGGTTTAAACAAACTATGATATAATATTGAATTTTTATTTTGTGGCGGTAATCGCCTAGGAGTTGGATTCCCAGGTAAAAATAGGACTATATAAATTATGAAAAATTGTATTTTTTACAAATGTATTTAATTAATTCATTATTTCTCAATTGATAAAATTATGGAATCCCATCTATTTATTATGTAATTTTTCATTACATTACACAAATAGAGGATATTTTAAAGTTTAGTTTAATGTAAAATAGGAACACAATACATAAAAAAATTAAAAAATATTATAATCTACTTTAAAGGATTAATAATAGGTTCATTATATGTAAATTTACTATATCTAATATCCATGTGACATACATCAAAGTAAATTGTGAGTGTATGTCCCAAAAAGGGAAATGAAGGGAAGCAATTTACATGTGACCATGAGAAATATCAATAAGAACTTGAGGCATGTCATAAAAGATTCATAAAAGGATATGGGAAATATAATAATAAAAATAACATGAATCCTAACATATAAATGTGGATATAACATTTAAATTATATATTCCTAAGTATAACATCACGGTTTTCTTCCAAGGTGTCCTAAAAATTACCAAGTTTATTGACCAAGGTATAGTAAAAGATATCATCTCTATAGAGTAAATTCATTAACCAATTCATTGGATTGATATCAGGGTGAACCCTTAATATGTATTAATTTCATGTTATCAACATAGATAATAATAAAACATTTCATAAATAACCCATGTGGAATAAATTAAAATGGGTTTGATACCATGATCATTGTGTTTCAAAAGTGTTTAAAAACATAATCATTAAGTCATTTTCCTCCAAGGAAAATGGAATGAGGGATTATTTTGTGTTAATCATAAAATAAAATAAATAATTTTGACATATATTTAAATATCCTTATAACAAAATATGCTTGGTTATTCATAAAAGAAAATAAAGATAATTTCTTTAGGAGAAGAGGGAAATTTTGAGGAGTAAATTTGGCGACATAACAAGTCGAAATCGTGGTTTTGAAAAAATGAAAAATGAGTGGGGAAAAGGGAATCCCATTGATGAAACATAATTTTTAAGTATGTTTATGATAAAATGAGTAATATAAGTGATTAATAATAAAAATTAGGATACATATATGAAAATATGTTCTTAAAACAAAAAGAAAAGAAAAATAATTCCCTTACCATGAATATTTGTTCCTAACACATGAGGATTCCGACATTAGGGGATTGAGGACACCATGGGAGGACCCATCCGGATATTAAACTACTATAGATTCATTTAATATGTATTGGGAGTGAATTAACATGAAGAAATGTGTGGGTATTTATAGAAAAAATGCAATATTTTTTTATTAATTTCCAAATATAAGTTTCAAAAACATAAGTTGTGGAAAACGAGAAACCATGGGCTTTCTCATGGTACATGCCCATGTTTTTGGAAAAAAGGGTCTTATTTTATGTTATTTTGAATTGAAAAGAGCTGATAATCATTTTATATTACATATTTATTCATGGAAATATAATGTTTCCAAAAAAAGAATGTGTTTAATGTTAAAGTTTACATTATAGACTTTGGAAAGTAAATTATAGGTCTCAAAATTGATTAAAATCCATTAGAATATTTATATTAATAATATAAAATATTTTTGGTCGTGTATTGTGGTAAATTAGTTATTAAATCATTATGAAATAATTATAAATTCATTAGATATACCAAAAACTCAAACTATATGTTTACTATTTATGATAAAATAAAGTATTTTAGAAAATTATCAGAAATTCACCCAAACATAAATTTGGAATGATAATTTCAAAAAATATATTTAATTTACCATAAAAAATTTCTAAATATAATAATTATAAATTTTAAATATAAAAATACTTATTTATTAAGAATAATATCGGATTGAAAATGCATTGTAAAATTTCTGATACTTGAAAAAAATAATTATTTTATCATTTATATTTAAATAAAAGTTTTTTATAAAAATATTTCATTAAAATAAATATTATTCATAATATATTATTTTATTATAAATATTTATATATTTTTCAAAAATTATAATTTTTGTCTAAAAAATCAATTTATCAAATTCCATATCAATTTTATTAAGAAAAACTACTATTAAAAAAGAATTGATGGAGTAATAATTTTATTAATACAATGGGATTAAAATTTAAGTAACTAGGTCCTAGAAACATGTCTCCTTATAATACCCACATAAGTTATACAGGTAAGGTGTGCGATGGTGATAGATTCATGGGGTGGCTCGGCTAACATTGCCCGAGTGGTAATTTTCTCTATCTTAACTTATCTCTTAAGTGATTTCATTATATATTTTTTTTATTAATGCTCATGATGGGATCAATAAAGAGAGAACCCCAGTGATGATACCACCCTTGCAAGCTTCAAAAAATAGGATTCATATGGCACAATTGTACTAGTTAAGGGAATTGTTTCTCCTTTCTACATTAATTATTCTTGATAATTTCTACTTAAAAATTATAACATAAAAATTATTACCAAGTGTAATGACTTGTATTTTCACTGATTTTATTTTTATAAATTAATTGGGAAAATTTAGAGACTAGGAGATGAGACGGCGTGAGATTCCAAGGCCTGGTGTGCTCGAAATGATATGATGAAAATGATAAGATTTTAATAGTGGGTGGGTTTTCTTTCTCTAAAATGGGAATAAATTCTAAAAATGTTCCCATATCAAAAATTTTATGGTACCATTGTGTTCATAACAATGATTTTACCATAAGCAGGGCCTAACATAGACCGACATGGGTCAACTGTAAATGTTGGAATTTGGACGTAACCGCCCTTAAAATATTTTGATAAAATTATTTTGTTTGATGCAGGGGAGTTTTTATTTTTAATGATACCTTTGTCAGGAATTCAGGGTTATCACCATAACACTAGAAATTCTTCAAAGGCAAGGAGATGTAAACCTCTCTGATGAACGATGACGAACGCCTGTAGATCGAGAATCAGCAACGACATGGACCTCTGTTTTCCATCAATGACTATTCAAACCACATGGTAGGATATTGTTTCTCTTTTTGATTTCCCTTTCCCCTAATTTATTCCAATGATGAATGAAGACTAACAAACTAATAGGTTTATCTGTGGTTCGATCACTGCGGGATGGGTGTTATTCTTGTTGGGTTTGAATGGGGATTAGATCTATGTGTTGAGTTGTTCTTTATAACTATGTTAACATGAATGGATCAAGGATGACATGAACAAGGCCATGATATGCTATTTGGGTGTTCATGTTCTTCCAAACCCTCCCCCCTCAATTTCTCCCATTCTTCACCTATTCTTCACCTTCTCCCTTCCATTTTGAAACCCAATGAAAAATCTGAATCAACAACTGCAGAGGTATGATAGTAGTACAAAGAGGGAGTAGCTCAAGGAAAAGGAAGCACAAGGTAGTCGTGGATCTTCCCGATTCAATTGAGGCAGTGCCAGTCCAGGAGGACGATGTCCCGATAGGGCGAGGCCACCGACAGGGTAGCTGGAGGTGGAGGCAATAGCACCCCAACTAGGGTTGGGTTAGGCGAAGCATGACAGGATGGTCCATCGGCAAGAAGGTCAGCCAACAGGGCAGGCGGTGGTGGGACCACATCAAATGGAACCCACAACAACGGGGGCCATAAGAAGAAACTAGGGGGTCGTGGTAGGAGGTCACAGTGGTGGCAGAAAAATGTGACTCAAAGTCGCGTCAAAGGGAGCCCGTGGTGGCGGTGAGGTTGTGAGACCAGGACAAAGAGGTTTGCCATCCACGTGAAGCATGTCATGAATCCATGTTGACCATAGGGATGCTTCCAGGATGAGCTACATTCAACGCACACAAAACAGCTCGTATGTGGAAGGCCAAACCAAACGAGTTGGGCCACCCATCGGTCCGGGTCTATCATGGCCAGTAGGCTGAGCCCAATCGGATGAGCCCAATAAATCTAGGCCAGTAGGCTGAGCTAGTTTGGCCAAGGATGAACGGCTTCGAGCCAGGTTGGGTCGGTTGAACCGGTTCGAGTCAGGCCTGGTGTCTCGGATCAGACCCAGGTCGTACCTATTAGGAAAAACTATCTTAACTTTCAAACCTTGTGTTTGTTTGATAAACCATTTGTGGAATTAGGACCCTTGTGATGAGACGGTTCTTTTATGAAACTCTAATTGACTAATTGTGAAAATTTTTATATCACCTAATGGATTTAGGAGTAGTTTCTCCTGGAATAAGTGCGCTATGAGCAGAATCTTATGGCATACTATGTCTTGGTGACAATGTAACTTGGTACCTTCCTGACTCATCGGCACTTTGTGATCCATTGATGCTTCAGGGTCCATCGACACTCCATTCCGCATCTCTACTCTGTCTTCCATGGATTCTCCATGTGTTGTCAACACTCTTGGCTCCATCGACGCTCTGTGGATCATTGACGCTCTGTGAACCATCAACGCTCTATGCATCATCAACTCTCTTTGTATCATGGAAGTTGGGAGATATATGGAATAAAACAAAAAATCCTTCTCTTCAAACAATATACTTATACCTAAGTGAGCTGACTATATATCTTCATAGTGACTATACTTTGTGTTTTTCCTCTATGGTTTACTTCAAGTGTTTCAATTATGGTGTACATTGTGTGTTTCTTTTGTGGTATAATTTGAGTACTTCATAGTCATAGTTCCTTTGTGGTTTTGGGGAGTCCTATAATTATTCTTTTAATCACGGCTACACGGGCATTTCCCTCATGTGTCGTGTCTTCTGTAGACGATCGATGATTTGATAGAGTTCTAGGTGGACCAATACCAGGTGGTTCTTAGAGTGATCAAGCAGACGATGTGTGCTTCTACAGATTCAAAAATATTTCCTACACCTATCCTTCAGATAGGGTTTTCTACGTATGAGTTTCAGGAACTTGTGCATTCACTTGACAGACTCTTTATTTTGGTGTGCTTGTATTATGGCCCTGTTTACATACTATTTTTCATACAGTCATACTATATGTTTGGTATCTTAGTGTATGCATGCATTTTTTACTTAGTGTTTTTACATTATAGAATTTTGTTCATGGATATTTGTGTGTGTGTGTAGAGGTACTTAAGAAAATGTCTCCCATTTTTGGTATATGCCTACTCGGTGCTAGTCTCTAGCTCCTAGATTATCAAAGGCGAGCATGGGGTAGTCACGACATGATCCCCTCTTAGACAAGTCATGACAGAATGGTATAAGAGGTGGTCAGTTCTACCGAATGAACCAATAGTATAAGAGATTAGTTTGGGTAAACAATGTTAAGTGTTTCGAGTTCAGCTTTCAGGGTAGGAACTCAAGTGTCGATGCGACGGCTGATGTATCCATACACCAGGACTCTGAACTCCACTTTTTGAATAGGTACATGAAAACACTAGTTATAGTGGAAACAATGGTACATGTATCATATAGGATTTGGGTTTCTCCTCATGTCCTTCGAGAGTCATCTCACCAGGTATATTCTATTGTATGTGGTATATCATGACATGTTTTAGGATTCCTCCATGTAGATAGCCTACTAGGATTCTATTGCATAATTCTGAAGATTATCTACCTAGCGATGATGAATCGGTACAAGGTCATGTGATGGAGGTACTCCCTGCACCAGAGATAGAACCTTTGGGTGGTGTACCAGTGATACCACCACCCAGAGAGTAGAAGTTACTACCAATGCAACTAGTTGAGGATGCACGCAGATGAGTGTGTTGAATGAGTTCCAGACCTAGAAACCTCCTAGCTTTAGGGGTGAGCCATACCCCAATTAGCTAGGGATTGGTTGGAGGTAGTTGCACATGTCTTCTTCCTTATGAGGATACCTTCTGAACTGATGGCATTTCTTGCCATGAGGCTTCTTCTAGGATCAGTGGGGAGATGGGGGAGCTTAGTGATCTAGACGCACGATATGATGACTCTCTCTTGGGAAGACATTGAGTGAATCTTTAGGGAGGACTAATTCCCAGTGACGTTATTCTTAATGCATATACATGAGCTTCTATATCTATAGTAGGGAAATCAGACAATAGCAGAGTACTCTTTGAAATTTATGGATACTTCTCCCTAATCCACGGATAAGGTGTGGAACCCATTCCCCAGGGCCTAGATCTTTGAGTAGGGGCTATGCTGGGAGATCAAGGAATCCAAGATATCCCTTAGAATCCCTACATATTTTGGGGCACTGGAGCAAGCTTTGATAGTGGAGAGATTTCTGGCGGTATAGGTGCCAGTTGTGGGAGATACCAGTAGGCACCAGGAAACAATGTCTTTGGAGGTAAGTAGCCAATAGCAGAATCAAGGACCCAAGCAGGTAAATCACTCCAAGGTAAAACCCCAGGATATTGGATCAGTGGTGTGGGGCTCCCAGGGCAGACCAGGTTAGCTAAAGGATTGGATGTGTTACTCATGCGGTGGTCAGGGACACCTGAGTTGATATAACCTGACTCATCGTACGGATGATCAGTAAGTGATCGAGGAACCACCAAATAAAATTAGGAGGCATGAGAAAGGTGTTTTGTAGGGTCGAAGGTTTGTAATATGAAAACATAGAGTAGCGGGTGATGGGAGGATGTTCAACGTACTACCCCCACCTCCCCCAGGTGGTCCACCATGGGCTTAGGGAGCTGGTTGAAAAGGACGAGGTCAGCTTCAAGTGATGGAGTCTTACGACCCTAGTGCTCCATATATTATTAGAGGTAATATCTATGTATTTTCTACCCTATATGTAGTTTTGATAGATAGTGGTGACAGTCACTCTTTTCTCATCACGACCATTATTCAAGACTCATAAATTCTAGTGTAATTATTAACTCGATCTCTTCACATAGAGACTCCTACATGGGGATATTGGATGATTACACATTGGTACCAAGAATGTGAGATTACACTAGGGGGTGAGAGTTTTGGTTGGGATATCTTGATGGAATTTTCATGGCCTTGCGACGTCATTCTTGGTATGGACTCGTTATCCGCAGTTCATGCCAAGATTTAATATTTTAGGCATAGAGTGTGGTGTGTCTGCGAAGATGGTACTAGGTTTTGCTTTTTTGTTTAAAAGGAAACATGTTCAGAAAAGGATGGACTTACTTATACGAGGGTGCATCTAAATACTCGCCAGTTGGATAGCTTTACCCTTAGTATGGAGGATGATAAGAGTCTGTAGTTTCCTACAGTGGGGGTGAGGTATGAGGACATCATTCCTAAAGATGTCCCAAGATTTCCTCCCCATAGGGAGCTAGAATTTTGTATTGACATGTACCCTAGGAAAACACTGATACTTATATTTTTATATCAGATGGATCTTTCGGAGCATTGAGAGTTGATGGTACAACAAGAGGACTTTCAAAGGAAGTGTTTCGTGAGACCCAGTGTTTCACCCTACGTGGCACTAGATTTATTTGCAAAGAAGGAAGATGAGATCCTAAGGTTATGTGTGGAATTTCAGTGTGTAAACCAAGTGACCATGAATAATAAGTACCAACTATCAAGTATTGTTGAACTATTCAAATATATGAAGGGGGTGAGGTGGTTCTCGAAGATAGACCTCAGATCTAGTTATCACCTGCTTCGTGTACGGGATGGGCGTGTACTGAAGACAGCAATCAAATGTCAGTATGGCCACTAAGAGTAATTAGTAATTATATTTGGTATAAAGAAGGCCCTGCCAGTGTTTATGGACTCAAGAATAGAATCTTCTAGCCTTACGTGGACCAGTTCTTCATGGTCTTTATTACTGACATCCTAGTGTACTTAGCATCTGAGGAGGAGCACATGATACACTTGAGGATGGTTATAGAAACACTCTGAGAGTGCCATAATTATGGGATGATCTTGAAGTGTCTGTTATGGATTTGGGAGGCCCACTATCTAGGACGTGTCATTTCAGATACCGGAGTTGTAGTGGATCCAACGAAGATTGTGGTGGGGATTTCTTGGGAGTCACCTAAGAATGTTACCAAGTTGCGGAGTTTATTGGGTCTTTCTGGGTATTATCAAAGGATTGTACCCAAAGTTTCCATAGTAGCATCACACTTAATTGAATTGAAAGGGAAGGAGAATCTTTTTATGTGGAAATAGATGTGTCAGTAGTGATTTCAGGAGCTGAGGAAGAGGTTGAAGAGTGATCATATCTTGATATTACCGGAGGAGGGTGTTAAGTACCTCATGTTCTATGATGCATCAGGGACAAGGCTTGGTTGTGTCCTGATGGAGGGTAAAGTGGTGATTGCATATGGTTCATGCTAGTTGATGCAACATGAGCATAAAATTGTGACCTGTGATCTTGAAATTGCAACGATAGTCTTCGTATTTAAGATGTGGCGACACTACCTTATGTGTGAGTAGTTTATCGTCTAATCTGACCACAAAAGTCTCAATTATATATTCTATAAGAAGGATTTAAACATGAGATAGAGGAAATGGCTAGAGTTCCTATAGTATAATGACTTTTAAGGTTTTTTATAATCCTAGTAAGGAGAACATAGTAGAAGAAGCTCTTAACAAGAGGTTCATCTTACAGTTTCTGAGTGAGTTATTAGAGCAGTTGGCCACGTTGCAGATATCCTTGGTGGATGGAGATGGAGAAGCTTACCTCTAGTCGATGGTTTACACCCCTCCAATCTTATAGAAAGTCTGGGTGGCACAGTTCAGAGACATTGATTGTGAGACTTTATGTTCTCATATGTCCATAGGGAATGCCCTTAATAGATTTTGAAAGGTTGAGAGCATATAGTTCTCTTCAGAGGAAGAGAAATAGCCCCAGTGATGTTGCAGGAGGATTTATTGATGGAGTTCCATAATTCTCCTTTGGCAGTACATCCAAGAGTGAAAAAGATGTATCAAGACCTCGGACGTCAGTTCTGGTGGTCTAGGATAAATAATGTAGGGGTTGAGTTTGTTTCAAGATACATCACTTAACAACAAGTGAAGGCTGGGCACCAATTTCTAGTGGGATTCACCCAACAACTTGAGGTGCTAGAGTGGAAGTGGTATGAGATATAGATGGACTTCATGATATGTTTTCCATGCACATCAAGGGGGAATAATACCATCTGGGTGATTTTAGACAGACTATGCAAGTTTTCCCACTTCCTATTGATCCTTGAGCAGATTTCAGTAGATAGATTAGGATACCTCTATATGTAGGAGATGGTTCAGCTTCACAGAGTTCCATCAACAATCATCATATATCATGATGTCAATTTAACATCCCAGTTGTGGAAAGGATTATAGGAGGTTTTTGGAAGTTATCAACACTTGAGCACAGTGTTTCACTCTTAGATGGATGGCCAGATGGAGAGGACCATCTAAGTTCTTGAGGACATGATACAGGCTGAAATCTTAGACATTGTCCATAACATGAAGGATCACATGCCTCTAGTACAGTTTGCGTACAACAATAGCTACAACTCCACCATCTAAATGGTATTGTATGAGGCCTTGTATGCGAGACCATGAAGGTCACCACATTCCTAGACTAACCTAAGAGATTCATCATTCATGGGTCCAAATTTGGTGTGGGCTACCACTGAGAAGGTGTAGATCATCTAGGAGTGGATGAGGACTCCACAGATCAGAAACAAGTCATTTTATGATAAGATACAAAGGCTGTTGGAGTTATATGAGGAAGATAATGTGTTCCTTTGTGTCTCCACTCAATGGGGATTATGGATATTTGGTTGAGGCGGTAAGTTAACTTCAAGATACATCAGCCCTTTTTAGATTATTAGTAGAGCTGGAAAGGATTCATTCCACATAAATCTACCCCCACAGTTTCAAGGGGTGTATAATTTCTTCCACATGTCATAGCTAGTATGGAACGTTCATGATCCATCACACATCATCGACTGGGGCGTGATAGACATTAATAATGGGGAGAATTTTTCGGAGTACCCTATGGAGATCGAATATCAATAAGAGAGGATCCTTCATGGGTATTTTATTAATTTAGTGCGTGTTTGGTTGAAAAATATGAAATCTCTAAGACAATACCTGGGAGTGGCATGATCATATTCCTGTTCAGTACCCTCATATTTTTTTTGAGTATCCCTTGTTTTGGATTTCGAGGATGTAAAGACCTAAGGTGTGGAGAATTTAATGATTCAAATTTTCTTCAGTTTTATTTTTATAAATTAATTGGGAAAATTACAAGACCAAGTGATGAGATGGCATGATATTCTAGGACCCATTGTGCTCAGAATGATATGATGAAAAATTTTAAGTTTTTAATAAAGAAAGTAGGAAATTTTTATTTAAAATGGGAATAACTTTTAAATGGGTGCTTAGATCCAAAATCTAAGGGCACTGTTGTGTTAAGTGTAGTGACTTTACCTTAGGTAAGTCCTAATATCAATAGGTGCATGTCAACTATAAAAGATAGAATTTGGACATAACTGTTATTAAAATATTTTAATAAAAATATTTTATTTGATGCACCAAATTTTTTCTTTTTAATGAAACATTTTTCAGAAATATAGGTTTATCTTTATAGCCATGTAAATTCCTCTGAGACGAGGAGATGTAAACCCTCTAACAAATAATGACGAACGTTGGTGGATCGAGGATCGATGATGACACATACCTCCATTATTCATCAACGAGTGATCTAACCATGAGGTAGCATATTGTTTATCTTTGTTATTTCTCTTTCCCCATATTTAATCCAATGAAAAACATGGACCAACCAATGAATTGGTTGATTGGAGGTTCTATCTATTATGGGATGGGTGTTATGATTGCGGGGTTTGAATGGGGATTAGATTAATGTGTTGAATTGTTCTTTAAGACTCTGCTAACATGAATGGATCAAGCTTGTCCCGAACAATGCTAATATCCATTCTTGGGGTATTCATAAGATTTTAAACTCCCCCTCAATCTCTCACATCCTTCCCAGGTTCTTTATCTTCTCCCATACCTTTAAAACCAAGTGCAAAGTCTAAATCAAGAACTAATCCCGCGAAAACACCACAGAGGTGCAACGATTGTGCATGGTGGCAGCAAAACAAGGATTTGGTGGCCAATGGTTGTGGATCCAGATAGTTCAGGAAGGGAGGAACTGGTCTAAGAGGAAGGTGTGATGGCAGGACAAGGCTGCCAGTATGGGTGACTGAAAGAGGAGGTAGCAGCAGCCCGAAGGAGGCCATGCCAGGTATAGTGTGGTGGAATAGGTCGTCAGTAGGGCATTGAACAGTGGAACTAGGAAACGATCCAGGTGGGACCATGTCAGAGGCATGCCATAGTGGTAGGGGTTGTGGTAGGAGATACAGTGGAAACATTAGGACATGGCTCAAAGCTACATCGGAGGCAGCCAGTAGTAGTTGTGAGGTCACAAGACTAGGATGAGTAGACGGGCTGGCCGTGTGAAATGTGGCACAACTCTACATTGATCGAAGGGACATGACCAGGTTGGACTATGTCTGGCATGCACAAACTGGCCCATATGCGGTGGGCCGGACCAAATGAGTCGGGCCAACCAGGGGCCCAGTGGGCAGGACCCAGTGGCCGAATGGGCCAAGTCGATTCAGGCCGGCCTAAACCGGGTCAGGCTAGGTCAGGTCAGTCTAACCGGGTTGGGTCAGTTAAGTCATACAGGGCCAGGTCGTCTAGCAGGTCGGATCGGACTCGCACTGGACCCAGTTCGAACTTTTTTAGAAAAAGAGCCATAACATTCAAACTTGTTGTCTATTTGATTATTTATTTGAAGAATTAGGACTCTTGACATGATACATTACTTTCTTGATACTATAAGTGAGTATTTGTAAAAATTTTAATACGACCTAATGGCTTTAGGGGTAGGTTCCCTTGGAACAAACGCGCTATGAGAAAAATTCTGTGGCTGGTTGTGACTTGGTGACTATGTGACTTGGGGAATACATAACCCATCAACACTCCATGTTCCATAGATTCTTCAAATGACATTGACAGAATGTTAAACATCAATTTTCCATGCACCATCGACTCTCCATGCCCCATCGATGCTCAATGCATCATCAAAGCTCAGTGTTCTATCGATGCTCCAGGCACCATCGACGCTCTGTCGTCCATCGATGCTCCATGCACCATCAACACTCCATGCATAATAGACACTTCATGTGTAATGAAAACTAGGAGATCTATGGAAAAAATCTGAAAATCATTCTATTAGTGAAATAGACTTGCACTTGAGTGAGATGATTATGTATCTTCATAGTTAATGTACTTCATGTGTTTCCTTTGTGGTGTACTTTGTGTTTTTCTGTTGCAATGTACTTAATGTGTCTTCTTAGTGGTATAATTCATGTACTTCTCAGTGGTAACTTCTTTATGGTTTCAGGGTGACATACTGATTATTGTTTTACTCACCCCTATATGGGAATTTCCCGCACATCTCATGTCATGTGTAGATGATCGACTCTTTGACAGAGTTCTAGGTGGACCCAGACCAAGTGGTACTTAGAGTGATCAGGGAGATGTGGTGTGCTTCTACAACTTCAGAGAGCTATCATACACCTACCCTTCTTGTAGGTTTTTCTATGGATGAGTTTCCGGAACTTGTGCTTTCACTTGATAGACTCTTTCTTTTGGTGGGCGTGCATTATGTCCCTATTTACTTTCTAGTTTTAATACTATCATACTCTGTGGTTGGTATCATAGTGTATGTATGAATTATTTACTTTGTGTTTTTACTTTTAGAATTTTTTACTTTGATATCTATGCATGTGTACAATTACTTAGTAAAATGCCTCCCATTTGTTGGATATGCCTACTCGGTGCTATTCGTTAGCCCCTGGCCTATTGAAGGCAAGAATGGGGTAGTCAGGACACGGTTCCCACTGGGACGGGTTGTGACACCAATAGTATAGTTTCCAATGGTCATATAGACCAACGGTAATATTGAACAATGGTCATATTGGTCAGAAGACATAATTTACTAACAATCATATAATGATTGAATCCTAATGGTCACATTTCCATTTATACTCACTTTATTAATATAAAAAGTTTTTTAATTTTATCATATCATAACAAACATTTTGTCAGTAAAAAATATAATTTAAAATTTATGGGTTGTTACATTCTCCCCACATTAAGAAATTTCATCCCCAAAATTTGAGCTTTTTCTATCAATTGAGAAAATGTGTGGGTACCTCTACCTCATTGTCTCCTCTAGTTACCATGTCACTTCATCATATTTATGGTTCCTCTACAACAATTGGATGAAATGGGATGACTTGTTTCATTGAATCTTGTCTCTATGGTCCATGAAATCCATCTGCTTCTCCTCTATAAGAGAGGTTCTGTTCCAATTGAACAACCTCCAGATTCAGTACATGTGAAGGGTCAGGTATGTACTTCCTCAAGAGAGATACATGGAATACATCATAAACTTTAGCTAGATTTGGTGGAAATTCTAGCCAATAGTTCATTTCTCCGATTAGATCAACGATTTCATAAAGACCATTGTATATAGGGATAAGCTTCCCTTTCTTCCCAAACTGCAATACTCTCTTCCAATTTGATATTTGAAGAAAAAATTTGTCACCAACATCAAACAATAAGTGCCTTTAATGATTATCATCATACCTTTTCTACCAAATATGAGAATCCTTTATGTGTTCTTGGATAGAATTAACCTTTTCTACAATCTCTTGCACAATATTAGGCCCAGAAGATTTATCTCCCCAACTTCATCCCAACAAGTTAGATTTCTACATCGATTCCCATATAGATATTTATAGGGTTCAATTTGAATAATTGAATAAAAGATATTATTTTATTATAACTCGACTAATGGAAGATATTGATCCCATCCAACTTTAAATTATATTGAGCATGTTCTCAGCTGGTCCTCAAGTTTCTGAAAAGTCATTTCAGACTGGCCATCTATTTGGGGTTCATAGGCCATACTGAAATTAAATTTATTATTCAGTGAATGTTGAATAATTCTCTATAATTCTTATGTGAACCTTGGATCATGATTATAAATGATATAAAGTGGTACCCATGCAACCTCACAACTTCCTTTACATAAATATTATCATTTTGGTCAAGAGAGAAATATTCCTGAATCGAAATGAAATGGGATGCCTTGGTGAGACGATCTACTATAACCCATATCACATTATTTCCTTTAGATATTCTCCGGAGACCAATGACAAAGTCTATAGTGATATTTCCCCACCCATGTTGGTATGGGAAGTAGTTGTAATGACCCTTTAAGAATTTTTCTCTCTACATTCACTTTTTTACACACCAAGTATCATCTAGTGTTTTCAGCAATCTCCCATTTAATGTTATCCCACCAATAAAAATCAAGAAGGTCCCTCTAACTTTTAGTGCTTCCATGATGTATAGAGAATATAGACCTATGAGCTATATCCATTAACTCCTTTATTTCTACAATATATGGAATACATATACTTGTACAAAATTTTATCACACCTTCTTGGTAAATATTGAACATAGTGAACTTCCCATTTTTCATAGAAAATAAATTATCTTATAACAAGGGATCTTAACTTTCATATTTATAGATCTTCTCTTGTAATTAAGGTTGAAAAATAATTAGGGATATGGTTAATGATGTACCATACCTTATAATTCCCATGTCCAGTTTTACTAGTCCTTTGATCAATGGATCTCCTTGAATCCTCATCATTTCTATCATAATGGGGTCTTTCCCATATAATGCATCAGTGAATTTTATTACACTTCCAGGTTGATAATGATTTGAATAGTAATGGTCTTTAAGAACATCCAACCATATTCTTTGTCCCATGCTCAATTATTTTTGTGGGAATATATACTTAAAACATTGGGGGTATGTGTATATATCACATTTCTCCCCATAAAGATAGTTCCTCTATATCTTTAGATCAAAAATAAATACAGGAAGCTCCAGGTCATGCATAGGATAAAATATCTCATGAGGCTTTAATAGTCAAGATGAATAATCAATCTGTAACACCCCAAGCTTCTACGGTACGTTTCCCTTCGAATAATGCGATAGCGTGTGTTGTACGCAACCTCGAGTTCTAACACACACCACAACTAATTAAACTAGCCGTTGTAAATAGTAATACCTACTTTTTGAAATCATATATATTTTATATTTCAATATGGACTTCATTTTTGGATTCGGAATATCGAAATTATCCTAGGGTGAAATTTTGGTACTTTTCGGATAACTTTTATATTTTGATGAATAGTGAAAATTACTAAATTTTAATTAAAAACAACTTTTTTAATCAAAATAATTAATAGTGATAAATTATGAATTTGAGTGGTTTTAAAGTATATTTAGAATATATTTTTACCATTTAATATAATGTTGGTCATTGGACATAATTTTACAATTAAACCGAACATAAACAAGTGTCAATCTTTTGATAGTTATTATCTCTTAAAAACACGCTTTTTGTTTTGACAGCGGGAATTAATTTTAAATTAATTTCTGCCACTTCTGTGTTTTGAATTTAGGAAAATGGATTCCATATTTGGAATCAGGATGTTCAAATTGTGTAAATAGGTAACTTTTATTTTTAGACATTTTGAATAATTACTGCGGTAAATATTTTATTTACCATGGTTAAAGGGTAAATCCGGTAAATAAGGGTTAAAAAATAATATTATAATAATACAAAATTACCCTAAAACGTGTCCTAACCTTATTGGTGGACACATGCCCGACCATGGGCATCCTTGGGTCAATTTGGGGACCCCTTGGAGCCACTTGTATGTGGTAGGGACACATTATATTAATAAAGTTAAAATAAAAATAAAAATGGCATAAGCTTACATCTTTTATAAGAACAATTTTTACATAGGGTTATACATGTTGGATTTTCGATTATAAATATTCATTAGAAAGCTAAAAAGATTTTATACATAATGATGTTTTATTTATAATTTTTAGACATTAAATAATTTATTTTATTTATGACACAATGATGATGCAGTAATTACTAAAATAGTAAAAAATTAACATAATTGATATTATAAATACCCAAATAAATATAATATGAAACTTTTAATGAATTAAACTAATTTTCTAGGATAATATGATATATTAGGATTGATTTAATTGACTTTTTTCGAAGTAATCAATCTGTTAGGAGTTTCAAAAAAATCAACTATTTAATAGTGTCAAAATTGACATAAAAGAGTTCTTAAAACAAATATTATATTATTAATTGATATTAAATTCCTAAAAATATAAGGTTCGGCCAAGAGACTTATATTATGACAGGTTCCTCATTAATGGGCCACTTGGGGGTCGCTTGGATGTATATAGTAAGTTTATTAACCATATTATATAAAAATACAAAGAGACATTGTAAAAGTGAAACTAATTAACTTAGAGTTAATACTTAAAGATAAGGTTAATATAAGTACCCAAACCTGTCTAAATTCTATTGGTTGAGTGGTTTTCGACCTATCCCCACCTTAACCTTTGAATAGTCAACTTTGGAGCCATTAGAAACCGAATATGAATTTATTATAAATTAATATTTCTAGCTTTTCCAAAGGTGCCCCTCACCCCTCTTATAAAAGGGCACTCCTCCTTCTCTTTTCTTCACACCTTCAAAGCCTTTTGGTTCGGCCAAACTCTGCCCAAATACTCTCCCAACATCCCTCACTACAACCTAGAGGCCTTAGTTTGATCAGAAAGCCAACCTAAGGAGCCCTTTTGATCAAATCAAAAGGAAGAACCTGAAGAAGAGGTAATGATTTCACCACCCTTTTCTAAGTTCATTTCTTCTTCCACTTCTTCTTCCTTTGTTCTTACCATTCTAAAATAATAACTCCAGTATCTCACATATACTGTGATGTTATTATAAGTATGGTACAACCATATTCAGTATTCTATCCACCCTTTGAATAACATGTCACCATACGTGCGTACGTACGGCTTACCGTCTCCACGTCGTGGTGTAATTGTTATTCAATATAATATTATTTGGATGGGTATAATAATGATTTGTAACTCATGTAAATAATAAATATAACATGTTAATGATTCTGTATATATGATATACCATTCATTTATATATTATTTTAATATCAAAAGAATGATATTGTCGCTCGTGCGTACGTACGGACTACCGTCTCCACGAACGCGATGAGATTCATTCTCCATCGTATCCATTCAAGTATAATTATCATTTTATGATTTAAAAATGATGTTTAAGGACTTGATATCATTCTGGATATGAATAAGATACAACAAACATGGCTTATGTAACAAAACATATAAAAGAAAATGAGTAAGTTAACACCCGAAACGATGATAATTCTAAGATATTATTAATAAATCAATGTTAAAAGATCATATATGATATCATATTAATATATATGATTCTTGTATAATTTAATAACAATTATTTCACCATTATACAGGAGGTTAACCTACCCCAACCAAGGAAAAGTACAAGGTAAGGGTTATTTCACAATCTCTTCATTATCTGAGGTTGTATTATACGTAATAATCTACTGGGATCTCTTTATCATCCACATCCATATTTCTTTGAAATGTATTTCAAAACATTTTTACTATTTACAAGAATATGGGTTAAAGTCATTTATACCCTTGTTTTACTTTTTATAAGAGGTTTATAAAGGAATCTTTCCGTCGTTTTCAAAACAAGGTCCTTTTTAACCTTTTCGACAGAATTGAGGTACGAATGTTTTTTTTAACTTATACGGCGGGTGCGGTTATTTTACGCCGTTATAAAATCTTCAAAGCTTTCCTTACAAGCTTATAAGAATATTTTCAAAGAAAATGTTTTATTTTATATGGATCTTAAATGATTTCAAAATAAAAGGAGATATTTCTTTAAAAAGAATTTTGATTTCATCTATGTCAACATCCTTTGATGGATTTTAAGATTATTTGAAGTTGATTTATTATGATACAAAACTTCTATATTGTATTGAAGGTTTTGTGATATGTTTGACTGTGGATGTGCTATTTTTATACCATTCATAGTTTATTGTGAAAGTATTGACATTTTGTATGCTAGTTTTAATACGAATGTTTATGTTATGTTTAAACCTTTTCATATGGGAATGCATTAGACTTAATAAGTGACGGGTGGAGCCCGCTATAGCTCCTCGATGCATCGGTAGGTCTCATGAGACAAACTAGTGTCTTGGCACAAGGCCTTGACAAAATCTTATTTGTAGTCTTGGCACGAGGCCTTGGCTATGTGGTTATGATAGTCTGGCATTATGCATTCCAACATTATGAAAGTGGTTATTTATTTTTGCATGTGATTATTCGATTAGTGGAATATCCATGTGAATAAGTAAATGGCATTATTTCATTTTATTTATGCCATACCATGTTGAAAGTTCATATTTAAAAGGCTTTTGTTTTAGTTATACATTGCCTTAAATGTTTATTCTTATTGATGAATGTTTCCGCTATATTGTTATCCTTACTGGGCATTTGAGCTCACCTCTTTTCTATGTTTTATTTTCCCAGGAAGTGAAGATGTAAGTTATGAATGACCTGCAGGGATATTATGAGGGGATTGTAGTGTGGACTGTGGAAACATTATGTTGTTGTAGTAGTTTTTGATTTTATGATGTAATGTAAAACTTATGAATATATCTAGTGTTTCCAAGGCTACTAAACCAATCGGTCTTTCGAGATTTGATCTTTCTTGTGATCATGCCAATGTTATGTAATAATGCACCGACTCTGGGCAACTGGGGTCGGGGCGTTACAGTTGGTATCAGAGGAAGTTTAGTACAAACCTTGGAAGCTAGATTTAGATAAACTCTGATTAGAGCACGTAGACCTAAGATTAACTTTGAGGATTAGTATAGAAGAACTTCCTAGAATTTTGGTATTGTAGAGATTTTGTGAGTTTTCCGAGCAATACATCCCTGTCTGGATACGAGCAGGTAGAGGCGGCTCTGGCACAGATGTACCTAGGGGTAAAACCCGAAAACACCGCTTTGAGCTAGACTCGAACGGGAACTGGTGCACGACAACGGGCCTTGCTGCACTCTTGGTTACGACACTCCCGGGGGATATGCTTAGGATAACTCTCACTTTCTTTACAAATCATTATGAAGGGTTTATGAGTATATACTTCCTCAAAGAAAACATATTTGTGATTATGGATTATATCCATAGATAGTTCAATTTATGTTTAGTGTTTTATAAGTATGGGATTATGTATTTTGATGCATAAACTGATCTAGTTTATGCCATTTTTTAGAAATGGCGCCTAGTGGAAGAAATGGAAACCGTATCAATGCACGCACTCCATGTAGGGATTGCCCTCCTGCTCAAGATAATTATAGTGGGGCTGGTGATGCTACTGGTGCTGATCAGCTAATCACCTTACTGGGACAACTTACTCAGGTTATGAATAATAACCTTACCCGTATGGAGCACCCTGATCCGCAGCGTGGAGGATCAATGTTAGATCGATTCATGAGGCAACAACCACCAACGTTCAATGGGAATACAAATCCCGTAGTAGCTGAGCAATGGATATTTTCCCTAGAGAAAATATTTCAGGCTTTGGGGAGCAGTGAAAGGGAAAAAGTTATCATGGCAGTTTACCGCCTCACTGGAGATGCTGATCAATGGTGGTCATTGATTCAAAATACGAAGGAAGATGATGAAGTATCAAATATGGAATGGAGGGAGTTCAAAGATCTGTTTTTAGAAAAATACTTCCCTCGCGACCATCGAGCAGATATGGAAAGGCAATTTATGAGTCTGAGACAAAAGGAGGATGAGAATGTCACAAAGTATGAGGCTAACTTTACAAGGTTAGCGAGGTACGCTGGTGATTATATTCGCAACCCAAGAAGTAAGATTGATCGTTTCTTTGATGGGTTAAAACCATTTCTCCGTCGAGCATTAGTCTCACAATCCTTTTCATCGTACGAAGACATTGTCTCATGTGCTATCAAGACCGAAAAGGAATTCTCTAAGTCTTATGACTTTAAAGCAAAGCAAGAGAAGAAGAGACCTGCTGATCAATCTGGGAATGGAAATAAGGGGAAGAAGGGAAAGGTTGAATATCCATCTTGTGGTAAGTGCGGGAAGAAACACCCCGGTGCTTGCCTGAAGGGAATGGGAGTCTGTTACAAGTGTGGTGAAAAATGCCACCAAGCTCATGATTGCAAGGGGAAGAAGGAAGCTACCAACGTTCAGTGCTACAATTGCAGGGAGATGGGGCATTATGCAAATGCATGTCCTAAGCGTCAGGAGAACTTACCTCAGAAAAGGCCAAGGGATCAAGGCCAGGCTTATGCTATCACTACTGCTGAGGTAGAAGCTCCGAAAGACGTGGTGGCAGGTAATTTAATGGTTTCCTCAAGTTTAGCAAATGCATTATTTGATTCTGGATCATCGCATTGTTTCATATCTTCCCAGTTTGCTAAGAAAATTAGATATTTCCAATTTGATTTAATAAGGGAGTTGTCAGTTAAAACTCCTAAGGGAAGTATCGTTGCAACAAAGTTTTGTGAATCAGTCCCCATTAGAGCACATAAATTTTCTTTATCTGCTGATTTCATCGTCATACCTATGATTGAGTTTGATATAATCCTCGGTATGGACTGGCTTTCGGACTATGATGCGAAGATTTATTGTAAGAAGAAAGAGGTTACGATTCTTGATGATAATGATAAGGAGCACCTTATTTTTAGAGCAGAATCGTCACCACCTAATTCTTATTTAGATCCACCCCCTGTAGCTCAACTTAATTCAATTATCGGGGAGGAAGAGAATGAAATAACTGTCGGTGAGGAAAGGAATGTTCAAATAGAGGATGTACCTATTGTGAAAGAATTTGTAGATGTATTTCCGGAAGATTTACCTGGACATCCTCCAGAACGAGAAGTTGAGTTTTCTATTGATTTGATTCGTGGATCAAGGCCTATATCGAAGACCCCTTATAGAATGGCCACTGTAGAGCTAGTCGAACTAAAGAAACAACTAGAGGAATTGAGTAATAAGGGATTTATTCGCCCTAGTGTTTCTCCATGGGGAGCCCCTGTTCTTTTTGTTAAAAAGAAAGATGGATCTATGAGGTTATGTATCGATTACAGGGAGATCAATGCTATAACGATAAAGAACAAGTATCCCCTACCTCGTATTGATGATTTATTTGACCAACTGCATGGAGCTCAATACTTTTCAAAGATTGACCTTCGATCTGGATACCATCAGTTGTGTGTAAAGAAGGAAGACATTCCGAAAACAGCATTTCGAACCAGGTACGGGCATTACGAGTTTACTGTAATGCCGTTTGGATTGACTAATGCACCCTCTGTATTCATGGATCTGATGAATAGAGTTTTCAAGGAGTATCTCGATGAATTTGTGGTGGTATTTATTGATGATATCTTGGTATACTCCAAAACCTACAAAGATCATGAAAATCACTTGCGCATTATCTTGAAGACTCTGAGGAGGCATGAATTATATGGAAAGTTTAGCAAGTGTGAATTCTGGCTTCAGGAGATTTCTTTTCTTGGCCATATTGTCTCTAAAGATGGAATCTCTGTTGATCCTTCTAAGACCAAGGCAATCCAAGAATGGCCAGCACCTACGAGTATAACTGAGGTACGTAGTTTTATTGGTTTGGCAGGTTATTATCGACGTTTCGTCCAGAATTTTGCCCGATTGGCTAACCCATTAACGAAGCTCACACGTAAAGGGGTTAAATTTGTTTGGACAAAAGAGTGTGAAGAATGTTTCGAAGAACTGAAGAGAAGATTAGTCAATGCTCCTATATTGACTCTACCATCGGGGAATGATGGGTTCGTTATTTATAGTGATGCCTCAAAGAAAGGACTTGGCTGTGTCCTTATGCAGAATGATAGAGTTATTGCCTATGCATCACGACAGTTGAAAATTCATGAACAAAACTATCCTACTCATGATCTCGAGTTAGCAGCAGTGATCTTTGCTTTGAAAATATGGAGGCACTACCTCTATGGTGAAAAATGTGAGATTTATACTGATCACAAGAGTTTGAAGTATATTTTCTCACAAAAAGAACTCAACATGAGGCAAAGGAGATGGCTTGAATTACTCAAGGATTATGATTGTACGATACACTACCACCCAGGGAAGGCAAACAAGGTGGCAGATGCTTTGAGTAGAAAAGACCATGGAGTTTTAAACAATATGAGAATTGAAAGGGATCCAATTTTCATGGAGCTAGTGAAGATGGACATGGGAATAACCAGGGAAGGTGAAACATCAATGCTTTTTCAAATGGTTGCCAAACCATCTTTACTAGAAAGGATTAAGAGTTCTCAGACTGATGATGAAGAATTCCAAAAGAAGATTAAAGCTGTGAATGATGGGAGATTGAGAGACTTTGCGTATGAAGGTGGAATTTTGAAATTCGGGAAGAGACTTTGTGTTCCCAATATACCTGATCTAAAAAGGGAATTGCTGGATGATGCTCATAGTTCCAATTTCTCTATACACCCTGGGAGCACCAAAATGTATAGAGATTTGAAGGAACATTTTTGGTGGGACAACATGAAGAGGGAGATTGCTGATTTTGTGTCAAGATGTATGGTTTGTCAACAAGTGAAAGCTGGAAGGCAACAGCCTGGAGGAGTCATGCAACCTCTTCCCATACCGGAGTGGAAATGGGACAATATTACAATGGACTTTGTCATGGGGCTACCAAAGACTCCTAGAAGGAACGATGCAATATGGGTTATTGTTGATCGTCTTACCAAGTCAGCACATTTTCTTGCTATAAGAGAAGATCTACCCCTGGAACGTCTAGCAAGACTATACATTAATGAAGTTGTGAGACTTCATGGAGTACCCCTATCGATTGTTTCTGATCGTGATCCCCGTTTTACTTCAAGATTTTGGAAAAGTCTTCAGAAATCCCTGGATACTGAACTTCATTTGAGCACTGCTTACCACCCTCAGACAGACGGACAATCAGAACGGACTATTCAGACCTTAGAAGACATGTTGAGATCTTGCTCAGTTGATTTTCAGGGTATGTGGGATCAATATTTACCACTAGTAGAATTTTCCTATAACAATAGCTTCCATTCGAGTATTCAGATGGCACCATATGAAGCGTTATACGGAAAGAGATGTCGTACACCAACCTGTTGGGATGACGTTGGTGAAAGAAAACTTGTAGGCCCAGAACTGGTGGAGGAAACGGTGGAAAAGGTGAAGGTAATCCAAAATCACATTAAAGCAGCTCAAAGTAGGCAGAAGAGCTATGCCGATAATCGAAGGAAGGATTTGGAATTTCAAGTCGGTGATCATGTTTTCCTGAAGGTATCTCCGTGGAAGGGAGTCATACGTTTTGGTAAGAAAGGTAAATTGAGTCCCAGGTACATCGGACCTTTCGAAATTCTAGAACGAATTGGGGCTGTAGCTTACCGATTGGCAATGCCGCCAAGTCTCTCCAAAGTTCACGATGTGTTCCACGTATCTCTGTTAAGGAAATACATGCCTGACCCAACGCATGTACTCACCTATGAGGAATTAGAACTGGAACCCGATCTGTCTTATTGCGAAGAGCCCGTCAGGATTCTTGATACGAGAGAACAAGTGCTGAGAAACCGGACGACGCGTCTGGTAAAAGTTTTGTGGAAGAATCATAAGATGGAAGAGGCAACATGGGAACCCGAGGAACTTATGATGAAGAACCACCCGAGTCTTTTTATGCAGTAATACCCTAGAAATTGCGAGGACGCAATTATTTGAAGGAGGGGAGAATGTAACACCCCAAGCTTCTACGGTACGTTTCCCTTCGAATAATGCGATAGCGTGTGTTGTACGCAACCTCGAGTTCTAACACACACCACAACTAATTAAACTAGCCGTTGTAAATAGTAATACCTACTTTTTGAAATCATATATATTTTATATTTCAATATGGACTTCATTTTTGGATTCGGAATATCGAAATTATCCTTGGGTGAAATTTTGGTACTTTTCGGATAACTTTTATATTTTCATGAATAGTGAAAATTACTAAATTTTAATTAAAAACAACTTTTTTAATCAAAATAATTAATAGTGATAAATTATGAATTTGAGTGGTTTTAAAGTATATTTAGAATATATTTTTACCATTTAATATAATGTTGGTCATTGGACATAATTTTACAATTAAACCGAACATAAACAAGTGCCAATCTTTTGATAGTTATTATCTCTTAAAAACACGCTTTTTGTTTTGACAGCAGGAATTAATTTTAAATTAATTTCTGCCACTTCTGTGTTTTGAATTTAGGAAAATGGATTCCATATTTGGAATCAGGATGTTCAAATTGTGTAAATAGGTAACTTTTATTTTTAGACATTTTGAATAATTACTGCGGTAAATATTTTATTTACCATGGTTAAAGGGTAAATCCGGTAAATAAGGGTTAAAAAATAATATTATAATAATAAAAAATTACCCTAAAACGTGTCCTAACCTTATTGGTGGACACATGCCCGACCATGGGCATCCTTGGGTCAATTTGGGGACCCCTTGGAGCCACTTGTATGTGGTAGGGACACATTATATTAATAAAGTTAAAATAAAAATAAAAATGGCATATGCTTACATCTTTTATAAGAACAATTTTTACATAGGGTTATACATGTTGGATTTTCGATTATAAATATTCATTAGAAAGCTAAAAAGATTTCATACATAATGATGTTTTATTTATAATTTTTAGACATTAAATAATTTATTTTATTTATGACACAATGATGATGCAGTAATTACTAAAATAGTAAAAAATTAACATAATTGATATTATAAATACCCAAATAAATATAATATGAAACTTTTAATGAATTAAACTAATTTTCTAGGATAATATGATATATTAGGATTGATTTAATTGACTTTTTTCGAAGTAATCAATCTGTTAGGAGTTTCAAAAAAATCAACTATTGAATAGTGTCAAAATTGACATAAAAGAGTTCTTAAAACAAATATTATATTATTAATTGATATTAAATTCCTAAAAACATAAGGTTCGGCCAAGAGACTTATATTATGACAGGTTCCTCATTAATGGGCCACTTGGGGGTCGCTTGGATGTATATAGTAAGTTTATTAACCATATTATATAAAAATACAAAGAGACATTGTAAAAGTGAAACTAATTAACTTAGAGTTAATACTTAAAGATAAGGTTAATATAAGTACCCAAACCTGTCTAAATTCTATTGGTTGAGTGGTTTTCGACCTATCCCCACCTTAACCTTTGAATAGTCAACTTTGGAGCCATTAGAAACCGAATATGAATTTATTATAAATTAATATTTCTAGCTTTTCCAAAGGTGCCCCTCACCCCTCTTATAAAAGGGCACTCCTCCTTCTCTTTTCTTCACACCTTCAAAGCCTTTTGGTTCGGCCAAACTCTGCCCAAATACTCTCCCAACATCCCTCACTACAACCTAGAGGCCTTAGTTTGATTAGAAAGCCAACCTAAGGAGCCCTTTTGATCAAATCAAAAGGAAGAACCCGAAGAAGAGGTAATGATTTCACCACCCTTTTCTAAGTTCATTTCTTCTTCCACTTCTTCTTCCTTTGTTCTTACCATTCTAAAATAATAACTCCAGTATCTCACATATACTGTGATGTTATTATAAGTATGGTACAACCATATTCAGTATTCTATCCACCCTTTGAATAACATGTCACCATACGTGCGTACGTACGGCTTACCGTCTCCACGTCGTGGTGTAATTGTTATTCAATATAATATTATTTGGATGGGTATAATAATGATGTGTAACTCATGTAAATAATAAATATAACATGTTAATGATTCTGTATATATGATATACCATTCATTTATATATTATTTTAATATCAAAAGAATGATATTGCCGCTCGTGCGTACGTACGGACTACCGTCTCCACGAACGCGATGAGATTCATTCTCCATCGTATCCATTCAAGTATAATTATCATTTTATGATTTAAAAATGATGTTTAAGGACTTGATATCATTCTGGATATGAATAAGATACAACAAACATGGCTTATGTAACAAAACATATAAAAGAAAATGAGTAAGTTAACACCCGAAACGATGATAATTCTAAGATATTATTAATAAATCAATGTTAAAAGATCATATATGATATCATATTAATATATATGATTCTTGTATAATTTAATAACAATTATTTCACCATTATACAGGAGATTAACCTACCCCAACCAAGGAAAAGTACAAGGTAAGGGTTATTTCACAATCTCTTCATTATCTGAGGTTGTATTATACGTAATAATCTACTGGGATCTCTTTATCATCCACATCCATGTTTCTTTGAAATGTATTTCAAAACATTTTTACTATTTACAAGAATATGGGTTAAAGTCATTTATACCCTTGTTTTACTTTTTATAAGAGGTTTATAAAGGAATCTTTCCGTCGTTTTCAAAACAAGGTCCTTTTTAACCTTTTCGACAGAATTGAGGTAAGAATGTTTTTTTTAACTTATACGGCGGGTGCGGTTATTTTACGCCCTTATAAAATCTTCAAAGCTTTCCTTACAAGCTTATAAGAATATTTTCAAAGAAAATGTTTTATTTTATATGGATCTTAAATGATTTCAAAATAAAAGGAGATATTTCTTTAAAAAGAATTTTGATTTCATCTATGTCAACATCCTTTGATGGATTTTAAGATTATTTGAAGTTGATTTATTATGATAGAAAACTTCTATATTGTATTGAAGGTTTTGTGATATGTTTGACTGTGGATGTGCTATTTTTATACCATTCATAGTTTATTGTGAAAGTATTGACATTTCGTATGCTAGTTTTAATACGAATGTTTATGTTATGTTTAAACCTTTTCATATGGGAATGCATTGGACTTAATAAGTGACGGGTGGAGCCCGCTATAGCTCCTCGATGCATCGGTAGGTATCATGAGACAAACTAGTGTCTTGGCACAAGGCCTTGACAAAATCTTATTTGTAGTCTTGGCACGAGGCCTTGGCTATGTGGTTATGATAGTCTGGCATTATGCATTCCAACATTATGAAAGTGGTTATTTATTTTTGCATGTGATTATTCGATTAGTGGAATATCCATGTGAATAAGTAAATGGCATTATTTCATTTTATTTATTCCATACCATGTTGAAAGTTCATATTTAAAAGGCTTTTGTTTTAGTTATACATTGCCTTAAATGTTTATTCTTATTGATGAAAGTTTCCGCTATATTGTTATCCTTACTGGGCATTTGAGCTCACCCCTTTTCTATGTTTTATTTTCCCAGGAAGTGAAGAGGTAAGTTATGAATGACCTGCAGGGATATTATGAGGGGATTGTAGTGTGGACTGTGGAAACATTATGTTGTTGTAGTAGTTTTTGATTTTATGATGTAATGTAAAACTTATGAATATATCTAGTGTTTCCAAGGCTACTAAACCAATCGGTCTTTCGAGATTTGATCTTTCTTGTGATCATGCCAATGTTATGTAATAATGCACCGACTCTGGGCAACTGGGGTCGGGGCGTTACACAATCACCTTTTCATTTTTTATGAGGACATACCCATTCCCTTCCAGAGATACATCAATAAAAATAAATGACCCTTCTTTGATAAATGGTAGAGTTAACACAAGTGAAATACTCAATCTCTTCTTTAATTCTTGGAAACCTTCTTCAAGGCGATTGGAGGGATTGCAATTCTCTCTCGCCACTACCGAGGCCATTCCCTATGAGGCGATGAGCCTCGCTTTGGCCCCTCCCCCCTCGGAGGGGGAGGGTCCTCTTCTGCATTTCCTTGGGGATCGACCATTCATCCCCTTCTAAAACCCTGATTTCCTTCCTCCATTTCCTCGGATTTTGGTAAGCTCTAAAGTTCTCGAGTTCTAAGCGGGCCTCCCTCTCATACCTATTTCAACCCTGGAATTTACTGAGGCATCCTCCCTAATGTACATGACCTTAATAGCATGATTCAAGAAATGTTGAACATCAGTAGACTTCTTTGAACACTGAATTTTCATATCATGGGGTTTACAAGAGCGAGTCATGGTTGGGCTTCTCGACTCCAGAAATATTATGATCTTCTTCGCCTCTGAGGATGATTTTCTTCACCTTTGAGGATTATCTGATCAACACGTGGTCGAGTGTGCCTCTCTCCTATATTGGCACTCACTTCTTCCTCTTTAAATGGTCATACGACTTTCACATGAAGTGAGACCCTTCCAAGATGGAGATTTGTGTAAGCTTCCCAGAACTCCCACTTCCTTTTCAAAATTCATCCATCCTTTGGTTGCTTGGAAATTTGGTTGGGAATTTCCTTTGTACTGATAGTCAGACCTATGCGGTGAGCCACCCAATCTTTTTGAGGGTTTGTATTGAAGTAGATGTATCGAAGGCAGCTATTGAATCTTTCTAGATTGCTGTGGGGGAATCATTTTGATATAAGAATCCTGTCATATTTGTATCATGGAGTGAATATTGTTCTTAATATTTTATTTTGGGACATAAACTGAAGATTTATAGGAAAAGGGCAAGGCAATAGGGAGTTGTTCTGGAGGTCATGAGGATTTTGTCCAAGGTCATTCTCTTGCTATTGTGACTGGTGTAGGGTCTGCTGGTTCTGGTCAAGGGAATATTGAGATGGAGGATATCATGTGCTCAGGTGGAGATAGGATTCATAAACATTATATGGCCTCCCATCTAGGGCCTAAGGTTGTGGAAGTATTTAGAAGATTGGAGAGTGATCTGGCCGGCCCTTCTAGTATTATGGTAGGGGCACCTAGGCCAGGGGAGTGGATGAAGCAATTCTAGACTCTCACAATGCACCTATTCAGGCTCCAGGGAGTCTGTTGGAGCTATTGATGATTTTGGACCATCTTCTAGGGTAGTGGCTCTATGCACATATGATATGGAAGTGCCCACTGGCAGTGGCAAGAATTCTGTTAGGGTGTCTTCTCATGAGAGCAAGTCGAATGTAGTCTATGAGTTGGAGTAATCTTCACATGGGTTACGTAGGTCACTGGATACCAATAAGGACACAAAATCGAGGGGAACTCTTTCCTAAATAAGCCACAACAATCGATTTGGAATCTTGAGCAATGAGGGAGAGGTTGGGGGTAATTATAAGGGTCCATCTGAGGTGGAGTCTGAGGGAGATGAGTAGCTTTTTGATGATAATGGCTTGGGAGGAGTGGGTAAACATCTTCACAGCCAAAGAAGGAAGAAAGGGAACAAGGAGAACAGGGACCCTGGGTGTTGCATTGTTTCTTGGAAACCAAATCTGAAGGGGTGGAAATACTAGTCCTACCTTCCAAGGCCGATAGAGACCCGGTCGACCAAAAACGGAGGGACATGCAAGGAACTCGAGATTCAGCCAACAGTGGGAGTGGATGACCAGAAATATTTGGTCTCTGAATATCAAAAGAAAGAGAATGACCCCTTGAAAAAAGGAGATTAACATGAGGAGCTGGAACTGCACATAGAGGAGGTGACACCGGTGGTAACTCCTCATCCCTGGTGTGAGGTAGGAACTTGTATGATTGGTGCAAGAGGAGTAGAGGTGCATGAGAGGGAACTGGTCACAACTGCTAAGGTAGGAGAGAGAGGGATGCATGGGGAGCTGAAAGGAGAGGCTATGATCAGGGAAGATCTATGGGGGTTGCTGTTACAATTTGAGAATGAAATTTTAGAGAAGAATGTACCCATACGTGTTTTTGTTGTGGTTTTATAATGGATGAAAGAAAAATTTACTCAAGTAGACATGAACAAGGAAAAAAGTGAGTGGATTGACAAACAACACCTAATTCTAGTCAGAGGTTTCAACAATAACAAAATATTTTTGGAGCAGTTCTTTAGAGCATGGAGAAAGCTGGCTTCTCATTTCGAGCACATTATCAGGGGCGATCCTGGAAAAAAAAGGTAACAACTCTTTCTTGGAAATTTTTTAATGAAGTTAAGTCAAATGTTTTCAAGATGATCTTTAATAATTTTTTAATGTGTTATAATGTCTAATGGTTGGGTTGTACTGTATGGTTTTATAAACTTTCTCAACAAAAGTGTCTTTAATAAAAATATATTTGGATGGAAACCTTCTTCACACTAATTTTCTAGATGAACTTAGCCCCCTTTCAAGTTAACTTTGTTATTGGATTAGAAATTCATGAAAAAAAATCAAAGACCTCCTATAATATCCTTCTAATCCAAGTAAATTATGAATCCTGGTTATTATTGTAGGATGAGGCCACTCCTCCACAATTTTTTTCTTGGTAGGGTCAACTAAGATTCCTTCATTCTTTATAATTTTCCATAAGAAATCAACTTATTGTTACTAAAATGTGCATTTTTTTAGACTTTCCAAATAGCCATTCCTTCCACAAATTTTGGAATATAACCCATATATGATCATCATACTCCTCACAACTTTCATAATATATCTGAATATCATCAATAAATACTACCCCAATGTTATTAGGGTTGTCCTTAAATTCACTATTCATCGTATCTATAAATGTGGTATGTGCATTAGTCAAGCCGAAGGGAATAACCACAAACTCATAATTTACATATCTTTATTGGAAGGCAGACTTTATAATATCTTCTTTCTTCACTCTCAATTGATGATAACAAGATTGAAGATCAATCTTTGAAAAGAATTGATCCCAATGAAGCAGGTCAAATAAATCATCAATCCTTGGAAAAGGGTACATGTTTTTCACTATGATCCCATTATGTTCTCTATAATCAATGCATATCCACATTGATTCATCCTTCTTCTTCAAAAATAGAACATGTTCTCCCCAAGGAGACACACTTGGACAGATAAAACCTTCTCCAAAAGATATTGGATTTGTTTCATTAATTCCTCCAACTCAACTTTTTCCACTCTATATGAGGTCTTTTATATAGATTTGGATTTAGGAATGAGTTAAATGGAGAAATATACCTCTCATTCTAGAGGAGGTCCAGGTATTTCCTCCATAAATACATCAATCTGTTCCTGAAAGATGGGGACATTTTTTATTCCTATAATTTTATTTTCTTCTTTATCATCACTGATCATTTCCACAAATATGTCTATGGGAGGTTCTTCTAAAAAAATATCAAGATGAGATATCTCTCCTTTGAAAACTGTTTTAGGTTATCCAATCAATACTAATGATATTTACTTTCTTCGGCAGTTTATCTTAGTATTATACTTTGATACCCAATCCATCTCTTGTATATAGTAAAATTCTAGTATGGGAATGATTACTAGATTTGTGATGTGTTTTTTCTCACCAAAGTGAATACTATAGTTTCTATACACCATTGATGATTAGATAATCCCTCCAGGAGTATATATTGATAAATCTACTTTTATCTGTTCAAGTATTAATTATATTCATTGAAAACATGGAGAAAATAAAGGTATGAGTATAACCTGAATCAAACAAAGTACTTTTAGGCTTTAAGATAACAACAAGTGTACCTGTTGTCTTTTCATTTGGAGCTTCAACATCATACGTCATGATAGAAAAAGTCAAACATTTCTCCCTTATCCTATGCTAAAGTTGACAGTGATTTCCCTATATTATCTTCATATTTGGACATTGATTGGAAAAGAGACCAAGTATTACACACTTGACGCATTGGACTTTAGGTTGGGCCTTCACCATCATCCCATTGTTGTTAGTGTTGATAAGTGGAGGCTTCACCTCACTATGACATTTCTGAGTAATTTTTCCATGCCTTACACAATTGTAACATTTCCCACTCCAAAGGAAGTAGTTCCCCAAGTGGTTCTTCCCACATTTTCCACATTGGGTGAGTTTCACAAGCTTTCCTTTTCATCTTTGATCAAATATCCTCCCTAATCATGGATTTATTTATCTCTTATTTTCATTCAATCTATGGGACCATTGAGTCTCTTTAAACTCTAGTTAAACCTTAATAGCACTCTACACTATCTCAACATTGTTTTCATAGTCTTGATTGGATAGATTATTTCATAGATGGGGTCTTAGTCCATCAAATAATTAATCAACTTTGCATTTGGATCCATGAAAATGATAGAGGTGTAACAAGAAAGTATTGTAATGTTCATATCATAGCTTCCTCATATTTTTTTCCTTCTTCTTCATCTCTAAGAATTCATTATCCATTTTCATTCACATAAAATGGGGGAAATATTTTTAAAAAAATGTTCCCATAAACTCTTCCCAAACCATAACATAAATATATATTCATTCCATTATGTTTTTAATCAGTTTCCACCCCAAATTAGCTTCTACCTCTAATAAGTTCATAGCCAGGGTGACTTTCTCTTGTTCTAAAAAATGGATTACGGAATAGATCTCTTCTATATATCTTATCCATTATTCAGTGATAAAAAGGCTGGGATATCCACTAAAATTAGATGGTCATTGATGTATAAAGGACTCAATGGAAAGTTATTCCCTTCATGGTTAATCTGGTCCCATGACTTAACTCAATTTATTTTTCATAACTCAAGTCATTTGATTTATCATTATTAGGAATTTTTCCAGTCCATTTTCCATTAGAGGGCCATCAGCGCATGGTCTATTGCACTCTCCATTTATGTGGTTCCTCCTATTTCACATTATTATATCGAAGAAGAAAATATCCATGGGAAAGGAATTTATTTTAGTAATATTATAATTATAAATGAATTTTATGTATTAAAAAATAATTCTTAAATAAGTTATTCATTAAAAACAATTACATTATTTTTAAATCGTTAATATTTTCTCATAGAAAGTTTGATATTAACCAAAAAAATCCCCCATGAGTGTCAAACCAGGAGTGAATCAAGGCCCATTGTTGTGAAGAAGTTCTCATTAGATTCTATCTCAAAGTGGTTTTTTCTAGTGTTTCCCCAAGATACATCTCTACCAGAGCCACATCCACTTTTTCATATCCAGAAAATGATTTCCTTACTTAGAAACCACTTACTTAATACAACACCAAAATACTCGGATGTATTTTTATATATAAACTTTTACCTAGGGTTATTCCTAAATATTTAAAATTATAAATTCCATAAGGAACTAAACCTTAATTTAATACCAACTATGGAATCTCACTATTTTATTACATAACTTTTCATCACATTGTACAAATAGTCCATCTTTTAAAGTTTAGTTTCTCTGAAAATAGATATATAATTAATGTAAACATAAAAAATTATTATAATCCACTAAAAATAATTTATAATAGGTTTATACTAAGAAAATTTAATATATATCATAACTAGGGGACATATATTAAAGTAAAGGGTGATCATAAAGCCTGAAAAGGGAAAGTAAGGGAAACAGTTTACATGTGACCATGAAAAATATCAATAAGAACTTTAGGAATATCACAAAAGAATGAGAAATTGAAAAATGGTCATATCATAATAAAAAAAATCATAAATCCTAACATGTAAATGTGTCCATAATATTTAAATGATATATTCATAAGAATATTACCAAGGTTTTCTATTGAGGTTTCATAAAAAATACCAAGATTATTCACCAAGGTATCGCAAAACATATCATCTCTTGAGATAAAATTATTTACAAAATGAATTGGAAAGGTATGAATGTGGACCATTAATATGTATTTATTTCATGTGAACCACATGGATCATAATCAAACATTTTATAAATAACCTACGGGGAATAAACGGAATAGATTTCAAATCAAAATCATGGCATTTTAATTGTTCATAAAAACATGATCATTATGACGTTTTAATCCCATGGAAAGGGACTTTGGGTTTCACGTATATATATCCAAGAATAAAATAAATAATTTATTAAATATATTTGAATAACCTTGGAAAAAAGATATTCTTGGGTATTCATAAAAATAAAATATAATATAATTTCTTAAGGAGAGGAGATAAATTTTGAGAAGTAAATTCCCCATCATAAAGGGTCTAAAATAGGGTTATCAAAAATGGTAAAATTAGTGGGGATAAAATGTCCCATTTATAAAACATAATTTAAAAGTAAGGGAATGATAAAAATGGTAATATAAGATATTAATAATAACATTTTGAATACATATACAAATTTATCTTCTTGAAACGAAGATAAAAGAAGGATAATTCCCTGTCATTGAAGAGTTGTTCCTAAAATTTGAGGATTATAGTCTTAGGGGATTGAGGACTCCATGGGAGGACTCATTGGGAGGTAAGAATTCTTGATATTTAAAGATTATTTGTTAATATTGAATGGAAATCCATAAATGGGGGTATTTAATGAAAAAGTGGGGGATTTTTTTATTAATTTCGAACTATAGGCCTTGGAAACCTAGGATTTAGAAAATAAAAAACAATGGTCCTTCCCAAGGTTTTTCCCATGGTTTTTGACACCTAGTTCATATTTTATGTTATTTTAATCCACAAGAGTCTATCATAATTATATATTTCTTCTTTTGTCCTCGAAAAGTAATGTTTCCACAAAAATAAAGTTATAAATGTTGAAGTATTCATTTTAGACTTCAAAAAGTAAATTATAGATTTGTAAATAGATTAAAATATATTAAAATACTTTATTTTAGTTAAACAAAATATTTTAGGATGTGGATTGTGGTTAATTAGTTATTATATCATTATGACATAATTGTGAAGTCATTAAACATACAAAAAATCTCAAACTATATTTTTACTATTCACATATATATATATATATATATTAGAAAATTCCTATAAATTCACCATAACCTAATTTTAGAATGCTAATTTTAAAAATGATATTTATTATATCAAAAAAAATCTTTAAATATGATAATTATAACTTTTATATATAAAAAACAATATTTATTAAAAAATAGTTGATTGAAAATGCATAGTAAAATTTATCATACTAGAAACAAAAAAAATTATCATTTATACTTAAATAAGAGTTTTTTTATCATACTATTTCATTAAAATATTATTATTCATAATATATTTTATTTTATTATGAAAATTTATATCTTTTATAAAAATTACAATTTCTATCCAAAATATCAATTTATTAAATTTCATCCAAATTTAATTATGCAAAACAATTCTTAAAAAAATTCATGGAATAATTATTTTATTTATAATATGTAATTACACTTTAAGTAACTATGGTATCAACAGATATCCCCTTATATAACCTACATAAGACTTGAGGTTAAGGTGTGTGATGATGATAGATTCATGGTGTTGGTGGTCTTGCATTTCTTGAGTGGTAACTTTAACTAACTTGAACTTCTCCCGTAGGCAATTTTATTTTAGATTCACTTGTTAAATCTCATCTTGTTCGTGGTCAAGAGAAAACCCCAGTTATGCTACCTCCCACCCAATCTCTAAAAAATGGGATTTATATGACATAACTCTACTGGTTAAGGCCATCATTTATCCATTCTATATTAATTTTTCTTAATCATTTCCACTAACAAATTATAATGTAAAACTTTTAACCATGAGTATAGTTTCTAATGGTTATAATTGAATAATGGTCATATAACGGTCGAATCCCAATAGTCACATTTCCATTTATACTCACATAATTATTAAAGAGATATAGTTTTTTGATTATATCATAATATAACACACATTTTATCAGAAAAAAAAATATCATTTAAAAAGATCATGTCATTACAAAGAAATCATCAGAAAATAAAAAAATGAGATGTTTTTCAAAGAAACTATTTTTATGGAAATTATTTGTTTTTATCATAATAAAATAAATTAATCACTATTTATCAATTATTTTATTTAAATTTATATATTATATATTCATTCAAACATTTTAGTAGTCTTATAAGGGCATTTACAAGGCACGAGATAAGAATATATAAATTTTTATGCTTGAAAATACAGTTTTCTAAAAAAAATATTTTTTTCATTGTGCATTCTTATTTCAAGATTTATTTCTCCTACATTTAGAAATATTAAATTGAAAAATGGATTTCATATATGGAATCTATATGAAATTTTTTTTAAATAGGTCAATTTTATTATTTTTGGACATTATGAATAATAACAATGGTGAATATTTATCCCCTCAGTAATGGTAAACCTGAAACATTGGGGTTTAAATAATGTGAAGGGAAAATAAATATCAAAGACACTTACCTTTATTTTATTGGATATCTTCCTTTCAACCATAATCATATTCCCATTGAATATTTTGAAATTTATTTCCAATTTCCTTTGATAATGACATAAATATAATTTTAATTAAATAATAAATACAAAATTTCACTCTTTTTGTTTTAATATATCTAATATTTTTTCATATGGATAAAAATATGTTATTGAGTGCCATTATATGAATAAAACAATAAGAGTCTGGGTAAATTAGTGTTCTTCTTTTCAGAATTATTTTTCTTTGAATTTAACTGCGTTGACTGGTTAAGGTACTTGATCCACTCAAGAATATTTCCCACAAACTCACCATATGAAAAATAATAAACTAGGAGGAATCAAAACATGATATTTACATGATTTTTTGTAAAATCCTACCCCTTTCTATATTGTTTATTCCCCCCAATATGGATTATCCATTATAATCTTGTAATCAATTGTAGCGATCTCCTGAGACAACAGGGGTGTGTTGGTTATACCCCCAGTCACTTTTTCTTCCTCGACTAATTATAGTCCCTATTCCCAAGCCTTATTATAAATATGTTATAACACCCCCACCCCCCATAAAAATCTTTTACACTCTCTGTGTTGACCTAGAAAAGAAATATGTCCTTTTTCTCCTTGGTTGATTTGGCACTTCTTGAAAATAGGATCTTCCTCCACAAGCAAATGAATCAGTAGGTATGCATGTTTATAACATCAACATCTACAGTAGAAACTTTGAATAATTCTGATGGCCTTGAAATTCCCTCTAGGTATAGTGAAACTATATTCTCCTTAACTTATTTAAACAATCAGTTATATATCCAATCTTCAACATGCCATATTTTCTTCACTAAATGAATTTATCAGTCTCTCATATACTCAGTAATAATGTATAAGAGTTATCTAAATTCTCTCATAGGACATTATTTGATACTTATACCATATTTATATTTAATAAAACATCATGAAAATTATTCCTAAAATATCATAGTAAGCATTTCCATATTGGAATTATAGAAACCCCATGATCTTTAGTAGAATGATCATCTCATTCAAATCAATAAATAGATTCCTAGTTTATATTTCCTTTAAAAATATTTTAATTACCATTTCAAATATTAATTTAAATATCCTAGAGACTCAAGATTCATTCTCCTATATTTTACATGATATATACATATCTTCAAAATTAAATATTCCAAAAATTTTATATAATTTCAATAGTAATAGGAATCTGAATCTTGTTTGTTGTAATCCTTCCATACATTCATTTTATCACATATCAATTATAAAAATCATCTAAGATATCCATGTGAATTGAATCATACATCACTTCCATATAGACCTTCTTTATTTCATAATTTTTTAGTCAAAAACACTCATTTAGTATATAGAGATACAATAATTTATGTGATTCTAAAATACATACATAAATTTCATACTTGTCATTAATTTTCCTCCATGATTCACTTCAGGTATATTGTGAAATTCCCATACAAAGATTCATTTATGTCACTAGATTGGCTATATGGAATTTTTCTCTATTAAATACTTCCAAAATACCAAAAAATCATATTAGAGAGTGTGGATATGAAACATTTTATGCATCAATAAAATTAACTTAGAAAATCTTCATCCAACCTTTTGGCCTTCTCAACCTTGTAAACACTTCATAAATATGTTTTATAAAGTTATATTTCACCCAACAACAAAACCCTTTTAATTCCATTTAATATTATCTTATCAATAATCATAATTAATATGCCACATTATCTTGAACTTCTCCACTATATTTATTCATGTTGTAGCCTCACGGTTTCTTTAGCATAGAGAATGGAAGAAACTAAATCATATTAAGGACTTACATGGGTTCTTTATCAAGTATGACATTAAATTAATTTTTAGAAATCCATAATAATCTCCATTTTTTATTTTTTTTTCAAACCAATTCACAATATATACAATACATACATGGGAACAAAAATATCTCCCATTGAATATATTGGAAATATCAATCCTAAATAAAATTATGTGTTCTTGGATGGATTATATTTATCTATGTCTCGTTGAAAATAAAATGTAATAAGTAAATGTGATGGAATCTGCATCGCTTATTTTAATTTTGGAGGCACTATCATTATTTCCCCACTTTTCCTATGAAAATGATTATACCAAATGGGTCTCTTAGTAAATAGGAATAATTTAGTCCACTATATATCTATATGGGAAAACATGATGTAGAAAAAAAAAGATACAACCAAGGTTATCTATGGTATCCATACACTACCATTAATGTGATTTCATACTCATAAATATCATATTCATCAATTAAGGTATATATAAAATATATTTATCAATAAACATCTAATCCTACACAATTTAGAAAATAAATCATAATTTTCAAGTATAAGAAATGAAACTATCCATTTTTTCTCATATATTGATAACCAAAACTCCCCCTTAATAATTTCATTTAATACAATCATAAAAAATTGTTGTAAGTGTTATTATCATACCAAAAATTCTAGGTTTCAAGACTATATAGAAATTCCAAATTAACTAGAATTCATTATAATGGAATTTACTCATCAATGTTTCCCCCCTTAATGGATTCACTCAACTTATTACATTTCATAGAAGACAATAGAATCCATGAAGTATAATATCTTCACATTGTCAAGTAGTGATAGCCTCAATATTCTATTTTGTTTTACTATATGTATAGTACTCAATACACTCTTTCAATTTACTACAAGTAAACTCAAAATAAATAATAATATGTAATAAGGATGGAATTCTTGTTTTTCTTTGAAAGAACATTCAGGCCAAGAGATTCCTCTCAACATATACATTATTTTCTTCTAATATCAACATGGTATGTTTGATTTAGACTCTTACCATGAAATTATTTTTTATACAGAATATCTTTTTCCATCATAGCCTTACAAATCTTCATGTTTTCAATTATGGATAACTTCTCATCATTTTTCACCTCACTTAACTTTTTCCTTTGAACCCTGTTCCCTTTTATAGTATAGGGAACCTCTTTTATAAATTTTTTTATAATTATTAAATATTATAATCCTGAAAAGTTTAAAAATCTATAGATGATTTAACAATGATAAAAGTTTAAGGATCAGGGCTATCAAATTGAAACATGCATGAACAAAAAAGCAGTTATCACCCAAAACTGTGATTTTAAAACAAAATTATTGACAAATAGGTGATATTATGTTATAAGTAAATCATATATGGAATTATATCTATGATTAAACTTCGTAAATAAATTTATAATTAATCTATATTTATTACACATGTGGTTTGGACATGTAAATATCCTGATGAGTCTTGATTTATGGATTTATGTTATGATCTTATTTCTTTTTAGGATTTCCTATGCTAAATTTTTATTGATGAAATTTTTATTAATATTATCCTTCAAACCCCACAAGTTTTATTCTATTATATATTTTCTTGTAATTTTTAGATAATATTACAATTTTCTTCTCTTTAATAATTAAAATAATTGAGAATTTTAATGTTATGTAATTGGTGGATCCTTGAATATTGAGAAAGGATGATGTAAAGACCCGCAAATTTCAAGGAAATTTTTTTCTTAATTTTCTTTGGAATTTTACAAGAGCGCAGCTTCAGACGGCACCTGATTCCGAGGCCCGGTGTGCCCGGAATCAATTTCCGAAGTTTGGCTTGGGTACGTTCAGTGAACGGACGATCGGGTTTTTCTATCTTTTGAACCGGTGCCCGGAATCGAATTCTGAGGGCACCGATGAAATCGCAGCGCCGGTTTTTGCTTAGAAACGCCTCTTCCGGAGTTGCGTTTGCTCAGACGTGGTTTTTAAATTTTGCGGCTTTAAGTCAGAAATAAAATAAAGTTTGTGCGACAACTTTATTTTATTTCACTTAAGCTGCTTGGTAGTCACTTGGAAGCCACTTGAACTGAGTTAAAGCGGATAGGGTGCTATCCGGAAATATCCTACCCCTTGTTAGGATATTTGTGCGGTGGGGCCCGCACGAGCCCCGCCGTTTCTTTCGCTAAGTAACGCACCCGTGAAAACCCGTCAAAGTAACTGAAAAGTCAACCGACGCGTTTTCTTTAATTCTTAACAGACCATTTAATTGAGCGGTTTATTTCGTGAATTAAATGGACTGTTTCTTTCGTGAATTAAATGGGTCGTTTCTTTCGAATTGATGGATCGTTTCTTAACCGGTTCGTGTGTTGGCATGTTTATAAAATAAGACCAACCTAAAAATCCTTTGAAAGGATTTGAGAGGATCTTGTTTCTTCATCTCCCCGCGAAGAACGCGAAGAACGCGAAGAACGCGAAGAACGCGAAGAACGCGAAGAACGCCGGTGACCGAAATTCGACGACGCCCACCGAGATCTGCGACGTCGACGAGCTTTACCCGCGACGTTCTTCGGCGACGCCTCTTCTTCCGCAGCCGATTCTCGTTCGGCAACTAAGGTAAGAACCGGATCGTAAATTCTCCCTTTTAAATTTCATGGCAACGGATTTAATTAATTAAATCTGTTTGTTCTTGATCCGGAGATTGGCGACGCGACGCCGGATACCGCGACGACGCAACGATCCCCCCTTCTTCCGCAACGACCTCTCGTCCGACGACGACGACAAGGTAAGGGTTGATTTGAAATATTTTCTTTTCCCGTGATTTTATTTCTTTTAAAATAAGGAACCGATCACGGAACAATTTTAAATTTATTTAAAATTGTTGATTTGGTCGTTTCTTGTTTCTCCCGTTGTTTATGACTAACGCGGAGGGTGCGGGTCTAACGAACAAGACCCGGCAACCCTCCGCCGATCTTCCTTTTTGTGCGGATTTGGCGGGCGACGGCAAAAGCACGACGCAAGGGCCATTTGTTGATTCCACAGTGGAGGACGCATCCCTGGAGGAACAATGGCGCAGTCAGGAGGCAAAACGGGCCACCGGAGCAACTCCGGCGGCCCGCGGAAGGGGGCGGCGCCCGGCGCGCCGCCGTGGAGAACTTCCGCCGCGGCTGAAGCCGCGGCGGCGGCGGCCGGTTCCACGGCCGCGCAGAACCGGGAACGGACGCGGCGGCCCGGCCGCGTCCGCGTGACAGGCGGCCCCCCCGCGGGGCCGCGTTTCTCTCCAAGCCGCGGGTCACACCCGCGGCAGTTGTTCGGCCGCCCGGCCGAAGCCGAGCCGGCCGGTCCGGTCGGCCGGGCCGCGCCCAGGCCGGACCGGACCCGGCCGAGCCGGTTCGGGCCGGGTCGGGCCGACCCGGTTCGGGCCGACCCGGTTCGGCCGACCCGGGGGGGGGGGGGTTCGGGCCGGGTCGCCCCGGGCCCAGAACCCCCGTTTCGGGCCCTCTTCGGTCTTTCGCCCATATCTTGGGCCTGGGACCTCCGATTGACGAACCGTCAGCGGCTACGCGATCCTTGGATCGAGACGGTCGTTTTGATATATTATACTCAAGGTTTCGGAAGACTTTGGGTTCGACCGGGTTGGTTCGTACACGAAACCAACCGGGCCCTCGGAGCGGAAACGCTCATAACTTGAGCTGCGGACGTCCGATCGACGTACCGTCAGCTGTGGTAGTTTCCTCTAAGTGAGACGGAACTTTTGGCATACTCCGCCCGAGGATCGGATACAGGAGGAGCACGGTCGGGTTGGTTTTTCCCTAAAAACCAACCGGGCCCCTGGGACGAAAATGCCAATAACTCTCAGACCGGGCGTCCGATTGACGCGCCGTCTGTTGCGTTGAGATCCTGTTGTCGATACGGAACTTTTGGATACATCAACTTCGGACTACGTGTCAGTTGATGTATCAGCCTCTCGGCTCGTGGAGCGGACCCTCCTAAACGAGCTCGCTGTGTGCGGGAATCCTAGCGCTGGCTGTGACTTCGACGACAGAGCAGAGATCCTCCGTGGACTGCGACGACGGCAGAGCAGAGATCCTCCGTGGACTGCGACGACGGCAGAGCAGAGATCCTCCGTGGACTGCGACGACGGCAGAGCAGAGATCCTCCGTGGACTGCGACGACGGCAGAGCAGAGATCCTCAGTGGACTGCGTCGACTACTGCACTCAGCGATCCTACGTGGATCAGTGCTACAGGTTCTGTGTGAGCCCGATCCTATGTGGGTCCTTACTACCGGTTCTGTGTGAGCCACTGCCTACAGGTTCTGTGTGAGCCCGATCCTATGTGGGTATTTTGCGGGGGTTAGTACCTATCGATCCTTCGTGGGTCCGACGACTTAGATGGATCAGTGATCATCTTTGACGTCATCTGAAAAGGTATACCTGGTTGAGCTGAATCTTATGTTACTCTCCTTTGTGGATTGTGTTGAACTATCCTTTGTGGATTTACTGTTTACTCTCCTTGTGGATTTGAGTCTTGCTTTCCTTTGTGGATTGAGTTGTTCTTGAGCTCGTGAGCAGAGCTAGAATTGGGGACTTAGGTATATGTATGGGCATATACCTAAGTCGAGTCAGATTTTACTTCGTGATTGCATCTTTCTTTTGTGCTATATCCTTTGTGGATTTCGGGAGACCTTCGGGGGTCTCGGGGTCCTTACTGAGTAGTTGTACTCACCCCTGCACGGGCTATGCCCGCACCTTGTTGTGTTGGTTGCAGACGACGGACAGCGCTGATCACGGTTGGGGCGTGGAGCAGGACGGTACCTGGAGGTGGACCACTGGGCTGGACGTGCTCGGAGCGGACGTGGGACCCGAGGAGCCTGGAGGCTATCTGTACCCACCCTTCAGGTGGGATTGCCAGTGGACGACACGAGGCCGTCGTCTTTTCTTCAGTTGCTGTACTTTACTTTTTCAGTTGTACTTTACAGTTGGGCTTGTATTCCGGCCCCCTTTACTTTTCTGCACTTGTAGTTACTTTCTGCTTGCTGACTCTGTGTGGTTGTTACTTATAAAGGCAATGCCTTCCCTGTTTACTGGGATTTTACGCCTTGGTGCTAGTCGCCAGCCCCTGGCCTATGGAAGGCGGGCTTGGGGTAGTCACGGCACGGGCCCCGAGGACGGGTCGTGACAAATTGGTATCAGAGGCGGTCGGTTCTACCGCAGACTCTGATCGTCCTTTCTTTCTATATGAAGCAATAGTGTTTAGTGTATTGAGTGTGGTTATCAGTTCAGGGAGCCCAGTGTTGGTGCGGCGGCCGACGTATCCGTACACCAGGACCCTGACTCCTGATTTCCGACTTAATGCATGAAAACATTGATTGCGTGTGTGTTTCGAGTTTTCTTTGTGGTTACTTGTGTCAGCTCACCGGGTATACTGATCTGCTTTATGAAAGTCTCAAGTTTTCCTTGTGATTACTTGTGCCAGCTCACCAGGTATACTGTTCTGACTGTGGTGCTCTTGTTCTCCTTTTCAGGATGGCCCCGCGACGACAGCCAGCTAGGGTTCCGAGTGTAGGGCGCGACTGCAGCCCACCGAGCGATGAGGCCTCGGTGCAGGGCCCTTTGCCAGCAGTGGCACCGGCGGTAGCTTTACCCGCCGAGCCACCGATGCTGCTAGTACCAGACGCTGACGATGCACGTCGCCTCAGGGCACTGCATGAGTTCCAGAGCCAGCGACTGCCCAGGTTTCGCGGTGAGGCGGACCCCCAGGCCGCCGAGGACTGGCTAGAGGCGGTGGTACGGATCTTTAGGCTAGTGAGGACACCAGCGGATCTCATGGTGATTCTCGCAGCGAGCCTCCTGCAGGCGGCGGTAGGACGATGGTGGAGCCTGATGCTCCAGGTTCACGATGAGGCATCCTTGCTCTGGGCGGACTTCGAGAGCCTCTTCCGCTCTGAGTTCGTCCCGACCACCCTCCGAGCGGTGCGCATCCAGGAGCTTCTCCAGCTGCGCTAGGGCAGCATGATGGTCGCTCAGTACGCGGCGAGGTTCACTGACCTATCTCGCTACTCGACCGACATGGTACGGGACCCCTTCTTCCGGGCCCGGACCTTCGAGCAGGGCTTGCGACAGGAGATTCGGGCGTCGCTGATCTCTCTCAGCATTCCGACCCAGGCGGGAGTGCTGGAGCGAGCCCTCCTGATCGAGAGCTTCCTGGCAGAGCCTTCTTCAGTGGCGAGACCTAGCGCAGGGCGGCAGGTAGCTGAGTCTTCGGCAGCTGGTAGCCGACGGATGACTCTCGGGTCCAGGCAGACCAGACCCCCACGCAGACGGCCTCAGGACACCGGCTCAGCAGTACGGGGCACACAGCGGAGTGCCAGCCTTCCGAGAGGCACGCTGTGCTACTCCTGCGGCGGGCAGGGTCACATGGCTCGTGACTGCCCGACCCACCGATCAGAGGAGCAGCAGACGGTGGAGGGGCCACCCAGGCAGAGGCAGAGGGTCGACCGTGGCGGTCCGCAGGGAGGAGGCGGACGAGGCAGAGGAGCTGGCCGAGCAGCGGGTGGTGGGCGACGCTTCCAGGCTCTACCCCCACCACCACCAGGAGGGCCACCTCGACCACAGGGAGCTGGCGGGCAGGGACAGGCCCAACTCCAGGCAGTGGAGGCCTACGACCCCGACACGCCAGAGATGATTCGAGGTACGATCTGTGTCTATTCCACCCTTGCTGCGGTACTTATAGACACAGGAGCGAGTCACTCTTTCATAGCCTCTGCCCTTGTTCGGAGCTCGGAGATTCCGACTGAGCCGTTGGCTCGATCCTTACGGCTAGAGACTCCTACGGGAGCAGACTCGACGATTACGCACTGGTGCCGGCAGTGTGAGATTACTCTAGGAGGCGAGAGCTTCAGCTGGGATCTCCTTGTAGCGGCGTCGAGGCCTTACGACGTCATCTTGGGCATGGATTGGCTATCCACGGTTCATGCCCAGATCGACTGTTTTAGGCGCAAGGTGCGATGTGTTCGCACCGACGGGAGCAGGTTTACCTTCACCGGCGAGAAGGGAACCTTTGCAGCACAGGATGGACTTCCGCGGAGGAGAGTGCAGCCCATCTCTCATCAGTTGGCTAGCCTCATCCTAGGAACAGTGGACGTGCGGAGTCCAGCTTTTCCTGCAGTGGTGGACCAGTACGTGGACGTCTTTCCCGACGACGTTCCAGGGCTACCTCCTCGTAGAGAGGTAGACTTTTACATCGACTTGTACCCCGGGACAGCCCCGATATCTACTCCAGCATATCGGATGGCCCCCGCCGAGCTTCGGGAGCTGCGGGTACAGTTGGAGGACTTGCAGAGCAAGGGGTTTATCCGACCCAGTGTTTCACCCTGGGCTTCCCCGATTTTGTTCGCCAAGAAGGCGGACGGGAGCTTGCGACTGTGTGTCGACTATCGTCGCCTGAACCAGGTGACAGTGAGGAACAAGTATCCGCTGCCACGGATTGATGACCTCTTTGATCAGCTCAAGGGAGCGCGGTGGTTCTCGAAGATAGACCTCCGGTCAGGCTATCATCAGCTCAGAGTTTGAGACGAGGACGTGCAGAAGACGGCCTTCAGGTGTCGGTATGGCCATTATGAGTTCTTGGTTATGCCGTTCGGCGTAACCAATGCTCCAGCAGTGTTCATGAGCCTCATGAACAGGATCTTCCAGCCATACCTCGACCGATTTGTCGTTGTCTTCATTGACGACATTTTGGTATACTCGACGACTGAGGAGGAGCATGCCTACCACCTGCGAGTAGTGCTAGACACACTCCGAGAGCACCAGCTTTATGGAAAGCTCTCAAAATGCCAGTTCTGGTTACGTGAGGTCCATTTCTTAGGGCACGTCATCTCTGAGGAGGGAGTTGCAGTGGATCCCGCGAAGATCGAGACAGTGCTAGCTTGGGAGCCACCCAGGAGCGTGACGGAGGTGCGGAGCTTCTTGGGCTTAGCCGGATACTATCGGAGATTTGTGCCAGACTTCTCCAGAGTTGCGGCACCACTCTCAGCCTTGACGAAGAAGGGGAAACCCTTCGTGTGGTCAGACAGATGTCAGCAGAGCTTCCAGGAGCTGAGGCAGAGATTGACCAGCGCACCTATCTTGAGGTTGCCTGAGGAGGGAGTTGGATACGTAGTTTACTGCGATGCATCAGGGACTGGACTCGGATGCGTCCTGATGCAGGAGCGGGCCGTGATCGCCTACGGATCACGTCAGTTGAGGCCGCATGAGCAGAACTACGCCACTCATGACCTGGAGTTAGCAGCAGTGGTCTTCGCTCTGAAGACTTGGCGGCACTATCTGATGGGCGAGCGCTTCACAGTCTTTTCTGACCACCAGAGTCTCAGGTATATCTTCTCTCAGAAGGACCTGAACCTGAGACATCGGAGATGGCTTGAGTTCCTCCAGGACTATGACTTTGAGATAGTCTATACTCCTGGGAAGGGGAACGTGGTAGCCGATGCCCTCAGCAGGAGGACGGGCATTCAGCTACTTGAGGAGGCGACGGAGCAGCTAGCCTCCTTACAGATATCCTTCGTGGATAGAGACGGAGCAGCCTTTCTTCAGTCTCTCACAGTCTCTCCTCCACTTCTACAGCGGGTCAGAGAGGCTCAGCGTGGGGACGCTGACTGTGAGACCCGGCGTGCACTAATATCCTCAGGTCAGGCGCCTGATGGTTTCTCCCTTGGAGCAGAGCACGACATCCTTTTCAGAGGACGTACCTTCGTACCAGTCGCTTTACGAGAGGAGGTGTTGAGGGAGTTTCACACTTCTCCTTTGGCGGTACATCCTGGAGTGGCGAAGATGTACCAGGATCTCAGGCGACAGCACTGGTGGCCGGGCATGAAGAAAGCTGTGGCAGAGTTCGTTTCACGATGCCTCACCTGCCAGCAGGTGAAGGCAGAGCATCAGGTACCAGCAGGCTTGGTACAGCCCTTGGAGGTCCCGGAGTGGAAGTGGGACGACATATCTATGGACTTCGTGACTGGACTTCCACGTACTTCCAGAGGTCACGACTCCATTTGGGTGATTGTCGACCGACTCACCAAGTCGGCACACTTCTTACCCATCAGAGAGCAGGGCTCAGTGGAGAGCTTGGGACGTCTTTACGTCCAGGAGATCGTACGGCTTCACGGTGTGCCATCATCTATCGTCTCCGATCGAGATGATCGTTTCACTTCACGGCTTTGGAAGGGGTTGCAGGAGGCGTTCGGGACGCGGCTCCATCTGAGCACAGCCTTCCACCCTCAGACGGATGGTCAGACGGAGAGGACCATACAGACACTCGAGGACATGCTCCGTGCATGTGTTCTCGACTTTGGTCGCAGCTGGGAGGACCACCTACCCTTGGTGGAGTTTGCGTACAACAACAGCTACCACTCCACCATCGGGATGGAACCATACGAGGCGTTGTACGGCAGACCCTGCAGATCACCGTTGTGCTGGACAGACCCTGGGAAGTCAGCACTCGTGGGACCAGAGATGGTCCGAGCCACGACAGAGAAGGTCCAGATCATCCAGGAGAGGATGAGGACAGCTCAGAGCCGGCAGAAGTCATATGCTGACAGGAGGCGGAGGCCACTAGAGTTCGAGGATGGCGACCACGTCTTTTTGCGTGTCTCACCTCGACGTGGTTTACAGAGATTTGGCCGAGGTGGCAAGTTGTCTCCACGCTTCATCGGGCCTTTCCAGGTCCTCAGCAGGATAGGAGAGGTGGCTTATCGCCTGGCTCTACCACCTCAGTTGCACCGGGTGCACGACGTCTTCCACGTGTCTCAGCTGAGGAGATACGTGCACGACCCGACGCACATCATCGACTTTGGGGAGCTGGACGTGGACGATGGGGCGACTTTTGCGGAGGTCCCAGTGGAGATCGAGGATCGACAGGAGCGGGTCCTATGTGGGTGGTCTATTCCTCTTGTGCGCGTCAGATGGCAGCACGGGAACCTCCAGGAGAGCACTTGGGAGCGGGAGGCTCAGATGCGTGCTCAGTACCCCCATTTGTTCCCCTAGTTTTTGATGTATCTTTACGGGGACGTAAAGCCCTGAGGTGGGAGTAATGTAAAGACTCGCAAATTTCAAGGAAATTTTTTTCTTAATTTTCTTTGGAATTTTACAAGAGCGCAGCTTCAGACAGCACCTGATTCCGAGGCCCGGTGTGCCCGGAATCAATTTCCGAAGTTTGGCTCGGGTACGTTCAGTGAACGGACGAGCGGGTTTTTCTATCTTTTGAACCGGTGCCCGGAATCGAATTCTGAGGGCACCGATGAAATCGCAGCGCCGGTTTTTTCTTAGAAACGCCTCTTCCGGAGTTGCGTTTGCTCAGACGTGGTTTTTAAATTTTGCGGCTTTAAGTCAGAAATAAAATAAAGTTTGTGCGACAACTTTATTTTATTTCACTTAAGCTGCTTGGTAGTCACTTGGAAGCCACTTGAACTGAGTTAAAGCGGATAGGATGCTATCCGGAAATATCCTACCCCTTGTTAGGATATTTGTGCGGTGGGGCCCGCACGAGCCCCGCCGTTTCTTTCGCTAAGTAACGCACCCGTGAAAACCCGTCAAAGTAACTGAAAAGTCAACCGACGCGTTTTCTTTAATTCTTAACAGACCATTTAAATGAGCGGTTTATTTCGTGAATTAAATGGACTGTTTCTTTCGTGAATTAAATGGGTCGTTTCTTTTGAATTGATGGATCGTTTCTTAACCGGTTCGTGTGTTGGCATGTTTATAAAATAAGACCAACCTAAAAATCCTTTGAAAGGATTTGAGAGGATCTTGTTTCTTCATCTCCCCGTGAAGAACGCGAAGAAGGCGAAGAACGCGAAGAACGCGAAGAACGCCGGTGACCGAAATTCGACGACGCCCACCGAGATCTGCGACGTCGACGAGCTTTACCCGCGACGTTCTTCGGCGACGCCTCTTCTTCCGCAGCCGATCCTCGTTCGGCAACTAAGGTAAGAACCAGATCGTAAATTCTCCCTTTTAAATTTCATGGCAACGGATTTAATTAATTAAATCCGTTTGTTCTTGATCCGGAGATTGGCGACGCGACGCCGGATACCGCGACGACGCAACGATCCCCCCTTCTTCCGCAACGACCTCTCGTCCGACGACGACGACAAGGTAAGGGTTGATTTGAAATATTTTCCTTTCCCGTGATTTTATTTCTTTTAAAATAAGGAACCGATCACGGAACAATTTTAAATTTATTTAAAATTGTTGATTTGGTCGTTTCTTGTTTCTCCCGTTGTTTATGACTAACGCGGAGGGTGCGGGTCTAACGAACAAGACCCGGCAACCCTCCGCCGATCTTCCTTTTTGTGCGGATTTGGCGGGCGACGGCAAAAGCACGACGCAAGGGCCATTTGTTGATTCCGCAGTGGAGGACGCGTCCCGGGAGGAACAATGGCGCAGTCGGGAGGCAAAACGGGCCACCGGAGCAACTCCGGCGGCCCGCAGAAGGTGGCGGCGGCGGCGCCCGGCGCGCCGCCGTAGAGAACTTCCGCCGCGGCTGAAGCCGCGGCGGCGACGGCCGGTTCCGCGGCCGCGCGGAACCGGGAACGGACGCGGCGGCCCAGCCGCGTCCGCGTGACAGGCGGCCCCCCCGCGGGGCCGCGTTTCTCTCCAAGCCGCGGGTCACACCCACGGCAGTTGTTCGGCCGCCCGGCCGAAGCCGAGCCGGCCGGTCCGGTCGGCCGGGCCGCGCCCAGGCCGGACCGGACCCGGCCGAGCCGGTTCGGGCCGGGTCGGGCCGACCCGGTTCGGGCCGACCCGGTTCGGCCGACCCAGGGGGGGTTTCGGGCCGGGTCGCCCCGGGCCCAGAACCCCCGTTTCGGGCCCTCTTCGGTCTTTCGCCCATATCTTGGGCCTGGGACCTCCGATTGACGAACCGTCAGCGGCTACGCGATCCTTGGATCGAGACGGTCGTTTCGGTATATTATACTCAAGGTTTCAGAAGACTTTGGGTTCGGCCGGGTTGGTTCGTACACGAAACCAACCGGGCCCTCGGAGCGGAAACGCTCATAACTTGAGCTGCGGACGTCCGATCGACGTACCGTCAGCTGTGGTAGTTTCCTCTAAGTGAGACGGAACTTTTGGCATACTCCGCCCGAGGATCGGATACAGGCGGAGCACGGTCGGGTTGGTTTTGCCCTAAAAACCAACCGGGCCCCTGGGACGAAAATGCCAATAACTCTCAGACCGGGCGTCCGATTGACGCGCCGTCTGTTGCGTTGAGATCCTGTTTTCGATACGGAACTTTTGGATACATCAACTTCGGACTACGTGTCAGTTGATGTATCAGCCTCTCAGCTCGTGGAGCGGACCCTCCTAAACGAGCTCGCTGTGTGCGGGAATCCTAGCGCTGGCTGTGACTTCGACGACAGAGCAGAGATCCTCCGTGGACTGCGACGACGGCAGAGCAGAGATCCTCCGTGGACTGCGACGACGGCAGAGCAGAGATCCTCCATGGACTGCGACGACGGCAGAGCAGAGATCCTCCGTGGACTGCGACGACGGCAGAGCAGAGATCCTTCGTGGACTGCGACGACGACAGAGCAGAGATCCTCAGTGGACTGCGTCGACTACTGCACTCAGCGATCCTACGTGGATCAGTGCTACAGGTTCTGTGTGAGCCCGATCCTATGTGGGTCCTTACTACCGGTTCTGTGTGAGCCACTGCCTACAGGTTCTGTGTGAGCCCGATCCTATGTGGGTCTTTTGCGGGGGTTAGTACCTATCGATCCTTCGTGGGTCCGACGACTTAGATGGATCAGTGATCATCTTTGACGTCATCTGAAAAGGTATACCTGGTTGAGCTGAATCTTATGTTACTCTCCTTTGTGGATTGTGTTGAACTATCCTTTGTGGATTTACTGTTTACTCTCCTTGTGGATTTGAGTCTTTCTTTCCTTTGTGGATTGAGTTGTTCTTGAGCTCGTGAGCAGAGCTAGAATTGGGGACTTAGGTATATGTATGGGCATATACCTAAGTCGAGTCAGATGTTACTTCGTGATTGCATCTTTCTTTTGTGCTATATCCTTTGTGGATTTCGGGAGACCTTCGGGGGTCTCGGGGTCCTTACTGAGTAGTTGTACTCACCCCTGCACGGGCTATGCCCGCACCTTGTTGTGTTGGTTGCAGACGACGGACAGCGCTGATCACGGTTGGGGCGTGGAGCAGGACGGTACCTGGAGGTGGACCACTGGGCTGGACGTGCTCGGAGCGGACGTGGGACCCGAGGAGCCTGGAGGCTATCTGTACCCACCCTTCAGGTGGGATTGCCAGTGGACGACACGAGGCCGCCGTCTTTTCTTCAGTTGCTGTACTTTACTTTTTCAGTTGTACTTTACAGTTGGGCTTGTATTCCGGCCCCCTTTACTTTTCTGCACTTGTAGTTACTTTCCGCTTGCTGACTCTGTGTGGTTGTTACTTATAAAGGCAATGCCTTCCCTGTTTACTGGGATTTTACGCCTTGGTGCTAGTCGCCAGCCCCTGGCCTATGGAAGGCGGGCTTGGGGTAGTCACGGCACGGGCCCCGAGGACGGGTCGTGACAGATGAGGCATCCTAAAAAGGATCCTCAAAGGGTGATCAAGACTAAGGCATCATACAGGGGTTCCTTAGAATGATATATAGTAATGGGCATCCTACACGGGACCCTCTAGGTAAAAAATTAAGAAATAAGATCCTACAAACGATCCTCGAAGACAAATTGTTTGATGGCCTCTTAGGAAAGAAGGGAACAACTCGCAAGGAAGACATCATCAAATTAAGGATATAAGGAACCATTCATGAGAGATATTTCACGGCTCATCTTAGAAAAAGTGTCTCACTATCAAGAGAAAACTACATTTGATAACTTGAAGAAGAACCTCTCCACTATGAAAACACCCAAAAACCCACATAAAAGTCCTCAAACCACCCCATGTGTCTAACCATCATTATCTATGAAAAAAGATACTCATAATGGACTAATTAGGGGTATAATTCCTAATATTGGGTGAAAAGATAAGAAAACCCAAAAAAGGATTATAGAATGGGAAGTACATGGCATGTCTCCAAGAGCACACGACATGTACTCCTAGTACCCCACCTTGGCATGTAATCTTGCTAGACATGGTGTGTAAATACCAAAGTACATGGAGTGTAAGATAGGTACACAATGTGTACAAAACACTGGGTATCTTCCCATACCCCTCACCTAGTTTGGCCATGTATTTGGCCCAGTCTTGTTCATAAACATGGAAAGAAACCCACACGGGTTCTGGTTGTCTACTTTACACAGCATGTTCCCCTTACACAGGCAACTCGGTGAGGTACTCATCTATATGGATGATCCCATGTACCCTATGTGTATAACCCATACACAATATGTATTTAGAAAATTCCCTATTCCCTGAATAGGAAGAGCACATGATGTGTGTTCCCTGAACCACATGCTGTGTGGATGGGGTTTCCCAAATGGAAACTCTCTGAAATTCCAGAAACACCCTCCCCACCCCCACCCCAAAAAAAAGATTGGGACATGTGGGTTTATAATAAATAATATAAGGGGATTAAAACATGAAAAATGGAAATCTACATGGATCTACAATGAAAAATTAAAAGCGGCCTACCTTTGGGTGTAATCCATGGATGCTTCATGCATTTCTACGGCCCACTATTACCACACAACAATCCAACATGTCCATAGTTTCATGGTGGTACACTTATTCCTATCTCTCTCATTCTCTCTCTCCCTATACAATTTTCCCCCTTGGTCTCATGAAGGGGGTTCCATAGAGGGTGTGCATGAAAAACCAGTGGATAAGGAAGAATATGAAAGATGAAAAGAAAAGAATGGAAATAAAAATAGGAAGAATAGGGTACCCATGGCTCATCTCCCAACTCAAGTTTATGCCTCACATAGAAAAAACTCCTTGTTCTGTACTCAACAGTGAAGATGGAATCTCTATTTTATGCTCCATTCAAAATATATGGTTAAGCGTACCTATGCAAATAAATTAATATTTAATTATTCTACTAAAATTTGAATTTCTCAGATTTTGATCAAACTCCTATATTTGGGTAAACACTTTATTCCAGGACCAATAGAGTGGTCAAAAAAATTATCTAATATAATATTCTTTGAGAAAAATTCTATTTTACCCTTTATAAGTATCTGAAAGCAAAAAAAATCAAAATTCTACTCAAAATTATAGTCTTGAAAAACAAGGGACCTCATAATATTCCCACTATACACCTTATCATCCCCAAGAATCTTGGTGGTAAGACTATAATCCAGGCTCTCACCTCAATCATCTACACAAACAAACTATTTGAACTTTCCAGTGACTAGTCTCATAGTATCAACAATTTTCTCCTAAATGGTAGATGTTACCTACTGTTGATCTGGTACTTCCCACTATAGAAATACCCTTATTGTCATCTTAAATGAAACTCCAAGATCAATAGCTAATGGAAATTGTAGAATTTAATTGGAATATGAGATTCACCACCCTCAAACTTCCAATGGTGCACTCCACACCATATGAATTACCTTACACATCTCCTTGATCATAACCTCAATGGGTTCTTTTATCAAACTAGAAAATACATTTATAGGAAAATAATCATGGTGTATGTTTGATGCTCTCTCTAAAAGCATGTACAATTCTATTTGGGACATTTTCACCATTCTATTAATACCTGACTTGGATTAAATCATGGGTTAACCATATTATGGTACCCCATTAATTATCGGTGCCTTCTTTACTACTAAGGGACATTCATCATTTAACCACAACTTCATGGAAACCAAGCCTAAATCAAGTCTTGAAAACATCAGTTGATTCCTCGCACTCGGTCGCTCATCGATTTTTTATTTAACATCACCACATAGAACCCGTGTATACCTTTATCACAAGAATCATGTTCTAGATAGTCATCCAACATGAGGGTAAGATGATCATGGATCATGGCATGTTAATCTATACAATCTAAAATTTTCATTGAAACTCTTCTTCAAAATTGGGAACCTCACCTGCACAATGATTAATTTCACAACTACTCATCACACAACATCGCTCTAGCCATGAGCATCTACTTACACTCTAACTATATTAGAAACAATATAAACATTGGTCGACTAGGCCAGGCACATGAATATTCATTCTCATTGAAGCTAGTCATGATACTAAATCACCCAAGGTGCTTTTAAAAAGCTAAAGGCATCAAAATTGCAATAACAAAAAACATGAGCACCTATCATGCATCGATATCAAAATGAGTGTAAATCCAAGATAACTACCTAAAAAGTTATCTAAAAACATGGTTCAACCTCTATAAAAATGTTTCCCTTGAACAAGATGGACGTAAACCTATGAGGGTCTGAGTCAAACTAAGGGCTTATAGGTCTCCCACCTAGCCCTAAAAAATATCACAACTAGGTCACAAGGTCTAACAACCTATCCTAAAAGTTTAGACCCTCTAAATAAGGTAAATATCAAAATATCATACAAGGTTTAAAATTATAAACATGACCTACAAGGGCCTGGTCCTTAATGAGTATCCTCATAGGGAACTACTCCCTATAGATCATGATACCAACATATAAAAATAGATTGTACTAACACTCATGGGGAATATGTATACTGTAATACCCCCTATGGTCTAATTCATAAGAAAATTTCTAGTATCCATCGAAATTGTAATTAGTGATATCACTAGATAATCATTATCTAATAAAAAACAACCAATAATGGGTACAATAAAAGGCAATCACATTCCATATCATCCTACTAGGGTCATTGCACCTCCTGTGTATGAGAACTGATTCATCAACCTCAACACTAACATCTCAATGTAGATCCACATAACCTACAATCAGAATGAAATATATATACAAGTAAGTAGGCCCAATTAAATTTCTACGTTTTTTTAGTAAAAAACATACTCTAGTAAGCCTATATGATGTGAATACTATATGCCAAATATTATTCAAAAAACATTTCTTTCCTTTGTTGGCCAAGAGTCAAAATCCATCACTGGCCACTTTCTAATGGATAGATTTGGAGATCCATAGTAAATCATAACATCCACAAAAAATGTGTGTCACTCAAGGTGAAAATCATAAAAAATTATAACATCATATATCATAACAATAATCCCATACCATGGAAACCAGGAATTATCATCGAAACAAATTTTTATGATGCACTAGTTGATATCCATCCCTAGTTCTGACACATTCCTAATAATCCTATATAACATAGATCAAATAGTTAAGATAGGAAACTCATTTTATGATACCACTTTGTAACATCCTAACCTTGATTCCATCAAAATGGTTCTCTGGTCTTATTGGTTATGAGGCCTCAAGCGTGCCTCCTCGTACCCTAAAGGCTATCGATTAGCATCAAGGTCCTATAGTGTGCCAGGGAGGACATTATGCTCCTATATCAGAGTTAGAAAACATTAGAAATAGAAAATTATCATACATATCAGTAAATAAATATGGTTTGGAAGTTATAAATACACTAAAATATTACATAATATAATAAGAAATTAAAATTATATAAAATATTGAATAGCCATGTCATACATACAATACTGGGCTAACCATACCGATACATGAGTATAAAAGAAATTGAAATAAAAGTACAGGGCACTATTAGTAACTCTAATCCAGATCACATAACTTTCTCTAGAAACTATCTAATTGCAACACCCCGATTATTATAATCCAAACTAGTGGTCTCACTTGATAATGCAACTATGTGTCTCATCCTTATCCACCTTATAATTGTGATCAACCTAAAAAGAATAAATAAGGTCTACAAGTACAATAACGTGCATGTTCAGGGGTGATAAATAATCTTAGTATTCCACCCCAATGATGAACATATAAATAAGCTACTATAAGAGCATGAAAATGAAATATAATCAACCTATATGAGACTCGATGGATAAGATAAGAAAATCCAATAATTTGAAACCACTGTCGAACCCTAGATCTATATTCCCAGTCCATTGGGCAAGTGACAACATGGATTTTCATATCTATATCCATATAATTGTATAGTCCCATGCCTAAAATTATATACATAAATATGAATATTCATGAGTAAAATTAATGAAATAACTTAAAAACCAATCAGCAGTCGATCCTCGGGTATGTAATATTGGTCTCCTAGACATCCTGTGAAAGGGAATTGTTCTAGAGGTCTGATAGAGAAAATATTTTCAATTAATTTATATTTAATATCATTTTTTAAACCCAAAAAATTGTTCCTTTAAGAATAATTGTTTCATTTTTATGATAATGGTGTTATTTTGAGCCGAATAGTAAAAATTGGCCATTTTGGATTTTTAATAGTTTTAAATAATTTCTGTAGTTTCACCATAACATTATCTACACTGATTCAAATTTCAAAATTCGTTCTTTTCCAGATTCTAAACATCCAGGGATTCATTTACTATTTTTGGACTAAAAGCTGAATTGGCCATATGGAAGCTCAAAAAAACATCACAAGTGGGAGAAAGGAAACTGTTTTTAGTTCTGCCTAGTTTTGGTGTGGGATCCATAACTCATCCATGGTAGGCCCAAAGCTTGTGAAATTCGGTGGGTGGACGCAAAGGTAGTGTTGGAGCATCTTTTATGAAGGATGAACCAAGTGAATTGGCCGTTTATGGGATCATTAAGTCACCCTAATCCGGTGGATTTTGTTTTGGAGAGTCTGACTGGACATAATAAATTCCCCTAGTAAAACGGTCATAACTCTTGGAATACATGTCCAAATCCACTGCGATATTTAGGGGACACGGCCAAGGGAATTATGAACAACATTCAAGAATGTCGAAATGCGTGAAGATGTCATTTATTGGGGCTAAAACGCGTCAACATTAGGGGAAAACATTCTGGCTATAAAAGGAGGAGAGCTCTACCCTCTCAAATCATCCCATTCTCCACCCCATTCCTTCCGGGACACCAAGAAGGAGAACTTTTCAGCTTTCTCTTTTATTTATTTTTCTTTTTCATAGTTTTCTAATGCCTTATTCTTCCCCATTCAACTCGATTACCCCTACCATGGTGGGGTAAACTTTTGGAGTGATTGGGGAAGGGTTGGTTTTCTACATTGTAATGCTTGAGTTCTTGGACGCAATTGAATAAATTTCTTTCTTCTTCAAGGTTGTTTTCAATTTCTTATAGAGGATTTTATTATCAAGTTTGATCGTTCTTAAATATTAATTCTGTTATTTCTTTTTGTCTTGGTAAAATAATCAATATCTCCCACCACTAATTTCTAGATTATATATGATGGAATAAACCAGGAATTAGTGGTGAAGTACTCGACAATCGTAAGTACGTGTAAAAGGTGTAGTGAATGTTCTTGATTGTTTGGGATAAACAAAACCCGATTAGTTATTTCCCATTTCAATTAAGGATATTCAATAAAACTATTTTACACATGGAAGTAGAGTTGACCAAACCAAGATCTTTGTAAGGTTTTCTCTCACAATAATAATTTCACCAAGGAAGTGAGATGAAACGGTTGTGGAAACTCACTTTAATCAACAAAGAAGAAGATGTTTGAATTAAATTGAACAAGGATAGAATTACAATTAGGAAACCAACCCCAACCTAATCACTCTATTAAATATCATAGTTTTTCAATCATTTTAATTTCAAATTTTATTTCAAAAACAAAACATTTTTCCCCTCATTTTAAAGTGACAACTCGTTTTGTGTGCACTCCTCTTCAGGAGACAACCTAGGTCAACCACTTAACTACATTTTAACTTAGGAAATAATTGTTTTATCACACCCTATGATAGGTGTGCGTCAACTTCATTCCACTCAAACCATGTATAATTAATTCAATCGCTCAATCTGTAATCCCAGTAGACATATACCTTCTTTGGCCAGTGCTAGAAATGTCTTTGAGCAATCTATGTCACTATAGGTTGATACTTATTCTAACCCTAGTTTCACCCGTACACACATCCAATCACTGTAACAATTGATTCTAAGGAACTAAATCTGGACATCTTGTAAATTTCCCTGATCTAGACTTTATGTTATTCATAACATGTAAATCAAGTCCAATTTCTAAGCCCTAGGTACCAATCCTTAGTTCGTCATGACATTACAACTTTAATGAACCCTAAGGGTCAAACACTCATGTGATATGTAAGGATATATCACCAATGATATGTCATGACCACCCCATAAGATCCAAATATGAATGTAACTCATAGGTTTGATATTCAATCCTCAACCAACCTGATAAAAAAGGTCTCATAATCCTGAACCTAGAGAGAACCACTTAAGATCCTCATCATATGAAAAATCAATTAGAGCATATTCATGATCCATAAAACATAGGTCAAGGAGATAATAATCATTCTCTATAGACTACATGTCGAGGAGAGAATAATAATCCACTGAAAACCAAATTTTTAGGAGAGTGTAATCATCCTCATTAACCTATTAGATGAGGAGAGCATAATAATCCTCATCATATTTCAACTCAAGGAATTCCATGGTAGTACCTCTTGGAATACAAGTAAATATAAAAAATAACATGGTTCAGAAGCTAAATTGTAGGAAGAATGTCAAACCCCAAAGAGAAATAATGATTCCCCACATTAGTGTCAATAGCCTCAAACTAAGAATCAACTCTAGATAACATTGTTTCATTATTAATAACCAAGTTAATGTTTAAAAAATATATTAAGGGTGGACCAATGAAAAAACCCACCACAACTGTCATAGCCCCATGGGATTATATATTCGGAATGGGTTCTAAGGTGACACCCATTGCCATCTCTACCTAAACCATACATACTAACTCCGGGTTGGTCAAATATCTGGTCACCCACTGGGTCCCTAATGTCACAAAAAAGATAGGTATCCTACATGGGATCTTTATCTAAAAAATGTAAAGGTAGGAATCCAATAGGGGATCCCCGAATGGTGATCAAGATAGAGGAATCCTATAGAGTATACTTAAATAGTAATTCAGACTGGGGAATCCTACATGGGATCCATAGAATGGTATATAGGAATGGGATTCCTACACAAGAACCTCTAGGTCAAAACATAAGAAAAGGAATCCTACAAGGGATCCTTCAACATAACTAGTCTCATGGACTCTTAGGATAGAAGGTTACATATCGCAAGAGAGACATCCTCAATGGAAGGAACCATAGAATCAGTCATGAGAGATAGCTATTGTATCATCTCATATCAAGGGTCTCTCTCTCATGAGAATACTGATTTTGATAACTAGAGCAAGAGCCTCTCCGTTAAGAAAAATGCTAAAATTTCACCTTGGAGTACTCAAAACACCTCACATGTCTTACCATCGTAATATAAGAAAAATGATAATTATAATGGACTACACATTGTTAAAATTCCAAAACCTGGGAAAAGTGAAATGAAAAACCAAAAAAGGATTACAAACAGGGGAGTACACAACATGTATCCCTAAGAACATGATGTGTACTCCCAAATCCCCACATAAATGTGTAATTTGGACAAACATGGCTTGTAAACACCCAAGTACATGGATTGTAGGATTGGAACAGGGCATGTACCGAACAAAAAGAACCTTCCCATGTCCCTAAAATGTCTTTTTAATGTATTTGGATGGTCGTGAACTACAACATGGTGGGAAACGCACACGGGGTCTAGTTATGTACTTTACACGATATGTTCCCCTAACACTGGAAACTTGGTTGTGTACTTAGCTACACATACGAGTCCCTTTACATGGTGTGTATAACCCTTATACAGTGTTTACTTTGAAAAGGTCAAATTTTATGAACAATAATAACACATGGCATGAGTTCCCGGAACCACAGGCTGTGTAGATAGGTTTTCTCGAGTGGAAACCCTCAAAAATGCCTAAAACCCCCGTTTTCTCCCAAAAAACAAAGGATCAGGCCATGATGGGTAATAATCAAGAATATAAATGGATTAAAACATTAAATCAGTAAATATATGTGTATCTATGGGAAAAAAATAAAAAATCCCTACCATTGGGAGGAATCGTCCAAAGCTTCACCCATTTCCACAGCCTACGGTCGTCGCACGATGATCTGGTGTATCCCGAGTTTCGTGTGGGTATCCTTATTTATATCTTTTTCCTTATCCCATTTTATATCAAATTCATGTTAATGGGGATCCACATAGGGTGTGCATGATAATCCATTAAAGAAGTAATAAAAAAACAGGAAAAGAAAATAAAGAAAATGAAAAGGGGGTTCAGGTTGGTCCCAACACCCAACTCAAGTTTATGAATCACTTAAGAAAAAATACTCATTCCATACTCAACAATGAATACAGAATATCAATCCAACACTCCATTAAATAGATATATCTAAATATACTAGAGAGAATAAATTAATATTTAATTTATTAAATATTAATTATTAATTATTCCACTAAATTTTGAACGACACAAATTTCCACAAAACTCTTATCCTAGGGTAAACACCCTATTCCGAGACCAACGAAGTTGTCATAAAAATTATCCATGATCACATTTTAGGTTAATAGACTAATTTACTCCTTATAATCATATGAAACAAATAATTAAAAAAATCTCAAAATTATAGTCCAGAAAAACACAAACCCTTGCATTTATGGTGTTTTATTTTTTTTGCAATCACATAAATTAGTATAAAATGGAAGTAATTTTCTTCTATCATGATATTTATTTTTAATCTATAATGTTAGTATCATTTATTAGTAGTTGATAGATCACATTTTTCACAATAATGAAGAAGCTTTCATGGTCACTAATGCATTTTTAATAAGTGTGAAGTCACTATTAGTAAACTGACCCCATGATGGAATAGGAATTGACCGCATGAAGAAATGTGAATGAACAACATGAAGTCTTGAGAATTAACCACATGATAAAATCTGAGCCGAATTCATGAAGTAATGATAATTGACTACATAATGAAATATAAACTAACTATATGAACAAATGTGAAATGACCCCATGAAGGAATGGGAACTGGGAGCATGAAGAAAATGGAACCCACCACATAAAGTAATGTGAACCTTACACATAAAGAAAAAATAACATACCACGAGAATGAATATGAACCTACCATATGAAGGATTACTTATCATCTACATGTTATGTTGAGTGATCATGGCCCAGTATGGTAGGTTAGTTGACTACATGATCAACCACATGAAAATTAGATGATACTCTTATACCGGTCTTCTATAATTTAAATATCACATGAGATTGTGATTCAAGCAAGGATATTTAAGAGAAATTAATGTAGAGTGAAGAACATTAAATAAAATATGATATTATGAAGAATATTGGTAGTTCTTGTAGGAGAGCAGGGTAATAAGTCTTCTCAACCATAAAAATTCATGGGCATAAGTCTTCATAATCATAAGACTTAAAGATCATTAGAATTCATGAGAATAAGGCTTCAAGTGACTTGATGAGTACAATACTTCATGAGTGTATGACTTCACTGAGGTGGAAAATTACAAAGTCATAATAACACGACGTTATCAGTGTATGACTTCATTGGGGACAAAAGAATGATAATGACATGACCGTATGAAATTGGATAATCATATGGCTTCTTTGTAAGCCTTCAAGACTCAGTGAATTTTATATATCTATAGTAATGAAGAACCATAAACTATGTATCTTGATTCTAGGGATCCAATACTATAACTAATGTATATTTAAATATACAGATAGTAATATTGTTTGAATATATGGATTTTATGAAGAGAATATCTCATAACATATCCATATGTCAAGGAAAGGGAAAGGAAAAAAAGAATCGAGTCTTTAGTGTATGGTTTAATATATTAACAATAATAAACCACATATCATGGAACTTTTAAATAGATATTACATATAATAAGGTTTTCAAATTATTGACTTACTAAAAATCTTAGTAATTCAAAAATGATTGATTCATATGGAATTTTAAATATCAAAATATAAAAGAAGAATAAAGAATCCTATAATTTAGGTTATATATTTATAGCTTGTATAGATAATATGTTTTTGTTATAATTTTTAGTGATCAGTGTATATATAATAGGTTATTTCTCACTTTTTTGTAATAAATCAAAGAAGAAGAAGAATTGACGTGAAAAAATCACAATTGTGATAAATCCAAGTAGAACAATGATGATTTGTTGAATCTTATTGGTGAAGGTCTATTATATTCCTTTAAAGAATATCATATCAACTGTGTGATGATAAAATTCGTAGAAAATTGAATATGAAACAACATGAGTGTTGGATATACCCTTCTTGTTACAAAGCATAGAGGATTGTTTTCCAGAAGGTTGTGTGAACTCAGATTTTTTCTAGATCATTCTAATGAATAAATACTATTATTTAGTGGTGAATATTGTATATTCTTTTGTTCTAATTGGGTTTCTTATCTCTTGGGATTCAATATATTAATTTCTTCTCTAATAGTAGTTGAAGGTTGTTTTTAAAAATGGGAAAACATAAAAAGGGACTAATCACTAATTACCCCCTAGAGGTCACACAGATCATGTCCAGTTCTTACAATTGGTATCAAAGCATAGGTTCCTTTTATGGACTCTTGTTAGTGTGAAGATTAAATAAATTAGTTTCCATGGATGTTTAGAACTTGATAAATAGTAGTATTATTTCTATATTTAGTGAAACGAAATATCACATCTATAAGGATATAATATTACCATATATATTATACATTGGATATAATTTTTTTGAAGTTTCTCAGATGGTTTCACTCTTATTACTAATGGTACTCCCTTAATAATAATAGATAATATTAATATAGATAATGATAGACGATCCATAAATGTTACTCATTCCACTATTTCAAAAAATGAATTCCTAAAGGTTAAAGGAGTTGGAATGAATAATGGTATGTTGGATATGTAAAATAATTTTTATTAGGGGAACATGAAAGTGAATAAAGATAATTTGAAAATTTTTATATTAAATACATAGATCATAAAATATAAAATGATTAATCTATTAGTTAGTTCTTAAAAAGGTTTAATGATATTTAATCACTATAAGAATCATTAAATAAAATTAGAAGGCTCAATACCAGTTGAAAATATATTTAGAATTATTACTAACATATTTGATTTGAAAATATAATAAATTAAATATAGAGAGAATGAAAAAATTTCTCAAGATTATTTACATAGTATTTTCAATACAAATGAAAAGAGAAATGTGACTCCTACAAAAAAGAAGTTAAAGGCCGATTAAGAAATTTCTTCTAAAGCTGCTATGTAATAAAATTAAAAGAAAGTTTTTTTGTTGTGAAAGAATTCATTTATTCAAATTCATAAATAAGTTGAGTAATAAGTTAAATAAATCCATGTCTTTATTTTCATGAAACGTGAAAAGAGGCCCTGGGTGGTATAGAGGAAAGTTACCATTGAAATTATTTAACTATAGATCCATTGAACATTTCAAAGATAATTTTCTATGTCTAAAGGAAGATGTAGATATTGAGGAAGAACATAGTTGTCCAAGAAGAACTATGGAGAAGAAGGAATAAAAGTAGAATACCTATGAAAAATGAAATAATAATAAGTTATATAAATATAAAAAGGGAATCTTTTTTTTCCAAACGTGAGGAAGATGATGAAAGTGAATAAGAAGTGGTAAATGATAATTCTAGTAATTAAGGTGCTGAAATGTTGTTTATTATAGAGGTACAAGATGAGAGTTTTATCAGTGATAAAATTATAAACTCTGAATAAGAATAATAAAATGATACTAAAACTCAAATAGATTTTATTCTAAAATGATAAATGAAATAATGTCTCTAGGAAATTACAAGTCTAGATAAAGGGAATAAGAAGAAAATGAAATATGTTCAACTTATTAACAAACAATAAAAAACTCACTAAGTTGAAAATATATATTATTAAAACATATCGAAAACCTTGAGAACTAATTGATGAAGAGGAAAATATAAACCTCAAGATTTAAGAAATGGTTAGAGTGAAGGAGGAATAATTTGACCTTGTACAATAGAAACTAATTGAAGTTGGATAAGGAAAATGTAACTTAAAAATTTCAATTTTAGAGGTTGGTAAAATATATAAGGAGTATGAATCTTAAAAAGATCATAAAATATCATACTCAAAGGTAAGTAAAAAAGGTTAAATTTATTATTAAAGAGTATTAGAATAATAAATAAGTCAATATAAATATTTATATAGAAAAAATAAGAGAATTTAAAAATTATGCAATTTATAAGAAATAAAAAATTTAAGAAAAAGATACTGCAAATAGAGAATATAATAAGGATGATAATATGTCTAATATAAAAAATAATATTTCAGTATTCTGCCATAATTTTCATTCATAAAAATAATTCATGATTAATTGTCACAAATATATTGGAAAATAAGTACGCATTTGTTGACAACATTTAGGTTTCAAAAAAATATGATTTTTATAGATATTAATAGTTCTTTAGAAGATTTGGGATTAAATAAAATATGTGTTAGTTTAATAATAAACACTAAAATAAATTAATAAGGAATTTTAAGTAGTGTTGGGGGGTAGTCATTCCACTCAAAGAAGATAGACTAAAAAGAAATATGAAAAATATAATTTGAATAATAAGAATAGATTCAAACTTCTTGAAACTATTTGTGAGAGGATTGATCATCCTTAAAAACTTGTAAAATGATTTCATATGTTTCTTACAACCCCACAATAATTTGAGGATAAAAATCAGAATCATCTTGAGAAGGAGAAAATGGTAAAAAAGAAGGCTCTTATAGTTGAAACTACACCCAAGGCTACAAAAAGTGAACAGTTAAAGATTTGGGAAAGTGGGTGTTCTTCACATATGACTGGAGTCATGAAGACGTTAAATAATTTTAAATACTAAAAATAAGATACAATAACTTTTATGAATGATTTGTCTCTTATAATTAATGATATTGGATATGTTATTACTAGAAAATAAAAACTGAAATCCATGACAACCTTAATTTTTTATGGGATGAATCATAATTTTTTAAGTGTTTCTCCACTCTATAATGAAGAAAATGAGATGATTTTCATAAAATATTTTTTTATAGTAAAATGACTAAAAAGTTAAATTTTCAAAATCTTCACACAGGAAGGTTGAGAGACACGTGTTTCATCCCTTAGAGCATATTCATTTTAACATATATAGGCCCATAAGAACAAAATATATAAATTGAAATAAATATTTGAATTAATTAATTGATTATTTCACTCATATTAAATGTATTATTCTTAAAAAAATTCAAATAAGAGGCTCTCAATATGTTTAAAAGTTTTAGAAGAATTGTTGAAAAGGGGTGTGGAAACTCTATAAAGATGATTCAAATTGATAATGGTGATAAATACACAAGTATTATGTTTTATATTTTTCTTGAGACAAATGATATTATTCATGGTTTTAGTGAACTATAAACACTATAAAAATGTTTTGGCTTAATGTAAGAATAGAATATTGATATAAATGTCTCAAACCATATTGATCAAGCAAGATACATATCAGTTCTTTTGTTGATAAGTTATTAGTACTGAAATCTCCATTCAAAACCATGGAATAAATAGACCAAATTAACACGTGTCTCTATATGAGATTTATTATAATAATATCATAATATTGAAGTAACTAAGGGTTTTTGGGCTCCCCTGCATTATCAACGTCAAATGTGAGCATATTTGGAAGTTTGATTCAAGGTGTTTTGATGGTATCTTCCAGGGATACACTCCAAATAATTGAGGATATAGATGTTACAATAAGAAAAATAGAATAATAATTGATTCAAATGATTTTAAAGTTCATGAAAATTCTATTTCATAATAAAAAGATAGATTTAACAGAAGAAGATATTGAATTTATTCCATTCAAGCAGAAGGATGGCATCATTGACAGAGATGAAAGTATTTGTGTCATGAAATGAGTAGAGGAAGATTCATTTGCTTCCAGTGGATAATAAAAACATTATTTATCGCAACTAAGTATACTAAAAAATGTATCAATCCAAACAATCCATAGCGATTAAGGACAACATGTTCAAACGATAGGAAAAATGAGGACCACCTCACATACCTCATTAGATTCATGAGTTGAGCCAATATATGTTAAAGTATAATTTGAGCATCAATTGTGGATTAATTCAAAGAATAAATAGTTGGATAATATTGATAAAAATGATACATGGGAGATGATACCCAGACTAGAAGTATCATATGTGATTATAAAAAGTGTTTTTTGTAAATAAATTTGAATGAAAAAGGGGAAGTTGTAATAAATAAGGAAATATTGGTTTTTAAGGGATACTCTTAGTTTTAATTAATTTATTTTTATGAGACCTTTGAACCAATTGTAAGAGTTGAAACCACGATAAAATGTTCTTGTTATTTTTTCAAAAAGAAAGTACAATATTTTCCAAATGGGTGTCAAGTCTACCTTTCTCAATGTAGAATTAGAAGAAGAATTCTATATTATACATCCAAATTATTTCAGGCTTAGAAAAGAATAAAACTATATGTATAAGTTACAGAAGGGATTATAGGGATTAAATAATTCCCTATGATCTTAGTATTCAAAGAATTATTCTTTTTTAAATAATATTATCTTCAATAAAGGAATAATAGATAACTACCACAACATTATTGAAAATAAAGTGGTTTCCCTCATTTGAAATTTTTATATTAATTGTATCATTTTCAATAGGAAAAATAAAGAATACTATGAAAAAAAATCAATGAGATGAAGATACTATTTCAAATATCTATATTATGAGAAATGAGGTACTTTGTTATCTTACAAATCTCTCAATAGAAGGAAAATATTTTCCCACCACAATAAAATTATACCAATGATCTACTTAAAATATTGGGCATGGAATATTAAAAACCAATCTCTCTACCAACATTATATGAAATAAATTTGTTTTAGGATAATGTTTGATGGGTTTTTGATTCTAAATAATTTATGAAATTTATTTGTTAAACCACATATTTAATATCCTTTAGACAAGACCTCATGTATATTGTTACCCTTTGTTCTATATTTCAAAGTACACCAAAAATGTCCCATTTTTTTGGAATGAAAAATAATTCTCATATGTATTAATGGAGCTTTGGATTTTTGGATAAAGTATGAAAACAAGGGAAATTTAATCTGTATAGCTATGAAAATACTGACTGGTAGATTGTGTTGATCATAGGATATCCACATCTAGTGTAGTCTTATTTTTTGTGAAAATATTTGCGAGTTCTGATACAAATAATAAAATTTAAAAAACTATTATCATGTTCAAATTTGAGTATGTATATGTTAACCAAGATACAACAAAATTAATGTGGATTACTTCATTGTTTAAAGAATTTTTGTTGGATTTAAGAAGTCACTTTTGCTGGGTTCTAATAATTAACGTGTCATCAATATCATATAGAATCTAGTGCAACATTCAAGATCAAAGCACATTGATAATGAATATCAATTCATAAATGAGCTTGTGGATAGAAATAAAATAAAACTATAGTTTTTTAAATTAAGTAATATGTGTCTAATATATTCACTAAACCATTTCCAAATGATACCTTTCAAATGTTAAAATTGATTATGGGTGTTTAACATTAACCTATTTAGGGATTAGGTATGTAATTTTGTCCCCTCTCTCATATTTATATTGGATAATATTTTCAAAGGGGAGTAATATGACAACACAAATATATACATTAAATTTTTATTATACTATTTATGGAGAGCGTATATTTAGGGGGTGTTTTTAAAAGGGTTAAGTTGTGATTTCAGCATGTGTGATTTGTTTTATCTATATAAATTGTTTTAAAAGTTTATTAATGTGGGTGAATAACCCATTTCTTATAGGTATGTTCCCATTTTTTAGAAGATGTGATGTTGATGTTTTGTAGAAATAATGATGCATAAAATGTTTCTTAACCACATATTGAAGGACAGAATGGTATTATTATTAAATTTTCTTATTTCCTATACTGATCTAACTCATGTAGGTTTAGAATTTTTGGTTGGTGATCCATATATTGAGTTTCAGAGCTTCAATGATTTATGTTCCTTGTTTAATAATAAAATAAAAATGGTATACTATTGGCACCAAGAGATTTCGAGCTATTGTTATATTGGTGAAGAATTTAGTGAATAAGAAGTGGGATTTTTTATAGTGTTGAATTTTATTATCAACACATAAATGTGTATGTAATAGTAGGAAGTGTTTTGAAATTTTTTGATTGTTTTTTGGTTTTTATGGCTAATAAAATATTCTAGTACTAGAGAGTTCACATTTTTTTCAATAATCAATAATTCAAAATAGTTACTAAAGTAACTACAAGAAGTGTAAACTCATAGTTAGTGAACAGACCGCATGATGAAATATGAACTAAACACATGAAGGGCTGATAATTTAATGAATGGTTAAATATAAATTGACCACATGAACAAATAAAAAGAGACCACATAATGAGATATGAACAAACCACATGAAGTAATGAGAACTAACTGTATAAAATAAAATTTAACAGACCATGTGAAGAAAAGATAACAAAGAAGGTGAAGGAATGTGAATCTACCGTATGAATAAAAAATAACCTACAATGTGAAGGAAGGTAAAACAACCACCTAAAGGATTAATTATCTCTTACACAGTAGGTTGAGAGACTTTGGACCCACATTGTAGGTTGATTGAATTCATGATTAACCACATTAAAATTAGGGGATGGAATATTATTAATCTTCATTGATTAAAACATCATAATGATATTGTGATTAAATAAAGGTAGTTGAGGGAAAATAGTTGTCAAGCGAACAAAAACAAATTGAAGATGTTTCTATGGAGAAGATTAAGATATTAATGTATCTAAGGAGTGTAAGTATTTATGACTATTAGACTACATGAGTATAAAACTTCATGTGAATAATACTTCATTAACATAAGACTTCATGAGCGTAATACATCATGAAACTTTTTGGTAATAATACTTTATGACTGTATAAATCCAATGAGGTGGAAAAATAACATAGTACTGATCATATGACATCATGATTGTTTGACTTTACTGAGGCTAAAATAATGATAAAGTCATGAGAATAATATTTATGGGAAAAAATACATGGTGGATCTATAAAGAGAGAACATTGAATTTGGTGTAGGAGAATTGAGAAGAGGGGTAAGTATTTATAGGCATGGTGAGTGTAATTTCATGGAATAAAGCATAAAATATTATTTCTCCATTTTCTCAAGTACTAAACTACCCACTATAGTTCCCCATTACCTACCTTAATAGGAAATTATAATATTTGTCGAAAACATTAGTAAAATATTACTACCTTGGATGATTTTTGTCATGATTAAATATATATGATGTCATATTTACCATATTTTGCCTTTTTAAAATATTATACTATTATTTTAAAAAAATTAAAAAATCCCCACCATAGATAATTTTAATATCCTAATTCCAAATATAAAATCCATTTTTATAAAATTCATTATTTAATTATATATATTTGAACATTAATATAAGGGTAACATATATGATAAAAACATGGTATTGGAGTAAACATCATTTCATTTCGAAAATAATTGACACTTTAATAGTAATAAACCCCTATATACATAACCACCTATCATAATATAATAATCCGTAATCATAAGGTTTAAAATTCTAGTAATATTATTGGATGGTTTGACCAACATTGATCTAGTAGTAATTTTCAAAAACTTTTACTTCTCTCATAGATGATTACTCTTGAACCTAAATTATTGGAGTTCTTCTTGGGAATATTCATGTAAAACCCCCAATGACGCTACCTCCTGCTCAAGATCTGATAAATTAAATTCATAAGGTTTGTTCCTAATTGCTCCTACAATGGGTACTCTCTTCAATATCAATTAACTGTAGTTATCACCCATAATACAAAAAAATTATAATGGTCACATTATAATATATATATCACCAATAGTAATATTTACCAATGATCTTAATTTCAATTTTTTAGGTAACTAACATATATTATTTTACATCCAATAACTTCATTCTATCCAACATCTTAAATAATACATCTCATTTTTATCTATTTCAATATATTTATTTTATGTCGAGTATTTTATTATTATTATTATTATATCCCTGTTATTTTTAAGGAATATGATCCAAGATACATCTACATTATACATGAATTATTTATTTTTATCTCTTCCCTATTATAATATTCAGTTGTATTAATAAATTTTTATATTTCATTTTTTAATTCATTATTTATAATAAATTTTTTTATCTAATACTAATATTTTTTTGTTATTACATCCCCCTATAATAATTTCATCATTGAAATTTTCAATCAATCTCTGAAAAAAAATGTGGATAACCCTTTATCATTGTATCCTTAAATTACCACTCCACATCATTTTGTTAGTGATTACTTCAAGGAAATTTCTCTAGTTGAGTTGTGATATTTCATAGCACTTTCTCTCAAAAATAAAGAATCAGAATCATCTCTTAATTATATGATATGATAGGTTTCAATTGAACTTGATAAATCAAAAAATCATGTGTAGGGTATGGAATATAATTCCTTATAAGTTACATATAGAAGATATAATGTTCCTGGAAATAGTTTATTATCATGGATAAATGATATTCCACAAGTAATATCTACTCCAATATTTAAAAAATCAAAATATACCTCGGACTAAGCATCCATTTCTTTCTAAGAATTATAAACTATTTCCATAGATATAACTTTAAGGGTTTGTTGTCCCCTAATGAAAATTAATATTACTTCCTTCCGATAAAAATATATATTTTATGTCTAATTTTGGCTTCCTTGATATGCTTCAAGATGTATTACGCACTCTCTGATGTCTCTTCTATAATTATTTATGAAATTAATTCATTTCCCAAACAGTATCCCAAAATATCAGTGTCCACCATCTCTTTCTAAACATGGACTCATGTAGTGACACTTTTATATTAGAGTCGTAAATTTTATTGTATAAAAACTAATCTAGAGTTACATACTAATCATATCCTCCTTGCAAGTAAAGAGACCATGGCCTTATCATGTAATCTAGTTTTTAAACATTCCTTTCTAACTATCCATCCATTTTAGGGTGATGGGTTATGCTAAGACTAAGTTCTTTATTTAAATAATTCTATAGGATCCTCCAAAATATTTTTGTAAACTTTTGTTCATAATCACATACTATTAATAACAGTGTTCTATAAAGTCTCACATCTTTATTTATATAAAACCTTGCAAGATGATCTCTAGGTAAATCATCTCAAATTAAGAGAAAAAGTGATTACTTTTAAGATGATCTATGATGACCCATGATTTATTATGATCCATTGATATCTTAGGTATCCCAGTAAAAATATCCCAAGTAATATTATCATACTTCTACACTTATATATTTAATGGTTTCCTAATTTCTTTGGTAAGTTATCTTTGAGGATTTACATTTTATAATACCAAGAATATTTTAGTATAATTTAAAATCTCCAACTTCATATTTTCTCACTATAAATACGCTTAGATATCCATATATGTTTTTTCACTGCCTATATTTATTGAGAAGTTTGATCTATGATCCTCATTAAAAAACTTTTTCTTCACCACTAGTATTGATGTAATACAAAAACTTATACGAAACCATAAAACTCCTTCATAACCAATATTTTATTTGGTAAATTCAGATAACTCACATCATCCATTTTATATTATAGGAACTTATCATCATGTAGTGATTTATTACTCCTCTCAACTATAGAATGATGGATAATTACATGGAATAAGAATGATGTTTCCCTGAAAATTATAATACCCATGTCCATTCTTACTAATTCCTTGAGAGTTGAATCATTCTCTACACTTTATATAGATAAGATATCATGGAATTTTCTTCTTGTTTCATATTTAACCATATTGTTTTCATTATGATAATGTATCTCATGATCATAATAATTTTTTAACTCTAAGCATCTCATTTTCCACATATTAAGATCTTTCTATGTAATTAAATATTTAAAAATATTCCACCCATTGTATATATCACAGTTCACTCCATTAATATAATGTCTTTATATTATTAGTAGAAAAATCACCACCATAAACTATAAATCATTATTTAGATAATTAATCTCATGGGATTTTAACTATGAAGATTCATAAGCTACCATTCTGTAATTTTTCATTAGAATACATCCATAACTTTTCATTAATGATTTTTTATAATTAAAAAACCCTTCTTTTCTAGATAGAAAATTTATTACATGTGCATTTACCAATCTCCACTTCAATTCCTCAAATATATCTTTACATTACTCTATCCATGTGAATTGGAACCCTTATAGAAAATTTATTATATGTAAAGTGATTTCATTTACTTGTAGGCTAGTGGTAGTTAATAAAGGCTTGTCGTACTTCATTTGGGGGTTGGATTCCCACAACTTTTTCTAACGTGATGGGTTACTGCCCGTCCTACGAGTTGTCCTTTTTCTAAAACTATACTATTATAACTTTCCAGAAACAATATAAAAAAATTTATATCCTTATAAAATACCATATGATGTACAACTTAATCCATTCCATCCTTTAGGCTTATCAAAAATACTTCAATCCAATCCCACAGTACAAAGAAAACAATTACCATAATGGTCATAAAACAAGCATGTTAATACCATCATTTATACCCTATATATCATAAGATATATATTGTTAGTCACATTCCAAACATGTGAATACCATAATCATGTATTCTCTTGAAACATGAATGAACATAGAACCTTTGTGAAAACATGAATTCCATCAAATGTTAACTCTGTCCACATACCAAAATCCCCAAAAATTCTATATACTCAAACCATGATATCACTTTGTCTTTATATTAGTCATGAGATAATTAATACTATCTAACATCTCATTATCCCTTTATCCTATCATTATGCGCATATCATGTGCTTTCCAAAAATATCTGAATAACATTTCATGGTTACTAGTACCATTCAATATATACTTTTAAATATTTAAGGAAAAAATAGTGTAACAATCCTTAGTGGTTTTTTTATTCCACAGTACCCTTAAATTACAAATACAACATTACTCCTAATAAAAAAGAAATCATTCCACTACTTTCTTAAACCATTGAATGAGCTTCATCATTTTATTCCTTACAACTTCTTTCATCTAACATATTATTTGTAGTCACTTCATCGTCAGCAACATAAATACTACCCATACGACCATTATGATTCTCTTCATGAGATTTTCCCATAGGGAATTGATTTTCATAGTGCCGATTCAATAAAGGTATAATAGATAACTACCACAACATTATTGAAAATAAAGTGGTTTCCCTCATTTGTAATTTTTATATTAATTGTATCATTTTCACTAGGAAAAATAATGAATACTACGAAAAAAATTCAATGAGATGAAGATACTATTTCAAATATCTATATTATGAGAAATGAGGTATTTTGTTATCTTACAAATATCTCAATAGAAGGAAAATATTTTCCCACCACAATAAAATTATACCAATGATCTACTTAAAATATTTGGCATGGAATATTAAAAACCAATCTCTCTACCAACATTATATGAAATAAATTTGTTTTAGGATAATGTTTGATGGGTTTTTGATTCTAAATAATTTATGAAATTTATTTGTTGAACAACATATTTAATATCCTTTATACAAGACCTCATGTATATTGTTACCCTTTGTTCCATATTTCAAAGTACACCAAAAATGTCCCATTTTTGGGAAAGAAAAATAATTAACATATGTATTAATGGAGCTTTGGATTTTAGGATAAAGTATGAAAACAAGGGAAATTAAATCTGTATAGCTATAAAAATGCTGACTGGTATATTGTGTTGATCATAGGAGATCCACATCTAGTGGAGTCTTATTTTTTGTGAAAATATATACGAGTTCTGATACAAATAATAAAATTTAAAAAACTATTATCATGTTCAAATTTGAGTATGTATATGTTAACCAAGAAACAAAACAATTAATATGGATTACTTCATAGTGTAAAGAATTTTTGGTGGATTTAAGAAGTCACTTTTGCTGGGTTCTAATAATTAAAGTGTCATCAATATCATATAGAATCTAGTGCAACATTCAAGATCAAAGCACATTGAGAATGAATATCAATTCATAAATGAGCTTGTGGATAGAAATAAAATAAAACTATAGTTTTTTAAATTGAGTAATATGTGGATAATATATTCACTAAACCATTTCCAAATGATACATTTCAAATGTTATAATTGATTATGGGTGTTCAACATTAACCTATTTAGGGATTAGGTATGTAATTTTGTCCCCTCTCTCATATTTATATTGGTTAATATTTTAAATGGAGAGTAATATGACAGCACAAATATATACATTGAATTTTTATTATACTATTTATGGAGAGGGTATATTTAGGGGGTGTTTTTAAAAGGGTTAAGTTGTGATTTCAGCATGTGTGATTTGTTTTATCTATATGAATTGTTTTAAAAATTTATTAATGTGGGTGCAGAACCCATTTCTTATAGGTATGTTCCCATTTTTTAGAAGATGTGATGTTGATGTTTTGCAGAAATAATGATGTATAAAATGTTTCTTGACCACATCTTGAAGGACAGAATGTTATTATTATTAAATTTTCTTATTTCCTATACTTATCTAACTCATGTAGGTTTAGAATTTTTGGATGGTGATCCATATATTGAGTTTCCGAGCTTCAATGATTTATGTTCCTTGGTTAATAATAAAATAAAAAGGGTATACTATTGGCACCAAGAGATTTTGAGCTATTGTTATATTGGTGAAGAATTTAGTGAATAAGAAGTGGGATTTTTTAAAGTGTTGAATTTTATTATCAACACATAACTGAGTATGTAATAGTAAGAAGCATTTCGAAATTTTTTGATTATTTTTTGGTTTTTATGGCCAATAAAATATTCTAGTACTAGAGAGTTCACATTTTTTACAATAATGAATAATTCAAAATAGTTACTAAAGTAACTACAAGAAGTGTAAACTCATAGTTAGTGAACAGACTGCATGATGAAATATGAACTAAACACATGAAGGGCTGAGAATTGAATGAATGGTGAAATATAAATTGACCACATGAACAAATAAGAAGAGACCACATAATGAGATATGAACAAACCACATGAAGTAATGAGAACTAACTGTATAAAATAAAATTTAACAGACCACGTGAACAAAAGATAACAAAGAAGGTGAAGGAATGTGAATCTACCGTATGAATAAAAAATAACCTACATTGTGAATGAAGGTAAAACAACCACCTAAAGGATTAATTATCTCTTACACAATAGGTTGAGAGACTTCGGACCCACATTGTAGGTTGATTGAAATCATGATTAACCACATTAAAATTAGGGGATGGAATATTATTAATCTTCATTGATTAAAACATCATAATGATATTGTGATTAAATAAAGGTAGTTGAGGGAAAATAGTTGTCAAGTGAACAAAAACAAATTGAAGATGTTTCTATGGAGAAGATTAAGATATTAATGTAGCTAAGGAGTGTAAGTATTTATGACTATTACACTACATGAGTATAAGACTTCATGTGAATAATACTTCATTAACATAAGACTTCATGAGCGTAATACATCATGAGACTTTTTGGGAATAATACTTTATGACTGTATAAATCCAATGAGGTGGAAAAATAACATAGTACTGATCATATGACATCATGATTGTTTGACTTTACTGAGGGTAAAATAATGATAAAGGCATGAGAATAATATTTATAGGAAAAAATACGTGGTGGATCTATAAAGAGAGAAATTTGAATTTGTTGTAGGAGAATTGAGAAGAGGGGTAAGTATTTATAGGCATGGTGAGTGTAATTTCATGTAATAAAGCATAAAATATTATTTCTCTATTTTCTCAAGTACTAAACTACCCACTATAGTTCCCCATTACCTACCTTAACAGGCTATTATAATATTTGTCGAAAAATTAGTAAAATATTACTACCTTGGATGATTTTTGTCATGATTAAATATATATGATGTCATATTTACCATATTTCGCCTTTTTTAAATATTATACTATTATTTTAAAAAAATAAAAAATCCCGACCATAGATAATTTTAATATCCCAATTCCAAATATAAAATCCATTTTTATAAAATTCATTATTTAATTATATATATTTGAACATTAATATAAGGGTAACATATATGATAAAAACATGGTATTAGAGTAAACATCATTTCATTTCAAAAATAATTGACACTTTAATAGTAATAAACCCCTATATACATAACCACCTATCATAATATAATAATCCATAATCATAAGGTTTAAAATTCTAGTAATATTATGGTATAGTTTGACCAACATTGATCTAGTAGTAATTTTCACAAACTTTTACTTCTCTCATAGATGATTACTCTTGAACCTAAATTATTGGAGTTCTTCTTGGGAATATTCATGTAAAACCCCCAATGACGCTACCTCCTGCTCAAGATCTGATAAATTAAATTCATAAAGTTTTTTCCTAATTGCTCCTACAATGGGTACTCTCTTCAATATCAATTAACTCTAGTTATCACCCATAATACACAAAAATTATAATGGTCACATTATAATAGATATATCACCAATAGTAATATTTACCAATGATCTTAATTTCCATTTTTTAGGTAACTAACATATATTATTTTACATCCAATAACTTCATTCTATCCAACATCTTAAATAATACATCTGATTTTTATCTGTTTCAATATATTTATTTTATGTCGAGTATTTTATTATTATTATTATTATATCCCTGTTATTTTTTAAGGAATATGAGCCAAGATACATCTACATTATACTTGAATTATTTATTTTTATCTCTTCCCTATTATAATTTTCAGTTGTATTAATAATTTTTTATATTTTATTTTTTAATTCATTATTTATAATAATTTTTTATCTAATACTAATATATTTTTGTTATTACATCCCCCTATAATAATTTCATCATTGAAATTTTCAATCAATCTCTGAAAAAAAATGTGGATAACCCTTTATCATTGTATCCTTAAATTACCACTCCACATCATCTTGTTAGTGATTACTTCAAGGAAAATTCTCTAGTTGAGTTGTGATATTTCATAGCACTTTCTCTCAAAAATAAAGAATCCGAATCATCTCTTAATTATATGATATAATAGGTTTCAATTGAACTTGATAAATCAAAAAATCATGTGTAGGGTCTGGAATATAATTCCTTATAAGTTACATATAGAAGATATAATGTTCCTGGAAATAGTTTATTATCATGGATAAATGATATTCCACAAGTAATATCTACTCCAATATTTAAAAAATCCAAATATACCTCGGACTAAGCATCCATTTCTTTCTAAGAATTATAAACTATTTCCATAGATATAACATTAAGGGTTTGTTCTCCACTAATGAAAATTAATATTACTTCCTTCGGATAAAAATATATATTTTATGTCTAATTTTGGATTCCTCGATATGCTTCAAGATGTATTACGCACTCTCTGATGTCTCTTCTATAATTATAGATGAAATTAATTCATTTCACAAACATTATCCCAAAATATCAGTGTCCACCATCTCTTTCCAAACAAGGAATCATGTAGTGACACTTTTATATTAGAGTCGTAAATTTTATTGTATAAAAACTAATCTAGAGTTACATACTAATCCTATCCTCCTTGCAAGTAAAGAGACCATGGCCTTGTCATGTAATCTAGTTTTTAAACATTCCTTTCTAACTATCAATCCATTTCAGGGTGATGGGTTATTCCAAGATTAAGTTCTTTATTTAAATAATTCTATAGGATCCTCCAAAATTTTGATGTAAACCTTGGTTCATAATTACATACTATTAATAACAGTGTTCTATAAAGTCTCACATCTTTATTTATATAAAACCTTGCAAGATGATCTCTAGGTAAATCATCTCAAATTAAGATATAAAGTGATTACTTTTATGATGATCTATGATGACCCATGATTTATTATGATCCATTGATATCTTAGGTATCCCAGTAAAAATATCCCAAGTAATATTATCATACTTCTACACTTATATATTTAATGGTTTCCTAATTTCTTTGGTAAGTTATCTTTGAGGATTTACATTTTATAATACCAAGAATATTTTAGTATAATTTAAAATCTCTAACTTCATATTTTATCACTATAAATACTATTAGATATCCATATATGTTTTTTCACTACCTAGATTTATTGAGAAGTTTGATCTATGATCCTCATTAAACAACTTTTTCTTCACCACTAGTATTGATGAAATGCAAAAACTTATACGAGACCCTAAAACTCCTTCATAACCAATATTTTATTTGGTAAATTCAGATAACTCACATCATCCATTTTATATTATGGGAACTTATCATCATGTAGTGATTTATTACTCCTCTCGAATATAGAATGATGGATAATTACATGGAATAAGAATGATGTTTCCCTGAAAATTATAATACCCAAGTCCATTCTTACTAAATCCTTGAGAGTTCAATCATTCTCTACACTTTATTTAGATAAGATATCATGGAATTTTCTTCTTGTTTCATATTTAACCATATTGTTTTCATTATGATAATGTATCTCGTGATCATAATAATTTTTTAACTCTAAGCATCTCATTTTCCACATATTAAGATCTTTCTATGTAATTAAATATTTCAAAATCTTCCACCCATTGTATATATCACAGTTCACTCCATTAATATAATGTCTTTATATTATTAGTAGAAAAATCACCACCATAAACTATAAATCATTATTTAGATAATTAATCTCATGGGATTTTAACTATGAAGATTCATAAGCTATCATTCTGTCATTTTTCATTAGAATACATCCATAACTTTTCTTTAATGATTTTTTATAATTAAAAAACCCTTCTTTTCTAGATAGAAAATTTATTACATGTGCATTTACCAATCTCCACTTCAATTAAAAAACCCTTCTTTTCTAAATAGATTTTCAAAGCTGTATTTATGATCAATTCAAAGCCTCATTATGATTATTTTAGAGGCTCATATTTAATGGAGTGAAATTGTTCTATTATTACATGAACTTATGACCTTTCTATAATATTTTTTAATTCAAATATTCACAATTTATTATGTGATACTTCTAGAGTTGTCTTGACCTAGAGTTTCTCAACCAACAATATAAATATCGAGACTATCTTCATCAGAAGACATAGGATTTACAACACAATAAAATATATATAGAAAATGAGATATACAAATCCATTTGTCATTGTAGTTAGTGATACACTTTACATACATACATGTTTTGATCAATTGTTTCACTAATATTGTGTTTAATTGTTACATCATCTTATAAAATAATGATGAGACCTTATCCAGAGATACACTCTGGAGACATACTTGTTTAAACATCTATCTGGTGTTTTCTCTATCATCGTTTAAAAAAATCCAAAGCGATTTTGAAAGTCTATTTTTTGTTGTGTATTATTGATGTTTTGAATACATCTATCAGTAAATTTAGAAACAATGATGTTTAATATATATCCTCATTAAAATTAATCTTTATTTATTTGGTGGATTTTCAACAACTCAAACTCATTCGTGGTTAAGTGGCAGCTTCTTACACTAAGTTGTGAATTTACTGTTCCTTATAAAATAACCATAAGGCTCTATAAAGACTTATTGTAAAGGTGTTAACTACCCGAACTCATTTATTTTTTAAAGGTCTATATATAAGAGGACCTATTAAAAATAACCAAGATCTGAAGTTGATCATCGGTAGAGTGTAATAAGGTAATATGTGCCCTAAACCACTATACATCACTGTTTTCATTTCCTTTATTTATTTCTAATGCACACTCAACTTTTATAGAAAATGATATGTTTACTACATAACAAGATAGGTGTTCTGAATCAATAAACGTTTTTAAAACCACAATTCACACCCCCCATGTCTTTATCTTCACTGTTATCCTCCTGACCTAACAATTGGTATCAAAGGTAGTGTTCTACCATTTTGATTTCTTTTTCAAAATTATATTTCCTATCTGATATCAACAAGTTTTTATAGAAGGACCCCCTGAATATTTTTTGTTTATGACAAGCCTGGGCCAAATATTCAGACAAATACATATTTAAATTATTGATTCCAAAGAAGGTATATCGATGATCCATGTTCCTTACTTTAACGGTGATAACTATGGATACTAGAAAGCTCGTATGATCATTTGTTTAAAAACATTGGGAGTAATGATTTATTTAAAGGTTGTAAAAACTTATGAGATCTCTATGGTTTTTAGGATTGGAAAATTGAACAAGAAAGTTAATAATATCTTAATTAAAAATTTATGAATTCTATTTTTAGTGCTTTCGAAATAGATGAATTCAATCGAGCATCTCAATTCCCTACTGCATATGATATGTGGTAGACTATTGTTATTTCCTATGAAGGAACTAATAATATCATACAGTTATATTAAAAAACTTTGAAAATAAAGTTTTATACATTTAGAATGAATGAAAACGAAAATATCACTCAAATGAATGGATGGATGAAAAATATTATCAATAATGTTGCTGCTTTGTGTGATCTAATTTTATAATCAGAATAAGCAATAAAAGTTCTTAGATAACTACCCTCTAATTTGAATGTAATATTGGTAGCTATACATCAATATACACCTATGAAAAAATTATAAATGAAGGAGTTTATTGGAACTTTAATGACGTATGAAATAGCGATGCAGGCTGAAGCTAAAAATCATATGAAAAATAAAGAAGTTGCTCTCAAAACTACTATAGATGAATAATATGATTCAAATTATCCTGATTTAGATAAATACGTATCAAATATTGCTAACAAATTTTAAAAGATATAATGAAATAAAAATAAAGGGATTTAAGATAATAGATGATGTCAATGAAAAGAAAACGCTCATATAAAGGATAGATTTCCTTTACTTCAATTTCAAAGGAAAGCTAATTACAAGAGAAATTTCAAGAAATTTGTGAAGGCCCCTAGAGTAATACTTTTAGTTCATATGATAAATCTTATATAGATTCTGATTCTAAGCATAAAATGAAAATAGTATGTCTTATAGCCTATATAGATCAAGTGGTACAATCTTATTTATCACAAAACTCTAGTTGTGAGAAACTGTATTATGAAGAATTAAATAATAATTGATTTATGATACAATGAAAATATTAATCCTTAAATAAATACCATATAAAAATTTGTAAATCATATGATACTATTCTATTAGAAAAATAAGATTTTTCGAAACAAATTATTCATTAAAAATTTGATTCTTCTAAAATTTCATGTGATCTACATGACACTAAGATTAAATAATTATTATATGAAGCCGATAATTTCAAAAAATCTTCTAGTATGTTGAAAAAAGGATAAAAATATTCAAATCAAATCCTTTGAAAAAATATAATAATCAAAGAAAAAATTGGAATATGAAACGATGGTAAAAGACAAAAAATATATAGGAATTGTTTTTTTTATGGTATAAATAAAATTACATATCTACTATTAAATGTTTATTTTTATTAGTAGAAATTATTAGAACAATAGTTTCTTTATAAAACCTCAAATTTCTAGTGTTAAAAATATTTATTACTCAGAATAATTGTTTAACAAGAATAATATAATTCCTTCTCAAAATAAACAAATTTCTTTATCTAGAAATTTAATTTCTAAAACTGCTGAACCCAAAAGCATATGGGTACCAAAAAACACTTTAATTTGATGATTTTTATGAATACACTACTAAAATTCATTGTTAAGTCTTTAAGGTATTGATTTATGGACGTATGGAAGGATCTACCAAAGGATTAAAAAACTGTGAAGTAGCTCTTAATCAAAAACTCCTCAGAACTAAAATTATTGATCTTGGAAGTATTTAATTTTTATATGCATCTAATTCATTAAATATTTTTTATAAGGATAGAAATATACTTGTAAAAAATTAATAAAGACTATTTTTCTTTAAATCAAGTCTTAGTCTATTTTAATTATATTACTGATTTGTTCAATTTTTTTGAATATCTATAAAAATTTATTTTAAAAAATTTTAAAAATATAGTATTTATTATCGAATGTTTATATTTCAATCTTTAAAAAAATTTAAATTTTTATATTGCATTTTCTTAAAATTTCATTTTTTATAAAAACATGAATACTTTTCTTCTGTAATATGTAATGATTGTCATGTATTTTTCGACTAAAAATACTGAAATATCATCTAAAGTATGTCAGAACCTAATGTTTCATCTTTTTCATAAGTTTTTAAGTTACAAAAGCATCTTATTTGAAAAATATTTTTCAAAAGGTTTTGTAAAAACGAATCACATCAATATGAAGTGATTAAGTTCTTCAAGTTTAGAATAAAATAATCCTTACAATAGAATGAAAAGTAATCCTTATGATTTGTTAAAAATAATATTCTGTTTCATATAATGAATATTATTTTGAAAGATTATTTGAAATAAATAAGTAAGTTCAAATTCATGAAGAACTAGAATTCTCTTTTTCTCAAATATCATATGAAAATATTCTGTTTAATGTCAACAGTTTGAATGAATAAAAAGTGACCCTCAAAACTGATCTTGGTGCATCTAAAATTTTATATAATGATCTATAAAAAGAATCTACATAAAAATGGTTTTTTATTCATTATAATAAAAGTATTATAAATGAAAGACAGTTAAATATCTAAAGTTTACTTTTAAGCATTCCAATTATAAATGCTATGTCAAATAGACTTTCTCATAAGGGATGTTTTTACCAAGATAGATCTTTGCAAACTAAGGTGGTTTCTGGTTTAAAAGTGTGATCATTCTTCATATCAAATAATAGAATATTTCTAAAATAGATTAGAATAATTTTCATGTTTTTTAGTTTCTTTAGGTGAAAAAGTTCAAAGTTTGGAACGTTCGGATCAAACATACACTCCATTCTAACCCTTATTTTTTATTTTTTATTTAAAATCAATATTTATTATTTTCAATATATTTAATTCAGTTAAAATATGTGCTATTAAATAGTTCATAATTTCTTTATTTAAGTTATCTTACATAAAAATATACTTAATAGTTAATTATCTCCTTATTGTTAGTAAAAAATAATAATGGTTTTATTTTGAATATTACCTGTGAAAAAATTAGTTAGAAGTTTATAATTTTATAGAAATAATTAAATATCTAATATGCTATAATTTAGGGTATTTTAAATAAAATAATATTTTATTCATTAAAATATTCTATTATGAATTCCTTCTTACTTTTCTATATTTTTTAAAGCATGAATTTAGGGTAAGTTTATAATCCTTACTCTTATATTTTGATGTCATAGAAAGGGGAGGAGTTTATGGAGAAAGTTAATAGTTATAATGGTATCATCATGATTGAACCTTGACATAGGGGATAAGTTTTATTTATAAAATAAATATAAAATGAAAATTTATATAAAGGGATAATGGGGAGAAGTTTACTTTGTGCAAAAAAATATTACAAATATTAAAATGGAGAGAAATGTTTTTTTATTATTTTAACAAAAAATTATTTTTATGTTTCTACATATTTTATCATGGATTTTGTGACCATAAAAAGGAGGAGATTTTTTAGAATATGTGGATTCAATAATTTCATTAATTTATTTTTGGTTTTTATTCTTGAAAACACCCACAATTCTATTACTAAAGAAATTTAATTTAAGTGAATTTGAGGGAATTATTATATTTATTTAGAATTATATTCAAAGACCTTGATTTGCTGGGAATATTTTTTGAAGTATATGAGATATATTTTATAATATTTTGGAAATATGTTTCACACCCTACGTTAGTAACCATAACATATGGATCAAAAACCCTACATTTGAAATAGAAATTATGGATTATATACCTTATGTTGTTGAGAAAGTATGGTTAAGAAACTCTACATTTATGAAGAATCCTACCTTTGAGGAAGAAAACATATGGTACATCAACCCTACTTTTGTTATCAATGATACATTGTCAACCCTATGATTGGAGTTCTGTCATCACATGAATGAACCCTTCGTTTGACTATTCAACGATGGAGTTTTTAATCTATGATATTATCCATGATTTGTGAAATGATCTTGGTGAAAGTAAATATCTTTTTAAAGTTGTTTTTATGACTGATTTAGAGGCTTTTTTGTGATTATTTTAAAGGATTTTATTCAATGGATTAAATATTTTATATTATTACAAGATGTTATGACCTCTCTTGAATGTTTTTTAATTTAAATATTTGTGATTTATTATGCTATATTTCTAGATTCGATTTTACCTAGAGCTGTTAAACCAATAATATAAATTTTGAATTTCATTTCATCAAAATATACATTACATAAAACACAATACAATATAAAAAGAAATGTATATATAAAAATTTGTGTGTTTTTGTAGATACTGTTACACTTTGGGGAGGAACATGCTATGATTTATCGTCTCACTTTTGTGGTCGTTTTTACTATATTTTTTCATTAAATCATGTTTTATAAGAGAAATGAATCATTTTCCAGATATACAGTTTAGAGATATATATATTTAAACATATGTTTAGATTTTTCTCTATCATTGTTTGAAGAAATCATGTGCAATGTTGAACATCTATTCGTTTCTGTGAATTATTGAATATCTGAATACATCTGTCGGTTATTTCTCTAAATCTGAAGTTTAATCTATATCCTCAAAAAATAGCATCTATTTATTTGGTAGAGTTTCGACTACTTGAACTCAGTTATGGTTAAGTGTCAGCTTCTTTCACTAATTTGAAGATTTTTAGTTCATTATAATAGAACTATATGTATCTATAAATCCTTATTTTAAAGGTGTCAACTTTCTACATTATGTTGTTTTTTAAAGGTCTCTCGATAATAGGACCTAGTGAAAATCACAAATCTCCTTATGTTGAGTGTAGGTGGAGTGGACTAAGGGATATTTGTGCCCTGAACCACTATACATCATTGTGTTTATTTCCTTTATTTATTTCTACTACTCACTAAAATTTAAGACAAAAGGAAAGGTTCGTTGCATAACATGAGAGGTCATCTGAATCTATCAAAGTATTGAAAACCAAAATTCAACCTCCGCCCCCATTATGTCTTTGTATTCTTCATTATCATATTGACCTAACAAGTATAATTTTTTTTCTTGTGGATCTTGTCAATTCCTTTATAGAATTTATTGTATAACCATTAAAAAACATACCATCCTTGGAAATAGCATTGCCATGGAAAGAAAATTATTGATTCCAAAATTAACATTTACTAACTTTTCATATAACAACTTTCTCCTAATAACCTCAAACACAATTTGAAATGAATTTAATACTTCTAATAAAATTTTGAGTATACAATAATATCATCAATGAATTCAACAAAACACTTATAAATATAATAGTTTAATACTCTATTTATTAAATCCATAAATATATGGGGTGGTGTTTTTAACCCAAAAGACATTATTTCAAATTCATAACTAACATAACTCATACAAAAGGATATCTTTGGGATACACTGCTTAAATTTTAACTGATAATAACTATAATGAAGATCAATCTTTTAGAAGTATTGATCCACTTTAATCTAATCAAATAGGTTGTCAATATAAGGTAATGAATACTTGTTCTTTATAGTAATTCCATTGATTTTTTTATAGTGGATGCTTAAATTCATTAAACCATCCTATATATTCAAAAATTAAATATTTTCTCTAAATGGTGAAACACTTGGATGAGTGATACCTTTATAACATAAGTCCTCAAAATGTTTATTTCACTCAAAAAAATTCATTAGATACCTTATATACTATGGATTATACATGAATTTTTCATGAGAGATAAGATCAATAGAGAATTTAATATCTTGATCATGGGGAAATCCAATTAACATTTTAGGATATAAATCTATATATTCTTACAAAATAGACATCTATTCTTTTTTTAAAACCTCATTACTCTTAATATATTAAATTCTATCCATTTCCTCCATAATTTTTTAATTAATATAAGATCTTGGGGTGGTTCTTTGATAGATTCAGGTACTTAAATATCCTCTATAAAAAAAACTATAAATTCACCAATGCTTCTTAATTCACTCTCTCTATAATAAATTGTTTCTTTAGAAATTGAGTTCAAATACAACATTAATATTATATAAAAATCCCCTAAAGTTATGGTGATTATATTTGTAACTAAACAACACCCATGCATTCTAATTTGAATTTCCTTGTATATATTTACTAAAATCCTAGTACCACTCTATGTTTGAAATAATGAATCATTATTTAATACATCAAGGGGTGAGTGAATATTTTTTGAAAACATGACTAATAAAAAAGAGTGTGTAGAACAATAACAAAAGAAAATATTGTAATCTTTGGTTGTATAATAAACATACTCATTATCGCATAATTTGGAGCTCCAACATTAGCCATTGTTTTTAAAAAATATTGTACTTGATCCATGGGACTCCTATGGAGTAGATTCCCATAGAGAATAGGTAATTTATTAGATTAATATATAATCTATTTATAGTTAAAACATTACAAATTTAATAATTATCTCTTACCATTAACTCACGATCTTTATTACCTTTCACTCTATATTTAAATCACATATACAATCCTATTATGCAATCCCCTACATGTTTCTTCCCACATTAATTATATATATGTAACTACACTTTTCCATTATTTTCATTTTGATTAATTATTTCAACACAGTGATCAAATAAAACCTTCTTCAAAAAATTACATTTGTAAATGAATAATATATGAAACTCTTTATTAGTCTTGATATCACTCATCACAATATATTCATATGTTGAAAATGATTTAGAGAGTAATTTTCTTTAAGGACTTGGGTTTAAACCATAAAATAAATGATCAATATTTATCTTAGGTTTTCATAGATAATCTGAAGACTACATTTCCAGAATTTTGAAAGTATCATCATATGAAACCATTGTATTAGATTTATTTTTTCATAAATTCAATAAATTCCTTCCCATCTAATCATGTTTCACCTGAGAAAAATATTTTTTGAGAAAAATCACCTTGAATGAATTTCACTCTAGGATTTCAATCACATATTCCTTCTTAGTATTTTGAATTAGGGACTACCATTTCTCAGAATATCCCCTTAAATGATACACAACCATGATATATTTTTATTTCTTTGTATACCCCAATTACATAAAGATATTCTCTAAAGACTTTCTCTATTTCTCTGCAACCATGAGATTAGTGGAGTCAATAAATGATGTAGGTAGTTTCCTTATTAAAATAACTAAAGTGATTGATTATTATTGATGGGAAACTAGTTTCTCTATATATAAAGGGATATTTTACATTTCCTAAGTTAATTTTCATAGAATAATATTATTTTTTTCAAAATCCACATTTACACCATTATCCTAATTATTCGTACAATCCACACACTATCTTTTATTATTGGTTTTATTTCTAGTTATTAAATCATGCACCATTACCTAACAAATAACATAGCATAGTTAGTAATATTAAAAACTGTAAATGTATAAAACATGATGAAGATTTCATTTCTACCATAAATATAGTCATATTCTTAGAATACCAATCAAAACAATTATAAAATAATCTCTATAATTTAATAGCTATAAAATACATTTTCTCTTACTACATTGTTTTAAATATAGTTCCTACGGATTTTAGAAATCCTATCAAAAATACCAATTATAACACCACCAACCCTAGTTACAGAAAGATGGTGGGATATTTATTACATATTAATTAGACTAAATGAGATCTCATCTCTAATATCAAGGTTCAGTAGTCCTTAAGATAATTGATACATGAACATTACATTTTAACATGTCATGTTACATTATTTGATTATAAATAAGTAATATTTACTTATATACACATATCCAAACATACATAATATTCCACTTCATTACCTAGGGAAATGGTAAACAAAATAAAATGGTGATCTAAGAATATCTATAAGGGAGATGGTATAGTGGGTGATAATATGATATAGTAATGGCATAGAAAATAAAATGGGAATATATAAAAATGAATGACATGATAATTCATATATAATAATAACATTATCCATAGATGAATATGAAAAAAATAATCACATGGATAAAATTGAATGATCTCTCAAAAATAGAAATGATAGAAATACATAATTCTAAAAATAATCAAACATACGGAGAATGGATTCTGTGAATACAAGATACATAAACTGTTAGGACACACCCATTTCCCCATTTTAGTTATCTCATGAGACATAATAATTCACAATGGGTATATATAATTTTAGGCCTCACCAATCACATTAAGAACAATGAATTCAATTGTATACTAAAAGAGCATAGTAAAGACATGAGATAATGTTGAAGTTGAAATAACTTAGAAATACTTTGAATAATTTCTCATTCAAGTTTATATTATAATATTTTTACTATATAAGAAAAATGATTTGTATGCGAATGAAAATTGATTTTCCCAATCTATGAAATAATAAGGCTATATAGTTTAATTCCCTTGAAACATATTGAGGATAATTAGGGATTCACATTGATCAAATAGGTACCCTTATCAAGTTAAGAATACTAAGTTGTAATTATCGGGTAGTTGAAAAGATTATAATGATCAATATGCTTAGACAATAAAACACATGTATATGTGATGGTACGAGACCAAATAAATTATGGATAAATATTATATTAAAAATAGTATTATGTAATTATATATATTTGATATGTATTAAGGATATGAAATTTCCTTAAGGAAAGACTTCCTCATCAGCATGAATTAATGGAAAATGTGAACTTGTGCCAAAATTGAGTTTAAACTCTTTGGGACCTGATATAGGCAATACCAACCAAATCTCCATCATCCTTATTGATAAAAAATCCACATATCAAATATAATATATCTGTAATATAATAAATACATGGAATATAAAGTGATTTGGATAATTGAGTTTATGGCTACATGAATGTTTAGGCATAATAATGACTTGTGAATAGAGTACAATGGGAGTAAAATGGTGTCCCGTATGTATAATATTTGATAAGGATTGTAGTTACAATGCTATATTGACAATATTTAAATAATTAATTAGAAATTTAAATGTCCAAAATAATGGTAATGTAAATAAGAATTGAAAATAAAGGAAAATGGACCCTAAAAACACTTTAAATTATTAGCCTAGAGTCTCCCCACAGAATAAAATAAGCACTTCCATATTTAGACAGAGCTATGGGAGAGAATCATTAAGAGAAATTTAAATTTTGTTTTAGATAAATGAGAACAGTACGTGGGTATTTATAGGTGTGGTTAGTGGAATTTAAGTAAATCAAGCACTGGATATTTTATTTTTCCATTATCATAACTATTACACTACCCTCATGGTCCCCCAGTAGCTCTCAAAATGACCCAATATAATTTTTAAAACCAAAATTAGATAAATATAACTACCTTGGTATATATTATTCATATTTACATATATATATATATATATGATGTCATATTTAATGAATTTTACCGTATTTCACTATTTTTTGTTTTATTTTATTATTTTTTCAAATAAATACTAAATTTAAACAGTTATATAATTTAAATGTATTAAATCCATATATGAAATCAATTTTATCAGTTTCATCCTCTAATTCTATACATTTTAACTTTTATATAAGGTTGATTCATTTGATAAAAAATTGGTATTAGAGTAAACACCATATCCTTTCTAAAATAATTTAATATTTAATACTACTTAACCCCTAAATACATAACCCATTATCAAACTGGAATAATCCCTAAGGGTAAGGTGCAATATGGTGGTACTTTCATGGGTTCTTTAATCAATCATTGATCGGGTTGTGATTTCCACAACTTGAACTTCTTCAGTAGATGATTCCACTAAAACAATAATTGTTAAAGTTCATCTCAAGCATGGTTATAGAGAAACACCATTGATGCTACCTTATTTTCAATATTTGATAGATAAACTTCATAAGTAATTTTAATACTAGTTGAGTCCATGTTTTATCCCTTTTTTATCAATTATATCTCATAATTACCATTAATATACAATGACTCTAATTATCTCCTTATAACAACTATATCACCAATGGTCATAATGCCCTATGGTTATAATACAAAATGGTTTTGAAATATCCATATTTAATATTAATTCATAGAAATTAATTCAAACTAATACCCTATGTAATAAATATCAATTATAGTTCTTTAAATATGTCAATTCTATGGCCTGTAGTATTTTTCTTTTGTGATGTTCTTGTTACAGTTGTGATGTTTTTAGATAATCTGAGCTAGGAGACATCTATATTATACTCTCATTATTTATTTATTTTTATTTTCCATTATTTTTTATAGAGTTATTAATAAATTTATATATTTGATTTATCTTGTTTATTTTTTTAAAAATACTTATTTATTACAAGAATTGCCTTGTTATTATAGGACATCTCTTATTCTTAAATAAATAAAAAGTGTAAATAACACCACTTAATTTTCGTGATCCACCTAAGAATAAGTATAATAATTAGTTATTCCTTAATACCCTATATTTGGAGGTTTTTTTGTTCAATTATACTCAATGAATCATGGATTAATCCATTAACTTGAATAGTTCCCATGTTTCTTACTGTTCAAATGTTGGATCATATATAGATAGTTTAATGGAACCTTCCTTTATTCTATGATTTTAATTATCTTATTCATGTCCATATAGAATTAGTTATATTGAATACAAGCCTTTATAAACTTATAATATCTCTTTTTCCCCTTAAGTTAGTTCCCAAGTTACTTATTCCCACACTTTTGACATGTGGGTAGTTGAATCTTATTCCCTCTATGAGATATATCAATTTATCCTATAGAATTAAACACCATTATCTAATTTGTTTTCCTCCCACCCCAAGATAACATTGATAATAACCAATATTCACCTTAACTTTAATCTCACATCAAAAAATTTCAACATAGCAATAAAGGTTTCAAATTCTAAATAATTTTGAATACTCATCATTAGTCCACTAAAGTACTAGTCATCCAAAATTTTTGGCTCAATAATAATTATAGGGGAATAAAATTTAAGAATTATGAATTCTCCCTCAAAATAATTAATTGATTTATTCTCCCTTCTATTAATTCCAAGAATATACCCCTCTATTTTTCAAATGGAGAGTGTGAGAAAGATATTTATTAAAATATATTTTCATAAATTCATCCCACTCCATTGATTAAAAATATGGTTTGGGGTTTTTATGATTGATAAGTCTCAAATACTAATCATATTCCCCATATAGGTCATATACATGTGATATAACTTTTTTTTATCATATAATTAGAAGATATTTAAAATTAAATCAATAAAAATAATACATTATTTTATTATTAGGGGATCATAACATCAACTAAAAGTTGAAGTTATTTGTTAAATACACTAATAAACCGCAACATTTTCTCTTGTGGGATAATGAATATGTTCTATATGATTCATGTTATTATTCATAACTATATTCGGTTTTACAATTAACAATATGTGGTTTTTGAACTACCACTCATATCATTTTAGGAATCGTATTTGTAAAGTCTTTAAATTTCCCATCACATTGGTTTTTTTCATGATTCCTTATATTACTAATGATTCACTAAAATAGACTAATTTAAGGGATTATAATTTTCAAATTAATTGGTATAGAGGCCAACAATTAAAATTTAAATAATTAATCAAAAATAAAATTTAGTGCTAACCTTTTAATTTGTAAATTTCAGTTTAGGTTATTCATGGTAAATTTTCTATTAGGTTCTTTAAACTAATACCCCAAAATATATAGACCTTTTTAATATATCAACTAAAATATATGATATCTTATAAAAAAATATTACATAATTTTTAACATAATTTTCTATAAAACAAACCAAAAATCTAGAGGACCAGTGTCTTTGGGTGATTAGTTACATAATAAATTATATTTAAAATAAGATACATTACCTTCATTTGTTATCATAATAATGTGATACTAAGACCTATTGGACTTTTTTAACTTAATAATATACAATAGGGACATACATAATATAAAATAGTGTGTTGTAAAGCTCAGAAAGGGAATATGCATGAAGATGAAGTATAACATATGAGTCAAGAGGCATAATATGATAACATAAAAATGGAAGATAGTATAAAATCACAAGGAATAAAGTTATAAAGTAGATGTAACATTAATATCATAACATCCTAAAAATGTGTAACAAGTATAAAACATGTCATCAAAACACAATTTGAGGCTCACTACCATGACATCAAAACATAATGTGCTAGGAAAACTACACACAGACTATGAATGGTGTCTCAGGATTGGTACACATTACCAAATAGATTTGGGGAATGTATAATTATACACCAAACCATCATGTAATTAAAAGTACATGCATATTTTTTCAACACAAAAATACGTATAGATAACTATAACCATGAGAAAACCCATAAGAAGGGAATGGGTTACACAATCATATCATATAGAATAATAAAAAAAATAATAAATAGTCCAAAGAAAATAAATTATTAAATATCTATAGATATAAATAAAATTGTATTTAATTTAAGGTTATGAATATGGAACAAGGGTGACGAAAAATTCATAAGAAATAAGTGGATAAGTAGGTCTAGAAATAAACCTCTTAAGTAGTTTTTTTTAAAAAAGTGGTAAAAAATATATAAATAGGGTAAGATAATTATGTTTTCATTAAAACAATAATTTAAAAAGAGTAGTTTTTAAAAAAAATATTATTTTTGGAAATCATGAAAGATAAATCATATTAAAATATTGATACATGTAAAGGATAAGGCATAGAAATGTTCCATATGTTGTCAGGGAAATATTGATGAGGGAACATGAAAAACCAATATATCCCATTATAAGAAAGGAAAAACAATATTGGTATATATGAATGGAACATATATATATAATATTATTTTTCATGTGAATAATTGAGAGATAAAGAGAGGTATAGAGAGATAAATCATTACCCAAAGGAAAAAATAGTGGTTTTGGAGTTCCCACACTTTAGGTGTTAACTCGGATTAGAACACAAATATATTATATTAAATTAGAGAATTAAATTCATAAAATAATGTATTAAGTAACTTAGTTATGTTTAATTAATTTATTATTATTATTTAATGTTCATTTTTAATCATTTTATTATTTCCTAATGTCTATTTTCATCATCTGGGGATGTTTATTACATGATTCCAAGGTCACATTAATTTATCATCTTTAAGGGAAGTTCATTCCAAATGAATCAAAAACCCCAAAAAAAGTGTAATAGATGTATTTCCAAAATTTCAAATTGTTATACATATATTGTTTTAAATGTAATAACAGTTCACATCATATAAATATTATCATTTAATAGTTAGCTCCTTTAGGAAGTTTTTCTGACCAAAGTAAACTTAATTGGTTTTATTTAATATTTATGCCTATTTACCCATTCCAGAATATAAAACTCAACATAATATACTTATTAATCTCATATCTAACCATAAAATTAATATTACAACCATCAATTAAGGTAATGTTGAAAAATTAAATACATCATCCATAGAGGTGACGCCCCAACAATAACATGGGTGACGTTTTCCTATTAAAACAAATAAATAAAAGTTATGTAATTTTTATTACATTAATATAATAACATTTTAGTATAATATTAATATAAATATAATTTTATTTTTATAGTTATCAAATATTTTGAGGATGTGGAAGAATTATATAACTTGAAAGTGCTCGATTAAGATAGTTTACCTCTTCCTTTGGACGTCCTTCATTGATATGCTAAATTTATTAGGGAGTGATATTTTAGGAAGAAAAAATCAATAAAATAGGTAAGTATATTGGTAATGTATTTTAAAAGGTATTTGAAAAGGAAAGGTTCTTATTATATTAGTATATTTTGTGTGGTGAAGGGTGGTATTTATAAGAGGAGAGGGTTCTTTTGGAGTAAAATATTATATCTATAAACAGTGATCAAACATGATATTTAATTGTAAATAGATTATTATTTATATATAAATGGTATGTAAAAGTATTTATATAATATTTATAAACCTAAAAAATCCATTCATATCATCTATTAAAAAATACAGCACATTTATGGTACTTATATAGAATTTTATTATTCATCTCTATATTTTACTCTTTATGAAAAATACCAAAACATCACCCTAAAAATATAATATTTTTATCCAAAAATTGAAATCCATTTTATTAGAATAATTTGTTAAAATAAGAAATTTAATTTTAAATTAAATGCGTTTTATTTAAAAATATTAATTTTTTATGACAAGATTGAATTTTTTATCCTTAAAATTTCACTTAAAATTTTATAAAATTCTATTATTATTTATATAAAAAAATTATTTTTTATAAAACCATCTTAGGAAAATAAAATTTTATTTAAAATTTTAATATTTTTCAAAAAACAAATATAACAAAAACAAAACATATAAGTTTTTCAAAAAATTTAATTTTGTTTTCCTTGATTCAAATATTTATTTGATCATATTTAAGAAATTTATTTTATTATTTTATAATATAAATTTTGTACATTTTTAATTTATTGGGTATCCAAATATTATTTTACTATTCTAATCAGTCAAGTTACTATTCAAAAGTTCAAGTTACTTTTCAAATGGTCGTATTTACAATGACCATATAACCTTTACACATCCTATAAATACCTCTTCTATTCCTCATTCACTATAATTCCTCTCATGGTTCCATGTTATGCATTTTCAAAATTTTAGTTATATTATAAGTTGTTTGTTTATTTTCTATGGCATTGTTTGCATCTGTTATAATATTTGGAGACCATGATGTACCAAAATATCAATTCATAGTGTTATTATTTACTTATGTTTATTATCATGTTATACTATTTTTAATTATTTAGAGAATATTCATAGCTAGTATATAATGTTCTATGTTAGTCTATGAAAATATTATTCATTTTTTTATAGGTTGAATTATTCTTTATGCCTAAATAAAACACTTATATATTGAGAATTAAATTTTATATAGAAAAACTCTAGGTCATGAAATTTTCACCAGTTTTAAAGTATCTCTATTTCAATTATATTTTTTCCATTAGTGTATTGAATCCTTTTGAAATCACATAGAAATTAGTACCACATTTATATTGTTTATATATATTCTTAATTTTTTAGTGTCATAAACTACTATTTATAGTTTAATGAATAATAAAAATCATGGTTTATCTATAAAATATTATTAAAATTTTATATGAAATATTGAAAATATGAATTAAATATTAAATGTCACCAAATTATAGAATAAATATGGATTTAAAATTTGTGAATAATAATTATATGTTAAAATAATATGAGTAAAAACAAAAATATTTTATTAGGTTTGGGAAATCCCTTGCCATAGAACCGTATAAAATTATGTTTTCGTGTTCCTAATATTGATACTCAAAGTGAATTGGTTTAGATAAAATAAAAGACGTATTAAATCATTATAGAGTTGATTGGAGTTATAAATATTAGGCTATATATGGCGAAGAAATAAATATAAATAGAGAGTAAAATAACAAAAGAAGTCATAAATAAATTAATTTATATTCCAGTTTATATGATGATGTATAACATTTTAAGTAATAAGAATAGTTGGTAAATATGAAATTTGTGACCATCATAAATTGTTTAAGGGAATAAATAATTGTTAAAATATATCATTTTATCTTTATTATGAAAATTTTACAATGATAACACTGGTACTAAAACAAAATTGAATAGGCCCTAGTTATTAGGTAGATGAGATGTAATGTAAGATCAATTAAGAAATGAATTGAATAATATGAACTAAGAGTTTATCTCAATTGGGACATGGTGAATATTGTATCGATATTTACACCAAGATTTTGATAAAACTAAAAAACACATATATCCTATATTTTGGTATATAGATAACTTCCAAATTGGGATCATATCATCATTTTTTCATAGGAAAAATTCATTCTAGATTTTTCAAGTTTTTTTAAAATTGTAATTAATGATAACATAAACATAGATGTGTTGGATGGCAATTAAAGTTGACTGTAATGAAATGGAATGAATGTAATCTTTGGAATTCAATTTTACACTATGGTGACCTAGTGAACAAGACAAAGGGAGATGTCTAAAATGGATTAAAAATAATTTTAGGTGAAACGAGAATTTTTAGGGATTTGATGAATTGGATATATAGAAGAAGAACATATTAAAGACTATAATGAGCCTAATGATTTCCCTTATATCATGGTTAGTGGTAAAAATTACATAGTGATATTAAGAATGGTTAATGAAATAATAAGGGAAGATATTGTAGATTGACCATGTGTGGTTTAAATGGAAATTTTCATTTCAGATCCTATGGAAAAATAAAAAACTTCTATGTACCATGACTTATTGGAATGTTGAATAGGCAATGGGAGTTTTGAGTTGAATTAAGAGATAATTATACCATGTATGAATTCATTATATAATGGAATTTTAATTCAATATATATCTATAAGGTTGAAACAGGTTTCCAAAATTGTGGGATATAAAGCGATATAATATCATAATCCAGATTTGGAGGATGTTACCAAGGCCATATAATGGTGTAAATTGTTATTCCATGGTGGAGTTCCACTAATAAATAAATGAAGTGTTTCTATCATTGATTCATGATGATATATTTTTATAAATATTCACACATTTTTGAGATAACTACAATTAGATTATGGAGATACTAGAGGAGAAGAACATTTTTTCACACTTGATATAGATTCTAGAGGCACTTAACATTGGAAGTGATGATTGATCAACTAGTTGAGACACCTTTAGAAATTTATTTTTTACTTGGATTTCAAAACTATCTCATTGAACCATTCCTTGATATTACTGATAATATTTTATGATAAAAGTTTGGATAGAATATACTTCACCATATAATAATATTATTTGATGTGATTGGAGGGAAAATATTGTGTTTCTCCCATACCTCTTATAGAATGATTAAACATAAGTTATAGGTATAAAAACAATGAATAAAATTTAGAGGAAACTCTATAATATCCAATAGGATCCAATATAGTAAAGGAATCAGGTTTACTAATATTTTGGGATCAATTTGACTAAAATAGATAGAATAAATCTATAGATGAGTTCTTCATTTGGTGGAGAAAAATTGTAAGCTCAATTTAAAGAAATGGATAAATTCTTGAGGATAACATAACGATGATAAATTTGATAAATTTTCTCCCTTATACGATTGAAGAAAAAAATTTAAAACTAGAGGATTAAAACTTGGATGATGGAGCATTAAAAAGATCAATAATATCTTAAGAGTCTATGAGATGAGTAGATGGTTATCCTTAAAGAGAAAAGAAAAATATGAAGAAAAAAATATATAGTTTTCAAAATGTTACAAGGTTTAAAACATTTTGATCTAAATATTTTTCATGAAGATGAAGCTAATAATAATGATGATTTCATTAATTTAATTATATTTCTATCATTCTTTTAATAATTATTGTTTTGTATCAATGGTAAATATAATAACCCAAATTCTTTCTATATAATTTTCTCATTATTTTTCCTTAAAATATAATAGTATTATGATTAATTTTATTTTAATTTTATTATAAAATTAAAGAAAATTATTTTAGATTGATTTTATAGATATTTAAATAAAAATTATAAGATAAATAAAATATATAAGAACATATAATTTCATAAAAAATGTACCTATATGAAGTATGGGGCTTATGAAATGGAGTCTCCAATTGATGAATTGTATTTGTTGTCAATAAGGTTATTTGTTGTTTATTAAGATCTCAATATGTGTTGAGAGTTTATTAGGATTCATAAGGGTACTTCCATGTTATATACAAAAGTTAATTGAGGCTGCATCTTGAATACATTATATGGATAGATTCAAGAAGCTTCAAGACAAAGATAGCATGTTTAGTGTGAAAAAAAACAATGGATATTCATTAATAAAGCTACTATGGTTAGGTGTAATAGAGAAATTTAATGGTGTTGTATGATATTTATATAGTTTTTGAAGTGTCTAGTAATTCATTAATATCAGTTACAGAACTTATTTTAATATGTACTATGTTCTGGAATTTCCGGTGGTATGTTTAAGATATGAAATTTTAGTATGTATTTTCATTAATTAAATATTATTTTAAAAGCTTTTACTGTACACAAACTAAAATGATATATCACATATTAGATAAGAAAATGTGTCAAATAATAAAATATATGGTAGATAAAAAGATATTAATAAATTATAATTTCTTCAAAAAGAGTATTAAGAATGCTTAAAGTTTTAAAAAATATTTTCCTTCAATAAATGGAGTTTTTCATTATATATGATATATTAATTTAAAAGATATTTTTATAAATTGTAGAATTTTAATTTTTAAAAATTAACTTATTTATTGAATTTATCATTTCAAAATTATCTTATGGTTAATTTTATTTATTTTTCTAAAATAATTTATATTTAAGAAAATAGCTAAAATACTAATTTTTCTAAAAAATAACAATTTAAAAACATTATCTTAACAGAAGAGTGGGTTAAAATTTTATGAAAAAAATTATTTAAAAGATATAAATTTAAAAAATAATATAAATTACATAAAAAAAATACTATGTTGAATTTATAAAACACATGTTTAACATTTTGGATATGCAACTAATAGTACATACTAAAAAATTAGTTTTATAATATTATATTAAAATTTATATTTTACTCCTTTTAGAAATTAAATACTAAAATAATTAATATTTTAGATAAAAAATTAATATAAATTAACAAGTTATATTTCATTTCTAGATTTAAAGATTGGATTACAAATATTAAAGTTTATCACCATGATAATAGTGAAACTGTTATTTTTATAGATTTTTTTATTAATATTTTGTAATTATAATATTATAAATTGAATTATTATGCCTTATATAATTACTATAATATGATGTTTCAAAACAAATATAAATATATTAAATACTATATAATTTAAGTTTAATAATGAATAAGATAGGTCCACTTAATCAATAATAAATCATTTTACAATAAAAAATATTTTTCTCTAAATTATCTATTTCAATTTAAAAGTTCATTTTATAAAATTTTAAATATTAAATAATATTTAATGGAGATTAAATTTATGTTTATAAAATATAAATTTTTTAATACTGGTTATTTTAAATTTTTAGTAAAACATAAGTTATATAAAGAAAAACCAGTTACCCCAATATAAACACACACACACACACACATATATATATATATAAATAACTAAAAAAATATAATATCGACTGACATTGAAAATGAATAAAAAATGTTTGAAATATTTTTCTTGAGTCTTGATATTCACATGATCACCCCATACTCTATTATTTCAAACTTTTAGATTCTTTTACCCATGAATAGTGTAATGATCTCATTGAAAAGTAAAGGGTATTCACAAAAGATCCCATTTCTTCCCTTATAAATGGGAATCACTTCCACCCTTTCAATGATCCACATTCCAATAAATATTTCCATTAACTTTTTTTACTATCCTATAATTCACTTACACTACATAAATCCCTTATTCCCTAGAATTTATCCTAATCCCTTCATTTCAAAGAATACTTTCAAGAGAATGTTCAGGGTCCCAAAGTGAGTATTACTTATTTTTTACCCCTTTATTATTAATATTTGTCTTCCAAAACTACCTTATAAATATTAATATAAAGTCCTCAGTGTCATTATAATACTTATGTGTAATTAAATTAGTGGAACAACATTTATTTTCCCCTTCCATCCACTTCAAAAAATAAAATAACATCGATCGTATGTTTTTTGTGGACTGCCACCTACTCGAAAAATCGTCTTTTATTTTTCAATAATGTATATCATCATTGGTTATAAGAATTTAATTAAGTGAAAAACTATAATTCACCATAATTCCCACTAATTCATCATTAAATGAAAATGTTAATCTTGCATTGTTTAAGCTACTACCTCCACGAATTAATGTTATTTATTTTAATTCAGGATTTTCATTATTTATCTAAACCATTTAAAATATAATTCACCAACATAAAAAAAACCAATATACTTTAATTATTATTATATTATTATAATGATATTATAAACTTCCTTAACCATTCTCACCCATATATTTATAGTGTGTTCTTGTTTCGGTTGGTTTAACCACCTAGATGAACAATGGTACAAAACTCTAGCATGGATGAATATGGGAATATAAATAAAAATATTTTTATAATTAAATAAGAAAATAATTATTTTTTTATGGTCATATAAAGGTTATATTATCTATTTAAATTATTATTAAATATTATATATTAGTCACTAAAATTACTGAAATAAGAATACACTAATTAAATCACCATTAGTGTTTTCATATTAATCATCAAAAAAAGAGATGGATTGATCTAATAATAGGAAGTATTCACTGATTCTACCAAAAATATATTGGAAACTCATGAATTATTTAACATCACCCTTATTTTTTCATGGGGATTTGTTCATATGTTATACCACCCCATTATTCTAAGGATTGTACTCCACCATCTACAATATTTTGATTCCTTCATATTGAAAAAATAAAAAATGCTTCACCTATGTATTATCTTTCATTTTTTTCCCTAAATAACATATCTTATTTCTATATTAAATATCCTTTCATGATTTGAATTTTTTTAGATTATAAATTCATAATCCTTTCTCTTGATTGGGTACACCCATCATCTCCTAGAATAATAAAAAATGAATGATATAAAGTACCTTGTTCTTCCCGAGGATGTAACCAAGGATTGAAAAAAATAGATCAACTATAAAACCTATTCTCTCCTAACCTTCAATTTTAAAACATTAACATGTTTTTCAATCAAAAAATAAAATTCTCAAAAAATGATAAGGATACTATTATATGTCCAAGAAAAAACTTTTGATCGGTCTGAATCTTCAGTCCTCATTCAAATATATGGCCATTCTTCTCATTCCATTATGTCATCAATGTTTTTATAGATGTATTTGATGAAACACCTATATCATCCAACCTATGTGTTTCACCCATAATCACATATACACTCATTGAGATCTTTTCAAAATTCATCACCACAAGTTTACACTTTATATTCTTCATCACACTATTCTTGATGTAAGTTAAGCATCCATTGTCTTTAAATTATCTCGGAGAAAATATATTCTTCTTCTAGACATTCAAATGGATTACTCCCTATATGATTCAAACCTTACAATTATGTATCCTCAATTTGATGGTACTGACTCTGACTATCTTAAAGGATTTATTGTTCCCCTTGTACACAGGTCATCTTAGATAGGTTCATACTCATCAAATAATTCACATAGACAATTCATATACCACATTTCCCTTTAGTCGATTATCCATGCACCATTGGTATATTTACTATATTTAGTACTCATCACTACTTCCCTGGATAGTATGTATCTATTTATATAAGTACTAACTATATTCCTTGGATAGTTATTTCCACTTATCCTCTAGAACATTTTTTTCTTTTGTGACATTAACTCATACAGCCTGATCATAGTATCCAAATTTCCCTTCACCTTTTCTTCTATGCAATTCTTCATAGGACCCCTTATTCATTGGAAAAAAAAGATTTTGGCAATATAATTTACACCAAGTTAAATCCATTTATCCTTCATCACAGTCATAGGTTTTATTTAAATTTACTATAGGAAATTATATTTTCAAAAAACCACTTTAATATTAATTTTACACAATTGAAAATTATTCTAGTCTAAATTTTTGATCTTTTATTTCAGATCCATCTAGACATGTCATCAGTCCAAAAACTCCTTGGGCTATAAAATTCTTTTTATGTCACTTAATGGGGAAAAAATAATTGGCCCAGTATTGTAGTGATAATTTTTATCTAAAATAAAGTACAAAAATATGAACTGGAATCAATGTGAAAAAAACCCCAAAAAATTGACAAAAAAACAATGGGCATATAGAAGGTTCATTGTGGGTGAAATTGGGTACAAACTATTTCTCACAATCATAAAGAGAAAATACTCAAAATATTCTATCTTGAATAAATTGAGAAATTCCTCATAGATAGAATTCAAATAATAAACTCAAATCAGAAGATGATTAATATTGAAGATAATGATTTTGAAAGAGAGGAGAGCCTCATTTTATATGGAATAAGGTTCTTATTGAAAGATATAATTGAAATCTTCAAGATAGTTTATGAACTCTTTTAAATTAATTTTATCTCCCTTGACATTTTGGGTTGAGGAAATCAATACATCTTGTTTTATATGGAATAAGAACTTGATAAGTGTTATCATGTCCATGGTGTATCCCAGGTGTGATTTGAGTGACATATCCCCGAACCATATTGATAATGATAACAACATCATGATTAAAGAATGAGGATCCATGATTCCTTGTGACAAAATACTTCCTGATACAGTGGTTAGGTGGTGAGTCTCAGTGATAATAAAACAATGGTGCAAGATATTTGGATATGGTAGATTATCATTGAAGGGGAGGCTAAGATGTATGGTATTTGGTTTAAATGGAGGATTATTGGGTACAAAACTTAATCCCAAATCAATTTCCATAAGGAATGGTGGTTGATATATATTCTTGGATGGGTTACTCCACTTATCACCAATTACATTTAAAATGGGACACCAAAAGGGTTTATGTGTTGATCCAAGAAGTTATGGGCTCGAAGAAAATATCCTCACACATTCTATAAAATTTTTATTATTATAAATTAAACATTTCTCACAGTGTACATGATATAAATTTTATTTTTTGAATATATAGAAAAACATAATAAATTTACCTCAACCCATATATGAGATAAATTTATTTTTTTAGATATTTTTTATTCTAGATGATATTTTTTTATATGAGATAAATTTCATTTTTCAAATGATGTTTCATTAGGAATGGAATTTATATTATCTCATACAATAGATAAATTCATTTTCTAAAATATATAATAAGTTACTTGAAATTTATCTCATGTAAGGGATTAGATAAATTTCATTTCTAATAGATGTATCCTTCAAGATGAAGTTTTTCTCAATTTATACATGAGATAAATTTCATTTTTTAACTAAAGATTCATTATAGATAAAATTTATCTCATTACTCACATGCGATAAAGTTCATTTTTTTAAAACATATATAATTATAAATTAATTAAACCTCATATCATACATGATATCAATTTCATTTTTTAAAATTTATATCATTCATAGTAGGTGATATTTGTCTCATTTCATAGATATGGTGAATTTCAATTAATAAAATATATAACATTTCCCATGAAATTTATAAAATAACATAAATGAAATAAATCTCATTATATAATATATGTGCTTTTTTAGGTGAGATTTATCAAATACTATATATAAAATAAATATAATTATAAAAATGATGCATCATTACACAAAAACAATTTCCTTCTCATACAAAAGATAACTCTTCTTTTAAAAAAATATTTAACATAGTATATAAAATTTATCAAATCTTGTATATCAAGTAATTTCAATTTTTTATAACATGTCTCATTACATATTAAATTTCTAAAATCTCATAAATTTGAAAAAAAATATTTTATATAAGTTTTTTTTATAAATAAAATATATCTCATCTCACAATTGTGATTAATATACTTTTTAAAAATTATAATGTGACATTATATTTATTTCAACTCATAAATAAGATAAATTTCTTTTCTAAAAAGATATATAATTATAGGTAATGTTTATATCAACACATAAATGACATAAATTTTATTATATTTAATATGTATTATTGAAAATAAAATTTATATCATCCTAAAAATGAGATAAATATAATTGTTTAAGACATATAACCTAATATGTAACATTTATCACATTAGTCACATGGGAAAATTTTTATTTTTATAGGATGTTTCATTGTAGATAAAATTTATCTCATCTCATATATGAGATAATTTTAGTTTATAAAAGATATATCATATTCCATGAAATTTATCTCAACACATACATGTGCTTAATATCATTCAAAAAAAATATATCATTACAGATAAAATTTAAGTCATCATACATATGATAGATATAAATCTATAAAATATTTATCATTGTAAGTCAAATTTTTCTCACCCTAAAAATGTTTTAAATTAATTTTTTAAAAATAAGTGTCATTATAGTTGGCATTTATTAAACATTAAAATTAGATAAATTTAATTTTTTTAATATACATCATTATTCCTCATATTTATCTTATATAATGCATGATAGTTTTCAAATATCATCATACATTAAATTCAGTGATGTACATGAGATAAAGTAAAATATTATGTCATTTGATATAAGATATGAGTTTCACATATAAATTCAAAAAATATATGTTTTGAAGAATATATCATTATACATAAAATTTATCTTTAAAGTTTCATGTGACAAATAATGTATAAGAATGTGTAAATTATAATCTTTTATAAATGATAAATGAGTAAAAATAAATTTATATTTCAGAGGTAAAATTAATTTTATGGTGATAATTTTGTGTTAGTGTATGAAAAATATATTTAATTATATTTTTCTATATATATTTTTATATTTAATTTAAATTGGTTAAATAGTTATATATATATATATATATAACACATTTATATATATAAAAATATTAATATTTTAAAAACTAAAAATAATCATATGTAAAATGTATTATATTTTAAATTTTATACATATATATATAGAATTTTTCATATCAAACTTTGTTTGTGTTAAATTTAAATATATATTTAAAGTTTGAATCATGTATATGCCTTGAGAACTTGTAACTGGAAAAATTAATTTTAGTGGTATTTTTCTTAGAGATTCTACCTTGTGTGGTTTATTGTAAAACTACTTAGCTTTCTCTGTTATAATTGTTCATTCTTTGATCCTTTGAGTTCAAGAAGATTCAAGGTTATAGGGGTTGGTCAGTTCAATCCCTCGAGGTTAAGGAGCTTTTGTATGTGAATTTTCACCTTTGACTCATTTATCGATGAATTCATGGTGGGAATATATTGTTCATTATGAAATTAAATAGAATCTTAGGGCTAGAGATTAGCATTGCTTCTAAAAAGCCTTCAGTTGAAGAATCTCCAAGCATGGAACTCGATACATCCTAACAAATATATAGTCAACGAAGATCCATTAGGACATTGATACCTCCCAAAAAGTTGTATCTTATGACTCTTTTATCGATTAATTATGTATATAAATTTATATTTCTCTTTTTGAAAACAATTCATCCCTCTTTTAGTTATATATCATCCACTCTTTGGCACAACACTTTTGGTCTTTTTTTTTAATCGTTGGGTCTATTTTTTATTGAATTTCTATCTAGAAGGTTTGTCTTCTACCATTGTATTAGTTATCTTTTTCTTTGTTAGAATCCCTATATTCTGTTGAGTATGTTATGTGATCCTATACACTATTTCATTTTTTTCCACATTATCTATGTAATGTTATAGCTTCGCTTATGTTTTATGTTAAAATTCACTATTGAATATTTTTTTATAGAATTGAGCAGTTAAATTTATATTATATATTCATTGATCATGATCTATATCTATTTTCATTTCAATTGTTGCTCTTAACCTATTGGACTTCTGTTTATATAAGATTCTACTTTAGTTGAGTTTGATTGATCTACCAAAAAATAAAATCTTAACCATGTGATCATTAGAATATTACCCGACACATTGATCCCTTGAGTCTCCTAACAAACTATATCTTCTGAACACTGTGATTTTATAAAGAGAAAAAGGAAAACCTGGGGATAGTTCGTTTTTTTAATCCATAATCTACGGGATTATACATCTTGTGAAGAATCAATCCCTAAATTTTCAGTTTTTGACACTTGTGGAGATCCTTTGTCTTGAAACTTACAAATCTAATCTATGATATAACATTAGAAAATAATAATTTAATCTTGAAGATTTAAGATTATATTTTCATTCTCAAAAATGGGTTACCAAGTTTTTCTAAAGTATATTTTAATCTATAAGAATATGTTTTTTATTTTCCTTTTATTTATTTTTTTCCTTTACTATTATGAACATGTCTATGGTTTCTTTGTGTCCTCTAGAGTTATCCTACCTGGAATTATGAGACAATACCTTGATTTATTTAATTTAGGAACTTTATGAAACATTCAGGTGTTGGTATGGATATTTTGAGTATAGGTTGAAAAAAAATATAGGTCATAGGAATTATTTTGATTCAAAATTAGCTTCATAAATCTTAGAAAAGAAACATGGGACAATTTTTCATGTGAGTTATTATTTTTGAGTAATTTTTAAATGATAAAAATGGCTTTAAGATTAATAATTTTTAATATGATAATTATAACATGATTAAAATTTTAAAAAAAGTGTGAACGTTTTAAATAAAATATGGTGGTGTTTAAAAATTTTATTTCTAAAATATTATAAAATTATTTTAGGAATTGAAATTGAAATATAAAAATGAGGTTTTAAAATTTATAAGTGAAATTAAATTCTCTAAATTGGTGAATAAAGCTAAATTATAATCACATAAAATTGGAATTTAACTATAGTGTTTTGATATGAATTTGCATTAAACTCACCCAAATATGTTATATGTTTTAATATAAATCAAATAAAATGTTTTGATTTGATTTTTGTAAACACATAAATCTGGTAATTGAAATAAAATTAATACTAAAGATTTTTTATTTATGAAATATTATTTATAACATCCTTTGTTTTGGATCATGTTTATGTTCCAGAAAAAGTTTGAACATTTCATTTAGTGAATGGGGTCAATTTATATTTGAGATTAAAAATTGAATTTTTAGAGTTTTATCACTTAATAGAGATTTTTTTATATGTTTTTTATGTACCAAGAGGTTTCTAGGGAGTTTGGATGAGTTTTAGGAGCATCAAGCTCTGAAGTCTCTCTTTCTTGGATAAAAATTAAGTTTCACGTGATTTATTTAAACCATGTAGACCATTAAGAGAAATTGTAATGCCATGGAGAGGATGTCATGTTGTTATTTAAATACTGAAAGGTGATGTGCATCACCATGCGTGAGGTCTGTACTAAATTGTAGAGGTAGGTGCATGGGATTCACACGTTTTTTCAAATGGTTCACTTATCTTTCATGATTACTACCACTTAACCAGTAGCACTGCATGGTTTCTGTGTGCACAAATAGAAAGTGTATTATTTGTGACGGTTTATTTCTGAGTGAATTCCATCACAAATATCTATTTGTGATGGGGTTCCATCACAAATAATCCCTCACCAAAAACAGTGTCACAAAAGTTAGTTTTTGTGATGGTTCATCATAAAAACAATCTTTTGTGATGGGGGGATTTCCCATCGTAAATAGTTTTATAAACGGGTAATTATTTTCAATGGGCCACTTTTCCCATCATAAAGGAATATTTTTAGTGGGTGACTGGACCATTGCAAATAAATTTAAAATATAACAAATTGAAAAAAATATATCAAAAAATATCAAAATAATTTTAAAAATTGTAATAAATAAATTGTAATAATCTAAAACGATTAAAAAATTGAATAAAATATGTTCATTTAAGTTTTGACATAATAAATATGTCCATAATGTTACCATCACTATAGAGGGGGAGTGGGAAGGGGTGGTTCATCTGGAAGAGGAGGGGAGGGAACCCCATCCCTAAGCCCTGAATAAGCTACCAAATGTACTCGTTCCACTTCTTCCCTCATCGCATCTCCTCTATCTGTTATTAGTACTATAGATAGAGCACATCATACTCCCTACACAAGACCTCAATAACCCTACTCTAAACTCATAGATAATTCTCATACTTTTATATCAATCACTACTATAAAAGAGGCCTTTGAAGTGCTAAAATTGGCCTTTATCAATTCTAGAGAAGTGATGACTACTAGAGAGAGATTAAATCACAAGTATTTTATCAGCTCTAAAAAGCACTGATAAAGGGGAATACTACAGTGTGTTATAATAGCACACTAAAAAACTAGTGAATTGTGTTATAACAGTACACCACAGCACCAAAAACACTAAAAATCGGAAAAATAAAGAACAAAATCATAATTTAAATGAAGAGAAAAAAATCTAGGCTCTTTTTCTTGGTTTTGGTGATGTGATGCATGTTTTAAACTAAAATGACTCTTATATATTGAAAAATTGCACTTGGAGTCATATCAGTCGCACCATGTATCAGAGTGAGGTGTGGTTGATTCTAACACATCTCACATGAAAAATGGGCAATTTTCCTAAAGTATCAAAACAATATGAATGTGTTTGCTTGATTCTGAGTATGTCACTTGTCTTTCTTACTAAAATGTTATTTTAAACTGGAAACAAAAACTTTGACTCATATTGGTCATATCATGTGTCTGTTTGAGGTGATACTAATTCTTACACATCACAAATGACTTATGAATCATTGTTATAAATTATCAATTGATTTTGAGTGCTTTTGATCGGTATTCAGTGAGTGACACTTTCTGAACTGAAATGTTGAATTTAAAATGATAACAGACACATTGAGTTATATCGGACAGATCATGTATCAGATTGAGGTTTGGATGACTCCTACGCATAAAAAATGACTTGTGTATTTTTTTCCTAAAGTTTCAAAACAATCCAAAAGTGTTTCCTTGATTTTAAGTAGATTAGTTGTCCTTTTTATTAAAATTGATGACATTTTTAAATAAAAAGACACACATGAAGTCATACCTTTCACACTATGCATCAAACTGAGGTATGGATGATTCTTACACTTCACAAATTACTTATGGATTATTTTACTTAAGTATCAAAAATGATCCGAATGTTTTTTACCAATTTTGAGTAGGCCAGTTTAAATTTTTATTAAACATGATGTCATTTTTAAAAAAAAAATACACACAACAAGTCATACTGATTACACTATGCGTTAGATTAAGGTGCATCTGATTGCTACACATATCAAATGACTTATGGATTATTTCTCTAAATTATAAGAACAATATGAATGTGTTTTCTCAGCTTTGAGTAGGTCAGTTTTCCTTTTTATTAAAATTGATGTCATTTTTATATAAAAAGATGTTCTTGGAGTCATATCAGTCACAATGTGCATTAGATTAAGGTTCATATGATTCATACATGTCTTAAATGACTTATAGATCATTTCCATAAAGTATCAAAATAATATGAATGCATTTTATTGGTTTTGAGTATGTCATTTTTCCTTTTTATTAAAATTGATATCATTTTGAAATAAAAAGACGCACTCGAAGTCATACTTGTCACACCATGCATCTGATTGAGGTAGGAATGATTCGTACATGTCCCAGGTGACTTATGGATTGTTTCCCTAAAGTATCAAAATAATATGAGTGTGTTTTATTAGTTTTGGGTAGTTCAATTTCCATTTTTATTAAAAGTAATGACATTTTAAATTAAAATATGTACTTTTAGTCATACCGGTCACACCGTGAGTTGGATTGAGGTGCGGTTGATTCATACATGTGAAAAATGAAATATGGATAATTTTTAAAAAAGTATCGAAGCAATCTAAATGGGTTTCCTCGTATTTGAGTATGTCACATGTTTTTGAACAAAAATTTAATTTTAAATAGGAAACACACACTTTGACCTATACTGATCACATCAAATAACGTTTTAATGTGAGACAAATTCTTACATGTCAAAAATGAATTATGAATTTATTTCCTAAGATTTTATGAAAATCCATGCCTGTCTGATTTGTTTTCAATGTGTGAAATTGTTTAAACTAAATTGTCGATTTTAAACTGATAACAGACACATTGAGTCATATCAGTTACACCGTGCATTGAATTGAGGTGCGACTGATTCCTACACAACTAAAATTACTTATGGATCATTTACCTAAACTATCAAAATAATAATAATATGTTTTGTGGTTTTTATTATGTCAGTTTTCCATTTTAGTAAAATTAATGTGAATTTTAAATAAAAATAAGTACTTTTAGTCATACTAACCACACCATGGGTTGGATTGAGGTGTGGCTAATTCCTACACATCCCAAAGTCTCAAAAAATACTAACTAAGAATGTTACCATGTTTCCATTTTCTTTCAATTTCAAACTTCCAACACTACATATTGATTCTATTTTCTTAGTGGAAAAACCTTTCTCATTGTTTAATGTCAAAAGAGAAGAATATTTCAACAACGAGAAAGGTTTTTCGACTAATAATATAAAATCAACGTGTAGTGTTGGCAGTTTAACAAAAAACGTCAATTAAAATAGAATGTTATGTAACATTTATAGAAAGAATCATTGTATATCTTTTGTGGCTTATTGTAGATGGTTGAAAGAAAAATAGGACTTCCCAACAGATCTATTAAAAAAAACTAAATAAGTATTAGATAAAAATTATAAGTAAATTATTTTACAAATATTGTATAAAATGATGAAAAAATTAATTAAATAAGTAATAATAATTCACCCTTTCCTAATGGTTGCATTAATTCTGGATTCATTTCCTTGTTGTCGTTATCTCATTTGTAGGCTCACTCAAAAGAATCCACTTGTACGCGAAATCCATTATTATATGATTAATACTAAAAAGAAATAAATTAAAAATAAATATAAAACAATAAATTAATTATATGGATAATTATTATATTGTGAAAACATTTTTTACCACAATGATATGTCATAAGTAAAGCAAGAATGATGAAAAAAACACAAATAGATCTCGCCCAACAGTAAATCAATGAGTGACGAGGATGAAGAGAAAAAAAGATACATTGTATTGAATCCTTGAATCAACCAAGAGAAATTAAAGATATACTATTGGGTTCATAATATATTTTATTTTTGTATAATAAATAAATAAATACACATAAGATACTCATTATCAAAGCTGAATGTTTCCCATTTGTGAGAATTACATGGATGGAAATCGGATATTTTTAAGGGTGGAACCACATGTAAATGTTAAAGAATGATATATTTTTATATAGATTAAAGTGAAACATACATAGTGTTTATTAGATGTGTTATGAAATAAATTAGGTGGTTTTTAAGAAGTAATAATGAGTGGTTTATCATTTCAAATATTGCTTTATTTTTATTAATTGTAAGAAATAAAAGTAAGGATGAAATGAATAAATAAATTTTCATTGGTGATTGGAAAGTTTTGGTGAAAACCCAAAGGATTAAGACTCTACAAAAAACATCACTTTTTCAAGTATAACCTAAATCATTTGGAGAGGATGAAAATGATGATAATTGGTTTGAATTTATGCATGAGGAGCTTGATCTGAAAAATAAAAATGTGACATGAGAAGCTTGATTTGAATAAAAATAATGAAGTCTTCTTATGGATCAAGTTGTTTCATATATTATTAAAAAGATTCTATTAGTTAAAAACTACATGAATTTTTTAGTTTTTTTCCTAATTTTGTAAACCTCTTAAAATAAATGGTCATGGTAATGTATTATAATGAAACATTTTTTTATGTCATGTAATTGAGAAGCTCACATATTTGGGACATTATATTACCTCTAGAACATAAAAAATGGATTTAAGTTTATCTTAGTAAACAATAAAAATAGATATAATTAAGAATCCACAGTGAACATAGCAAGTCATTAAATTATTAAATACAAACTAACAAAGTTGACTTGAATTGGGATTCTAAAGGTGTAATGATTGTATCCATGAAAAAATAATTTTTATTTAAAAAAATAGATTCTATTAAAACATATTTATTTACATCAATAAATGTTAATATTTTATTTTATAAATTTATATAAATATAGTGCTATAAGATTTATTCCTGAATGATTGAAAATATTCTTTAAAATTAAAATAATAGAAAACATTTCTCATTAAATAAGTTACTTTTCAAAGAAAATATATAATTTAGAAAAATCTTGATCAATCTTAAAGGATTGAGAACAAAAAATTCTATCAAAAATGTCTGATTCTTCTGTACCACATAATGAAACATTATTTTGTTTCTTAAAACTCTCTGATGATAAGGTATTTCCTAGAAAATTACTCATTATAATTTTTTCTTTTCTGACAATATTTCAACAAACAAAATCAAAATATTAATTACAATTTATTCCAAAATCAGTTTTTTCTATATAAAATAGTCCAAGTATTATATAACCTTAAAACTCTATGATTTTTCTTTTTATAGCATTTAATCCATATTATTTAAATTGAAATTGAAATATGTCCAAAATAAAAACTGAAAACATTATATTTTTTCAATAATTAATTAAATAAATAAGATAAAAATTCAAACATATATAATTTTCATCCAATTGATGCACAATATAATATAATACCCCAATGATGTCAGATAATTCATCCTCCAACTGATTTATAATGTAATATTCTAACCCAATGACACCACCGACCGCTATATGGATGAATTTTTCAAAAGTTAATAATTGATAAGTGGTAGTTGTTGTTGAGTCAATAAGGTTTTCCATATTACTTTTCCATTCCTTCTTGTTTTGAAAATCACAAACACCTTATACTTAAGCAAAACTATATTTTACTTCTCTAACGTAAATTTCCTTCCTTATGGAAATTTACCCTAACCTAGATTTATTTATACATATCAATATTTTTTTCTTAATCATAAAAATCAGATTCATACCCAAAACCTCATAATCATATAATGCTTAGATATGAAGAATTCTGTTTTAGGATCCGAATTCTGGATACGAACTCTAATAAAGTTTCACTCCGAATTCTGGATACGAACTCTAATAAAGTTCCACTCCAAATTCAGGATATGAACTCTAAAAAAGTTCGATTCCAAATTCTGGACACGAACTCTAACAAAGTTCAACTCTGAATTTTGGACTCCGAACATCTGTTAGTTCGACTCCGAACTTCTATGAGTTCGACTCCGAACTTCCATGAGTTCGACTCGGACCTTTTACTAGTTAGACTCCAAATTCTTATGAGTTCGACTCTGAACTCCTACTAGTTCGACTCCGAACTTCTATTAGTTCGACTCTGAACTTCTATCAGTTCGACTCCAAACTTTGTATGTTCAGATTCTGAATACTGGTAAAACTAGACTCCAAATTTCCGTAGAAAATCAGAATCAGGATTTCGACAGAATTCAGGTTCTGAATTCCTATAATACATAATCAGAATATCTCTTTATTATAGACTAAAATTTTCATTTTTCTTAGACTCCGAATTATTATTTTCTTACATTCCAAACTTCATTTCTAGTTATGCTTACACTTGTTTCATTACAAAACGATTTCGTGCATTCAGTTACACATGTTTTTTTATAAAACGATGTCATCCATTATGTTTCTAACTAACTGTTGGTTAAGTGACATGTATATAGGTCCCTATGAAATTCAAGGAGAAATATGACCATTAGAGGAGGGAGCCGACCGTTGGAGCTTCTCCTATAAATAGGAGATCATTTGAAAATAAGTGACAACTTTGACACAACGTGTGCATACATGCTGTTGAAGTGATTTCTAGAGAGAGAGGATCTTATTAACTCTCAAGCTTCATGCAGAAAGTTTGAACAACTTGTTCAAACTTGGCCTTGGGCAGACTTGCTTCGTGTGAATCCGATTTTTGGTGATTACAATCGAGGGCTTTCGGGGATAGGAAGACAGAGGTTCCAACACCTTGAAATTGGGGGCTTCCTTACTAAGGAAGATAGAGGTGCCGACTACCTTATATTTGAGGGCTTGCGGGGATATCAAGACAGAGACTCCGATCTTTGTATCGAGGCCTTACCTTGGTGTGGGTAGGACAGAATTTCCTGAAAGTATAAATCAAGGGACCTTTATCCAAGGTTTTTGGATACCCTTCTCTTTGGGTTAAAAGATTTATATCTTTTTACTTGTTCTTGTTACAAGTTTTTCTGATGCATTTTGTATTTTAAGGAAAGTATAACATTCTTATATTTCCTTACACTTGTACTCTGATTTAGTTAGATTCTATATGCTTTAAGGTAGAATATCATATTGTAAACTTTGGATAAGTTTCATTTTCCGGATCCATATTTCCAGAACCTATTTTTCGAAATCACTTTCCAGATTTAAGAAAGTGTATAGAGATAGAAGTTTGTAACTTCATACTTTGTCCCAATCTTTCAATTGGTGTTAGAGGTGTTGTGAATTTTCTTAGTTTAACTTTGTTAAACTTATATCTTTCCTTGTTTAAATAAATTTTTAAAGTGTACAATTCACCCCCCCTCTTGTGTATTGAGCATCTACATCGTTATTTTGATCATACAGATGTCATTGAATATTGGTATTGGTAGCCTATTATACCTCACAACAAACATGACCCAGCATTGGATTTGATATATTTCAAGCCACAGAGTAAAAATGTGGTCCCAAGGAGACCCACATGAAATTGAGGAATATGATATTTCAATATATCTAAAAGACAATGAAATTTTGGTTGTTTTATTATAGTATAGTGCAGTGAGAATTTTTGGGATACATGGATGTGGGATGATAATGTATTTTGGGTAACCGAGGGAAATTATAGATATCATAAAACATGTATTTCGTTCGAGATGTGGTTGTATTCAACCCTTGAATCACTCAAGAATTGGATTCAAGCCTTGGAATAGTTGGAGAATTGATTCTATCCTAGATTTGAGCTTGGATTCAACAACGAGGAGCGCTAGAAGTAGGTCAATTCCCTAGAGAGGTTTGGATATCTTGAACTAGTTCATGATGGTTAGGTTTCTTAAAATAGATCTTGACACTTTTATTAGTGCTTAAAAAATAGCACTGATAAAGATACCTTTTATCAATACTAATTTACTAAACACTGATAAAATTAATCTTTATTAGTGCTAAAAAAGCGATGATGAATACTTGTGATAATTTTTTTGAAAACATTATTACATTTTAATAAAATTATAATTATCATATATAATTATAATACGTATAATAATACTTTTTATAAAATAATAACTTTATAATTATTTGAATATATAATTATTTATTTATCAATATATAATTACTTTTGGAAAAAAACATTATTTATTTATTTTTTGTTATAAATGTATAAAAACCATAAATATATATTTATAAATATATTTATTTATAAATATTTTTTTACAGATGCATTATTAACATTATTAATGAATATTTAATCTTAAGTTCATGCAGGTTAAAAATGAGAAAAATTAATTAATTAAACGAGTACAATATAGAAAATTAAGATAAATTTGATTAATATAAATCAATAAGAAAATCGATATATATTGAAATAAAGATGAATAAATATATTGGAAATATTAAAACTTAATAAGTGAATATATATAAAATAAATAATATAAATTGATTAAATTTCAAAAAAAAATTGTGTGCGTATGTATACGAAAATGAATTAATTGCATATATGTAAAATCAATATAATGCGTTTGATTATAAATTAAAAAAATCAAAATCCATTCAATTATGTCCATTATTCTATGTAATTAGTCAGCATTTTTAATTCATGTTAATTTTTAATTATAAAATGTTATTCCCTAAGTATATTTATATTTAATATAAAACATAAATAATATTTTGAATTATATAAATCATATTTATATACATTAATATATATCTATATATTTAGTATATACTATTTATAAAAATTATCAATAATCACCTAATTAAGAAAATATGTAATATTTTTTTTGAATTTAATAATTTTTAATTTTGATTTCTTTAATATTAATTTTACATATATCTATATATTTAATACAAACTATTTATTAGTATTTATAATTTATATATAGTATAATCAATTTATTCATTTTTATAAATAATTATTAGATTAATAAAATGTGTAATATCTTATTAATAAAGTCATTTTTATTATTTATTTATTTATTTATATATTTATTTCATTTTATTTATTCAGACCTTTATCAGTGCTAAAAAAGTGTTGATAAAGGATTCTTTTATGATCAATAAAAATATATCACTAATAATGGGTTAAATTTATCAATGCTTTCTTTAGAACTGATAAATACTAGTTCTTTTAAACACCGATTTTTTAGTAGTGGATGATGACAAATCTCCATGAGCTCACCTCGAGTGGGATGTTGATCATGTGACAGTGACATAAAAACATCAAGGTGTCAGTCAGGAATTAATACCAACAAATCATCCCTTATTGAAAGCTAACTGCGTCACCAGCATCCATGTTGCATCATTAAATCCTGACTCACCAATGGCCTGACTCTCAGTCTCAATCAGACTCTCATCCTGTGTCTGAGAAGCTGCACCCTCATATGACTTGTTCAACTAAAATTTTAAGTTCAAATAGTTAAAATATTATTTTTTGTTAATTTCTAAACTAAAAAATATATACTAACCACAATATAACACTAGTGAGAACCTATAATATCTCTAGTGATATGATCATTATACAACCACTTATAAATGTCGAACTATGTAATATCAGGGTTTTCAACTGCCTATATGACTATAAAATAAAAAATTAAATCTAAATTAAAATTATTTAAGAAAAAAATTACTTAAAATATGTCATCGATGTGTACTGAATGTATGACCACCAGTGTGATGTGTCACCTCCTGTCAGCTGATCGCACAACGATTCACTGTTTTATTTTCACCCTTACACCAATCTGCTAAACTAGTTTTGTATTGAAAATTTTTAAAATATAAAAAATTTAGTTTCATGTTTTATTAAATTATTTTGTTTTTATCACTTTTAAAACGGTTAATGTTACTTGTTTTGATAATTAAATTTTAATTGGAGGTGATTTGGAGGGCCCATGACGAAGTTCAATAAAAATTGGTCAAACTATGCATGATCCAAGCACACCAGTGGACTCAACCACACACTGATACTAAATCATTCATCCAAATGGGCTTATATTTTTTTCTGGTCCAAAATTTAATGTTCTACATTTCATATGAATACATCCAATCACCATTCATCCATTAAGGGGGCCATCCAAACTGATCTGTCCAGGGGATCGAATCAACTCGAAGTCAAAAAAGTGGGTTCTATATTTCATTCATATCTCCAGATATGATTGTCCAAATGGTTCCACATTTCCAATGGAGATAGTAAGTAATTTGGGCTACATTGTTTTCGTTTTTTCAAAAGTGATATAATACTATATGACCATCGAAAACCATGGTCCAATTGGCTTCTCAAAATCAGGTTTCTCAATACTACCTTCCACATTTTTTATAAATTGGCACCTTGTGATCCCCATTTTAAAGGCTAACCAAGAGAGTTACGTGATTACAAATTGAATTTACATAGGATTCCCCTCATACCCTTGGAGTTTTTTGAGCTCCTTATCCTCATAGGAAGAGCTTAAATGAAGAAGGAGATCCACTCGAGCTTCCTCTTCCGCTCAATGTTGGACTAAATGGTGGGAATTCATTTTAAGGGAGAAAAATATATGTAAAGGTATTTTAGATGCATATATTTACTAATATTTTGGAGTAATTTGGATTTTAAAACATTTTTTTCCATTTAACTTTCATTAACTTATAATTTTTTTTGAAGCATGTGATTGATTTTCTCTTAATTTATAACTCATCAGTGTGAGGTTTTGAGTGTGTGACTTGTGTTGTTCTGATTGGAAAAAATAATAATCCTTTTCTTATCCACTCTCTTGATATTTTAATCAAATTTGGAAACTCATATTCTATACATAAGTTCTAGACCATGACAATACAATTGTTATGTCAAGGTTTCATTCTTCAATCATTGAAATAAATGCTTAGGAATTAATCGGGAGTCCAATTAATTTAAATCAAATAATTACTCCAAACCTGAATGGATCTCTAAGAAAATGACCTTGAAATGTTTTTAATGAAATAAAAATGACAACTTTATCTCATATTTTTTTTAAATCTACTTGGTCGCTCAGCTATTAAACTCTTTAAATTAAGTTATTTTCTTAAAATTGTTTTCAAAACAACCCCCTATTTAATTACTTTTTTAAAAAAATACACACTATGAACCTCCAACACTCCTTGAGAGACGATATAGGGTATTCCCTATAGAATAAATAAACCATAAAAGTAGAATCAATTTGGCTTTTCATGACAATGCATTCAAATTTTGGCGCCATTTTTGGAGAGCACATTAATTTTTAGTCTGTTTTTTTTTGTAAAAGTATTATTTATTTTTTAATTATTTACTCAACTCTTTTCTTCCTTTATTGTTTTTAAAGTTGATTTCTAAAAGAATCTTTAGTAGGTATTTATCATTACGATATATTCATTATTGGAAATAATTCCATTTGAACATGAACCAGAGATGATTTTACGTCATCGACAACATGAAACACCAAACATCTGTTGATGGATGACATAGAAAACATTGATGCACTTCTTGATCCTTCCTCTTCTTCTTCTGTAACCAACATCAAAACTTTCATAAACTTGCATAACATGGATGACAAGAACCATACATTAAAATAAATAACCTAATTTGATGTTGATATCCAACCCACTTATATTCAAATAAAATGCGAGGCACCCAATTTTGAACTAAAATAAAATTTTAATTCAATTTCTACCAAGATTCCAAGGACTTATGTGAGAGGATCCACATAAGAACTTAACGAATTTCATATTGTGTGTTCTAAATTAAAACATAAAAATGTGGATGAATAATAATTAAAGCTTAGTGTGTTCCCTTTTTCATTAGAATATACTGAATAATATAGGCTTTACTCTGTTAATTCACAAATTAGAGGCTAGGTAGACATGAAACACATTTTTCGTGAAACTATTTTCCCTACCTCTCAAACAAAAACAATAAGAAAATAAATATGTTGTATAATAAAATCACAAGTGAAAACACTTCATGAATATTGGGAAATATTTATGATACTTTGTTCAAGTTTACCACACCACCAAATAAGTGATCAACTTTTAAAACAATATGTTAATGAAGGTTTGATTTCTATTGATCGAAACATGATTGATTTTGCTACAGGGGGTGAGCTAGTTGATAAGACCCCAATTTCTACAAGAAACCTAACTGAGAACATGGCGTAGGACCCTAAACAATTTGGTTCAAGGTCTAGTATACCCATTTGAGATTTCCATGAGGTGCATAACACTAAATTCAAGAAGAAGGTGGAAACGAAGTTCAAAGTGGTAAGTACCATTCATCGAAAACTTTCTTTTTCATATGGGAAATCCCAATATAATCCTCCCATACATTGTGGTATATGTTACCATGACACACACTACTTTGACCAATTTCCTTGATTGATGGAAAAATTTGAGAGTTGTGAGGCAATATTTCCAAGACACCCCTATAACCAACCCTTTAGGAAAGAACATTAATATCCATCCAACCCTTGGTAGAAATAAAACCAGGCATATATAAAAGGGATTATTCAAACCAATCTCAACAACTATAGAACCTATCAGGGAAGAGTAGTCATCCACCACCACCTATAAATCCCCAACCACCCCAAAGGCCTTTCCTATAACCCCCTTCAAATTTTGAGCCAAACATAGAAGACATTATGAAACAAATATATTTCAATAATATCTAATTCCAAAAAACCACCCAATATTCCATATAATATATAAAAACCCTATTATGCCAACTCACCAACTCAGTAGAGAAAATCTAAAGTCATGGGTCGGGTAAAATACTTTCTAAATCATTAATTAACCCTAGGTAAAAGTTAAATGTTAGTTCTATTACCCTTTAGAGTGGAAAAAATCTTAAAATAAAAATTATACATCTATTATATCCATCCTCTCTTAAGGAAACCACCATCCCAACCACTAAAAATGGTCCAAATATGGACAAACCTTGTCTTGAGAAAATACCTTCCAAATGAAAGAATGTTTCATTTAATGAACCCCCAAGACAAAACATTCCTATTACATTTCCCCAAAGGTCCACTCAACCAATAAAACAAAAAACCAGAACATGATAAAGAAATCTTACAAACTTTCAAAAAAGTACAAGTCAACATCCTCTTGATTGATTCCATGAAAAAAATTCCACGATAAGCTAAGTTTCTGAAGGAGATATGTACAAACCGAATCCAACTTCATGGTGATGAAAAGGTGATCATGGGGAGGAACATATTAGAATTGATAGAGTCATCACTTCCCACCAAATGCAATAATCATGGAATAGTCTCTATTCTGTGCACCATAGGGGAGTATTCCATTTCTAGTGTTATTCTTGATTTGGGAGCTTCTATAAATGTGATGCCTCACTCAACATACTCTTAATTGGAGTTCAAAGAAATTAATACCACTCAAATTTTTTTCCAATTAAAAATCAGTGTATAACACAACCTTATGGTGTGTTAGAGGAAATTTTTATGAGGATCAAAAATTTAATTTTTATTACTGATCTTTATGTGCTAAAAATGGAACATGGTAGGATGAATGGACATGTCCCAATTATATTGGGGAGTCCCTTCTTGAAAACCTATAAAACCATAAATAATGTCCACAATGGTATATTATCTATTGATTTTGGGGGTAATATTTTTCACTTCCATATCTTTGTTTCCATGAAGCACCCCTCAAAAGAACATTCCTCTCTCTCTCTCTATTAATCCAATTTATATACTCCCTTATCCAGAAAAAATGACTTTTATTTCCTCCAATCCCCTTGCATAGATTTTATACTTGATTGAAATTATAGGTAATGAATCATGCATTGATATTTGTAGTGTTTTAGAAACATTTAATTCATGTTTGTTAATTGATGATTTCTTGAACACTGAGGATCACAAGACCATCGATGATACTAATAAGATGGTAGGAGCTTATTCCTCCTCTGAGGATGATACCATTGAGTAGTTAGATGAGATTAGTGACCTCTAACTTTCACACAAACTCACATAAATCCAAAATCCATATGAATTGGAACTGAAACAACAGCCTTAAGATTTAAAATATTCTTATCTTTAGAATAGAAACTAGATACCTATCATCATTGCTAGTTCACTCCCTCCAGATAATGAATTACGACTACATGAAAATTTTAGGGGGTATAAACAATGATTTGGGATGGAAACTTTCTATAATTTCTAATATTATCCCATCAATTTTTACACATCATATATTGTTGAATGATGAGGATAAACTAGTGAGGTATGCACAACATCGACTTAACCCAAACCTCCACGATGTTGTTAAAAAGGAGGTAAAAAATTATTGGCTATTGGAATCATTTACTCCATATATGATAGTCAATGGGTCGGTCTAGTTAAAGTAGTTCCTAAAACAAACTTGTCTTACAGTAATTGAAATTGAAAATAATGAATTGGATCTAACTCATGTGCAGAATAGTTTGTGTATCTACATAGACTATCACTGACTAAACCTACACACTAGGAATGGCCATTTATAATTTCCATTCATTGAATAGATGATATAGAGGCTATTAGGGAAGTCCCACTACTGTTTATTTACTAGGTATTTTGGATATTTTCAAATCCATATTTCCCTTGGGGATTAGGAAAAGATGACTTTCACTCGCCCCTTTACAAAATTTTCCTATAGTAGGATGCTATTTGGTCTCTACAATGATTTGGGTACTTTCTAATGATGATGGTTAGTATTTTTTCAGATTACCTAGAGAATTTCATTGAAGTATCCATGGATGATTTCACTATGTATGTATCCTATTTTGATGAATTTTTGAGAAATCATGGTTCCATCCTGCATCATTATATTGAAAATAATCTTGTATTAAATTAGGAAAAATTCAATTTCATGGTGATACAAGTTATGGTATTGGGATATGTCATTTATGGGAATGCTATCCAAGTTGATAAATCAAATGTGGATGTCATTTATTCCCTACTATTCCCTAAAAATCTATAGGATGTGTGGTTATTCCTAGTTCATGTTGGATTTTACCATCGTTTCATTCATGAGTAAGATTTCACACCCCCTCTTCTGCTTACTCCAAAAAGAAAAAGAATTTTTTTTGAAAAATAATGTGAGTGATATTTTAAAAAAATTGAAAAGGAGTCTCACATCACCCCTGGTAATCCAACCACCTCAATTGGATTTACAATATGAGATCATGTGTGATGCATTTAACTATGCAGTTGGTGTAATCTTATCTGAGAGGGTTAATCGAGCTCCACATGTCATTTTCTATGCCTTATATACTTTGGTCTTTGCCTAATTAAAATACACCACAACTAAAAAATAATTCTTTTTCATTGTGTTTTCATTGGATAAATTCAGGTCATAACTTTTAGGGTCCAAATTCATTGTGTTCTTAGGAGATACAACCCTCTTTTATCTCATTATGAATCCTGAAGCCAAACCATATCTCATTTTCAAGATTCTCCTCCTTCAGGAATTCACTCTAGAAATTAGGAATAAAAAAGGAGCAGAGAATTTGGTGGTTTACCATATCAGTGGGATCCTCCCATCCTCATACTTAATCACCCCCTATATTCCCATAAATGACATGTTTCTAGATGAGAAATTGTACTAAGTGTAGAATGTTATTCCATGTTATGTTCAAATTGTAAATTATTTTGTAGAATCTTTCAATATTGCTTATTTAAAAAAACCAAGTTGATCGTCTAAAATATGAGTCTCATTAGTCCATTTGGGATTACCCCATCATTTGGTACACTTTTTGTGATCAATTCCTCAGGAGATGTGTTTCTAATAGAAAGTTTTATCTTGCCCTTAGGTTTCACCACACGTTTGCTTGTGGGGGCCATTTTGGTCCCCAACAGACTACTCACATCATCCTCGATTCTGGTCTCTTTTGGACAACATTATTTCGGTATTCTTATGATTTCTATAAATTGATTCCTCACTTTCATATAATGGGTAATGTATCTAAAAGAAATCAAATTCCACAACAACCCTTTCTATTTCATAAAATTTTTTATATTTGGGGAATTAAATTTATGGGACTATTCCCCCATTCATTTGGGAACTTTTACATTCTTCTGGTGGTTGATTATGTGTCAAAATGGGTAAAACATGCACTACAAGGACTGATGATTCCAACACTATTGTGGAATTTTTTAGAACCCAAATTTTTTGTAGGTTTGGATTACCTGGGTTCATCATTATTGACCAAGGTTCTCATTTCTATGATTGAACAGTGGCATCTCTTTTGTGTCGGTATGGGGTCAGGTATCGAGTGTCTACTGCATATCTCTCACAAACCAATGGTCTAGTTATGGTGTCAAATAGGGATGTGAAACAAATTTTTGAATAAAAGGATCAACCCAATAGAAAATATTGGAGTCTTAGACTCTATGATTTATTATGGGAATATCATACTACTTTTAAAACTCCCATTAGAATGTTACCCTATCCGATTGTTTTTGGAAAGAGTTTCCACCTCCCTATTGAGATTGAGTACTGGACATACTAGGTCATTAAACAATGAAATATTAATCTTTATGGTGTAGGTTCTCAAAAGAATTTTTAGATTCATGAGTTTGAGAAAATGTGTAGAGATTCATATGAGAACTATAGGATTTATAGAGTGAACCAAGGATACCCATGACCATCTCATCCCTCATCATCAATTATATATTGGGAATAAGGTCCTACTTTACAATGAATTATTGAAGATACATCCAGGTAATACTTTTTCTTACTAGTTTTGTCCATACACTCTTCCTAATGTTTATCCATTTAATTTTGTTCAGATTAAAAATCAAGAAACAAAACAAACCTTCATTGTCAATGGGAAGCAGCTGAAGAACTTTCATGAAGCCATTCTAGAGTCCTCTATAGAGAAACTCAAAGTTCAAGAATCATCATACCAATGAAACCCACTAGGTTTTATCCTTCCTTCCCACATTATCTTTTATTACTGTGTGGAAACTGCATTCTCTAGGTTTGGGGGATGGGTATATTTTTGGGTTTGTTAGGAATTTTCTTCATATTTCTTCTCTTTCTCTTTAAGGATTTCTGGATAATATTGTTAACTCCCCCCCCCCCCACCTTCTTTTCCCCCTCAATTTTTTGTTGGAATATTCATTTTTGAAGCCTCAATTATCATAGAAAATGATACCCACTCAATCATGGAAGTTATTGAAAATGCATTAGGAATTTTCCAATTGAATGTTGTTTTAACATTAAAAAAATTCTAATGAAATGTGCACTTCAACATGAATTCAGAATTATGGTGTCAATTTCTCTTGAAATATGGTTTTTTTAAATGATATAAATGGTTTTATCATTTTGAAACTTTTGAGAAGAATGGTACCCTTTCTATGAGTAGTTTAAGGGAAACTTGTGTCACTTAATTTATCCACACATCTTTTCACCCAACCATGAAGTGTGAAAGTTGATTACTTAATACAAGGTAAATTTGTAACACCCCAATATTTCATAGTACGTTATTTCTTCAAAGTAATTAAATAACTTGCACTATATGCAACACTGAGTTCTAGCGCACCATGACTTACCAAACATGTCGTTCAAAAGCGGTTATGAATAGTATTAACTGAATTTGGAACTTTATATAATCCTTATAATTTTAGAATCCATATTATGAGTTTCTTAGATATAAAGTAATAACAAATACATTTTTTCAGATAAAATAAATATTTTTCAAAAAATGCAATTTTACCGCCTTTTAATGGAGAAGCCTTTTTAAATCCAATATTTAAAAATTTATATATTAAATTTGACAAAATAAACTTCTTCTTTAGAATAGGGACATAATAATTTAGTTTCAATATAGTTTTTGTGTTTTTCTGATAACTTTTATATTTTGGTGAATAGTGAAAAATACTATATTTTAACTAAAAACAACATTTTTCATCAAAATAATTTATATTGTTAAATTATAAATTTTAATTATTTAGAAGTATATATAGATTATATTTTTACCATTTAATCCAATTATGGTAATTGTAAGTAATTTCACTTTGAAATTGGACATAAACAAGTGTCAAACGTTTGATAGTTATTATTTCTTAAAAATACGCCTTTTGGTTTTAATAGCGGGAATTAATTTTAAATTAATAAATACAACTTTTATGTTTTGAATTTGGTAAAATAGACTTCATTTTTAGATTTTTAATATCTAAATTATCTTAGGGTAAAATTTTGGTACTTTTCTGATAACTTTCATATTTTGATGAATAGTGAAAATTACTAAATTTTAATTAAAAACATCTTTTTTAATCGAAATAATTAATAGTGATAAATTATGAATTTGAGTGATTTTAAAGTATAATAAGATTATAATTTTACCATTTAATCCAATTTTGTTCATTGGACATAATTTCATATTTAAACCTGACAGAAGAAAGTGTCAATCTTTTGATAGTTATTATTTGTTAAAAACATGCTTTTTGTTTCGACAACGGGAATTAATTTTAAATTAATTTCTGCCACTTATTTGTTTTTAATTTAGAAAAATGGATTCCATATTTAGAATCATAAGTTCCAAATTGTTTAAATAGTTAACATTTATTTTTAGACATTTTGAATAATTACTTCAGTAAATATTTTATTTATCATGGTTAAAGGGTAAATCTGGTAAATAAGGGCACAAAATAATATTATAAAAATACTAAATTACCCTAAAACGTGTCCAAAACCTATTGGTTGATACATTTCCAATCATGGGAATATTTGGGTCGATATTTGGACCCCATGGAACCACTTTTAAGTGATAATGACACTTTATATTAATTAAGTTAAAGTAAATGCAAAAATGACAAAAGCATATATCATTTAGCAAAACAATTTTTACATGGAGTTATATATGTTGGATTTTAGAATATAGAAATTCATTAGAAATATAAAACAATTTACTACATAATGGGTTTTTATTTATAATTTTTAGACATTTAATAATTAAATTTATTTATGATACAATAATGATGCAGTATTTTCCTTATTAAGGCAAGAATCAAATAATAGGTATTATAAATGTTAAAATAAATATAATTTGAAAGTTTTGATGACATACATGAATTTTATTGGTTAATATGACATGATAGTATTTCATAAATGAATTTTTGTTTAATTAATAATTTTGTTAAGACTTTAAAAAAATCCATTATTAAATAGTGTTAAAATTGACATAAAAGAGTTTTTAAAACAAATATTATATTATAAATTCATATTATATTCCTAAAAATCTAAGGTTCAGACAAAGGACTTATATAATGATAGGTTTATCATTAACAGGCCACTTGGGGGTCTCTTGGAAGTATATAGTAAGTTTATTTACTATATAATATAAAAATACAAAGTGACATGGTAAATGTCAAACTAATTAACTAAGAGTTAAAACTAAAAGATAAGGTTAATATAATGACCCAAACGTGTCTAAAATCTCTTTGTTGAAAGGATTTTGACCCATCCCCACCTTAGACTTTGAATAGTCTACTTTTAATCCATTATAAACCGAATATTAATTTATTATAAAATAATACTTTTCCTAAAGAGCCCCTCCTCACCCTTATAAAAAGAAAACACTTCTAACCAATTCCTCACACCTCTCAAGCCTTTTGGCTCATCCAAACTCTAACCAATTAATATCCCTACATACCTATCCTCCTCCTAGAAGCCTTACCTTAGGCAGAAGACACTTCAAGAGTCCTTTTTGGTTCAAACCAAAGGGAGTTACCCAAATTAAAGGTAATGATTTATCTTAGCTTCTTTTCTTTTATTTTACTTCTTCAACCCCTAAACTCTTATTATTCTTTTCTTTTGTAACAACACCAGTATCCTCAATATACTAGGATTTTTTATGAGAATTATTAGAACACACTTACACACACCTCCATCTAATGGGTGAAGAACATAATGTTTCTGTGGATGGAAACCAAACGCCTTACAAAACGATGATTGTTCAAATTATCTCCTACCGCCTCTCATGGTGGACATTATGATGTAACTGTAATTAAATATGATATTTATGATATTTATTTTAAATATGATCATCTGTAATTCCATTTTATATCATACCATTATTCGTTTCATGTTGTATCTATATACGATAATTTTATTTGACGAAGTCTGGACTACCGCCCCCTCAAAGTGATATGACTCGTTCATACCATACATGGAACATATAAAGAATTGTGTTAATGAACTTAAGTAACATATTTAATTTATTATATTATAGTGTAATAATAATATACCTATGTATCATTTGGTTTTTATTCCTTTTAAAATGAAAAATGAAATGGAAGTAGTGTTCGTGCGTACGTACGGATTACCGTCTCCACGAACGCGATAAGATTCATTTCCCCATCATATCCATTCAAGAATAATTGTCATTTGATGATTAAAGGTAATATTTAAGGACTTGATATCATTCTGTTTATGAATAAGATACAACCTATCGATAACAAACACAACTTACGTAACAAAACATATAACGGAAAATGAATTAGTTAACACCTGAAACGATGATAATACTAAAATATTATTAACAAAGAAATATTAAAAGATCATATATGATATCATATTTATGTATATGATTCTTATATAATTTAATAAAATTGATTTAACAATTATAAAATATGTTAAACTACACTCTATCATGGAAAAGTACAAGGTAAGGGTTTATTTCACAATCTCTTCATTATCTGAGGTTGTTTATACGTAATTATGTACTGGGACCTCTTTATCATCCACATCCATGTTTCTTAAAATTGTATTTAAAAACATTATTACTATTTTAAAGAATATGGGTTAATGTCATTTATACCCTTATTTGACTTTTTATAAGAAATTTATAAAGGAATCTTTACGTCATTTTCCAAACAAGGTCCTTTTTAACCTTTTCGACAAAATTAAGGTGAGAATATCTTTTTTTTAACTAATACGGTGGGTGAGGATATTTTCCACCATTGTAAAAAATATTAGAATCTTCCCTTACAAGATTATAAGAATATTTTCAAAGTAAATTTTTTATTTTATAATTATGTTACTTTTAAATGATTTCAAAAAAAGAAAAAGAGATATTTCTCTCAAATAGTTTTTGATTTCAGCTATGTCAACTTCCTTTGATGGATTTTAACATTACTTGAAGTTGATTTATTATGATACAAAACTTACATATTGTATTTATGTTTTTGTGATATGTTGGACTATGGATGTGTTATTTTTACACCATTCATGGTTTATGGAGAAAGTATTTACATTTCTTATGCTAGTTTTAATACGAATGTTTATGTTATGTTTAAACCTGTTCATATGAGGAATGCATTGGACTTAGTAAGTGATGGGTGCAGCCCAATATATCTACATGATGCAACGATAGGTCTCATTAGAAAAACTAGTGTCTTGGAATGAGGCCTTGACAAAATCTTATTTGTAGTCTTGTCACGAGGCCTTGGCTGCGTGGTTATGATAGTCTGGCATTATGCATTCAATCATTATTAAAGTGGTTATTGATATTACATGTAATTATTCAACTTATAGAATATCCATGAGAATAAGTAAATGGAATTATTTGATTTTACCTTTTCCATATATTACTAAAGTTCAAGTTTAAAAGGGTTTTGTTTTAGTTATACATTGCCTTAAATGTTTATGCTTATTTATGAAATTTTCCACTGTATTGTTATCCTTACTGAGCATCTGAGATCACCCCTTTGTTATGTTTTATTTTCCCAGGATTCCCAGAAGTGTATTATGATTGATAGGTAGGGTTAAGCTTGGGAACAATGGCATTCTCAAAGAACTATCTATGTTGTGTTTTATGTTGGAAATTTTAATATAACCTTCATGTATGTAATCTATTATCCAAGAACACTAAACTGATCGGTCCTTCGGGACTTGATTCCTTGTAATCATGTCAATGTATTAAAACAATGCACCGAATTTGGGTAACTAGGGTCAGGGTGTTACAGTTGGTATTAGAGGAAGTTTAGTACAAACCTCAGAAGCTAGATTTAGATAAACTCTGATTAGAGCACATAGACATAAGATGGATTTTGAGGATTAGTATATAATAACATCCTATAATTTTGGTATTGTAAAGATTTTTTGACTTTTCCGAGCAATACATACTTGTCTAGATAAGAGCAGGTAAAGGTGGCTCTGGCACAGATGTAACTATGGGTAAAACCCGAAAACACTACTTTGAGCTATACTCGAACGGGAATTGGTGCACAACCACGGGCCTTGATGCACTCTTTTTTATGACACTCCCGGGAGATATTCTTATGATAATTCTCATTTTCATTACAAACCACTACGAAGGGTTTATTAGTATATAACTCCTCAAAGAAAACATTTTTGTGATTATGGATTATATCTATAAACTTTTCAATTTACGTTAGGTATTTTAAAAGTTTGTAATTATTCATTGCAATTCATAAACTGACCTAGTTTATGCTATTGTATAGAAATGGAACCCAGTAGAAGGAATGTGAACTCCAAAAATATGTATGATCCAAAGAGTAAGAAGGATCATATCTTTCATGGTATTAAGCCAACATTTATAAGGGAAATAGTCTCCCATGTATTCTCAACATATGAATAAATAGTATCATGTGTTAATAAGATAAGTAAATAATTCTCCGAGTCCTATGGATTTGATGTGAAGAAAGAGAAGAAAAGGATGGAAGAGAGAAAGATGGATAAAGGAGATAGGGAAAAGAAGGATTTTCCCATATGTGATAACTGTGGGAAGAAACACCCTGGAACTTTCCTAAAGGGAATGGGAGTTTGTTATAAGTGTGAAGAAAAAGGACACCAAGTGTGTGACTGAAAGGCTATGAAAAAGGTTTCAAATGAACAATGATTCATCTGCAAGGAGTTGGGACACTACGCGAACTGATGTCCAAATCATCAGAGTATTCCCCAAATGATGTTATTGGATAATAATCAAGTTATGATACTACCATAGATGAGGAGGAATGATTAGAGATCTTATGTTGTTATTAGATAATTATGTCATTTTAGTGTTGTATCAACAATGTACTGGTTATAATAATTATGGAGTATATAAGGATTGTACTGCAGTACTATTTCATTAAGGACTTGAGATTGTGTGGAACCAAGAGAAGTGACTCAATAGCAGGTTAAATTTTTGGAAAATATATGGTTGAGAGAAATATAATCCATAATATCATTCTGATACAGAGGTAGTGATTTAGGAATAATACATGATTGATTCGGATAAATTATATTGGATATTCTTGATTACCTTGAAACTGATTAATGATTTGTATATTCCATCATTGTTGGAGTTTACAAAATTTTTGGATAGAAGGAGTATATCCAGTATTCTATAAGGAATAAGGGATCATGAATGTAATCAATAAGGTTTTATGGTAATTCGGGATGTTGTAGTGTTTTAAAAGAATACATGATGAAGGTGTTCACATGTTATTACACGGAAAAAAGGAACTTCATTGTGTTTACCTACCTTATAAATTTTGGACTGTGAGTTTGGACAGAAGTATTTTGGATAAGTATAGTTTGAGATTATTTTTGGATTTCCATAAAAAGGAAAACCCGGAGGTCGGGCGGCAACCTGTCGCGTCCGGCAAGGCCGCGAGACTTGAACCCACAACCGAAGGGCGACAAGGTTGTATCACCTACCACTGACCCACATGATATCCTGGATTGAATAATGTAGTTTTTTTAATGGTTCTGCAAGATGAATTATAAATTCTTTTTTTTTGAACCCTATACGAATAGGATAAATAGAATATTATTTTTAAGTTCTATTATCTTTTAGAGTGAAAGATGAGTTTGTGGTAGAACTTAGTTAAAGGGTGACACTCTACTTGTCAAGTATATATTTTTATTATTTTCTTATTCAATGAATAAATTAATTTTTATACTTTAGTGAAGGGATATTAAAACAAAAAATGTGTTATCCTAATACCATATGTTTTGTTGAACCGATGGTATTTTAAATCATCATAGATTGATGAATTTAAGGCCCTCAATTTTACACTTGTTTTTGATTGATGACCTCAATCGCTACCTATAAATATTTATGTTTTCCTCCAATTATATATCTCTAATTACCACCAATGTTCTTCTAATCGAGATCATAATTTGGTGGTGACCCTTTCATTTCCCTTTTCCCCTTATTAAGACTAAATTTTATGAACCTAATTTCTGATGTGGGTTTTCCCTGTGGTATTTTCTATTTTCAACCGTTCATTTTTGGAAAATAATTTCAAATTATGAGGACACAATTTATTTAATTAGGGAAGAATATAACACCGCAAGATTTCATAGTATGTTATTTCTTCAAAGTAATTGAATAACTTGCATTACACACAACACTGAGTTCTAGCGCACCATGACTTACCAAACAAGCCGTTCAAAATAGGTTATGAATAGTATTAACGGAATTTTGAACTTTATATAATCCTTATAATTTTAGAATCCATATTATTAGTTTCTTAGTCATAATTTAAGAACAAATATATTTTTTAGATAAAAGAAGTATTTATCAAAAAATGCAATTTTACCTCCATTTAATGGCGAAGCATTTTTAAATCCAATATTTGAAAATTTTATATATTCAATTTGACAAAATAAACTTTTTATTTAGAATTGGTACATAAGAATTTAGTTTTAGAAAAGTTTTGGTGTTTTTCTGATAACTTTCATATTTGGGTGAATAGTGAAAAATACTTTATTTTAACTGAAAACAAGTTTTTTAATCAAAATAATTTATATTGTTAAATTATACATTTTAATGGTTTGGAAGTATATATAGATTATATTTTTACCATTTAATCCAATGATGTTCATTGTAAGTAATTTCACTTTGAAATTGGACATAAACAAGTGTCAAACTTTTGATAGTTATTATTTCTTAAAAATACGCCATTTGGTTTTAATAGCGGGAATTAATTTTAAATTAATAAATGCAAATTTTAAGTTTTTAATTTGGTAAAATAGACTTCATTTTGGATTTGGAATATCGAAATTAGCTTAGGGTGAAATTTTGGTACTTTTCTGATAACTTTCATATTTTGATGAATAGTGAAAATTACTAAATTTTAATTAAAAACAAATTTTTTAATCGAAATAATAAACAGTGATAAATTATGAATTTGAGTGATTTTAAAGTATAATTAGATTATAATTTTACCATTTAATCCAATTTTTGTCATTGGACATAATTTCATATTTAAACTGGATATAAGAAAGTGTCAATCTTTTGATAGTTATTATTTGTTAAAAACACGATTTTTGTTTCGACAATGAGAATTAATTTTAAATTAATTTCTGCCACTTATGTGTTTTGAATTTAGAAAAATGGATTCCATATTTATAATCCAGAGTTACAAATTTTTAAAATAGGTAACTTTTATTTTTAGACATTTTAAATAATTACCTCAGTAAATATTTTATTTACCATGGTTAAAGGGTAAATTCGGTAAATAAGGGTACAAAATAATATTATAATAATACTAAATTACACTAAAATTTGTCCTAAACATATTTTTTGATACATGTCCGACCATTTTCATCTTTGGGTCGATTTTGGGACCCCATGGAGCCACTTGTAAGTGATAATGACACTTTATATTAATTAAGATAAAGTAAATGCAAAAATGACAAAAGAATATATCATTTAGAAAAACAATTTTTACATAGGGTTATCTATGTTGGATTTTAAACTATAAATATTAATTAGAAAGATAAAAAGATTTCCTACATAATGGTATTTTATTTATAATTTTTATCTATTGAATAATTAAATTAATTTACGACACAATAATGATGCAGTATTTTCCTTATTAATACAAGAATCAAATAATTGGTATTATAAATGTTAAAATAAATATAATTTGAAAGTGTTGATGACATAAATGAATTTTATTGGTTAATATGACATGATAGGATTGATTAAATTATTTTTATTTGAATTAATAAAGTTTTTAATACTTTAAAAAAATCAATTATTAAATAGCGTTAAAATTGACATAAAAGAGTTTTTAAAACAAATATTATATTATTAATTCATATTCTATTACTAAAAATATAAGGTTCAGCCAAAGGACTTATATAATAATATTTTTATCATTAATTGGCCACTTGGGGGTCTCTTGGACTTATATAATATGTTTTATTACTATATAATATAAAAATACAAAGTGACATGGTAAATGTCAAACAAATTAACTAAGAGTTAAAACTAAACGATAAGGTTATTATAATGACCCAAACCTATCTAAAATCTATTGGTTGAAATTTTTTCGAACCATCCCCACCTTAGACTTTGAATAATATACTTTGGAGCCATTAGAAACCAAATATGAATTTATTATAAAATAATACTTTTTCTAAAGAGCCCCCTCCTCCCCCTTATAAAAGGACACCACTTCTAACCAATTCCCCACACTTCTAAAGCCTTTTGGCTCGTCCAAACTCCACCCAATTAAGCTCCCTACATATCTCTACTCCTCCTAGAAGCCTTAACTTATTCAGAAGACACTTCAAGATTCATTTTTGGTTCAAACCAAAGGGAGTTACCCAAATTAAAGGTAACGATTTCTCTTAGCTTCTTTTATTTTATTTTACTTCTCCAACCCCTAAACTCTTTTTATTCTTTTCTTTTGTAACAACACCAGTATCCTCAATATACTAGGATTTTGTTATGAGAAGGATTAAAACTACAATTACACACACCTATATCTAATGGGTGAACAACATAATGTTTCTGTGGATGGCAACCAAACGCCTCACGAAACGATGATTGTTCAAATTATCTCCTACCGCCTCTCATGGTGGCCATTATGATGGAACTGTAATTAAATATGATATTGATGATATTTATTTTATATATAAGATTCTGTAATTCCATTTTATATCATACCATTATTCATTTCATTTTTTATATATATACAATAATTTCATTTGAGGAAGTGCGGACTACCGCCCCCTCAAAGTGATATGACTCGTTCATACCATACATGGAAGTAGTGTTCGTGCGTACGTACGGATTACCTGACTCATTCAAGGAAAAGTACAACGTAAGGGTTTATTTTACAATCTCTTCATTATCTGATGTTTTTTATACATAATTATCTACTAGGACCTCTTTATCATCCACATCCATGTTTCTTAAAAATGTATTTCAAAACATTATTACTATTTTACAGAATATGGGTTAAAGTCATTTATACCCTTATTTAAATTTTTATAAGAAGTTTATAAAGGAATCTTTACATCATTTTCCAAACAAGGTCCTTTTTAACCTTTTCGACAAAATTAAGGAAAGAATGTCTTTTTTTTAACTTATACGGTGGGTTATGCTATTTTCCAACATTGTAAAATCTTCGAAGCTTCCCTTAAAAGCTTATAAGAATATTTTCAAAGTAAATGTTTTATTTTATAATTATGTGACTTTTAAATGATTTCAAAAAAACAAAAAAGAGATATTTCTCTCACATTGTTTTGATTTCATCTATGTCAACATCCTTTGATGGATTTTAAGCTTATTTGAAGTTGATTTATTATGATACAAAACTTCCAAATTGTATTGAAGTTTTTGTGATATGTTTGACTGTGGATGTGTTATTTTTACACTATTCATGGTTTATGGAGAAAGTATTTACATTTCGTATGCTAGTTTTAATATGAATGTTTATGTCATGTTTAAACCTGTTCATATAAAGAATGCATTGGACTTAGTAAGTGACGAGTGGAGCCCACTATAGTTCCTCGATGCATCAGTAGGTATCATGAGAAAAACTAGTGTCTTGGCATGAGGCCTTGATAAAATCTAATTTGTAGTCTTGGCACGAGGCCTTGGCTACATGGTTATGATAGTCTGGAATTATGCATTCCATAATTATGAAAGTGGTTATAGATATTACATGTGATTATTCGACTAGTATAATATCCAGGTGAATAAGTAAATGGAATTATTTCATTTTACCTTTTCCATATATTACTGAAGTTCATGTTTAAAAATATTTTGTTTTAGTTATACATTTCCTTAAATGTTTATGCTTATTTATAAAAGTTTTCGTTGTATTGTTATCCTTACTGAGCATTTGAGCTCACCCCTTTCTTATGTTTTATTTTCCCAAGATTCCAAGAAGTGTATTATGATTGATTAGCAGGGTTAAGCTTGGGGAAAAATGGTGTTCTCAAAGAACTATATATGTTGTGTTTTATGTTTGAAATTTTAATGTAACATTCATGTATGTAATCTATTTTCCAAGACTGCTAAACTAATCGGTCCTTCGGGACTTCATTCCCTATAATCATGCCAATGTATTAAAATAATGCACTGACTCTGGGTAATTGGGGTCGGGGCATTACAAAATATAAGTTAGGTTAGGTTTTCTCTACTTTAAAAACTAATTTCTCCATACATTTGTTCCATATCTAATCTATTTTATTACTATTCTAGATTGACTTATGCATGTGTACATGTTATCTGACTGTTGTATTCCCTCAAAAAAATCTAAAAAACACAAAAACAAATAAACATTTAGGGGAGTGATGAAATGTACAAAATATGGGGATATCTAGGTCAGGATTTTATGTTTTGACTTATGGTAATGCTTAAGTGAGTGGGTTTTAAAATAGGATTGCAAAGGATGTAGGGAAGGTTTGGTGGAAAGGATCAAGTAAGCAGAAATATTTTAAAACAACCTATATTTACTTGATAGAAATTGGAAATAATAGCATGAAATGGTTGTCACATACACATATGGAGAATTAATTACATAATTAAATTTTGAATTATTTTCATTGATTGGAATCATGTATCCCATGGAATTTGATTCTGATATAATTTTTGAGATTCCTTTTTCCATGATCACTGAGAATAACTCCTCGGTATGAATTTTTTGTTTGATCACATTTCTATCATGAATTAAAATTTCAATAAATTTTAAATCTTCATGAATTTGAGAATATATCCATGAAATTTTTTTATAAATGTGACTTTCCTAGGTGTGAAAATGTTTAGGTGTGTGGGTGTGATCGCACAATGATTCACTATTTCATTTTTACCCTTACACCACTCTGATAAACTAGATTTGAATTGAAAATTATATAAATAATCACAAATTTAAATTCATTTTTTATTAAATTATTTTTTTATCACTATTAAAAAGGTCAATGTTACTTGTTTGGTTAATTACATTATTGGTGGATGTGATTTGAAGGGCCCATGACAAATTTCAAAAAAAATGGGCCAAACTCTGCAGGATCCAAGCACACCAGTGTACTCAACCGTACACTGCTACTCCAAATTACATCCAAATGGCATGATATTTTTTGGAATAGTCCAAACCTAAATGTTATAAATTTAATATTAATTCACTCAATACCAATTTTTCTATTAAGGGGCCCAACTGAACTGATCTATCTAGGGAATTTAATACTCTCAAAGTTAAAAAGTGTGTTATGTATTTCATCCATATATTTATATATGATTATCCAAATAGTTTGAAATTTTTAGTGTAGATATTTAATAGGTGGGGATACATCTTTTTTAAATTTTAAAAAGTGAGATAAGATTGTATGTCCATCGAAAACCATGGTCCAAAAGGTTTCTCAAAATTTAGGTGCCCAAAACCACCTTCCAGATTTCCTATAAATTGGCACTTTGGGATTCCCATTTGGAATCCTAAAAAAGAGAGTGAATTACTTCCCAAATTAAGTTATAGATGATTCCTCTCATCCCCTTGGAGGTTCTAGATCTCACTTTTCTCATAGGGAGAGCTGAAATGAAGAAGCCGATCCACCTGAACTTCCTCTTCCTCTCAAAGTTGGTCTAAACGCTGGGTGTTCGTTGTCAGGGAGATACACACATGTCAAGGGAGTTTAGATGCATATATTAGCTACTATTTTTGATTAATTATGGTGATAAAACATTTCCTTCCATTTATATTTCATTATTTCATATATTAATTCTTTTTTTGATGCATCTGATTGATTTTCTCTTAAATTCTAACCGATCGGTATGAGGTTTTGAATGCATGACTTGTGTTGTTCTGATTGGACTACACAAGAATCATTTTCTTACCAACATTATTGAGATTTTAATATATTTTGTAATCTATTATTCCATTCATAAGTTCTAGACCTTGACAGTACAATTTTTATGTCAAGGTTTGGTTCTTCAAGCATTGAAATAAAATATTAGGAATTAATCTGGATTCCAATTAATTTTAACCAAATAATTACTCTAAACTCGAATGAAACTCTAAGAAAAATTAACTTTAAGTGTTTGTAGATAAATCACAGAGACACCTTTATCTAATATTTTACAAAATCCACATGGTTTCTCAACTATTAAATTCTTTAAATTATGTTTTTTCTTTATTTTTTTTAAAAACCACCCCCTCTTTTATTCATTTTTATTAAAAATACACACTATAAACCATTAAATATCCGTAATAGATGATCTAGGGTCTTCTCTATACTATAAATCAACCTTAAAAACATAAAAAATTTGATGTTTTAAGACAACACGTTCACCTCCCTCGGTTCTACTGACCTAATGATGCTCTCCTTGGTAGTCATGGTTTACTCCCATAGCCATCTTAGTAGTCAAGGTTCACTTCGATGACCATATTAGTCTATCTCATTAGATATAAATATTCACGTAATGCATTTGAGGATGATATAGGTCCCACCCAACTCATAGTGAAATCATACATACATGTTCCACAAGATCATTAAAAATAATATCATAACCCGTGAAATGAAATGGGTATCACAAACATGTAATTGTATTATACCCTAAGGAAAAAGATACAGGTTTCATGATCATTTCATCATAAAAATAACCTGTAAAATGAAGAAGGTTTCAAAATAATATAACTTGCGAAAGAGAAACAAGTTTTATAAACATCATTCATCAAAACATAATCCATTCAAAGAAATAATTTGAATATAAACATTGAATAATTTCCCATAAAAGGAATGAGTAACACCAATTGATATTTTCATAGATGGGAAATAATTTTAAAAGATCTTTGTAACACCCCGAGCTTCTATGATACGCTTCTCTTTCAATAATGCAATAGCTTCCATTTTACGCAAGTTCGAGATTCTAACACACCACGACCAATCAAAATAGCCATTATGAATAGTAATACCCACTTTTTGAAATTATATATATTTTATATTTCAAAATGGACTTCATTTTTGGATTCTGAATATCGAAATTATCCTATGTTGAATTTTTGGTATTTTTTTAAGAACTTCCAATTTTTTATGAATAGTGAAAAATACTTAAAGACAACTTTTTCATTAAAAATAATTTATAGTGATAAATTATAATATTTAGTGGTTTTAAATTATAATTAGAATATATTTTTACCATTTTATCCAATGTTGGTCATTATAATTAATTTCACTTTGAAATTTGACATAAACAGTTGACAATCTTTTGATTGATATTGTTTCTTAAAAACACGCTATTTGTTTTGACAGTGGGAATTATTTATAAAATTAATTAATACAAATTATATTTTTGAAATTTTTTAAAATATACATCATTTTTTAATTCAGAATATTAATTATATCTTAGGGTTAATTTTTGGCATTTTTCTGAAAATTTTCAATTTTTGATGAATAGTGAAACCACTAAGTGGTAGTTAAAAAACTAATTTTTCATTTAAATGAAACATTACCACTTCTGTGATTTGATTTTCAAAAATCCGACATACATGGTTTTCATTAGGAAGTAAAATGTGGTTCAATGGGATTAAAATAATTTTTTGGTGAATGGTAACTCTTATGTTTAATTAATCACGATTAAAGGTAATTAGTGAAATTTAAGGTAAAAATGATATTATAAAAATATGAATAATACCCTTACACTTGTCCTAACCTTATTGTATGAGTCATGTATAACCACGAAAATCCATGGGTCAACTTGGGGACCCCATGGAGCCACTTGGGTAAGAAAATGACATTAATAACTTTGTATTTAAAGTAAAAATAAAATTGTCACAAACATGTGTTGTTTTACTAAAACAATTATTAAATGGGGTTATATAAGTTAAATTTTTTACTATAAATATTCATTGGAAAGATAAAAATATTTACTACATCATGGTAATTTTATTATAATTTTTAGACATTAAATAAATTAAATTTTTTATGACACAATGATGATGCAGCGATTACCTCATTAATTAACGATTTAAATAAGATGAAAAGATAATGTAAAATATAAGACATAAACTTGTCAAAAACCTATTGAATAAGTATATTTTGAACCCTTATCACATTATCCTTGAAATATAATAACTGTGGGACCTCTAAAATCCTAAAATCATTTCATAATAATGTAACATTTCTTTACTTTCCAAGAGTGCCCCTCCTCTCCTCTTATAAAAGGCCCCCACCACTACCACCTTATTCACACCTTCTAAGCCATTTGGATCGTCCAACCTCTACCCAAATACTCTATGAACTTCCCTATATTACTCATAGAATCCTCAATTTGGGAAAAATTCTTCCCAATGAATCCTTTAGATCAAATCAAAAAGAGTTACCCGGTTTTACGGTAATGTCTTCTCTTATGTTATTTTGTATTATTTTGCTTCTCCAACCCCTTAAACTATTTTTATTCAATTATTTTGTAAAGACACCAGTATCATAAATATACTAGGATGTTTTTATGAGAATTATTTTATTTACACTTACACACACATTCGTCTAATGGTTAAATAACATACTATTTCTGTGGGTGGCGAATTACTGCCTCAAGAAACGATGATTGTTCAATCTTCTTTTAAAACCTCTAATGGTGGCCATTATGATGAAACTACTTTTATATATGAATATATTATGTTTTAGTTTTCCTTATGATTATTTATTTTTCATTTATGGAATACCTTTGTGATTTCCATTATGGGTAAACGCGATAATTTCATTTTAGGAAGTGCGGACTACTACCCCCTCAAAGTGATTTGAATCGTTAATGCCATATGTGGGATGTATAAAGGATGGAGTAAATTATATTATATATGATATTATACTGGAATTATAATATACCTTTATATCATTATTATTTCATTCCATTAAATATGAAATAGAAATGAAAGTAGCGTTCATTCGTACGTACGGCTTACCGTCTCCATAAACGGTGCATTTCATTTATTACCTCTAAATGTAAAGTAATATTATGAATGAATGTATATAATGGATATATATGATATACATGATATCTACATCATGAATATAATTCTGGAGATAATTGATATTCTACCACATAAACAACTTGTAATTATAAGAAGTTTATTGTTGACTCAAGTACCAAAGATCGACAAAACGACCGTTATTAACTTAAATGACTACATAATTTTTGTAACATGGTAATAATTGATATAAAAGGGATAATTAACTTGAAAAAAGTTCTTAAGAAATTAGATATTAACTCTAGTTTATTATTCATGAGGTTAAATAACTATCGATTCAAGTCGGACACGAGGTAAGGGAACTTCTTAACCCAATTTCTATTCTTTGGGTTAATCTCCTATTTTCAAATTATGTCATGATATTATTATGTCATACCTTGTATTTATACTTTCTTTATGTGTACATATAGTGAATACACAAAATATATCTGTTTTATTTAAAAATGATCTTTGTAAGGGACTTCGTCTTAATCTCCATTCATTGAGGTATATTATTTTTTATACACAAATTTCTTTTATACGGTGTATAAATCCTTTTGACTTTTACGTTTATTAAAAAGGAATATTTTTTATACGAAGAGTTTTACTAAATGACAAAAAGGAATGTTTTTCTTGCCGTATGTATGGGGTGACAATGACTTCTCCTCCACCGTGACCATTATTTGAGTTTCAGCTTCCTCTACAAGCCATAACTTTTTTTTAAAATGAAAAATAAATACCAAGTTTTAATTTTCTTTTATTTTTGTATTGAAAATGGTTTTGATAATGTTTTTATTATATCAATGTGTTGTATTGATATCTTGTGATTGAAATGTGGAAATGTTATGTTTCCTTTATGCATGTTTTATGTGATACGATTATGTAATAGTTTATGATATGTTTAAACCTATTCATATGAGGAATACATTGGACTTAATAAGTGACGGGTGGAGCCCGCTATAGCTCCTGGATGCATCAGCAGGTCTCATGAGACCAACTAGTGTCTTGGCATGAGGCCTTGACAAAATCATATTTGTAGTCTTGGCACGAGGCCTTGGCTACGTTGTTATGATAGTCTGGAATTATGCATTCCATCATTATGAAAGTGGTTATTGATATTGCATGTGATTATTTGGCCAATAGAATATCCATGTGAATAAGTAAATGGCATTATTTCATTTTACTTTTTCCATATTATGCTGATGTACAAGTTTAAAAGGCTTTTGTTTTAGTTATAAATTGCCTTAAATGTTTACGTTTATTTATGAAAGCTTCCGCTATATTTTTATACTTACTTAGCATCTGAGCTCACCCCTTTCAATGTTTTAATTTTTCCAGGATGTGATGAAGTATATTATCAATGACCTGTAGAGATAATATGAAGGGGATATGGGAGTGGACTATAGAGACTATGTTATTGTAGTTTTTCACTTTATGATGTAATGTACCATTTATGAATGTATCTAGTGTTTCCAAGGCTACTAAACTAATCAGTCTTTCGAGACTTGATCTTTTGTGATCATGCCAATGTTACACAATAATGCACCGACTCTGGGTAACTGGGGTCGGGGCATTACAGTTGGTATCTGAGGAAGATTAGTACTAACCTTGGAAGCTATATTTAGATAAACTCTGATTAGAGCTAATAGCCCTAAGATAGACTTTGAGGATTAGTATAGAAGAACTTTCTAGAATTTTGGTATTATAGAGATTTTGTGAGTTTTCTGAGCAATACATCCATGTCTGGATACGAGTAGGTAGAGGAGGATCTGGCACCGATGTACCTAGGGGTAAAACCCGAAAACACTAATTTGAGCTAGACTCGAACGGGAACTGGTGCACGACAACGGGCCCTACTGCACTTTTGGTTACGACACTCCTGGGGGATATCCTTAGGATAATTCTCATTTTCATTACAAATCATTATGAAGGGTTTATGAGTATATACTTCCTCAAATAAAACATTTCTTTTTACGATTATGGATTATATCCATTAATAGTTCAATTTATGTTAAGTGTTTTATAAGTATGGAATTATGTATTTTGATTCATAAACTAATCTATTTTATGCCATTATTTAGAAATGGAGCCTAGTGGAAGGAATGGAAACCGTATCAATACACGCACTCCATGTAGGGATTTCCCAACTGATCAAGATAATTATAGTGGAGCTGGTGATACAACTGTTGTTGATCAACTTATCACCATACTGGGAAAACTCACTCAGGTTATGAATAATAACCTTACTCTATGGAGCACCCTGATCCACAATGTGGAGGATCAATGTTGGACCGCTTCATGAGGCAACAACCACCAACATTCAATGGAATTACAAATCCCTTAGTAGCTGAGAAATGGATAAATTCCATAGAGAAAATATTCCATTCCTTGGGGGTAGTGAAAGGGAAAAGGTTATCATGGCAGTTTACTGCCTCACTGGAGATGCTGATCAATGGTGGTCATTGATTCAAAATACAAAAGAAGATGAAGAAGTATCAAGTATGGAATGGAGAGAGTTCAAAGATATTTTCTTATAAAAATACATTCCTCATGACCATCGAGCAGATATGGAAAGACAATTTCTGAGTCTGAGACAAAAGGAGGATGAGAATGTCGCAAAGTATGAGGCCAACTTTACAAGGTTAGTGAGGTATGCTGCAGATTATATACGTAACCCAAGAAGTAAGATTGATCATTATTTGATGGATTAAACCGTTTCTCTGTCGAGAATTAGTCTCACAAAACTTCTCGTCGTACGATGATATTGTCTCGTGTGCTATAAAGAAAGAAAAGGAATTCTCTAAGTCTTATGACTTTAAAGCAAAGCAAGAGAAGAAGAGATCATCTGATCAATCTAGAAATGTAAATAAGGGGAAGAAGGGAAAATTTGAATATCAGTCTTGTAGTAAATGTGGGAAGAAACACCCCGTTACTTGCTTGAAGGGAATGAGAGTCTGTTACAAGTGTGGTGAAAAAGGCCACCAAGCTCATGATTCCAAGGGTAATAAAGTTGTTGTCAATGTGGAATGCTAAAATTGTAGATATATGGGACATTATCCAAATAAATTTACTATACTTCAGGGAAACTTACCTTAGAAAAATCCAAGGGATCATGGTCAATATTATGCTATTACTACAGTTGAAGAGGAATAATTAATGTATTGGTGCTTTCAGACTCAAGGATTGTATTTTGGTTATAAGAATAATGTGATATATATAAGGATTGTACTGAAGTACTTGTTGTTTTCATTAAAGTTTTAATATGATGAAGGTAATCATATTTTTATTATGTGACAATAAGAGAAACTTTACTTTGTTTGAGGAATCTGATGATACGATTGATTTTAGAATTTAGAGACCTTTTAGAGAAAGTCTGGACATAGGTATTTTGGATAACTATAAAGGTTGGAACGGATTAAGTTGAACTTTGGATATTATTTTTTAAGGTTAAAAAATTTCTGAAGATTATTTTTGGAATATTATAATACTATAGTTTTAGGAAAAGGACAACCTGCAGGTTGGGGGATAACCCGTCATGTCAAACAAAGATGCAGGAATCGAACCCACACCTATAGTGCGACAGGCCTTTATTACCTACCACTAGCCTATAGGAAGTCCCTGATTATTGAAAATAGTTTTCCTAATCTAAATGTTATGTGTTGATATTTTTAACCATGTACGATTAGGATAAATATAATATTTTTGAGTTCTAATATCTTTTTGAGTGAAAGATTGGTTTGTGGAAAACAATTATTAAAGAATGAAAGTCTACATGATAAGTAAGTATATTTCCTTACGTTCTTTTTAAATCTCTTAAATAAATTCCTCAACTTTATGAAAGGTAACTTAAAACAAAAACATTGCCGGTTAACTTTTCCAACTGGGGATTCAATGACTGTTTAACCAATCAAAAGTTTTTGATTTTCTTGTGGTTAACTTTCTCCTAATCCTATTTTCTACAAATCCCCATCAGACCTTGATGGTTTGCTTTTCTTCCATATCCATATTTTCATAGAATCCTAGTATGGGCTATCTTGAGTGACCTTTGTACTTCCCTTTCTTTCTTTTAAAGTTATATTTTTATTAACCTTATTTCTGATGTGGGTTTTCCACAATGGTATTTTCTATTTTCAATCTTTTATTTTTAAAGAAAAATTTCAAATTTCGAGGATGAAATTTATTAAAGGAGGGGAGAATTTAACACCTCGAGCTTCCATGATACGTTTCTCTTTCAATAAAGCAATAGCTTCCATTTTACACAAGTTCGAGATTCTAACACGCTACGACCAATCAAAATAGTCATTATGAATAGTAATACCCACTTTTTGAAATTATATATATTTTATATTTCAAATGAAATTCATTTTTTGATTCGAAATATCAAAATTAGCCTTTGTTGAATTTGTGGAATTTTTCTGAGAACTTCCAATTTTTTATGAATAGTGAAAAATACTTAAAGACAAATTTTTTATTAAAAATAATTTACAGTGATAAATTATAATATTGAGTGGTTTTAAAGTATAATTAGAATATATTTTTAAGATTTTATCCAATGGTGGTCATTAGAATTAATTTCACTTTGAAATTTGACATAAACAATTGTCAATCTTTTGATTGATATTGTTTCTTAAAAACACGCTATTTGTTTTGATAGCAGGAATTAATTATAAAATTAATTAATAAAACTTATATATTTGTAATTTTGTAAAATAGAAATCATTTTTTAATACGTAATATAAATTATATATTTGGATGAAATGTTGGCATTGTTCTGAAAAACTTCAATTTTTGATGAATAGTGAAACCACTATGTGGTAGTTAAAAAACTGATTTTTCATTTAAATGAAACATTACCACTTCTGTGATTTGATTTTCGAAAATCCAACATACATGGTTGTCATTAGGAAGTAAAACAAGGTTCAATGAGATTAAAATAATTTTTTTGTGAATAAAACTTTTATGTTTAATTAATCATGATTAAAGGTAATTAGTGAAATTTAAGGTAAAAATGATATTATAAAAATATGAAAATACCATTACACTTGTCCTACCCTTATTGGATGAGTCCTGGCCGACCAAGACAATTCATGGGTCAACTTGGGGACCCCATGGAGCCACTTGGGTAAGAAAATGACATTAATAACTTTTTATTTAAAGTAAAAATAAAATTTTCACAAACATGTGTTGTTTTACTAAAACAATTATTACATGGGTTATATAAGTTAAAGTTTTAACTATAAATATTAATTGGAAATATAAAAAGATTTCCTACATCATGGTAATTTTCTTATAATTTTTAGACAATAAATAAATGAAATTTTTTATGACACAATGATGATGCAGCGATTACCTCATTAATTAATGATTTAAATAAGATGAAAAGATAATGTAAAATATAAGACTAAAACTTGTCAAAAACCTATTGGATGGGTATATTTAGAACCCTTATTACCTTATCCTAGAAATATATAATTTTGTGACCTCTAAAATTCTAAAATCATTTCATAATAATGTAACATTTCTTGACTTTCCAAGAGTGCCCCTCCTCTCCTCTTATAAAAGGCCCCCACCACTACCACCTTATTCACACCTTCCAAGCCATTTGGCTTGGAAAAACTCTGCCCAAATACTCTATAAACTTCCCTCTCTTACTCCTAGAATCCTCACTTTGGGCAGAAGTCTTCCCAAGGAAGCCTTTGGCTCAAATCAAAAAGAGTTACCCGATTTTAAGGTAATGTCTTCTCTTATGTTATTTTGTTTTATTTTTCTTCTCCAAGCCCTTAAACTCTTTTTATTCATTTATTTTGTAACAACAAAAGTATCTTCATTATACTAGGATTATTTTATGAGATGGATTTTATTTACACTTACACACACCTTAGTCTAATGGTTAAAGAACATACTGTTTCTGTGGGTGGTGAATTACTACCTCACGAAACGATGATTGTTCAATATTCTTTTAACGCCTCTCATGGCGGCCATTATGATGACACTACTTTTATATATGATATATATTATGTTTTTGTTTTCCTTATGATTCTGTATTTTTCATTTGTGGAATACCTTTATGATTTCCATTATGGGTAAACGCGATAATTTCATTTTAGGAAGTGCGGACTACCGCCCCTCAAAGTAATTTGAATCGTTAATGCCATATGTGGGATGTATAAAGGATGGAGTAAATGATATTATATATGATATTATACTGTAATTATAATATACCTTTATATTAGTATTATTTCATTCCATTAAATACGAAATAGAAATGAAATTAGCGTTCATGCGTGTGTACAGCTTACCATCTCCATGAATGGTGCGTTTCATTTCTTACCTATAAATGTTACGTAATATTATGAATGAATGTATATACTGGATATATATGATATACATGATATCTAAATCATGAATATAATTCTGGAGATAATGTATATTCTACCACATAAACAACTTGTAATTATAAGAAGTTTATTGTCGACTCAAGTACCAAAGATCGACAAAACGACCGTTATTAACTTAAATGACTACATAATTTTTGTAACATGGTAATAAGTGATATAAAAGGGATATATAACTTGAAAAAGGTTCTTAAGAAAGTGGAGATTAACTCTAGTTTATTATTCAGGAGGTTAAATAACGATCGAGTCAAGTCGGACATGAGGTAAGGGAACTTCTTAACCCAATTTCTATTATTTGGGTTAATCTCCTATTTTCAAATTATGTCATGATATTATTATGTCCTACCTTGTATTTATACTTTCATTATGTGTAAATATAGTGAATACACATAATAGATCTGTTTTATTTAAAAATGATCTTTGTAAGGGACTTCGTCTCAATCTCCATTCATTGAGGCATATTTTGTTTTGTACACAAATTTCCTTTATACGGTGTATAAACCCCTTTGACTTTTAATTTTATTCAAAAGGAATCTTTTTTATATGAAGAGTTTTACTAAACGACAAAAAGGAATGTTTTTCTTGTCTTACGTATGTGGCGACAACGACTTCGCTGCCTATGTGACCATTATTTGAGTTTCGGCTTCCTCTACAAGCCATAACTATTTTTTAAAATGAAAAATAAATACCAAGTTTTAATTTTCTTTTATTTTTGTATTGAAAAAAATTTTAATAAAGTTTTTATTATATCAATGTGTTGTATTGATATCTTATGATTGAAATGTGGAAATGTAATGTTTCCTTTATGCATGTTTTATGTGATATGATTATGTTATGGTTTATGATATGTTTAAACCTATTCATATGAGGAATGCATTGGACTTAATAAGTGACGGGTGGAGCCCTCTATAGCTGCTCGATGCATCGGTAGGTCCCATGAGACAAACTAGTGTCTCGGCATGAGGCATTGACAAAATCTTATTTGTAGTCTTGGCACGAGGCCTTGGCTACGTGGTTATGATAGTATGGCGTTATGCATTCCATCATTATGAAAGTGGTTATTGATATTGCATGTGATTATTTGACCAGTAGAATATCCATGTGAATAAGTAAATGGAATTATTTCATTTTACTTTTCCCATATTATGCAGAAGTACAAGTTTAAAAGGCTTTTGTTTTAGTTATACATTGCCTTAATTGTTTATGTTTATTTATGAAAGCTTCCACTATATTTTTATCCTTACTGAGCATCTGAGATCACCCCTTTCAATGTTTCAATTTTTCTAGGATGTGATGAAGTATATTATGAATGACCTACAGGGATAGTATGAAGGGGATATGGGAGTGGACTATGGAGACTATGTTATTGTAGTTTTTCACTTTATGATGTAATGTACCATTTATGAATGTATCTAGTGTTTCCAAGGCTACTAAACTAATCGATCTTTTGAGACTTGATCTTTTGTGATCATGCCAATGTTACACAATAATGCACCGACTCTGAGTAACTAGGGACGGCGCATTACAGTTGGTATCAGAGGCAGTTTAGTACTAACCTTGGAAGATAGATTTAGATAAACTCTGATTAGAGCACATAGCCCTAAGATAGACATTGAGGATTAGTATAGAAGAACATCCTATAATTTTGGTATTATGGAGATTTTATGAGTTTTCTGAGAAATAAATCCTTGTCTGGATACGAGAAGGTAGAGGCGGTTGTGGCATAGATGTACCTATGGGTAAAACCCGAAAACACCACTTTGAGCTAGACTCGAACGGGAACTGGTGCACGACAACGAGCCTTGATGCACTCTTGGTTACGACACTCTCGGGGGATATGCTTAGTATAATTCTCATTTTCTTTACAAACCATTATGAAGGGTTTATGAGTATATACTTCCTCAAAGAAAACATTTCTTTTTATGATTATGGATTATATCCATTAATAGTTCAATTTATGTTAAGTGTTTTACAAGTATGGAATTATGTATTTTGATTCATAAACTAATATAGTTTATGCCATTATTTAGAAATGGCGCCTAGTGGAAGGAATGGAAACTGTATCAATGCATGCACTCCATGTAGGGATTTCCCTCCTGCTCAAGATAATTATAGTGGATCTGGTGATACAACTGGTGCTGATCAACTTATCACCATACTAGGACAAGTCACCCAGGTTATGAATAATAACCTTACGCATATGGAGCACCCTGATCCACAACGTGGAGGATCAATGTTAGACCGCTTCATGAGGCAACAAACACCAACATTCAATGGAATTACAAATCCCTTAGTAGCTGAGAAATGGATAAATTCCTTAGAGAAAATATTCCATGCCTTGGGGGTAGTGAAAGGGAAAAGGTTATCATGGCAGTTTACCGCCTCACTGGAGACGCTGATCAATGGTGGTAATTGATTCAAAATACAAAGAAAGATGAAGAAGTATCAAGTATGGAATGGAGAGAGTTCAAAGATCTTTTCTTAAAAAAATACTTTCCTCGTGACCATCGAGCATATATGGAAAGGCAATTTCTGAGTCTGAGACAAAAGGAGGATGAGAATTGTCGCAAAGTATGAGGCCAACTTTACAAGGTTAGCGAGGTATGCTGCAAATTATATATGTAACCAAAGAAGTAAGATTGATCATTTATTTGATGGGTTAAAAGCGTTTCTCCAGTGAGCATTAGTCTCACAAACCATCTCGTCGTACGAAGATATTGTCTCATGTGCTATCAAGACGGAAAATGAATTCTCTAAGTCTTATGAATTTAAAGAAAAGCAAGAGAAGAAGAGATAATCTGATCAATCTAGAAATGGAAATAAGGGGAAGAAGGGAAAATTTTAATATCAGTCCTGTAGTAAATGTGGGAAGAAAAACCCCGGTACTTGCTTGAAGGGAATGGGAGTCTGTTACAAGTGTGGTGAAAAAGGCCACCAAGCTCATGATTGCAAGGGAAAGAAAGTTGCTGTCAATGTGGAATGCTATAATTATAGAGAGATGAGACATTATTCAAATGAATTTCCAATGCTTCAGGGAAACTTACCTCATAAAAGGCCAAGGGATCAAGGCCAATATTATGTTGTTACTATAGTTGAAGAGGAATAATTAGTGTATTGGTGCTTTCGGACTCAAGGATTATATTCTAGCTATAAGAATAATGTGATATACATAAGGATTGTACTGTAGTACTTATTGTTTTCATTAAGGTTTTAATATGATTAAGGTAATCATATTTTTAGTATGTGACAATAAGAGAAACTTTACTTTGTTTGAGGAATCTGATGATACAATTGATTTTGGAATTTAGAGAACTTTTAGAGAAAGTATGGACAGAGGTATTTTGGATAACTATAAAGGTTGGAATGGATTAAGTTGAACTTTGGATAGTATTGTTTAAGGTTAAAACATTTCTGAAGATTATTTTTGGAATATTATAATACTATAGTTTTAGGAAAAGGACAACCTGCAGGTTGGGGGATAAACCACCACGTCGGACAAAGCTGCAGGAATCGAACCCACAACTATAGTGTGACATGCCTTTATTACCTACCACTAACCTACAGGAAGTACCTGATTATTACAAATAGTTTTCCTAATCTAAAAGGTATGTGTTCATATTTGAAACCTTTTACGATTAGGATAAATATAATATTTTTGAGTCTATTATATTTTTGAGTGAAAGATGGGTTTGTGGAAAAACTTTATTAAAGAATTAAAGTCTACATGACAAGTAAGTATACTTCCTTACATTCTTAGTAAATATCTTAAATAAATTCCTCAAATTTATGAAAGGTAACTTAAAATGAAAACGTTTCCTATTAAATTTTCAAACTGGGGATTCAATGACCGTTTAACCAATCACAAGTTTGTGATTTTCTTATGGTTAACTTTCTCCTAATCCTATTTTGTACAACTCTCCATCAGACCTTGATGGTTTTTTTTCCTTTCATATCCATATTTTCATATAATCCTAGTATAGGCTATCTCAGGTGACCTTTTTACTTCTCTTTCTTTCTTTTAAAGTTATATTTTTATTAACTTTATTTTCGATGTGGGTTTTCCACAATGGTATTTTCTATTTTCAATCTTTTATTTTCAAAGAAAAATTTCAAATTGCGAGGACGCAATTTATTAAAGTAGAGGAGAATGTAACACCTCGAGCTTCCATGATATGCTTCTCTTTCAATAATTCAATAGCTTCCATTTTATGCAAGTTCGAGATTCTAACACATCGCGACCAATCAAAATAGCCATTATGAATAGTAATACCCACTTCTTGAAATTATATATATATTATATTTCAAAATGGACTTCATTTTTTGGTTCGTAATATCGAAATTAGCCTATGTTGAATTTTTGGTATTTTTCTGAGAACTTCCAATTTCTTATGAATAGTGAAAAATACTTAAAGACAACTTTTTTATTAAAAATAATTTACAGTGATAAATTATAATATTGAGTGGTTTTAAAGTATAATTAGAATATATTTTTAATATTTTATCCAATGGTGGTCATTAGAATTAATTTCACTTTGAAATTTGACATAAACAATTGTCAATCTTTTGATTGATATTATTTCTTAAAAACGCGCTATTTGTTTTGACAGCGGGAATTAATTATAAAATTAATTAATAAAAATTATATGTTTGGAATTTTTTAAAATATACATCATTTTTTAAATCGGAATATCAATTATATCTTAGGGTAAAATTTTGGCATTGTTCTGAAAAACTTCAATTTTTGATGAATAGTGAAACCACTAAGTGGTATTTAAAAAACTGATTTTTTGTTTAAATGAAACATTACCACTTCTGTGATTTGATTTTCAAAAATCCGACATACATGGTTTTCATTAGGAAGTAAAATGTGGTTCAATGGGATTAAAATAATTTTTTGGTGAATAGTAACTTTTATGTTTAATTAATCACAATTAAAGGTAATTAGTGAAATTTAAGGAAAAAATGAAATTATAAAAATATAAAAATACCCTTACACTTGTCCTACCCTTATTGGATGAGTCATGGCCGACCAAGACAATCCATGGGTCAACTTGGGGACCCCATGGAGCCACTTGGGTAAGAAAATGTCATTAATAACTTTTCATTTAAAGTAAAAATAAAATTGTCACAAACATGTGTTGTTTTACTAAAACAATTATTACATGGGGTTATATAAGTTAAAGTTTTGACTGTAAATATTCATTGGAAATCTAAAACGACTTCCTAAATCAGGGTAATTTTCTTATAATTTTTAGACATTAAATAAATTAAATTTTTTATGACACAATGATAATGCAGCAATTACCTCATTAATTAATGATTTAAATAAGATGAAAAGATAATGTAAAATATAAAATGTAAACTTGTCAAAAACCTCTTGGATGAGTATATTTAGAACCCTTATCACCTTATCCTAGAAATATATAATTGTGGGACCTCTAAAATCCGAAAATCATTTCATAATAATGTAACATTTCTTAACTTTCCAAGAGTGCCCCTCCTCTCCTCTTATAAAAGGCCCCCACCACAACCACCTTATTCACACCTTCCAAGCCATTTGGCTTGAACAAACTCTGAGATAATACTCTCTAAACTTCCCTCTATTACTCCTAGAAGCCTCACTTTGGGCATAAGTCTTCCCAAGGAAGCCTTTGGCTCAAATCAAAAAGGGTTACCCGATTTTAAGGTAATGTCTTCTCTTATGTTATTTTGTTTTATTTTGCTTCTCCAACCCCTTAAACTCTTTTTATTCCTTTATTTTGTAACACAACCAGTATCTCCAATATACTAGGATTTTTTTATGAGAATTATTTTATTTACACTTACACACACCTTCGTCTAATGGTTAAAGAACATACTGTTTCTGTGGGTGGCGAATTACTACCTCACCAAACGATGATTGTTCAATCTTCTTTTAACACCTCTAATGGTGGCCATTATGATGACACTAATTTTATATATGATATATATTATTTTTTTGTTTTCATTATGATTTTGTATTTTTCATTTATGTCATACCTTTATGATTTCCATTATTGGTAAACACGATAATTTCATTTTAGGAAGTGCGGACTACCGCCCCCTCAAAGTGATTTGAATCGTTAATGCCATATGTGGGATATATAAAGGATGAAGTAAATGATATTATATATGATATTATTCTGGAATTATTATATACCTTTATATCATTATGATTTCATTCCATTAAATATGAAATAGAAATGAAAGTAGCGTTCATGCGTACGTACGGCTTACCGTCTCCATGAATGGTGCATTTCATTTCTTACCTCTAAATGTTACGTAATATTATGAATGAATGTATATACTGGATATATATTATATACATGATATCTACATCATGAATATAATTCTGGAGATAATGTATATTCTACCACATAAACAACTTGTAATTATAAGAAGTTTATTGTTGACTCAAGTACCAAAGATCGACAAAACGACCGTTATTAACTTAAATGACTACATAATTTTTGTAACATGGTAATAAGTGATATAAAAGGGATAATTAACTTGAAAAATTTTCTTAAGAAAGTAGATATTAACTCTACTTTATTATTCAGGAGGTTAAAGAACGATCGAGTCAAGTCGGACACGAGGTAAGGGAACTTCTTAACCCAATTTCTATTCTTTGGGTTAATCTCCTATTTTCAAATTATGTCATGATATTATTATGTCCTACCTTGTATTTATAATTTCATTATATGTACATATAGTGAATACACATAATAGATCTATTTTATTTAAAAATTATATTTGTAAGGGACTTCGTCTCAATCTTCATTCATTGAGGCATATTTTGTTTTATACACAAATTTCATTTATACGGTGTATAAACCCCTTTGACTTTTACGTTTATTCAAAAGGAATCTTTTTTATACAAATATTTTTACTAAACGACAAAAATTAATGTTTTTCTTGTCGTACGTATGCAGCGACAACGTCTTCTCCGCCGTCGTGACCATTATTTGAGTTTCGGCTTCCTCTACAAGCCATAACTTTTTTCAAAATGAAAAATAAATACCAAGTTTTAATTTCTTTAATTTTTGTATTGAAAATGGTTTTGATAAAGTTTTTATTATTTCAATGTGTTGTATTGATATCTTGTGATTGAAATGTGGAAATGTTATGTTTCCTTTATGCATGTTTTTTGTGATACGATTATGTTATGGTTTATGATATGTTTAAACATGTTCATATGAGGAATGCATTGGAATTAATAAGTGATGGGTGGATCCCACTATAGCTCCTCGATGCATCGGCAGGTCTCATGAGACAAACTAGTGTCTTGGCACGAGGCCTTGACAAAATATTATTTGTAGTATTGGCACGAGGCCTTAGCTACGTGGTTATGATAGTCTGGCATTATGCATTCCATCATTATGAAAGTGGTTATTGATATTTCATGTGATTATTAGACCAATAGAATATCCATGTGAATAAGTAAATGGCATTATTTCATTTTACTTTTTCCATATTATGCTGAAGTACAAGTTTAAAAGGATTTTGTTTTAGTTATACATTGCCTTAAATGTTTATGTTTATTTATGAAAGCTTCCTCCATATTGTTATCCTTACTGAGAATCTGAGCTCACCCCTTTCAATGTTTTAATTTTTCCAGGATGTGATGAAGTATATTATGAATGACCTGCAGGGATAGTCTAAAGGGGATATGGGAGTGGACTATGGAGACTATGTTATTGTATTTTTTCACTTTATGATGTAATGTACCATTTATGAATGTATCTAGTGTTTCCAAGGCTACTAAACTAATCGGTCTTTCGAGACTTGATCTTTTGTGATCATGCCAATGTTACGCAATAATGCACCGACTCTGGGTAACTGGGGTCGGGGCGTTACAATATTTAAAAACATTTCTTGAGGAAAATATCCAATCCCCTTTTAAAAGTATTTTAAAAACATAAAACCATTTGAAGAACCTTTTTATTTGAAAATTTATTTGAAAATTTATATAAAAATATTTATAAGGTTTTGAAATCCATTTCGTTGAAAATACATTGAAAATTTATAAGTAAAGCATGAAAATGTTTTGAAATCCATTTATTTGAAAATAATTTGAAAATTTAAAAATTATTCTTGAAAACATTTTTAAATCATTTTTAGAAAACATTTTTTGGAAAGAACATATATTTCGGACCGAAAAGAGATATAATGTGAGACTTTTTTAAAAACACTTTATTAATCATCATATGTACCAAAAAGTGGGAAAATGGTACCAATACATGAATATATATTGAATAAAAAAAGGATAAGTAAACTTATTAGTGTTCTTGAGATATGGATGATAATAATTCATCAAAGGAAGTATAAACATAAACAATCTTGAAAAGTGATGAGATTGATTTAATAAACTCTTATAACTTGGTAACTTGGGATCATACACTACAAGTAATAAAATAAAATTAAATAAATCATAAAATATCATGAAAATAAGGATATTCATGATATAACATGTAAAATGGAAGTATATATACCCTGAAAAAATTTTAGGTGCATAACAAAACGTGAGTATCAAATAAGGAATATTTAAACAAAACTCTTTTACAAATTTGGCAACTTTTGAAACTTAAAAACCATGAAATAAAGATCATAGAATAGATATTTAAATAACCATGAATTTAATTATAATATTCATTTAATATATCCATATACATTATACACACCATAAAAAGGAATGGGTGGTGAATAAATCATGTATCTCATAAAAATAAAAAGTGAGATAAAATCTCTTAGCTTGTGTCTTGACTCTCATAGTACTCATTAAAAACACCTGTATACGAAATATAAATTTATTTAAAATATTTTAAAAAATAATATTATTATATCTAATACCATATATGGTTTTATTATGACCATATATTACCCTCTTGTTAACAATCCTATGATAAGGTTTCACTTCGAGTCATATCCGCTTTGTTGTTCGTATGTGTTTTAATTTATTATATCTTCATTCCTTATACTTATATTATGATTAAATAATCTATAACATGATATAAATATAATTTATATTCTATATATTTGTATTATAATAATCAATATAATATATAAGTACAAAATGGAATACATCGTTCATGAAGACAGAAATTTGTATGAACACATGATCATTTTTTTCTTTAATTATTATCGTATTGAAAGAAAGAAAATGAAATATATATATATATATATATATATATGTATATATGTATATAATATCATTGAAGTATAATTATATTGTTATATATATCAAATATGTTCACTAAACCCATCCTTTATGTGTTCCATGTAGTGTGTGAACAAATCACATCGCTTTGAGGTGGCGGTAGTCCACACTTCCTCAAATGAACTTATCGTATTTACACCAAAAGAAAAGAAAAATAAATTGTGTTTTAAAAGTAATAAAGAAGCATAAATAAATAATATAAATAATATATGAAATACATAAACATATTTCCCATCATAATATCCACCATGAGAGGTGGTAAAGGAAAATTTAATAATCCTCATTTAGTAAGGTGGTAGTTCATCGTACATGTAAACAGTATATTCATTACCCATTATATAAAGGTGCGTGAAAGTGTATGTATAAGCATTATAATAAAAACATCCAAGTATATTTATTATATTGGTGTTTTTATACAATAATGTAATAAATATATTGGAGGGGTGGAGAAAAAAATTAAAACAAAAGAGCTTAAGGGAAGATGTTACCTCTTAATTAGGTAACTATTTTTGTTTTGTGTCTAAAGGATTCCTTGAGTTACTTTACATAAAAGTTGGGGATAATATGAGGAAGGGGGTATTTTGGGAGAATAATTTTTCAGATATTGGATGATACAAATTGTCTTGAGAGGTGTAAGGAAGAGGGAGAGATGGTGTCCTTTTATAATGAAGGAGGACTGGCACTCTTGTCAAAATTCGAAGAGAGAATTTCACCCTTGTTTTTCATATTTCAAGTGGATAAAATAATGGTAAAAATTATATAAAAGGTATTATAGGGTCTAAATATGTCCATCTAATGGATTTTTGACAATTTTCTAGGTCATTTTGTCCCATAAGATTAATGTTTAGTCGTTAGTTACGCTTAATTTTACCTTAATCGATGTAATAAATTTTAATTAAATTCACTAATCCTTTTGATCAAAAAAAATTGACCTTATTATACATTTTAAATTATTATGCTTCCATATATGGAATCTATTATTCCAAATTCTAATCACCAAAGTGGAAGAAATTAATTTAAAATTAATCTCACTAACAGGAAAACACTACGGGTTTTCAAAGTAAAAACATGACCAAAACTTTGCTACATTTTTATACCCAATTTCATTGTGAAATTGGTTAAAATGGGCTAAATTGGATTAATTGATAAAATTATTATATAATTAAATCAATTTAAAATATAATTTAACCTTATAAATTTATTATATGAAAATGTAGTTTTGAATTAAAATTATAGTTTTTTTAACAATTCATTAAAAAATGAAACCTTACCAAAAGAATACCAAACATTTATCATAAACTAATTTTTATGTTTTTTATAAGAACCTGTGTTTCTCCAGACTGTCATTTTGAGCAGAAATTTGAATTTTTGCTGTTGGATGCTTATGGGGGGTAAAATGGTCATCTTTCCTGACCAGCTAATCTCATATAATTTTTCTGACAACTTCGTTAGTCTCAGAATATGGTGTTTACCCTAGGATAACAGTTTGGTGGAAATCTGAGATGTTTGAACTTTAGCGGAATATGTAATATTTAATATTATTAGATTAAATATTAAATTATTCATGCAGGTTCATTTGGAAATAACTTTTAAATAGAATTCTGGATTGAAATTATGTCTACATCGTTGAGACCTGAATGGGGAGTTTAGCCTATGGAAGGCATAAACTCACATCGGGCACCAGGGCCGGCCTGGGCCCATTTTTCTTCTTTTCATTTCCTTTTCTTTTCTTCATTATCTTATTTACTCCTCCTCCTTGCGCACGTCTCCTATTCCACCTTATTGTCCATTTCATTTATTGAGAATTGGATTTTGAGGAAGATAGAGATTTGGGAGGCAAGATGGGTACTGATTCAAAGTTCTCAACGCGCTGAGTCAGTGCGCGGCGACCGTAAGCCGTGAAATCAACCAAAGCTTCGGCGGTTTCCGCCCAAAGGTAGGGCCATTTATTTTTTCACCATAGATCCCCTTTAAACATTTTTTTATGTCTTTAAATCCTTATAATTTTTCTTGTGTCCCCTTGTGGCCGGATCTATTGTTTCGGGGGTTAAAACGGGCATTTCGGGTGTTTTGAGGGATTTCCCGTCGGAAAACCCAGAAAACACGGCGTGTGTTCCAGGGGTACACGCCGTTTGTTCATTCTATTTGGGGAATATAAAGTTTTCTTAAGTACACAGCGTGTACTTTGAGTACACGCCATGTAGTTGGTGGCCGTGTGACTGGCCGAGTGAAATAGAAAACAGAATAGTGGGTTTTAAGTAGTACACACAATGTAGTGGTACTTGGGCATGTGTTTTAGTGAAAACACACATGTGGTGACTTTTTTGAATATTAAATGTGGTGTACAGTAAATTAAACATTGTGTACTAATACAAAGGCAGGCCCAATATGTTCTGGCCATGTGCTATGGCCATGTACTACTTCAGTTTAGTAATTTTGGGATATCTTGGGCTCTGGAAGTCAGAATTGGGCGAGTGAGTAGTCAATTCTGATCAGTGTTCCAAGTAGATCACAATGGTGGAGCCCTTTTAACATTTACAGGTCATATAAATGGGGTTTTCTTGGTTTTCATCTAAATACAGGGGTTTTTCCTCCAGTTATCAAGTTCAGTTAACACCTGAGGGTGAGACTTGGTGTGGATGATAGGTTCGGTGTTCGGACCAACATAGTTGAGATTTTTAATAGAATATGAGATATGAGCTATCGTCTATAACCTATTTTTAGAGGATGTTTACCTTGGGATATGTTCCCTTCTGGCCTATGAGTCTGTGAGACCGGATACTTCTAAGGATCCCCTGAGGGATGCCTTTACTTATGTACTGACCATGGGAGTTCCTTGTAGGATCCCTCTCCTATTTATCCATTGATAGAACCCATGTTATGTAATCCTTACTTTGTCCTTCATTGAGGATCCCCTTGTAGGATTCCTCCCTTACTCTTTGCTAAGGATCCCATATAGGATGCCTTCGCTCGTGTTTACCTAGAGGATCCCAAGTATGATGCCTCCTTAGTGTTTGATTTGAGGGACCCAATGGGTGCCCGTTTTTTGAACGAACCTAAGTAGTTACATCAGGATTGGGTAGTGATGGTGTTCGAGTGACACCTAGAACTCATGCCAAACATGTAAGCCCATGGAGCTATAAATGTAGTGTTGGGTTGGGCGTTCGGGCCACCCTTACTTGTTTGTTTATATCTAACATGGTTTTGCTGATTCATTAGTGGTTACCAGAGGTTCTTCCTGGTTGGTGGCTATTGAGCCTGACGTGAGGCGTATTTTCTGCTTATTTGGATTCCTGGACGTGCTTTCCTGGGATCCGGCTTTTGAGCCACGTTATTTCTAATATTTTACTCTTACCTAGAGGTATTACTTGGGATTTGGCTATTGATCCTGAATGTGTACATATATATATTGTGATTTATATATTTTGTTGGGATATCCAAATGTGCTTCCTGGTATCTAGTCGTTGAGCCTTACATGTTTACTTTTATGCCTTGAGTGATACTTGGATTCCCGTAGTAGGAATGCCTTGGACGAACTCATGGGCTGAATGATATGCCTGAGGAAGAGGGTATGATATGCCTAAGGAAGAGGTTATGACATTCCTGAGGGCAAGGTTATGATATGCCTGAGGGAGAAGTTATGATATGCATGAGGGCGAGGTTATGATATGCCTACGGGCGAGGTTGTGATATGCCTTAGGGTGATATTGAGATATGCTTGCAGGTGGGTTCTGGTATTCCTGAGAGTGTGATTTTTCTATGCCTGTGGGTAAGGTTTTCCGAGTCTTGGTTGGATTCACAGGATTATTCTCTGTTTTTTCCAACCAGTGAACTTTTACAGGATTGACTGTCTATATACGGTATCCTAGTTTGTGATTAGAGGTGAGTACGGGTGAACCCAACTGTAGGATGAGTATCCCCCTATGGTGATGTAGCTTTCTTAGAGATATAATTCCGGCGTTGTCTGAAGCAGGTACATGCCGATGAGATTACGGACCCAGAGATCGACTTAATGATACACGGCTTGAGTGGAACTACTTCCATCTCAATGCCCTTGAATAGGATGTCTAAGAGATCGAGATTATGGTCCCAAGGATCGACTACTGATGTTGTTTCTTGTTATTTGAAACACTAAATCATGAATGATCATATTTATGTATATGTGTATAGGTATGGGACTTTAAATGTGTACGTTTATAGTTATAGACATCCATGGTGGCACTTTTCCAGCTGACAGGGATTAAATACCCTAGGTTCGACTATGGTTTCAAATTTGTTTTACTTCCTTTTGTTGTATTCCAGCTAGGCTGAGCACGTTGTTGTTGCATACACTTAGCTGCACAGTTATAGGTTGCTTGTCGGGGTTCCCTATTGAGATTATTTCTCACCCCTTCACATGAACATCTGTGTACGTGTAGAACTTATGTCTTATTTTCAGGTTGATCATAAGTTCCATGGTGGATAGGGCTGAGGCCCAGGGTTGCATGATCGAGCGGAGCTGCTCGAGTGGTTATACTGATCGGGCTGTTGCAGTTCAATAGTGTCTGGAGATCGGGTATGTGGATTGGATCAGAGTTAGTAGCAGGGCCCTGTACCTTTAATTTTAGTTTCTTTTGTACTTGTATTTGTATGGTTGGCTCGGTGGGTGAACAGTGTTTTATTGTATTGCATAGTTGTTCAAGTTTTTACAGCATTTTATTATTACTGCTTGCTCTATTTCAGTTGTTTACTGCTTCCGCACCCTATTTATTTTCCACTGTGTATGATACTTAGTTATTTACACTTTTTTCTTACTCTGGTATAAGGGTATAATCTCCCCACTATCACACCCTAGTCCCTCACTGCTAGTCGGCAGCCTCTGGCGTATGGGGAGGCGCACTTGAGGCCTTATGCAAAACCGGCTCGGAGCACCGGTTTAGGGGCTTTCGGGTCGGGATGTTACAAAGTGGTATCAACAGATTTTTCTTTATTGGTCCTTATTATTTGAGATATGGTAGACAGTAGTATTAGGAATGTGTCGGAAACTATGATGGATATCGGGGTGGTCAGTCAATAACACTTGTTCTGGTAACAAGACCTGGTTTTTAGGGTTTGGGATTGCTGTTCTGATTTTGCAATGTTATAGTAGTATATGATTTCTCCTTGAGCAATGCCCATGTTGTGTGGTATTTTTATTTACTATGGTTCTCTGGCTCTTGGCCATTTTTAAGATGTCGGGTATGGATTTTGACACTTGGCCGGCAAAGGAAAGAGGCATGTCATGCATCATACTAGGCACTAGGATTTATAGCATATAGGCCTGCTAGTGTGTGTTTTTACTGATGACTGAGACCTTTGGGTCTGCTTACACATAATTTTTACTCTGATGGAAGGTTATGTGGATCTATGTTAAGGAATTTGGGTGATGATGATGACTCAGTCATTATGCACAGGTGGTGCAGTGACCCCAGTTGGTCGATACGGCACATGATGCCATTCTGTTTAACCCTTAATGGGTCTTGTTTCTCAGGTTTGTGGTTATCTAGTCAGATTTTTGAGAACGATGTCGATAGATACCAAGGCTTCCCTTGTGAACTAGACCTCCTTGTGGTATTTCTATATACAGATACCCAATGAGTGTTATCTCATCTTGTCTCTTCTCTTTTGGTTATGAACACCAAGGTGTAGTTCCTTCTGAGGATGCTCAGAGAGGATCATGACCCTTGTAGGCTGTGTTTTGGTTTTGACTTTCTTCGGTCGTTGTGATCTTTACCATCTTCTGAGCGGTTTTGGATATTTTGGGCTAGGTGGTTAGACCTTGTGACCCAGTTGTGAGTATTTTTCTGTAGGGATAGGTAGAAGACCTAGATACCCTTGGTTTTGACTCAAACCCTTGTAGGTCGATGTCTTTTCTGTTCTAAGGAAACCTGTGTTTGAATGGTTGGCCAGATTTCTCCAATGCCTTTTGGCGGTGCTTGTTTTTCAAGACTGACTTCGACGGGTAGGACTATTTGGGTGCCTGGACTGGTTGACCAGTGTTTCTGATGTTTCTGTTGCAGGTGGCATCATTTGAATCTAAATCAGTGAGTGGCCGGGTATGAGACAAGGACCTTTGTTTCAAGATTTTCTGTGGACTTGGATCCTGGAAGTTGTTTTGGAATTTCCTTATGTTTTAGAGGTGACTTTGTGAAATTTCAGATTACCATGAAATAGTTGACCCATGATTGAATCCTAATAAGGTTTTGGAAGGATTTTATCATGGCTCGGAGGGAGATGGACACGCATTCGGTGAAATCTTAGTGTACTCTTATTAGAGACAATCATGTGATATCTTGATTCGTCTTGATTTTTCTAAGATATCTTCAACCCTACATCAAGATCCTTTTTTCTTTCTTAATGTTCATTCGTGTTGCAGATGGAACCTATTCTGGTTGTGCTCTCAGAGCAGTGTAAGGAAATCCATATGGTGGGGAGTGAATCATTGGCCATTTGAGGGTGTATGTCCTTGTCTCGGTTAAACTTCTATGTTTACCATAAGCTTTTGAGCTCAGATTTTTCTTTTAAGATGACGACAAGGATATTCTTGTGGTGGGGAGTACCAGTTTGGTCGTAGTTTAATATCTTCTATGTAGAAGGTAGTTGTTAATTCTATAAGGCTGGTTGTCAGACAGTCTAGATAGCTTGGTTGTGTAGATGCTCAGGTTAGGAGCATGGTTGTTGGTCCTTTACAGGGCTTCTCGGGGATGATAAGGTTTATGGTGGGAAGTTTGTATAAACCCTTGTTTATCTGGACTGTCGTTTTGAGCAGAAATTTGATTTTTTGTTGTTGGATGCTCATGATGGGTAAATGGTCATTTTCCCTAACCATCTGATCTCAGATAATTTTTCTGACAACTCCATTGGTCCCGGAATAGGGTGTTTACCCTAGTATAGGAGTTTGGGGGAAATCTGAGCTATTCGAATTTTAGCGGAATATTTAATATTTAATATTATTTAATTAAATATTAAATTATTCACGCAGGTTTGTTTGGAAATAAATTTTAAATGGAATGTTGTATTGAAATTACGTTTTCTCCATTGAGTCTGGAATGGGGAGTTTAGCTGAGGGAAGGCATAAACTCACATCAGGTGTCGAGGCCAGCCTAGGCCCCTTTTTCTTCTTTTCCTTTCCTTTTCTTTTCTTCCTTCTCTTCTTTCCTCCTCTTCCTTGTTCATGTCTCCTATTCATACTTCTTGTCCATGTCATTTAGGTAGAATTGTATTTTGAGGAAGAGAGAGATTTGGGAGGCAAGAGGGGTACCGATTCGAAGCTCTCGACGCGCTGAGTCGGCGTGCAGCGACCGTAAGCCGTGAAATCAACCAAAGCTTCGGTGGTTTCCACCCAAAGGTAAGGCCATTTATGTTTTCACCATAGATCGCATTTAAAAAAATGTTAAGTCTTTAAAGCCTTATATTGCTTTTTTGTGTCCTCTTCTGGCCAAATCTGTTGTTTCGGGGGCGAAAATGGGCGTTTCGGGCGTTATGAGGGATTTCTCATCGGAAAACCCAGAATACATGGCGTGTGCTCCAAGTGTACACACCGTGTGTTCTTCCCATTTGGGGATGACGAATTTTTATTAAGTACATTCAATGTACTTTGAGTACACACCGTGTAGGTGGTTGTGTGACTGTTCGTGTGAAATAGAACATGGAATAGTGGTTTTTAAGGAGTACACGTCGTGTAGTGGTACTTGGGCATGTGTTTTAGTGAAAACACACATGGGGTGACTTTTTTTGAATAGTGCACACTGTGTACAGTAAAGTACACACTGTTTACTATTACATAGGGAGGCCCAATGTGTTCTGGCCATGTGCTCTGGCCATGTATGTAATTCCCCGACCCCAGTTACCCAGAGTCGGTGCATTATTACAAAACATTGGCATGATCATAAGGAAATCATGTCTCGAAAGACCGATCAGTTTAGTATTATTGTAAACAAGATTCATACATAAGTTGAACTTTACAACTTGAAAAGAAATACAACACAAATATATTTCATTAGAAACATCCAAGCCTCCTAGATTATGCCTTCCGGTCATTCATAACTAACTTCTTCATATCCTGGAAAAATGAAACATAAGAAAGGGATGAGCTCAAACGCTCAGTAAGGGTAAGTAATACAGTGGAAAATGACATAAATATTAATCATGGTAAATAATTGAAACCACATTCCTTTACCAATAATAAACATGAATACTTTTATAGAAAAAATATGAGCTGAGTAAATAATTCCATAATAAAACATAATCATGGTTATTATACTAGCCGAATGACCACATGAACCATCATCGTGTTCGTGGAGACGGTAGTCCGTACGTACACACGAGTGACAATATAATTATTTTGATATTAAAATAATATATAATTGGATGGTATATCATATATACAGAATCATTATCATTTTATATTTATTATTTACATGAATTACACATCATTATTATACCCACCCAAATAATAATGTTTTGAATAACAATTAAACCACGACGTGGAGACAGTAAGCCGTACATACGCACGTATGGTGACATGTCATTCAATGGATGGAGAGAATAAGGAATATGGTTGTGCCATATTTATAATAACATCACATTATATAGAAGATACTGAAGTTATTATTTTAGAAATGAAATAACAAAGAAAGAAGAAGTTGAAGAAGAAAGGAACTTGAAAGAGGGTGGTGAAAACATTACCTCTTCTTTAGGTTCTTCCTTTTGATTTGATCAAAAGGGCTCCTTAGGTTGGCTTTCTGACTAAAGGAATGCCTCTAGGATTCATGGAGGATAGTTGAGAGGTTATTTGGGTAGAAGTTGTCTGATCCAAAAGGCTTTGAAGGTGTGAAGAATTGGTTAGAAGTGGTGTCCTTTTATAAGGGGGGGAGGGGCTCTTTAGGAAAAACTTAAAGAATTAATTTATAATAAATTCATATTCAGTTTCTAATGGCTCCAAAGTAGATTATTCAAAGTATAAGGTGGTTTTGGGTCTAAATAATTTCAACCAATAGATTTTAGACAGGTTTGTGTCATTATATTAACCTTGTCTTTTAGTTTTAACTCTTAGTTAATTAGATTGGCATTTACCATGTCACTTTGTATTTTTATATTATATAGTTAATAAACTTACTATATACATAAAATAAATCCCCAAGTGGTAAATTAATGATACAACTATAATGATATAAGTCCTTTGGCCAAAACATAGATTTTTAGGAATATAATATCAATTAATAATATAATATTTGTTTTAAAAACTCTTTTATGTCAATTTTGACACTATTTGAGAATTTATTTTTTGTTAAAGTATTAACAAAATTATTAATTCGAAACAAATTCATTTAATAAATCCTAACATATCATATTAATCAATAAAATTCTTTGATGGAATCCAAACTTTTAAATTATATTTATTTTAATATTTATAATACCAATTATTTGATTCTTTCATTAATAAGGAAAATATTTCATCATTATTGTGTCATAAATAAATTTAATTATTCAATGTCTAAAAATTATAAATAAAACACTATTATGTATTAAATATTTTTATATTTCTAATTAATATTTATATTCGAAAATATAATATATATAACCCTGTGTAAAAAAATATTTTCTAAAAGATATATGCTTATGTAATTTTTGTATTTACTTTATCTTAATTAATATAAAGTGTCATTATCACTTACAAGTGGATCCATGGGGTCCCAAAATCAATCCAAAGATGCCCATGGTTCGAAATTTATCAACCAATAGGGTTAGGACACGTTTTAGGGTAAATTAATATTATTATAATATTATTTTTCACCCTTATTTACAGGACTTACCCTTTAACCATGGTAAATAAAATATTTACCGAAGTAATTATTCAAAATGTCTAAAAATAAAAGTTACCTATTTACACAATTTGGATATCCTGATTCCAAATATAGAATCCATATTTCTAAATTCAAAACACAAAATTGGCATAAATTAATTTAAAATTAATTCCCGTTGTTAAAACAAAAAGCGTGTTTTTAAGAGATAATAACTATCAAAAGATTGACAGTTGTTTATGTCTAGTTTAAATGTGAAATTATGTCCAATGACCAACATTATATTAAATGGTAAAAATATATTCTAAATATACTTTAAAACCACTCAAATTCATAATTTATCACTATTAATTGTTTTGATTAAAAAAGTTGTTTTTAATTAAAATTTAGTGATTTTCACTATTCATCAAAATATAAATGTTATCTGAAAAGTTCCAAAATTTTACCCTAGGCTAATTTCAATATTCCAAATCCAAAAATGAAGTCCTTTTTGAGAGCTAAAATTTATAAAATTTTAAAAAGTGGGTATTACTATTCATAATGGCTAGTTTGATTGGTTGTGGTGTGTGTTAGAACTCGAAGTTGCGTACAAAACATGCTATTGTATTATACAAAGAGAAGAGTACCATGGAAGCTTGGGGTGTTACATTCTCCCCTCCTTCAAATAATTTCTTCCTCTAAATTTCTAGAATACTACCACGTGAAAAGACTTGGGTGGTTTTTCATCATGAGTTCCTCGGGTTCTCACGTTGCCTCTTCCATCTTATGGTTTCTCCATAAACTTTTACCAGACGAGTCATCCAGTTTCTCAACACTTGCTCTCTCGTATCAAGAATCTTGAAAGGCTCTTCAAAATAAGATAGATCAGGTTCCAGTTCTAATTCCTCATAGGTGAGTACATGCGTTGGGTCAGGAATATATTTTCTCAACAGTGATACATGGAACACATCATGAAATTTGGAGAGACTTGGCGGCATTGCCAATTAGTAAGCTACAGCCCCAATTCATTCTAGAATTTCGAATGGTACGATGTACCTGGTACTTAATTTACCCTTCTTACCAAAACGTATAACTCCCTTCCATGGAGATACCTTCAATAAAACATGATCTCCTACCTGAAATTCCAAATCCTTCCTTCGGTTATCGGCATATCTCTTATTCCTACTTTGAGCTGCTTTAATGTGGTTTTGGATTACCTTCACCTTTGTTATGGTTTCCTCCACCAGTTCTGGGCCTACGAGTTTTCTCTCACCAACGTCATCCCAACAGGTTGGTGTGCAACATCTCTTTCCGTATAACGCTTCATATAGTGCCATCTGAATACTTGAATGGAAGCTATTATTACAGGAAAATTACACTAGAGGTAAATATTGATCCCAAATACCCTGAAAGTCATGTGAGCATGATCTCAACATGTCTTCTAAGGTTTGAATAGTCCGTTCTGATTGTCCATCTGTTTGAGGGTGGTAGGCAGTGCTCAAACAAAGTTCAGTATCCAAGGACTTCTAAAGACTTTTCCAGAATATTGAAGTGAAACGGGGATCACGATCAGAGACAATGAATAGGGGTACTCCATGGAGTCTCACAACTTCATTAATATAAAGTCTTGCTAGACGTTCAAGTGGTAGATCCTCTATTATAGCAAGAAAATGTGATGAATTTGTAAGACGATCAAATATAACCCATATTGCATTGTTCCTTCTAGGAGTCTTTGGTATCCCTATGACAAAGTCCATCGTAATACTATCCCATTTCCACTCTGGTATGGGAAGAGGATACATGACTCTTCCAGGTTGTTTCCTTCTAGCTTTCACTTGTTGACAAACCATACATCTTGACACAAAATCACCAATCTCCCTCTTCATGTTGTCCTACCAAAAATGTTCCTTCAAATCTCTACACATTTTGGTTCTCCCAGGGTGTATAGAGAAATTAGAGCTATGAGCATCATCTAACAATTCCCTTTTCAGATCAGGTATATTGGGAACACAAACCCTCTTCCCAAATTTTAAAATACCTTCTTTATACACAAAGTCTCTCAATCTCCCATCATTTACAGCTTTAATCTTCTTTTGAAATTCTTCATCATCGGTCTGAGAACTCTTAATCCCTTTAAGTAAAGATGGTTTTGCAACCATTTGAAAAAGCATTGATGTTTCACCTTCCATGGTTATTCCCATATCCATCTTCAATAGATCCATGAAAATTGAATCCCTTTCAATTCTCATATTGTTCAAAACTCCATGATCTTTTTTGCTCAAACCATCAGCTACCTTATTTTCCTTCCCTGGGTGGTAGTGTATCATGCAATCATAATCCTTGAGTATTAAATCCATCTCTTTTGCCTCATGTTGAGTTATTTTTGTGAGAAAATATACTTTAAACTCTTGTGATCAGTATAAATCTCACATTTTTCACCATAGAGGTAGTGTCTCCATATCTTCAAAGAAACGATCACAGTTGCTAACTCGAGATCATGAGTAGGATAGTTTTCCTCATGAATTTTCAACTATCGTGATGCATAGGCAATAACCCTATCATTCTGCATAAGGACACAACCAATTCCTTTCTTCGATGCATCACTATAAATAACGAACCCATCATTCCTCGATGGTAGATTCAATATAGGAGCATTGACTAATATTCTCTTCAGTTCTTTGAAACATTCTTCACACTCTTTTGTCCAAAAAAATTTAACCCCCTTACGTGTGAGCTTTGTTAATGGGTTAGCCAACCAGGAAAAATTCTGGATGAGATGTTGATAAAAACCTGCTAAACCAATAAAATTGTGTACCTCGGTTATACTCATCAGTGCAGGACATTCTTGGATTGCCTTGGTCTTATAAGGATCAACAAATATTCAATCTTTAGAGACAATATAGCAAAGAAAAGAAATCTCTTGAAGCCAGAATTCACACTTGCTAAACTTCCCATATAATTCATGTCTTCTCAGAGTCTTCAGGATAATGCGCAAGTGATTTTCATGATCTTCGTGGCTTTTGGATTATACAAAGATATCATCAATAAATACCACCAAAAATTCCTTGAGATATTCCTTGAAAACTATATTCATTATATCCATGAATACAGAGGGTTCATTAGTCAATACAAAAGGCATTACTATAAAATCATAATGCTAGTACCTAGTTTGAAATGTTGTCTTCGAAATGTCTTCCTTCTTCACACACAACTGATGATATCCAGATCGATGGTCAATCTTTGAAAAGTATTTAGATCCATGAAGTTAGTCAAATAAATCATCAATGTGAGGTAGGGGATACTTGTTCTTTATTTTTATAGCATTGATCTCCCTTTAGTCGATACATAACCTCATAGATCCATCTTTCTTTTTAACAAAAAGAACAGGGGATCCCCATGGAGAAACACTAGGGAAAATAAGTCCCTTATTACTCAATTCCTCTAGTTGTTTCTTTAGTTAAACTAATTCTACAGTGGTCATTCTATAAGGGTTATTCGATATAGGCCTTGATCTAGGAATTAAATCAATGTAAAACTCAACTTCTCGTTCTGGAGGATGTCCAGGTAAATATTCCAGAAACACATCTACATATTCTTTCAAAATAGGTACATCCTCTATTTGAATATTCCTTTCCTCACCTACAGTCATTTCATTCTCTTCCTCCCCAATAATTGAATTTAGTTGAGCTACCGGGGGTGGATCTATGTAAGAATTAGGGGGTGATGATTCCGCTCTAAAGATAAGGTGTTCCTTATCATCATCATCAAAAATAGTAACCTCCTTTTTCTTACAATAAATTTTTGCATCATTATCCGAAAGCAAATCCATACCGAGGATTATATCAAATTCAATCATAGGTGTGACGATGAGATCAGCATATAAAGAACATTTATATGCCCTAATGGGAATGGATCCATAGAACTTTGTAGAAATGATACTTCCCTTAGGAGTTTTAACTGACAACTCCCTTATTAAATCAAATTGGAAATATCCAATTTTCTTAGCAAACTAGGAAGATATGAAACAATGCGATGATCCAGAATCAAATAAAGCATTTGCTAAACTTGAGGAAACCATTAAATTACCTACCACCACGTCTTTCGGGGATTCAACCTCAGCAGTAGTGATTGCATAAGATTGGCCTTGATCCCTTGGCCTTTTCTAAGTTAAGTTTCCCTGACGCTTAGGACATTCATTTTCATAATGTCCCATATCCCTGCAATTGTAGCATTGAACATTGGTAGCGTCTTTCTTTCCTTTACAATCACTAGCTAGATGGCCTTTCTGTCCACACTTGTAGCATACTCCATTTCCTTTTAGACAGGCACCAGGGTGCTTCCTTCTGCAATTATCACAAGGTATAAATTCAATTCTTCCCTTATACCTTATTTCCTTATTTCCTTTCTCAGAGTGTTCAGCAGATCACTTCTTCTCTTGCTTTGATTAAAAGTAATAAGACTTAGAGAATTCTTTTTCTGTCTTGATAGCACACGAGACAATATCTTCGTATGAAGAGAAGGATTGTGAGACCAATGATCGACGGATAAACAGTTTTAACCCATCAAAGAAACAATAAATCTTGCTTTTTGGGTTACGTATATAATCTGTAGCATACCTTGCTAACCTTGTAAACTTATCCTCATACTTTGTGACATTCTCATCCTGTTTTTGGTTCAGACTCAGAAATTTCCTTTCCATATCTGCTCGATGGTCATGAGGAAAGTATTTTTCTAAAAATAGATCTTTGAACTCCCTCCATTCCATATTTGATACTTCATCATCTTCCTTCCTATTTTGAATCAATGACCACCATTGATCAGTATCTCCAGTGAGGCGATAAACTGCCATGATAACTTTTTCCTTTTCACTACTCCCCAAGGCATGGAATATTTTCTCTAAAGAATTTATCCATTTCTCAGCTACTAAGGGATTTGTACTCCCATTGAATTTTGGTGGTTGTTGCCTCATTAAGAGATCTAACATTGATCCTCCACACTGTGGATCAGGGTGCTCCATACGGGTAAGGTTATTATTCATAACCTAAGTGAGTTGTCCCAGTATAGTGATTAGCTGATCAGCACCAGTTGCATCACCAAATCCACTATAATTTTCATGAGTAGGAGGGAAATCCCTACATGGAGTGTGTACATTGATACGGTTTCCATTTCTTCCACTATGCGCCATTTCTAAAAAATGGAATAAACTAGATTAGTTTATGAATCGAAACACATAAATCCAAACTTGAAAAACACTTAACATAAATTGAACAGTTTATAGATATAATCCATAATCATAAAAATGTTTTCTTTGAGGAATTATATACTCATAAACCCTTCATAATGGTTTGTAAATAAAATGAGAATTATCCTAAGCATATCCACCAAGAGTGTCGTAACCAAGAGTGCAGCAAGTCCCATTGTCGTTCACTAGTTCCCATTTGAGTCTAGCTCAAAGCGGTGTTTTTGGGTTTTTCCCCTAGGTACATCTGTGCCAGAGCCGCCTCTACCTGCTCGTATCCAGACAGGGATATATTGCTCAGAAAACTCAAAAAATTTCTACAATACCAAAATTCTAGGAATTTCTTCTATATTAATCCTCAAAGTCCATCTTATATCTATGTGCTCTAACCAGAGTTTATCTAAATCAAGTTTCCAAGGTTTTTACTAAACTTACTCTGATACCAACTGTAACTCCCCGACCCCAGTTACCTAGAGTTGGTGAATTATTACATAACATTGGCATGATCATAAGGAAATCATGTCTTAAAAGACTGGTCAGTTTATTATTATTGGAAACAAGATTCATACATAAGTTGAGCTTTACAACTTGAAAATAAATACAACACAAATATATTTCATTAGAGACATCCAAGACTCTTAGATTATGCCTGTTTGTCACTCATAAATAACTTCTTCATATCCTGGTAAAATGAAACATAAGAAAGGGGTGAGCTCAAACGCTCAGTAAGGGTAAGTAATACAGCGGAAAATGATATAAATATTAAGCATGGTAAATAATTGAAACCACATGCCTTTACCACTAATAAAAATGAATACTTTTATGGAAAGAATATGATCTGAGTAAATAATGACATAATAAAACATAATCATGGGTATTATACTAGTCTAATGACCACATGAGCCATCAATATTATTTCCATAATGAGGGAATGAATAATGCCGGACATTCTGAAACATTTTTTCAAGGCCTCGGCCAAGACGTCTAAAAATGATTAAGGTCTCGGCCAAAAATGTAAATAAAATTGGGAAAGGGCCTCAGAAAATTCCATGTCTAGTTTTCTCATGATACCTACTGATGCATCAGGGAGCTATAGCGGGCACCACCCATCACTTACTAAGTCCAATACATTCCTCATATGAAAAGGTTCAAACATATCATAAACATTCGTATTAAAACTAGCATACGAAATGTCAATACTTTAACCATAAATCATGAATGGTATAAAAATAGAACATACACAGTCAAAAATATCGCAAAACCTTCAATAAAATATAGAAGTTTTGTATCATAATAAATCAACTCCAAATAAAATTAAAATCCATCAATGGTTGTTGACATAGATGAAATCAAAACTCTTTTTAGAAAAATATCTCTTTCTAATTTGAAATAATTTAAGAGTCATATAATTATAAAATAAAACATTTACTTTGGAAATATTCTTATAATATTGTAAGGGAAGCTTTGACGAGTTTATAATGGTAGAAAATAGCTGCACCCGCCATATAAGTTAAAAAAAGACATTCTTACCTTAATTTTGTCAAAAAGGTTAAAAATGACCTTGTTTGGAAAACGACAGAAAGATTCCTTTATAAACATCTTATAATAAGTCAAAAAGGGTATAAATGACTTTAACCCATAGTTTATAAAATAGTAAGAATGTTTTGAAATACATTTTTAAGAAACATGTATGTGGATGATAAAGAGGTCCAAGTAGATAATTACGTATAAGCAACCTCGGATAATGAAGAGATTGTGAAATAAACCCTTACCTTGTACTTTTCCTTGGTTGAGGGTATGTAAAACTATTGTATAATGGTTAAATAATTGTTACTAAATTATACAAGAATCATATACATTAATATGATATCATATATGATCTTTTAACATTGATTTGTTAATAATATCTTAGTATTATCTTCATTTCGGGTGATAACGGATTCGTCTTTCATTATATTCTTTGTTATGTGAGACATATTTGTTATGGATGGGATGTATATTATTTATATCCAGAATGATATCAAGTCCTTCAACATTATTTTTAATCATCAAATGAAAATTATACTCAAATGGATACGATGGGGAATGAATCGCATCGTGTTCATGAAGACGGTAGTCCGTACGTACGCACGAGCAACAATATCATTATTTTGATATTAAAATAATATATAATTGGATGGTATATAATATATACAGAATCATTATCATGTTATATTTATTATTTACATGAATTACACATCATTATTATACCCATCCAAATAATAATGTTTTGAATAACAATTACACCATGATGTGGAGACGGTAAGTCGTACGTACGCACGTATGGTGACATGTCATTCAAAGGATAGATAGAATACTGAATATGGTTGTACCATATTTATAATAACATCATAGTATATATAATATACTGGAGTTATTATTTTATAAATGAAATAACAATGAAATAAGAAGTTGAAGAAGAAAGGAACTTGAAAGAGGGTGGTGAAAACATTACCTCTTCTTCGGGTTCTTCCTTTTGATTTGATCAAAAGGGATCCTTAGGTTGGATTTTTGACTAAAGGAATGCCTCTAGAATTAATGGAGGATAGTTGAGAGGGTATTTGGGCAGAGTTTGGCCGAACCAAAAGGTTTTGAAGGTGTGAAGAATTGGTTAGAATTGGTGTCCTTTTATAAAGGGGAGGAGGGGCACTTTAGGAAAAACTTAAATTATTAATTTACAATAAATTCATATTCAGTTTCTAATGGCTCCAAAGTGGATTATTCACAGTATAAGGTGTGTATGGGTCGAAATAATTTCAACCAATATATTTTAGACAGGTTTGAGTCATTATATTAACCTTATCTTTTAGTTTTAACTCTTAGTTAGATAGATTGACATTTACCACGTCACTTTGTATTTTTATATTATATAGTTAATAAACATACTATATACATCTGATCGACCCCCAAGTGGTCCATTAATGATACACCTATCATGATATAAGTTTTTTGGCCAAAACTAAGATTTTTAGGAATATAATATCAATTAATAATATAATATTTGTTTTAAAAACTCTTTTATGTCAATTTTGACACTATTTAATAATTGAATTTTTGTTAAAGTCTTAACAACATTTTTAATTCGAACCAAATTCATTTAAGAAATAATAACATGTCTTATTAATCAATAAAATTTGTGTATGGCATCAAAACTTTCAAATTATATTTATTTTAATATTTATAATACCAATTATTTGATTCTTTCATTAATAAGGAAAATACTGCATCATTATTATGTCATAAATAAATTTCATTATTCAATGTCTAAAAATTATAAATAAAATAATATTATTTAGGAAATATTTTTATCTTTATAATGAATTTTTATAGTCTAAAATATAATATATATAACCTTATGTAAAAAAAATTCTAAAAGATATATGCTTATGTCATTTTTGTATTTACTTTAACTTAATTAATATAAAGTGCCATTATCACTTACAAGTGGATCCATGGGGTCCCGAAATCGACCCAAAGATACCCATGGTTGGAAACGTATCAAAAAATAGGGTTAGGACATGTTTTACGGTAAATTAATATTATTATAATATTATTTTTCCCTTATTTACTGGATTTACACTTTAACCATGATAAATAAAATATTTACCGAAGTAATTATTCAAAATGTCTAAAAATAAAAGTTACCTATGTACACAATTTTTAACTCCTAATTCAAAATATGTAATCCATATTTCTAAATTCAAAATACAGAAGTTCCAGAAATTAATTTAAAATTAATTCCCGTTATTAAAACAAAAACGTGTTTTTAAGAGATATTAACTATCAAAAGATTGACAGTTGTTTATGTCCAGTTTAAATGTTAAATTATGTCCAATGACCAACATTGTATTAAATGGTAAAAATATATTCTAAATATACTTTAAAACCACTCAAATTCATAATTTATCTCTATTTATTATTTTGATTAAAAACGTTGTTTTTAATTAAAATTTAGTAATTTTCATTATTCATAAAAATATAAATGTTATCCGAAAAGTTCCAAAATTTTAACCTAGGTTAATTTCAATATTTTGAATCCAAAAATGAAGTCCATTTTGAGAGGTAAAATTTATAAAATTTCAAAAAGTGGGTATTACTATTCATAACGGCTGGTTTGATTGGTTGTGGTGTGTGTTAGAACTCGAAGTTGCGTACAACACACGATACTGTATTATTTAAAGAGAAGTATACCGTGGAAGCTTGGGGTGTTACAATGTACTACTTCAGTTTAGTAATTTTGGGATATCTTGGGCTCTGGAATTCAGAATTGGGCATGTAAGTAGTTGATTCTGAGCATAGTTCCACGTAGATCCCAATAGTGGAGTCCTTTTGACATTTAAAGGTCATATAAATGGGGTTTTTAGGGTTTCCATCTAAATGGTGGGGTTCTTCCTCCAGTTATCAAGTTCAGTTAACACCTGAGGGTGAGACTTGGTGTGGATGATAGGTTCAGTGTTCGGACCAACTTAGTTGAGATCTTTAATAGGATATGAGCTATAAGCTATCTTCCGTAACCTATGCTTTAGAGGATATTTCCCTTGTGAGACGTTCCCTTCTGGCCTATGAGTCTGTGAGACCAGATACTTCTAATGATCCCCTGAGGGATGACTTTACTTGTGTACTGACCATGGGAGTTCCTTGTAGGATCCCTCTCCTATTTATCCTTTGATAGGACCCATGTTATGGAATTCCTATGTTTTCGTTCCTTGAGGATACCATGTAGGATTCCTCCTTTAGTCTTCTCAAAGGATCCCATGTAGGATGCCTTTGCTCGTGTTTACCCGGAGGATCCTGAGTATGATGCCTCCTCAGTGTTTGACTCGACGGACCCAACGGGTGCCGGTTGTTTGACCGACCCTGAGTTGTTACGTCATGTTTGGATAGTGATGGTGTTTGGGAGTCACCTATAACTCATTCCAAACATGTAATCCCATGGAGCTATGGATGTAGTGGTGGGTTGGGTGTTCGGGCCACCCTCAATCGTTTGTTTATATCTGACTTGGTTTTGCTGATACAGAAGTGGTTACCATAGGTGCTTTCTGGTTGGTGGTTGTTGAGCCTGACGTGAGGCATCTTTATTTCTTTTTGGGATGGATGGACGTGCTTTCATGGGATCCATCTTTTGAGCCATGTTATTTATAATATTTAAAAGTACCTAGAGGTATTACTTGGGATTTGGTTTTTGATCCTGAATGTGTATGTATATATATATATATATATTGTGATATATATATTTTGCTGGGATGTCTAGATGTGCTTCCTGGTATCCGGCCGTTGAGCCTTACATGTTTACTTTTACACCATGAGTGATACCTGGATTCCCATAGTAGGAATTACTTGGACGAACTCATGGGCCGAATGATATGCCTAAGGACGAGGTTATGATATGCCTGAGGGGTAGGTTATGACATGCCTGAGGGTGAGGTTATTATATTCTTGAGGTTGAGGTTATGATATGCCTGAGTGAAAGGTTATGATATGCATGTGGGTGAGGTTGTGATATGCCTAAGGGAGATATTGAGATATTTCTACGGGTGGGTTCTGATATGCCTGAGGGCGTGATTTTTCTATGCCTATAGGCGAGGTTTTCTAAGTCTCGATTGGATCCATGGGCTTATTCTCTGTGTTTTCCAACTAGTGTACTTTTATAGGATTGAATTTCGGTATACAGTATCCTAGTTTGTGATTGGATGCGAGTATGGGTGAACATAGGTGTAGGACGAGTATCCCCCTGTGGTGACGTAGCTTGCTTAGAGATATAATTCTGGTGTTGGCTGAAGAAGATACATGTTGATGGGTTTACGGACCCAGAGATCGACTTAATGATACACGGCTTGAGTGGCACGACGTCCAGCTCAATTCCCTTGCACAGGATGTCCAGGAGATCGGGATTATGGTCCAAAGGATCAACTGCTGATGTTGTTTCTTGTTATTTGAATCACATAATCATGAATGTTCATATTTATGTATATGTGTATAGGTATGGGACTGTACATGTGTACATATATAGATATTGACATCCATGGTGGAACTTTCCCAGTTGACAGGGATTAAATACCCTACGTTCGACTGTGGTTGCACGTTTGGTTTATTTTCTTTTGTTGTGTTCCAGCTAGGTTGAGCACGTTGTTGTTGCATACACTTATCAGCACAGTTATACGTTGCTTGTCGGGGTTCTCTATTGAGATTATTTATCAACCCTGCACGTGAACCTCGGTGTATGTGTAGAAATTATATCTGCTTTTCAGGTTGAGCATGATTTGCACGATTGATAGGGCTGAGGCCCATTGTTGCATGATTGAGCGGAGTTGCTCGAGTGGTTCTACTGATCAGACTACTGCAGTTCGACAGTGTTTGGAAATTGGGTACTTGGATTTTCTCGGAGTTATTAGCAGAGCCTTGTACTTTTAATTTCAGTTTCTTTTGTACTTGTATTTGTATGGTCGGCCCAGTGGGTGACCAGTTTTTTATTGTATTGCATAGCTGTTCGGGATTTAAAGCATTTTACTATTACTGCTTGTTCTATTTCAGTTGTTTATTGCTTCCTCAACCTGTTTACTTTCCACTGTGTATGATACTTAGTTATTTCTATTGTTTTCTTACTCTGGTATAAGGGCATAGTCTTCCCACTATCACAACCTAGGCCCTCGCTGCTAGTCGGCAGCCTCTGGCGTACAGGGAGGTGCGCTTGAGGCCTTGTGGAAAACTGGCTTGGAGCACTGGTTTAGTGGATTCTAGGTCAGAATGTTACATTTTTCTTACAAATAAAAAGTTTATTTTGACATATTAAATCTATAAAAGATCCAAAAAAATGTATTTTAAATTGGTTCTCCATTAAAAGGTGGTAAAACGACCTTTTAAAAAAATATAGGTTTTTATGTATAAAATTGGATTGGTTCGTATGTTATTTCAATAGAATCTATTAGATGAATATAAAAAATATTTGATTGAGTATATAAAATATATAATAAATTAATATTACTCACTAATTATAATTAATTTAATTTATTATGGTAAAGCAGTTTTGTGAACATAAAATATTAATATTTTCCTTCTTATTCAATCGGTTTTTATATTTATTTCTAATTAATTGGTGAACAATGATTTCATATTATATTTTTGTAAACCATATATTTTCTTATAATAGTTAATATTATTAATAACTTATAATTTAACTACTAGGTTATACCTTATTATATTAAATAATTAAATTTTAATAATATATTACTGTTTGGAAAAACTCAGTCATGCATGTTACGCAAGCCATCAAGGAGAGTCCTTATTGCATGCAATATATGCTAACCTCGGTGTTCTATGTAGAGAAAAATAATATTTATATTTTGTGTAGTACACACCTTACGTGGTGTTGCTTATAATTTTTTCCAAACATAGTTCTTTAATATAAAATAAACTATTTTCAATGTTGCATGAAATGAAAAATATCGAAAAGATTAAATTAATTCAAAAATAATAATTCACAAAATCTAAGTGTGTTACACTATTACACACAATAAAGGTGAAAATCATAGATTTTTCAATATTTAGGTGATGAAACCAATTTATGCCAACCATGCCCAAATTATCATTGCACAAATGTATGCCGACAACGTCCTGTCATCAATGCATCTCCTCCTATTGCTGCTTCTACTGCCATCAATGCCTCACATCTTACCTACCCCGATTATAGCGACCTAATGACAAATTTGGACATGTGTGGAAAAATAGTCTTTTCAAATCATCTACTTATTATAAATTCTACTATTTATTAAAAAGGTGTTAAATAAAATATTTTACAATATTCGAGTGGTGAAACCAAGTTATGTCAGCCATGTCTAAATTTATCATTGCACCAGTTTATGCCAACCATGTCCTATCATTGTTGAATCTCCACCTCATACTTCTACTGCTACCATCGATGTATCACATCATACATTCCTCGATTCTCGTGACCTAATGACAAATTTAGACATGTTTGGCACAAATTGGCCTTTTTTAATCACCTTAGGATTTGAAATTCTGTGATTTACTAAAAAGGTATAAATCATAGATTTTACAATATTAAGGTGATGAAACCAATTTATGTCAACCATGTCTAAATTTTTCATTCCACCAATTTATGCCAACCATGTCCTATCATCGACGCATCTCCTCCTACAATTGTTACTACTACCATCGATGAGTCACATCTTGTTGGCCCCAATTATTTTTTTTCAAATTATAAGCAATATTTTGTACCTGTCAATATTTTGAATAATTAATTCTTATTTTAAATATAATTTAATATAAATTAATAAAATATATTATAAATTACTATAAAGGTTTAAATTATATAATTGTCAACATTTAGGTCATGAGAAATGACCAATTTAGGTCAACCTTATCTGAATTTGTTTTTACTCATGACCTGAAAGTTGATGGCCAATTCATTGTAACTTTCATAGTAATTTATAACAATTTATATTATTTCATAGTAATTTATAACAAATTATTCTAATTTATATTAAGTTATTGTTAATTATATCAAATTAAAAATTTATACTATTTTATATCAACTTATTGTTAGTTATATCAATTTATTAATTTTTAATAATTTATGAAAAAATTACTAATATTTACAAATAATTACTAATTATTACTCATTATTACTATTTTTAGTAATTATTACTAATTAACACTAATGTATACTAATTTTTATTAGTTTATAATAATTTATTACAAATTTAACTAATTACCACTAATTATTACAAATTTTTAATAATTACCTCTAATTTTGACTAATTAACACTAATTTTTATAATTACCACTAATTATTAATAATTATTACTAATTATTACTAATTACACTAAATTAATTTTTTTAATTTATAAATTGTTTTATTAATTAATAATAATTTATAATAATTTTTATTATTTAATATCAATTTGTTGTCAACTATATCAAATTTGAAATCTATACGATTTTATATCAATTTATTATAATTTATAACAATTTATTTAATTTCATAGTAATTTATAACAAATTATTCTAATTAATATCAATTTACTGTAAATTATATCAAATTAAAAATTTATACTATTTTATATAAATTTATTGTAATTATACCAATTTATTAATTTTTATTAATTTATATCAATTTTCTAATAATTACTAATAATTATTACTAATTTTTACTAATTATTTCTAATATTTACAAATTATAACTAATTTTTACTAATTTTTATTATTTTATAACAATTTATTACTAATTTATACAATTTATTACTAAATATTACTAATTACCAATAATTATTACTAATTAACACTAATTATTGCAAATTGTAACTAATTACCACTATTTTTTTACTAATTACCACTACTTTTTATTAATTATTACAAATTATTACTAATTATTACTAAATAATACAAATTATATTAAATTATTTTTAAAAAATTATAATTTTTTTAATTTATAATATTTATAATAATTTAAAGGATTTAATATCAACTAGTTATAAATTATATCAAATTTCAAATGTATACTATTTTATATCAATCTATTGTTAATGATATCAATTTAGTAGTTTTTTTAGTTTAAAAAACTTTGTTACTAAGGTAATATTCTTATTAATTTATAAAAATTTTATATGTTTAATTTTTTCAAATTTACAAAAAAAATATATCAATTTATAATATTTTTGATCAATTTACTAATTTTTAGTTTATAACAATTTATTACCAATTTTTACTTAGTTATTAATGATTATTACAAATTACCGCTAATTATTACTAATTACAGCTAATTATTACTAATTACTAATAATTGAATCAAATTATTGAAAATTAAAACTATTTACTTTTAATTAAAAAAATTACTACAGATTAAAACTAAATATTTCTAAAATTGGTTTATGAAAACTAAAACTAACTGATTATAATTTAATCAAATTACTACTAATTAATAATAATAAATTAATAATATAAAATGAGGCTTCGCCCCAACCTTTAAAAAATTAATAATATAAATTAAAATAAATTAAATAAATACCCTAAAATTGTATCTTTTCAATAGATTCAAAGCTTGAAATAAATTAAATAAATACTTGCAATCATTTTATGTTATTTGCAATGATATTTTCTCCAATTTCAATAACCTATCGATATACGGTATTTAGGATGAGACCTGTCACAAATAATTTTTTTACAACCTCTGTAATTAATGAAGGTGGTACCATTTGTGATGGGTCCCATCACAAATAATATTATTTGCGATGGTATTCCTATCACAAATTTAGATGAGGTATATATATGTAAGATCATTTGTGAGGGGTGTATTTGTGATAGGAATACCATCGCAAATAATATTATTTGTGACGGGACCCATCGCAAATGGTACCACCGTCATTAATTATAGAGGTTGTAAAAAAAGTATTTGTGATGGGTCTCATCCTAAATACCCTCTATCGATAGGTTATTTACGATTGGAGAAAATCTCACTGCAAATAACATAAAATGATTGAAAGTATTTGTGACAGGTCTCATCGTAAATATATTCATGCTGATAGATTATTTGTGATGGGAGTAAAATACCATCGCAAATAAAAAAATATGTGATGGTAATTGTGGTGGGGGTATATCCCTATGGCAATTTTTTCCCTATGGTTTGGCGTGCACAACCCACCCAAGGTATTTTATAGGAGAATATATTCCCATGAATATATTTTCTTTTATTAACTATTTGTAATGGGATTCAATTCTCATCTCAAATAGTCTCTGTCAATGAACTATTTACAATAGGGATCGATTTTGGTCACAAATAGTTTCTGTCAATGAACTATTTGCGGTGGGTCAGCCACCCGTCACAAATAACCCCTCGCAAAAAGCCATTTTTTTCCAAAGTGATGGTTAGCCCAAACATTGTGGCCAAACCATGCGGGGTTTGTCTCTTAGATTGTATGAGCTACACGGTTGATACATGGTTAGCCAAATCATACAACCTAACTTTGAACCTCATTAAAAGGGGAAAGTTTACCATTTTTACCCTCAGATCTTAAAAGGTTTTAAACCCTTTTTCTCCCCCATTCTCACCTAGAAGGTCCCCTACACGCTCCCTCCTTCCACCCTCTTCAATGGGTGGATTCTTGGTCGGATTTTAATGTGTTCAGGTGTGTAGAAGTGTATCGATAAGTCTATGAATCCTATTATTTATTTTCTTCATGTGTCACACCATCTTTGGCACCTTCTTCATGTGAGATAATTTTCTCTATTTTTAGGGAATTTGAGAAATCTTATGATTTCTATCATTTCAGTTTAAATCAAAGCCTGATTTTGGATGAGTGAAGCATCCGAAGAATAAGGTCTGTGGTCAAGTAATTTTTCCAATAAAATTTTAGGTGCTTTATAGCATGCATCGTTGTGAGGCACACCGAGATATCCATGTGTTTTTTAATTATGATTCCATCTTAAACTGACTTAGTGAATAAAAAACTCCCTTAGACCCTTATTAAATGGTTGAACATGATCCACCTCAATGAGTACCACCCCTCTGGGTTGGTGAATCAAATGTTCTTGTTTATATAAATGTTTAGATTATCAAACCATATTCTAAGTGGTCTTGCACTTGACTATAACTTGAAATTGATTGATTTGATTTGATAGTAATACTATGGAATGACCAAGATGCTTGACCCTTATTGAATTATATTTTACACGATGGAAAATTGAATTAAATACAATGTTTAATAGTTTGGGAACCATTCCTTGCTTTATGATGATATATTAAAGGTAATATCATATTTTTGTATTTATTATTATTAGACCATGATATTGGTCACTCTGCAATGGTTAATGGACTTGATGATCAAGGAGGATCACTATCCTTTATGTTGGGTATTGGACATGTTGTATCACAACATTTATCTCGACATTTGGCATGGCATTCCATGTTCCTTTTATTGGGTGTCAAGCATGATGGTTGAATTTTTCTTTTGGGCATTGGATATTAAGTTCCATGTTCCCCTGGGAGGATGTCGGGCATGAAAGATGAAATAATTATCTAGAATGATGGGAATTATATCTCACATTCCAAGATGTTTATAAGTCTTTTACCCTCTTTCATGACTATTGTTCTCATGACTAGGCTTGGGCGCCTGAGTTACGTATCGGTTCCATAGCTAGGACTACATATCTATGTATATGTCTATAAACTTTCAAATATATATATTACATATATATAAATAATTACTCATATTATATATATATATATATACATGGAGGCATATGTACAGAGGTATTCTAGTTTAGGCCAAAGTAGGTAGTGTCAACCGGGTGTCCCAAAGGGACCTGATCCAACTAGGTTATGGATTTTTGTATTGTTTCTTATTCATTATACCAGCACACTGCTATGTTATATGAAATTATTGGATTATTCTAGACATGATTGGTGGCAGCCTATGAAGATTATCTTACACCATATTCAGTCCACTGATTAGAACGCAAAAAATACCTTATAGAAGCGGGTAGGGTTAAAGTTAAACATCCATTTATGGATGCTTGATTTGAGGATAACTTGGTAGAATGGGAATAATGTTTTGATATCATTTTCATGATGAAAGTGGAGATGACTTTTGGTCTTTTTTACCTTTTTATAGAATGTGTTATATGTCTGCTACCCTATATGCCCATCTCCCCTTTATCTATGCCAGCATGACATGACAAAATTTTGTATATGACTCTATCTATTACCTTTTGATTATTATTATTTTTTCCTGGAAATTTACCGTTCTATTGAGTTTTGTTATGGTGTCTATTTCCACTATGATTTTATCTATTTAACACAATTATGTAGTTTATTATTTTTCTAATACCATTGTGATGCACTCCTGAGGGGGTATAGTCTCCCAATCGTACAATTATAGACCCTTGATGCTAGTCGGCAGCCACTCGCATATGGGTCGGCATACTTGTGGCCATATAGAATACTGGATCGTGGAACCATTTTAGTGGATCCCAAATAAAAACATTAAAAATGGTATCATAGCCTTCTTTTACTTTCTAATTTTATGTTTGGGATGGCATAAAGAAGACTATGAATGTAACAAAACATGGAAAATAGCTCATGTCTAGGTCCAGCCAACCCTTGCATGATGGAATTATTATGTTTCCTTGGATGGTACTATAATTCATGATATGTTATTATAGTTGATTAATATTTCACCTCGGGTGACTATTTCACTTACAAAGGTTATTGATTTATGGATTATGGATTTTTACCATTGTCTTAGTATGGAAAGTAAGTGTTGTTGTAGGTTTTGGGCGCAGCAAAAGTGCGTTGGTGGGTGTACCCAACATTTATGTTTTCCATTAACGATGATCAATCCGAGATCCATCATGATAATAAAATGTTGGATCTTCGGAATAGAACGAAGAATTAAATAAAAGAGAGGAGCCCCAGAACCATAGATATTATCATCATATGTTGTTTATAATTAGTTTAATTAAAATATGATAATTAACTTGATGTAATTCTCTCACCATTGATGTTTCTGGTCACAGTATAATATGATCTGTCGTTGCATCATAGAATCCAAGTGTAATATTCCCCTAGTGGTGATCCACATCTGCTCCACGTATCTCTAGACATCGTTGAAGGTATTTCTCGGTGTTATCATGGAAGATCCTTCGCTAGCGATGTCCACCTTCGATCACCTTGAGAGCTTCTTGCAAATCACTCTCCTTGATCCAATGTAGGGGGATCTCTCTCGTAACTTGAGAGCATTCTTGGAAGAAAAAGAATTCTCTCTTGGCTTGAGATCTTTCTCTAGATCCATTGTACACAACCACAATGAATGGCTAGGATAATTAGAATAATATAATTGGGATTTTAATTACTTAGAATAATAAAATGAATTAATTACAAAAAATCATTTATTCATTTTATTTAATTCTTAGTAAGACCCCATGTCTAATAATAACAGTTGAATATTATTATTACTTGACATGCACCCTGTGAATTACACCTAATATCATTTAATTAAATAAATAGTATTATTTCTCACAAATCCCCATAAAAATTGCATGTCTTGTATATTAATATACATGGGATGTACTTTTGTTTTTTTATTCTATTTATTTCCTCTACCACATTTATTAGACCTTGAATAATGACTATTTCTAAAATAAATATCACTACATTGATCACTAATAAATATATTATTTCTCCCACAATATATTCTCTCAAACAACTAGTGTCAAAATAATTGTGATCATGAATCCTTGAATAATTATTAAACCACAATTAGTAATAGTCTTTATTCAACTTGTTAAAATAATATTTAACCGAGATACTTGGAGACACTTATTGCATGATCCTCTAAGCCTCTTTCTCAGTGGCAGTAGGTGGAGCATGCCTAAAGTTCAAGGTTAGAATCTAGAAACACACCAAGGAACCCATAGAGAAAGAAATTAACATTGCAATGATTTGTCACTTCCTACGAACACATTCCATGTAATGTAATCCATTTTTCTCAATATCTCAAATCAAGCGGGTTGCATGCTGGTGCCATCAACCCATGTGCTCGATTATTCTTTCTTTGACTTCCTAGAATTGAACTTGCCCATTCCTCGCCATGTCCATGGGTATATTAAGGATATATAAATTCTATCAAAGGGCCTAAGATATCTACATATGTTATGGAATAGAAGGGAAAATCCTTTCTCACATTATCTATTAATGCAGTATTACTTGTGACGCACCCAACATATCCAACCTCACTGTGAACAGTGTGTCCTTGAAATTTTCTTCAATACATATAATTTCACGTGTTGTAATACCCATTAATAATAATCTTAGGGTCTAAGAACTAATACACACTTCCACAAATAGGAACATCCAATGACACTATGAAATGTCGATTTCCTACTAGAGGGTCTCGTTCTCATATTATCCTCCTTGACATTATCAAGGTCACATGCCATGAGAAGGTGCATCAAAGTTTTATGAGTCCTCACCCCTAATGGCAAGTATTATTTCTATCCCTTTAATAACATCATTCGGCCATAGAACATATATTCAAGAATAGTGTTATGGCACTTCCAGGTTCTCATCATAGTAGGGATCCGTTATGACCCTTTAGTGCAATAGCTATACTTAGGATATTATCACATTAATTATCACAAAAAAGAACAATAAAGATGTGATAAGGTATTTATTAATGAATAAATTACAAAGTAGTTGGTTCTAGGCCACCAAATTTAACAGACTCCCACTTGGACTACAAGAAACTACAAACAACCTTTATCCCGCTAACTCTCACATCATATTCATGCTTCTGCTGAGATACAACTTTAGTCATGGGTCTACCACGTTCTCCTCTATAGATACTCTCCTCACTTCAACTTCACCCCTTTGATAGAAATACCTCAAGAGGTGATACTTCCAAAGTATGTTCTTTGTTTTTTGATGTTACCTTGGTACTTTTTCAAGAGCCACCACTGCATTATTATCACAATACAATGTGATAGGATCTTTACTACTAGTCATCACATCAAGCTCCTGGAAAAAGATCCAAATCTATATGGATTCATTGGCTATATTAGAAGCTGCTATATATTCAGACACCGCTATAGAATCAGTGACAACTGGCTACTTTGAACTCTTCTAACTCACAACACCTCCGTTGAAACAGAAAAAATATCCAAATTGCGACTTCAAATCGTTCTGATATGTCTGAAAACCAGCATCAACATACCCTCGGATGAAAAGCTCCTTATCTCCTCCAAATACTGGGAACATATCCTTAGTTCTTCTGAGATACTTAAGGATAGTCTTAACATCATTCCAATGTTGTTCTCCTAGATCTACTTGATATCTACCTACCATGCTTAGTTCATAGGAAACATCAATCCTGGTACATAACATGGTATACATGATGGATCCTATAGCCGAAGCGTATGGGATCTTACTCATCCTATCTTTACCCTATTGTGTTTGAGGATACGTTTCCTTAGAAATATGTAGACCATATGACACTAGAACCAATCCCTTCTTGGATTTTTCTATACTAAATCTCTCTAGTATCTCATCAATGCAAGTGCTCTAACATAGTCCAAGTAGCCTCTTGGATCTATCACGAACGATCTTGATCCCTAGAATGTAGGCTACTTCACTTAAGTTCTTCATGGAGAAACACTTGTTCAACCAGTCCTTAACTTACTGTAAGTCTGGTACATCATTTCTAATAAGTAATATGTCATCAACATATACTATTAGGATAATTACTACATTCCCATTAAACCATTTATAAACACATGGCTCACATTTGTTCTTAATGAAAGAAAATTCCTTTATTGCTTCATCAAATCAAATATTCCTTGACCTAGATTCTTTCTTTATTCAATAAATGGATTTATGCAACTTGAAAACCTTTTTGGCTTCACCTAGTGTCACAAACCCTTCTAGTTGTGTCATATAGATACCTTCCTAAAGGTTCCTGTTAAGGAATGTTGTTTTTACATCGATTCTCCAAATCTAAAAGTAATGTCAAGCTATTATGAAAATTATGATTCTTATGGATTTAAACATGGAAACTGGAAAGAAGCTTTCATTATAGTCAATTCCTTGATGTTGTATAAATCCTTTATTCACTTGCATTACTTTACAGGTATTAACTTGACCTTCTATTTCCATCTTTCTCTTGAATACTCATATGCATCCAACAGGCTTTACATCAACTGGTTCATCGACCAAGACCCAGACTTGGTTCTGATACGTGGAATCCATCTCAGAATTCATAGCTTCTAGCCATTTTGCAGCTTCTAAGATTTCTAATTCTTCCTTATATACGATAGGTTCATCATTGTCCAAAAATAATGATTCACCATCCATGGTGACTAGGAAACCAAATCTCTCTGGTTCCTTACCTCTCTTGAGCTCTTATGTAGTACTTGTGCTTCTGGAACCTCTTCCACGAGGACCTGTTGAACTTGTTAATGTTCCAAATCCTGTGTATCTTGAGAATTAACTTTATCAAAGTCAATCTTTCTCCTACTATCCCTTTTAAGGATGTTATCCCTCTCAAGAAAGATATCTTGTCTAGTGATAGAAACTTTCTTGTCTCAAGGGTTATATAGGTAATATCCTTTCTTTTCCTTATGATATCCTATAAAGATACACCTCATGTCCTGGGGTTCTAGTTTGTTGCCTGAGAAGGACTTAACGAACATCTCACATCCCCATACATGTGTGTGTGACAAAATGGGTTTCTTTTGATTCCATAACTCAAAGGGAATTCTATTTTCCACCTTATTTAGTACTCAGTTTAATGTGTATGTTAGGGTTTTTAATGCATATCCTCAAAAGGATAATGGAAGATCTGCATGACTCATCATTATCCTCACCATGTCCAACAAGGTGTGGTTCCTCATTTCACTAACATAATTTCACTATGGTGTGTAAGGATGAGTGAGTTGAGATAGAATCTCAGACTCCCATGGAATATTGATAAACTCTTGGTTCAGATATTCTCCACCTCGATCCGATCGAAGCTTCTTTATCTTCTTACCAAGCGGATTCTCTTCTTCACTCTTGAATTCCTTAAATTTTTCTATGGCGTATGACTTGTACATAATTAAGTAGATATAACCACATCTACTCAAATCATCAGTAAAATTAATGAAGTAAGAATATATACCTCTAGCTTCTACTATAAATGGTCTACACACATCTGTGTACACTAATCCTAGAAGATTTGTAGCCCTTTCACCCTTTCCACCAAAAGGCAGCTTGTTCATTTTACCTTGTAAATAAGTGTGACATCTATCAAGTGGTTTTAGATTAGTAGAGTCTAAATAACCATATTTCTAGAGCTCTGTCAAGTGCTTCTTTTTTACATGACCAAGATAGTGATGCCACAACTAGGCATTGTATGATTCATGTGAATTTGTTTATTGATTGCCAACACTTGGATTTCATAATTTAATACATACAAACTATTATTTTAATGTGCCATTCCATAACATATGTTGTTCTTATAAAATAAAAAAAACTTATTTAAAAACTTTAAAATAAATCCATCCATATCCAAAAAAGATACATAAATTATGGTCTTGGTAACACTAGGCACATAATAACAGTTATATAAAACCAAAATAATTTCAATTGGCAATGAGAGATGCTAATCACCAATAGAAAACGTAGCCAGCCTTATACCATTGGCAGCTTGAAGAATCACCTCTCTTATTGATATCTTTCTAAATATACTTGGTTCTTGGTCTCACTCAAATTTACCCAAGATTTTAGGTTTAATCGGTCGCTTGTAGTTTAGCTTGGATTATCGAATCCTCAGAGACTTAAGAAGAAACCTATAGAAACGTACATTCTATGGACCCTTTTTGGCTATGAAGTGGAATACTTGGGTTGAATTTATATGTTTCTAAGTGAATGATAATATAATTTAGTTAATTCAAATTAAAAGAATGATTTGATCCTAGGTTATCACTTGAGGTTGAATTGGAAGAAATTCTTTTTTTAACAGTTTCAACTTCTTATATTCGAGATAAGTTTATTCAAGAATATCAAACAACTTCATCACTTACTAGTTTAATACAAACACATCATAATACTAATTACCTATACACTTGGAGGATAAAATTTAGGAGAAATCCAAGGTGATGGTTCGTATTAGCACTTGAAGTATGTGGACTTAAAATTCAACAAGGATGAAGAAGTTTCAAAATCATCAAATAAAAATATCATTTAAAAAAGGTGATTAGAAATTAATGGGGTGATAAATAACATCCAATATAGTACCTTTATAGTCCCTTGAATCAACCCATAAGTGGGTTATCCCTCCATTTATTTTATGGTTTCAATGGAAGCGGGAAGTAGACTCGTGAGGGAGGAAATGGAGAATTAAAAAAACAATGAAATAAAGATCACTCCACCTTTGTGTGATAATTTCACAAGGTTTGATGTGAATAAATTCACACCTTCAACCAAAGGTATAAACATGATATGAATAACAACATAATAATAGGATAAGAAGAACTTTTGTTAAGAAACTAAAGTGAATTGAACAACCTATATGTGAAAGACAAACTTGAGACAACAAAATTGCAGCATAACATTACAATGAAAGAAAGATAAAAAGATGATAAAACCCTCCACCACCACTGCCTTAAATAGGAATTTAAAGAGTCTTGGGTTGATCTACCAATATTACAAAGGATCCCACTTGAGTATGGTAGGCCTAGGGTGGTGGATAGTAAGGGAGAGTTGACATTTTTTCCCTTGACCTGAAGTGACATCTAGCTTTCATCCACCGAACATAGGTGTCTAAATGTCCTTCTATATGGAATAATTTTAGTGGGCCATAGAATAAAAAAATTAAAATCCAGATGAATCCTATCTCTCTGAAAAATTTCATCCAAAATGATTTTTTTTATCGAGATATGATTAAATTGGTGGGCTGTTTTTCTAGGCTGCAGAATATGGACTATAATTTTATCTCCAACTTGGGCCATCTAAAACTCAATTATAAAATACAAATTAGATTTGTACAATGTTTAATAAAATTTTTCCCATGATTTAATATATCTTAATATCATTTTTCATAATTATTGGTCTTGGATATTGGCCGTTACAATAGTTTTATTGGGCTGATGTCCAGTTTACTTCACCCAAAATGTTGTTTGTTCAAGGACAACTTTGGTGGTCTTCTAATATGAATATTCAAGTACTCAAAAAGTATTAATTGTCACCAATTTAATTATAAACCTGAAAATTAAATATTAAAATAAAATCACGATCATTGGGTACTTTAAATTATGTTGAAAATTGTACCATGTAATAGTGCATTTTGAGAATGAATTACAATTATAATATGAAATAATGTTCAACGTGTAAAATTCACTAAAATGTTTTTTATGAATAATAAAGAACATTAATATTATATATATTAAAAATGAATATTATCCTCATTCAGTGTCTAATCACACCCCCCAACTTCAGTTTTTCTAGTCCTGAGCAAAATATATCTCAAAAAATGTGAAATTCGAATTCCCTTTTCCAAAAACATTTTAATAAACAATGATAACAAAAAACCTTATAGAAAACAACTATGAAACCCATAAAAATATTTTAATAAAAGATAGTTTTATAATCAAATTCCAATCCCAGGCCCATTCCTTTGTTCAAATTAATCTCCATATTTCATCCAATATCAATTAAGTATGAGGATGTGTTGTGTATCACAATAGACATGGGGGTTCATCTTTATTCAAGGGGGAAATAATTGAAGTGCTAGGTGGAATCACATTTCAATATTAAATTATTATTCAATTTTTTTTCAATATTTCCATGGTAATTGAAATTACACTCAAAAGAGTCAACCCATGTAGCAAGACTTTTTTGATGACTCCGAGGATCAAACACCTTAGGGCACCAAGTGAAGCCCGCATACTCAGGAATCATATCGAGTTAAATCAGTCAAAAACAAATTCAAATTACTAAAAATAGAGATAAAATTACAAACTTTGGGCTAGTAAACTATATATTCATGATCCCGAAGTGTTGAAAGCCACGCATTAGGTCATTTCATTGCTCTATGGGCAAATGTATTGTTTTTTTTTTTGTTTTTTTTGTTGAATACTCATATTAAAACTAAAATGATCACCAAACCTATGATATTTATTTTGGAGACCCCATGAACTCAAACTAATACCCCACTATCCAAAGGACGTGCGTTGTGATTTTTTATAAATGAAAATATAAATAATGAAATTTCACATTAGACCACCACACTTTCCAAAATATACGCTCATGAAATTATACATGGATTAAAATTAGAATCAGGTCATGATAAATTATTTGATATTTTGTTTCAAAGTGTGAAATGTGTATTATCATGTTCAAGGTTAAATAAATTTTTCCTTCCACGCATTTTTTTATGCACATTAAATTAATTAATTTTTTTTCATTATTTTTACCCCCCAACTTAGAAAAGCACTATCCATAGTGTTTAAAGAAAATAAAATTGAAAAGGGGGTAGAGGTAGATGAGAGGATTTCTAAAAGGAATTTTAAATATGATAATCATTCAATGAAGTCACCTGGTGGTTGAAGTTTAAGTTCTTTCTACTCCAATTTAGTCCTTTGATATCCATGTCACTTGCAGAGTTCCCTAGTGGAAAAAGAAAAAACAAAAGAAAAAACAAAAAAACAAAATATATAGATATATATATATATTTTAAAAAAATATAAGTATATATATAAAAATTATATAATAATGAATCACTATAAGTTGTAGGTTAGTGGTAAGCACGTGCCCATGTCTTTCTTCGGTCCCAGGTTTGATTACTCGCAGCTTTTCTAGTTGTGACGGGGTTTGAACCATCACATATGATGTGTCCTTTTATATTTTTTTAATTATTATTTTTTCAAACTACAAACAGATAAAAATAAAATAAAATAAAATAAGCTGATAATACATTGTCTTGTTTTTAAATTTCTGGGTAAGGTATTACTCAAGGATCACACCACGTGACATGGATGAATATGGAGCTCCCCTTTTGTACCCATCCATACTCATAATAGAATAAAAGGTCAACATTCTATTTTTTTATATTTTTTTAAATATCAAAATGATTCATTAATCCTATTTGAAAAATAAATATGATTTAAAAATATTGGAAACATGAAAACCACAGGTTGCCTCCCGTGCAGTGCTTTTGTTTCATGTCATTAGCCAGATAGGGGTCCTAAATCTATCTATTTTTTCCTGGTTTGTAGGTTAGATCAGTTAACTCAACCATTTTTTCCTATTTATTGAATGGTTCAATGAATGGTTTTAACCTATGACCATTGACCTTGAAAATTTCACCACTTGTGGGATCTTTAATCTCTACTGCCCCATGGGGGTACACATGATGCACAATGAATAGACCTAACCATCTAGACCTTAACATTCTTGGGTGTAAATGAAGTTTTTAACTATAAAAGAGCATAGATTTTCTTGGTTAAAAGTGTTTTACATTGAGATTCCTAGATTGGTAGGCTTGAACTCTAGCTTTATTTATCCTTGAATTTTCATAATCCTCTATCCTAAGTTCCTTAATTTTATTAAGATCTAATTTTATCTTTTCTACGGCCAAAGAAATGTCAAAATTCATTTTTTTGATTGCCCAAAATTCCTTATGCTCAGCTTTAATAGGTAAATGTCAGGATTTTATATAAACCAACCTATATGGTGACATGCCTAGGGTGGTTTTGAATGTTGTACGATATACCCAAAGAGCATCCAAGAGTTTCTCGGTCCAATATTTCCTAGAGGGATTGATAGTTTTTCAAGAATATGCTTAATCTCCATATTTTCTAACTCATATTGACCATTGTTTTAAGGATGGTACGTAGTGGAAACTTTATGAGAAATCCCATACTTAGACATGAGTGAAGAGAATGGGTGGTTATAGTAATTGGTTCCTCGATCATTGATTATAGCCCTAGGAATTCCAAATCCAGAAAATATGTGCTCTTTCAAAAATCAGATCACAACATGATAGTCATTGGACTTGGTGGGAATGGCCTCAACCCATCTCAATACATAATAAATAGCTAATATAATGTAGTGGTATCCCCTAGAGTTTGGGAAGGGTCCCATGAAATCAATTCCCCAACAATCAAAGATTTCAACGACTAGAATGGGAGTGAGGGACATTTGATTCATTTTTGTAATGGATCCTAATTGTTGACATTGAGGACAACTTTTTTAGAATTGTAAGGAATCCTTGGTGAGTTTAGTTCATTAGAAACCACTTTGGAGGACATTTCTAGTGGTTTTCTTTGTGGAAAAGTGGCCTCCACATGCCTCTTGATGATAGAATCTTTGAATGGACCCTTGCTCAGACTCAGGAACACATCTCCTAATGATTTGATCAAAATAGAACTTGAAGAGGTAAGGATCATCAAACACATAGTTTTTTACACCTGAAATGAATTTCCTCTTATATTGGGTCCTAAGAAATTTTGGAATGTCTCCCATAACCAAGTGGTTTGCTATGTCATCATACCATGGGAAATCACTCATAGAATATAGGTGCTCATCAAGAAATGAATCAGGCACAGAATGGTGGTGTGAGTTGTCTTTGAATTCCATCATAGACAGGTGATAAACTAAAACATTTTCAACACCCTTTTTATCCTTAATGGTTAAATCAAACTCATCAATAAGAAGAACCCACATAATCTATCTAGCCTTGGAAGCTTTATTTTGGAAAAGGTATTTCCGGGCTGAATGGTCGGTGAAGACAATGATGGGTGATCCTAAGAGATAAGACCTGAATTTCTATAAGGCAAAGACAACAGCAAGAAAACATATCTTAGTGGTGGTGTAGTAGATTTGTTCATCATTTAGAGATTTTCTTGCATAAGCAATGACACATGGATTTTTCTCACACTGTTGTCCTAAAAATGCTCCTATAGTGAAGTCACTCGCATCACACATGATCTCAAAAGGAATTTTCCTTTTTGGAGATTACATGATAGGTGGAGAGATAAGATATGAATTGAGTGTATAGAATGATTCCTCACTACTTTATGTCCATAAAAATGGATCATCTTTCACCAATAGATCACAAAGTGGTCGAGAAATAGAACTGAAATTCCTAATGAGCCTTCTATAAAAACCAGCATGTCCTAAGAAGGACCTCACTTCCTTAATAGTTTTAGGAGAGGGAAGGTGAAGAATGATGTTGAACTTAGATTTATCAACTTCAATCCCTCTAACAAATTCCAAATGGCCTAGAACAAGTCCTTCCTTTACCATGAAATGGAATTTTTCCCAATTTTAGATGAGATTCTTATTCTCACATCTTGACAAAACCCTTTCAACATTTATAATGAATCCCTAAAAAGTATCCCCAAAGATGGAGAAGTCATCCATGAAGACCTCTAAACAATCCCCCACCATGTCCATGAAGATTCCCATTATGCACCGCTGGAAGATACCAGGGGCATTACATAACCCAAAGGGAATGTGTTTGAAGGAAAAGGTGTCGAATGGACAAGTGAAGGTTGTTTTCCCTTGATCCTCTAAGGAGACCTCGATTTTATTATACCCTGAGAATCCATTTAGGAAGAAATAGAATTGATGACCTGCCACTCGCTTGAGGACTTTATCAATAAAGGGAACGGGGAAATGGTCTTTTAGTTCAAGAGTTGAGCTTCCTATAGTCAATACAGACTCTCAATCCACTACTAACCCTTGTGGGGAGAATTTAACCATCCTCATTGGTGATCACAGTGATTCTAGCTATCTTTTGGACAACATGAATTGGGATTACCCACTCACTCTCAATAATGGGGTAAGTGATACCCGCTTTCAACAACTTAAGAAGTTATTTCCTTACCACATCCATAAGATTTAGATTGATTCTCCTTTGAGGTTGACGACATGGTTTGGAATCAGATTCAAGAACAATTCTATGAGTTACAATGAGTGGTCTAATCCCAGGAATATTAGAAAGGGTCTATCTAATTGCTTTCTTATGCTTTCTTATGACATCTAGAAGCATCATCTCTTGATTAGATTCAAGAGAGGAATAAATGACAATAGGTAAGGCCTGATTATCCCCTAAGAACGAATACTTGAGTGATGAAGGTAGGACCTTAAATTAAAGATCATATTGGTTATCACTTTCCATGAAAGGATGGGACTTTGTATTGAATTCATTTTCTTTGTTCAGATTTCTTGACAGAATTGGTTCCTTGTGAACATAATTTCCATCCACTAAATTAGAAAGAGCAGTGTCATAAATGGGTATGGACTCCATGTTATTGATTTCACCCATGGTATCAGTGACTAGTGATTCTATAAAATCATAAATAGAACTTTCTAAAAGAGATTCAAGCCAAGGAGATAAATTTCCCTCATGTGAAAAAACAAAATCAATCTCTTCTGAACTTAAACATCCATTAGTGATTCATTTATATTACTCAAGTTCAATATCAACACTACCAATCTAATTAACCTCATATATCTCTTTATCATCCCCAATTTGAGAGTCTTCATTGTAGATGTTCATGTCTATAATCATGTTCCCAAATGTTATTTTCATGTTCCCATTTCAGACTTGGATAACAGAGTTGATTGTTTCAAGGAAGGGACAGCCAAGGATGATTGGTGTTTTCTTCCTAGGACATAAGCTTGGGTGATTTTCAAGGACAATGAATTAAATTGGTTAAATGAAATTTTTAACTTTCACCAAAACATCCTTTAATATCCCCTTTGTAACTTGAACACTACAATCAGCAAGTTGAAGAGTAAAAGTTGTGGGTTGGAGTTCTTCGAGACCTAATTGAAAATACATGGAATAAGAAATTATATTCACAATAACTATCAGATCATAAAGGGCTTTGACAACTTTGTTCTCTCTTAACTCAACATTGATGTATGGACATCCTGGATCTTTCAACATTGGAGGAATGGTCCCTTTAATGGTGGTACACACATTATCAGCCAAAAGGACTTGGTTTTTATTTGAAATTTTAATTTTAAAAGTGCACAATTCCTTAAGGTACTTTAAGTATGAAGGAATGGTTTGGATTACATCTAGAAGTGGAATGTTCAACTTAACTTGAGAGAATATTTCCCTCAAAGTTTCATTCAGTTCTGGTTTATTTTTTCCTCTCATGCATTGAGGGAAGGGATCAGGTTGTTTGAATTTTTGGTCTGGTTGTAGTTCCTTCACATTATCATTGGGGTTTTCAGAACCTATGGGTGGTTCTTCATCATTTTCATGCATTGTTGAATCTTTTAATGGTTCTAGAATGGTTTATTCAGTTTTCTCAATGGATTCCCAGCTACTTAAAATAGTCACTACTTTGAGTTGTTCATGAGAGGATTGTGTGTGACTGGATTCTCCCCTTAAATTTGAGGATGGTACCGCCTGAGTAGGCATGGGTTCCTTCACAGTTTTAATGGTTTTCAATTCATGTTTAAGGAATGAGACTTTTGATTTCATTTTCTCCTTTTATTTACATAACTGTTCAAGGATTGGTAGAAGGACAGATTGAGTAGGGGCTTGTGCTGGTTGGTTTATCCAAGGAGGATACTTTGGTTGTTGGATTGGTTATTGTTTGGGCTGCTGGATAGGTTGTTGGTATTGGATAGGAGGGTGTTGGTATTGGAATGGTTGTGGTTGGAACTAGTTATCGTTTTTAAATTTTTGTGGATGGTAGGGGTTTGGTTCTTGTGGCTAGCTAGGTTATTGGTTGGGTTGTTGGTTATCTTTCCAATGGAATCCTGGATGGTCATTGTACCTTGGATTGAAAGTGTTTTAGTACTTTCTATTCTAAATGTTCAGAGCATTGACCTCCACTGGTGGTCCTCCTAGAAGAACATCTTTAATGTAATGGATATTTGGGGAGTTTTCAGCCTTGTGGTCATGTTTGTCACAAATTGTGCAAACACGGTCAACAATTTGAATTTCATGGACCTTCCAATGATCGATCTCCTCATCCTTCCTAGTGAGTGCAGTAAGTTTTTACCTAAGGCTTTCCTCCTAAATAAGTGTGTGAATTCCACCATATATGGGTGGCTTCTCATAGTAATGTGATGTTCCCATGTTTGGTTTTGTTTTTCCAGTCCTTCTAGATATTTGGAAGCATCATTTGGGGCTTTGTTTTTTAAGGTCCCATTACACATCATGTCGATGAATTGATTGTTTCCCAGACCCGACCCTTCATAGAAAATTATAACTTGTTCTAAGATTAAAAATCCATGTAGAGGTACCATGTTGAGTGTGTCTTTGAACCTTTACCATGTTTCAAAATATGACTCCCCTTCTTTTTCAAAAAAGTTTTGGATGCTCTTTTTAAGCGAAATTATTTTATGATGGGGGAAGCATTTTTTGTAAAATTCTCTTTGAAATTGGTCCTAGGAGTGGATTGATGACGGTATCAGATTTTTTAACCAATTATTTGCTCGATCCTTAAGTGAGAAATGAAATATCCTCATCTTAGCTGACTCAAGTTGATGTGGTGGGCACATGGTTTCAACAATGTCATTGAACTCCTTTAAGTGAAGGTAGGGTATTTCCGACTCCATCCCATGGAAGGTTGGAAGGTGGTTTACAACATGAGGTTTGAAAACATTCTGAGATTCTCCTAGGGAAGCATGCCGGATGCAAGAGGGTGCATTGGTCCAAGTAGGTGTGAGTTAGTCATTCATGGTTGATCAACTGCATTCCCCAAGTTTGGGGCTTCCTCATTTGGATTTCCATTTTGGTTCCCACCTGAGTATATGGGTTGGTTTCTTTGAAGACCTTACACTGAAATGGGATCAATTTTTGACTCTAGAGTATTAGTAAGATTATGATATAATGTAAATAGTTCCCTTAGTGTACTTGACTCCCCAACCTCCGGACTATCCACCCTAACTAGACGATTTGATTGGTCACAACTATAGGCAGCCATGCGACAAAAGAAAAAAAATAAGAAAAGGAAAAGATAAGATAATTTGGATGAGAATAGGAGAAATGGGGGAGAATATAATGGGTGTTTAGATGAATTACATGGGTCCCTGGAAATGGTGCCAAAATTTGGTCTTGCCCAAATTTAAACAAGATTTTAGGTTTAAGCGGTCGCTTGTAGTTTAGCTTGAGTTGTCTAATCCTCAGAGACCTTAGAAAAATTCTATAGACACTTGAATTATATAGACTGTTTTTTGGATATGAAGTGGCCAAATTGGGGTGATTTTATATGGGTTTAAGTGAACACTAAGAGACATGAATGAATTCAATTTAAAAAATGAGTTGATGTTAGAACCCAGTTTTTGCTGCGGAAGACTTTGGAATATTCTTGATGATATTACAGAGCAGCGCCTTCAGACGGCATGCGATTCCGAGCCCCGGTGTGGCCAGAATTAAATTTTCAGTGCGTTCACACTGGAAACACCAAATAAATGCGATAACCCCTAAATGGTGGTCCGGATCAGGGATCCGAGTGTACAGATGGGTCCATAATGGGGTGTTTACCCTAGGAACGACATAAGGTATGTCGGAGCGGGATGTTTGGACCCCTCGCTCACTTTCGGAACATTAAACGGATAAATTAATTAATTAATTAATTCGTTTAATGTTGAAACATAGTTATCTCTTAAAAGGTGGCTCGGATTGGAAAACCAAGGGAACCATTGAGTTTAGATCATGTCGTTTACCCTAGGAGGGGTGTAAGTTTCACGGGCGCGACCCGTCTGTGAAAAACGGCCCCAGGGGTGTTTTTGTAATTTGGCGGCTTTGGGCGTTCAACTTTGTAACTTTCAAAAGGAAGCTCGGAGTCAAATTCCAAGACTGTCGTTGTCCTTGGGAGGTGGTGTTTGGCCTAGGGGAGACTTAAACTTGACCCCGTCAAGAGTTTCAGATGCGGGAAAATTTTGAGGTTTTAAATTAATTAAAAATTTAATTAATTAGTTTTCTTTAAATAAACCCTCACCCCCACTCCACCCACTTGGCCCAATCCTCTAGCGGAAGGCAGCAACCAAAGGAGGAGCTCCTCCTCTCCTCTTCTCCTCTCCTCTCCAAGGTGTTGCGGGTGGCTGGCGGATCGTCGCGAAGCGACTGGCTACGCCTGAGAGGTAGGGTTTTGTTGCGTTTTCAATTCCTACATACCACTTTGAATTGCTTATTTTGCATCGAATCTCTGTTGAGCCTTTGAACAAATCCCATAAACACGTATTAGATTTTATATGGTTTCCGACGCATATTTTAGATCGAAATTCCGAGCTCCGAGTTGATCGCAGATGTTCGCCGAAGGTGAGCGGATTTTCAAATGTTTTTCCGGCCAAAAACCAGTGTTTCTGGGGGGTTCTGGTCGGTGCCAGTCACAGAGGGCGTCAGGTGAGTGCGGCGCAGGCGAGTGGTCGGGACGAGGGCGTCGGGCGAGCGCGGCGGCAGGCGGCGGGCTCGGCGCATGGCGCTCGGCTGTGGGCATCGACGAGCGAGCGGTAGGGAGGAGCCGCGGGGAGCGGGGCTGCGGCGGCGGTCCGCTGAGGCTGCAGGCAAGCGGCCAGGGCGGATGAGGGCAGTCGACGGTCGGTTGAGCGCCGTGGAGGCGCGGCGAGCAGGAAAAGCCGGCCGGACAGCCGGCGGCGTGCGAACAGGGGTCGCGCGGCGACCCCGTGGGTGACGCGGACCCGCCAATGGCGGGTCTCCGCTTGGAAAGGGGCCGACCGTCCAGCGGCCGGTCGGTGGAAGTTTAAAAAAAAAAGAATAATTTAAGTTTAAAATAATAATAATAATATTATTATTATTATTATTAGGGGAAATGATTTACTATTTATAAATCATAGACCGAGTGGCGGATTTGGGCGTCGTCTGCGGTGACGCGCTCCTTAAATTACGAAGAATATTTTGAGATGGTTTTGGGGAATTTTAATTCCCAAAATGAGGGGCTTGGGGCGCGGCATGACCGTTAAGTGGACGGGCGTTTATCCGGGAATCTTGTTTTGAGCGGCGCGAACGCATCTGACGTCCGCTTTGAGTGTCGTCAGTTGCGTTGGGACCCTGGCTCCAGGGTGACGTTTTCCAGGGTGGTTTCGGGCGTTAAAGCGGGAGTTGAGGTGTGGGCCCCACGGACCGTCTTTTGAGCTGTGTATAGCTTTTAGCGACTTTTTCCTCGGACGTCTGTTCAGGGCGTGCGAGCAGTCGATGTTGGGTGTTTTTCTGAGGGCATCGCGTTGGCCCAGTCTGCCCGCTGTAATTCTGAACGATGGTGCGGGCCCCGTGAGGGCCGTTTCAGGAGTTGACGGTGATTTCCAGCTTTATCACTGGGTGTCCGTTTTGCACAAGTGATTAGTCAAACTTGTGTACTTTTTCGAGAGGATCAAAATGGTGCGATCCGTTGGCAGCGCTTCGGGACCGGGGTACGGGTCTTGTGTGGTACCGCTCGTGCACGGTAAGCCGGAATGCATCTTTTCTCCGGATACCCGTTCCACACAAGTAAGCAATCAATTTGACGTTCTTTTCTGATACCATTGCGATGGTGCAGTTTGCCCGACCTTTTTCGGGGACGTGTTGTGGGTCCCACCCGACCTAGCTACGGTGAATAGTACCTTTTTCACAGGGTGTCCAATTTGGGCGATTGAGTATCAATCCCATGTGTTTTTCCAATAGGATCACAGTGGAGTGATCCGTTTGTTCAGTTTCGGGATCTTGGGGTGGGCCCCACACGGGTTTGGTTACGGTGAATAGTACCTTTTTCAACGTTTGACCGTTTCGGGCGAGTAAGTAGTCTATCTCGCGTGTTTTTCCATGAGTATTACAACAGTGCGATCTGTTTGGTTGTGCGGAGCCTCTTGCATAATCTTATTAAATGTGGATTATGAAAGGTGCCCCGGTGGCGGTCCTTCTATCGTTTTTGTAGCGGACCCTTGACATGTGATCGCGTGCACTCTTGGGAGAGTGAGGTTGGTGTTTAAAGAGATGTGGTTGGCGGTACCTCAGTTGTTGAGGCGGCAAGTGGGAGATGTTATGTCACGCCTTCGCGTTGACGTTGGGTGTCGTGTGCAAGATAGCCCTTGGGTTGAAAGTGAGGTATACTCTGGGAGTATACGGGAGCGCTTGGAGGTACGTGTGGTTTGTACCTAAGACGTCCATGATCTTGGTTGGGGTTAACTTGGGGCCACATGTCGTGTGGGCCCCAAGTGCGTGTCGAGCTCTGCTTTACGTACTTTGACCTCTCGCGACGTAGAGGGTCCCTCTGTGCTCATTTGTTTGGGTATCAGCGTGGAGTTTTTCCCCTGGCCCTGTGCTCGTTTGTTTGACCAGCAGGGTTGAGTGGTCTCCCCCTATTTTCGTTCTCGATGGATCGGCCGGTAGCGGTGCTAGTGACACCCAGTGATGGAGCAGGTGTTGAACCTCTTTTGGGTGAGTTGTTATAGAGTTGGGTGGTTGCGCGATACCCACTACGTGTATGGTTGGCCAGTGGTGTACCCTCCAGTAGAGATGGCCAGAGCAGTTCTTAGTTTTACCCTCCAGTGGGGCTGGGCAGTGGGTTACTCATCGACTTCTTAGGGTTTACCCTTCAGCAGAGACTGGGTAGTGGGTCACCCAACACCCTTAGGGTCTACCCTCCAGCAGAGACTAGGCAGTGGGTCACCTGACGACCTCTTAGGGTCTACCCTCCAGCAGGGCTGGGCAGTGGGTCGCCCGTCTTCTAGTTCCAGGTCTACCCTCCAGCAAGTCTGGGCAGTGGGTCGTCTGTCGACTTATTCCAGTTCTACCCTCCAGCGGGGCAGGGCAGAGGGTTGCCTGATGATGTATTAAGTTCTGCCCTCTAGTGGGGCTGAGCAGTGGGTCGCCGGATGATGCATTATGGTTTACCCTCGAGCAGGGCTAGGTAGTGGGTCACCCGATATCATATTATGAATTACCCTCTAGCAGTGCTGGGCAGTGGGACACTTGTTGGCATTCCAGGCTTAGTCCTTTCTACTAGGCTAGTCTGAGGCTTTCCTCCGTGATTACCGGAGCAGGACCATTGGTCATACAGGTCAGTGTTGTGATGGATTTGACTTTGAGAAGACATCTCGACTGCAGGGCAGTAACGAGGTGTGGTTTGACATTCCCTAGAACTCTCAAGTACGAGGGGTGCTTTCCCCACTGAGACGCGTTCTTGTGACGTGATCTAAAATCATGCGGGCGAGTCAGTGCTACCAAAAAAGGATAGTGTCGAGGTGCGGTGACTGAGTCCTTGACTTGTAGTTCTGGGCAGATGTGCGGGATGCAAAGCATCGATGGTGTTACTTCTGGGACAGTTGGATACTCTTTTCTTGGGCTGAGCTACGGGATGGAGATCCCCTTACGACATTGTTCAAGAATCTTGCTGAGCATAAGGATATGTATATACCTTGTTCTAGTACCCACTTCTTGGGTTTGGTTACTCTCCTTCTAGGAGAGGCGAAGACGCACGGGGTATGCCACGTTCTTTTCATGTCTATCTTCTCATGGTTGGACGATTCTACTCTCCTACTATAGGTAGTGAAGACTCGACGAGAAGTTTATCTTCTCACCGTTTCCAGCTCCTTGTGTCTGGATGATTCTGTAACAGCCCAAGATTTTATAAAAAAAATATTCTTTTTAATTTTATTAAAGTCTTGTGTTGTACGCTACACCAAAAGGAGCTTGCACAACACGCATCCTTGACTTGCTTTGCATTACACGCAATCACGACCTTCCTCGATAGCGTGTGTAATACGCAATACCGAGTCTCACTAAACAATGATATGCTATTAAAATATTATTAAAACTAGCCGTTATGAATAGTAATAACCACTTTTTAAAACTCTGTAAATCTTATTTTTCAAAATGAACTTTATTTTTGGATTTGGAGTATCGAATTTAGCCTAAGGTGAAATTTTGGTACTTTTCGGATAACTTTCATATTCTGATGAATAGTGAAAATTACTAAATTATAATTAAAAACAACTTTTTTAATCGAAATAATTAATAGTGATAAATTATTAATTCGAGTGGTTTTAAAGTATATTTAGAATATATTTTTACAATTTAATACAATGTTGGTCATTGGATGTAATTTCACATTTAAACTAGACATAAACAAGTGTCAATCTTTTGATAGATATTGTTTCTTAAAAACACGCTATTTGCGGGATTTAATTATAAAAATAATTAATGCAACTTTTATGTTATGATTTTGGTACAATAGACTTAATTTTTGAATTCGGAATATGAAATATAGCTTGGGATGAAATTTTGGCATTGTTCTGAAAAACATCAATTTTTGATGAATAGTGAAACTACTAAGTGGTAGGTTAAAAACTGAATTTTGCATAAAACTTAATTTTACCGCTTCTGTGAATGGAATTTCGAAAATCCGAGAGACACGGTTAATATCAAGGACTAAAATGTGGTTCAATGAGATGAAAATAATTTTTTTTGGTGAATAGTAACTTTTTACTTTTTTTACCACGGTTAATAGTAAATAGGGTAACTAAGGGTATATATGATATTAATATTACCCTAACACATGTCCTAATTCTATTGGAAAAGTGTAATTCGACCAAAAACAAACTTAGGAATACAATATGACCATTTAGGCCCACTTGGATTAGATTAGGACATTTATTATTAATTTATTTAAAGAAGGGTTAAAATAGTTAAAATCAAAGTTTAATAAGTAAATCATTTTTAATATGGGGTTATACATAAGATAAATTCGACTATAAATATTCATTAGAAAGATAAAAAGATTTCCTACATGATGGTATTTTATTTGTAATTTTTAGACATCATATAATATAATTTATTTATGACACAAAGATGATGCAGTAATTATCTTATTAATGAAATATTGACATAATTGATAATATAAATACCAAAATAAATGTAATTTAAGACTTTTTATGAATTCCACTAATTTTATAGGTTACTAAGATATATTAGTGTTGATTTAATCAACTTGTTTCGAACATATAATTCTGTTATGACTTTCAAAAAAATCATATATCAAATAGTGTCAAAATTGACACAAAATAGTTTTTAAATCAAATATTATATTATTAATTGTTATTTTATTCCTAAAAATCTAAGGTTCGGCCAAATGACTTAGATAAGGATATATGTATTAATAATATACAATTTGGGGTTCGTTTGGCATGTTATAGTAAGTTTATTAACCATATAGTGAAAGAAAACAAAAAGACACGGTAAAAGTTAAATTATTTAACTTAGAGTTAAATATAATTGATAAGGTTAAAATAATACCCTAAACTTGTCTAAATCCTATTGGTTGATAGGATTTCGACCCATCCCCACTTTAGCTTCGAAATAAGACCCTTTGGAACCATTATAAACCGATTTTTACTTTAATATAAAATAATATTTTGAGATATTCCTAAGGTTCCCCTCTCCTCCCCTATAAAAGGACACCTCCTCCCCCTCCTCCTCACACCAATTTGAGAACTCAAGCTCGGAAAACCCCTGCCAAAATCCCTTCTCCACTTCCCTAGCAACATCCTAGAGGTTCTGGTCTTCCTCAAAGACCAATTCTAGTGCCCTAAGAGGAGGTCTCAAAGAGGCACTTCAAAGAAGAGGTAATTACCGTTACCAATTCTTTCATCTTTATTTCTTCTTCCACTTATTCTTCTTAGGTTGTTTAATTATGAAGTAATAACATCAGTATCACTCATATACTGATATGTTATTATAAGTATGAAACAACCCTATTTCACCATCTATCCATCCTACGGAAAAAGAAATCACCGCGCGTGCGTACGTACGGAATACCATCTCCACGCCGTGGTGTAATCTATTTTCCACCACCACCTTACATGGATGGGTATAATGGTGTAAAGAATAACTATACATAGTTATTACAACATCATATTGATTCTGATATATTTTATAATCCACTCCAATTCAATTCAATATTTATAGAAATGATATCATCGCTCGTGCGTACGTACGGACTACCGTCTCCACGACGCGATGAGATTCATTCTCCATGTTAACCATTTAAGAATGATTATAATGTATATATAAGAAATAATAATGAAATACATGACATTATAAAGCTACTGGATTTATGTATGTCATCTACTTACTTCCATTTCAAGACAATAAGGAAAGAAAAACAGCGTTCATGCGTACGTACGGACTACCGTCTCCATGAACGGTGTTCTTCATTTTATTTATCTATCTATTATATATATATATATATACTGAATATATATGATATATAAATCATATTTTATATTCTGGAAGTAAGTAAATCATGATATAAGTAATAATGATGTCAAGAACAACAAGTCAAAACACCTACGATAAATGAAACGATTTTACCCAAAACACTTCTTTAACATGGAATTTACAAAAGAACGGGTAATATAATGTCATAAGTGAACCATATATGATATCATAACAATGAATATGATTCTGTAATAAGTCAATGACATTATTTAAATCATTATACAGGAGGTTCGGACACATACGAAGCAAATTGGACCTAAGGTAAGGGAAATATCACAATCTCATTTTTATCCGAGATTGTTTATTCGTAAGTATTTACTGGGGTGTATTTTATCATCCACATACATGTTCCCTCAATATGTAATATTGTTTCCATCCACTTTAAATAGTTTAAATCCAATTTTACCCTTAGGTGAGTTTTTAGTAAAGAATATGAAAGGAATCTTTTGTCGTTTTTCCGTACGAGGTACTTTTTGACTTTTCCGACAAAAGTACGAAGAATGTTTTTTTTAACTTATACGGCATGAACGGATTTATACTGTTTTATAAAGCCTTATTTTCATGAAGCTTCCTCTAAAAGATTTCATGACAATTTTCAATAAAATATCTTTCTTTTAAAATTGCATGATGTTTTGTGAAAAGAAATTGATTTTGAAGAAGAAAGGATATTTTCCTCAAGAATTCAATTCAAGAGTTTTATCAAAATTATTTTCCATATAAGATAATAAAGGGTTCTGTTTATATCCATATTTTTACATTGATTTGACTATGTTGTGATGGAATTATGTTTATGAATTCCTTTATCTTATATGAATGGTTTTATGATGTCATGTTGTTTAAGAATCCCATTTTTATTACATGGGTTATGCAATGATGTATGATTTATGATTTTGTGGCACACATAAGAAAGGATTCATTAAGAGATGGGTGGGACATATATCTCCCTCCAATGCATTGGGTAAAGATTTTATATCTCATGAGATAGACATGGCTGGAACTGAAGGTTATTTCGGTTCAGTGATACAGGACTGAAACGAGGAGTGAACTCGGTTTAGAAAGGGACTTTGTCCACTAAGATAGTCTTGGCAATGAGTCATGACTAACAAGAAATGATTTTCCATGATTATGTGTGCATGCCACAAAGTTTCAAGTTTTATGTTATGATTATGGGGATCTCATTTTCACTTCTATGATTTATTCCATGTTAAGATATTATGAGCTCTTTTGCAGGTTAAGATTTCCAAAAGCTATGTATATGATGTGATTGATTTTTCTTTTGTTTACCCTTACTGAGCATTTGAGCTCACCCTTTTATGTTTTTTTCCCCAGGATATAAAGAAAGGTTTTAGGTAGAAAAAAGGGATGACCTTTATGGGAGATATTGAAGAACTTTCACCACAATTAGAAGATTACGTTCCGAGTTTCCAAAGACACTAAACTATTACGATCCTTTAGTGTGTGTTTTTGTTATGTACTAAGTATTCCGCAAATGTAATGTAATGTCCATGTACGTCAAGATACGGGTCTCTACAGTTGGTATCAGAGGAAAGGTTTAGTCAACCTTTGGAAACTAGGATGCGAGAACTTTAGTGAGATCCCTAGAGATATTTCTAAGGTATGTCTAGGGATGTCTCTAAGGTTAAGTATACGTATAGGTTATAGTCCTAGAATTGCGCTAACGATCATCGAATTTAACCTAAGATGTTAGATATTGAGGGTACTAACCCTTTATTATGTTGTTTTCCCTAGCATGATTTTTGCCTCTCACACAATTCTTTTGGGGTTTTAGACGATGGCTGGAACCCGAAGGAACCGTGTTAATGCGGAATGTGATGGGCAATGCAATGATTGTACCCCTGAGCAACCAAACGATATAGGAGCTGGAATGCAAAATCTTGTAGCCATGCTCACACAACTTTCTCAAGCTATGAATCATGCAGAACTTCCAAACGAGCAAAGGAAGGAGCAACATTCTGTTGAATCCTTCATGAGGGAGCGTCCACCTTCTTTCAGTGGGTCTACTGATCCATTAGTTGCTGAACAATGGATTAGTACTACTGAAAAGATATTTTCAGTTCTTCAATGTTCTGAACATGATAAAGTCATCCTAGCAGTGTATCGTTTGGAAGGAGATTCTGATCAATGGTGGAATCTTATTAAGAATACAAGGCAAAGGGATGAAATTGAGTCTATGGAATGGGACGAGTTCAAGAACTTATTTTTCAATAAGTACTTCCCTCGTATTCTTCGAACAAAGATGGAGAAAGAGTTTCTTGAACTAAAGCAAAGGGACGATGAATCTGTTGGTACCTATGAAGCAAATTTTACAAGACTTGCAAGGTATGCTTCTGGAATTATCATCCAACCTGAAAGTAAAGTTGATCGATTTTTCAGTGGCTTAAAACCAAGTCTTCGAAGGGCATTAGCTATAAGAGACTTCAGTAGCTATGAAGAAATTGTGCGTTGTGCTATCAAGGTAGAAATGGAAGTTGGTGTTACATATCCATCTCATGGTTTTGACAAGAAACGAAAGATGGAGTTCAAGGAGAAATCTCAGAATAATGGTGAAAAGAAGATGAATGTTTCCTTATGCACAAAGAGTGGAAAGAAGCATGGTGGAGATTGTCTAAAAGGGACTAGAAAATGTTTTAAGTGTGGAAAAGAAGGTCATCGAGCAGTTGAGTGTCGAAGTAATTGAAAAAGGGTTTCTAATGATAAAGCAAACACTGCAGAGAACGCACTGCCAACACTTCAATGCTTCAAGTGCAAGTAAATGGGGCATTATGCTAATAATTGCCCTAATCCAAGGGTTAGTGATGATCAACATGAGCAACCACTGAAGGCAAAGGACAAAGGGAAATCACATGTGATCACTATTGGCAATGTTGAATATGACAACGATGTGGTGGAATGCTTAAGTGTTTATGTAATGGGATTCCAAAATAATGTTGTATCATTGAGTATTGCAATATTTATTGATGTGGTATTCAAATTGATTGAGATATTTTTTGGAAATAAGATGATATGCGCATAATGAAGACGAGAAAATGAAATGTTTAATAGTATTCATGAGCTCATGATTGATATAAGGACTAAGTGATATCATGGTTTGAGTATATAGAATTTTGAGGATTTTGGTATGTGGAAAGTGTTAACTTTTAACTGCACTCATGTTTTCACTAAGGTATTCAAGAGAATACACGATTAAGGACTTTGAATGTTTGGAATGTGACCAACAAGACATATCTTATGATATGTGGGGATCAACGACAGTATTAAATCTCTGGTAATTGATGTCACTATATTATGAGAGTGGACTGCAGTATTATGTATAAGCCTAAAGATTAGACTGGATTATGTTGGACATAAGTTAGTATTGTTTAAGGATAGAAGATTTTCGATATTATTGATGGGATGTTATAGTAACGTAGTTTTAGAAAAAGGACAACCTGCAGGACGGGCGACAGCCCATCGCTTCGGACAAGGCTGTGGGAATTGAACCCACAACCGAAGTGCGACTGGCCTTTATCGCCTACCACTGGCCTACATGAAGTCCCTGTTTAGTAGAAACTAGTTTTATTATATTAAGCAGTATGATATATGAAGTATAAGTCCATTTTAGGAACTATATATGATTAATCTCACTATATATCGACTTATGTATATAATTTTTGCTAACCTTTTGTTTGAGACAGATGGAATGACCCGTCATTCTATCACATGATCTGCTAACACTTCACGAATAACAAATTCAACTTCATTTATTTAAGAGATGAAGTGGAAATTGTTTTAGGCACGAACAATAGTGAGATTGTACCAAAATAAAGAAAGTATTTATTCCAATTCAAATTTTCAACTTTAGGGAAATGATCTTGAAAACCAAAAATGTTGTCCTAGTGATCTTATACCTGACGAATCGGATGGTACCTTAGATCGTCACAAATTTATGGATTTGTGATTATTGGCTTTTCCATAGCCATGTTCTCTACCACTCTCCATCAGAACATGATGGTTAGATTTCTCTTCCACATCCATATTTTCACCTTTGTGGAAACCCAATGATTAGTTTATTTGGGTAACCGTTAAGTTTCATACTTTTGTTTTTAAAGATTGGTTTTGATATTCCTTTTTACGATGTGGGTTTCTATTAAAGAAACTTTCAAATAGTAAACCATTTATAACCCCGACGAATTTCGAGGGCGAAATTCATTTTAAGGGGGGTAGAATGTAACAGCCCAAGATTTTATAAAAAAAATATTCTTTTTAATTTTATTAAAGTCTTGTGTTGTACGCTACACCAAAAGGAGCTTGCACAACACGCATCCTTGACTTGCTTTGCATTACACGCAATCACGACCTTCCTCGATAGCGTGTGTAATACGCAATACCGAGTTTCACTAAACAACGATATGCTATTAAAATATTATTAAAACTAGCCGTTATGAATAGTAATAACCACTTTTTAAAACTCTGTAAATCTTATTTTTCAAAATGAACTTCATTTTTGGATTTGGAGTATCGAATTTAGCCTAAGGTGAAATTTTGGTACTTTTCGGATAACTTTCATATTCTGATGAATAGTGAAAATTACTAAATTATAATTAAAAACAACTTTTTTAATCGAAATAATTAATAGTGATAAATTATTAATTCGAGTGGTTTTAAAGTATATTTAGAATATATTTTTACAATTTAATACAATGTTGGTCATTGGATGTAATTTCACATTTAAACTAGACATAAACAAGTGTCAATCTTTTGATAGATATTGTTTCTTAAAAACACGCTATTTGCGGGATTTAATTATAAAAATAAATAATGCAACTTTTATGTTATGATTTTGGTACAATAGACTTAATTTTTGAATTCGGAATATGAAATATAGCTTGGGATGAAATTTTGGCATTGTTCTGAAAAACATCAATTTTTGATGAATAGTGAAACTACTAAGTGGTAGGTTAAAAACTGAATTTTGCATAAAACTTAATTTTACCGCTTCTGTGAATGGAATTTCGAAAATCCGAGAGACACGGTTAATATCAAGGACTAAAATGTGCTTCAATGAGATGAAAATAATTTTTTTTGGTGAATAGTAACTTTTTACTTTTTTTACCACGGTTAATAGTAAATAGGGTAACTAAGGGTAAATATGATATTAATATTACCCTAACACATGTCCTAATTCTATTGGACAAGTGTAATTCGACCAAAAACAAACTTAGGAATAAAATATGACCATTTAGGCCCACTTGGATTAGATTAGGACATTTATTATTAATTTATTTAAAGAAGGGTTAAAATAGTTAAAATCAAAGTTTAATAAGTAAATCATTTTTAATATGGGGTTATACATAAGATTAATTCGACTATAAATATTAATTAGAAATCTAAAAAGATTTCCTACATGATGGTATTTTATTTGTAATTTTTAGACATCATATAATATAATTTATTTATGACACAAAGATGATGCAGTAATTATCTTATTAATGAAATATTGACATAATTGATAATATAAATACCAAAATAAATATAATTTAAGACTTTTTATGAATTCCACTAATTTTCTAGGTTACTATGATATATTAGTGTTGATTTAATCAACTTGGTTCGAACATATAATTCTGTTATGACTTTCAAAAAAATCATATATCAAATAGTGTCAAAATTGACACAAAATAGTTTTTAAATCAAATATTATATTATTAATTGTTATTTTATTCCTAAAAATCTAAGGTTCGGCCAAATGACTTAGATAAGTATATATGTATTAATAATATACAATTTGGGGTTCGTTTGGCATGTTATAGTAAGTTTATTAACCATATAGTGAAAGAAAACAAAAAGACACGGTAAAAGTTAAATTATTTAACTTAGAGTTAAATCTAATTGATAAGGTTAAAATAATACCCTAAACTTGTCTAAATCCTATTGGTTGATAGGATTTCGACCCATCCCCACTTTAGCTTCGAAATAAGACCCTTTGGAACCATTATAAACCGATTTTTACTTTAATATAAAATAATATTTTGAGATATTCCTAAGGTGCCCCTCTCCTCCCCAATAAAAGGACACCTCCTCCCCCTCCTCCTCACACCAATTTGAGCACTCAAGCTCGGCCAACCCCTGCCAAAATCCCTTCTACACTTCCCTAGCAACATCCTAGAGGTTCTGGTCTTCCTCAAAGACCAATTCTAGTGCCCTAAGAGGAGGTCTCAAAGAGGCACTTCAAAGAAGAGGTAATTACCGTTACCAATTCTTTCATCTTTATTTCTTCTTCCACTTCTTCTTCTTAGGTTGTTTCATTATGAAGTAATAACATCAGTATCACTCATATACTGATATGTTATTATAAGTATGAAACAACCCTATTTCACCATCTATCCATCCTACGGAAAAAGAAATCACCGCGCGTGCGTACGTACGGAATACCGTCTCCACGCCGTGGTGTAATCTATTTTCCACCACCACCTTACATGGATGGGTATAATGGTGTAAAGAATAACTATACATAGTTATTACAACATCATATTGATTCTGATATATTTTATAATCCACTCCAATTCAATTCAATATTTATAGAAATGATATCATCGCTCGTGCGTACGTACGGACTACCGTCTCCACGACGCGATGAGATTCATTCTCCATGTTAACCATTTAAGAATGATTATAATGTATATATAAGAAATAATAATGAAATACATGACATTATAAAGCTACTGGATTTATGTATGTCATCTACTTACTTCCATTTCAAGACAATAAGGAAAGAAAAACAGCGTTCATGCGTACGTACGGACTACCGTCTCCATGAACGGTGTTTTTCATTTTATTTATCTATCTATTATATATATATATATATACTGAATATATATGATATATAAATCATATTTTATATTCTGGAAGTAAGTAAATCATGATATAAGTAATAATGATGTCAAGAACAACAAGTCAAAACACCTACGATAAATGAAACGATTTTACCCAAAACGCTTCTTTAACATGGAATTTACAAAAGAACGGGTAATATAATGTCATAAGTGAACCATATATGATATCATAACAATGAATATGATTCTGTAATAAGTCAATGACATTATTTAAATCATTATACAGGAGGTTCGGACACATACGAAGCAAATTGGACCTAAGGTAAGGGAAATATCACAATCTCATTTTTATCCGAGATTGTTTATTCGTAAGTATTTACTGGGGTGTATTTTATCATCCACATCCATGTTCCCTCAATATGTAATATTGTTTCCATCCACTTGAAATAGTTTAAATCCAATTTTACCCTTAGGTGAGTTTTTAGTAAAGAATATGAAAGGAATCTTTTGTCGTTTTTCCGTACGAGGTACTTTTTGACTTTTCCGACAAAAGTACGAAGAATGTTTTTTTTTAACTTATACGGCATGAACGGATTTATACTGTTTTATAAAGCCTTATTTTCATGAAGCTTCCTCTAAAAGATTTCATGACAATTTTCAATAAAATATCTTTCTTTTAAAATTGCATGATGTTTTGTGAAAAGAAATTTATTTTGAAGAAGAAAGGATATTTTCCTCAAGAATTCAATTCAAGAGTTTTATCAAAATTATTTTCCATATAAGATAATAAAGGGTTCTGTTTCTATCCATATTTTTACATTGATTTGACTATGTTGTGATGGAATTATGTTTATGAATTCCTTTATCTTATATGAATGGTTTTATGATGTCATGTTGTTTAAGAATCCCATTTTTATTACATGGGTTATGCAATGATGTATGATTTATGATTTTGTGGCACACATAAGAAAGGATTCATTAAGAGATGGGTGGGACCTATATCTCCCTCCAATGCATTGGGTAAAGATTTTATATCTCATGAGATAGACATGGCTGGAACGGAAGGTTATTTCGGTTCAGTGATACAGGACTGAAACGAGGAGTGAACTCGGTTCAGAAAGGGACTTTGTCCACTAAGATAGTCTTGGCAATGAGTCATGACTAACAAGAAATGATTTTCCATGATTATGTGTGCATGCCACAAAGTTTCAAGTTTTATGTTATGATTATGGGGATCTCATTTTCACTTCTATGATTTATTCCATGTTAAGATATTATGAGCTCTTTTGCAGGTTAAGATTTCCAAAAGCTATGTATATGATGTGATTGATTTTTCTTTTGTTTACCCTTACTGAGCATTTGAGCTCACCCTTTTATGTTTTCTTTTCCCCAGGATATAAAGAAAGGTTTTAGGTAGAAAAAAGGGATGACCTTTATGGGAGATATTGAAGAACTTTCACCACGATTAGAAGATTACGTTCCGAGTTTCCAAAGACACTAAACTATTACGATCCTTTAGTGTGTGTTTTTGTTATGTACTAAGTATTCCGCAAATTTAATGTAATGTCCATGTACGTCAAGCTTCGGGTCTCTACAGATTCTATCCCCTTTCTCTTATTGGGTTGAGCTGGACTCTCTACTGTTACTCTTACTGCCTTTCAGTTGTACTCCTCTACTTTTCATGTTCGCTCTACTACTCACCCTTCGGTACCTTCTTTGTTTCTCCCTTGAGCCTTCGGGGTATCCTACTAAGTATTTTTATACTCACCCCTACTTGGGCTTTTCCCACACTTGGTGTGCCCTTGCAGATGACAGACATGTTGGTCGTGACTTCAGTGGAGCACAGGAGTTCGGGAGCTTGGACCGCGTGCGGTGGTCGGAGTCGGGTTCCAGGTGGAGGACCCTTCCAGTTGTTCTCCTTTATATTTACCTGTTGTTGGGTTGTGGCACTTTTCTGGTTGGGCGTGTGTTTTCTCCTTTTCTTTTTCAGTTACTTTCAGCACTTGCTTTGTACTTGTAGAGGTCGATGCACTTTGTGGTTTATATATAGCAGTTTCCCTTTTTCTTTACTTGTCTTTTCTTTTACTCTGCACTTCTGCATTGAGTTGGTTGCGTGTGTGTGTACAGGTCCATAGGCAAAGCCCTCCCCGAGTTGGTGTGCCTTCGGCGCTAATCGCCAGCCCCTAGCCTATGGAGGCGGGCTTGGGGTAGTTGCGGCTCAAGCCCGGGTAGGGTCGGGTCGTGACACTTGATCCTAGGTTATCACTTGGGGGTGGATTGGATAAAATTCTTTTTTTAACGGTATCAACTTCTTATATACAAGATAAGTTTATTCATAAAGATCAAAGAACTTCATCACTTACTAGTTTAATACCAACACACCAAAATACTAATCAACTATAAACATGGAGGATCAAATTTAGGAGCACTCCAAGGTAAAGGTTCGTATTATCACTTGAAGTATGTGGCCTTAAAATTCAACAATGATGAAGAAGTTTTGAAATCATCAAATAAAAATCTCAATTTAAAAAGGTGATTAGAAATTAATGGGGTGATAAATAACATCCAATACATCCCCTTTCTACTCCCTTGGATCAAACCATAAGTGGGTTATCCCTGCATTGATTCTACGGTTTCAATGGAAGCGGGAAGTAGACTCATGAGGGAGGAAATGGAGAAGTAAAAAAACAATTAAATAACGATCTCTCCACCATTGTGTGATAATTTTACAAAGTTTGGTGTGAATAAATTCACTCCTTGAACCAATGGTATCAAAGTGATATGAATAAAAACATAATAAGGGGATAAGAAGAACTTTTATTAAAAAACTAAATTGAATTGAACAACTTACATGTGAAAGACAAACTTGAGATAACAAAATTGTAGCATAACATTACAATGAAAGAAAGCTCAAAATATGATAAACTCATCCACCATCACTCCCTTAAATAGTAATTTCAAGAGGATTGGGTCTATATCCAAACTGTACAAAGGATCCCACTAGAGTATGGTAGGCCTAGGGTGGTAGAAAGTAAGGGAGAGTGGACTTCTTTATCCTTGAGCCGAAGTGGTAACTAGTTTTCATCCACCAAACAGAGGTACCTAAGTTTTCTTCTAGATGGAAGAATTTGAGTGGGCCATAGAAGAAAAAAATTAATCTCCATATGTCTCATATCTCTCTATAAAATTTCAGCCCAAATGAATTTTTTTTCAAGATATGATTAAATTGTTCGGTTGTTTCTTTGGGCCACAAAATCTGGACTAGAATTTTATATCCAACTTGGGTCATTTGGAACTCCATTAAAATATTCAAATTATCTTTTCCCACTATTAAATGAAATGTTCCCCATGATTTCCTCTATATTAGGATAAATTTTCAGAATTATTTGTCTTGGATATTGGTTGATACAGAAGTTTTATTAGGCTGTTGTCCAGTTTACTTCACCCAAAATGTTGTTTGTTCAAGGCCAACTTTGGTGGTCTTCCAATATAAATCTTCAAGTAATCCAAAATTATGAATTGTTACCAATGTAATGAGAAACATGAAAATTAAATATTAAAATGAAATCAAGATCATTGGGTACTTTAAATGATGTTAATAAATGTACCATCTAGTAGTACATTTTGAGAAGAAATTACAATTATAATATGAAATAATGTTCAAAGTGTATAATGCACTAAAATGGTGTTTATGAACAATAAAGCACATGAATATTATATATATTAACAATGAATATTATCCTCCTTTTTTGGATAATCATTTCATTTAGTATCCCCATTCTTTTTGGTGCAATTCCTCTTCCAGTGGCCTGGCATGCCACATGAAAAACATAACGCCTCCCATTCCTTGTCCTGCCGTTGGATCTTCCCCTTCATGGAAGGACGGTGCTCAAGGGCTTCAAAATATTTATAAATCCTTGGCCCCTTTTCCTTGTCCTTCTTTTTTGTATTCACCATAAGGATTGCAGGTTTGTCACGCCCCATGTCCTTATCTACCTAGACAATTAAAGTCATAATTTTTGATAGACCCTTATCATTGTTGCTCATGTTGTAGTTGACAATAAATCTAGAGAACGTCTTGGACAGTGATGATAGGGTGAGATTTGTATGCAACTCATCTGGGAACTTAATCCCTAAGATGTCTAGGCATTCAATGTATCCATTAAGCCTGACTACATGAGGCCCAGCTGGAATAGACTCTCTAATATTAGTTCCCAAAAAAGTGTTGGAGATCTCATGTCTCTCATGTCTTGCCTTCTCTTGATATAGATCCTTAAGGTGAGAAATCATGCTATACGCATCCATGTTTTCATATTGCTTCAAGAGATCATTAGACATGGATGATAGTATAAAACATTTGACATCTGTGGAATCATCCATATGTTTCATATAGAGAAATAGTTCCTCATCACTAGCCACTTTTCTAGGCACAACTGGAATTGTATCTTCTAGTACATACAATTTCCTCTTGTGGTGAAGGATGACGCGTAAACGCCTCTGTCATTCCTAGAAATTGTTGCTGATGAGAAGGTTTTACTTCTCGATTATGGTTCATAATGATATGTTTGAAGTCATTTTCTTACCATTTCTATGAATTAAGATGAGAAAAGGTTTAGTACTTTATCATGACAAAACTGAGACAAATATATAAATTAATACTTATTAGTCTCCCACAATTTTATCAAAATCGAATATCCCTCACCATTAACTTTGGAATATTATGTTTCCTAAATATACTAGTGGGAAGGATCCATATTGCCTTTTTCATTCCCCCAACTAGGGTTGGTCAAGAAACATGAAGGGTTTTAGGTAGGCATTCCAAATTCCAACTGCATTACCTCACAGCTCCTTCATCCACTGAGTGAACTCCCCAATCCTGAAAGCATTTTATTTTGGATCTCCTCAACCTTTGCCTCTTGGTAAGACCAATCCCTACTATGGCAGTTAATCCTTGATTTGATCCAAGTCAAGTTAACCCAAAACCTTGAATTAGAATTCCCTGATAATTGAAATCACCCCAACTGGGGTTGGTCATGCACTTTGAACTATGGTTTGATTCTAATAAATATTATGGAAGGTTATATTGACTTAATATTTCTTTATGGGATTTTATCCTTATATTTAAATTGTAATTTTATTATCTTTGATTACATGATGGTTAATATTAATTGGGATATACTTGAGTGATTAACCATATCTAAGATAATGTTTATGCATAAGCTGGTCTTATTTTAGTTCCATCTTGCATGCTTTTTTAATTCATTAATTGTGTGATCGTGACAACACACCCACAATAAATAAACCATACAACTGACAAAAATAAAATAAATTTTATGGTCAGGATCTTGTTCTATTGGGTAGTTTATCTAGTAGTTGATAAACTAACCCAAGACCTAAGAGAGAAACACCTTGAACCTTTTGGGTTCATGTTTACAGCATTCCACCTTTACACCTATGTATCTCCTTGTATTGGTATCGCCTTGGCTCCTAACTTAAGACGCCTCCACTATCTTGGGAGCTCTATCCATTAAATATGTTTTTATCTCACTCGTAGGTGAGTGGTAAAATGAGTTTTTACATAAAAGAAACCTTGGGAACAATGTCCCTATATATTAATGAGGAGAAGGCTCGTAGGCCAACAAATTTAATTTAAATAAATAAATTAAAATAATCCATTCACATACAAAGTCCTTGGTCTAGATCATGATCATCTATACATGAAATGATACTTACGCACAAATAAAACTATCATTCAATTCATTAATCATTCTTGTTTAAGATAAACCATGCTCGAATCAGTTAATTATCATTAATTAATCAATCATTTTATCTTAAACCCTTTTTCTGAATTTCCTTGAGATTCTCATCCATTATAATTTAAAACAAATAAATTCATTTAAAATTATCTTTTTACGTAAATTGTACCTTAGAAGCAACCCGGTGAATTCCCATTCATAACTACCCAATGAGTAGAAATTAACATTACTTAGATGTTAAATTAAAAACATATATAAACAACATATCACGTGTTGTGCCTCAGCTTTACGCTCACACTATGCTACACGTCTCAAGGGTTTGTATAATTTAATAATAAATTTTAATAAATATGCATAATTTGGATGAGTACGCAGCATGTAGTTCTGACTACAGGGAGTGTACTTTTGTTCACCATCCATCCGAAGTACACACCAAGGGACATGGAGTGTAGATGTACTTCGGAAATCATCGGAGGGCATGGCGTGTTCAGTGGGACACACGCCGTACTGTTTCCAGCCAGGAAGTCGTATATGGGGTACACGGTCCAACCCCAACCCAATGGGACTACACGCCATGTTCAGTGGACCACATGACATGTAATACAAAAACGGTGTGCCACCTTTTCCTAGTCAATACACAAAGTCATTTAAGACTTAAAAATACTCCCACACAAGGTCTGGTTTGGCAGACCATCCCAGTGCATGGAACCTAGACTACACAGCGTGTACTATTGAATACATGTTATGTGTTCTAGTGTATTAAGGCTAGGAAGCTCTGGCAACTCTGAATGAGGTCCCCTATTTTATTTTAAACAAAATTAAAAGAAAAAAATCTATTTCTGTAAGGTGAACAAGAATCGAAAGAAGAAGAATAGGTCTCGAGATTCAGATTTTCATAATGATTAACTTGAATTGAAACAACTAAATTATTATATGTGAAAATCATAAAAAAAACTAAATAATAATAATCAATGATATGAACCCTTTGATACCACTTTTAGGTTCTAGGCGTAGTGAAAGAACATCAGTGGGTGTACCCAACTTTTATTTTTTCCATTAACGACAATCAATCTGAGATCTATTACGATAATAAAAACTTGGATTTTCATAAAATAATGAATAATGAAAGAAAATAGGGGAGTCCAGGAACCATAGAGAGTATAATCATATTTTGGTTATAATTAATTTAATTAAAAGACTAGAATTACCTTGATGGAATTCTCTCTCCATTGATATTTCTGTTCACGATCCGATGTGATCCGTCATTGAGTCCTAGAATCCAAGTGTAAGATTCCTCTAATGGAGATCCATACATCCTACACATAACTCTAGATGTTGAAAAAGGGATCTTAGAGTGCTACCATGGAAGATCCTTCACTTGTGATGTCCCCTTTCGATCTCCTTGAGAGTCGCTTGCAAAGTGCTCTCTTTGATCCGGTGGAGGAGGATCTCTCTCATAACTAGAGAGCATTCTTGGAAGAAAAATATTTCTCTCTTGGATTTAGTGGTTTATCTAGATCTGTTGTGCACAACCACAATGAATGGTTTGGCTAATGAGAATAATATAATTGGGATTTTAATTACATAGAATAATAAAATGAATTGATTACATGAAATCATTTATTCATTTAATTTAATTCTTAGTAAGAAACCATGTCTAATAATAACAGTTTACTATTATTATTACTTGACATGCACCCAGTGAATTACACTTAATCTTATTTAATTAAATAAATAATATTATTTCTCACAAATCTCTAGAAAAATTACATGGCATGTATATTAATATACACATCGTGTACTTTTGTTTTTCCATTCTCTTTATTTCCTTCGCCACATTTATTTGACCTTAAATAATGACTATTTATTTCTTAAATAAATATCAATGCATTACTCACTAATAAATATATTATTTCAACCATAATATATTTTCTTGAATAAATAGTGTCGAAATAAATGAGATCAAACATCTTGGAATAATTATTAAACTACAATCAAGAATAATCTTTATTCAACTTGTTAAATTAATATTTAACTAAGCTACTTAGACACACTTAGTGTGTGACCCTCTAGGCCTATTTCTCAGTGGCATTAGGTGGAGCCTGCCTAAAGTCCAAGGTTAGTGTCTAGAAACATGATAAGGTACCCATAGAGAAATAAGTTAATGTTGTAATGACGTGTCACCTCTTATGAGCACTTACTGTGTAATGTAATCACTTTGCCTCGATATCTCGAATCAAGCGGGTTGCTTACTGCTACCACCAACCCATGTGCTCGATTATTCTTTCTTTGACTTCCTAGGATTGAACTTGCTCATTAATGACCATGGAAATGTATTTATTTATGCTATATCAATTCCATCAAAGATCTTGAGATATCTACTTCCATTATGGAACAAAATAGACAAACCTTTCTCACATTATCTATTAATGTAGTATTACTCATGACGCACCCAACATATCCTACCTCACTATGAATAGTATGTCATCACAGTTTTTGTCAATACATATAAGTGCATGGTTTTTAATACCCATTAATAATAATCTTAAATTCTAAGGACCAATACACACTTCCACAAATAGGAATATCCAATGACACTATGAAATGTGGATTTCCTACTGGTGGGTCTCGTTCTCATAATATCCTCCTTGATATTACCAAGGAAGCACACCATGAGAAGGTGCCTCAAAGTTTTATGAGTCCTCACCCCTAATGGTATTTATTATTTGTGTCCCTTAAATAACATCATCCGGTCATTGAACATATATTCAAGAACAATGTTATGGTACTTCTGGGTTCCCATCATAGCATTAATCTGCTATGAACCTTTAGTGAAACAGCTATCCTTAGGACATTTTCACATTCATTTTCATGAAGAAGAACAGTCAAGATGTGATAAGGTATTTATTAATGAATAAATTACAAAGTAGTTGGTTCTAGGCCACCAACTCTAAAACAAATTATATGTATCATAATAGGAACATAGAGATTCACATGCCATATAGGTTGATTTCTTGACTACCAAATTATATTTCATGTTATCTATATACCATTTTTAATTGAATATTCAGCATTCTTAATTTTTCAATATTATTTGGTGATTATTATATCAGGCCTTGTTTTATTCTATGCTTTTGTGATTATTTATCATTATTAATTGCATACCATGATCCAGTGATTTCTGTCCTGGTAGGACAGTGTTTCCTACTTACAAAGTATCTTATTGTGACTCAAGCCATGCTTATTTACATTCATTGCTTATGATACCATGACCTATTATATTATTTATATATGGTTGGTTAAATAATGTTTTTTCATCAACCTAAATTTATTTTTCCCATATACCTTGATTGTGACACTTTAACTAATAAATAATGATATGTTTAACCCATGAACCAATGTTTTCATGGGGTGAATCATCAATGGTTGCAGTTAAATGGTGGAAAATTGTTCAATTTATAGTGTATGGGACTTTATAAATTGGATAATGGTAACCTGATTAATTGAACCATCATAAGTTGACTCACTATATTATGAAATCATAGATAAATTCCTTGTTTCAAACTCATGAATACCAATTGTTACATAAAAAAGAAGGTGCCTCTATAACTTGGGAATGGATATTCATTTAAATGAATATTGAATTATATATTTATAAAGATGTTGGAATGAAATTCTTACAGAGATTCTTGATTTTAAATGAGGTTATAAATTGATAATTGTAAAGGATTGTGCCTCTATTACAAACAGGGGTGCACTCTTTATTTAAATTGTGTAGCCCCTCGAAGAAACTATGCATCCCTGAAGAAGGGTGTTGCAAGTTTTTTTTAAACCATTAAAGGTGGGTTAAATGGCCATGCGTGAGTTCTATAGTAAATTTAATTGGTGGGAGCATAGATTGTGCATGATTTTCCAAATCATGCATCTAGACCGCATGGTTAGCGGTGCATAACCAGAAAACCCCATAGTTGGTGCATATTTATCCCAAACATGCAGCCAAACAATGTGGGTTTGTCTCTTGGGATGTATGAACTGCATGGTTGGGTCATGGTTAGCCATACCATTCTACTTAGCCATGTTCCCCATTAAAATGTAAAAAAACTTCTATTTTTTTAGTTTGACCTTAAAAGGGGTTTACCCCTTTTTCTCCCCCATTCTCACCTAGAAGGTTCCTCACACACTCCCTCCTTACACCCTCTTCCTTATGTGGATATTCCATCATTCTTGGTCTAATTTAATGTTTTCGAGTTCATTGGAAGCATATCATTAATTATATGATTCCTCTAATTTATTTTCATCATTTATCTCTCCATCATTGGATCTATATTCAATCGAGCTAATTCACCCTATTTTCATGTTATTTGATGAATCTTATGAGTCATTGGCTCTATATTCATGCAAGCTAATTCACCATATTTTCATGTTATTTGATGTATCTTCTGATTTATCTCATTTCATTTTGAATAAAATCATGATTTTGGATGAGTGAAGAATCCTAAGAATGGGGTAGGTTGTATATTAATTTTTTTTAAACATTTAGGTCCTTATATAAAATGTGTCGTTGTGCGGCATACCAATATTTCCATGTGTTTCATTTAAAATTATAATTCCCTTTTAAATTTCCTTTCTTGGTTAAATATACTCCCTTAAACACTTATTAAATAGTATGAGGTTGTCCACCTTTATGAGTGACACCCCTCTGGTGGTGTGAATCAAATACTATTATTTATATAAATTTTCAAATTAACAATCCACCATTTATGTGTTCTTAGATTTGACTATAACTTAAAATAGTTCATTTGTATTACATGGTATGCTTATGGAAACACCAAGACACTTGAACCTTATTTAATTGTATTTTACACCATAGATAATTGAATTAAATGAAATGTTTAATGGTTTGAGAACCATCCCGTTATTTATATGAAGATATTAAAGGTAATGCCTTATTTTTGTTGTTATCATTATTAGACCATGATATTAGCCATTTTACAATGGTTAAGGGACTTGATGAGCATGGAGGATTGCTTTACCTTACATTAGGTATTGGGCATGGTGTCTTGCACCATTTATCTAGACATTGGGCATGGAGTTCCAAAATCCATTGATTAGGTGTTAGACCTAATGGATGACACCATTATTTGGAAATTGTGAATGGGGTTCCACATTCCCTTGTGAGGGTGTTGGGTAGGGAGAGTGACATAATTATCTAGAATGATTGGAATAATATCTTCTATTCCCAGATGTTTATAGGGCTAGTACCCTCTTTGATGACTATGGTTCTCATGAATATGCCTGGATATCTGAGTTATGTCTCTTGTTCATGGCTAGCACTATGTATCTATGTACATGGATATAGGAACTCCAATGTATATAGTACAAATATTTACAATAATACTTATAATATATTATATACATACACATGGTAAGATATGTACAAAGGTACTCTGGATTAGGCTAAAGCAGGTAACGTCAGCCAGGTGTCCCTTAGGAACCTGAGACCACTTAGTTATGACATTTTTCATTGTTTCTTATTTCTTATACATACATACTGATATGTTATATACACTTAATAGATTATTCTAAAAGGCATTACTGGTGCCCAAATGAGTTTATATGAAACCATTTTTGTGATTCTTATTGGTACCCAAACAGACCTTATAGATACAAGTTGGGGTAAAGGTAAGCATCCATTGATGAACACTTGATTTGGGGATAGATTGGTAGTATGGGAGTAGAGGATCAATATTATTATTATGTCACAAGTTGATATGTCTTTTGGAATTTTTTTTACCTTTATAAATAATGTTTTATTTTCCCACTACTCGATATTCTTGTCTCACCTTTCTGTATTCCATCATGACATGACATTATTTTATATAAGACTCTATCTATTGTCTTTTGATTATTATTATTATTGCTACTTAGATGTTTACACTTTCACTGTGTTTTATTATTGTATCTATTTCCTCTATATTATTGCATATTTATCTTGTTTCTATTGATTATTATTTATCTTATACCAGTGTGCTACTCTGATAACGGAATATAGTCTCCATACCATACCACCCTAGACCGACATTGCTAGTCAGCAGTCTTTGGAATATGGGGATTTTTTCTAGGGGAAACATAGCATACCGGATTGGGGCACCATTTTAGTGTCTCCTTGGCCAGGATGTTACATTTTTGATATCATCAAATAGCTAGAAATTTCTAAAAATGTTAAAATATGGTTTTAACATTCAAGAAAACTATTTCAATGGCTGATATATTGAAGTTTATGGATCTTAAATATATTTGGATGTAAATAGTCTAACATTATTTGTTCATTATATTTATATTTATGATATGATATAGACGAATTGCATGTTTATTCATAAATATTAATTTTTTATGTAATGAAATAATATCTTGGAAATAATAAATTTTAATAAATTATTTTGTTTTATTTTTAAATGGGTAAAATATAGTTGGAAATAAATTTATAACTATAAAATGATATAATTTATGGTTAAAAAGGGATTCTTGAAATATGTGGAAATATTATAATAGAATTTTTCTGGTCTGATTATTGTCTTAAAATAGGTTTAAAAAGTTATTATTTAAATTTATTTATGAATTTAGATTTATAAAATTGTAGTGAAATTTCTAAATTTCTAATGATAATATTGATAGTTATCAAATTATATCTTGGTATTTTCATGTTATAATGAGATTTATGTCCTATAATATAATTTTGAAATTTATTTATAAATATATATATTTGTAAATATCATTATTTATAAATATATATTTTTACATTTCTTAGTTCTTTTATGAGGTTTAAAAATGGGTATGGATAAGGAACAAACATTGTGTATATTTTAGAGTATCTTGTATTAAAGTTCCTAGATGCAATGAAATTCATAAAAAATATCACTGTGGTTAGAATCATTTTAAAATAAAAATAGGTATTTTTTGTTCACTATTCCATAGTTTGAAATCATTTTGAACTTGAAGAGACAACACTATTATTTTTTGAAACATGGTGATGATTATAGTAAGAAAATATATTAATAAAGAAATTTATAGTCTCTAGTTTCCATGAAGAGTTAAAAGACTTTGTTGGTTTTATTATAATAGATGAAAAAATAAGGAAGAGCCCATGGTTTTAAGAGTATATATGGGAAGCATTCCCAGAATAGGCAAATATAAGAATCAAGAAAAAAATGGTTTGGCGGAAAAAATATTGTGATATATGGGACATGTTAAATTCAAGATAAGTAAATGGTAATATTTTTAAGGATGTGATTATATGAAAACCATGGTTTTTATATTCAAAAAAAATTCAGGTCATGGTTTTTCTAGACACTTCATGGTTTATTTTTTTCTATATATTTTTAAGATTTGAATTTCTACTTAAAAATACAAAGATATATATTTATATGGGAATATGTTCAACTGATTTTTCAAAGGATTAATTGGTGGTTTTAACCATCACTAAATAGATGAGTAAATAATTCACTTTTAGAATAACATTTCATATCTCATTAATTAAAGAAAAAAATTAAGATTGAGAGATAGGCTTAATAAATTATGATGGTTTCGGGAACAGAGGAAGCATTTATCAAGGATGATCCTGACTATGTAAATGTCAGATTCGATGGATCATTTTTTATATTGTAAAATACATAAATTTAATTACCAATGAAATTATTCTAATCGAATATTGAAAATAAGGTCTTCAAAACTAAGTGAAGATCTTTTTCATGTTAAATTTATAATTAATTTAATTAAATTGGAAGAAATATTACCTTGTTAATGAGATATTTCTTCATTATAGATGTTTTTTTTCTGAAGCCATTTGAGTTAAATATTCATTTCACTTGTAGGATTCAATTGTAGAATCCCTCAAGTGGTGATCCACACATGCTCCTAAGATCTCTGAATGACGTCAATGAATAATTGGGTTCTAGTGCATTTAATTGATTATATTGCATTTTTCATCTTGATAACTTCCTGTTTCTTTAGTCTACAAGAAATTCTCTTAATATTCTCATTCTTGGGAGGATGTGAGAATGGGGAGGAAAATTTTATAGAGTAATCTATTATGCACAACAATTTTCGATTAAACTCTCTTAGAATGGATATGTAGTCTATTTATTGGCCAAGGGTTAGGGGTTGTAATATAATTAATTTCACAAGTTACCTTGATAAAATGTTAAACCTACATGTGATCCCATGCCAGGTATTAAAATATTATTTTTATTTTTATTTATTCCACAGAATGCGCTAACTATCCCAATAATAAATAGTATTTTACCTGCTTACGAATTAATAGTTATCACCAAACATAATCTTGGACTGCTAGTCCTTGTCGACATTCATTGAATACTCAAATAAATTAAATATTTATTCATTCAGTAAATAAATAAAAACTATATATCTATGTAATTAAACAATTTTATAATGAATAAATATTTATTTAATTTATGCGATCATTAACCTTGAATAAAATTATTCATCGGTATTGAGATTGAATTTACTACAATAATTAAATTCAAATAGAATTTAATTAACACTTAGGGCGAGGCCCTATATAATTATTTATTATTGGCATTAGGTGGGATTGCCTAAAGTTTAAGATTATTGTCCAAAATGGGTCAAGGAACCCATGTGAAATAAATTAATGGGACAACATCGATAACCACATATGAGCACTCATTGTGTAATATAATCTCTTTATCACAATATATCATAAAATTGTTTTCACTCCCATTTCATCAATATATATGATTGATATGTCTTTCTTTGAGTATCTGAAATAAACTCATCATTACATCATGGCTATGGAATTCAATGAGAAAATTATATTTCAATCAAATGGTCGAGATATCAACTTCTATTAATGTAGAAGGGATAAATACATCCTTGAATTATTCATTAAAAACACTTCATTTTTTATGCACCTAATGTACCTGATGTGGCCTTAGTTTCATGTTTTTTACCACATCATTTCTTATTTGAATTATTTTTTTAATGTCTAAGTTAATAATTTTCTTGTTATTTATAACTTAGTGGTTAATTTGTAGTGGTTTTGGTAAATTAAAAATAATTATAATATTTATGTTTTTTCTTGTATAATATTTCAAATGTTCATTATTTTAATTATTTATCAGATTTATTTTAAATTTTATATTCAATTTTAACTTTTTTTATTTGCATATTTTTGGTGTTCTTTTAATTAAATATTTATTAATTTTTTGTAATTAATTTATTTGTTAATTAATTATAATTTAAATTCATAATTTTTAATCTCATTTCTTAAATAATTTAATAATCAATTATAATAATTTATATTCAATTATTTTTTTAATTTTATCATATATTTAGTTATTTAATTAATTAATTATTAAATTAAAGTAACTTTGAACTTTATTTTATTCTTTCATTTTTTTAAATTTTTTATGAGTTTGAATGTATTTAATTTTATACTATTTTATTTTTAATGAATAAATTTTTTTGATGAAATATAATTATATTTTAATGATGGATTTTTAATGTTGAATTGTAGTGTTTTTTTAAATATCAACAAGTTAATTTATTTTGTTTATTTATTTTGGTCTTACTAGCTCCATGCAATTTTTATGCTATCCTTGATTGCTATTATTGAGGGGTGGTTCTCCCACCACTACATTCTACCATAGGGAGATACCTCCAAACATCCCTGTTACTGCCAATGAAGATGTTACTCCAGTTAAGATGATACTGCGGATATCCTTATTGGAACTACTTGAATCGTTTAAATCGGATACTGGTGCCTAGGCGATACTGTAACCTTATTCTCTCTATTCTGCTGCTACCACTCTCAATCTTCCATGACCATGAGACTAATCCTAATGTTAATGTAACGACACAGACTCCATACGAACCGAGAAAGATCACAGAATCTGAGCTCGATACTAAATTGAAAAAATGTAATGGGTATTTTGATGTATTTATTATTCTTCACCAGAACCAGATCTAGGTCAATTGGGCCCATAAGATTAATATTTATTCCTTATTTAAGCTTAATTTTACCTTAATCGGTGTGATTAATTTTAATTACATTCAATAATGTTTTTGATCAAAAAAATTAACATTATTAGACATTATAAATTATTTTGATTTGAAATATGGAATATCATTTTCTAAATTCCAATCATAAAAGTGGTATAAATTAATTTAAAATTAATCCCACTGATGGGATGACACTTCAGGTTTTTAAAGTAAAAAGGATCAAAATTTTGCTAAGTTTTTATATCCAATTTCATTATGAAATATATCAAAATGACCTAAATTGGATTAATTGATAAAAATATTATCTAATAAAACTTTTAAATGAATTTAAAATATAATTTAACCTTATAAAAAAAGTAGATGAAAATTATGTTTTGAATTAAAAATACAGGGTTTTTTAGAATTCATTAAAAAATGAAACCTTACCAAAAAATACAAAAACTTTATCCTAACTGAATTTTTATGTTTTTCTTCTAAAGATAAAGTTTATTTTGACATATTAAATCTATAAAAGTTCTATAAAAATTTAATTTAAAATGGGTTTACCATTACATGGAAGAAAAACGACATTTAAAAAAAATATAGGTTTTTATGTATAAAATTAGGTTTGTTCTTATCTTATGTCTATCGATTCTATTGGATGAATATAAAAAATATTTTATTTAATATAAAACATATATAATACATTTATATCTCTCACTAATTATAATTAATTTAATTTATTATGGTAAAAAAGTTTTGTGGCAGCAATAATATTAATATTTTCTTTTATATTCAATTAATTTTGATATAAATTTCTAATTAATTGGTAACCTATGAATTGATCTTATATTTATGTAAACCATATACTTTCATAAATTAGTCAATATTATTCATAACTTGTAATTTAACTTCTATGTTATACCTTATTATATTAAATAATAATATTTTAATAATATATTATTGTTTGGTAAAACTCAGTCATGTGTGTTACACAAGCCATCGAGGAAAGTATTTATTGCATTTAATGAAAGATAATCTTAGTGTTCTATGTAGACAAAAATGATATTTATGTTGTGTGTAGTGCATGATTAACTTGGTGTTGCATATAACATAAGGCAAACATAGTTCTTTAATATAAAATAAAGTATTTTCAATGTTGCGTGAAATGAAAAATATCAAAAAGATTAAATTAATTCAAAAAATAATAATACAAAAAATTTAAGGGTGTTACACTATTATCCACAATAAAGGTGTAAATAAAATGTTTTATAATATTCAGGTGATGAAACCAATTTATTCCAACCATGTACAAATTATCATTAAACAAATTTATGCCATCTATATCTTGTCATTGATGCATCTCCTCTTGTTGTTGTAACTGCTGCCATCAACACATCACATCCTACCAACCCTGGTTCTCACAACCTAATGAAAAATTTGGACATGGGTGGCACAAATTAGTCATTTATTATCACCTAAATATTATAAATTATATGATTTATGAAAAGGCATAAGTCATAGATTTTACAATATTCATGTGATAAAACCAATTTATGCCAATCATGTTCAAATTGCACATAAACCTCAGCCCAGTTGGTGAGCCCTCTATAAGTGCTTCCACAAGACCCAGGATTGAAACCATGCAGAGGCATAATTTCGGGGTTATTGTAGCATTACTTTAGTAGTATTGTATCGGGTACTGTAGCAGTACTATGCAGTACTGTAGCAGGTAATGTAGCAGTTGTTATAGTAGGTACTATTCGATTCTGTAGTAACATGAACTATTCTCATTGGGCCACCGGTTTGGGCTTGGAGTCTTTAAGGACTTTGGGCCACCCAGGACCATGGGTTAGTAAGGATTTTGGGCCACCTCAGGGCCTTCAGGGCCACCAGATATATAGATGCCCAAACAGATTTTACAAGTAACTAGTTTCAACGGAGGATTCAAGAGCAGAGCGCATTCACCATAGCATGGATACAAAATTTTCAACAATGAGAGGGTATGTAATTTCCATCGGTAATGGGCCTATACATCTCTACACATGACAGCTAGTCAAACATTCATTCAAAGGTGGATAGCTGATCATGATGCAGATGCTGGGGAGGGGCGGTTTTAAGTAGTCATTGTCTGTATGATTTTCTTAAGACCTACAGGTCCTTTAATGTCTCAAAGCCTAAGGTCAATGTAATATCTAATCCTACAAGCCTTTTAAGGGTTCCCTTTCATCCTTTGAAAGAAGTTTTATCAAAAATCAATAAAAAATAAAGCCTTCGGGCCATTCAGGCCATCCAAGTCCAAATTTATTATTATACTAATTTATGCCAAGCATGTCCTCTCATCGGCGCATATCCAACTCATTCTTCTTCTATAACCATCGACAGATCACATCATGCATCCTTAGTTCTGGTGAACTAATGAAAAATTTAGACATGGTTGGCACAAATTGTCTTTTTTTAATCACCTCATGATTTTAAATTCTATGATTTACTAAAAAGCTATAAATCATAGATTTTACAATATTCAGGTGATGAAACCAATTTATGTCAACTATGTCCAGAATTTTTATTCTGCCAATTTATACCAACCATGTCCTGTGATCAATGCATCTCCTTCTTCTCTTGTTACTATTAGCATCGACAAGTCAGAACCTGTTAGCCCCACTTTTTTCAAATTATCACCAACATTTTGTAATTAAAAATATTTTTAGTAATTAATTATAATTTTAAATATAATTTAATATAAAGTTAGAAAATATATTATAAATTACTATAAAGGTGTAAATCATATGATTTTTAATATTCAGGTCATGAGAAATGACAAATTTAGGTCAACCATATCCAATTTTTTCATTACTCATGACCTGAAAGTTGATGTCCTATTTATTTTCACTTTTATAGTACTTTATAACATTTTATATTATTTTATAATAATTTATAAGAAATTATACAAATTTATTTCAAGTTACTATTAATTATATCAAATTAAAACATTATACTATTTTATATCAACTTACTTATAATTATATCACTTTACTAATTTTTATTAATTTATAAAAAAATTACTAATATTTATTATTTATTATGATTTTTAGTAATTATTACTAATTAACACTAATTTTTACTAATTTTTATCAGTTTATAATAATTTATTTCTAATTTTCACTAATTACCACTAATTAATATTAATTACCACTAATTATTTCTAATTAACATTAATTATAACTAATTACTATTAATTATTAAAAAAATTTAATAATTACCACTAATTTTTAATAATTACAACTGATTTTTACTAATTACCACAAATTTTACTAATTATTACTAATTAATACTAATTACAGTAATTTAATTTTTTTTTAAAATTTATAATTTTTTTATTAAGTTATAATAATTTATAATAATTTTTACTATTTTATATCAATTTATTTTAAATTATATCAAATTTTAAAGTTATATTATTTTATATCAATTTATTATAATTTATAATAATTTATTTTATTTTATATTAATTTATAATAAATTATCCCAATTTATATCAATTTACTATAAATTATATCAAATTTTAAATTTCTAGTATTTTATATAAATTTATTACTAATCCTATCAACTTATTTAATTTTGTTAATTTTTAACAATGTTTTGCTAATTATTAATAATTATTACTAATGTTTACTATTTTTTACTATTTTTTACTAATTACCACTAGTTTTTACTAATTATTATTATTTTATAACAATTTATTACTAATTTTTACAATTTATTACTAATTATTACTAATTACAAATACTTATTACTAATTACCACTAATTATTAATAATTACCACTTATTATTATAAATTTGTACTAACTACGACTATTTTTCACTAATTAGCACTACTTTTTTAATTATTACTAATTAATACTAATCATACAAATTTATTTTTTTAAAATTTATAATTTTATATTCATTTATAATAATTAAAAAAAATTAAACAATTTTATATCAATTAACTGTAATTTATATAAAATTACAAATTTATAATATTTTATATCAATTTATTGTTAATAATATCAATTTAATAACTTTTTTTAGTTTATAAAAATTTATTACTAATGTAATATTTTTATTAATTTATACAAGCTTTAAATGTTTAATTTGTTTGATAAATTTACAAAAAAAATATTAATTTATAATAATTTCTATCAATTTACTATTTTTTTAATTTATATCAATTTATTACTAATTTTTACCAAATTATTACTAATTATTATTAATTACAGCTAATTATTACTACTTACTATTAATTAAAACAAATTATTGAATATTAAAACTCTTTACTTTTAAATGAAAATCAAAATGCACGGTCGATTGTCGCCTATCGACCGATCAAGGTTCCGGTGCTCTGCTAATGTGTATTGCAGCACTCGGGTCGAATCCTCAGCGATGATACTCTGTAATTGTAGTTTGTTTTTAGTTGATTGTATTTTGATTAGGGGGGTTTGTTTGCGGAGCTTAATTGAAATGATTGATTGACTATAATTGATTTAACAAATTGATAAAGATTGGGGTGAGTTCGTCATTAGGGAGTTAAGCTTGTGATATCCTTGAGCTTTGCTTTATATTGAATTTAAATTAACACCCACTTCACAAGATAATGTTGATTGGAGTTTCTAAGTGTTAAGGCTTTAATCCAAGCCTTTACTTAACTTAGAGTTCTAATCATTACCATTACTTGTTTATGGTAGTGTATTTATGGTTCTAGTAATCCCTGGAAACCACATGTTAAACAAAATATGTCATTAATCCATGACATGTTAAGTCCAACATACACAATGTTAAATTAATGAATACTCATCGAGAAAATACTCTCAATCACTTAACATCCCTAAATTTTGACTCACCCCAATGAGATATTTACTCAGCCATTTGGGTGTTTAATAATCTGGTTATAATGATTATGATGGTAAATTAAGAATATAATAAAAAAAGGGATAAGAAAAGAGTGGTGCGTCGAACACACACACACGAACAATGATGAGAATTAAAAAAACAGACTTTCGATTGAATGAGGAAGAAAAAGAAAGGATGGGGATTCAACTGTATTTAAACTATTTTAAGAACATTAATATTAATCTGCCGAAGTTGGATGAGAATAAGAGATATTGAAGAAGAGACTTGCATTAAAACAGAATTACAAAACACAAACTTACAAGATTACAAACGAAGGACAACACAAAAGTGAAAGGAAACAAAGAGAGGAGGAAGGGTATCTCAAGTGAAAACTTGTGTATAGAAGGTCCTCCCAAGCCCTTGGCAAGGCTTTGGTCATGCCAATATGTGCTCCTCTCTTCTCAAATGGCAACCCCTTTGAAGGAGCTAACGAGCCCGTACCCGAGTGGTAAGGGCTCTTGCTTGGAATCCAAGAGACCCATGTTCAAAACCGGGCAGAGGCGAATTTCCAGTACTATAGCAGCACTGTAGCAGTAATTGTATTAGTTACTATTCAGTATTGTAGCAGCCGGAACTATTCACCCGATTTGGGCCTTCAGGCCACCAGTTTGGGCCTACGGGTCTCCAGGGCCTTCGGGTCATCAAAGGCCTTCAGGCCATAGGACGTTCGGGTCACGTAGACCATGGAGTAGCCCAGTTCACACAGAACAAGCCCCAGAAGAGGATCAGAGAAACAGGAGTAGCAGCCACCAGATGCAGAGCTAACCGAATTAGAAAAATGAGAGGGTATGGCAGCTGCCATCGGGACTAGGCATCGTGCAACTTTGTACGGGGCAATGCTAGCCGATCAGCAATGCAAGGTGGGATCTAGGTGATCAACGACGCATAAAAGTTGGGGAGGGGCAGTTCAAGTGGGCTGGCCCTACAGGTCATGTATTGGGCATGGTATGCCTCTGGGCCTTCGGGTCATGTATTGCGGGTTTGTCGGGCCTTGTGCCTTGGGCCTACAGGTCATGTATGGGTTCCCCTTCAACCCTTAAAAGGGGTATTATCCATAATAAAATAAAAAAAGAAGGCCTTCGGGCCATTCAGTCCAACCCCTTTGAAGGAGAGGAAGGGGATGCATTTATAGCCCAAGGAAGTGGACTATTTTCATTCCCAATCTTTCCCTTCACTTTCATCTCCAAGTTAGCTATTCAAAAAGCCGAATCTTGAGATATCTCCTTCTTTAAAGTTGTAGATAATAAAGTTGGCCAACCTCTCTCAAAATTTGGAGTCATTTGGACCTATAGAGCCAAAGTTATGGCCGGTTGATTAAACAAATTTAATCTGTCCACTTCAATCCAATCTTTTTAAAGTCCAAAATGTGAAAGGGTTTAGAAATTCTACTCAAGTGATCATCCACAGGGTTTTCTTTTCCTAGTATATCTTTGATTTCAAGGTCAAACTCTTGGAGCATTAGGATCCATCTTTTTAGCCTCGGTTTGGAATCACTTTTCTTGAGTAATAACTTTATAGTAGAATGGTCTGTGAAGATGATGACTTTGGCACCTAAGAGATAGGGCCGGATTTATCTAAGGCAAAAACCACTGCTAAAAGTTCCTTCTCAGTTACGGTGCAGGGAGATTGAGTTTCATCCAATGTTTTTGAGTCATAATAGATGACATGAGGAATCTTTTCTCTTCTTTGACCAAGAACAGACCCAACGGTTCTATCAAAAGCATCACACATCAACTCAAAGGGTAAGAACCAATCTGGGGGTTGGATTATTGGGACCGATGTTAGAGCAGTTTTGAGTTCAACAAAGGCTCTCTTGCAAACCTCATCGAAATGGAAAGTGACATCATTTTGGAGAAACTGAGTGAGTGGGAGGGAAATCCTACTGAAGTTATGGATGAAACTCCGATAGAAACCGGCATGACCGAGAAATGAATGGATGTCTCAAACAGAAGTGGGTTGAGGAAGTGATTAGATCACTTCAATTTTTGTAGGATCAAATTCAATAACATATTTTGAAACTATGTGCCCTAGAACAATCCCATTTGTAACCATGAAGTGACATTTTTTAAAATTTAATACAAGGTTTCACTTGACATACTTTTGGAGGACTAGAGAGAGTGAATTCAAACAAGATTCAAATGACTCACCATAAATGGTGAAGTTATCCATGAAGACTTCCATGCAGTGTTCAAGGAATTTGAAAAAGATACTCATCATACACCTCTGGAATGTTGCAGGAGCATTGCAAAGTCCAAAAGGCATTCTTCTATATGCATATGTTCCAAAGGGGCATGTGAAAGTAGTCTTTTCTTGGTCCTAAGGTGCAATTGGAATTTTGAAGTAGCCGGTGTATCCATCAAGAAAGCAATAGTGTGACTTTCTAGCTAATCGTTCCATCATTTGATCAAGGAATGGAAGAGCGTTGTGATCTTTTCTTGTTTCAACATTCAATTTCCTATAGTCGATGCACACACGCCATTTGTTCTTTACTCGAGTTGTGACTACCTCTCCATGTTCATTTGTGACAATAGTTATCCCACCCTTCTTAGGTACAAATTGAATTGGACTAACCCATTCACTATCAGAAATTGGGTAGATAATACCAGCTTGAAGAAGCTTGGTGATCTCTTCCCTAACTACCTCAAGTATGAGTGGATTGAGTCTTCTTTGTGGTTCTCTAATTGGTTTGGATGACTCCACAAGATGGATGTGATGCATGAAAAGGGTGGGGTTGATTCCTGGTATGTCATCTTGGGTCCAACCTATGGACTTTTTGTTTTAGTCTAACAACTGAACAAGTTTGGACTCTTCAGTTTCAGTATGTGAAGCAGAGATAATGATAGGATATGAGTGATCACAGAAAAGGAATGCATATTTCAGGTGTTCAGGAAGAGTTTTTAGATCAGTCTCATCTTTCATTTTTGAGTTAAACAACTCAGGAATGGAGGAAGGGACTTTAGTTTCATCATATTCATTTTGCTTAATATTGTCCAAGGTGGAGAAGTAGAGATCAGAGTTGATGTGGGATTAAAGAGAGTTTCCAAGTTCCTCTAGATTGATGGACTTTATGAATGATAGGTCCACATCAACTTCACCATTTATGACTTGGTTAATCATGGTACAGATTTCACAAGATCCTTTATCATCAGAATAGGATGAACATGATGGAATGGGGTTCAATTGAATCTTAGAAGTGTCCTCAGAAGCATAGATTGAGAATGCAGAGTGATCCTCATATGGGTATTGCATGGCTTGGAAATGTTGAACTTGACCAGTTGTTCACCGAATTCTATGGATAAGAGTCAGAATGGACATCAATCTTGGTTCTTGTAGTCATGAGGAATGTTCTTCCTAGAATTAGGGGAGATCGAGAAGATTTCATCTCACCTTCCATGTCAAGGACATAGAAATCAGTAGGGAAGATAAGATCATTGACTTAGACAAGTACATCCTCAATTATTCCCTCAGGACTGGTTGTGCTTCGATTGGCTAATTGAATGAAAAATCCCATTGGATGTAAGGTACCTAGACAAAGGTTGGATAATATGGATTTTGGCATGACATTAATTGAGGTTCCTAGGTCTATGAGTGCATCATAAAAGTTAGAGCTTCTAATTTGGCATAGAACCATAAAGGTACCTGGATCTTTTCACTTAATGGGTATGGACTCTTGGGTTGAAACATTTTCGAAGGTCCTAAGTTGCTTCTTGTTGGTACACAACTCCTTGAGAAACTTGGAATACTTAGGAATTTGTTTTATGGAATCTAAGAGGGTAATTTTGACTTCAACATGTCTAAACATTTCGTGCATTTCAGGATCGAGTTCAAAGGACTTATTTGTCTTGGAAACGTCTTGAGGGAAAGGAATTGGGTTCTTATGTGGAATAGATGAAGGTGAGGGAATGGATTCATGTTCCTTTTCAAGTTTCTTTTTCTTTTGAATTTCTAGGTCAACATTTAATGGTTATTTATATGACTTCTATTGAGGTATAACAATTTTATTTCTATATCTAAGTTCAATTGCACTTACATTACCCTTGGGGTTGGGTAAGGGTTGAGCAGGGAGTTGGGAAGAATTGGATGGATACTGCTGACTAAGGTGGGATGCAAGTTAACTAATTTGGGTTTCAATGTTCTTAAGGCTGGAACGGGTGAAGGAGGCAAGATCATTCACTGCACATTCCCGTGGTTGCTTGGAAGAAGAGGCTTGTCCCGGATTGGGATTACCTTGATTTTGGTTCTTAGGAAAGTGATTGTATTAGTTTTGGAATTGGGAAGGCTCACTATGATAATGGAATCCAAGATGAGGATTGTTCCTTTGAGGTTGAGGAATAAAAGGATAAGGTTGTTGGAAGTTACCAACACCTTGACCATATTGAAACTAGTTTAGGTTTTGAGGAGGGAATTGAGGGGTATGAGATATGGGATTACCATACCTAAGGCATTGGTTATAGGAAGAAGAGAATGGATCAGATTGAGGTTGGTTGAAGTTTCTAACAAACTGACCTGATAGTTGAGGGTTAGTGTTCCGATGAGCATAGCTGCATTGAGCTCCATTGGTCCAGATGAATTGGATTGATCCTCTTGAAGTTGTGGACATGTGTCTGTTGGATGAGATGGAGAGTTAAAGATTCCACAATTTTTGACAAGTCCAGAAAATAGTGATTATGGAGAAGATGAGGTTGGGGCTTTGGATGCCACAACTAGTAGTCGCACAAGACCTGTAAGTTCACTCATCCACTCGGTCATCTTGTTCGGCTCAATTGATTAATTATCTTGGGCTTGTTTGAATTGATCATGTTCTCGAGTATGGAATTGTTGTGTGTTTGCATCCATGTTACTTATGAGATCTCTTTCAGCTGCAGAAATTTTATCAATAATAGCATCGCCACTTGCGGCATCAATGAGAATTCTCTCCATATCCAATAACCCCTCATAGAAGTATTGGATCAAGAGTTGATTAGGGATTTAGTGATGTGGGAAGGTTGCAACAATCTTTTTGAACCTCTTCCAGTATTCATGGAGTGATTCACTTGGGAACTGATGGATACAACTTATTTCCTTTCGGATATAAGTAGTACGAGAAGCATGAAATAATTTCTATAAGAAGAGTCGCTTCATGTCATTCCATGTGGTTATAGAACCAAGAGGAAGGTAGTAGAGCCATGACTTAACAGTGTCAGCTAGGGATAAAGGGAATGCTCAAAGTTTGATTTTTTCCTCAGAAACCCCTTGAGCCTTCATGGTAGAGCACACCACTTGGAACTCTTTAAGGTGGAGATGTGGATCCTCACCGGCTAGCCTGTGGAAATGAGAAAGAAGATGAATTAAACCCGATTTGAGTTTGAAGTTAGATTCTATGTTTGGATATTGAATACCAAGAGGTTGGTAATTCATATCAGGGGTAGCAATTTCTTTTAGTGTTTGTTCCCTGGGATTGGCCATATATAGTTCAATTGGTTGGACAAGGACTGGTCCTTGAATGAGTTGATTATCTCTTATGTTCTTCCTAAGTTGGTGGAGTGTTCAATCAATTTCAGGGTCAAACAAATCTGAGGGGTTGTTTGGGAGGCTATGGGGCATTCAGAGAGATGTTGTAAGGAAATGGAAGATAGGTTTTTCTATGTATTTTTTCAGTTTATAATTTTTATGAGAAGATGGGTTTTTCTTTGTGTTTTTTTTTCTGTTTTTTTTAATTTTGTTTTTTTACAATAACCAGAAACTAATGGCTACTTAAAGCACCATCCCCGATAACAACGCCATTTTAAATGCATGGCCGATTGTCACCTATTGACTGGTCAAGGTTACAGTGCTCTACTAATGTGTATAGCAGTACTTGGGTCGAATCCTCAGTGATGATACTTTGTAATTGTTGTTTGTTTTTAGTTGATTGTATTTTTATTAGGGGGGTTTTTTTGCAGAGCTTAATTGAAATTATTGATTGACTATAATTGATTTAATAAATTGATAAAGATTGGGGTGAGTTCATCATTAGGGAGTTAATCTTGTTATATTCTTGAGCTTTTCTTTATATTACATTTAAATTAACACCCACTTCACAAGATAACGTTGATTGGAATTCCTAAGTGTTAAGGCTTTAATCAAAGCCTTAATGTAACTTATGGTTCTAATAATTACAATTACTTGTTTATGGTAGTGTATTTATGGTTCCAGTAATCCATGGAAACCACATTTTAATCAAAATATGTCATTAATCCATGACATGTTAAGTCCAACATACATAATGTGAAATTAACGAATACTCATCAAGAAAATACTCTAAATCACTTAACATACCTAAATTTTGACTCACCCCAATGAGATATTTACTCATCCATTTGGTTGTTTAATAATCTGGTCATAATGATTATGATGATAAATTAATAATAGAAGAAAAATAAAGGGATAAGAAAAGAGTGGTGTGTTGAACACACACACACGAACAATGATGAGAATTAAAAAAAATGGACTTTCTATTGAATGAGGAAGCAAAATAAGGGAAGGGGATTCAAATGTATTTAAACTATTTTAGTAACATTAAAATTAATCTACAGAAGGTGGATGAGAATAAGATATATTTAGGAATAAACTTTCATTAAAACAGAATTACAAAACACAAACTTACAAGATTACAAACGAAGAACAACACAAAATTGAAAGGAAACAAAGAGAGGAGGAAGGGTATCTCAAGTAAAAACATGAGTATGGAAGGTCCTCCCAAGACCTTTTCAAGACTTTGGTCATTCCAATATGTGCCCCTCTCTTCTGAAATTCTAACCCCTTTGAAGGAGAGGAGGGGGATGCAGTTATAGCCCAAGGAAGTGGATTGTTTTCATTCCCAATATGTCCCTCCACTTTCATCACCAAGTAAGATATTCAGATAGCTTAATCTTGAGATATCTCCTTCTTAAAAGTTTTATAAAATAAATTTGGCGGACCTCTCTCAAAATTTGGAGTCATTTGGAACTATGGATCCAAATTTATGGCCGGTTGATTAAACAAATTTAATCTGTCCATTTCAATTTAATCTTTTTGAAGTACAAAATGTGAAAGGGTTTTTGAATAGTAATATGCCTTCAAATCTAAATGATTTCTTCAACAAAGTCGGACACCTATATATCCTCTTTCACACTGAAAAATATCAGCTCGATTTGATGATTACATCATGAGATATGTCATGAATAGTGTCCATATTTTAATTCCCATCCAGAATGGTGGGCTAGACTTCAAAGATTCATTTGGGGCCCTTGTTCTTAGAGTTAGGCCCTGAAATTTTATCCATGATTCTTTTGGATAATCAAGAACATATTGTAGAGTTTTATAAAATTTGGGCTTTGGGATTTATACCAGTAACTCAATCATCATGGCTGGTTCAGTTTCTTCACAAATGCTTTGGGTCATCTTGTGAGGTCCATGTGATCCTTCAAATGGCAGAATTGGCCCATGATCCCTTCTAATGAAATGTTGTATATTGAATTAGGAATCCTAAAAAACAAGAACCACAAAATTTGGATCATTAGGGGGATAGTTATAAATAAAATAGTAAACTGACTCAATTGGACTACTTCTAAAAATGCTCAAAAATTATACTTAGTTTTAAAACATTAATATTTCACACAAATTATGCACATTTCATATAAAATTAGTAAAGGGGGTATATAATAAGTCATGAAAATATTAATAACATCAAAAATATTACTACAAACTAAAACTAAATATTTCTAAAATTAGTTTATGAAAACTAAAACTAAATAATTCTAATTAAATATAATTACTGCTAATTAATAATAATTATTAATAATATAAACTAAAATAAATTAAATAAATACATTAAAAATGTATCTTTCAGAGGATTAAAATCCTAAAGGTTTCCCCTTTATGAAGTTTAAAACTTTGAAAAGTCTAAAAAGAAGAATATGAGAGCATAGAATGAGAGAGGAGTTCATAGAAGAATGTCATGGAAAAAATCGGATGAGGTATATATAGGTAATATCATTTGTGAGGGGTGTATTTGCAATAGGAATACCATCACAAATAATATTATTTGCGATGGGACCCATCGCAAATGGTACCACCATCATTAATTACAGATGTGGTAAGAAAGAGTATTTGTGACGAGTCTCATCGTAAATACCCTCCATCGACATGTTATTTGCGATTTGAGAAAATATCATCGCAAATAACATAAAATGATGGAATGTATTTTTGATGGGTCCCATTACAAATATATTCCTTCTGATAGTTTATTTTTGATGGGAGTAAACTGTCATCGCAAATAAAAAAAGATGGGATGATAATTGCAACAGGGGTATATCCCTACAGCAAATATTTTCCCTACATTTTGGCACACACCACGCGCCCAAGGTATTTTCCATGAGAATATATTCTCATCAAAAATATTGTCTCTTATCAACTATTTTCAATGGGATTGGATTCTCATTACAAATAGTCTCTATTGATGAACTATTTGCAGAGAGATTCAATTTTGGTCGCAAATAGTTTCTATCGATGAACTATTTGTGGCGGGTCTGACACCCATCTCAAATAACCCATCACAAAAAGTCATTTTTCCCAAAGTGATGGTTATACCAAACCTTGTGGAATAACCATGTGGGGTTTGACTCTTAGACTAAATGAGCTACTAAGTCAATACATGGTTAACTAAATCGTGTGACCTAAATTTGAACCTCATTAAAATGGTAAAGTTTACCATTTTTACCCGCTGTCCTTAAAAGGTTTTAAACCATTTTTCTCCCCTACACTCACCTAGGAGGTCCCCAACACACCCCCGCCGTCCTCCCTCTTCAATGGGTGAATTTTAATTTATTCCTGGTCTGATTTTAATGTCTTCAGGTGTGTTGTAATTTTATCTATAAGTCCACGATCCCTATTATTTCTTTACATCATTTATCACTCCATCTTTGGCACTTTCTTCATGTGAGATGATTGTCCCTATTTTAGGTCATTTGAGAACTCTTATGATTTCTATCATTTCGGCTTAAATAAAAGCCTGATTTTGAATTATTGAAGCATCCTAAGAACAAGGTCATTGGTCAAGTAATTTTTCCAAAAAAAATTAGGTGCTTTATAACATGCGTCATTGTGAGGAACACTAGGATATCCATGTGTTTCCTTTCAAATTATGATTCCCTCTTAAATTAAATTATCGGGTTAAAGAAACTCCATTAGACCCTTATGAAATGGTTTTAGGTCATCCACCTCAATGAGTACCACCCCTCTAGGTGGGTGAATCAAATTTTCTTGTTTATATAAATTTTCAGATGATCAAACCACCTTCTAAGTGGTATTGGGCTTGACTATAACTTGACACAATTTAATTTGATTTGATGGTATTCCTAAGAAAAGTCCATGATTCTTGACCCTTATTGAATTATATTTTACATGATAGAAAATTTAATTAAATGCAATTTTTAAGGGTTTGAGAACCATTCCTTTCTTTATATTGACATATTAAAGGTAATGCTATATTTTTGTAGTTATCATTATTCGACCATGATATTGGTCACTCTGCAATGGTTAATGGACTTGATGAGCATAGAGGATCACTATCATTTATGATGGATGTTGGGCACGGTGACTCACACTGTTTATCTAGACATTGGGCATGGCATTCCGTGTTCATTTTATTGGGTGTCAAGCATTATGGTTGACTTCATCATTTGAACATTTGATATTAAGTTCCACGTTCCCTTGTGAGGATGTCGGGTATTGTAGCTGACATCATTATCTGGAATGACTAGAATGACATCCCACATTCCTTGATGTATATAAGTCAAATATCCTATTTAATGACTAATGTTCTCAAAACTATGCTTGGACTCCTAATTTACATCTCGGGTCCATGGCTAGGACTAGGAATTTACATATATGTATATAAACATTCTAATATATATTTCATATATATACATAATTACTTATATTATATAGATATACATGGAGACATATGTAAAGAGGTATTCTGGTTTAGGCCGATGTAGGTAGTGTCAACTGGGATTCCCTAAGGTACCTGAGCCAACTTGGTTATGGATTTTTGAACTGTTTCTTATTCATTATTCTAGCACACTTCTATGTTATATGAAATGACTGGATTATTCTTGACACCACTAGTGACAGAATGTGAAGATTGTCTCACACCTTATTCAGGCCACTGATTGGAACCCAAAAAGACCTTATAGAAGAAGGTAGGGGTAAAGTTAAGCATCCATTGATGGACGCTTTATTTGAGGATAGCTTGGAGCATGGGATTATAGTATTGATCCTATCCTCATGATGCAAGTGAAGATTACTTTTGGTATTTTTTACCATTTTATTGCATGTGGTATATGTCTGCTACTCTATATGCCAATCTCCCCTTTATGTATGCCAGCATGACATGACATCATTTTGTATATGACTCTATCTATTGGATTTTGATTAATATTATTTATCTTGGAATTTTACCCTTTTGTTGTGTTTTATAATGGTATATATTTCCACTATTATTTTGTCTATTTATCTTAATTTTGTAGTTTATTATTTCTTTTATACCACTGTGATATGTTGCTAAGGGGGTATAGTCTCTCTATCGTACAACCGTAGACCCTATCTACTAGTCAGCAGCCTCTGGAATATGGGTCGGCATGCTTGTGGCTATGTAGCATACTGAATAGTGGCACCATTTTAGTGTATCCCATATCCAAACATTACAAATGGTATAAGAGCCTTCTTTTCATTTTTGATTTGCTGTTTGGGATGTTTTATCGGAGACTATGAATGCAACAAAACTTGTTAAATAGCTCATGTTTGGGTCTGGCCAACCCTTGCATGAAGGAAATATTATATTTCCTTCGATGGGTATATAGTTCATGATATGTTATTATAGTTGAATATTATTTCACCTCTGGTGACTTTTTCACTTCCTAAGGTTTTTGATTTATGTATTTTTACCATTGTCTCTGTATGGAAAGTAAGTGTTTTTACATATATCATGATAGGCTCATAGATATTCACATGCCATGTTGGTTGATTTCTTGAATGCCTAATTATATTCTATATTATCTATATACTAGGTTTAGTTGAATTTTTAGCATGCTTAATTGTTCAATATGCCTTGGTGATTGTTATATCATGCCTAGTTCTATTCTATGCTTGTGTGACTATTTAGAATTCTTAATTTTGTACCATGATCTGGTGATTTCTGGCCTGGTAGGATAGTGTTTCCTACTTACCTGGTATCTTGTTGTGAATCTAGACATGATTATTTGTATTCATTACTTGTGATATCATGCCCTATTATAGTATTTATATATGGTAGGTTAAATAAAGTGTATGCATAACCCTAAATGGATTTTTCTTATATATCTTGATTGTGGAACTTTTAATAATCAATCATGATATGTTTGACCAATGATCCAATAGGGAAATGGGATGAAGCATCAATGGTTGTAGTAAAATGGTGGCCCATTGTCCAATTTATAAAGTGTATGGGAATTTATAAATTGGATAATGTTAACCTGATTAATTGAACCATCATATGTTAACTAACTATATTTTGAAATCATAGATAAATACCTTTTTCAATTACAAGAATACAAATTGTAACATACAAAAAAAAGGTGCCTTTATAACTTGGGATTGTAAATTCATTTAACTGAATAATGAATTATATATGTATAAATATGTTGGAATGAAATTCTTACAGAGATTCTTGTTTTTAAATGAGGTTATAAATTGATATTTGTAAAGAATTGTGCCTCTATTACAAATAGGGTTGCACAGTTTATTTAAATTGTGAATCCCTATGGGAGAAACTATGCATCTCTGAAGGGCAGTGTTTCATGGTTTTCTAAACCATGAAAGGTGGGTTAAACGGAGATGTGCATGGTCTATATTAAATTTCATAGGTGGTATCATAGATTGTGCATGATTTTCCAAACTGCATATCTAGACCGCATGGTTAGTGGTGCATAACCAATAGCACCATATAGTTGGTCCACAGTTATCCCAAACGTGCAGCCAAACCATGTGTGGTTTGGATCTTGGGAAGTATGAACTGCACGGTTGACTCATGGTTAGCCAAATCGTGATACTTAACCATGTTACCCATTAAAATGTAAAAAATTTCCTTTATTCAATCCGACCTTAAAAGGGTTTTATCCCCTTTTCTCCCCCATTCTCACCTAGAAGGTTTCTTGCACACTCCCTCCTTCCTCCCTCTTCCATATGTGGATATTCCTTTGTTCTTGGTCTAATTTTAATGTTGTCAGGTTCATTAGTAGTGTATCATTAATTATACGATTCCTCTAATTTATTTTCATTGTTTATCTCTCCATCATTGGATCTATATTTATGCAAGCTAATTCACCCTATTTTCATGTTATTTTATGAATCTTCTGATTTCTCTCATTTCATTTTGAATAAAATCATGAGTTTGGATGAATTAAGAATCCAATGAATGAGTTAGGTTGTATATTAATTTTTTTAAACTTTTAGGTCCTTATAAAATTTTTTTCATTGTGCGGCATACCAGGATTCCCAAGTGTTTCCTTTAAAATGATAATTCCATTTTAAATTACCTTTGTAGGTTAAATATAATCCCTTAGATACTTATTAAATAGTATGAGGTTCACCACCTTCATGAGTGATACCCATCTAGTTGTGTGAATCAAATGATATTATTTATATAAATGTTTAAATGAAAAAACCACCTTCTATGTGGTCTTAGACTTGACTATAACTTGAAAGAGTTTATTTTGATTTCATGGTATGTCTTTGGAAACACCAAGATTCTTGAACCTTATTGAATTGTATTTTACATCATAGATAATTGAGTTAAAGGAAATGTTTAATGGTTTTAGAACCATCCCTTTATTTATGTCAATATATTAAAGGTAGTGCCTTATTTTTGTTGTTATCATTATTAGACAATGATATTGGCCATTGTACAATGGTTAAGGGACTTGATGAGCATTGAGGATCACTTTACCAGACATTGGGTATTGGTCATGGTGTCTCACACCATTTATCTTGACATTGGGCATAACGTTCCAAATTCCTTTGATTATGTGTCAGACCTGATGGACAACACCATTATTTGGACATTGGGCATGGGGTTCCACATTCCCTTGTGAGGATATCAGATATAGCGAGTGACATCGTTGTCTAGAATGATTTTCATAATGTCTCCCATTCCTAGATGTTTACATGGGCTAGTACCCTCTTTGATGACTATTGTTCTCATGAATATGCATGGATGTCTGAGTTATGTCACTTATTTGTGGCTAGCACTAAGTATCTATGTACATGGATATAGGCATTCCAATGTATATAGTATATATATTTACAAGATAGGTATACTATATTATATATATACACATGGTAAGATATGTACATAGGTATTATGGATTAGGCTAAAGAAGGTAACGTTAGCCAGGTGTCCCTTGGGAACCTGAGATGACTTAGTTATGTCATTTTTCATTGTTTCTTATTTCTTATACCTAAACACTGCTATGTTATATACACTTACTAGATTATTCTAGACACCATTAGTGGTGGCCTGCTGAGTTTATATCAAACGCTTTTTGGGCTGCTGATTGGTACCCAAACAGGCCTTATGGATACAGGTTGGGGTAAAGGTAAGCATCCATTGATGGACACTTTATTTGAGGATAGATTAGCAGTATGGGACTAGAGGATAAAGATTATTGTTGTGATGCTAGTGGAGATGTATTTTGACCATTTGTTTACCTTTGAAAATAATGTTTTATTTTCCCGATACTCTATATTCATGTCTCCCCTTTTTGTATTTCATCATGACATGACATCATTTTATATGTGACTCTATCTATTATCTTTTGATTATTGTTATTATTGTTACCTATATTTTTACCCTTCCACTACGTTTTATTATTATATCTATTTCCTCTATGTTATCGCAGATTATCTTATTTCTGTTATTTATTATTTATCTTATATCGGTGTGCTACTCTTATAAGGGAATATAGTCTACCCACCATAACACCCTATACCCATGCTGCTAGTTGGCAGTCTCTAGAATACGGGAATTTGTGCTTGGGGACACATAGAATACAAGATTAGGGAACTGTTTTAGTGTCTCCAAGGCTAGGATGTTGCATTTTTTATATCATCAAATAGCTATAGAGTTCTAGTAATGTTAAAATATGGTTTCGATATTCAAGAAAACTATTTTAATGGGTGATATATTGAAGGTGATGGATCTTAAATATATTTGGATGTAAATAGTCTAACATGATTTGTTCATTATATTTAATTTTTTGATATGTTATAGATGAATTGCATGTTTTTTCATAAATATTAAATTTTATGTCATGAAAAAATATATTAGAAAGAATACATTTTATTTCATAGTTTTATTTTATTTTTAAATGAGTAAAATATAGTTGGAAAAAAAGTATAATTATAAAATGATATAATTTATGCTTAAAAATGGATGCATGAAATATGTGGAAATTTTATGATTGAATTTGTCTAGTTTGATTAATGTCCTAAAATAGGTTTCAAAAGTTATTATTTAAATTTATTTATTAATTTAGATTTATAAAATTATAGTGAAATTTATAAATTACTAATGATATGATTGATAATTAGAAAATTAAATCTTGGTATTTTCATGTGATATTGAGATTTAAGTCCTATAATATAATTGAGAAAATTATTTCTAAATATATATTTGTATATTTATTTATTTAAAAATATATATTTGTACATTTCATAGTTCTTTTATGAGGTTGAAAAATGGGTATGGATAAGTAAAACACATCAGAGTGCATATTTTAGTGTAACTTATTTTAAATTTCCTAGATGTAATGACATTCATAAAAAATATAGTTATGGTTAGAAGCTATTTAAAATATAAATAGGGATTTATTGTTCACTATGGAATAGTTTGAAATCTTTTTGAACATGGAGAAACAACAGTGTTTTTTTAAACCATATTGATGATTATGGTTAGAGAATATATTAATAAATAAATTCATCTTATCTATTTTCCATGAAGAGTTAAAAGATATTATAGTTTTTTATTGTAATCGATGAAAAAATAAGGAAGATCCCAGGGTTTCAAGAGTAGAGATAGGAAACATTTCCTAAATAGGATAATGGAAGAATCATGACAAAACCAAAAAATGGTTTGGGGGAATAAATATTGTGATATATGGGACATGTTAAATTCAATAGAAATAAATGATCATATTTTTAAATATTTTATTATGTGAAAACTGTGGTTATAATATTCAAAGAATAGAAATAAAATTCACGTCATTGTTTTTATAGTTGCTTCATGGTTTAGTTTATTTTTATATATTTTTATGATTTAAATATCGATTCAAAAATACAAAGATATATATATTTATATGGGAAGTTGTTCGCATGATTTTTCAAAGGATTAATTTATGGTTTTAACCATCACTAAATAGATGAATAAAATTTTCACTTTTTCAATGGAATTCCATATCTCATTATTTAAAGAAAAAAATTCAAGATGGAGAGATATGTTTACTAAATTATTATGTTTTTGGGAACATCGAATGCATTTATAGAGGTTGATACTGACTCAGTAAATTTTATATTTGATGGATAATTTTTCATATTGTAAAATAAATAAATGTAATTACCAATAAAAATTTTCCTATAAAATATTGAAAAGAAGGTCTTAGAAACCAAGAGAAGATATTTTTCATGTTAAATTTATAATTAATTTAATTAAATTTTAAGAAATATTACCTTATTAATGAGATATTTCTTCATTGTAGATGTCGATTGTCTGAAACTATTTTAGGTAAATATTCATTTCAATTGTAGGATTCAAGTGTAGAATCCCTCATGTGGTGATCCACACATGCTCCTAATATATTTGAATGATGTCGATGAATCATTGGATTCTAGTGCATTTAATTGATTATATTTGATTTTTCATCTTGTTCACTTCTTTTTTCTTTAGCTAAGAATAAATTATCTTACTATTCTCATTATTGGGAGGATGTGAGAAGGAGGAGGGGAATTCTAGAGAGAAATATATTGTTCACAATGATTCTTGATTAACTTCTCTTAGAATGTATGTGAGGTCTATTTATAGGCCAAGTGTTAGGGTTTGTAATATAATTAATTTCACAAGTAACCTGGATAAAATGTTAAACCCACATGTAATCCTATGCCATGTTTTAAAATATTATTATTATTATTTATTCTTTAGAATGCGCTAAGTGGCACAGTGATAAATTTTATTTTACCTACTTTCAAATTAATAGTCATCACCAGCCATAATCTTGGATTTCTTGTCCTCATAGACAATCATTGAATACTCAAATAAATTAAATATTTATTCATTCAATAAAAAATTAAAAAAATATTATTTATCTATGTAATTAAACAATTACCTAACGAATAAATATTTATTTAATTTAGGTGATCATTAACCCTGAATAAAATTAGTCATCAATTTTGATAATAACATTTACTATAATAATTAAATTCAAATAAAATTTAATTATCACTTATGGTGTGGCCCTCTATACTTATTTCTTGTTGGCATTAGGTGGGATTACCTAAAGTCCAAGATTACTGTCTAGAAATGGTTCAAGGCACCTAAGTAAAGAAGTTAATGCCACAAATTCAATATCCATATATGATCACTCATTGTTCAATATAATCTCTTTATCACAATATTTCATCATATATTTTTCATACCCATTTCATCAACATATATGATTGATATGTCTTTCTTTGACTATTTAAAATAAACACATCATTACACCATGGTCATGGAATTTAATGTGACAATACTATTTCAATCAAATAGACAAGATATCAAATTTCATTAATATATAAGGGGTAAATACTTCCTTGAATTATTCATTAAAAACATGTCATTTTTATTCACCCGACGCCCTGATGTGGCCTTCGTTTCATGTTTTTTTCCACAACATTTCTTATTTGAATTATTTTTTTAATATCTATGTTAACATTTTTCTAGTTATTTATAACATAGAGGTTAATTTATAGTGGTTTTCGTAAATTGATAAATATTAAAATATTTATGTTTCCTTATTGTATAATATTTCAAATGTTCATTATTTTAATTATTTATTAAATCCATTTTCAATTTTATATTCAATTTTAACTTTTTTTTATTTGATTATTATTTGTGTTATTTGAATTGAATATTTATCAATTTTTTGTAATTAATTTATTACTTAATTAATTCTAATTTAAATTTATATTTGTTAATCTCACTTCTTAAATAATTTAATATTCAATAACAATAATTTAAATTCAATTATTTTTTAAATTTTATCATATATTTGTTTTTTTATTTAATTAATTATTAAATTAATGTAACATTAAACTTTATTTTGAATCTTTCATTGTTTTAAATTTTTTATGAGTTTGAATGTATTTAATTTTTTGCTATTTTATTTTTAATGAATAAATTTTTTTAATGAAATTTAATTATTTTTTAATGATGGATTTGTAATGTAGAATTGTAGTGTTTTTAAAATATCAACAATTTAATTTATTTTGTTTGTTTATTTTGGTCTTACTACCTCTATGGAATTTTTATGCTATCGTTGATTGCTATTGTTGAGGGGTTCTTCTCCCAGCAATACATGCTACCATAGAGAGATACCTCCAGACATCCCTGTTACTACCAATGAAGATGTTACCTCCAGTTAAGATGATACCACTAACACTTCAATTTAATATCATTATGGGAACTACACTAGCTTTTAAATCTGCTACTGGTGCCTAGGCGATACTGCAACTATTGTTCTCGGTATTCTTCTACCACCACTCTCAATCTTCCATGACCATGAGACCGAAGTTGATGGATATGTTGAGTCTTTCCATCAGATGTAGGATGAAGATGGTCTTTAGATCCATTCCAAGGGAAAAAGACTTGCAAGAAGTCATTGATGTAATTCTCAAGCACCAAATTCAATGTTATATTTCCAACAGATTGAAGTATGTCCTGATATAGTTGTGAGGAAGAAGGTAGGGAATAAGGTTCAAGGAGGGATGTTGTGTAAGGGTAAATAACCATTGCTTAAGGGTAAGAATTCCTAGCATAAGGGTGATGAAGCCGGTATATACAGGTCATTGTATTCTTGTGGAAAGTTATTATTGACTATGGGAGGCTATGTAAGGGTCGTAATAGACCTATGTATGGTCAATTTCTGAACTTGCATAAGGTTCATCATCGGACTAGTGTCAGGGTATCGTCACTAGGAAATGTAAAGGTTTTGGAACCTGTATGAGGGTAAACTCTACCCGTATAAGGGTGATAAAAATTAACATGACCATTTTCTATTAGACAGCGAGGTTTTGGTTGACACTGTGGGGGGTTTTCACATTTATTTATGGACGAAGAAGTTCATGTCATAGAATGGTGATAGTGCACAATCAAAGCCACAGTGTAAGTTGTCGTGGAAAATTACTATATTAAGTTAGTTCGATGTATAGTGAAATAAATGAAAAAGATTATAAAATAGTGTATTGAAAAGTAGGATTGGTATTTTTTATCATTCATCCAAATGATCAGTCATTAGATTATGTAGAGTAGGGTATATGAGGACATGGAGCTAGGGATAACTAAGCTGGAGCTAGATGGAGTAGTCAATATCGAAATATAAGCTTCTTCACCTCTTCCTTCTAAAAACTATTACTCTGTTTTTTAGATGAAATTATTGAATGTAATTTTTTTTTCTTCTTCTATTACGTGTATCTAAATAAATCCATGGGAATCAGACTAAAATATTTTGAAAAATATTAATATGTTCTTATATCATTATTTAAAGTGTTTTATTGAAAATTATGTTCAATGTTATCATTTATGTTTATTATGTGTATAGATTTTACAATACACTAAGAACCAAAATGATACAGTGGTGGATACATTACACTTGAGAATCTATCAAATTACTAAAAATAAAAAATCTAGGTGTGTCTATTCTCCTTATTGAAAAAATAAATACCTAAGTGTTCATTGATAGATCATCATTTAAGAAGGACCATTGAATCTTATTATACAGTGAGCAATATCTTAGTTAATAAAAAACTTTTTGTTCTTATCACTGTATAATTGAAATTAATTTGAATAAAAATAGAAAATATCATCAATAAATTCAGGATAGTATGATACCCCTATTTTCATCTTCTGGTTAGTTTCATTTTCCCCTATTTAATCTCACTTTCCACCATCAATTTTCACTGCTTCACACTTCTTCCATTGTCATCACAATTCACTGGAAATTTTCACAATCTCCATCACTTATAAAATTTAACTATGTTTTTTTCTTTTTAATTTTTTTAGTCATTCACACTCATATTTAGCCTTCCCTATGGAATTAATACTCCCACTAACCATTATACCAGTAGTTAGTAGGGTTTTAAAAAAATATATTTGACCAAATTCAATGAAATTCATGATAAAATTTTGTATTTGTTTCGGGGAAGGAACATCCAACCAAAATAAAAAAAAATTAAAAAAATCATCAACAACTTATAAAAAACTTTAAAAAATTCATATAAAAAATATTTTAAAAAACACTAAAATATTCCATGTGAAATTAATACAAACCAGGTCAAAAGTAAAAACATAGAACTATTAATACATGATATCAATATTTACTACACATACCTAAGGAAAGATAACAAATAGTAATAAAAAATATAAGATAAATAAATATTGTTAAAAATGATTTGAACTCTGAAGCTATAATAATCCAAACAAAATTGAAAGGACTAGTATGAGGAAGTTTCTACTCACTCAAGTTTGTAGCAATACAACATCCATTAGAATGACACGTAGTTACTGAAATTATGAGCATAAATAATCTCATCAATCATTGTTTTCTACGTTAAAAAATTTATCTAATGAAGACTCACTAGCCTTTCTCAAAAACATTTAAAACACTATGCAGTATTTACAAAGTAAAGGCTCATTGAATGTCACGACCCAACCTCAGGGCCTGTGTCGTGACTAACCCAAGCCCACCTTCCATAGGCCAGGAGCTAGCGACTACAACCAAAGGCGTAAAACCTGATAACTGGGAAGGCATTGCCTTTATAAAACAGAAACACATCCAATCAGAGTACAAGCGGAAGTAAAACACTAAGTAGAAAAGAAAGTGTTTAAAAGTAAATGGGATAGAATACAAAACCAACTGAAAAGTACAGCTACAACTGAATAAAAGTACAAAAGAAAAGACAAACAGCAGGAAGATGGAAGTAGCTCCTGGGTCGTCCACCTCGGATCCTAGCTGAAGGGTAGGTACAGATAGTATCCTCAACGCTCTCACCCTCCAACCTCCTCCGAGTACTCTCTCTTCGTGAAGTCCACCTCCGGTTACTGAATCCTCATGAGGTCCACCTCCGGGTACTGTCCAGTCCTCGTACACTTGGTCTCTTTTAGTGTTTTCCGTTGTCAGCATCCAACACAACAAGGTGTGGGCATAGCCCGTGCAGGGGTGAGTATAACGATACTCATTAGGAACCCCGAGACCCTCAAGGTCTCACTAAATCCAACACGAATAACCACAAAGAAGCATCTCAACAGATAACCCTTACTTAAGTATAATCCCGTACTTATACCTAAGTTATCAAGTAACCCATCTCAATCATGAGGAAACACAAAGGTTATGAAATCAACGGATAACCACTACTTAGGTATATGCTCATACATATACCTAAGTTATCAAGCGACCAATCTCAATCATGAGGTAAACACAAAGGTCAAAGACTCAGATTAAACCAGGATTTTCATTATCGAAACCACAACTGCTTGAGAAACTCATCCTCTCTCGAGTACAGTGGCCCTGTCATGACTCCGAGGTGCTACTCACTAACTTTAGACTGCTGAGGTACTCCTCATGTCGAGTAATACGAGTCTGCTACCAAATACCAAGCGCTCTGTCCACTGAGGCTCTACCACCGAATACTGGGCACTCTCCCTAATAGCCAACAGAGGTACTCCTCCTATCGAGTACAGTGGGTCTGCTGCCAACTATCGGGCGCTTCGTCCGCCATGGGTCTGCCGCCGAATACCAGGCACTCCGTCCAGTGGGCTAACTGAATTACTACGAGTCAAATCGGTCAAGCAGTCGTCTGGTCTAGAGCTACTCGGTCTCCGCACTCCATACACTCGTCTCCAGGTGGGTCCGCTCCATGAGCAACTGGTCGTTATTTCCAAGTATCACAAGTCCCATTAAGAAGTATCAGAAAGGACCGTCTCGTCATAGGGGTCTCAACTCAACAGACGGCGTGTCAATCGGACGTCCGGTCTGTGAGTTGTTAGCATTTCTGTTCCAGGGCCCGGTTGGATTCGTGTACGAACCAACCCGACCGTATCTCAACAGTACCCCGAACTCTCATGGGTATACTCAAAGGAACCGTTTCTCAACGAGATTACCAACACCGCTGAGGGTTCGTCAAACATACATTCGGTCTGAGAGTTATTGGCTTTTCCGTTCCAGGGGCCCGGTTGGATTTCGGGTACAACCCAACCCGATCACACACCAACTGCATCCAAACTTCAAGTGAAGTATTCCAGAAGAACCTTCTCATCAATAGAAATCCAACAAAGTCGACGGCACATCAATCGGACGTTCAGAGCTCAAGTTATAAGAGTTTCTGCTCCGAGGGCCCGGTTGGTTTTGAGTTTGAACCAACCTGACCATTTCAATACTATGCCAAAACCTTGATTTTAATATACTGAAACGACCATCTATATCCAAGGAATCCTACGCAATTGACGGTGTGTCGATCGGAGGTCCAAAACTCAAGTTATGGGCATTTAAGTGAAGATGGCCTGAAAAATAGGGGGCTCTGGGCCCAGTCCGACCCGACCCAATATCCCCTTGGGTCGGCCCGAACCGAGTCGACCCGACATGGGTCCGGGTCTGGCCCAGTTGGGAATGGCCTGGCCCGGCTAGCGCTGCCCGGCCCAGTGCTGGCGGCCCGGCCCGGTGCTGGCGGCCCGGCCCGGCCACGGCTCGGCCCTCGCCGAGTGGGACGCAAAGGGGCGCGGGCCCCTTTTTCTTGGAAACGGCGGACCCAGTGGAATCCTCCATAGCAGTAGGTTGGGGGGGTTACGCCCCCCAGTTTCTTCGAAATGGTCGGTCGTGATGGTCGGCCTTTTGTTTAACTGTGGGACCCCCTCAGGTCCCGCCTCTAGGTGGCGTTGGCGGCTGGCACAACCGGGCGCCACTTTGAAGTCCACTGCGGCCTTAGGTCACGGCTCTGTTTGACCGGCGCCGTGCCCCACCGCAACGGCCCGCCCCGGCCGCGGCCCCTTATAGCTCCGGCGAGGCGCGACGGTGCCGCACCCCTCCACCGTGGCCCGCCCTAACCGCGGGTCTAGTAGCTCTGGCACCGCGCGACGGCGCTGCGCCCCTCCACCACGGCTCGGCATGGTCGCGGTCCGGCTCTACTCTGCGCGGCACGACAGTGTCGCGCCTTTGCAGTGATCTGACAACCAAACGTTGACTATCCGCCCGTGATCAGCAGGACGTCGGCCGGTTCTTCGCAATTCGGCTCCATCATCCATATTCAATAAACAAATGGGGAAGGGTCGGACCATGTTCGTGCGGTCCAAGACCTTCCTCGTCATGATGGTATCAAGAAGCCAAATGAAACTCAACAATTGAAGAAGGATGAAGAATGGTATTAAAACCCAAACATAACAACCCCTACCTCAATGTTCACCATTTGTTGATGATATCGTGAGAGAGTGGACGTCGGCTCGTTGACGTCGTCGCAAGGTCGGAGAGGAAGGTGACGATGGTCGTTGGCGTTTGTCGCTTCCGCAAAGGCCTTCAATCCCGACTCGAGCATTGTTCGTTGGAGATCTGTTGGAAGGAAAACCGTTCTTCATCGAGAGAGGAATTCATTCTTCGTGGATGAAGGAAACTCTTCTCTAATTGTCCCAAAATATTTGCCAACCAATATTTCATTAAGTCTCCTTCTTTTGAAAGATCTCTAAGTAATTCAAAAGAAGTCAAAGAGGTGTGACAAAAAAAATTAATAAGGTTATTAATTATCTTAGTTGGCTTCATTAAGCTTGGGAGGTGGAGGGGCTCCACTTCAAAAAAAGAGTGGAGTTGTCATGAATTAATCAAGGGGTGAGTTATGGGGAGGTCAAGGGGGTTATGGGGGAGGTGAGGAGTTAGGGTCTCTTGTGGGCCCCACCACACTAAACTCTCTCGTGGGAGGTTAGGTGGGTGTGGGCCCCACCTATAACTTCCCCTTTGGTAAAAATAACCACCTTTCTTGAATAAAATTTGTACACAACAAATTTTATTTAATTTAATCTAATCCCCAATTATTAAACCTCAACCCGCTCAAAATGTAACTACGGAAAAGGTATCCTTAAGCAATTACTGACGTTTCGAGTTTATCAGTGCCCTCAGATTACAATTTCGAGCATTGGTTCAAAAGATAGAAAAGTCCGCTCGTTCGTTTACTGAATATACCTGCGCAAAACTTTGAAAATTGATTTCGGGCACATCGGGCCTCAAAATCAAGTGCCGTCAGAAGCCATAGACTTGTAAAATTCCAAAAAAATTAAGAAAAGAAATTCCTTGAAATTTTTGGGTCTTTACAATACTCCCACCTTAGGTCTTTACATCCCCATAAAGCTACAACACAAACTAGGGAAACTAAAGGAGGTACCGAGCACGCATCTGAGCCTCCTGCTCCCATGTGCTCTCCTGGAGGTTTCTGTGCTGCCAACAAAATCACACAAGAGGAATCGACCGTCCTCATAGGACCTGCTCCTGTCGATCCTCAACCTTGACTAGAACCCCATGAAAGTCGCCCTGTCATCGATTTCCAGCTCCCAGTGGTCGATGATGACGGATAGGTTGTGCACACATCTCCTCAACTAAGATACATGGATGACGTTGTGCACCCGGTGCAACTGAGGTGGAAATTCCAGATGAACCTCAGAGATAACTTGTCGCCTCGACCACATCTATGTAGTCTTCGTCGAGGTGACACCCATATAAAGACATGGTCATCACCCTCGAACTCCAGTGGTCTCGTCTCCTATCAGTATAGGACTTCTGTCTGCTCTATGAAGTCTTCATCCGCTCCTGGATGATTTGCACCTTCTTCATCAAAGCCTGAGCAATCTATGGTTTTACACATGCTATATCCATCACTATCCACAAAGGATATCTGAAACACTACCAGTTGTTGTCTAGACACTCCTAACAGTTGAATGCCCGATCTCCTACTTAGACCATCTGCTGCAACGTTCCCCTCCCCAAGAGTATAAACTATCTCAAAGTTATATTCCTGGAGGAATTCAAGCCAAAACTGATGTCTCAGTTTCATGTCCTTCTGAGAGAAGATACACTTGGGACTATTGTGTTGGATATAATCATAAACCATTCTCTCAACAAACAATGGATGAGACTAGCCAATTGTAAGAACTCATCTCCACCCTTCTTCGTATACGTTATACCAAAGAGCTACTAAGATTTCTCCTCTCCCAAAAATAGAAATCTGGTCTCATCCCCTAAATGAACCATGTTATTTGCCTAATATAGTCAATCCTGACATGAATGGTACAATTCGTGTCTTGAATGACGTCGTAAGACCTCGACTCTACAACTAAGAGATCCAACCGTTACTCTCGCCCCAAGGGTTGAGTCAGAATGTCGGCATCAGTGCATGGTTACTGGGTCTCCTCTAGTAGGAAACTCACAAGTGAGGGTCAAGTCGACAGTTTTAACTAGAACCTCTTAGTATCAACCACACAAAAAGGACAGGATAGAAAACGCCACAAAGATAAGTGTCTTTTATTACTGCAGCTCGTAGTACAAAGACAAAAAGAAAACACAACAACGATAACATCAACAAAAAGGAAGATAGAAGCACCAATAACAAGGCCTCTATGCCTGGAACTAGCCTCGCTCCTGTCCACCTACTTCCGAAGCCCCATTTTTGTATGGTTCAGCTGCCTAAAGCTGAAATCTCCCATATACACCTGTTTCCTACACTTGGGGTGGACCTCCTGGTGGTGGTGGCAACTCTTTGAAGCATCGTACACCACCGGCTGTATGGCCAGATCCTCTGCTCCGGTCTGGTAGGTTCCTCTACTAAATGTTGCTCATCTTCTAGACAGGTCGGGCAGTCTCGAGCCAAGTGACCCTGCTTGCCGCAAGCATAGCACTTCCTGCTCCTTGCATGGATGGCTCTATTTCATTTTCCTCACACAGCCGAACCTAAAACCTGAGGTCACCCACCTATTGGTCTGGTCCTCCTGGACCTCTGCATCATCGGTATTCTGCCTACAAATGACTCAGCTACTGATGGAAAACCCTGCGGAAGGGTAGCAGCTCTTGAGCATGCGCAGAGTGTAGAGTCACTGGTATAAAATCCACCCTAAAGAAAGTCTCGAAATCTCCCCAGGTGAAGGTCATCTCGTCGCAAAACTGGAACATGTGGCTCCACCACCTCTCAGCTGCTCCCTAAAAGAGGCTAACATCTAGGTACACCATTATGTTTGTGGGTGTCCCAGCCGTGTGGAATGCTCGTGCTACAAACTCCAGCCAGTGCCTAGCCGCCTGAAAATCTGACTCGCCTCGAAAAGTCAGAGCCCTCTGATGCTGTAACTCGTGCATCGCGCTCAATCGGCGTGCACTCTCTACTGGTGTCTGATCTAAAAAAGGGTCTTGTACTGAGGCCTCGTCACTCAACGGCCTATCAGCACGTACAATTGTCGGGGCTCTAGCTGATCCTTTGTAGGGAGGCATCCTGAAAGAACAGATGCGACATAGTCAAAAGACTATACTTGGTGAGATGACCTGGTTTGAGTAAAATTAAAAGAAACATTTGAATACACACGCAATCAGTGTTTTCGTGCACTGAGTTAGAAATCAGAAGTCAGGGTCCTGGTGTATGGATACGTCGGCCGCCCACACCAACACTGGACTCCCTGAACTGAAGACCACACTTAGTACCCTTAACACTATTTCTTCACAGAAAGAAAAATATCAGAGTCCTAAGTTCTGCGGTAGAACCGACTCCTTTGATACCAATTTTTCATGACCCATCCTCGGGGCTCGTGTCGTGACTACCCCAATCCCTCCATCCATAGGCCAGGGGCTATCGACTAGCACCAAAGGCATAAAACCTGATAACTGGGAAGGCATTGCCTTTATAAAACAGAAACACATCCAACCAGAGTAGAGGCGGAAGTAAAACACTAAGTACAAAAGAAAGTGCTGAAAAGTGAATGGGCCAGAATACAAACCCAACTAAAAAGTACAGCTACAACAGAATGAAAGAACAATAGAAAAGACAAATAGGTGGAAGATAGAAGCAGCTCCTGGTTCGTCCACCTCATATCCTACCTGAAGGGTAGGTATAGATAGCCTCCTCAATGCTCTCGCCTGCCAACCTCCTCCGAGTACCATCTCGTCGTGAAGTCCACCTCCGGGTACTGACTCGTTGTGAGATCCACCTCTGGGTATCGTCCAGTCCTCGTACACTTGGTCTCTGTTAGCATTGTTTGTCGTCTGCATCCAACGCAATAAGGTGCGGGCATAGCCTATGAAGGGGTGAGTATAACGATACTCAGTAGGGACCCCGAGACCCACAAGGTCTCACTAAATCCAACATGGATGACCACAATGAAGGATCTCAAAAGATAACCCTTACTTAAGTATAATGAGATACTTATACCTAAGTTATCTAGTAACCCATCTCAATCATGAGCAAACAAAAAGGTTATGAAATCAATGGATAACCACTAATTAGGTATATGACCATACATATACCTAAGTTATCAAGCGACCCATCTCAATCATGAGGTAAACACAAAGGTCAAAGACTCAGCTCAAACTAGGAATTTCATTATCAAAACCACAACTGCTGGAGAAACTTCTCCTCTGTCGAGTACAGTGGCCCTGTCACGACTCCGAGGCGCTACTCACTAACCTTAGACTGCTGAGGTACTCCTCCTGTCGAGTATTGTGGGTCTACTGTCAACTATCAAGAGCTTCGTCTGCTGAGGCTCTGCCACCGAATATCGGGCGATCTCCCTAATAGCCTATAGAGGTACTCATCATTTCAAGTACCACGAGTCTACTACCAACTACCGGGCGCTCCATCTTCCATGGGTTAGCCGCCGAATACCAGGCTCTCTATCCACTAGGCTAACCGAATCACTACGAGTCGAATCGGTCAAGCAGTAATCAGGTCTACAGCTACTCGGTCTCCGCACTCCGTATGCTCATCACCGGGAGGGTCTGCTCCATGAGCTACTGGTCGTTACTTACAAGTATCACAAGTCCCATAAAGAAGTATCACAAAGTACCGCCTCGTCATAGGGGTCTCAACTCAACAGACGGCGCGTCAATTGGACGCCCAGTCTGTGAGTTATTAGCATTTCTGTTCCAGGGGCCCGGTTGGATTCGTGTATGAAGCAACCCGACCGTATCTCAAAAACACCCTGAACTCTCATGGGTATACTCAAAGGAACCGTTTCTCAATGAGATTACCAACGCCGCTGACGGTTCGTCAAACGGACATTCGGTCTGAGAGTTATTGGCTTTTCTGTTCCAGGGGCCCGGTTGGATTTCGGGTACAACCCATCCCGGTCACACTCCAACTGTGTCCAAAACTCAAGTGAATTATTCCAAAATAACCGTCTCATCAAGAAGAATCCAACAAATTCAATGGCACGCCAATCGGACATCCGGAGCTCAAGTTATACGCGTTTCCGCTCCGAGGGCCTGGTTGGTTTCAAGTTCCAACCAACCCGACCATATCCATACTATGCTGAAACCTTGAGTTTATTATAACAAAATGACTGTCTTGATACAAGGAATCCTAGAAATTGACGGTGCGTCGATTGGAGGTCCACAACTCAAGTTATGGGCGTTTAAGTTAAGATGGTCCAAAAATAGGGGGGTTTGGGCCCAATCCCACCCGGCCCAAAAGGATAAAATTAAAGAACAACATCAATATTTTGTGAACCAAAATAAAAAAACAATGTGTAAACCAAGTGGGATATCAAATACAAAACCAATATCCTAGAGAGAAATGTTCTCAATATGGGATGTTTTGGCACAATATAAAAGTTTTCCCAAAATTTAACATTTCTGCACAAACATAATAGAATGACAACTTTTTTTGATCTGGTCATGGGTTGAAAATTAAAGATGATATATTTTAAAATAAATATAATCAAGGATATAGGGACCACCCCAACCTATCGTAGAAAGAACTAGGTATCCTTAGGAAACCTCAAGCCTTAGGTTATCAAAATCACCCTTGGACACAATTCTAAAACCAAAATATGGTTGTGTCCTCTAATTCTTAATGGGATTCTTAGGGAATTTTTAGTAGTTAGTAAAATTTTATTCCCAAGAAACAATTTTTGACTCAGAAAAGGCACAATAGGTTTCTGAAAAAGCTAAGAAAAATTCTAGAATGGACAATCTAGAATTGAAAATGGTTCAAATAGATGGGGTCTTTAGATAAAGAGATTAAGGGAAGTTTCCCAACATAAAAAACTGAATCTAAAGGATAATGTGATGGAAGTAAAAATAAGTTAAGGTCTTAAAACTAAATAACAAGTTATATAATAGTCTAGGGAAGATGAATTTGATAAATATATTCAAACTAGAAATGAAAATATAGAAAATCCTAAATCTAGAAATCTAGTCATGTCTAAAAAATATGGGAAAAATGATAAATATTCACATGAAAATGTACAATATCAAATGAAAATTAAATGGGAAATAATCAAATAGGTAAATAAAAAATTAAATTTTGAGGATGATTTGAGTGAACAACTTCTTTTGAAAAGGTATTCTGCCCATACCTTTTCCACAAGGTTCAAAAAGAATAATAAACCATATTATTTTAATTTTCCTCAGTTTTTTAAGATCTTTAATCTTAATATGTATTTTTTGGAAGATGTGAAGAAGATCCCATTATATATTAAATTCATTAAAATATATTTATATAATAATCTATAATGGGGGATAGTTTAAAAATAAATTTTAATGATCAGTATAGTGACATAGTTCAAAATAATATTCATCCTAACTAAAATACCCTGTAAGTTTTTTCATTTCTTTTATAATTTGTGGTACTAATTAGCTTAGGTTCATTTTGAACTTAGGCGTAAGTTTTAACCTTATGCCTTACTACTTGCTCAAAAATATGGGTCTTCAGGATCTCAAATCGACAATTGTGTCACTAAAATTAACAGATATATCACTTTATTATCATTATGGGAGGGTGTATGATCTATTGGTTTGTGTAGGGAAACTATATTTTTCCATTGACTTCTTTATTTTTAATGCGGAATGTTATAACAATATTTTAGTCATTTTAGGTTGACCATTCTTAGCCACAGGTGGGGATGTCATAGATTTTTAAAAGAGTAAAATTGTTTTTTAGGCTTGTGAGGATCAAGAAGAATTTCATTTTTACCAAGATTAATCTCTTATGGTGAGTTATGAGATGTTTTATGTTGCTAAGGAATATTTTAGAGCTATGGTTAGGAATGAAAATCATTCATTTGATGATTTTACCACTAAATCTGTCATTGAAAAGTTTAATTCATGCTTTGTAGAATTCAAATTTACAAAAGAACAAGAAATATTTGGGGAATTTAAGAGTCAAATTAGGAAATAAATTTCTCAAGACAATGAATTGGTCCTCTCGAAACCAATTTATCTTACTGATGGTTTTTATATATCTGTTCAAAGTTTACATCCCTCCCATGTACCCTACCCAGATTTTTATTCCTATTCTTACCAAACTGAGGAGATTAAGTCTTTTCATGGTGCTTATTACACTAAAAATTAAGGTTATAAGGCTAAATTTTAGTCTAGAGTCATTTTTTCAACTTCTGGACAAATATTATTTTTCCCATCTATTGAGAGTGAGTTAGAGGAGTCTCTGGACAATCCACAAGATGTGGAAAGTTGGTATGTCACTGATTCAATGAGTTATATTGATTAGGAATTAATTTTATATAACTTTGTTAAATTATTAGATGAGTGAGATGAATCTTACTATAATTTACAAAAAAAAAAGTAACCTTTGAGATTTATAGTGTAGTTGATAGTGAGATACCTACTTTAACAGCTACATCTTTTTCAAAAAAATTGAATGTTGTAGGTGTGGAAGAGAGTGAGGTTGAGAAAGTGAAATGTGACTTTGGTTATTATGATTTTAGTTTTAAGTTATATTCTCTTTTTTTGATTCTATGAATGAAAATATTATTTTTCAAAGTAATGGTGAAAGGAGGCTTAGTCCTATAACATATGAGGTTTTTTTTAGAAAATTCTTCAAGTTGCTTAATTACATGATGTCTTGGGTGAACTAGTTAAATTTTCCAAAGAAAATACGAGGCCTCAAATAATAATAAATATTACCCATTTAATGATCATGGCTTCAATATTTAGGGGATTGAGACCAGCATGAGACTATAAAACTAGCGCTACAGGGGAGGAAACATATGATTTTAATGTTTTTGTTCTTTATATTTTATATTTGAATAAATTTCCCACTCTATTATGTGATGCTCTCAATTGTTGAAACATACTAGACATTAACCATAATTGACTAGTGTAATGGTAGGTAAATCTTTTTTTAGGTATATTTTCATAGTGTATGTTGATTGGTTTTGTAGTATGAATGTATGAAATAGACATGACAAATTGTTTGATTGTGAAGTAGTGGATGAAGAGTTTGTCACACTAGCAACATTGTGTTCCCAATTGGGTTTTCAAAGCCTAAGGGTGTTGCAACTAGATCTAAAATTGGATACAAATTTCTTACACTTACCTATTTTTATTCACTTTATTGATCTTAAAGTCATGGTAACTCATGTAAATATTTTTTTTGCAGAATACTTAACTTTGAAACCAAATTACCTATTCAATGATCATAAGGGAGGTTTATTATTATAACTTTCAATGGATAAATCTTTTATAATACAGGGGAGTATTTGTTTTAATTTCATTAATATTATTACCAACCTTAATTCTCTAAAATTTTGCTTCTAGTTTATGGTTTTTATGGATGAAACTTATTTATTTAATAATGGTTTGCATGATGTGTTTCCTAAATTTCTTACGGGTTATAGTTACCACTAAAATTGGTTTTGGGTAAAACAATGTTTCAATTTCATGCATGTTTTTGTTCTTCTTTGAAAATAATTTTTGAACTCACCTGATTCATGCAACTTAAGGAAAATATTTTTCTATGCATAACCTACTTGATAGTGGCTCATAAGGACCATTGGTGATTTTTTTTTATTGTTATGTGGTAAATTCTTCATTGATATTTAATGTTACCCCTAAAAACTAGATTTTTTTATATATAGATTTTTAATTATTTTTAAATCAAAATTGATTGAAATGTTTCTTCCACTTTGAGATACTTAATTGGGAATAATGTTATATTTTAAGTGTGTATGAAGGTTCCTAATTATGTTGAGCTACAATTCACTATTAACCCATAAAAATCCGTAATTTTGTTGAAATTATGATTTTTTTAAGTATCTCATTGATGTTTTTAGTGGGTGATAATTTTTCTTAAAATTAATGCTTGTAATTCCACTTTTATCTGATTAATATTTAATACCTTAAGGGTTAATTGTGAAAATCATTTTTTCCCTCTAAAAAACAGCTTTCATTAAAATTTCGGAACAATTTTATAAAATAATCATTGATTTTGAACATTTTAATATTAATTTTACTAATAATATGTGCATTCGGATTGATTATTAAATGACAACCCTAATCCATATTGAGATATTCATTCTCTATCTATTTCATTCTTTATTCATTTACTATTGGATCAGTTATTTATTCCACCAATAAATTTCCACTCCACCCCATTCAACATTGTGTCTATTTAGTATGGATTAATAAATTATGTGGTTTATTCTCTTGGTGGTAAAGTTAAGTTAGGACTTCAAGTTGGATGAAAATTGATGTTTTTTAAATTTACTTCAAAATTTTCAATTTCTAATTTTTTTGTAAAAGATTAACCAACTTTTCAAAGAAGATATTTAGTTTTAGTGGGAAAATATACTTTGTACTTAAGATAATCCATGAGGTAAAATCACTTTGAAAATAAATACACTATTAAATTCAAGTTTTTCAATTTTAAGATTCATTTTCTCCATTAAATTTGAACAAAGTGGTTACTTGTGGAAAAAAATCATCTTAAGTTCAGGGGAATTTGATGTGACTTTTGTTTAATGATTTTTACCACATAATTTCTTGTATTAATTATGTATTTTAAGGACTAAGTTAATAATTTTATAGTTAATCCTAACTTAGTGGTTACTTTATAGAGGTTTTGGTAAATTAATGATAATTATATTATTTGTATTTTCTTTGTTGTATAATATTTCAATTGTTTTTTCTTTGAATTACTTATTAAATTCATTTGGAATTTTATTTTTAGTTTTAATTTTTTGTGACTTTGATTATTTTTTGTGTTATGTATATTAAATATTTACCATTTTTTATTAATTTATTCATTAATTCATTATAAATTGAATTTATACCTTTTAATATCATTTCTTAAATAATTTAATAATCAATGAAAATAATTTTTAATTTAATTATTTTTTTTAATTTTTATCATTCACTACTAGAAATTCTATTTTTTTCACTACATGAAATGGGTGACTGCTTTTGGAGGTCGCAGAGTTTATCAAATATATATATATCCTCCCCCCTGTCATCTCTCTCATGCACCCCCCCCCAACCTGAACCAACCACCACCCCTCCCTCTTCGGCCACCGCCCCTCCCTCATCAGTCATCGCACCCACCACAAACCCCATCGGCACCCCCACCCGCAACACCAGCCACTGCACCCCTCCCTCCCCCTCATCTTTTGCGCATACCCCCCACCCGCAACACCAGTCACTGACCCTCCCTAGTCTACCACTTCACCTCTCCCCGACCACTGCTCCTCTTCCTCTATACCCCTCGCTCTAACAAACCCTTGCCCCACTGGAAAACCCGTTAGCCATCTCCTTCATCACACACTCCTCTGGATCCAACTTTGGCTCTGTGACTCAGATCTGTTTCACTTATCGCACCCTCCTCTTTCAAATTTTGACACATCTCCGTCATTGTACTCTCGCTCCAGGTGGATCCACCCCCTGCTCCTCTGATCACACCATGATCGTCATCGCTCCCACTTCTAGAGTTGTGTGTTGCCCTTCGGCCCTCACAGCCACTCCTGATGTGGCCTTGAATTGATAATTTTTTCCACGTTTCATTTTTTGTTAAATTGTGTTTTGAATTCATCATTTAACATTTATCTGGTTAATTATGTATTTTATGTTAATTTATTTTTGATTTAGTAAGCTAATGTAATTATTTGTAAAAATGTGGGTTTTATTGTTAATTATTTCAATATATCATTCTTCTACATATTTATTAATTTTTTTTTATTTATCAATATTTTATTTGTTTACTTTTATTATTTCACTGATTATCATTTAATTTTCTTATTTGATTATTTAATATTTCTTTCCTTTTTCTTTTTTTAATATATTATTTAATTAATCATTGTTTCATATTTAAATTATTTTTGTTAAATAGTTTAATTATTTGTAACATTTATTTTTAATTAAATTATTTTTTTATCATTTCTTTATTTAGTTAATTAATTATTTATTTTATTTATTTATTTTTTTCTTTTTACCTTTAATAGTCCTGTACAGATTATCGTTTCTATTTATAAGTGTTTGAAAATTTCTTTAAAATGTGTTTTTAAATCATTTAAAAAAGTGGACTTGAAAAAAAAATTGGTATAAATAATTAAATATCCTTAAAATGTGATGATCATGTTGCTTGTGAATTATTTTCTTGTTTTGGATGAGTATGAATTGAAGTACACAAGCAATTGGTTAGTCTTTATTTTAAATTTTTTTGTGATATGAAATTAAAACAATGTATGTAATATTAAGTCTTGTGTAATTGTTACTACTTGTTATAGAGATATTAATATGGATAAGATTTGGATAGATCTTCCAAATAAAACATCTAAAGAATATTTCGAGGGAATTATGTAGTTTATTAATTTCACTGGAGGATTTCAAAGTGGCTATATTAGTTTTCCATGTAGAAAATGTGCAAACAGATATCAATACACACAAGATATCGTGGGGGAGCACCTATTCTTGAATGGATTTATGAAAAATTATAAGAGTTGGACTCATCATGGGGAAGAATATATTCATTTTAAAAATACAAAAACAGTTCATATGGATGTTGATGCGAGGATGAATGATCCAATGCATGAAATGATTATAGAAATGGTACGTGGGTTGGATCCTGAAGGCATTGTCATCTACAATGTAGAGACCAGCGAGATAAATTTGTGCTCTAGTGTAGATCATGGTTCATTAAGGTTTTATGAAATACTTGATGATGCGAAAACTGAATTATATTTTGGGTGTACTGCTTAGAGTAAATTATCCTTTATTGTGGATTTGTTGTATTTTAAGACTTTGAATTAGTGGTCAGATGCATCATTCGACATGTTTCAGGTGTTATTAAAAAATTTACTTCCTAGTGACACTAAGATTCTAGAGTCATATTACCATGCTCGTAAGCTGACAGATAACTTATGGTTTGTGGTGCTTCTAGGTGGAAAGATAACGGTGGAAATCCGACTCATCAAAGTCAAACTGCAAAATAGGGAAAACCAATTATTGTAAAGAAAATGTGTTACTTTCCCCTGAATCCAAGGTTGAAAATATTGTTTATGTCATCTAAAGTTTCTAATTTAATGAGATGTAATGTGGAAATAATTAAGTAATGTGATATGCTAACTCACCTGGTAGACTATCAAGAATAGAAGGATTTTGATTAGAGACACCCCGATATTGCTAAATATGCTTGTAATATCCAAATGGGGTTGGCAGCCGATGGTTTCAATCTATGGTTGTTAAAACTCATAGAACATGGATCGTGGTTTTGGTTCCATATAATCTTCCTCCATAGACCGTGATTTGTATGGCTCTGTTATAATTTTTAGTGCTGGGTTGAACTCTCTAGAACCATCTAATGTCACTCTGTCCTTTCTGAACCTGTTCTGAGGGGAGAGAAAATGTTTGTGACCCATGTATGCCCATTTTTTGGAATGTTTTATCCATACAAAATTTTTACTTTTTAACAAGAAAACATCCACAAGATATATGAGTTTTAGGATTTGGTGGCTCATCCATTACCCAATATCTGAGGTGCGGGTAGACAGCATAGTCACAATTGAAAAAATAGGATTACTTTTTCTCTCTCCCTTATTGGAAAACTAACATTCTAAGGCATAATCTGGATTTTATGCATATTGAGAAAAAAAATTGTGATAGTATATTGTGGACCATTTTATTTGTCAGTGGAAAATCAAATGACCATGTTAATGCACAATGTGATTTGGAATAAATGTGTTTAAGGAAACAGTTTCATTTATAGTTAGTTGAGTGAAACAAGGAATCACTACGGGAAAAATTGATTATTTCAATGGGTTATTTGCGATGGGAATAAATCACGTCGCAATAAATCCGATGAAAAGCGTATTTGCGACGGGAATATATGCATGTCATAAATGGTCAGTTATTTGCGATGGGAATACACGACTCGTCGCAATAGATATGGCGTGGTTTGCGCGCCAAAACGCGGGAAGCCTATTTGCGACGGTGACCTTCATCCCATCGTAAGTACCCGGAGGTGGTAAATACTATTTTCGATGGGACAATTACCCTTCGGAAAATACTATTCAGCATGTGTTATTTGTGACGGGTCCCGTCGCCAATACCGGCAGTGGTAAATAGGCTTTTGCGACGGGGATATTCGCCCGTCGCTAATGGTATGTCGGTCTATAGGTATATGCGATGGGCCCGTCGCATAAACCCTTTTAACCGCGGCCCGTATTAAATGCGGGCGAAGTTATTTACGACGGGTCCCGTCGCTAATATCGGCAGTGGTAAATAGCAATTTGCGACAGAGATATATGCCCATCGCGAATGGTATGTCGGCAGGAAGCTATTTGTGACGGGCCCGTTGCAAAAACCCTTTTAACCGCCGCCCGTATTTAATGCGGGCGAAGGTATTTGCGACGGGATCCCGTCACAAATATTTTAACCTATATATATACCCATCCGTTTTTTTTCAAATAATTCAGATCTCTCTTCTTCTTTTTTCCTTTTCTCTTTAACTTTCTGTTCTAAGTAGAATTTTTTTTTATTTTAATTTTTTCTTACAAGAAGAGCAAAGAAGGAGTTAGGAGGCGCAAACTGCTTCAAAATATCAAAGGTATTTATAGTTTTTTTAATTGTTAAATTATTTTAAATTGTTAATTTTAATTTTTTTAATAGAATGTTTAGTAGCTATATAGTATAATTAGATTAAGTGGTTGTACCTAATAATCCTTGTCTGGATACGAACAAGTAGAGGTGGCTCTGGCACAGATGTTCCTAGGTGTGAAAACTCTGACAAGGTGTTTCGATCTTGACTCGGGGTAACCTGGTACACGACGACGGGCCTTGCTGCACTCTTGGTTCAACACTCTCGGAGGATGTTTTGGTAATAATTAGAAATAAATATATTTAATTAGAAATAATTATAAATAGTTATATTTAATTAGGAATAATTATATAATAATTATATAATTATTAAATAATTTAGAAATAATTAGATTTAATTAAAATAATCATCAAATAATTAGGAAATAATTAGATTTAAATGATTAGAAATAATTAGGAAACAATTAGAGAAATAATTAGGAAACAATTAGAAATAATTAGGAAACTATTAGAAATAATTAGGAAACAATTAGAAATAATTAGGAAATAATTAGAAATAATTAGGAAACAGTTAGAAATATAATTAGGAAACAATTAGAAATGTAGGAAACAATTAGAAATGTATGAAACAATTATAAATCTAATCAGTAAATAATTAGAAATCTAATTAGGAAAAAATTAGAAATGTAGGAAACAATTAGAAATGTAGGAAACAATTAGAAATATAGGAAACAATTAGAAATGTAGGAAATAATTAAAATAATTAAAAAACAATTAAAATAATTAGGAAACAAATAAAAATAATTAGGAAACAAATAAAAATAATTAGGAAACAAATAAAACTAATTAGGAAACAAATAAAATGATTAGGAAACAAATAAAATGATTAGGAAACAAATAAAAAGATTAGGAAACAAATAAAAAGATTAGGAAACAAATAAAAATAATTAGGAAACAAATAAAAATAATTAGGAAACAAATAAAAATAATTAGGAAACAAATAAAATAATTAGGAAACAAATAAAATAATTAGGAAACAAATAAAATAATTAGGAAACAAATAAAATAATTAAGAAACAGTTAAAATAATTAGTAAACAGTTAAAATAATTAAGAAATAGTTAAAATAATTAGGAAACAAATCAAAATAATTAGGTAACAAATAAAAATAATTAGGAAACAAATAAAAATAATTAGGAAATAAATAAAAATAATTAGGAAACAAATAAAAATAATTAAGAAACAAATAAAAATAATTAGGAAAATTAGCAAGCGTTATTGACCGCTCATCTACCTTAATTTTCTTTTCATTTGTGTGTTGAGGCTTGACAGAAAACTTCTGCCTCCACATGTAATATTTGTGTTTACTATTAAAATTATCAACCTCTTTGATAGCATAGAGGTGATTAGGTTTATAATTTTGACAGTAAAAGCAAATATTACATGTGAAGGTAAAAGTTTCCTGTCAACCCAAACACACAAATGAAAAGAAAATTGAGGTAGATGAGCGGTGAATCATGTTTGTTTTTATTTTCAATGATTCGATTAACCACCCGACCTATATGCATATCTTTGCATTACTAATTTGTAACATAATTAGTAATATAATTAGTAACAAAAATAGTAACATAATATAAAATATTATATTACTCTAATATTAATAATTAAATAATACTAATAATATAATTATTTTATTATTATATGATTAATATTTATAAAAAAATATTAATATTATTAAAATTATAAAAAATTTATAAAATATTACAATTATTAATATTTTCAACAAGTTTTGCTCTATTCTTAACATGTTCAAATCGTAAAGGGTCGCCAATTTTCAGGTCATGCCTAATAAAAAGTTTGCATCAACCGTGTCTATTGTAAACTCTATAATTGTTCTTGCTTGGTTGATCACCTCACAAGAAGCATTGCAATAGGACAACCCAAGTCATGTCTTTCTCATCTATAAGAATCATATCACATGACTTTATATAGATCATTCTTTCTTGAAAAATTAAGGGAAATATACTGAAGTTCTCTTAATTTTTCAAGGAAGAATGATCTATGTAAAGGGTCATGTGAAATGGTTCTTAAAGAAGAGAACGACATTACTTGTGTCGTCCTATTGCAACACTACTTGCGAGGTGATCAAACATGTAAGGACAATTATAGAGTTTACATTGTTCATGGTTGAGGCAAACATTTTATTGGGCATGACCTGAAAATTGACAACCCTTTAATATTTGAACATGTTAAGAATAGTGCAAAATCTGTTGGAAATATTGAGATTTGTAATAATTAGTAATAATTAGTAATACTTAATCAAAAATAAAATAAATTCGAGTACATGGTTATAAATTAACACACTTTCCAGTGGATTGACGGCTACCTTTTGTTCAACATCACATATCTTTGTTACTTTCTCCCACTAAAATCAGTATAAAAAATGTGCTCTAACGTATTTCAGAGCAAGTTTTTCATACTGATTTCAATCGGGAGACAGTTAAAAAGAGATGAGTCGTCAGACAAAAGAGGCTCTTTTACCAGACGACTCATCTCCTTGCAAGGAGATGAGTCGTCAGGAAAAAGAGCTACCGCCAATCCGCTGGAAATTACTAAGAAATAACTGTAATTATGTATCTTCTCTTTTTAGGATATTTTTTTTCTTATATAAAATTATTTAACAACATTAATGGTTTTATAATTTTGTAAAAACATATATATGAATATGGAACAAGGAAATTGAAATCAATCATTATTATATGATCGTGATTGGATAAATCAGCACAGAAATCCAAACAGTTCTAGTTTAAATCATGTATATGTTGATGGTGTTGAAGCTTTCTTATCATTTGCATCATCAAACCTGGAATTTGTTTCAGAAGGGACAATTAAGTGTCCTTGTAAAACATGTGCTCTGAGAACATTTGAAACATTTGACATCGTTGGGAAACATCTCTTGCATTATGGTTTTCAATCAGATTATATTTTTTGGTATCAACACGGTGAACGCAGTTCCAGAGAAGATACTAATAATTTGATTACAGATCCATCATGGTTTCATAATTTAGTACATGATGTTGCAGGGTTATTCGTTCAACAAACTGAAATCGAGGATGATGTTGATTTACCTCCCGAGTTGGCACCATCTGAATTTGCTGAGTTGTTCAGGTCTACTGAGGATGCATTATATCCTGGTTGTAAGATAAGAAAATTAGAAGCAGTTGAAAAATTTATGGCTATTAAATCAGATAATGGAATGTCAAATAACTGTTTTGATCAGATATTTTCGTTTGTTAAAGCACTATTACCTAAAGGAAATGTGTTGCCTGCTAATTATTATGAGAGAACGAGACTGGTTCGTAATCTAGGCCTTAGTTATCAGAAGATCCATGCATGTTCAAATGATTGCATCTTATATTCTGGTGAAAATGAGTCGTTGTATAGTTGTCCCACTTGTGGACAATCGAGGTATAAAGAAGCTCAATCAGGGAAGTCCGGATTGATTCCTATAGAACAATTGAGATATTTCCCGCTTACACACAGGTTGTAGTGTTTATTTATGTCTCAGAACACAGTGACAATGATGTCATGTCACAGAACCAATATTTCAAATGGTAAAAGCATGATTCATCCATATGATGGTGATTCATGGAAACATTTTGATCAAGTTTATCTGTCTTTTGCTTTAGAATCTTGGAATATGCGATTGGGTCTTTCTACTGACGGTTTTTGTCCATTTGGATCTTTTGGTAGTCAGTATTTCTGTTGGCCTATCTTTATAACTCCATACAATTTGCCTCCATGGATGTTGATGAAAGAGCCTTATATATTTTTGACATTATTAATCCCAGGACATCTGAAAAAGAATATTGAGGTTTATTTGAAACCATTGATTGATGAGTTAAATTTATTGTGGAGTCATGGTGACGGTACATATGATTCTGCTGCGAAACAGAATTTTGTAATGAAAGTTGCTTTGATGTGGACAATTAGTGACTTCCTGACATATGGCATGTTATCTGGCTGGAGTACACATGGTCCAAAATCATGTCCTTACTGTATGGGAGACAACAAAGCATTTATGCTCGGGAATGGAAAAAAACCTTGCTATTTTGACTGTCATCGCAGATTTCTTCCAATCGATCATCCTTTTTGGAGGAATAAATCTCATTTTAGAAAAGGAATAATTGAAAGAGATGAACCTCCAAAAATTATCTCAGGTATAGAGTTACAATCAGTTGTATTTTCATTATCTTCCATCTCTTTTGGACCGACAATAAACCAATAGAAAATTCATGGCTTTGGGAAAGAACACAATTGGACAAAACGGAGCATTTTTTGGAATCTTCCATATTGGTCTGATTTGTTGGTCCGACACATGTTGGATTTCATGCATATTGAGAAGAACTATTTTGATAATTTATTTCATACAGTTTTGGATACACCGGGTAAAACCAAAGATAATGTAAAGGCGTGATTAGATCTTGCCCAAATTTTCAGGCTACCAGAACTTGAATTGTTTTAAAATATCAGATCACAGAGATTAATGAAGCCAAAAGAAGATTATACACTAACCAAAGAGGTTCGCTTATTATTTTGTCAGTGGATTGCAGATTTGAGACTTCCAGATGGATATGCTTCCAACTTGGGTAGATGGGATAAAAATGGTCATATTACCGAATTAAAAAGTCATGATTGTCATGTTATAATGGAAAGACTTATGCCTATTAGATTAAGAGGTTTGTTGAATTCTAATATTTGGGATTCGATAATAGATATATCATATTTTTTCCGAGACATGTGTGCGGTGACAACAAACTACGATACACTAAGAAAACTGGAAGAAGTTGTTGTTGTAATTATATGAAAACTGGAAAAAATATTTCTGCCGGATTTCTTTGACTCAATGGAACATTTGATATTACATTTTCAACATGAAGAAAAATGTGGAGGTCCAGTTCAGTTTCGATGGATGTACCCATTTGAGAGATGCATATAGAAATTGAAGAAAAAAGTACGTAACAAAGCATCAGTTGAAGGCTCAATTGCTGAAGCTTATTTGCAAGAGGAAATTGCTTTATTCTACTCTCATTATTTTAAATCTTAATATCCCTCAAAATTTAACCGCATGGGCTGGAACAAGAGTAATGTTGATGATGATATGAACAATCAATTATCAGTTTTCAATCATCCTGAACTTGGCTTTGGTGGAGTTCATGATAGATGGATATAAGATGATGAACATCATAGAGCTCATACATATGTTCTACTCAACTGTGAAGAAATGTCACCAATTGTACAGTGAGTGATCCTATCCTTTATTCTATAAATTATGTTACAGTAAATTAATCATATTGTATTTGTAGGTTATATAATGATCATATCAAGAAATAATTTCCACAAATTATAGTAGCTGGCTTAGAAGAATTTCGGCAAAAAAAAATTGCCTACTGGTTTCAAAAACTGGTAACATACATTATTTTTTGGTTTTACATATAAAATCAATTTATTACTTGTAATAGTGATAAATGTTTTACAAATTTTCAGGTATCTTTACATGCTGATAAGATTGATAGTCGATTCCGTATATTGAGTAGCCCACCATCCAAAATGGATAAATCTTATAATGCATATGTGGTGAATGGTTATCGCTTTCATACACGTGCATCTGGGGAATCAAAGAAAACAATGAATAGTGGTGTTTGTTTGAAGGGATCACATCATAGAGATATTGAAGTTGACTTTTACAGCATGCTTGAAGAAATTATTGAACTGTGTTATTTGGGACAGAATTATGTAACAATGTTTAAATGTCGATGGCTGGATACTGAGAGAGGCTTGCGTATTCATCTGACTCATGGAATTGTTGATATTAAACATAAAATTATTCTTGCAGTAAATGAACCATTTTTATTGGCTCATCAGGCACATAAAATTTATTATGAAAAATACTGTGCTACTGAAAAAGAGTTGGATGATTGGTGGAGTATAATAAAAGTTAAATCTCGGGAAAATAAGTTTAATCAAACTGAATGTGGTTCCAACGAAGTGAAAGGAAATGAAATTTTTCAGGACACTCCTCAAAACACATCTTTTTCACAAAGAGGCATGAATATCAAGGATGACACCCCGCAGTTAAGGGTCGATGGTGACGATGTTGTCAATGATGTTACAACTGAATTTGAATAGACAAGAGATGATGAAAGTGAAACTAACATGAAAATTGATTATTTTGATGAGGAAGATGAAGACATTGACATTAACAACTATGAAAATAATGATGAAGATGAAAATTGACATAGTAAAATGCTGGTTAGAATCATAACAAATATATATCTATACATAATAGTTATTTTTAACTTTTTTCTAATAACAATCATTTCATGTTTCAGATGGACTCGGAAACATTTTGTCAGTTGTTGGAGGCTGATCTACCTATGGATGATGAGGTTCTTGAGTCATCTGACCCTTAGGATATTGGCACTATAGGGAGCACTCGGAGGGGGCGTGGTCTTGCCAGAATGATGATTCCAGATCCTATCCCAGAGTGACGTCCACCTCTTGGATTCGATGCGCACACGTGGTGGTATGGTAACCTGTGTATTTTAGTTATCTTTCATTATAATTTATTTATATTCTAATTGTTTGATTAATTTTTCTTTTTCCATAGTTTTACGAATATAGCTATTGGATAGGGGAGCGCTATCTTGCTCAATTATTTTTCTCAGCCCTAGCTCACATGGGATCAGATTCCCGCTGATGTGTAGGCCGCCATGTTCGATCATTGGATGGTACGTAATTAAATATTATTTATTTTGAAATTTAATTCATTAATAACTTTATATTAGGTTTTATGGTATCCCATCGACGAGAGCATGTGTGCCACTATCCACGCGTCATGGGTGGTGTCTATGCATGACCATTTCCGTCATTTTTTGCATAATTTGACAAAGATGGCTGTGAGGAAAGCCGGAGTGACAGAATTTGATGAGTCTTGTAGAGCCCACCGACCAGAGTACATTTCATCTCACGTTTGGGATGGATTATGTACACAATGGTTGGGTGGTGAGTTTCATAGGAGATCTACATTGGGTCGACAGAATCGGGGGAGAAAAGAGGTGACGCATCGAGCCGGTAGCCGTACATTCAGTGCGCATAGAGAGCGTCTGGTAAGTACTTTTTTTAATATTTTATACAACATGAAATAAAAACAGTTTATTTTATATTCATATAGGAAGCCGAGCAGCCCGGAATCACGACATACGGCATTTATCGGAGGATGTACACTGATCTGGCTACTGGAGAGATTAGAGGTGACCGCCAGCATCAGATTATGGTCAGTATTATTTTCTTTTCAGTTTGAAAATTAAATGCATATAATATTTTCATTATTTTAATTTCTAATTGAAACTTAAGGAGTCATATGAGGTCGCAACCTCTCAGAAACAGCCTGAGAGTCAAGACGAGACGGGTGATCAGACTAGTGCCCACCATTTTGATGAGACGACATGTATGCAGGCGACCCAGTATGGCTTCGAAAAGGGCCGAGTAGTTGGTATAGGCTCTTATTTGACTCCTGAAGCTTATTATGGTACTGCTACGATATCGGTGTCCAGCTCGAGAGGAGCTCGTGGAGAGACATCATCTTCTGCCTCACAGTATCAGGAGAAGCTGCGTGCTCAGAGTCAGCTTATAGAGGATTTGCCTCAGGGGTAGGAGCAGATGCGTCAGCAGCACGATGAGGAGATGCGTCGATGGAAGGAGAAGATGCGTCAGTAGCAGGATGAGGAGAGACGTTGATATGAGGAGCAACATCAAGAGCAGATGGAGTATATGTGTCGTCTGACTCATAGTTTAGGGATAGAGTTTCCTCCACCACCTCCTCCAGGTCCTTCAGATTATCCACCCCCCCAGTGATTTTTTTACATATAATAAACATTTGAGTTTGTAGTTTATTGTCATATTAACTATTTACAATTCCTCTTTCATATTGGTACGAATATTGCATGATTTAATTTGTTTTTATTTTTTTAATATTTTATTACTTATTAGTATTATTTTTAATGTCTGCTTATTTTAGTAATATTGGTTTTAATATTTTATATTTATTGTTAATATTGAGAAGTTTATAATTTTATAATTTTATTAATATTAATAATATTAATATTAGTTTTTCATAAATATGTATGTTTATTTTAATAATAATAATATTCTATTAATTTTTTATATTATTAATATTAGTACTATTATTATTATTTTTTGATATTAATATTTCATAATATATAATATTATATTATTTATATTCATATTATTATTATTTTTTTATATTAATATTTCATAATTATATTATATATTTTTTTTATTATTAATATTATAATCATATAATATCTTTATATTATTAATATTAATATTATTATTATATACATAATTTAATAATAATAATATTATATTAATTTTTATATTATTAATATTAGTATTATTATATTATATTATATTATATTATTTATATTCATATTATTATTATTTTATATTAATATTTCATAATTATATTTTATATATTTTTTATTTATATTATAATAATAGAATTTTTTTATATTATTAATATTTTTATTTTTTTATATAATATTATATGATTTGTATTAATTTTTTTATTTTTTTATTTCTTTTAGTATTTGCAACGGGAATATTTGCGACGGGGTTTCCCATCGTAAAATTGTTTTTACTGTAACATTTGCGACGGGAAGAATACCCGTCGTAAAAACATTTCTGCAACGGTCCGTCGCAAATACCTTCGTCGCAAATATTTTTTAAATTTACCATTTGTGACGGGTCAGAAACTCGTCACAAATACATTTTTTATATATAAACGAAAACTCATTTGCGATGGGGGAAAAATACCGTCGCAAATACTCTTTTTGCGACGAGACCGCTGCAAAAACACCTATTTGCGACGCCGTTTTCGGCAACGGGCTATTTGCAACGGAACCCCATCGCAAAAGACCTTTTGCGACGGGATCCCGTCGTAAATCGCCCGTCGCAAATATTCTGTTTTCCTATAGTGAATATATGCCTATTACACATTATACGATAACTAAAAAAAAGAAATAGAAATTTCTTTCCATTTTGAAGATGTTCAAGGGGCTTGATGGTTACTCTTATAATATTTCAATGTGTGTGAACATGACGATCAGGACATTGAAAGGGTTGAAAAGTCATGAAAATCACATACTACTTCAACTGTTGATTACAGTCACAATTTGTGATTATTTATCACCCAATGTTGTTCAACCGTTGATTGAGATGAGTAATATTTTTAGACAGCATTGTCTAAGAAATCAAAGAATGAGTTATTTAAAAATTTTGCAGGACATAATTGTACTTACGCTTTTTCACTTTGAGAAACTATTTCCCCCCTCATTTTTTATGTTATAGTTCACTTGATAGTGCACATAATCGACGAAGTAAGGATTCCTGGTCTAGTGAAATTTAGGTGGATGTATCCTATGAAGTGATATATGAATACATTGAAATGATTTGAACAAAAAAAGCTCGTCTAGAGGCATCAATACCCAATGGTTATTTGATGGATGAGTGTACTAATTTCTGTGCAGAATATCTTACGGATGTTAAAACCAAATAAGACAATACCTCTCAGATTCATGATGGTCCAGGTGGGGAAGGAACTATATTTGATATGGATAACATCGAGTGGGTACAAACTCATCGATATATCTTGTTCAATAATCCATCTATTTCACCATTAATGCAGTAAGTCTCTAATAACTTTTATTATTTAAATTTTACATATTATGTTTTCATTTATAAATTTCATCATTTAAACATTGTATTATCATTTTATGGAAACACATTAATGAGCTAAAAGAAGAGATGTCTCATGCAAGTGACTATCAAATTCAACAATCTCATTATGCGTCATTTCACGATTGGTTCAAGGATTTTGAACGTATAAATTGATTTTCATTATGAGTGAAGTATAATAATAATTTCTTTCTATATAAATTATGATTGAATTCTATGAATTATATAGGTTCATAACCTGTGGGAGTTAGGTGACCCCACACTAGCTAAATAATTTAACCAACTAGCTGAGAGTCCATCTATAATCGCTCATCATTATAAAGCTATAGATGCTAATGGATTTTGATTTCTCATTAAAGGTGTTGATGAAAAATGACCAACATAAAATAGTGTCATCGGTTGTCCAATCTTTGATTCTGGTTATTGTTATGGTTAATTGAAAACATCATTGAATTTGTATATGCACATGGGTTAAAATACATATTGTTAAAGCATAATTGGGTTGATCTAGTCCGGGAAACTAAAGTCAATCAATATCGGTGGACATTGGTGAATTTTAACAATAAATTATACAAAAATGAATGAGTTAGTAATGAAACTTTCATTCTGACATCACAAGATGAACACGTTTTCTTTGTTACCTTTCCATCAAATCCGAATTGGCAAATTGCTATGAAATTGGCCTAATGAGGAGGGTTTTTAATTGAATGAGATGGACCTGAGACTGTTGCCTCTGTTGCACAATAGCTTGATAAACCTGCCATAGTTTAATGTGAATAAGATATTCATTGGGTTAGAGGGACTATTGAAGAAGAAATGGTTGAATTTCATGTTTAATGAAATGTATGGTTGTTTTCTCACTCTTCAGTTTAAATGCATTTTTTTAAATTGTTTAACTTTTTATGAAATGTTTAACTTTTTCTAATTGTTTAACTTTGATATCTTCTATAAATTTACAAAATCAATTACTCTATTTGAATAATTTTAAATAGAATATTCTATTAATAATGTATTTTATGAATGCAGGGATGATTGGGGAACATACACTATATCCACATCATTCAGCAGAGCCATCTACATCTCAGGGTCGAGGTATGTATGAATTTAATTGTGTTTATTTGTTTAATTAATCATTAAACATATATATGTTCATAATTGTCTAATTATGTATGAAATTTTTTTCAACAGGATTAGACTCGACTGCTTCTTCCTCTCATTGGAGAGGCCCTGATCGTGGAATTTCATCTTGTAATTCCAACACGACACTAGACGTATCATTTGATGAGAGGTATCATCCTATGGGAGTGACTGTATAAGGCCCCAACCTTAAACCTTACTTAATATTGAATTAAATGAATAATTCACATTGAGGATCTTTTCAGGTTTAGAGTTTTAGAGAATTAGGACATAACTATTACATCTCAAAAGATTACAAAGTAGACACTTCTACTAAGTTTCCATAAAATAAAAACTCTTAAAAAGAAACATGTCTAGTTACATGTTTTAGATAGCATGACTTTCCCTTGATCTCATCCTTGACCCTATTACACATTAATTCATGTGAAAAACATTTCAAAAAAACATGGGGTGAGCATAAAAAGCACAGTAAGGGATACACAAAGAATGAAAACTGTTAGTTTTTCAAACATCAAGTAAACCATGTATACTTTATCAAAGTAATACATTCACCTTCATGAATTAGTAAAAACTCTTCACTAAATAAAATATCATTACTTACCCTTTTTAACCAAAATATTACCATAAACCCCATATAAAGAACACATAACATATAAAGGTAACTTGGGACATAAACATACTTAAGTGGAATAAATATACGGTCGACTTCCACACATATCACTTAATGGAATAGTCATACGGCCAACTTCCATACCCAATGCATTGGAGGTTATAACATAAACACCCATCCTGGTATTCACGGCACCACCCGTCATATGGTTTATCACGTAACCACCCGTCAATTGTCCAATTACCATTATAAAATCATAATACATAAAACAAACATAATGGAAAGAAAACATTTCCACATTCCGATCACAATATATCACTTAAATATATTGACATAACAAATCCATTATAAAAACAATTTTCAATACCAAAATACATAAAAGAGTATATGGTATTTATTTCATTTAAAAAAACATTACGGCTTGTTGATGAAGCCAAAGACCAAATAATACTCGCGGCGGCGGAAAAGGTCGTTGTCACCGCGTATGTTAAAAGAAACATTCCTTTTTGTCATTTTGTAAAACGCTTTGTAGAAAAATATTCCTTTTGTATAAAATTAAAAGTAAAAGTGGTTTATACACCGTATACAAGAAAGCCTTGTATTAGAACAAAATATGCCTCAATGAAAGGAGATTGAGACGAAGTCCCTTACCTCAGATCTGACTTGACACGATCGTTCTTTAACCTCCTGAATAATAAACTTGAGTTAATTTATACTTGCTTAAGAACCTTTTTCAAGTTCATTATTCATTTTATATCACCTATTACCTTGTCGTGAACATTATGTAATTATTTAGGATAATAATGGTCGTTTTGTTGATATTTGGTACTTGAGTCAAAAGTGAACTTCTTATATTTACAAGTAGTTCACGTAGTCAAATATAAATTATCTCAAGAATGATATTCATGATGTAGATTCCATATATATTATATATATCCAATTTATAGACGCATTTATAATATTACATAATCATTTAGAGGTAAGAAATGAAATACACCGTTCATGGAGACGGTAAGCCATACGTAGGCATGAATGCTACTTCCATTTCTATTTCATATTTAATGGAATTAAAACATAATGAAACATAATAGTATTATAATTCCAGTATGTTGTCATATATAATATCATTAAATTTATCCTTTATACGTACAACATATGGTGTTAACGAATCAAATCACTTTGAGGGGGCGGTAGTCCGCACTTCCTAAAATGAAGATATCGCGTTTACCCATAATGGAAACCATAAAGGTATGCCATAAATGAAAAATAAATAAGATTAAGTAAAGCATAAACATATTATATATCATATATAAATATATTGACATCTTAATGGCCACCTTTGAAGGTGTTATATGAGTGTTGAACAATCATCGTTTCGTGAGCCAGAAATTCGCCATCCACAGAAACAGTATGTTCTTTAACCATTAGTTGAAGGTGTGTGTAAGTGTAGATCGAATAATTATTATAAAAACATCCTAGTATACTGAAGATACTGGAGTTGTTACAAAATAAATGAATAAAAAGAGTTTAGGGGGTTGGAGAAGCAAAATAAAACAAAAGAACACAAGAGAAGACACTACCTTTAAATCGGGTAACTCTTTCTGATTTGAGCTCAAAGGCTTCCTTGGGAAGACTTCTGCCTAAAGTGAGGCTTCTAGGAGTAATAGAGGGATTTTTAGAGACAAAATGGGCAGGATTTTACCGATCCAAAGGCTTGAGAGGTGTGGGTAAGGAGGTAGAGGTGGGGGCCTTTTATAAGAGGAGAGGAGGGGCACTCTTGGAAAGGTATAAATTGTTACTTTATTTTCAAATGATTTTCGGATTTTAATGGTCCCGCATTGATGTGTTTCGAAGAAAAGGTGATAAGGGTTCGAAATCCACCCATCCAATAGGTTTTTGACATGTTTAGGTCTTATATTTTACATTATCTTTCCATTTTATTTAAATCGTTAAATAATGAGGTAATCGCTGCATCATCATGGTGTCATAAATAATTTAATTTATTTAATTTCTAAAAATTATAAAAAAACACTATGATGTAGGAAATCTTTTTAGATTTCCAATGACTATTTATAGTCAAACATATGACTTTAATAACCCCATGTAAAAATTGTTTTAGTAAAACAACTCATGTTTGTGACATTTTTATTTTAACATTAAATAAAAAGATATTAATGTCATTTTCCTACCAAAGTGGCTTCATGGGGTCTCCAAGTTGACCCATGGAATGTCTTGGTCGGCCATGACATATCCAATAAGGGTAGGACATGTGTCAAATTCATTTGATATTATTAAAACATTAATTTTATCTTAAATTACACTAATTACCTCCAATCACGATTAAAAACTTAAAAGTTACTATTCACCAAAAATTATTTTAATCCCATTGAATCACATTTTACTTCTTAATGACAACCATGTATATCGGATTTTTGAAATTCAAAACAGAAAGGTGGTAAAATTTCATTTAAATGAAAAAAAATCAGTTTTTTAAGTACCACTTAGTAGTTTCACTATTCATCAAAAATTGAAGTTTTTTAGAAAAATACCAAAATTTCACCCTAAGCTATATTTGATATTCTGAATTCAAAAATGATGTATATTTTACCAAATTAAAAACATATAAGTTGAATTAATTAATTTAATAATTAATTCCCGTTGTCAAAACAAATAGTGTGTTTTTATGAAACAAAATGTATCAAAAGATTGACACTAGTTCAAGTCCGATTTCAAAGTGAAATTAATTCCAAAGACCACTATTGGATTAAATGGTAAAAATATATTATAATTTCACTTTAAAAACACTTCAAAAGATAATCTAATAATATTAATAAATTAGATTAAAAAGAGGTTTTGAATTAAAATACAACATTTTTCACTATTCATTAAAAATGATCTTTATCGGAAAAATACCAAAAATTTACACAAAGTAAATTTTGATGTCCCGATTCTAAAGAAGAATTTTATTTGGTCCAATGGAATGTATAAGAGTGACCAAAACTATATTTAATGACGATTTGCCATCAAAAGTTGATAAGTGGACCTTTAGTGAAAATTATAGTATATATGCCTAAAATTGAATTCTTTTCGTATTTTAAGCCTTTATCCTTTATTGGATAAATGTAAAAAAATTTAACAAAAATATATAATCATATTTTAGTTATTTCTATTCATTCCTTCCAATACAATTACTATGTGTTAACTAACATTTAAAATAATATTATTTTATTACTAGTGTGCAACGTAAGATTTCAAAGAAACTCTTTGTTGTGTATCGGGTACGCTATCGAACATAGCAACCCATTTAATGTAAAATTAATAATTAATTTGAAAATATTAATAAATATGAAAATGTATTATTCTTTATTTACCTGGGATGTTACATCCTTCCCCCCTTTTTGGAATTTCATCCTCGTAATTTTATTCACTTATCAAAATAAGTGGGGGTATTTATTCCACATAGCATTTTTAGATTCCCACGTTGCCTCTTCAACCATATGGTTTTTCCACAAAACCTTGACCTGGTGAATTACCTTATTTCGCAACACTTTCTCTCTTCGGTCAAGAATCTTGACTGGTTGTTCTTCATAAGAGAGATTCTCTTCCAACTGAACTACCTCCGGGCTCAAAACATGAGATGGATCTGGCATATACTTTCTCAACATCAAAACATGAAAAACATTGTGTACCTGAGATAAACTCGGAGGTAAAGCCACTCGGTAAGAAACTGATCCAACTTTCTCCAGAATTTCATATGGTTCAATGAACCTTGGACTCATCTTTCATTTCTTACCAAATCACATCACACTTTTCCATGGTGAAACTTTGAGAAAAACATGATCACCTACCTCGAAAGATAGATCCTTACTATGGTTATCTGCATAACTTTTCTGTCTGCTCTGAGTTGTTTTCATGTGTTTCTGAATCAACTGAACTTTTTCTACCATCTCTTCTACCAATTCTGGTCCCATCATCTTCCTTTCACCCACTTCATCCCAAAAGGCTAGAGTTCGACATCTTTTACCATATAATTCTTTAAACGGAGCCATCTATATACTGGAATGAAAACTGTTATTATATGAAAACTCAACCAAAGAAAGATATTGGTCCCAACTTCCCTGATAATTCATAGAGCAGGCATGTAGCATATCCTCCAAGGTCTGAATTGTTCATTTTGACTGCCCATCTGACTGAGGATGAAAAGCTATACTAAAATTTAATTCAGTACCCAACGACTTTTGAAGGCCTTTCCAAAAGTTAGAAGTAAACCTGGGATCACGATCAGATACAATGGAGAGGGGAACTCCATGCAACTTGAATATCTCTTTAAGATATAATCGAGAAAGTTGATCTAGAGATAAGGTATCTCGAATAGGAAAGAAATGAGCAGATTTAGTCAATCGATCAACAATAACCCAGATTGCATTATTACCTATAGATGTCTTTGGTAATCCCACAACAAAGTCCATGGATATATTTTCCCATTTCTACCCTGGCATTGGTAAAGGTTGAAGCATCCCTTTCGGTAACTTCCGCTCTACTTTAACCTGCTGACAAGTCTAACACTTCATAGTAAAATCAGCAATATCCCTTTTAATTCCATCCCACCAGTAATACTCCTGCAGATCTCTGTACATCTTAGTACTGCCAGGATGAACTGAAAATGGGGAACTATGAGCCTCACATAACAACTCATTATTTAACTGTGAATCACAAGGCACACATAATCTCTTCCCAAACCTCAAAACACAATCATTATCAGTGTTGAATTCAGGAAACTTACCCTTCTGAAAAAGCTCTACCTTTTCCTGCAACTCACTGTCTTGCTTCTGTGCTTGCTTAATTCTGTATGATAGGGAAGATTTCACTGATACCTGAAACAAAACAGAATAACTTCCTATACAAACACCTTCCATTCCAAAGTTCATAAAATAAAAAACCAAAGGATCTCATTCCAAACGTAGCATGATTAATGAAGCATTACTTTTTCGACTCAAAGCATCGGCCACTTTATTTTCTTTTCCCGGATGGTAATGAATTGTACAATCATAATCCTTGATTAATTCTAGTCATCTCCTCTGTCTCATGTTCAATTATTTCTGAGTTAATATATACTTTAAACTTTTGTGATCAGTATATATTTCACACTTTACTCCATACAAATGATGCCTCCAAATTTTTAGAGCAAAAACAACAGCAGTTAATTCCAAATCATGTGTAGGGTAATTTACCTCATGAGTTTTCAACTGACGTGAAGCATATGAAATTACCTGACCATTCTGCATAAGGACACAGCCAATTACCTTCAATGAAGCATCACTGTATATAACAAACTCACCATTCCTGGAAGAAAGTGCCAAAACTGGAGCATTCACCAATCTTCTTTTCAACTCCAGAAAACAATCATCACATTCTTTTGTCCATATAAACTTAACACCCTTCTGAGTTAGCTTAGTCATTGGACTAGATAACCGTGAAAAAATTTCAACAAACCTTCGGTAGTAACCTGCCAAACCAAGGAAACTACGGATCTCGGTTACATTTTTGGGTCTTGGCCGTTTTTCAACAACTTTTGTTTTAGTAGGATCAATAGTTATGCCTTTTTCTGAAACAATGTGTCCAAGGAAAGAAATTTGTTGTAACCAAAACTCACACTTGCTGAATTTTCCATACAGTTTCTTTTCTTTTAAGGTTTTCAAGATAACCCTTAAATGACTTTCATTCTCCTCTTTACTTTTAGAAAACACCAAAATATCATCAATAAAAACAACCACAAACTTATCCAAGAACTCATGGAAAATTCTATTCATAAGGTCCATGAATATAGCAGGTACATTGGTTAACCCAAAAGGCATAACTACAAATTCATAATGGCCATATCTAGTACGGAACGCAGTCTTCAGAATTTTTTCTTCTTTTACTTTCAACTGATGGTACCCCGACCTCAAGTCAATCTTCGAAAAATACTGAGCTCCCTGGATCTGTTCAAACAAATCATCAATATGAGGCAAATGATATTTGTTCTTAACAGTGATATTATTCAAGGCTCTATAATCAATGCAAAGTCTCATTGAACCATCTTTCTTTTTAACAAACAAGACAGGAGCACCCCATGGTGATGTGCTAGGTCGAATGAAACCTTTATCTATCAACTCCTGCAATTGCTTATTTAACTCTAAAAGTTCAACTTGAGCCATTCGATAAGGGGGTTTTGAAATTGGCTTAGAATCAGGAATTAGTCAACAGTAAATTCAACTTCCTAATCATGAATAATACCAGGAAACTCATCAGAAAAAACATCAAGATACTCATTTACCACTAGCACATCATTAATCTAAACAGTTCCCTTGTTTTCAACGATATGTGCAAGATAACATTCATTTCCATATTTTACTAGTTTCTCAACTTCCTGATATGTTATCAAAATCAAGGTTTCATTATTGTACACAAACTGAAAATATTTCTGAAAAGAAACCATTTTAGCTCTGCATTCAATCTTATCATGATAAAAAGAAATCCAATCCATGCCTAAAATAACATCAAACTCTACTAGAGGCAAAACAATAAGGTTTACAGGTAGATTCTTTCCGCACACAAGGATATGAAGGTTATTATAATTTCTTTTTGTCTCAACGTTTCCTGTGGGTGTTTTTACCATAAGTTCAGGATTCATATCTTGAGATGGAATTCCCAATTTACTAGAAAACTTCTCAGAAATGAAAGAATGTGTAGACCCTGAATCAAACAACACATTGGCATAATCTGAACAAACAAACACTATACCTGATACTACTTCATTTGATGGCCCAACATCTGCTGAAGTAGTTGCAAAGGATTTCACCACCCCTTTTTGCTTGTATTCTGGCTGCTTTCCCCCGGTTGAGTTCTTCTTTAGACACTCATTTGCATAATGACCCATTTCATTACACTTAAAACATCTTACCGCTGGCTTTTCATTTCCTGCCTGATCGTCTTCCTTACAGTTACGAGTAATATGAACAAACTTACCACACCGAAAGCACTTTCCAGACTTGGATAAACATTCTCCAGGATGCATTTTACCACACATGTCACAGGATGGATATTTTGTTTTCTTACCTCTTTGCTTCTTTGATGAATTCTTCCCCTTTTCCTGCCAACTGGACCTCTTATTCTGTTGTTTGTCAAAGAACACATGATCATCGGCAAACTCCATTTCCACCTTTTCCGCACATCATACAAGTTTTTCATAACTTTTGAACTCACGGGTAGCTAAATCCCTTCGATACTTTGGCTTTAATCCTAAGTAAAAATGGTTGATTTTACTATCAAGATCTCGTATGAAGTTTGGAGCATACCTTGCTAGTCGAGTGAACTTTGCTTCATAAGCAGCCAATGAGTCATCCTCCTGCCTCAATTCTTGAAATTGTTTTTCCATCCTAAGATGAACCACCTTAGGAAAATATTTCTCAAGAAACATACCTTTGAATTCGTCCCAGTGAAGATCATCAATCTCATCACTATCCCTGATATTTTTCATCATCGACCGCCACTAATCTGCTTCACCTTCAAAATGGTAAACAGCAAGACTAACCTTTTGATGTTCTGAACACCCCATGACATCAAAAATCTTCTCTAGTGATTTAATCCACCCTTCAGCTAGAATATGGTCAGATGATCCACTGAATGATGGGGGATGTTACCTCATGAAATGTTCCACCACTGACATGTTCCTCTGTGGTTTATCTGGCTGATCTCGTGCATGGATACCACCACCATTTATAGCCTGAGTCAACGGTTCCATCACTGCAACAAACTATTCAGTTCCGATTCCTACCATCTCAGGTTGCTGATTTGGAAGGTTTTCTTCCTCCTGATGTCGTCCCAACAAATCTGCTTTGTTTCCTCTGCGGAAAACCATTCTGAACAAATAAATATCTTAGGCGAAGCAACATGGTAATCTATAAATGCTATATCATTTTAATCATACCATAAATTAATTTATAATTTAACACTTTTCTAACTCCTAAAGTTGTCTAAAATGACCTCTAATACCAACTATAAGGCCCCAACATTATACCTTACTTAATATTGAATTAAATTAATAATTCACATTGAGGATCTTTTTAGGTTTAGAGTTTTAGAGAATTAGGACATAACTATTACATCTCAAAAGATTACAAAGTAGAAACTTCTACTAAGTTTCCATAAAATAAAAACTCTTAAAAAGAAACATGTCTAGTTCCATGTTTTAGATAGCATGACTTTCCCTTGATCCCATCCTTGACCCTATTCCACATTAATTCCTATGAAAAAAATTTCAAAAAAACTTTGGGTGAGCATAAAAATCTCAGTAAGGGATACACAAAGAATGAAAACTGTTAGTTTTTCAAACATCAAGTAAACCATGTATACTTTATCAAAGTAATACCTTCACCTTCATGAATTAGTAAAAACTCTTCACTAAATAAAATATCATTACTTACCCTTTTGTAACCAAAAGATTACCATAAAACCCATATAAAGAAAACATAACATATAAAGGTAACTTGGGACATAAACATACTTTAGTGGAATAACCATACGGACGACTTCCGCACATATCACTTAATGGAATAGCCATATGGATAACTTCCATACCCAATGCATTGGAGGTTATAACGTAACCACCCGTCCTAGTATTCACGGCACCACCCTTCATATCGTTTATCACGTAACCACCCATCAAATTTCCAAGTACCATTACAAAATCATAAGACATAAAACAAACATAATGGAAAGAAAACATTTCCACATTCCGATCACAATATACACTTAAATATATTGACATAACAAATCCATTATAAAAACCATTTTCAATACGAAAATACATAAAAGAGTATATTGTATTTATTTCATTTAAAAAAACATTACGGCTTGTTGAGGAAGCCAAATACCAAATAATACTCACGGCGTCGGAAAAGGTCGTTCTCACTGCGTACGTTAAAAGAAACATTCCTTTTTGTTATTTTGTAAAAAACTTCGTATAAAAAGATTAATTTTGTATAAAATTAAAAGTCAAAGGGGTTTATACACCGTATAAAAGAAAGAGTTGTATTAGAACAAAATTTGCCTCAATGAAAGTAGATTGAGACGAAGTCCCTTACCTCGGGCCTGACTTGACTCGATCGTTCTTTAACCTCCTGAATAATAAACTTGAGTTAATTTATATTTGCTTAAGAACCTTTTTCAAGTTCATTATTCCTTTTATATCACCTATTACCTTGTCATGAACACTATGTAATTATTTAGGATAATAATGGTCATTTTGTCGATATTTGGAACTTGAGTCAAAAGTGATCTTCTTATATTTACAAGTTGTTCACATAGTCAAATATCCATTATCTAAAGAATGATATTCATGATGTAGATGCCATATATATTATATATATATACAGTATATACATGCATTTATAATATTATATAATTATTTAGATGTAAGAAATGAAATGCACCGTTCATGGAGACGGTAAGTCGTACGTACGCATGAACGCTACTACCATTTCTATTTCATATTTAATGGAATTAAAACATAATGATACATAATAGTATTATAATTCCAGTATGTTATCATATATAATATCATTAAATTTATCCTTTATTCATTCCACATATGGTGTTAACGAATCAAATCACTTTGAGGGGGCGGTAGTCCGCACTTCCTAAAATAAAGATATCACGTTTACCCATAATGGAAACCATAAAGGTATGCCATAAATGAAAAAAACAGAAGCTTAAGTAAAACATAAACATAATATATATCATATATAAATATAGTTACATCTTAATGGCCACCTTTGAAGGTGTTATATGAGTGTTGAACAATCATCGTTTCGTGAGGCTGAAATTCGCCATCCACAGAAACAATGTGTTCTTTAACCATTAGATGAAGGTGTGTGTAAGTGTAGATCGAATCCTTATTATAAAAACATCCTAGTATATTTAAGATACTGGAGTTGTTACCAAAGAAATTAATAAAAAGTGTTTAGGGGGTTGGAGAAGCAAAATAAAACAAAAGAACACAAGAGAAGACACAACCTTTAAATAAGGTAACTCTTTTTGATTTGAGCTCAAAGGATTCCTTGGGAAGACTTCTTCCCAATGTGAGGCTTCTAGGAGTAAGAGAGGGATGTTGAGAGACAAAATGGGCAGGGTTTGGCCGATAAAAAGGATTAAGAGGTGTGGGTAAGGGTGTAGAGGTGGGGGCCTTTATAAGAGGAGAGGAGGGGCACTCTTGGAAAGGTATAAAATGTTACTTTATTTTCAAATGAGTTTCGGATTTTAATGGTCCCACATTGATGTTTTTCTAGGATAAGGTGATAATGGTTCTAAATCCACCCATCCAATAGGTTTTTTACATTTTTAGGTCTTATATTTTACATTATCTATCCATTTTATTTAAATTGTTAAATAATGAGGTAATCGCTGCATCATCATGGCGTCATAAATAATTTAATTTATTTAATTTCTAAAAATTATAAAAAAAAATACTATGATGTAGGAAAGATTTTTAGATTTCTAATTACTATTTATAGTCAACAATATGACTTGTATAACCCCATGTAAAAATTGTTTTAGTAAAACAACTCATGTTTTTGACATTTTTATTTCAACATTAAATAAAAAGATATTAATGTCATTTTCCTACCAAAGTGGCTCCATGGGGTCCCCAAGTTGACCCATGGATTGTCTTGGTCGGCCATGAAACATCCAATAAGGGTAGGACATGTGTCAAGTTCATTTAATATTATTAAAACATTATTTTTATCTTAAATTACACTAATTACCTCTAATCACAATTAAAAACTTAAAAGTTACTATTCACCAAAAAAATATTTTAATCCCATTGAACCACATTTTACTTCTTAATGACAACCATGTATGTAGGATTTTTGAAATTCAAAACACAAAGGTGTTAAAATTTCATTTAAACGAAAAAAAATCAGTTTTTTAAGTACCACTTAGTAGTTTTACTATTCATCAAAAATTGATGTTTTTTAGAAAAATACCAAAACTTCACCCTAAGCTATATTTGATATTCCAAATTCGAAAATGATGTATATTTTACAAAATTAAAAACATATAAGTTGCATTAATTAATTTAATAATTAATTCCCACTGTCAAAACAAATAGCGTGTTTTTATGAAATAAAATGTATCAAAAGATTGACACTAGTTCAAGTCCGATTTCAAAGTGAAATTAATTCCAAAGACCACTATTGGATTAAATGGTAAAAATATATTCTAATTTCACTTTAAAAGCACTTAAAAAGATAATCTAATCATATTAATAAATTATATTAAAAAGATGTTTTGAATTAAAATACAACATTTTTCACTATTCATTAAAAATGATCTTTATCGGAAAAATACCAAAAATTTACACAAAGTAAATTTTGGTGTCCCGATTCTAAAGAAGAATTTTATTTGGTCCAACGGAATATATAAGAGTGACCAAAACTATATTTAATGACGGTTCGCCATCAAAAGTTGATAAGTGGACCTTTAGTGAAAATTAGAGTATATATGCCTAAAATTGAATTCTTTTCGTATTTTAAGCCTTTATCATTTATTGGATAAATGTAAAAACATTTAACAAACATATATAATCATATTTCAGTTATTTCTATTCATTCCCGCCAATACAACGGCTACGTGTTAACTAACATTTAAAATAATATTATTTTATTACTAGTGTGCAACGTAAAATTTCAAAGAAACTCTTTGTTGCGTATCAGGTACGCTATCGAACATAGCAACCCATTTAAAGAAAAATTAATATTTAATTCACAAATATTAATAAATATGAAAATGTATTATTCTTTATTTACCTGGGATGTTACAGATTGTCCCAACATTTATTTGTCATCTGGGTTATATCATATGCAACCCACACCGATATTCATTGAACACACGTGACATGGCTTAATTCCCTCAACATACATTAGATCTACTATATAGGTAAGTTCGGGTAATAGAACTATTTTAGTTTCTTACCTATATGTTTAAAAAATAGTAACATGTGTGATTATTATTTTTCTTAAATAGAATAATCTAAAAGTGTGCTCTGATGAGTTTCATCCTATGTGTATGGCCAAATGTCAAAAAATATGAGAATATTATACAGGAATAGTTAAGAGAGATCACTGGGTACCAATTGTGGGTGCCCCAGACATTCCGGAAAGAGTCCTGAGATATGTTCTCCTGTCTCAGTGGCGTAAGCTAGTGGCATATTAGTCTATTGAGGCTATTGCAGTTAGTTTATTTATTTTGATTTATATATTTCGAATAATGTGTATAATTTTACATATTTTTAATTTGAATTAATTGAATGTAGGAGATGTCAACAGGTCATTCTGAGAATCGTGCGATGCAGGGACCACCTCATAGGCTTGGGACTCGTCATGTGTCCCAGATTCGATATGATGTATTTGTTATTCAATTTTTTAATTTATTATTTAATATGGTATTCTATTCCATATTTATATATTATTTTTATACAGTTATGGGAGCAAGGTGCACTGATTGATTAAATTTCGGTGTGGATGATGACTCGTGATTGACATGATCCAGAGGGTTGGAACTCTTATAGTAAGTTATTGTAATAATTAAGAATACTTACATGCATCTGTATATAAAAATATGTTTATATTTAAATATTTTATAGACTCAATTTGAAACTGAGTTAGTGTAGGTGCTAGAGGACCAAAAAATGCTTTCCATGCGAAGGGATGAGATATTTCATCGCATTATTGGTCATGATGGGCATGGCTATAGTTTGACCTATAGAGCAGGGATTCCTCTTTATGTAGTTTCATGTGCTGAGGTTGTGTATCATGTTGGTGAGAGGATGACACAACAGATGGATGATTTAGAGGTATAAATGCATGCTTCCAAGGAGGTAATTGGGCAGCTAATGGATGAGGTTAGAGCACTGTGGGAATATATGCGTCAGGGTGATGGTGCAAGGGATCCTACGACGTAGGTTTATATTGATTTTAATTTTTTTATTACATTTGTTATTAATATCTTTATAATTTTTATTTGTTATAGGCCCCTGCTGCATCGGATTGAGGAAGCATCCATGGCCCCACATGATGCATCAGAGTTAGGAGGTGTGTTTGTTTTATTTTTCTAGTTAACTTGATTTACTACTTCTAATAGACATTTTTTAACTAATAATTGTTGTAAGAATATATTTTATCTTAGCTTTGAATCATTTATGTATCTAATGATGATTTCTATTGGTAAAAATATACAAACTGTTTTGATTATTCTTATATATATATATACATATATATATATATTAACCAAATATATATGATCACATTGAATTTGTTGTGTTTTGTTGTTTCTTTTGAATCTTATTGTTGGTTTATTGAGATAGAAGATTGGAATAGATTTAAAGTTTTTTGGATTGTTGGAGGATATGGAATTGTTGACAGGATGTATGTTTTTCATTTCTTATTTTTAAGGATGTGTTGTTTCTACTATTTGGATTTGACTTCTGGTTTTTCTTGTTTTGGGCAGTGAATCTTTATTTTTTTTTAAATCTCAGATTAGCGACTGCCATAGGAGGTCGGCCATGTTTTATTTTTTTATCATCATCTACCGCTTTTAGCGGTCTCTTGAAGGTCTGCTCGCTGAATCATCAGTGACCGCCAAGCGGTTGCTGTTGGTTTTTTAAAGGTATCTATACAGAACACATATGGTGATTGCTAATGACATTTAGCATCGGGCCAATTGTCAGAACAAGGTCTCTAATGACTAGTAGCTACCGCTTTTGGTGGTCGCTAATGCTAATTTTTGAAGTGGTGATTTGTTTTGATAATTAATTAATTAATTAATTAATTAAAGCAACTTTGACTTATATTTTTAATCTTTCATTATTTTAATTTTTTAATGAGTTTGGATTTATTTAATTTTAAGTAATTTTGTTTCTAATGAATATATATTTTTAATTTAATTTAACTAATTTTTAATATTAACATGTTAATTTATTTGGTTTGTTTATTTTTGTCCTCCAACCACCTTAGACTTTTTATAAAACTGCTGCTTGATACAGTTGTGGGGTGAGTTTTTTTTTAATTTGTGTTTTCTGGAAAAAAATTAAAAAGGTGTGGGGTTAATTTTTTTTAAATGTGTACTAAAGACGGCGGCACCGCTGCCGCCTTTCAGGTTAATTCAAAAGGAGGCAACTATATTTCAACCTTTCCTCTAAAAGAATTTGTTTTTACTATTTTTGTATTTTAAAATTTTTTATTTTCTTTTGTCTTGTTTTGTTTATATATATATATATATATATATATAATCAAAAGAATTTATCTGCTATTTAATATCTAGTAGGACTGCCATTACTGTAGTCTGGATTCTGACAGAAGCCCTCATCATGGCTCCCTTTTATAAGAGAGCTTTCCCTGTAAATCATTCTGCATTTTCGATATGGGATTCAGAACTATTTCAATTATGTGGTTTTGAAAGACTATAAAATATAAACTATAAGAACAATATAAATGAAACTTAAAATATGGATTAAAAATATAACAAATACTTAAAAATAAAAATAATTTCATAACAAATGTTGAAGAAAAATAATTTATAAGCTTTAAAAGTCACCTACTTGAAATTTAAAAATGTTTCAAGTATGTGACTTTGAAAGCCTATAAAATATAAACTATATGACCAATATAAATGAAACATAAAAAAATGATTAAACATACAAGAAATAGTCAAAAATAAAAATAATTTCGTAACAAATATGGATGAAAAATAATTTATAAGCTTTCAAAACCACATATTTGAAGCATAAAAATGTTTCAAATATGTGGCCTTCAAAGTCTATAAAATATAAACTATAAGACCAATATAAATGAAACTTAAAACATTGATTAAAAATATAATAAATAGATGAAAATTAAAAAAAAACTTTGTAAAAAATATTGATGAAAAATAATTTATAAGCTTTCAAAACCACCTACTTGAAACTATTTATGTGGCTTTGAAAGACTTTAAAATATAAATTATAAGACAGACATAAATGAAACATAAAACATGAATTGTTTCTATTTTTTTTTTTTTGATATTTTCTAATATCGACTTTAAGGGTAAGTGGTAACCATACATCACAAGATTCAAAAAACTCTACCATATTACAAAAATGCACAACATTCAAAAATCAAGAGAAAACATCACTTTCCACTTCATCATAACCAAAGTGCCACGCCATGAACAGGGGTTTCAAATTCAAATTTCAAATTCATAAAACTCCTTTTCAAACCACGTGCCAGCCACATCATTATGGATTAAAACAAGAGCCACCTGAAGTCGCGTAATTTTCCCACCTTCCTTTATTCGAGCTGACGAAAATCCCACATCCAGTCAACTCCATAATCATCGCTTCTCTGAATCACCACCTTCATCGTTGCCGTTATCATCACTGGAGTTCCCATCACTATCATCGTTGTCCTCATTGCACGACATCGGTGTCCACTTCGTTTACCCCGAAAAATTCCCTTCACCTTTAACCTCAACTTTCACTCCACACACAGTATAAAAACACACATCTCCAAACACTGTGCGAGAACACCCGAAAACCGAAAGGAACTTCCCCATCGACGAAAGAAAGCAAAAAAGAGAACCACCAGTCGCAGCTCCATGGACACCCATCTGCTCGCACGAACATGTCCCAAAGCCTCCTCGAAATCTAACGCACCCAACAAACCTGGGAGGGTGCAAAGAACCTGGAAACCAGAGCAGAGCACAAGCACCAGGGCCTCCGATGAGCCGAACCGCGAAGCCAAAACCATCAACCAACCACGACCTACAAAGAGAAGTCACCATGAGACACCGAACTACTCGAACTCACATCCAAGAGCACTGAGGAGACCACCGCGCAATATGTCTTGGAGAGAGGTGGAGGCCAGACGCCAGAGCAGAGAAACGGGTGGCCTAATATAATTATTAATTATATAATAATTAATTAGTTAATTAGTAATATAATTTTTATTTATAATTATCAATCATTCATTATATAATTAATAATTATATTAATAATTAACTAATTAATTATTATATTATAAATGATTAATAATTAATAATTATATAACCAATTAACTGATTAATTATTATATAATTAATAACTATTGATTTTAAATCATTAATAATAACTAATAATTATGTTAATAATTATAATTAAACATTATATTACTAAAGAATTCATTCATAATTATATTACTAAATAACTAATTATTAAATAATTAATAAATATATTAATAATTAACTAATTAATTATTATATAATTAATACTTCTATTACTAATTAACTAATTAATTATTAATTATTAATTATATTACTAATTAACTAATTAATTATTAATTATTAATTATTATATTACTAATTAAATGATTAATTATTATATAATTAATAAGTATATTACTAATTAAATAATTAATTATTATAAAAAAATATATTACTAATTAACTAATTAATTGTAATATGATTAATAATTATATTACTAGTTAACTATATAATTATTATATAATTAATAATGAATATTTAAAATGAATAATTATAATTAATATTTATATTATTAATTAACTAATTTACTATTTTATAATTAATAATTATATTACTTATTACCTAATTAATTGTTATATAATTCATAATTATATTACTAATTAACTAATTAATTATTATATAATTAATAACTATTGATTATTAATTATTAATTATAATTAATAATTATAATTACACATTATTTTAAAAATTATAATTAATAATTATATTACTAATGAACTAATTAATAATTATATTACTAAATAACTAATTATTATATAATTAATAATTGTATTACTAATTAATTAATTAATTATTATATAATTAATAACTTTATTACTAAATAACTAATTATTATATAATTAATAATTATATTACTAATTAACTAATTAACTATTGTATAATTACTAATTATATTACTAATTAACTAATTAATTATTAATTATTAATTATATTACTAATTAACTATTTTATAATTAATAATTATATTACTAATTAACTAATTAATAATTAATAATTAATAATTATATCACTAATTAACTAATTAATTATTATATAATTAATAACTATTAATTATTAATTAGTAATTATTAATTATAATTAATAATTATATTAATAATTATAATTATTAATGATATTACTATTGAACTAATTAATAATTATATTACTAAATAACAAACTATTTTATAATTAATAATTTTTTTACAAATTAGCTAATTAATTATTAATTATATTACTAATTAAGTATTTAATTATTATATAATTAATAATTTTTTTACAAATTAGCTAATTAATTATTATATAATTAATAATTATACTACTAATTAGATAATAAATTGTTATAAATAAAAATTATATTACTAATTAACTAATTAATTATTATATAATTACTAATTATATTAATAATTAACAAACTAATTAATATATATTAAATATTAATAATTAATGCTGAATAATAATAATGAATAATTATATTAATAATTATGTAATTAACTATTTTATAATTAATAATTATATTACTGACTAAATAATTAATTATTATATTAGTAATAATTATTTTTCTAATTAACTATTTAATTGTTATATAACTAATAATTATAATACTAATTGACTAATTAATTATTATATAATTAATAATTATATTACAAATTAATTATTATATAATTAATAATGATATTACTAATTAACAAATTAATTATATAATTAAAAATTATATTACTAATTAACTAATAACATATTATATAATTAATAATTATATAATTAATAATTATATTACTAATTAACTAATTAATTCTCAAAAATTTATTATATGTTTAATACATGTTTTATGATTCATTTATATTGGTCTTATAGTTTTTATTTTATAGGCTTTCAAAGTTATATACTTGAAACATTTTTAAGTTTCAAATTTTTGTATTTAAAAGCTTTTAAATTATTTTTCATCCACATTTGTTATGAAATTATTTCTATTTTGGACTATTTCTTATATGTTTAATCAATGTTTTAAATTTTATTTATATTGTTCTTATAGTTTATATTTTTATAGTCTTTCAAAGCCACATATTTGAAACATTTTTCAGTTTCAAATAGATGGGTTTGAAATCTTATAAATTATTTTTCATCCACATTTGTTACAATTTTTTTCATTATTTATCTTATGTTTAATCAATTTTTCAAGTTTTATTTATATTGGTCTTATAGTTTATATGTTATTGTCTTTCAAATCCACATATTTGAAAAAAAAATAAGTTTTAAATAGGCGGTTCTGAAAGCTTATAAATTATTGTTCATCCACATTTAATACGATTTTTTTTTATTTTTGACTATTTATTATATGTTTAATCAATGTTTTAACTTTCATTTATATTGGTCTTATAGTTTATATTTAATAGTCTTTCAAAGTCACATACTTGAAACATTTTTAAGTTTTAAGTAGGTTCCTTTGAAAGCTTATAAATTATTTTTCATCAATATTTGTTATAAAATTATTTTTATTTTCAACTATTTGTTATATGTTTAATCCATGTTTTTTTCATTTATGATGGCCTTATAGTTTATATTTTATGGTCGTTCAGAACCACATAATTGAAACATTTCTAAATCCCACATCGTAAATACAAAATTTTCTGCTTAGAAAAGGGAGAACTAGAATCTCACATCGGAAATACAGAATGATATACAGGGAAAACTCTCTTATAAAAGGGATCTATGGGTGAGAGCTTCTATCCACATCCAGATTGTTGTAATGATAGTACTACTGGATATTAAATAACAGATAAATTCTACTAAAAAATTGTTCTATTTATATATATATGAACAAAGAAAAACAAAATAAAAATAAAAATAAAAAATTTTAAGATAAAAAAATAGTAATTTTTATAGGATTGGAGGCAATGGAGTTATCTCATTTCACCAGAAAACTAAAGACAGTAACGGCATTTCCGCATTTAGTACACGTTTTTAAAAAACATTAACCCTGCAATTTTTTAAAAAAAAATATAGAAAAAAACAAATTAAAAATAAAACTTGTTGAGGGGTGATTTTTTACCCCCACCTACTACTACAAAAAATCCCTACTATTGTAAAAGAAGATTCTACCAATAGTAAAGATTATACTACTAGCCCTTCAATATGATATAGTTATGGGAACTATTGTCGAACTTTGAATCAGCTACCACTTCCAAGGATCCTGCCACAATCAAGCATCCACTACCGTGAGACGAAGATTGAAGTCAAGGAAATGACGCTAATTTCATATGAACTAAGCAAGATAGTAGAAGCTGGGATGGATCCGAAGTTGAAGAAAGGTATTGGTTGTTTCGATATGTTACAGAAGCTTCACCCAAGATAGATCTTAGTGAGTTAAAGAATAAAAATTTGGGTCATAATAGGCGTTGTCATTTGAGGTGACCATCCTAAGTCGGTGAAAAGGTTTAAGATGTTCAATTGAGATTCTAAGATCAATGTCACGACCCGTACCCCGGGGCCCATATCGTGACTACCCGAAGCCCGCCTTCCATAGGCCAGGGGCTGGCGGCTAGCACCAAAGGCGTAAATCCCTAAAGTGGGAAGGCATTTCCTTTATAACAGTAAACAAAAGCAATAGAGTACGCAATGAGAAATAAACACTAAGTGAAACTGTATACAAAAGAGGTTGTTGAAAGTAAGGGGCCAGAAATACAAGCCCAACAGTAGAGTAAAATACAACTGAAAAGCTAGTAAAACTACAGTAAAATAAAACAGCAACTACTGAGTCGTCCTCTGGGATTCCCACCTGAATGGTGGGTACAGATGGCCTCCTCAGCACCCCATGTCCGTCTGTCCGCTCCGTGTACGTCTCGCCAAGTGGTCCACCTATGGGTACCGTCTAGCTCTGCAACTTTCTACCTCGATCAGCGTTGTCAGTCATCTGCAACCAACACAACGAGGTGTGGGAATAGGCCATGCAGGGGTGAGTATAACGATACTCGGTAGGGATCCCGAGACCCTCAAGGTCTCACAATATGCAAGCAGGATAAACCAAAAGAAAAGATACAATCACGAAGTATCAACCATCCATACTTAGGTATATTCCCTTACGTATACCTAAGTTATCAATCAAACTCCGGCTCCAACTCATGAGTCCAAGCACAAACCATTCCACGAAGGAATTATAGTCAATCACCACGATGATAATGGTTGAAAAACATGACTCAGCTCACACAGGTATACATCTTTCGTAGAGTGATAGAGATGATCATATGTAGTCACTGATTCATCTAAGTTGTCGGACCCACACAGGATACAAGACCAGCTAAGCTGTCGGACCCACACAGGATACAAGACCAGCTATTCTATCAGACCCAATAGGATACAAGAACAGAAGTCAGAACTGTCGGACCCACGGAGGATCCTGGTATAGTAGTCATCATTGTCAAACCCATGGAGGATTCAGGTACAATAGTCATCGTTGTCGAACCCACGGAGGATCCGAGTACAGTATCGTCGCTATCGAACCCACGGAGGATCCTGTCATCTCAGTCGCAGCCATCCCTATGGTTCCCACACACAGCACGCTCGATTCTGGGAGGGTCTTCTCTTCGAGCCAAGTGTCGATACATCAACTATCACGAAGTCCGGAGTTGATGTATCTCGTAGTTTCATCTCATAATAAGGAATCCAATGTGACAGACAGCGCATCAATCGGACGCCCGATCTGTGAGTTATTGACATTTATGTTTCAGGGGCCCGGTTGGTTTTTCGGCTCAAACCAACCTGATCATACCCCAACTACATCCAAACCTCAAGTGGGGTATTCCAAAAGTAGCTTCTCTCTCCAATAATTCCATCGCCGCAGGCGGTACATCAATCAGACACCTGTTGCCCAAGATGCGGGCTAAAAGGTGTAAACAGCCAAAGCAGGTTCGGGTCCGGTCCGACCCAGTCAGACTGACCCGGCCCGACCCAGTCTGAACCGGGGTCTGACCCAGACCGCGAGTCCGACCCGGTGTGAGGAAGTGTCCCTAGCCGAGGGGACAGCCCGGCCCGAAAGGACGGTCCGGGCCGACAGGCGGCCCATCCCGAGGGCGGCCTGGCGGAAGGTGGCCCGGCCCAGCCGCGCCAGGAGGGGAGGCGCGTGCCCCCTGGCTTCCTAATGGCTTAACCGTTCGGGTAGAACCGAACCGGTGGCTGGTGGCGCCGGTCCGACCCACGCGGGACCTGACGGGGTCTCGCACCTCCCGGCTGACCGCTCAGGCCAGCCGCTCACCGTGACTAGCACGGTGCGATGGCGTCGCGCCCTCCGTCGCGGCCTGGCCTGGCCGGGGCTCCGCTTCACCGGCACGGCGCGATAGCGCCGTGTTTCCCCCACCATGGCCCACCCTGGCCGCAGCCCTTCTCCGGCATGGTGCGACGGCACCGCGCCCTTCCGGCTCTGCCTCATCCCTCTTAGTCGCGGATTTTCTTTGCGTGGTGTGACGGTGGTCCTAGCGCCGCCGGCCTCTTCCTTGATCTGCCTTTGTCTTTAAGACAATAGAAACAACAACAAGGGGGGAGGGTCGGACCGTGTTTGTACGGTCCAAGCCCTCCTCGTTACATTGTTAATATTCGGCATCAAGAGCACAACACACGATGAGGAAGGAGAGTATAACTCATACATAAAAATAATTCAATTTCCCCTACCTCGATTCGAAGTACATCGTCGAAGTCGCAGAAAGAGGGCGGACATCGATTCGTTGGCGTCGGGAAACGTCCGAGGATGAAGCGTCGTCGATGTTCCTCACGGCGGCTCCTTGTCTTGTGGCTTGGATGAAGATCGAAGATGGTATCTTTGTTCTTCGAAGATGAGGAGCATTCTTCATCGAGACGTTGATGTTCTTCTAGGAGTTCTACCAAGCTCTCCATGGATTATTCCAACCCAAAATAAAATAATATGATCTCTTATTTTAATGTTGGCATAATGAATTCAAAAGAATTCAAAACAATCAAATTAATTAAATAATTAATTAATTAATTTGTGTTGGCGCTATTAAAGGGAAGACCAAGAGTTTCCCATATTAATGGGGAGATCAAGGTGTTTATAGAGGGGTTTAGAGGGGTTAAAGGGTTCGGGTGGGCCCCACCCTAAAATATCCTCCCAAGGGTGGTTAGGGTGTGTTGGTCCCCACCACTAACATCCACTTAGTGGTTTTAACCATCATTCAAATAAAAATTTGTTACACACATTTTTATTTAATTTTAATTAGAAACCCCAAGAAATTAACTCCCAATCTCGATAAAACACAATTGCGGTAAAGGTCTACATAAGTGAATACTGGCGCTGCGAGTTCAACGGTGCCCTTGGATTTAAATTTTGAGCACCGCTTCAAAAGATATAAAATCCTGCATGTACGTTTACTGAATGTACCTGAACAAAACTTCAGAAATTTATTCCGAGCACACTGGGCCTCAGAATCAGTCACCGTCAGAAACTGTTGACTCGTAAAATTCTCATGTATTTAAGAAAGAAAATACCACAGGATTTCTGGGTCTTTACACTCAAATCGAGGATTTTGAGTCACATCCTATGAATCTAAAACTAAAACAATGCACGATGGAAGATCTACCTTATCCCTAAATCTAGGGATTCTTAACGAGGAGCTTGACATATACTATGAAGATGAAAAACTGCACCTATTAGTCTTGAGTATTGTAAAAGATGACTCCACTCAAGCCTCCACTGGGTTCCCTACATTAAGTCAAAACAATATGCACATGGGGCTATCATATCTAGTTAGGATGGATAATTTATTTTCAAGTGGATGTTTCAGTGCACAGTCGAACCTGCCACATGTAATTTATTGAGGGAAATGACTGAGTTAGGTTAGTGCTACGTATAGCGATCTAAAGAAAGTATAAATTAAAATTTATTATCACAATGGAAAAATGAGAAAATCCATCATTCATCCAGAGAATCATTCATCGAAGAACACAGAGCAGACAACATATCTGGATCTAGATAGAGGAGTCAGTCATGACAGAGAAACTTCTTCACCTCTTCCTTTTACTTACTGTTACTCTGTTTTCGAGTTATAATTATTGAAAGATTTTTTTATTCTTACTTTATGTGTAGATAAATAAATCTAGGGGATTCAGGTTGAAATCATTTTAAAAAACATTAATCAATAATGATCTCATTATTGCAATTGTTTCTGTGATAATTAAGTTTGATGTTCTCATTTACATTCATTATGAGTATCTCTTTTACCCTAAACCATGAACCAATAGGCAAAATTTCTGGATAGTTAACTCTTTTGCATCTATATAAGTACTGAAAATGGAGAAGATACAAGTATCACTTATCTGTATTGAGAAAATTACTTCCTAATTGTTGATCGATAGACCATCATTAAGAAACAGCCATTTAAATATGTTGTATATTGAGCGACACTCGGTGAATCAACACCTTTTCTTCTAGTAACTATATAATTGAAATTAATTTCAGTAAAAATAGAAAACATCATTAATAAATTATGGATAGTCTAATACATCTATTATCATATTCTTTTAATATTTCCTTTTCTCTTATTTATTCTCACTTTCCACCATAGATTGTCACTACTTCACACTTATTCCATTGTCTTTACAATTCATTAGTATTTTTCACAATCTCCATAACTTCTACAATTTAGTTATGTTTCTATTCATTTTTAGTTTTTTTAGTCATTCACATCCATATTTATCCTTCCCTATATAATCGATACTCCCACTCACCTATATACTATTAGTTAGTAGGGTTTTAAAAAAAATTGACCATATTCAATGACATTTGTGATCAGTACCCAACTTCACTATAAACTATTATCATCATGGTTTGTGGAAATATATCTAAGTTCATGAGTTATGAAATGCATTAAAAATAATATAAATTCTAATGGATATTAGAAACACTTGAAAATGTAAATATCCAAGGACACAAAAATATTTGGAATTCTTACTAGTGGTTTTATCCTCATAATATCCCATCTTATACATTACCAAGTGTGAACTTCATCAGAAGAAGTCTCATATGCTTAAAATTACTCCCACCTGATAGTCAACATACTATATACCACATCATAGAATGTTATATGACCATATATCTAGGTTTAATAATATAATCATGTATTTTCAAGGCTCTCGTCATTACAGGGAACTACTCTACCCTTTTCAAGTCATGCAGAACAATGAACAGTATGTAATATGATATTTAATTAATAATAAATTATTTAAATATACATGTAATACAATGTAAACAATTTTATTTCTAGAACACCAACTACAATTAATTAGATATGAGACTCCATCAATAGGTATTATAAAATACATATATTAATTTTCAATCTTTGACATATCAACCAAAGAATGAGGAAAAGAAGATGGATATTATCTATATGATTAATATAAATCATATTTTAATGCTAATAAATGTGTAATATTTTAAGTTCTTAATTATGAGGATCAAAAATGTTCACATTTTTTATATAGATTCATTCCTGTGAAAGACTGAAGTGAAATTTCAAAACGTGAAATAGTTATAAGCCATGAATCTAGTGACTTTTCTCAAAACTTTAATAAGTTTTGCATTTAGTTGATTTTATATATATCATCACATCATTGTTTTTTGTACTTGGAAGTATACTAGTGAGGGTAAACCAAGTAAAATCCATTATACCTTGTAAATTTAATTCTTTCAAAATTACTGTAGATGAAAGAATCCTTCCAACTAATTATAATACAAGAGCTCCACAAGGTTTAATTTTGAATTGACATGCCCTTATTCAACCCTATCTTTGGGAATCATACTTAAGTGGATTGAAAAGTTATATTAAAGAAATTTTTATTTTTTGAGATTCTTTCACTCAATATATAATATGGTTATGGTTATTAAATGCAAAGTAATTCCAATCCTTTATGGGAATTAATTTCAACTGTAGAAGAATTAAATGAAAAACTATTTTTGATCAGTCAACATGTATGTGTACACAAGATTCATACATTTGATTTGGAAAGTGGAGCACCTATAAAGTATATTAAAAAGAATTAGATTTTTTATTCCAATAGACTAAATTCTTTAGGAAATATTTGTCAAATATATTACATGAATTTGATGTCATGTAAGTCCTCGATATAAATGTAGGAAATATTTCTTAATATTTATGAATGTTACACTGAGGTAAAAGAGAAAAATTTATGTACTTTATAATAAATAAAAGTATGTGATCATATAGCTAGATAAATCTATTAATGTATTATTTGATTGTTTTAATTTAATTATACAAGGAAATACATATATTTAGTGAAACACTTGTGGATGTAAATATTTTTAAGTGCACATAGTGAATGTTGTCTTATCATCTCAATCTAAAGTACTTTTGGTCTGGGGAAAAGGAAACTAATATAGTTTTATTAAATCATATTAAAATCATTATTTTTTATGTATGATATGAGAAAAAATAATGATGATCATATGGGGAAGGAGTGGTCTGGGTAATTGTCTTTAAAGGTGATAAAGAAGCTCACTATTTATGGTGATCAAGAAGAGAATGAAAATGATAAGGTGATGTCATTATTGAAGGGTGTTGGGTGGGTTACCTTTTTTTAAATGATACAAAGAAAAATCAACCAAATCCATTTTTAAAAACATATTTCCATTCATTTGAACCCAATAAATATAACTGAGGAACATACCTTTTAACTTGTGAACCAATCTAACCAATCTCTTCCATATAGTCTTGATAGAGATATTTGAGAAATATCTAACAAACTCATTCCTCCAATGGTATCCACTGGCTATATTAATCTTCTAATACATGGTAAAAATCCCCACTTTTTAATGGTCAGCTGTAAACTTAGTTACAAAGAGAGAGAAAGATTCAGATTTAGTGGGATTTGTCCTAAGGATGTTTTATGTGATTAAAACATAGTTTCACATTCACCATATTTACAAACCATGAGACCTTTTATATATCTATCACAGGATGATCTTTGGATTTAAATAATTTATAAAAATTTATATATTCAATGAAATTGTTTCATATATGTTTTTAAGTTAAAATACTTTGTAACTATTGAATTATCATTGTGGTCATTTTTTTAACATTTAAATAATTAATTTTCACATTTAAACTCTTTAGATCATAATAAAATAATGATCTAACTAAACATCAAAACTTATAGTAGGAGAACAAAGAAAGTTGAGAATTATCTCAAAACACACACAAATACATACACTAAACCATGGCATAGTGACCCACGCTATATCAAGGTTTTCACATTTAAAACCCATGGTTTGTTTTATACCACCACATCATCATCTAAATTTAATGAAAATTTTAATCAATCCCCCACTTTTATGAGGTCATCATAGATTTAGTGAACTTTCACCTTATGTCACATCATATGTAATAAAATTTAAAACCATATATAAAACTCATTTTATCAAATTTAACATTAATTTTCACTATAAGTTACATAACTTGTATAAACTTGTGAAAATACATGCAAAACTTCTTTAAAATATAAAAAAATTGGGAAGTTTTTTATTTTCCCATACTTATAACTCAACACCCCCTCAGGGTATTCTTTAGAATATTATAGGAATAAATGGATAAATTCCACCTCCTCCTATGTTTTTCTACTCCTTTTAACTTCTTTACTCCATATATCCTAGAGAAGTTTTGTATTTATAAAACAAGTTATTTCAAGCCCTATCCTCCTCCATTATATTTCATATTATATCTTCATTGGTATTATTTCATGTTTTTGGGATTTTTTATTTCGATTCAATGGGATCATAGTGTAATCACTTATTAATTAAGGGGAATTTATTTTTGCAAGATATATGAGGATAACAAAGGATGATTTCCATACTTAATTTTTTTAATGATCATGAGTTATTTAATAGATTTAATTTATTACATTATTCATTTGATTTGAAAATGAGGGTTATGTTGGTTTTAGAAAATGGGTATTTATTATATGGAAGTGTCCAGATCCAATTAGGAGTTTTATGAAGGTATTTTAATTAAGTTTTCTAGTTATATAATTATATATATATTATTCAATTAGATTTAATTTTTTAAGGATTATTATTTTTAAATATTTTGTTTCTTCTTTATTGTCGGCATATTAAGATGATCTCACCAATGGTTAATAAATGTAGGTGTCCTCAAATCCCCTTATTTTTAATTAGAGTTTTCATATGTTGTGACTGCCATTTTATTTTTAAAACTACAATAAAATATAATAAAAATGTTTTTTTAAATAAAACTGGAATGATTTTAAAAATGAAATTCTATACTAAGTTATATATTTAATTTTACTAATTTTATCAAAAGATGGATAATTTTATTTTTTATATTTATTACTTTTATATCTTAAAGTATTAAATTATAAATTTATAATTCATTAATTAATCTTCCATGAAAATTATTCATGCCCATAATCTAAATTTAAATGATTTTTCTATTTTGGTTTAGAAGTAATTGTTTATTTATGAGGTTATAGTCATGTCACCTTATATACCTTTGGTTAATTATGTTATTCCTCGCATGCCTTATGCTAGATTTTTACTAATAATCACCATATGATGGGTTCCTATACCATGTTTTATCGATATATATTGTTCTTTATAAAACATATCATTTATAAATTCAATATCATGAATTTAGAAAGGGAAATTCTTAACATTACAAAGAACAATAAAATGAATTATAGATCAAGGAATGATACTTACCCTTTATTTAATAGGTTTCCTCAGTGGTGATGTCATTTTTGGGTATATTGAAATAGAAAGGGTTCATTTACTCATTTCATATTGGTAGAATTTTTTTAAATGAAGTATTGTTTAATTTTAATTATAAAAAATGTTAAACTCTTCCTATATAGGCTATGTGTAATTGGGGTAGTGACTTGTAGAATAATGGTTACTCTAAAAGTTTTATATTATTTCAATATTTAGGATAACAATGTGGTGATGATTCTTCTAATGTAATTCTATAGAAAAGGAATTGTTGAGGCTCATGGATTTGATTCCTTACATCATTAATTCATGATTTCTTATATTTTATACTAGTTAGAAATTTATTAGATCATCATTTTTTATTATTATTTTTTATTTAGTGTCATAGTTATTGTTATTGGAGTTATCTTTAGTTTTCCATTTTGGTTGATTTCCTATCTATACTTTTCCCTTTCTCTGTTACTTTTCATGTCTATTATAATTTTTTAGGTAATAATTTATGAAAACTCTAGGTTTTCTTAGGTAAACAAATTTCTATTATTTTAGACTTCCTTTTCTTCCTTATTTTGGTTTATTCATGAGGTTTTCGGATTATGTGATTTATTATATTATGGTACTTAATATGGGATATATTAAAATTAGTTTCATTTTGGATATGAGGGTATGAGTTACTTTGAGTGTCTATGTTTTTCTAGGACATCTGGTAACACCACAAATTTTTATTCCTTAACTAGTTTAAAAAAATTATTTAATATGCAACACCAAAAAAATGAACAATACTTTATGTTATTAGGGAATATTAGTATAGAATAAAAAATATTAATGCATAATGATAATGAAATACGTAACAACGTTATGAAAAATACAAGAGGAATAAATTCACACATAAATAAAAAAATCCAAGAAATTGAAATATCCATCCTCATGGTTTTCTGTTGAAGATCATACCACTAATTATAAAAATTGAAAAAGGGAAAATTATTAGAAAATATTGTATAAATTGTGATGAATAAATAAAAATGTAGAATTAATGAATCCAATAAAATCCTGTAGGGTTATATATATGATTATAAATGGGTAATATGACTGTTATATGGCCATTGTAAATATATATGACTATTTAGAATGCATATAATCAATTAGTTTATTAAAAAAATTATAATGGGTATCTATTCCTTTTTTAGAAACTAATATTGTATTATAAATCATATATTTGACATGATTAATAAATAAAAAATGAACATTAAATAATAAAGGTATGATAATAAATCAAAATATAATCATTCATTATATAAGCCATCATTTTTATTAAAGAAATATTGTTTTTATAATGTTTTTTATATTTTTTGTAATGTTGTATTTTGGTATTTAGAAACTAAATTTGGTAAAATTGATTACATATTTGGAAATAGGGCATTAAAATTAGTTAATGATGCCAATTTTATTTTTGGTGAAAAAATAAGCTATCAAGGAGAATATTGAATGATGTCAGTAAATTATAAAAATGGTTAAATATATTATATGGTTAAAATTATGTATAAAACTTATAAAAATAAATATACATGTATATAAAGAGAGGAATCTCAGTCTCCCTTTTTTTCACTTATATGTTACATGTCATGATAAAATGACCTTCTATAAACATTGTGAAATGAGAAATTGAAAATATGCCACTCAAACCCATCTATAATAGGACCCATCCATTACCCATCAAGAAAAAACTTATATATTTTACTTTTAACTAGAATCCTTACCCATATTTCTTCTCCTAGATTCTTATCTATTTTTGGTTAGATTTTGGTCCTAAAAAGGTATTGTAAATAAACCAAAATAGGGATATCTTATTTAATTATATCCCCTTAGTCATATAATTTGATGTATATAATAGATTAGGATGTTTTGATATCATTTAAGTCATGTGATACATATATCATAGCATATGATATGATTATGATCTCATGTGAATGAAATTTTCCATGACTACTGAATTGTTTCCTTCAGCTATGAATCAACTAGTTGATTTATTTATTACGACACATATATGTAATAGTCATTTCAAACTTCCAAAATATTATGTAGCACCAATATTCCATGTGTTATCATAATTCATGTTGAATTCATAAAATTAGTGGTTTATCCTTAACTTAATTCATTGAATGATGGTGATAATATTAATTGATTTAATCCCCCTATTGAGTGTGTATCATTCCACCAATCCATATAATTGATACTCTATTCTTCCTAGTTCCCTTTTTTTATTTAGAGTAACTATTCATATACTATAGAATATCATAGGTCCATCTCATTGTGAAAAATGATTCTAGTGGAATTTGGATTCCATATAGAGGTAAGAGGTCACTAGCATTTTCTAAGTCATTACAGTAAATCAAACCCCTTTAAGTGCACTTGAGATAGATCTTTTTGTGTTTTTGGTTTAACTATTTACATTTTCTATTATTTACTACATGTTGTTTCATTTGTGATAGATCAGACTTATTATGTGTTTCTACCACTTCTATTATAATATTATGATCCTACAAAACCCATCAGTGGTGTCATATCCATGTTCATTAATAAATCACCATGTTATTTTATGATTTTTATAAAGAAAATTTATATTGTAGTCTACTTGGAAATTTTTGATGTAGGATATCATAATTCTATTTTTTTCATAGGGTATGATTGGTGTATATCATAATGTATGATACATTAAAAAAAATATAGTTGTTTATGTGTTGTAATCTATGATATGAAATATTCTTAGCTATGAGTGAAACCTAAGTATCATGAAAATAGAGCATCAAGTCATTGGTATCATATGGAATATATCATAGGATACAATTTTCCCATATATATGGGTCTACTATTACATATACACGACATTATATAAAATGTTCACTACCTTTTTATGACATTCTCATCCTCCACTTATAACCTTTACTTCTGAACTACTTGATACGTAAGGGTTTCAACATCATTATTATGTATGGGCTAACTCATACATAAGGTTATTCCTTTATGCACATAATTCTTATATATCGGTTTCATAATACATAAGGGATTACCTTTGTGTGGATTAATCTTATGTATGAGTTAACTTGTATATTTTTTCTTCTCCTTTTCCATAAGAAAATTCATATAAAGTTACGGTCTGATTGAATCAAAGATTATGATTGATAATCTCTCATATCAATTTTAAAATATGATTCAATAAAAAAACTAATAAAACTTAATATTTTGGCTATAATTTCATATAGTTTTTAATTTTTTTATAAAATAAAAGTGTTAGGCCTTATAAATAGGATATTTTTAGGCCTAAATAAAAAATAAAATATTAATATTAATATTTTATATTCAAAAAATAAATAAAATGTATATTTATTTATGGATTCCTTTATAATATTCATGTTTATAATTTTGTTATGAAATGTGAATATTATGTATTCTTTAATTTATGTGATAAATCGTTTCTTATAAATTTTCATTCCATGCATCACATACTAGGTACAACAATATAATATTTAATTTTTATCTACATTGAACTACTTTTTAATTAAATCTATTGGCTTGAATTTAGTTTTTGAATATATTTTATATATATTAGGTATTAAATTTATGATGAATTGGATTATTTAGTGAGGAAATTATCCTAGGGTAGATGGAATTTTGGTTGGACTTCCCACTGTCCTGGAGGCTCATACATTTTTCTAGAAATGTGGGGGTTGGATATTTATGGCCCCAAGCTTACTCATTTTATGATTTTAAATTTCATAAAATTATAAAAAAATTTATTAAAAGTATATATACCTTATATATATGATGAATTTGGATGTGTTTGAATATGTATGACTTCTATTTTTTCACAAGTAAAATAATTTTCTGTTTCGTAAAGAGTTTCACCTTAATATTGTGTGAACATATTAATATAGTGGATGGAATGGTGATTATAAAACTAAATTGTTAGAAGAATGCATATATAATGAAATAAAAAATTATATAATTAATAATTCATGAGATATATTAGTCATAAATTTAATATGCATATGATGTATGTTAAATTAGTCATTATTTAAAAGGAAACCCCTAAATACTTAGTGTGATATTCCTTCAAAAGTACCACATTTCAAGACCTTGATCATTAAGTATAGGTGACCCTAAATATTAGGTTCCCATGAATTATCTTTTTTAAGAAATGAAATTAATAATGTGAATCGAACCATAAGGTGACTTGTTTATGGAGTTTTCCTTAAGTCGCACTTATTTGGGAAACCCAAATATTAGGATACTAGATGAATAGAGTTGAGTGAATCCATATGATGGATTTTTATAAAGAGTTTTCCACTATGAAATAACATTCAATTTGGATTTTTGTAGAGGGATAAATCAACTTATGGGGTGATAATTAGTTTGTGAATACCAGTGGTTTTTTGGGTCTCTCAATTCCAGATTTATTTTTTCTACATGCCACCTTTTTTCCTTATTTCACCAAGATATTCTAAACCCTCAGAAGTCCAAAATGTTCCAAAGTTTTTGAATCACCAACAAACCCGAAAGATTGGTGTTCAGAGGTTTCTAGACATGTTCTTTATTATTTAAGGATTATGATGTTGTTTGGTATACAAATTAAGGTTTCTATGCATGGGGATGAATTATGTGGTATAGTTAAATCCTATCCAAACTAAAATTCCTTGTCTAGAACATTCATAATCATGCACTTCCCATGGATGAGGGGTTCATAATAAAGGGGTTTCTATTTCATAAAAATTTTCTTAAATTCGTGGACCCAAGTAGGATACTACCTCCCACCTTTTCTTTGAAAGTTAATGGGAATCCTGAATCTAATAGGATTTTAGTGCCTTTATAGGACAGGATGTGTAGGGTCTCTTAGGGGATGTGTTTCACCACTACTGGTTCAATAAATAGGCATACATCGTGCATGAGTGGAATTCAAGATCTTTGTTACTAGTAGAAGGTTGTTGGATCTTATGAAATGCATGGAACATATCCATACATCAGGTGTTTCCTAGTTCCCAGATAACTATGAAGGTTAGGGTGAGGTCCTTGGTAGTGGAGAAGGTGTTGTTTCTCAAGTAGGGAGATCTCTCCCCATCCATGTGGAGACTTGTGGTTGGAAGGGGATTAAATCTTTCAGTTCAAAGGGAGTTACTTCAAGGCAACTGGGTGTGCGGGAATTCCCATGAACCATACTTCAAATTAACCATCGATGGTCTTGTATGAATGGATGCATGAGGGGTGGGTGGGCTGTTCATGATCAACAAGGATCTATTGTTTTTTTCTTTTAGTGTGTGGTTTGGCCAAAGAGACTCCCTCATGGTAGAGGCCACTACCATGCTTCAGGGTATGGAATTGTGTCTCACCCACAATTTCATGTTCCACCAGGTAAAAATAGATTCTAGGATTCTCCTCAACTCAATACATGGTGTGTCTGCTACTCGTTGGGCTATCAATTATTTAATTCATAACTACAGGAGGCTTATTTTTAATATCATCAGTCTTACACACACTTGGAAAGAAGTAAATAGGGCTTCCAACTTCCTAGAATCCTGGGATACATCTAAAAACACATGTATTTTTTTTAGTACACGTACCCTTCCCCTAAATTGTGTTAACCCAGTTTGGTTTGATGCTTTGGTTTGCATTACTTTAGACTATCATGACTTGTTTCGGGATTCGGTCCTCTCTTCTAATTTTCAGTAAAATAATCTTAATATTGGATAGATATATGATATAATTGATAATATTTTCCCACTAGATAATTTCATAGCATATTTACATGATTAAAAAGTATAATTCATGATGAAATGGGTGTCTTATCTAACAAAATTGATATGATTCCTACAGTCATCTTTTTACTAGGAGTACTTTCATTTAAATTCTATGATGAAAAGATATTAAACATGATACTCACCCATTGATAGGTCTTTATTGTAGATTATGGCATACATCATGTTCATAATTTAGATATCTTATATGTATGTCCAACAAAACTATTTTAGATTTTTTCTAAGGTTGAGAAATTCTTTCAAAAAGAATAATTATGATCATTTGAATGTGAATGTAATAGAGACAAATTTATAAAACTTTGACTCCTAGGTATTAGATTCTGAGTGTGCATCAACAAATTTTATTCATAAACATAGAAATAGAGATAGGTGAGAATTAAATAAAGGTAAACCATGTCTATAATTTTGAAATGAAAGAAGTGTTTATATGTTAGATTTTGGAACTTATGTTCTATGTTTACTAATTGTTTTAATTATAGAATTATATTTTTTTTATAATGTTCTCTCTGTAAAAAAATTTATTTATAAATATTTGTTGGAAAATGTGGGATTCACATTCATTATTAAGAACAAGAGTTGTTTTATATATATAAATTAAATCTTTTATGGCATCAGGAATATAGTAAATGGTTTATATATTATGAATATGGATAATCCTATCTAAAATATTCAGAATAATAAGGTAAGGATTCATTCATACCCCAAATACCTTTTAAATTATCACCTTAGACATATAAATGATAAATGCATTCAAAGACTCCATATTTATGGGTTTTTGTGATAATTTGATTATGAATCATTTGATAAATTTGAATATTTTCTATTTGGTAAATTGATCAAAGAAGCATTTAGTGGAAAGGGTGAAAGGGCTAGTGGAACATTAGATCTTATACATAATTATGTATGTGTACCAATGAGTATTAAAGTATGTGGTGGGTCTAGGTAATTCTTAAACATTATTGATGAATTAATCCTATATGGTTATGAGTTTCTAATGAAATACAAGTATGAAACTTTTGAAAAGTACACAGAGTTTTAGAATGAAGTGAAAAATAAATTGGGAAATAGTATTAAGATTATACTATCAGATTAGGGTAGAAAATTCTTAATTAGGGAATTCACTGATTATATGAGATATTTTTTAATTTTTCTACAACACACTCCTCCTTGATTATAATAGTGGAATGGTGTGTTTGAGAGGAGGAATGGTACATTTTTTGATACGTTTGATTGATGATGAGATAGTTTGACCACACTTCAACATTCTAGGGATATGCACTATAAACTATTCCATTTCTACTAAACCTAATTACATATAATGTGTAACTCCCTAATATTTTATAATATATTTCCTTTTCAATAATTTTTTTCTTCAATAGTTTTCATTACATGCAACACTGAGTTTTAGCAAACTACGATATACTATTTAAATATTATTATGTGACATTAACCACCTAGCCATTGGATTGATGGGCATGGATAGGATTAAAAAATTATTAAAATTTATGGATTACACATTTATAAAATTAATTTGTTGGTTTTCAAATAATTATAAATTAAAATAAAAAACATTTGAAAATAAAGAAGTTGTTTTTCTAAAAAAATAATTTTTTTGTGTACAAATATCTTTTATTATAATAAATTAAATAAATCACTTTTTGTTAATGATTTTAATAAAATTTATATATTATTAATTTAATAAAAAAATTAACAATAATCTAATATATTTTTAGGCATGTTTTAATAATTAACACATTTTCCTGCTTAAAAATGTTTTTTCTAATAAGATATTTTCATCACTTTTTTCACACTTATTATAAAATTAATTTCTACCAATTAAAATTATTGAATTTGATAAAATAAATTCTAAATTTTTAATCATAATTTTTAAATTTGAAAGATATTAAAATTTTATTTTTGGTCAATATGAGTAGTAACCTTGGTAAAATGTATCACCTCAGTAAAGAAACAATCGTGTAAATATGGTTTAAACCAAAGTGATATAGCCATAATTTGTTATCTTAATTGCTATTTGAATAATTAAATTTTACCCTTATAACCTTATACTCAAAATTGATATTCTTAAAATATAATTTCCCATAAAATGACCTTTATAGTATTTGAAATAAAGAAAGTTACAAGCTGTAATTTTCTTAGTTTTAAATATATTTTACATGTCCATATAGGTGGAAAAGCATATTATGAAGAAAATATAAGTGTATATTTTAGATTATGAAATTATTTTCATGATTTAAATTTATTTATAATTTTTATTAATTATATAATGATCTTAAATTCATATAAAACACCAATGCAATATTTATTCAATTAATAAAAATATATAATAAATGATTTCAAAAATATTAAAAGTAATATAATTTGAGTGAATTAATGTGTGCCGAAAATTATTTATATGAAAATGACATATTATTATAGTGATAAATTATTATATTCAAATTAAAACTTTTTATTTATGTGTTTAAGTCAAATTAAATGAATAATGTCTAAATTAATAATAATGATATATTATGAAAATAATATTTTATTAAATTATTTTAAAATTATTAAAATATTTAAAGAGGACAATTAAGATGAAATGTGGTCAAAACTTTCATCCCATATCCATTTATATTCCATTTGGAACCATTTTTCTTGAAAATTTCTTTATTATAATTTAATATTTTAAGAAATTCCAAGTGTGTTTTCTCCCTCCCTTATAAAAGGATGTCCCTCCTTTCTATCATTCACACCACATTAATCCTTAAATTACAAACAAAAACATAACAATTTCTCTTAAAAAGTCCCATATACATATTATAGAGGTGTTTTTGTCTCAAAATATCAACATTATGATCCTTAAGAGGAGATCCAAAGGTGTTCTTTTAAACAAGATGTAATCACCTTAACTGGTCACTTTCTTTTTACTTATTATTTTACCTCATCTAAATATATAGTATTTAACATAAAATAATAAATTAATTATATTAAATATGTGTAAATGTTATTATACTTATGAAACCAACATTATACACCCTCATTTTTATCAAATGGGAAGTGAAAGTATTGCTCGTGCATATATACAACTTACCGTCTCCACATAGAAATACAATTCATTTTCTATCATCATCTTTCATGGATGGTTATTATGATGGGTTTAAATTTTATACATTATATTTTTGAAGAAATTATTATTCTATAATTATAATATCATATCTACATCCTTACCTTCAAAACCATTATAAAATCACAATGTCGGTCATGCGTACATGTGGACTACCACCTCCACAGAGCAATACGATTCATTTTTCATTTATATTTTAATTAGATGGAAATAAGGATGGATTAAATGAATATATATGATATATATGATATAATAATGATTCTTTAAAGTTTAATTATTATTTACCTTCTTTTTTCCATCTGTCGAAAAATAAAAATAGCATTTATGCGTACGAATGCTTTTCCATCTCCATAAACGATGAAATTCTTTTTCAATCTCTACCATTATAGATGACTCTAAGTATATATATATAAAATGAATATATATTATTTAATAAATATGTATGTAATTTTTTTATGTAAGTATAATAAATTTATATTTATTATACAGGAGGTTATAATTCTTTTTAAGCAAGTGGAACTCGGGGTAAGGGTTTTATGTTACAATCTCATTGTTTACCAAGATTATTTATGATTAAGTTAATTATGATGAAATATTATTATCTAACTATCAAGAAACTTGTGAATTTTATTATCCTTCAGTTATTTCTATAGAATACATGCTATCCTTCCATTTTCATCACATAAATAACTCAAGACACCGAAATAACGTTTTTAAGGAAAAATGAGTTTATTTTTCCTTTTGGTTGAAATTCCTTTCTCCAAAACATCCTTGTTTTCTAAAAAGGTTTAAATGATATTTTTAAAATTATTTAAGGATTTATTAAATATTCTTTTTCCATGTTTTAATTTTATAAAAAAATTATAAGGAATATTATTTTCATTTTCTAAATGAGGAACTTTTTGACTTTTTTGACAAAAATATGAATGAAATGATTTTTTAACTTAGACGGTATGAATGAAATTTAATCCCATCATAGCCACTAAATTATTTTAAGATTTATTTATAAGTTTCTATAATTATTTTCAAATAAAATATTTTCCATAATATTTTGGAATTTTTTATATTTAAAAGAATTTATTTCAAAATAAAAAGGTTATTTTCCTCAAGAATGCTTTAAATAATATTTTAATTCATCAAAAATAATAAACATAAATTTTTATTGTTCTTTTATGGGGATATGATCCTAGTATACCATCCTTGTTATTTTAATATATGTCTTATATTTAAGATGACATTGTGTTTATGAAACCCATTTCATTCCCACGGGTTATTCATTGATGAATGTTTATAAAACCCATTTCTTTTCATGGGTTCTGAGATATTGAATGTTTTTTTATATTACAGAACACAAATATATTATTTTCATTATGTGACAAGTGGAAAATATATCTATCTCAAATTTATTAGATAAGTATTGATATCTCGTGTGATAAATAGGACTGGAATGAGGAGTGAACCTAGTTCAGTAAGAAACATAGTCCATTAATAGTCTTGTGAGTGAACCATGACTACTATGATGGTTTGGGGAGTGAACTCAATACACTATGATAGTCCTAGTAGTGAGCCTTGACTATTAAGGAAATGATTTTATATGCTTATGTGTATACCAAAAATCTATGTCTCGTGCCTATGTTATTCTCTCATACATGCAATGTTATGAAATTTTATCGAAAATAAAAGTGGGGACAAGCACCAAACATGTTCTAGAGGTCTGAATTAGTGAAGTCCCACAAATTCCCCTTGTACAAGGTTAACATACTCCAGTAGAAGGGATCTAGTACTATTAAAAATAATGTATGGTATACTTGGGTTTCCATAGAAATCCATGTAGTCTTCCACCACGCTACCCTCTCTCCAAATATATGCAGTGTTTTTTTCTTTGGTAATAAGAATCCTACACTTGTGAAAAATATAAATAATATCCCAAGTAATGGAGATCCATACTTGGATTGACCTATGAATAATTGAGAAACTGGTCTCCACCCATTCCAAATAAAGACTATGAGAGATACATAAATACAAACCTTTGAGCATGGTAATGGATTCATCCTTAAGAAAAACACCATGGACAAGTAATAAGTTAAAATAAAAGACAACCAAACCATTATGATTATGAACATCCCCTCCCCCCACATGGATCCCCCAATACATGAACCATTAGTATGCATATTAAATACACTATGATGGGTTCCATTTAATCCATTCAATTGTTCTAAAAACCTAGTAACCAAGAGAGCATGTACTCTACTAGCCATGAGCCTTCAAAGATAGGGGGATATATCCCAGTAGTTAAGAAGAAAATCCAACTTCACTACTAAGTATAGTGCCTAAATCTTCAGTTCCATCTATGATCTAGAAAATCTTCATACCTATCTTAATTTTGTGCCTTTAAAATATCCCATAAATCATTTACAATTATAAATGATCTTGATATCATTTCATACACATTATCATCTCAGCAATGAAACCAATAGTGGTAAAAAGTTATCACTAGAAATACCCTGAATTTTTATACTAATAATGTTTCTAAAGTCACTCCAAATCATGTTCGCCCATTCCCCTTAAAATAATAATTAAAAGAATGACTACTCCTTAGGTTCACAATAGTATGATAAATTAGAAGTAATGGATATCCCCTTACGACATACCCCCACATTAGTAGGAATCATGCAATTAAAGATGTGCCAGATGTGGAAATTCATTTTAGCAGAAAAAATGTTGATCCTTGTACTCCCTCGTTTGGTATCTCTTCTTCTTGGGATGATATATAAAATGGAGATCCCCTTACTCCTTAGTTTGGGATTATTTGACTGAGAATATATATATATATATATATATATATTATTTTCAGTTTCCATTCCTTGGGTTTAGATTACTCACTTTCCAAGAGAGGTGAAGACATGTGGGGTACGACATATGCTTTCTGTTTTTAGTTTCTCGTGGTTAGATGAGTCTACTCTCTGGATATAGGTAGCAAAGACTCGATGAATAGTTCATATTCTTACCAATTCGATCTCCTTGTGTTTGGAAGAGTTATCTTTCACTCTCCTATTGGGTTAAGATGTACTCTTTTCAATGTACCTTGTTATATGTACTTCTTTCCTCTTTAGTTGTATCTCTTACTACTCTCTCTCCCTTTTTGGGGCGTTCTATTAGGTATGTATATACTCACCCCTATATTAGATTTTCTCAACAAGTGTCTTGTCTTTTTCAGATGATGGATAGTTCAATCATGAATTCATAGGAGCTTAGGAATACATAATGTTTGGAGCGCATACGATTGTTGTTTCATGGGATTCAAGAGTGGGGCACTCTCAGTTGTTTTACTTTTCTAGTTTTTTCAGGTTAGGACACATTTCTGGTTGGGCATGTATTTTTTTCCCTTTTCTATTCAGTTTACACTATCGTATAGCATATTATCTAGAGGTCCATGCATGTTTCGTTTATATATAGAGGTGTTACATCTTTTATTTCTTTCCCTATGAACTTTTGAATCGAGTGGGATGTGTTTGTGTGTGTGTTTTTTTAGGTTCTTAGGAAAAAAATTCCTTGAGTTAGTTGTGCCTTAAGAAATTGACTCCATCCCCTGGCCTTTAGAGGTGGGATAGAGGTAGTTGCAACTTGATTCCCATCTTGGACCAGGTCATGAAATAATTCCTCAGTAAGGTTGAACAAGGTATATGTCAATGATCACTTAATCATAATATGAACAAAATGGTATGAGAACATGAGTTTAACTTTTGAAAACCATACCTAGAAAATCATATATCATAAACATTAGTCATGGCATAAAACATGGAAGATCATAAAACATAAATCAGAAAGGGGTCAAATAACATGATCCATTAGAGAATAACATTGGCATAAGAATGAAGTTTTTGGATACACATAAGAATAGAAATTAATTTCCTTAGTCAAGGCTCACCACCAATACTATCATATAATATTGGGTACACTCATTATTCCATAATATCCTTAGTCAAGTTACACTATCAAGACTATCAGGGTGTATATATTTCTTTACTAAACTGTGTTCACTCCCTATTCTAGTTTTTATTATCTCATGAGATATCCTTATTTAGCCAATTCATTGGAGGGATATATAATTATGGGACCACCTATCACATAATGAAAATCATTATTAGGTGTAAAAAGTTTCATAAAAAAATTATCATATTATAACCCATTTAAATAAAATGGGTTTCATAAACATTTCATCATAACATAACTCATGGAAAAGAAACAAACTTCATAAAGGTTTCATCATAACTTAATTAACTCATGAGAAAGAAACGGGTTTCATAGAATCATCCTAAATTTATCATCATCAAAATCCATCCAAATAATTAAATTATAGGGTATAATTGGATCATATCCATAGTAAATCATAATTAACATCAAATGATGTTATCATATATTAAAGATGTCTTTAAAAGATCACTTGAACATTTATTAAGTAAAATAATATTTTCGATTTGAAATCAATTTTTTAAAATATATAAATATCCAAATATCAAGGAATTTTTTTTTGAAATGAACCATGTAAAATTGTAAATGAATCTTCAAAGTATTAATTGGTCATGAAGGTGTTAAATTTTGTTTATACGATGTATGTTAAAACAAAGATTCATTTCACATTGTTTGTAAAAATTTAAAGCACCTCTTATGAAAAACGATAAGAAGATTCCTTTTCAAACACTTTTTTTAAAATAAATTATGGGTAAAAAATTAATTTCAAAAATAATTTGATAATACAAAAAATATTCTCGAAATAATTTTGAGAAAATATGGATATGAAAGAAAAGGGATTTTCAATGGAAGAGAGAAATAAATTTTGTTTTCCTTAAAAACATTCTTTCGATCTATTGATTTATTAAATAGATGAAAATGAAAGGAAAACATGTAATCCAAATAAATATATATATTAGAATAAAATTCATGGGATTATTAAGAGATATTCCATAAAATTTCATCAATGTAAATGTAATCATAAAAATTCCGATATAAAATGGGATTGTAACATAAATCTCAGGCCTCAAGTTTGACTTATGTAGAAAAAGTACTAATATCCTTTATAATAAATTTAAATTTATTATAATTATATAAAATATTCATTTAAAAACTTATAATATCATATATTATCCACTTATAACATTTATACACCCGTTTATTAATAATTCCTTGTTAAAATCATCATTTCTAGGTGTTAATTGTTTCATTTTTCATAAGAATTTCAGTTCAGTGGTTCCGGTCCTTGTACTTTGGTCATGGTTCCATCATTTAAAAAATTGTAATCATGATATAAACATCATATGTATTCATTAAATATATATATATATATATATATATATATTATCATCTATAAAAGGTGGAGATAGAAAAATGAATTACATTGTTCATGGAGACTGTAGGTCGTACGTACGCATAAACGATGTTTTCATTTTTCAATGGATGAAACAAAAGAAAGGTAAATAATAATTAACCTTTAAATAGTCATTATTAAATCATATATATCATATATATTTATTAAATCAACTCTTATTATCATCCATGTAAAAAGGAAATGAAAAACGAATCAGATCGTTTTGTGGAGGTGGTAGTCCACATGTACGCATGAGTAACATTATTGTTTTCCAATGGATGGGGATGTAAGAAAGCAGATATTATATTATAATTATAGAATAATAATTATATCATAAATATAATATATAAACATTAAATTCATCATAATAATAATCCATGAAATATGGTGATAGAAAATGAATTATATCGCTATGTGGAGGCGGTAGTCTACACGTATACACGAGCGGTACTTTCACTTCCCATTTGATGGAAAATATGGTGAATAATGGTGGTTTTATAATATTAATAAAAAAATTATATTTATGATATTTAAATTATTATTTTATGATGAATAATATAAATTTATAGGAGGTAGAAGAATAAATAATTTGAAATAGGTCAGGTAGGATGATTACCTCTTCTTTGGTGGGCCTCCTTTAGATCCCTTCTTAAGGGTCCATTGAATGGTATTTTAAGTTAAAAAATACCTCTAATTCATATATATGTAATTTTATAAGACAATATGGCAAGGTTTTTTTGATATAGATGTATCAATGTGGTGTAAATAAGATAAAGGAGGGACACCCTTTTATAAGTGGGGGGGATGACACACTTTGAATTTCTTAAAAGATTAAAATATAATAATGTAATGATCGATCCAAATGCTTCCAAATGGCAGCTAATAGAAGGTAGGATAGGATGAAGTTTAAATATGGATATATAGTGGTATTTAGAAAATTTTTAATAATAAAACTTATCATTATATCTTGTTTAACCCCCCATGCTAACCCATTTTAATCTTAACCGCACTAATAAATTTTTACAGTTTTTACGATTCATTACGACAAAATTGAAATTTGCATCATTACCCAACTTGGAAATTTTTATTCCAAATATGGATTCCATTTCATAAAATTTAATTCAAATAAGTGGTATAATCTAATTTAAAATTAAACCTACAAAACACGAAGAAAAGTAGTTTCCATAAGAATTGTTTTTTAAATTATAAAAATATTTTATAGAAAAATACAATATAAAATTAATTATAGTGACATTAATTGAATTATTTATAATATAAATGATATATAGTTACTTTTAAAACTATTTTAAAATAAAATTTACATTTTTAAATTCTTTAAATGAAATGTTAGTTTTCAATAAAAATCATTATTTTTCACTATTCATTGATAAATCAATCTTTTAAAAAATTCAAAAATTCAATCTAAGTTAATTTTGACATGATTATTTAAAGATTAAAGTTCATTTATTCAAATTATTTTTCTTAAGTTTTCAGAAATCAATTATATTATTTGATCATGAAAATCCCTAGAAACTGTTTTTTAGAAAAATGTACTTTAAAATCATATAATTACTTTAATAAAAATTGAATACTTATTTATTAATACATTTTATATATCTAAAACCTCTATATATATATTTTTTCAAAATTTAGTTATTCATATTTCTTCTTCCAACTTAATGGCTAGGTTATAATGGTATAATATATTATATTTCATTAAGGATCAGGGTTGCATGTATTGCAAGCTATTGAAGAAATTAAATTTATTTGAAGAGAATATCATAAAATCCTGGGGTGTTACAAAATAGAATTTTATTTAGGCTTCATATTTTTTATTTAAATTTAATAACTTTATTCAAATATTTTATAGGCACTAAATCATAAATTTTCTTGACATTTAATTCAAAAGTTAGTTTAAAAATTCATTCATTTTGTTTAATAAGATCAGCCATATCCCTTTTTGTATTTCCATTCTAGATTTTTATTATCTTTTTCTATGTCTTCCACAAATTCAATCATTTATTCCATATATAAAAAGAAATATTCTTATTAATCGAAATAATCAAAAGAATTTAAAGTCTCAGTTGTTAAAGCATAACTAGCCTTAATTATAAACATTTTATATTTGTAGTAATAGTTACGATGAATCTGAAAATCTTATTATTATCATCACTATTCAAACTAATTTCAGAAGAATAATCTACACTAGCAGTCCAAGTGTCAGTAGCATTCAATGTTTTATTTCCTTTGTATTTTTTTTATTTTCATTAATCCTTATCCTTTTTATTCCACCTAGGAAAATTGGTGTTGATATACCCTGAATTATTGTATTCATAAAAATTGACATCATTAGAATCTTTTTGATATTATTTCATACTAGATATTTTATATATGTCCTTCCTAGATTTTCAATTATTATATAGAGCTACTCTTTTAATAAATATAATGCCCATCCATTTGGATAATTGAGAAAAATCATCTTCACTGGGTTTCATATCACTACCATCTAGATAATGCTTTAATGTTGTAGTAGTATTATTAAATCCCTTATTATTTTTATCTTTTTCAACATCTCTCATAAGAAAATTTTAATGCATCATCAACATTTTAATTTCCTCTCTAGGATGAAAATAAAAGGCTTGATAATCACCTCTTACCATAGGACTTTATATTTTTAAAACATTATATGTTCTAAAATGCATGACTTCCAATTTCTTCCAACTTCTATAATATTTTTCACATAATGAAATCTAATTATAGATATTTCTTATCATAAATAATAACAGTGTGTTCTAAAAACTATATTTTATTTGAGACATTAAATTCTCATCAGCTATAAAATTTAGAACCATCATATGGTATTTATAAACTCTATTCTTGATAATATAATTCCTTATTCAATATATCCAATATTCAAAATATTTTCCATTGAATATCATTGACCGATTTAGATTCAGTGTGCCAAGAGTTCCTATAGGATGATTTATTTCCAAAAAAATATTCCCTATTTATACATTAGTATAATGAAAATATAGAGACATTCTATGATACCAAATGTTGTAAGATAGCTTTAGGAGGTGGTAAATTGTAGATTTAAAAAATATTATAAAATAAATCCATCTTATAAGTCAAAAGTTATGATAGGGTGGCTCTCATCTAATTAAAATAATGCAGTGGAAATGTAACTAACAATTCAGATTGAATGCTCACTCTGAAAAAATTTAAGTTAAATAGACCTATGAAGATAGAATAAAAGTTAAGTCCATAATTTAAAAAAATGAAATGGAGTTTCAAACATGAAATATAGAAGACCCCTAAACTTTTATCAAGTAGGATATTCAATTTCCTTTTCACATAACTTCTTTACTTTTTATCCAAAGTGGTGGGTGGATCAATTACTTAATCAAAATACATAAGGTTCTAAGAAAGAACCACTTTGATTAATAATAGGGAGAAGCAATATCTTATCCCCAGATCTTCTTAGATCATCCTAATTAACACCACCAAGTCCTTACCCCATGACTTATTTTATTAAAAAATATCTAAAAAGTATTAAACAGTTATAAGAATAAAATCTATGTGCCTTCACAATGAAACTCTCTCAAACAGAGGTAAAAAACTTAATAACTGAAAAAATAGAGGTAGAAGATGTCATGCTCAATCAAATATATCATGATGAAAGATTTCAATAGTAATATTGGGTTTCAATCTTTATTTATAGACAAATGATAATTTCACCATTATAACAAACACTCTAATAATATCCATTGTTATTTATCTTTTTTATAAGTGTATTTATTTTTTACATTTTTTATAATAAAAGTCATTGACTCTAATAATTTGTATTGTTAATGTGTGAATATACACCATATGTTTTCTTCATTATTTTAAGAATACTATATGTTATGGGGGATGAGAAAAAGATGTGTAAATGGTCATTATATCCACTAAAAAGAAGTATTTCCATAAAGGAAGGTGATCATGGCGCACTTCAAGAGCACAAAACTGCAGAACCAAGCAAAAATGAGGCTTTCAAAACTGATAATTAACTTTACACATCATGTAATCATTACATGTTATAAACTGGTGAAAGTCATGAAAGTGATACAAGTTATAAAGTGGAGGAAAGAATCCTGGAATGAAGATGACATGTGCCATGCTGTAACACATTTGAAGATGACCTAGAAACCTAAATGTTGTGAATTCGGTGCATCTGGTGCAACATTTACATGGCGTGTAATCACTACATGATGTGTAAATGTCAATACAGTCCAAAAAAGGCCAGATTCGGCATATTTTGCAGTTTTAACATGTTTTAAGACCTAGGACCTACCTATGACCGCCTTTTGACCCATCCTTAATGTCATTGATTTCTATATGAGCCCATATAGTCTATAAATAAAGATTTGGGTTGTTTCTGTCATGGATATCCTAAAGGCTAAATCTTAGAGTGAGAGATTGCACTATGAAGGTTCTGCACTGATTCCATCTCTGTTTTTTCATTATTCATTCTTTTTTTATTTCTTCCCTCTTATTCTCACATCCCTGGGATGATGGGGTAAACCTGCCTTGTTCTAGGGTTATTTAGCTAAAGGGGTAAGGTGTTGTTGGATTTATTTTTTTCCCTTTATTCGTGTATTTGGATTTTTGTGGTTTTTCAATCAATTCCTAATCCCTTTCTTTAAATTTTATCATGACCATTGGTATTTGAATCTAAAAGGAACATTAAAATTGCACAACTGATTACCCTAAAAGAGGCGTGACCATTTTAAAATTTAGCAGAATCAGGTTTAAATATGTATCAAGAAAAACTTTATTTGGTGAAACCCTAAATTACCGGACCAATGGAAATAGGGTATTTTAATGTCAAGGAGAGGATATCATGACCATTGGACCTCCCTCGTCTTGACTTTGACACCAAACATGGATTAATAAATTTCTTTCTAAAATCCAATTACACCTAAACCCTGAAACTACAAAACCCAGGCATGCTTTTAAATCTGATTTCAAACCAATCGATCTAATTTTCTTTTGTCATTCTCATTCTTTAAATCAATCAAACTCATATTTTCCTCACTTATTTCTTTAAATAAATCAAATTTTTTTAAAACATAAATAAACTAATTCATTTTCTCTACATTTTTAACCTGGAACATTTCTAACACTACATTTTAATTAAGTATATATCATAGTTTCATTTTTAATATATTTGTATTTTGATTAGACCTATAGAGAAATAACAATGCCCTTTGGGCCTGTCAAATTTTTCATTGTTTCCAGGGATGGTTGCTTTTTAGTTTTTTGGTTTTTAATTTTAATTTTAATTTTTTTAATTTATTTCAATTCCACTTTTTACGTTGGGTATTTTTTGCTACAATTATCATATTGAAATAATTAATGCACAACTATAACACTCAGACAAAGTGAAAAGACATCATTGAGTCTACCCACCATTATAAACCAATCTCAAAGATTAAATTCAGTCCAACCATGGTGGTCGCTGACTAAAATCAAGCTACTAGAGGAGTTTTGCAAAGAGATATAGGGATGAAGACGTTTGTAGGCTATGGGCTTCCATCGAATACAGAATTAAAAACAAGAATCCTAGCACCCTCTATTATTGAAAACCATTTAGAGATCAAGCCTATAATAATTTCAATGATCTCAAACAACGTGAAATTTACCGAACTACCACATGAATATCCAAACACGCATCTGGGAAGCTTCCTTGAGCTCTGTGACACATTCCAACTCTAGAATATTTCAAGCGATGCAGTAAAACTCTGTCTTTTCTGATTTTCATTATAAGAGTGAGCTCGGGATTGGATCTGAATCATATCTTCACATTCTATCACTATATGGGATTATATATCCAGGAACATTCTTAGCTACTTCTTTTCACCTTCTAAGTCAATGAACATACAGGTAAACATACTAAACTTCTATCAATTTGAGTATGAATTAGAATACTTAGCATGGGAATGTTTTAAATATTTGACTCGTAAATGTCCCCATCAGGGTATAGAGTTGTGGTTGTTAATCTAATCTTTTTATAAGGTTTTTTCATAGGTAAATAATTCAATTCTTGATATTACAGTTGGAGGACCACGGATGAATAAGTTACATGAAGAAAGATGTGGATTATTAGATGAAATTAAAAGAAATAGTTTCCAATGGAAAGGAGAAGGGGTGAAACAGAAAGGCATTCACATAATCAACAACAATTACTGGATGACAATGCAGTAGGAATCATTAACCAAGAAGATGCACATCATGATGGGCCAGTAGTAAAACCCCCAAGGTTTGTTTATAGAAGATGTAAATTATATTGATTATAATCATGGTAATTAATTTTAAGGTTGGAAGCCTCAACAACAACAATGACAAGGATATCAACAAAGGCCATAAGGGTGCCAACAATAAGAACCCTAAGGGCCCACATTGACAAGCTAGGTCTATATGTTAGAAGAGACGATGGCTACATTCATGACCACAACTAGGGTTGTACTCGAGGAAAAAAAAGAATAATAAACGATCCAAAAGGATCCCTTGAGTAATATGAAGAATAAAGTTTTCCAAATTACTGACCATCTTAGAAAGATACCTAAAGGGATACTACTAAGATTCCCTAAAGTACACCCACATGAATATTTAATAGTTTTGTTTCTTAGAAGTGGGAAGAAAACACAAAAAAGTGGTTTAGAATTTACAAGATAATAACTAGTGGGATAAAGTGAAAAAGAATTAGAAAGTAACAAGGAACAAGTAGCTGAATAATTTGAAGAAGAACCACCATAGTAAAATCCAAAAATATATTTTCCAGAATGAATGGTGCAAGTTAAGAACAACATGAAAAATGGTGAATTTTGGAAACAATTTAAAAAATTGCATATTAATATTCTATTTGCAGAGGCTCTTAAAAATATTCCAACCTATGAAAATTTTATAAAATATATAGTAACAAATTAGAAGAAGCTAGAGGAAATTGGAACCATCCCACTCACACAATAATGTTTGAGGGTGGTATCAAGGGACCTTCCTAAGAAGCAATTTGATCTAGGTATCTTTTCAATTACCATCTTTATGGGAGCTAAAAAAATGTTTAAATCATTGTGTGGATTAGGTGTGAGTGTCAATATCATGTCGTACATAACATTCAAGAGTTTGAAACTGGAAGTACTAAAACCCACAAGAGTTTTACTTCAATTAACAGACTCAACAGTGAATTACCCCCGAAGAGTCATCAAGGATATCCTGATAGAAGTCTAAAAATTATACTTCCTCATCAACTTATTAGTGTTGGATATGGAAGAGGAGTGAAATCCACTCATTCTAGGGAGACCATTTTTATCCATTGGGCATGCGTTGATCGATGTCTAAAGTAGAGAACTCTTTCTAACAGTTGGTTATGATCAAGTAAGTTTCAACATCCACTAGAAAATGAAGAACTACGATGTGGAATAGGACAATGAGTTTGGATAAGAAAAAGCACCCAAATTTGAGGGTATTGCTGAAATTAAATAGGTACACAAGTAAGCTACTATTGTGAAAGAGGATGCTCAAATAAAGAAGAAAGAGAATGTGAGGACCAAAATCACTAACACCGATGGAGCGACCGACTCAACCACATTTTAGAAAGGACAATAAGTATGGATGGTACTTGACATTCAATTTAGTTCATCAGGATGGAGGAATAAATTGTGGATTGATCCAATAGAGATTAAGTAAGTAAAACCATCAGAAATAATTAATTCGTTTGGAGAGGAATAACAGGGACCAACCTACATGGAAATGACAAAACTTAGACCATTTATGGACACTGACTAGGTAAAAAAATTCAATCATCCATCACATGATCTAAAGTTAAATGAGGTATGGCTGATCCAATGATGATAAAAAAGTGCTTCCAGGAGGAAACTTGATTTTTTTGTATTTTATCTTTATTTGTTATTTTGGTGTGTGTGCTCTATCTTCAAATATTTCAACATTTATTGATTATGGCATGTAATTTCACTTCTTTATTTTAATTCTTTCAAGATCATCAAGGCCAAGGATGGAAGCAAGCGGCATGAAGCACAAAAAGAAGCTACAAGACCATTACACGTTGTGAATTGGTACAAAAAGAACATGAATATCCAAATTTAAAGCTTAATTCAAAATGGGAGTAAGTGTTTCAATATTCAATTTTTATATTATATTCCCCACATTCAACTATTTTAGTGCATTAGCGTCCAATTTCATTCCCACACTTGATTCATTATTTAATCAACCAAACTAGGAGACATAAACTGCCTAGGATAATTGTCATTCCATGAATTTAAATTTCTTTTTCAAAAAATTTGAATGAGAAGAATGTGAAAAATAATTAGTAGAGATGATCATGTCTATTAGGATTTGACAAAGCATGATTTAGAGGAGCATGTTGATTTTGGTAAATAATATTTTTCTGAAATCTAGTCATGCTTGAAATTTATAATATTTTCATTAATTAATTTAATTATTAATATTCATTACCATGAGTAGTTTTCTCAACCATTCATATAATTCCTAAGACATCCTCTGAGCTAATATTTCACATTCTTTTTACGGTATATTTCTTGTGAAAATTAGGCATGTTCTCTTATATAACTTTTTTTAATATTATTAATGTTATGACTGCATAGAATCACTTTTAATATAATTGAGGCATCTTTTGTTAGCCATTATCATGATACCCAAATTACATTAATCCATTTTAAAGCCCATAGAATCCATGAACTTCCTTGTTAAGAAAGATTCATGTTACAAGCCTATCTTTTCCTTTTCTACCTTGCTTTAAATATTTTTCATTACTATCTTAAATAATAGTGGGATAGATGGATATTGGTGAAAGGGATGAATAATTTGTAATGAATAAGTGTGGGAAGAATTTTCATGAGATTTGGGGAAGGCACATTCATTTTATTTATTGAAAACCCTCTTGTAAAAAAATGGGTTGTGTCTAGGGAAATTCAAAAATCACCATTGTATGATCGGTGATCTTGTTATAATGATTATAGATAGTATCATGAGGAGATCATTTGGAGTCGGTTTCTAGTTGTGAGATTTGTACCTATCACAACTTTCAAAAGAAAAAACAAAGAATATATATATATATATAATAATAAAATAGTATGTTTCATTTATTTCATTTCATCTCTTTTTGAGCATGTTCTAAGATACAGGGGGAGAGGATAATTTTATTAAGTTTATTTTTATTATCATGTAAATTAATCTAGATACCAACCTTCCTTTTGAGACTTACTTGATTTAAATCATTTATCTACCTAACCTAAGCCTCAAAGTTATTTTATCATAAATGATTAAGTCCATATGATTACTTGTGATTTTTCCTTTACACGGTGTATATTTTATATGCTTTGCAAGCATATGGTAAGTGACATGTTCTTGAGGTATGTGTGTCACTCTATTAATTCTTTTAAAAATGAGGCATTGATAAATTTTCTACACATGATGATCAAACATTTAAATTTCCATTTGATCAATTGTTTTTATTGACATTAAATTTAAAGCATGGTAGAGTAAGAATTCACTATAGTATGTTGAGATTCCATCATCGAGGAAAAGTGTAAATTCAAGTGTGTGGGGGTTTGATTAGTGTATTTATTGTTTTCATTTTTTATAATAAAATGAATTGATTCTAATGATTTTTGTTGTTAATTAATGGTTATACGTCTGATGTTTTTTTTTGTCAGGATGCTATATGTTATGGGAGATGAGAAAAAGACATGAAAACAATCATTATATCAACTTAAAAGATAGATTTCCACATAAACGGATGATCATAGAGAACTTATAGGGATAGGACTAAAGAACAAATAAAAAATGAGGATTTTGGAGTTGATAACTAACTTTACACATTGTGTAATCATTACACATCATGAACTGATGCAATGCGTGAATGTAATACAAGTCATGAAGTGTTGGAAAGAATCATGGAATAAAGATGACATGTTTTATGGCATGACAATATGTTTCACAGCATGACGCATTTGAATATGACCTAGAAAGTTGTATGTCATGAATTTAGTACACGTGGTGTAACATTTACTTGTCATGTGATCACTACATGATTTATAAAGGTCGAGACGGGCAAAAAATGGCCAGATTCAATGTATTTTGTAGTGTTGACCTATTTTAAGACCTTTGACCCACCTATTAACACCTTTTGACCCTTCCTTAATGTCATTTATTGTTGTACGAGCCCAAATGGAGTCTATAAATAGATAGCTAGATTGTTATTGTCAGGATTATGTAAAGACCAATGTTTGGAGTGAGAAGTTGCATTGTGCAAGGTCCTCACCAGTTTCTTCTCCGATTTTTCATTATACTTTATTTTACTTTATTCCATTCCTTTTATTATATCATCACTAGGATGAGGGGGTAAAACCTCCTTGTAATAGGGTTATGTAGTCAAAGGGGGAATGTGTCATTGAATTTATTCTTTTCTCTTTATTCAGTTATTTGGATTGTTGTGGTTTTTTTCATCAATTCCCAATCTGTTTTGTTTTAATTGTATCATGCCCATTGGTATTTGAATCTGAAATGAACATTAAAATTCTACATCTAGTCACCCTAAAGGAGGCATGAACATTGTCAAATTTAGGGGAATATGGTTTAAATATGGTATCAAGACAAACTTGATTTGGAGAAACTCCAAATTATCAATCCAAGGGAAATAGGAGATTGTCACGTCAAGGAGGGGATACCATGACCATTAGATATCCATTATCTCAACTCCAACACCAAACATGGATTAATCAATTTGTTTTCTAAAATCTAATTGCACTCAAACACTAAAACTACAAAACTCAAGCACACTTTTAAATTTGATTTCAAACCAATCAATATGTTTTGCTTTCATCATTCTCTTTCATTAAATCAAACAAACTCATCTTTTTTTCATATTTATTCAAATAAATAAAATCTTTTGAAAACTGGATAAGGGAAGCATTGAAGTGTATTTTTGTACTCAATAGCCAAGATCCACTAAGGCGTTTTATATAGTTATGAATTGATTTATAGAAATTGTATTACTTAAGAAAAATGATTTTACTGATTAAGAAGAATGCTCGTATTAAATAATTGAAAATAAAAAAAACAACAAAAAATAGATGTAAAATGATTCAGATCCTTTGGATCTTATGTACCTGATGAAAACACCACTAGGCAATACTTTCTTATTAGAAAAATAGGAACATTAAAATACAAACTCTATGCAAGAAAGAAAAGGACTAGAGAAGTTATCTTAGGTGGTTGGACTTGCTAAACCAGGTGGAAGTTTTGAATCATGTCACGTGGAGTTAGTGTCATCCACTCTTGGAAGGACTCACACATGCAACTGATATTAAAAGGATACAACAAGGGATGAAAAAAGAAAAGGTAAATCACTTGCAGAGCCAAATTTCTTTACTAAAATCTGGTTACGTTGAAGATGTCAAACCATCAGCAACTATATTGTGTGCTAAGGTCATCCAGGATAAGTTCCCACTGAATACTCCACCGAATCTCCATCAGAAGAGAAGTCTAGTTCTAGAATATTGGAACTCTAAATCACCAGGGAATAGAGAGAAAAATCCAGCACCTCATCCTTATTTTTTCTTGAATATCTCCAAAAAACCAGTAGGTCTTTTGCTTGATAGAGCTCTCAATGAACTATTCATAATGAACTAAATGAGCCAAACCAGCATGCCATGCAAAGGAAAATGAGCAGTACAATAAATGCATGATAAAGGGAATCAGGCGGTGTGTGCAGAACCAACGGATAAAAGATGTGTTGATGGCCTAAAAGAAACAGGTGGTTCGAATAACCATGGGTGGAAATTGGTGATGACACACAGGAGCACCATATTGGAAGAGAGGTGAAAACACAGATCAACACAACATTGAAGAAACACACCGAAGAGTCATCACAGTCATTTGAGGAAAAGGATAAATAGTCCAGATTTATTCTACTAATAAGGAAAATTGATGAAGCAAAACCAAAATACCGCAAGATATAAGGGATCCATTAAATTGAAAATCCCACATAAGCAATGACATGAAACACATTCACATACAACAAAGATAGAGTAATAAAAATAACATTTGAATTATAATAAAATTGAAGGGATACATGTAAATTTAAACAAAACTTTACCTTGGAGTTCAAAAGGTTCATTTTTTAGATGGTTTTCTCGAAATTACTACTATTGAACTGGGACAAGATTCAAAATATTTAAACAATGGTTAAATTTATAAAGGGGTACATCCTTAATCAATCTATTGGATGGATTATCCCCTGTGTATATCTTGGTGACACACACAATCCCGGATTCAATAATATCCCTAACAAAGTGAAGTCTAATGTCTATATGCTTCGATCTACCATGGAAAACATTTTTTTTAAATGTAAGGCAAACTAACTATCAAAGTGTACTGCAATATTAGAAGTAGATAAAGACAACTCTTGAATAATAACTTTCAACCAAATATCTTCCTTAATGCATTCAATAAAGGCTATGTACTCTACCTATGTGGTGGATAGAGCAACTACCGATTTCATGTTACATTTCCAAGAGATTAGACCACCATAAGCAAGGAAAACAAAACCAGTAATTGATTTATGAGTGTCTATATTAGTAGCATAGTTAGATTCTACAAAGACTACAATGTCATCATCATAGCTATCATTTTTTCAAAAATGAATACATAAACCAAAAGACATCAAAACAAACCTGAGAATCTATTTTAGAGTGTGCCAGTGTGTCTTCCTATCTTTTCCCATAATCCTACTCATAGTATACACAACAAAAGCAATATTCAGTCTAGAACAAACCATTTCATACATAATACTCTCATCAACATTTGCATAATGGATCTTTCTCATAAAATCAGTCTCAGATTCACTAATAGGGGACTGGCTTATGGAAAATTTAAATTGTTGACCTAAAGGTATGCCTATTGGTTTAAAGTGCTCAAACAAGAATCTTTTTAAACCCTTTTTCACTTAATCATTCTAAGATGGTAAAAAAACTCTTTCCTTTCTATACTGAATTATTTCCATTCCAGGTATTTCTTTTTCATTTCCCAAATCCTTCATTTCAGAGGCAGAATTCAATTGGGGTTTCATATGGAAAACTAATTTCATGTTCTTAAAAAAAACTATCATTTCATCAACATACAAAACTAAGTATCTCATTCCATGCATAACATGCTTGTAATAAACACATGCATAAAATTTTATTCTATTGAAACTATTTTCAATCATAAAATAATCAAAATTTTGGTACTATTTCCAAGAAGACTACTTCAAACCATACAAAGACTTTTGTAATAGAAAAACTTTATTAAATTTGAAATAATTTGAAAAACCTTTAAGAGGTCTCATATAAATTGTTTCATCCAATTTACCATGAAAAAGGGTAGTTTTAACATCTAACTGCTCTATAAAGAAATCATATTTAGAAGTAAAGAAATGAAAAACATGAATAGATGAATGTTTAACAACTGGGGAAAAAATCACACCATCAGCGACTCCCTCATGTTAGAGGCACCCCTTATAAACTAATCGGGATTTAAACTTGTTTTTTAACTTCCCAGTGTTATCCTATTTCTTCTTGAAGATCCATCTGCAACCTATAACCTTTTCATTTTGAGGTTTAGTTACAACAACCCAGGTTTTATTTTTCTGAAGGGAATTTATCTATTCTTTCATAGTAGCCAACCACTTTCAACATTCTTTTAATTTTTAAACTTTCTTAAATTTTTGAGGTTTACCATTACACATATCTTGAGAAACACTAATGTTATACGCACCCATGTCAGCATGGAGGAACTGATCAGGGGGTCTGATAACCTTTCTTTCTCAGTCTTGGGTCAATTGGTATACTCTAAGGTCACTGACTTTTACTTTGGCTTCAGAATCAGAATCAAATTACGATTCAACCTCAGGTTATGAGGGGTGAAAAACAGGTGCAGGTTTAGGTTCTGAAGTGACATGAGATTCAGGACCAACTTCAACACCCAAAGGATTGGGTACACTGGTCTCTTCAGACTCAATAACCTTCTCTGTGGGAAGACATGACTCTCTAAACACAACATCACGACTGATAATACGTTTTTGATAACCCAATTTGTCTTCCCAAAAGTTATACCCCTTAACACCCACTGGATAACCAACAAAAATACACTTTACAGCTCTAGGATTCAGCTTATCATTCTTAGAATGCGCATAAGCTGTAGATCCAAAAACCTTAAGGTGACCAAGACTGTGAGGTTTTCCTATCCAGAGGTCTTCCGTTGTTTTAAAGGAATTAGTTGAGGATGGGAATCTATTAATTAGGTACATAGTTATATAGTAACATCCTTGACCCAAAAGGACTTGGGAAGGGAGGAAAAGGATAACATACACCTAACCCTCTCTAGGATGGTCATGTTCATTCTCTCAGCTAACCCATTATGTTGTAGGGTTTCCACAATAATCATGTACATATGAATACCCTCAGAACTTCAGAATTCAATGAATTTAGTGGATAGATATTCGAAACCACTATCAATCCTAATATCCTTTAACTTCTTACTAGACTCAGTTTCCACGCTTGGCTACCAGTTATTAATGGTTTGAAACATATCAGATTTGTGTTTTAAGTATGTATATCCAAACCTTTCAAGAGTATTCATCAATAAAGGTCACAAAGTAATAGCCCCCACTTTGAAAGGCAGTCCTAGAGGGGCCCCAAAGATCATAGTGTACACACTCTAATGGGTTTCTAGCTTTGTAGGAAGACTTACTATAACTAACTTGTTTAGATTTACAATACACACAATCCCCACAGAAATAAATACTATTGGGGTTAACATCGGTTAAAATACCTTGTTTTTTGAGTTCATTTAAAACTTTGGCTCTAACATGCCCTAGCCTCATATGCCATACAATAGTATTATCTATGTATCGAACATATGAAACATTTAACTGCTTTATGTGATTCATACCTTCTGACACATATATCCCATTACTGAGGTTTCCATTCATAACAACAAGAGGGTCACGGGTGATTCTGAGACAACCAGAACCAGATTTGAAGGTGTAACCCTTCTGGTCTAGCACTCCTAGGGAAACAAGATTTCTTTTAAGATCAAGTACCCACCTAACCTCTTCAAGAGTTTTAACCAGCCCAACATGAAATTCTAAAGAAATGGAACCTACACCCATAATTCGGCAACTCTTTTTATTCCCTAAGTAGGCACTACCTGATGAAACTTCTCTCAATTCTATGAATGACTCTGTATTCAGACACATATGGAATGAATCTTGAATACATTATCAATTCCTCATATGTAGGAGAATCACTAACATTCATCACATTAGCAATGTAAAATTCAGATTCAATTAAAAAAGAATGGTCACTATTATTTTCATTATAGACATTCTTTCTATTGGTTCAGTTATGTTTAATGTGCCCTGGTTGTTTGCAATGAAAAAATTTGAACACTATACTCTTAAACTCTCTATTATTGGATTTAGACCCATGTGTTCTTGATTGACTCCTCTCTCACCGCTTATCTCTTTGCTCACCTTTTCCTTTAACATTTAAACCCTCGTCTTCATTTTTAACAATACCTTTCCTTTGGATTCCTTTGGCTAACAAAGCATACTTAACTTCTTGAAGAGTTAAAGTGTCTCTACAGTACATCATCGAATCTTTTACAGAATTGCATTATTCATCTAATGAAGTTAAAAGAATTATTTCTTAGTCCTCATATCCTATTTCAATATCTATGTTTGGCAGGTCTAACAGAATTTTATTAAAATCATCAAGATGTGACCGGACTGCAATTTCAGGGTGCATTTTAAAAGTATAATGTATCATTTTTTATATAACCTTCCAACTAAAGGCTTAGTCGTATATAGGGATTCTAAATTTGACCAAATACTAGCGACGGATGAATCAAAGGCTCTTTCCCTAAGAACCATATCCTCTAAAGGTAACAAAATGAGGCTATAGGCTTTCCAAAGAATGTCATCAGAAACATCAATGAAAGCAACAATGGTTTGTCCATCATGAGACAGAGTGGACACCTTTTTCTTGGGACCACTGAGAGCATCAATTAATTCATTGTGCTCTAACAAAGCATTAATCTTAATTCTCCATAGACTGAAATCATTTTCACCGTCGAAATTCTCTATATCTAACATTGTTGAACCCACTATAAATGCTTCAGAAAGGCTCTGATACCAATTGTTAGGGGAAACATAGAAGTGGTTGTCCCTATTCAATGACCAAGATCCACTAAGGAATTTTATATAGTTATGAATTTATTTAGATAAATCTTTTTACTTAAGAAAAATGAGTTTATAGATTAAGAAGAATGCTCGTGTTAAACAGAAAAGAAAACAAAAAACACATAGATGTAACGTGTTTCAGATCCTTCAGGTATTACGTGCACAGTGAGAACAACACTGGGCAATACTTTCTTATTATAAAATAGGAACAAGACAATATAGACTCTGGGCAAGAAAGAAAATGATCAGAGAAACTATTCGAGGAGGCCAAACTTGCTAAACTATAGGTGGCGGTGGTGAATCTCGTCACGTGGAGTTAGCATTGTACACTCATGGATGGACTCACACATGCACCCACCATTAAAAGGATACAACAAGGGATCAGAAACAAAAAGGTAAATCACTTACAGTGCCATATTTCTTTACCGAAATCTGGTTAAGATGAAGATGTTGAACCATCAGCAACCATATCGTGAGCTAGGGTTGTCCAGGCCAAGTTCTAATCGAAGACTCCACCGAATCTCCACCAGATGAGATGTCCAGTTCGAGAAGATCGGAACTTCGAATAACCAGAGAACAGGGGATGAAGGTCAGCACCTCAACCTTCTACTTTCTTGAAGATCTCTAGAAAACCAAAATTCCTTATACTCGCTAGAGCTCTCGACGAACTACTCAGAATGAATCAAATGAGCCAAACCAGCATTCCTCGCGGAGGAAGACGACGGCGCAGTAAACAAGCATCAGAGGGCATCGAGAAACATGTACAGAACCGTTAGATGAAGGATGTGTGGATGGCCCAAAAGAAATAGGCGGTTCAAATAATAGTGGGCGGCAACTGGCAATGACACACGGGAGCACCGGATTGGCAGAGGCGAAAACACGGATCAACACTATGACGAAGAAACACACTCGAGAGTCATCACACCTATTTGATCAAAAGGATCAACGATTTAGATTTATTCTGCTAATAAGGAAAACCAATGAAGCAGTTTTGAAATACCACAATATATAAGGGATCCATTAAATTGAAAATTCCACATAAGAAAAGGCACGCAACCCATGCACGTACATCAAAGATCATGTAATAAAAATAAAAATTTCAATTACAATAAAATAGAAGGCATGCATGTCAATTTTAATAGAATTTAAATAAACTAATTCACTATTTCTGTGGGTTCAACCTCAAACTTTCCTTATACTACATTTTAATTAATTAATAAACAGAGTTTTAGTTTTTATAAATTTGTATTTTGGTTTGACTTGTAAGAAAATAACAACGCACTTTGGACCTGTTAGTTCTCACAACTTATTTTGATATATTTTTTAGCTTTAGGAATGAATTTCACAAAACACCTTTCACTCATACTTAGATAAGATTTAAGGCATTCTAGTATGTAGAGAGTTTGGAGGGTGTGTAGATTGGATGAGAAATGCATGAATGTTTAGTTATATTTTTTCATCAAAAAAAAATCATGTAAACCTTCGTAAAATTATTAGAATGTTTTATGATTCATCAAAAAAAACAAGGATATAAATGATGTCTCTTAGAAAATGACTTTCAATAATGATAAAACAGATACGTCCGTAAATGTAACACAATTCATATAAAACAAGCCAGTGAACTTTATGTCAAAAAATTAATCTTCAAAAAAGCATGAACTCAATTGTAAATCTTTTGCAACAAAGTGGGTAAAGTGGGGGCCGCCGTCATGTGGGAAAAGGAAGTTGTGTGGGGGTGGAAAGTGTGGGGGGTGGGGGACCTACACCGCATGTGGGAAAACGGAAGTTGGGGGGCCGCCGCATGGGGAAAACGTGGGGAAAATAGTGTGTTGGGGGTAGTGGGGCTATCGTCACGTGGGGAGTGTGGGGTTGGTGTCGGATGGTGTACAGAGGGAGAGTGGGGTTCACACCAGGTTACACGGGGGAGGGGTGGCTAAGAGGGGTTGGATTGAGCCACGATTCTTCACAAATTACCTCCAAATTAATATTTGTATTTTAAAATTTTATATATAGCACCTTTTTAATAAACTGTCACTATATTCAAATTTTATATGTGAATAATATCATCTTAGTGGCAGTTTTATAAAGTTTCACTGAAAAATTTTCATTATTTAAAATTTTTTTATGGGCCGATCCAGTGACTATTCTTAAAAAAATGACTTATGGAACTAAATTTTATAACAAACAAATGACATTTAAATAATATAAATATTAATGTACTGATAGTCTAGAAAATGCAAAAACAATTAACATTAAATATAATATATCCACTGATTATTTAAACACCACCCACTCCCCACTCCTTCTTAAATGCAACTCTCAATTTACTTTATTTTTTAAATTCTTTGTTTATCATACCTAATAAATTCAACTATAATTTTATTTTTTAAAGAAATTTCCAAATCATTTCAAATAAAATCACACATGATGAATTTCTACTTATATTTTGGCATTTATTTTTTATCTTTGTTTAAAATACTGTGAAGATTTAAAATTTATCAAACTTATGAGAAAACAGATTTTCTTAAAAACAAATTATAATATTTTTTAATATATTACTATAAAATAAATTAAATTCACTCTGTAAAAAAACCAACTTCCACTCAATCACTAAAAAAATTATATATATTTAATTTTGATTGTTATAGAAAAATATAACTATTTTAAAAATATATTATGTGAAAATTATGTTATTAGACACTAATTTTGTATCATCAATTGAAAAAGTGTAAAATAAAAAAACAACTCCTATTAATAGTTATTTTATTACAAATGAAATTCATTTTATCAAGTAAGCTAGTCTGTATATTAAAATTTTAAAAAATCATTATAATTTTCTTAAATAAATATTAAAAAAATTATTTCACTATACATAAAAAAATTAACACAACCACATAAAATTTATATAATGAAAACTAACTATTATAAAAAATTGTTTACAATTGTTTTAAAATAATTTTATTTTGAGAATAAGTAATTATTTTATATCTATTTTTTTGAGATAAGAAAGATAATATATTACAAATCAAAAATACCAAGCCTACAAATCCAGTCAGGAAAAGAATCAACCCAACAATGATCACCATAAGATTTTCCATAGCTTTTCAATCAATTTGCCTTCATATTACCCCCTTGTTTGATAAAGAAAAATTTTCATTCAGAAAACCTTTTGATTAATGACCAATCTTTCTTAGGATAAGGCCAAACGGTTGCAGATCCTCCTCCATTGATAAGGCGGTAATCACTTCAAGATAATCTGATTCCACCAAAATAAATTCCTAATCTTTTGAGTGAACAATAAGGATCCCATGAAGGATAACAAAATATTCTTCCACCACAGGACTCCAAAAGGCTTGGACACCCAAGCAATGAGCTTCCACAACTTGGCCATAACTATGATGAACAATAAGTGTTGGAACCATAGTTGTTTTTTTGATGAAAATGGAGTTGTGTTTGTTGTCAATCCTTACATGGATGATACAAGAGATTGCAATGACAGGTATCATACAATTCAAGCCGAAAGTAGTATTAAAGGTGGCGTCATTTTCTAGTGTTGGCTAAATTTTTGGGGTCCAAAATTTGGAAGTTGGATTTCAACGTGCAAAGTGGTTTTTCTTGGAAGACTTTTAAAAATATGGAAAAGACATGAGTTTCCCAAAGATGGGATTTGGGAATTGTGTTTCTCGAAGACATAAATTGTTATAACGGTGTGCTTCGCAATTATGATGGGCTTCGCGATCGAAGACAGGGTTCTCTATGATTACAGGTTTCAAAGATTTGTGGTCGTTGATGGAATGTTTTGCGAATTTGATGGGCACTATGAGGGGAATTGATGGAAGACTCCGCGATGAAGATGAGCTTTGTGAAGAGACGATTTCCATGATTCTCTATGAAGGGAGGAGTGTTGCGAAGACATGTTTGATGATCCGGAAAATCTGCAAAGAGACGTTGGGGATTCGCAAATGGACAAGATTATAAATATGAGGCTACCCCTCTTCATTTTTATTGAAGTTTTGAAGTAAAATCTAGAGACGTTATGAGTTCACGTAATGCTTCGCGAATCGGGCTATCTATGTGAGCTGGTGCATCATGAAGAGACTTTTAGTCTTAACTGATGCCCATTCTTTTGTTAAAAGGGTAGTTCGCTATGAGGAGGTATTCCATGTTGACTCAGTGAGTTTTGTGAAGATTGTTCCGAGAAGGCTAGGAAGAAAGATAGTTCCACGAAGACAGATAGTTCCACGAAGGTTAGGAAGCTTTGTGAAGACAGATAGTTCTATGAAGGCTAGGAAGCTTCACGAAGGCTGTTTGTTTCGCAGAGGCAGGGGTGCTTCGCAAAGGAGTGTGGTTTGCAAAGGGGCTTCACAAAGGGTGGTTTTGAACATTTAGTTTAAGGGGATAAGGATTTCAAAGAGAATCAACTTGGGTATAAGGTGTAAGCAGAGTATCATGCTAAGTCAGAGACAAAGACTTTAATGCCAAATCATTGAAACAACCTCCAAGTCGATAAACTAAGTGAGACTTCACCCAAGGCAGTGAGTCAAGGGGAGTCAACGGATGTGATCTGAGGGAAGTAGTGAGCTATCCTTGAACCTTTGTAAAAGTAGTGTGCCCGAGACAGAGTGATTGTGCTCAAACCTTTGTAATCCACAGCTAGTGAAGATTAGTGGAATTTGGTATGACCGACACATTGTCGGCGTTTGCACCTTATACGTAGCCCTTAGTGGTGAACCTAGTAAAAGTGTTGTGTGGTCTCTTTTCTTGTGATTGTTTGATTGTTGTTCTTATCCATCATACAAGTTTGACGAGTTAATACCAACGTTGGAACAAGATCCATCACTTTTGAAGAAAAATTTTACACTCTGATTCACCCCTCCCCTCTCAGGGTGTTCTGGGGTCCTACAAGTGGTATCATAGGGTTAAAGTTACTGGGTGTCCTTTGTTGTCATAGATAATTCAGCCAATGCTAGAGAAATCCCTCTCTTTGATGGAAATAATTTTTAGATTTGAAAGAACAGAATGAGATTTAATCTAAGTTCTCTTGGGATGGAAGTCATATTTTCTATGACACAAGGAATACAAGTTACTGATCCAACATGACTTTCTATGACTAATACAGATAGAAAAGTTCTTGATACAGATGCTAAAGCTCAGAATGCTCTAACTGTGACTCTTTCTGATCAGATCTTTCTAAAGGTGATGAGTTTCACCTCAGCAAAGTCTATATGGGATAAACATGAAAATATTTATTAAGGAGATAACAAAGTGAAGGAGGAAAAACTTCAAGTCCTGCACAATAGGTTTGATGATTTAAAGAAGCATCCTGAGGAGAATACAGATTCATTCTTCAATCGAATTACTGAAGTGGTAGGAGAAATTCAATGTCTAGGTGAAGAAATCAAATACATTTATATTGTAAATAAAATCTTGAGAAGATTACCACCCCTTTACAATGAAAAAGTGTCAGCCCTTGAGGAAAGAGATCTTTCCAAAAAAAATTCTGGATGATCTGCTAAGAAGCCCGATGACATATGAAATGAGAGTCAAACCAGAAGATGCTACGACTCATGTGATCAAGTAAATGACATTCAACTCCATGTACAAACTAAAAATTTCAAGAGATAGTGGCGGTGAAGACAATGAAGAAAAAGAAATTCTTTCTCTCATTGCTAAAAAGTTCAAAAAGGGAAAAGGAAAATTTAATGGTAAGTTACCTCTAGCTTGCTTTCATTATGGCAGAGTTAGGAACATTGCCTCTTAGTGTTCAAGAAAGTTCAAAGATGAAGAGAGTGAAGATAAAAACAATTAGAATCCTTGGAAAAGGTTTTTCAAAAAGGGATAATTCAAAACTGGAAAGAAAGTACAAAATAAGTGTTTTGTCCGTGAAGAGGAAGATGATGATAATGATTTTTGCGAAGAAGAAGAACCAGATTTTAAAAATGGAAACCATGATTATATGATGGCTACCATTGAAAAGACAGAACCATTGACAGATGAATCTAGAGATAACCAGTTGATAACTAATGCTAATTCCAATTTGCAACTTAAGGATGCTTTTGGTAAGCTTGAGAATAAGTGTAAGAGATGCAACAAGTGGGAAGAAACGGTGGAAGAATCTTCAGAATATGTTGTTCATCGTGAATCTGAAATCGAACGAGTGGAAGAACTGGTAAATGTGTAGTAAAAACTTCTTGAAAGGACTGATGATTTAGTGGAACTAAAGCTAAGAATCGAAGAACAGGAAAAGGTCATCAATGACCTTACCTCCAGACTAGAGAAGAAGTCCAACACCATAGAGGGACTTGAAGAGGAAGTTGTTACTCTTAGGAGAAAACTTGAGAGTGAATCAAACCTAAAATAAGGAAGGAAGAAAATACAATTTGAAAAATTCTCAGATGCTGAGTTACTGGAAAGTACTAATTGAGGGTCAGATGGGGTTTAAAAGATATTGAGTGATCAAAGAACCGCTTGCATGGGAAACAGTGGAATCATTTGTGAAGTTGAGACATCAACTGTTGGAAATAAAGTGAGCCAAAAGAAAGACAAGATGAAAGATGAACACATTGAAAAGATTCCTGATGTGCTGAAAAAGAAAACATCAATCCAAACTGAAAGAAGAACTGAAGATTATCCTTATGCTCCCAGAAATTACAAGCAGGCCACACCATTTCATATTGCGAAGAGGAAAGGATCTATTTGAATAGGGAAGATCTGGGAAGTCAACAAAGGAGACCGATTTCATATACTACATATTATAGAAGAAATAATATCTATGGATACTGTTTTCACTATTCTAACTTTGTCCATAAATCTTCGTATTGTAGGCAGAGAAATGACAGGAGAAATTCATACAACTATCAGAGATGGGCCAATACTCACCAACCAGACGGTGATGTTCTCACAAACATGTTTTCTCCTATAGAAGAAAAGTATGGGTATGAAGAATCTGATTATGTGGAATGAAGAATGGAAATTCAATCAATTTCCTACACTAAATCTAATATCTCATTGAAATAGAAGAAGAAAATTGACAAATCTAATCTTGCAAAAGTTGCTCTCAAAGATACAAAGAGCAGCAACACCTAGATTCTTGATAGCGGATGCTCATCTCATATGATAGGAAATGCTGACCTTTTAAAGAACATTAAGAAGAAGGTTGATGGAATAATGAGGTTTGGTAATGATGGTGCTTTGAAGATTAAAGGTAGTGGAAATACTAAATTGACCAATGGAGATCTAAAGACGTCTGAAGTTCTTTATGTGGGCGGTCTATGTCACAATATCCTTAGTGCGAGTCAACTCTGTGACTCAGGGCTTATAATAACTTTCAATCAAAATGACTACACTATAAAGAGAAAGAAAAGGAATTCTCTAATGAAAGGTTGTAGAATAGATAAAAACTTATATCAGGTTGACAATAAAGACAATTCTTTCTTTCTGTCTGCTGAATAATAAAACAACATGTGGCATCGAAGGTTGGGGCATATTAATCAATAAGACATGGAAAAGATATATAAGATAAATATAGTCATGGATATCCCCATTCTGAAACGTGAACAGGAAAAGACCTGTGATGCATGCATCGGAGGAAGCTGGTCTGCAGTTCATATCGGACAAAGAAGAAAAGGGAATCACACCATATTGATCTCATCCATACAGATGTATGTGGTCCGATAAACATTGCTGGAACTCATGGAAAAAGTTACTTTGTTCTTTTCATTGATGACTATAGTAGAATGGATTGTGTGATGGTTATACACAAGTAGAGACAAGTACTTGATTGCATGAAAACATATCACCGAATTGCTAAAAATGATATTGGACAAACAATCAAAGTTTTGCGATCAGATAATGGAGGGGAATACACATCCATTGAGTTTAAAATTTACCTCAAAAAACATGGAATACAACATGAGGTAGCTTCTGTGAAAACTCTAAAGCAAAATTGGGTGTTGAGCATCAAAATCGACAGGTCAACAACATGGTCAGGACTATACTAATTGAGAGTTGTGTCTCTTGCAATTACTAGAAAGAATCCGTTGAAGCTGCAATGCATATTCAAAATCAAACGGGTCTCTATATGGGAGAGATAAAGATGCCATATGAGTTGTGGCATGGAAGGAATCCTTATTTGAAATACTTTCATGTTTTCAGAAGCAAATGTTTCATCTGAAACAAAGAAGGAAATTAAGGGAAGTATGGTGACAATGCTGATGAAGGAATATTTCTTGGATATCCAATGAACAAAAAAGCTTACAAGTTTTTCATTAAGCACTTGGGATGGATTCTAGAAAGTAGTGATGTTAAGATCATTGAAGAAAAAACCCCGAATGCTTCAAAGAATTCCTATATTGATGAGATAGAAGATGAGGAAAAATGTAAACATGGTGAAAATGGAAATACAGAAATAGAGGAAGGTGTACAAAACTCTCAAGAGTCACATCGTGATGTTGACTCAGGATAAGAATCTGAAGATGAAACCATCACTGGGGAGAATTCGATTGAACCTCAAAGGAGGAATCGAAGAGCAGAAATTGATCAATCCAACATCATTGGTGATTATATTGCACCCACACAAACATGTAGAATGAGGAGTAATACAAAATCTGCATTTCTATCAATTGTGGAACCATCCTCGTTTAAAGAAGCTGCAAAGGATGAATCATGAGTGAAGGACATGAATGAATAATTAGATCATATTGATAAGAATTAGGCTTGAGATCTGGTCAAGAGACCTGAAGGTCACAATGTTATTGGTACAAAGTGGATCTTTAAGAACAAATATGATGAGCATGGTAATCTGATCCAAAATAAGGCACAACTGGTGTGCAAGGGATATTCATAGATTGAAGGTGTCGATGTTGAGGAAACATTTACTCCAGTAGAAATACTGGAGTCAATCAGGCTATTCCTAGCCATGACAATCCAAAGAGGTTTTAAAGTGATCAAATGGATGTCAATACAACATTCTTAAATAGAGTTTTGGATGAAGAAGTCTACATTGAACAACCCATGGGGTTCTTGCTTGGAAATGATGAAATGAAGGTTTGTAAATTAAAGAAAGTACTCTATGGCTTGAAATAGGCACCACGAGCATGGTAATCTCAGTTGGATTCTTATCTAAGAAAGATTTAATTCAAAATAGGGGGAGTGGATCACAACCTCTATGTGAAGAATTCTCAGAAAGATCATTTCATGGTATTGGTATACATGTATGATATAATTTTCAGTGGAAGCAGGAATAAATCAGTGGATGAATTCACCAATCACATGAAATCAGAATTTGAGATGTCCATGATTGGTGAACTCGCATATTTATTAGGTCTACAAGTGATTCAAAAGAAGAAGTATACGTTCATTTCTCTGGAAAATTATGCAAGGGATCTGCTGAAGAAATTTAATATGCATGACTCCAAACCAATGTCGACTCTGATTGCAGTTGGAATAAAACTTGGAAAGCATGAGGATGGGACATCTATAGATCCCACAATGTATAGGAGGATCATTGGGAGCTTATTTTACCTGAAAACAACATGATCGAACATTGTCTTTGCAACATGCTTAGCGGCCTGCTTTCTGAGTAATCCGAAGAAAGAACATATGTCAACGGTGAAAAGAATCATGAGGTATATTCAAGGTACTCACAATTATGGCTTATACTTTGATGTAGGAAGTGATAAAGAACTATCAACATTTTCTAATGTTTACTGGGTTGGAGATGTAGTGGACAAGAAGTCCACCAGTGGTGGTGTATTCTATATTGGGAAGAAATGTGTGGTATGGATGAGTAAGAAACAAGAAAGTACTTCTTTTAGTACTGCTGAAGCTGAATATATATCTTCTACAAAGGCATGCACTCAGTTACTTTGGATGAAACAGAAACTAACTAACATTGATGATAAGGTAAAACAACCAATGGTGATTTACTGTGATAACAAGAGCACAATTGATCTTACAAAGAATCCCATTCTTCATTCTTGTATGAAACATATTGAAATCACATATCACTTCATCAAAGAAAAAGTTGAACAAGGCATGATTAAAATGGATCATGTGAGAACTGATGAGCAAGTGGCTGATATCCTGACCAAACCACTATTAGCGGCTGTATTTAAGAAACATCAGTTGAACCTCAATCTTGATCCACCTCCCAGTGCATAAGAGGTTACGAAACTCCCCTCTCCCCAACTGTTTTAACTATATTAATATGTTTGTGAAAGTGATGCAGGTTTATGGGGGAGATCCGATCCAGGGGGAGTGTGTTCTAAGATCTACAGTATGTAAAGACTTGTCCTTGGGTTTAGTTACAATGGGGGAGAAATGGATAAATTCAATGTGGTTCAATGAGGGATATAAAATGTGTGGAGGATGAAAAGAGAAATTTAGTGAGATACAAAGGAGTGTGAAGGGAGTTAGAACAAACAAGAACACAATTCAAATCTTTACACTTGTTTTCTATAATGAGCCTTGATCACGTAGACTTAGAGTGATGGATGAGTTGTTTCTTGCGTATCTGGTTTTGATGTGTTGTTTGAATAATGGTGATCTATTGAATTTATCAGCAGATTGCCAACAAACCCAAAGGGGAGATTATTGGATCTAGGGATATTCTTTACTGAAAATAGAGTTTGGTTTGTGTTTGTTTTCAATACTTCCATGGATGAAAAAAAGAGATTTCAAGGAAAGGCATCATAAAATTCAAGATGAAATCAGTATTGAAGGTGGCATTGTTTCCCAATGTTTTCCAAATTTTTGGGGTCCAAAATTTGGAAGTTGGATTTCAACGTGCAAAGTGGGTTTTCTTGGAGGACTTTTTAAAATATGGAAAAGGCATGAGTTTTGAAAATATGGGATTTGGGAATTGCGTTTCAGGAAGACATAAAGTGTTCTAACAGTGTGATTCACGATTACAATGGTCTTCGTGATCAGAGACATAGTTTTCCATGATTACGAGTCTCAGAGCTTTACGGTCATTAATGGAATGCTTTCCAAATTTGATGGGCACCACTAATGAAATTGATGGAAGACTCCATGATGATTATGAGATTTGAAAATAGAAAATTTCCCTAGATCTCTATGAAGGTATGAGTGTCGCAAAGATGTGCTTGATGATCTGAAAAATCCACAAAGAGGTGGTGAAGCTTCGCGAATGGACAAGCCTATAAATATGAGGCTACCCCTCCTCATTTTTATCGAAGTTTTGATGAAAAATCTGGAGATTCTTTGAGTTCATGAAGAACTTCACGAATCAGGCTATCTATGCGAGCTGGTGCATCGTGAAGAGACTTTTAGTCTTAACTGATGCCCATGATTTTGTTAAAAGGGTACTACGCTTTGATGAGGTATTCCGCGTTGACTCAGTGAGTTTCATGAATATTTTTCTGATAAGGCTACAAAGCTTCATGAAGACAGATAGTTCTACGAAGGCTAGGAAGCTTTTTGAATACATATAGTTCTATAAAGGCTAAGAAGCTTCGTGAAGTCAGTTTGTTCCGCAGAGGCATGGGTGCTTCACGAAGGAGTGTGGTTCGCAAAGGGGCTTTGCGAAGGGCAGTTTTGAACATTTAGTTTAAGGGGATAAGGATTTAAAAGAGAATCAACTAAGGTAAAAGGTGCATGAAGAGTCTCGTGCTAAGTCATATGAAAAGACTTTATTCCAAATCATTGAAGCGACCTTTAAGTCGATAAAATGAGTGAGACTTCACCCAAGGTAGTGAGCTATGGGGAGTCAACAAAAGTGATCTGAGAGAAGCTATGAGCTATCCCTTAACCTTTGTAATGGTAGTGTTCCTGGGACAGTGTTACTGTTCCCAAACCTTTATAATCCATAGCTAGTGATGAATAGTGGTATTTGGTATGACCGACACATTGTCGGCGTATTCTCCATGGACGTAGTCCTTATTGGTGAACAAAGTAAAAGTGTTGTGTGGTATATTTGCTTGTGATTGTTTGATTACTATTCCTATCTATCATATAGGTTTAACAAATTCTTACCAATGTGGGAACAAGATCAATCACTTTAGAAGAAAAATTTGACACCCTGATTCACCCCTCCCCTCTCAGGGTGTTCCAAGGTCCTACAATAAGTCCAACACCAACCTTCGAATTAACAGATATGACCGCATATGTATTAATCTTGATAAAACCCTCTAGGAGAGAGTCTAGTTAGGATAATTCTGATGATGATAACCCAACGAGGGCCTCACATAGTTCATATTCCAGCAATTCATCCATCCATTTCCCCCCTCAATCCAAATACGATATTGGGTCACCTTTATTTGGAAGATATACTCATTTATTCCAATCCAAATCAACCAAAAAATTGTGAAAAGTTGCCCCACCACATTTGGTTCCAACAATGATGCCTATTTATTGAGATTTTGGATCAACCCAACTGAATTATCAAAGTAAATTTTAAAATCTGGTGCCCATTACCTCCACACCCCTTCCACCCCACGATAAAAGAGAATTGCATGCACCAGTGATTCCACCTCTTAGAGGCACAAAGGACAACTATCATCCTCCATAAGATGTCATCTTACCAAGAGATCACAGTTTGGTAGACAACTGGCACAAACCTTCCACTATTTTTTTACTTTGGGTGGAGATGTGAGCAACCAGATCATCCTATTGCAATCAACCTGATGGGTCTGAGCCAAACCATGAACTCACATTTTGTAGCCTGAGAAAAATGAGTACCTCCCAGAAGATTCCCCCATCAATAAAATCTGATCAATGCCTATTCTTTAAATGAGAGGAATAATGAAGATGATATTACCATCAACCTCATAAACCAGCTTCAAATATTTCCTCGATCCCAGTCCTCCAACTAATCATTGATCAGATCATGCACCCTTGCATTTTCAAAGCCTGAAACATTAGTCGAAGAAATATTAAAATTTTCACCATTTTCCAGCCACATATCATTCCAAACACTAACATCATTCCCATCAGTAATCCTCTAAACACAACCTTTCTCAAGAAGAGATTTAGCACCCCATATTCTTCTCTATAAAAAACTTGGCTACGGTCCTAGCTGGGCATGCAAATAGTCAGAGTGAGGAAAATATTTTGCATCCAAAACCTTTGAGAAAAGGGAATTTGGATTGGAGAGGAGTCACCATCCTTGATTAACCAAGAGTGCATAGTTAAACCATTCGAGATCCCTAAATCCAATCCCTCCATGGTACTTAGAGACAAAAAATTTCTCCCACGACATCCAATGGATGTTATGTTTTCTATTGTGGGATCCCCACAAAAAGTTAGCCAACTGAGAATGGATTTGATCAACTAGAGATTCTAGAAATTTAAATAATGAAAAAGAATAAGATGAGATTTCTTGGTCCACTGACTTGATGAGAACTTCCTTCCCCTCAGAAATATTTCTACTAGACCGTAAAGAAAATCAAATTTTCCACCCTATCCATGATTGAAGCGAACACATGGTTCTTTGATCTACTAATAACGGTCAGGAGGCCCGGGTATTTAAGATGCTTTTTGACCAGAGGAAATCAACACACCCATTGTAATTCCTCCCTCTTTTCTTGTACCGTTTTCTTACTAAAGGGTAATTCTTAATTCAAAGTGTTAATAAGTTTCCCAAAATAACTTTCATACAGTTTAATGATTTTTATAACTGAGTTGCACTCTTGTTGGGTAGCATGAGAAAATAAGAGACTATCATCTGTGAAGAAGAGATAGAGATAGGGGGACATTTTGGCATACCTTCACACCATGGATAGCTCCTTTATCCACTAATTTCAAGAGATGATGAGAAAAAACATCAGCCACCAGAATGAAGAGATAAGATGAGAGTGGAACCCCTTACCACAAACCTCTTGAGGGCCTAAAACACTCTAAGGGGGACCCATTAATATTAATCCTGAAAGAAATATCCATAACACAGTTCCTGATATTAATGATTCATTTCATCCCAAAGCCCAACATAGAAAGAACAAGTTGAAGAAGAGGCCATTCGACTCAATCATAAGATTTCGTCATATCTAATTTCATTTAAATCATTTATTTTTTAGAAGATGGACAAATTTTCATAGAATGAAATAATTTATACACAAAGGATGCATTGTCAATGATAGACCACTTTGGGAAAAAAGAACCTTGATTTTGAATAACAAGTTGAGGGAGGCATTCCCTAAGTCTGGCCACAAAGATTTTAGAAAAGATTTTGTAAAAAACATTGTACACACTAATTGGGTGAAATTCCTTAATTTTCTACGGGCACTATGTTTTTGGGATGAGTGTAATAAGAGTTTAATTCATGGAATCAAGAGAAGATTTTCCTAGCCACATCTCCTTCATCAGGGTCACCACATCAGGCCCTACAATATGCAAAAATTATTTGAAAAATAGTACATGAAACCTATCAGGACCTAAGGCCTTTGTAGAGTGAATAATATGGAGTCCCCCAAGAACTTCATCATCATAAATATCTCTCTCCAACTTACGGTTCATATCCTATGTGACAATTTTCAAAATACGGTTAGTCAGACATACAAGAGTGTCAATACCTTCCATTTTATAGAGGTTACTAAAAAAATTCAGAATAATGGAGTGAATATTAGTGTTATCATTAAAAATCCTCCTAGTATGATCCTCAAGTTGATCAATGTGTGTTTTCCTCCTCCCTGCAAATGATTTTTTTGTGAAAAATTTTGTATTCTGGTCACCATCCCTAATATGGAATTCTCCTTCCATCAGGAAGAAAAATATCTCATTCTCCCTCAGTGCCACATTATGATTCTTTTCTAAAAAAGAGATATCCCTAATAATATAATCACAACAAGGAATAGTGTGAAGTCTCATCAAACAATTTTCTACAACATTAACGCGTCTGTCAAAATCCCCAAATTGATCTAAACTTCATTTCTATAAATATAATGCAGTATTAAAAATATTGGAGGTAATGAAACCATTTTGTGCTTTCCAAGTTAATTTAACCACCTTCTCATAGTTACCTTATTGAAGCTAAAAAAGTTCAAATCGAATGGTACGCACATGCCTCCTATTTTCCCATTGAGAGAACTTCAACAAAATGATTGGATAGTGGTTGGAAGAAACCGAAGGATAATGAACAATAGAAGAAGTGTGGAAGAGATATTTCCATTCATATATGCCAATTAATCTATCCAATTGTTTAGAAATACAATTCTCCATTGATCTGACCTAATTCCATGTAAACAGAGAGCCAAAAAACCGGAGATCAGGAAGAGACTATAACATAAGATAATTCCTAAAATCTTCCAAACCAGCCCCACCCTTCAAGCACCCCCTTATTTTTCATTGATAAAGAAGGACCTCATTGAATTAGTCACCAACTAGAAGAGGGATATGAAGAGAGTTCCAAAATCAGTTCAATAAGTTCCAAGACTTATTTTTATCTTTACACCCAGGCTGCCCATAAAATCCAACAAAAGACCAAGGTGGAGAACTTGGAATGAAAACTTTCACAGCAATGTGATTACTCAAGATGTTAGTAACCTGAGCACCCATGTACTCTTTAGAAAGAATTCACAGACCACAAGAGTGTCCCTATCTTACCACGAGAAGACATTCTTAAATCTAATCTTCAAAGCCAAGAGACCTGCATCATTATTATCCAACATAGTTTCGGATAGAAAAACTATGCCAGGTCAATATTTTGAACTCCAGTGATGGAGAGAACAAACTGTTCGAGGGTTACAAAGTCCCCAATAGTTCCAACATAAGATTTTCATTACTCTAGGAGGGGTTGGGACACACCTGCCTCTGCCTTTTCCATTTCATAGAACCATCCATTACCCACCGCTTTCCACATCTTTGGAAGGCTCTCCATTATTTGACCATCCTCCAAGCTTTGTTTGTGCTCCCCAGGCGGTGCGGTGGATGGATTACCACCCATACCCTCTCTAATTTGGCTTCTCCAGGTCCGATGTATTTTATAAACTAACGACGTTAACCTAACCATATCATCCCTATATTGGGAGATGATAATTTAGGAGTCATAACCTGGAGGGAGAACTAGGTCTGGGGGTTTAGCGTAGAAAAGGTCCAATCCAAACCCTAGGTCTGGTGGTTCCTAACATCATGGATTCTTCCCAACCGATGGTAAGGACATGTCCTTTTTGAAGGCTAATACCCTAGTTGAGACTAAATTTAGAACCTTCCCCTATCTGTCTTTCTTTCTCTAGAGTCGACCAAAGCCTATTTTCTACACAAATTCACACCTTCCTCCCCCTAATCCACTTAAACGCAAGAAAAAAACTCTAGTGGCCCAAGCATGATGATATTATTGAGATTAGGTTCATACTGCTTAATAAAGGCCCTTTCAAGTCTATCTCGATCTTTTTGTTTTTCAAACTCAGGAACAAAACTCATTCCTGCAGTTTTTTCATGGATCCAGGGGCTATACTGCATAATAACATTACCTTGTTTATTCACTTTGTTAAAATCAAAATCATTTTCTAAATGTCCAATACACCTACAGAAGAAGCAAAAAATTGTGAGATTTTCTAATTCAAAGGATATCCAGACGTTACAATCCTCTACTGACAAGAACAATCCCCTTATTAGAGGCTATGAAACATCAACCAATGCTCTTCTTCAAACAATCGGTCCCCAGTGAATTGGATCGGACTGATCCCATTCCAAAAATTTACCAATACCACCTCTAATTTCATGACATAACTTGTTCATTTCAACCATGAAACAGAATTACTTTGATACATATTTAGAAAGGTGAGATAGTTAGATTAATTTCTTGAATATCCTCTCTGCTTTTTAGGTCCTCCATTAGGATGATCTTGTTATCAAAGGACCATGGCCTACCTTTGAGAACCTTTTCTTTGTCTTTTTCATTAAAAAATTCAGACACAAGAAAGCCATCTCCCACTTATCTTATGGAAACACCTTCCTCCAATTTTCAAACATTTTGTAGTGTTTTTTAGTGCTCCCAAATTGATGGACCGTTTCTATGTAAATTTCACAAAAATCAGTAGAGACATGCAATGTGAAAGAAATGCATCTTCATTATTATGTGTTAATATTGTCCATTTATTCTTATCTATCAATGAATTATTCTTCCAACGAGTCAGCAGATCTAATTCCATGACTTTGTTTCAGTGGATTAGAGGAAATCCAAGGAAAAATAATTACAAACCAAGCCTTCACATGCAATACCAAGGAAAGCACAAAACAACCTAGGCCAAAACCGTATGCGGTCACAAACCTATGTGGGTACCACCATCTGTGTGTGCATAACACTATAGACACCCCTTAACACCTCATACCAAGACCTACATGAGCCAATCACCTATAGGTCCAGCACAATTGCGCTCAACCTACTATGTGAGACCACCCTATGTGAGTAGCACCAATGTGTGAACACCCCTTGTGATCCTGACCTTTGCGTGTATAACCCTGTGTGGAAAACCCTCAAAACATGGGATGAGAAACCCAAGGCGGTAATCCAGAGGTGAGTGAATTCCAACTCATGATCGAGGAATCGTCATGCCAGTTATGAACCGGGATCCTTGAATCAAAATCATTGATCAGAACAGATGAATATCCACAAAGAAAATCACCGAATCAGATCCAGATCTATAGGTCGGGGGGGTAAATCGCTAGATTATGATCCATATATGCAACAAAGGAGGCCAAACTAGTGAATTGAAGATGGTGGAGGGCCGAAACCATCGATATGAGGAAGACCACACACAATAAGACCGCTCTGAAGATTTAACGATCTGGAAAAAACCCAAAAGACAAAGCATGACTTAATGAGACCATTCGAAGAAAGTCACCTCATCCAAAGATCTGTAGGCTGAGAGGATCCCAGAGTGATGCCACCATTGCAAGCTCACCAGGAAGCCACCAAAACCCTAGGATGACCTAGGAAGGAGATCTATCTAGTGAGAGAGAATTATTTTATATTGATTTTTTAAATTGAAAATGATATCATAAAAAATGAAAATCCTTACATATATTTTATGTTATAAAAAATTTGTTAAAAGTAAAATAAATATGATATTGGAAAAAAATCTTTCAATTTTTTATTATAAATGCAATTTATGTAACCTACCAAATGTGATAAATTGAATATATATATTTTTTATGAAAAATATAATGATATTTTTAAGATCATCCCAAATGAATGCTCTCTTTGTGTGAAAACACTATTTAGTTGTGGGATGGGTGCTTCAACGTACGTCTTCTAAACAAGAAAATGGAATTTTCCTATAGTGCAACTCCAACGTTTTTCTATAACAAAACACCAAATTTAGTGTTGCACTGTAGGTACTTTATCCCCTTTTTCATTTTATGTTTTTTAATTTATCTTCTATTTAATTAGTAATCACCACTGACATCCACATACAAAGAACTAGGGTTCAAATCACGGGGCTCAGCGATTTATGGTGTAGGTGATGACATAAGTGATGACATAGGACACTAGTAACACAGGCAGTGATGCAAGGTAGTGACACAGGAGTGAAAAAATCAAGGATACACACCAATGTAATGGCCTTCTGGCCATTGGGTCTTTAGGCCAATCAATGTAATGGGATTTCTATGGAGTGAGTCCAACCCTTAGAGGGGGTATGACCTATCATTTCACCCTAGGGGTGTATGTGTTATTTTCATAGATTGTAACACCGAGAAATTTTATTATTATAATTTACTAAAAAACAAAAATATTCAACCACTCTATTTTCACTATCATTAATCACGTGATATTCAGTGCTGATTTTTATTAGCACTAAACAAAAAGTGTTGACAAAAGAGAGGGAAATTTTATCAGAGTTAGTTAAAATCGCAGATAAACAGATCTTTTATCAAAACTAAAAAAGTGCTGACAAAAGAAAACCTTTATCACTGTTTTTAGCGCTGATAAAGAAGACACTTTATCTGTACTTTTTTTAGTGCTGATAAATGTTCTCCTTATCAACATTTTTTAGTGATGATAAAGGTAGGCATCATAAAAAATTTATAAACATTTAAATATCATTTTTATTATATGGATATAGATATGATATATTTGATTAAATAAGATTTATAGAATAAAAAATGTGTATTTACACTCAATATATAATAGATTTAGTAAAGAATGATTTATAAAATAATTTAAAATTAATATTAATTAAGAATTGACTAATGAGTATCATTTAATAGATTTCTAACACCAATTTGGTGATAAAAGAAATTAATAAACCAACTAACATCTTAAGTGAAGTTGAAAATAGAAATTTAACTTTAAACATTGTAATATTTTGATCCAGTTATACGTTTTGACTTTACCATATATCAAATCGAACCCTATGAACACATCCATGTCGTGTTGAACTTTAAAAGGTAAAAAATTTCTAGAATGACTTAAAAACAATTTTTTTATTTAGAATAAATAATTTTTGAATATTCGATAGAATTTCAACTTCATTTAAGATGGTCTTTTTTTAGTGAAGACTGCATTTATTCATAGGACCTACATTCATATAGATATTATAGTTTTGAAATTTTATCATTTTTCATATTGTTGTGTTATTTATAATTGAACATATACATTGTGGTGGTCAACCCAACCCGAAGGCCTTTGATATATTTATTTCATTTTCTCAAATAATCCCCCTTTTATAGGTTGATGAGAAACCCTAACATGACTAGTAGTCCTAAATACAGAAGACCCATGTCATGATCCAAAGGCCCATGACATAATTCCAAATACCGGAACCGAAGGACTAAGACCCGAATACACAAGAACTGCCCCTCCCCAACATATACATCATTGAAGGCATTTAGCTCCCCCCTCACACATGGATGATCAATTAGCATTACCCCATGTAGAGCTGCACAATGCTTGGAATCGATGACACTTTTCATTCTCTCTCATCCTTACAATATGGTTAACTCTTCTATTTTGGGATGCCACTTTCTCTGAATCCTTATCTAGTACATTGTCAAGTGCGATCTACCTTGGCTATTTCTTGTTCCTTTGTGGCCCAGAGGTCTGGTGGCCCAAGGGTCTATGGTGTCCCGAAGGCCCTGTGGCCCGAAGGCCCTAAGACCCGTAGACCAAAAATGGTGTCTTGAAAAGCCAAATAAGATGAATAGTTCCAGCTTCTATAGAAATACATAGTATCTACTACAATGCTTCTACAATACCTCAAAAATCCACCCCCACTCAGATTTGATCATGGGGTTTTCAGATGCCAAACAAGAGCCTCTATCACTCAAGTACATACTCATTGGAAATATAAAAAATATATACATATTTTTATATATTAACATATAAAAAGATTAATTATATATATAAATATTTAAACATATTTACATGTAAAATATATTTTTAAACATATGAACTGTAACACCCCAAAATTCTGAAATATGAATATTGTATTTTATAGCGCGTATGACAAGAAACACCAAGCGTGTAAGAGAATATAATATCCCAAAACTTTAGAATATATTTACTATTTTAAATAAAATAAATATATGATATAGTTTTAAATGAATGTGATACCAAGTTAATGTATGTCGCACATAACAACGAGTTTCTTTTATGGCTTGTGTTACATGAAAGACCAAGTTTTACTGAATAATAAAGTATTATTAAAATATATCTTAATTAATATAATAAGATATAACCTAGATATTAAATTAGAAGTTATGAATAGTGTCAAATAACTTATAAAAATATGTGGTTTACAAAAATATTAAATTAATTCATTGGTTACTAATTAATTAGAAATAAATATATGAACTAATTGAATATAAGTGGAATTTTTTTATAGAAAACTATTTTTATGATGAAAAGAGTGGTTTATTCTAATAAATTAAATTAATTAGTGAGATATATTAATGTAATATATATATATATATATTAAATATTTAATCAAATATTTTATATTCATCTAATAAATTTTATAGATATGATATAAGAATAAACAAAATATTACACATAAAAACCAATATTTTTCTTAAGTAACTTTTACCATCTTTTAATGGATAACCTATTTTAAATCCAAATTTTGGAAATTTTAAAAATATTATATGTTAAAATAAACTTAATATTTAAAAAATTAATATAAAAATTAGGTTAGGGTGAATTCTTGGTATTTTTCTATGAAGTTTCATTTTTTAATTAATAGTGAAAAATACTGAATTTTAACTCAAAACTGCATTTTCATATAATTTATTTATAAGGTTAAATTATATTTTTATTATTTTTAAAGATTAATTAGATAAATTTTATATAATTTAAATTTTTTTGGTTATTGGAATCAATTTCACTTTGAAATTGGATATAAAAACATAACAAATTGTTTAACATTATTACTTTAAGAACTCGTATTGTCATCATGTGTATGAGATTAATTTTTTATTAATTTATTCCACTTATGTGATTGTAATTTGGATAAATTTATTCCATATTTAAAATTATAATAATTTATAATGTATAATGAGTCCAACATATTTTTTTACCAAAAATATGAGTGAAAGTGATTAAAATTAATTACAATGATTAAAAGACAAATTAACTTAACAAGGGACTAAACCTTAAACGTAAGGGAAAAAATGACCTATAAAGTTTTAAAAATTAAATTTGATGGACATATTTCCACCCTATACTATATTTTCTCAGCATTTGACCATTATTGGTTCCACTTTCAGTGAAATAAACTGAGGTGAAATCCCCCTTTCCAAAATTTACAAGAGCCACTCCTCCTCTAATATAAAAAGACACTCAAGCCTCCCACTTCATCAAAACTCTCAATACACTTTTGATAAAAACATATCTGCTAAAATATATCTTCAAAATTCCTACCCAAATACTAGAAGCCTCTCTTTGGGCATAATTACATCCAAGTAAGCTTTTTTGGTTTAAACCAAAAGGAGTCACCCGATTAAGAGGTAACTTCCTTCCTCAAGACCTTCAGTTTTATTTCCATTCTTCACCCCCTAAAATATTTCTTATTCCATGATAATATAATAAAAATATTATCCTATATATAGTGAGATGTTTTTATATTAAGGGTTTGACCTAAAATTACACACAATTCAATCTAATGGGTAATGAACTTACCATTCACGTGTACAGCGAACTACCGCCTCATGAAATGACATCTTTTATTTTTCATTTAACACATTTAATAGTCATACATTAGGATTTACATGATTTTTATATATGATATATAAAATATTTATTATTTATTTATTCTTCTTAAATTCTTTAATGACACATGCCTTTATACTTTCCATTTTTTGTAATTACGATAACATCATTTGTGGAAGTGTGGACTACCGTCTTCTCAAAGCGATGTGATTCATTCACGCTATACATGGAACATATTAAAGATGATTTTAATAAACCTATGTTTCATATATGAAATTAATATTATAATTGAATTATAATATACATATGTATCATTTACTTTTTAGTCTTTTAATATGACAAAGAAATGTAAGTAGCGTTCGTGCGTACGTACGACCTATTGTCTCCATGAATGGTGAATTTCATTTCTTATATCCAAATATTATTGATTATTATTATATATATATATATTAGATATATTTTATATTTAAATCATGTTTTAAATTATGGGGATTATTAAATCATGATCTAATTAATAGGAGCAACAAATAACAAGTGAAAACTTACTCAAGAAACTAAGAGATTAACACCCGAAATAATGATAATAATGAAACTTAATAACAGACGGGTAATAAGATATTATAAGAAGATCACATATGATATCATAAATATTAATATGGTTTTAGTATAAGTTAGTGATATGTTTAACACCCATATACATGAGATTAAATGATGTTCACCCAAAAAAGTAAATGCAAGGTAATAGATTTTCATCTCACTTTTTACATATGTGAGATAAATTTCATACTCAGAACTTACTTATTTTGTGTGGTACATATACTTTAAATTTTTATATATTATATCATTAATACTTTTATCTTCATGGTATTTTAATCTTTTATTTATTTTTATTCCTTTATAAGGCTTATTATTTAAAATGTTTCAAATTGGTATGGGACACTTTGGAATGGTTAAATATTATTTTTCTCAAGAATAATTTTAAGGATATTTCATTTATATTCAAGGAAATTATATGACCATTGTTCAATAAACCCTTTAATTTTCCTCTCCTATTGTTATTCATAACCCATTTCAAGTAGTAGTATCATATGTCCACTCTTTAGTACTCAAAACGTTTTAGAAAATGTTCTTATGAAAACATGACTTCATTTATCTCTTTAGTCGGAGAACCTGTTTTCTTATAAAAAACATATTTCCAAAAAATGGTTTCAATTTTTTAACCATTCCAAAATGAATTATTAATTATATTTTTACCCTTTTTATCTTTTACCAATGTTTTCAATGTAATCTTCTTGTATCTTTCCAAAAAAGTCATTTTTCTAACCTTTTACCATGAAACAATATTGTTCTTGTTACCATGTACGACATGTATAGATTTACCCACCTTTTTTATTTGAACCTTCCTTTTCAATTTTAAAAGGTAAATTTTTAAATAATTTTTTTAAAAAGTGATTTTCAAAGAAAAGGATTTTAAAAAATAAAAATAAAAGGGATATTTTTCTCAAGAATGTTTTTAAAATATCTTTTATAGTATTTTTATTCACCAATGGTAAAAACCCTTTATTTATAATTCATTTGGGATATGTTTTATTGATACCATCCTTATTATTCCACTAGATAGTTTATGATTTATTTAGACATGAATAGTATTCACATTCACTTCCTTGATTCCTTTGTTTGTCCCCTTAAAATATTCAATTCTCATGATCATTGAACATTGAATTTCCCCTGAGTATCCATATCATTTATCATGGATATGTTTATTTCCTAAACCATATATCATTTTACATAAGGTGTTTACTTCGACATATATTTGATTATCTAGGGAAATATTGATAAACTTTCATTCTTTATTCCATATGAATATTTGTTAAGTCATATTTATTATTAATTAAATAAATTATTCAATGTGAGGAATGATTTGGACATTAAATAATGGGTGGGCCCCATAATTTATTTATCACCTCAATTCATCGATAGATTCTCATGAGAAAAATAATTTGTGAAAATTAAATAGGTTTCTACCTGTAGTTTTAAACTGTCTGGAGAATGGATCTTGACAGTAAAAGTTTTCGTGTTCCTGAGACATGACTTCTAATAATTAAGAATTTCCTTTATTTTTATTTAGTTATTATTTATCCATTAGATGTGTCATCCACATATCTATGGATGCATTTCGTTCTCAGTTTTTTTAACTAAATGGATAATTTTTTTAGTTAATTAATTTTTTATATTGTTTATGTATTTCCTTCTCAGCTTATTGACTATATAGCACGTGTGTTCAGTTATTTACCTTACTATATTGATTATTCTCATTGATTCATTATTTATTCCACTGTACTTTATCCTTACTGAGAATTTTATCTCACCCTTATTATGTTTCCTTTCCCTAGGAATCCAAGAAGTGAACTATAAAAGATATAAAGGATTATACTTGATGGAATAAAGTTATCCTTGAAAAAAAAAAATTTGTAATTAGTGTATTGATTTTTAATATAAGACATGTGTATATATTTGGTTTACCAATAATAATAAAATCTTTAGCCCATTGAGATTTGATTCCTTATAATCATGATAATGTAATGGTAGTAGACACTGGCTCTGGGCTCTCTGGGTTCTGGTCGCAACATTTGGTATTAGAGGAAGTTTATTAGAAACTATGAGAACTAGATTTAGAAAAACATAAATTTGAGATAATAAACCTAAGGTGTAATTTTAGGATAACTATAGAATAAAATCTTAGAATTTTGGTAAGGTAGATATTATGGGAGTCTTTTTAGAAATATATCCATGTCTAGATACTACATGTAGACGTGGTTCTAGAACAGAGGTATCTAGGAGTAACAAATCTGACAAGGTGTGTCGGGTCTAATTTGGCATAACCTGGTACACAGTAACGAGCCTTACTGTGAATCTAGTTTGACACTATATGGGGATATTCTTAAGATAATTCACATTTTCTTTACAAACAATTAAGAAGGATTTTTACAATTAATAACATAGGTTAAACCTAAGGTGTTTTATATTGAAGATAATGTGTCATGATTTAGATATACTATAAATTATTATAAATTTTCTATGACTATTGTTACTCACACTATGATTTATGATTTCATTCAATGGTTGGTACCTAAATAAGTTATGTTAATATTGACCATAAATGATAAGGTGGTGAAAATTAGAAACCAAATGTGGTGTTGATAGGAGTGAAAGATATAATATTTATGTATAATTATTTTTCCCAAAATATGATTAACAATATATAAATTAAAAACACTTGAACTCACCAAAGAAGAGATGGATGGAGTTTTCTAAGTTCTCAAGCAGTGGAGACCATGAAGAGAAGAAGGCTCAATTTACCTCATACAGGAAATGTAGAAGGAGACACCTAAGAAAGTGTCTCAATGGAATGTTTAAATGCATTATGTGTGGGAAAGAAGGAAATAATGAAAATAATAATTAAGGAATAAAGTAATAGTGTGATGGAAGGAAATGAAACTCATCCTAATGAATCCTTTATAGTTTGTTGCCTTATGTGTGGGGAACCTCAACATTACCTGATTCAATTACCATTCTAATGGATAAACTCTATACCATGGAAGGACCTATGTAGAAATAAATAGATGATGAATTTATGTATTGGTTTTGTATGGAAAATCTTAGTTAAATGGATATTTAGTGACTAACCTTTTATCAAGGATTTCCATTATATATTAATTTAGTTTTAGAAAAGGAAAACTTGTATGTCAAGTGACAACCAATCACGTCCAACAAGGCTGTGGGTCTTTAGACTAGGACTGAAAGACGATAAAGGTTTCACACTAACCACTAACCTAGGAAATGTCTTGGTTAACATGTCATTGTTTTTAGTTAAACAATTTGATTAATAAATATTAATGATGAACCGATAGTGTTTCTTTTAATGTTTAGAGATTAATGTCTTAAGAATATTGGTTTTTTAGAATAGTGAGAGGAAAATAGTTAGACTTGTCACTATTTTATTAACCTTACAATCCATTAATTGATTTTTTTTGTGCTTAAAAAAAGGGGTTCATTCTAGGACATCCATTTCATGGAGTAAGGGACAAATTAGAATTTGATCGAAGCACGACCAAAAGATGAAATTGTTCTTATGTAATTGAAATGTATTAATAATATATATTTCCTTATATTCTTTGGTAGTAAAGCAGTTATTCAACATTATGAAAATGATCAAAATAATCTATTTTCTTAATACCTTATTTTTTGTTGAACTAATGGTCTTCTAAATCATCACAGATTTATGGATTTGAGTCCCTCAATATTCCATTCATAATTCATTTGTTTTTTATTTTTAACCTTAATAACTCCCTATAAATATTTACTCTTTTCCTCCATGTACGTATCTCTACTTTCCACTAATGATATTATACTTAGAGACCTAGTTATATATTATTCCATATGACACTTATACTTCCCATTCTCTCTTTTCCAAAGGATTTATTAAGAACGTTTATCACAATGTGGTATTTTGATATAGAAAATATCAAATAATTAATTACCAAGGTATAGTTTAGATTTTTAGGACATAATATAATTAATATGGTTAGAATGTGACACCCCAAAATTCTAAAATAAGAACATTGTATTCGATAGTGGGTATGACACGCAACACCAAGCATGTAAGGGAATATAATATCCCAAGAATTTATAATAAATTTAATATTTTAAATAAACTAAATTTATGATATAGTTTTTAATGAACATGATACTGAGTTAGCATATGTTTCACACAAAAACGATCTTCCTTGACGGCTTGTGTTACACACAAGACTGTGTTTTACCAAACAATAATATATTATTAAAATATTGTTATTTAATATTAAAAGATATAACCTAGCCATTAAATTTTCAGTTATGAATAGGATTAACTAAGTTTTGAAAATATATGGTTTACACAAATATGAAATGAATTCATTGGTTACTAATTAATTATAAATGAATATACGAACCAATTGAATACAAATGGAATGTTTTTATAGAAAACTATTTTTTTGCTCATAGGGGTATTTTATTCTAAAAAATTAAATTAATTAGTGATTGATGTTAATTTAATATATATATTAATTATTCTATAAAATATTTTGATATTCATATAATAGATTTTATAGGAATGAGATATGAACAAACCCAATATTACACATAAAAACCTATATTTTTATTAAGGCGCTTTTATCACCTTTTAACGACAAACCTATTTTAAATACCATTTTGAACTTTTATAAATCATATATGTTAAAATAAACAAAATATTTTAAATAAGAACATAAAAATTAGGTTAGGGTGAATTCTTGATATTTTCTGTGAAGTTTTATTTTTTAATGAATAGTGAAAAATAATGAATTTTAACACAAAAATTATTTTTCTTATAATTTATTTATAAGTTTAAAATATATTTTATATTTTTTTCATGATTAATTAGATAAATTTTACTTAATTTAATACAATTTAGTCCATTAGAATAAATTTCACTTTGAAATTGGATATAAAAACATAGCAAACTTTTGAACATTTTTACTTTAAAAACTCGCATTGTCGTCCCATCCACGGGATTAATTTTAAATTAATTTTTGGAAATTCTATGATCAGAATTTGAAAAAATGGATTCCATATTTGAATCAGAATAATATATAATTTATAATAATTTCATCTTATTTTTTTACCAAAATATTAGTGAATGCGATTAAAATTAATTACAACGATTAAGAGAAAAATTATCTTAATTATGGGCCAAGACTTAAACTTAAGGGCCAAAATGACCTAGATACTTGTAAAAAACCCATTGGATGGACATATTTTGAACCTATCCTCCATTTTATCTACTATTTTCCATTATTTTATCCACTTTAAATGGGACAATGTAGGTATAATTCTATTTTCCAAAATTTTCAAGAGTGCCACTCCTCCACTATAAACGAAACTAATGCCCCCCACTTCCTCACATATCTAAAGCCAATTTTCCTCAAAGAAGATCTAATAAAATAGATCTTAAAAATAAATCCCATAAACCTAGAAGCCTTACATTGGGTATAAATTCATCCAAGTAATCCCTTTGGTTCAAACTAAAAGGGGTTACCTGATTAAGAGGTAACATCCTTCCTCGAGATATTTAGTATTATTTCCATTCTCAACCCCCTAAACTATTATTATTCAATAGTTATATAATAAATACTATATCATAAATATACTAATATGTTTTAATATTATGTGTTTGACTTAAACTTATACACACTTCCATCTAATGGGTAATGAACTTACTATTTATGGGTACAGTGAACTACCGCCTCACGTAACGACGACGTCCATGTTTTCCTTTACCACCTTTAATGGTTAGGAATTATGATGGAAAAACTATTTATATATGATATATATTATATTTATTATGTATTTATTCTTCTATAATTATTTTATAACACATACCTTTATACTTTCAATTTTTTGTAATTACGATAACTTCGTTTGTGGAAGTGTGGACTACTGCCTCCTCAAAGTGATGTGATTCGTTCATGTTATACATGGAACACATTAATGATGATTTTAATAAAATTATGTAAAATATATTAAATTAATATTATACTAGATTTATAATATACATATTTATCATTTACTTTTCATTCTTTTTTATATGACAAAGAAATGGTAGTAGCGTTCATGCGTGTGTACAACCCACTGTCTCGATGAACTATGCATTTCATTTATTATCTCCAAATATTATAGATTATTATAAATAAATATGTAATGGATATATATGATATTTAAATCATGGTTTAAATTATTAATATTATTAAACCATGATATAATTAATAGGAAAAAAACATGTAAAAACTTACTTGAGAAGCTAGGTAATTTACACCCAAAATAGTGAAAATAATGAATAATAATAAAAAATGGTTAATAAGATATAATAATAAGATAATTTATGATATCATAAATAATAAGATGGTTCTATTATAAGTTACTTACATGTTTCAATCCCTTATACAGAAGGTTAAAGGATGTTTAACCAAAAAAGGAAACGTAAGTTAAAGGATTTTCATATGACTTTTTACATATATGAGATAAATGTCATATTCACCTCTTAATTATTTTTCATGATGTATCTAATTCACCTTTTGTTACATTATACCATTAATACTTTTATATTCACTAAATTTAAAATCTTATTTTAATTTTTTTCCTTTATAAGGCTTATGATTTAAAATGTTTCAAAGTGGTATGGGACACTTTGGAATGATTAAATATTATTTTCCTCAAGAATAATTTTAATAACCTTTCATTTCCATTAGATGAAATTATTTGAAAATTTTTCAAATAAACCTTTAATTTTCATCTAATATGGTTATTCATGACCTATTTCAAGTAATAGTACCATTTTCCCACTCTTTGGTACTCAAAATGTTTTAGTAAACATTTTTAAGAAAACCTGAATTCAATTTATTATCTTCACTCAGAGAACCTATTTTCCTCTACAAACCCTGTTTTCTAAAAAAAATTAAACTTTTAAAAAATATTTATTAAATAAAATTTTACCGTTTTTTCTTATACCAATGTTTTCAAAGGAATATTCTTTTCACTTTCCAAACAAGGCATTTTCTAACCATTTACCATGTGAAAAGAACTTTCATTTTACCTCATATGACATGCACAAATTTACCTACCACTATTTATTTGAACCTTTATTTTCATTTTTAAAAGGTTATTTTATAAAGAAAACATTTTTAAAAGTGATTTTCAAATAAAAGGATTTTCATAACATTTTCAAAATAAAAAGGATATTTTCCTCAAGAATGTTTTTAAGATATCTTTTATAGTATTTCTATTCATCAATGAAAAACCCCATTATTTCTAATCAACTTGGGATATGTTATATTGATACAAACATTATTATTTCTCTAGATGGTTTATGATTGATTTGGCCAAGGATAATACTCTCATTCACTTCCTTGATTCCTTTTTTAGTCCCCTTAAAATATTCAACATCTTATGATCATTAAAATTTGAATTTCCCCTAATTTTGCATATCATTTATCATGGATATGTTTATTACCTAAACCATATAGCATTTAAAATATGGTGTCTACTTTTTTAGTTATTTGATTATCTAGGGAAATATTGATAAATCTGTATTCTTTATTCCATACATATATTTGATAAAGTATATTATTTATCAAGTAAATTGATTATCAATATGAGGAATGATTTGGAAATAAAATGATGGGTGGGGCATGGAATTTATATACCCCCTCGATGAATAGAATAGTTCTCATGTGACAAATAATTTGTGAAAATTAAATGGGGTTGTACCTATAGTTTTAAACTATCTTGAGGATTGATATTGATAATAGAGGTTTTAATGTGCCTAAGACATGACGTCCAATAAATAAGAATTACCTTTATTTTGATTCAGTTATTATTTTACATGATATTTTCATCAACATATCTATGGATGAATTTCATTCCCACTTTATTGAATAAATGGCCAGTATTTATAGTTATTTAATTTTTCGTACTGTTTACGCACTTCCTTCTTAGTTTATTGATTATATAAAATGTGTGTTCAGTTATTTACCTTGTTATATTGATTATTATTATTTAATAATTATTTATTATATTGTAAATTAAACTTACTAAGAATTTGAGGTCACCCTTATTTTGTTTATATTCACTATGAATCTAAGAAATTCACTATGAAAGATATGTAGAGATATATTAGTTGGAATAAAGTTATCCTCAAAAGAAAGAAATTGTGTTATAATTAGCGTATTAATTTGTAATAAAAGACTCAAGTATGCATTTGGTTTTCCAATATTAATAAACACTTCGGTCCATTGGGATTTTATTTCTTATAATCATTCCAACATAATGGTAGTAGACATGGGCTCTGGGATCTTTGGGGTCGGGTCACTACATGAACCATATGAAAATAATTATTTTCCATTTTATTTAAAATAAAAAAATGATTGAATATGTATATACAAATGTTTATATATAAATATATGTGTGTGTTAATAAATAGATATATACTTATGTATATATTATAATATATGTAAATAAATATTAATATATAATATATGTCAATAAATATTAATATATAATATTTTTAACTGAATATTAGTATATATATAGATACACACATATGTATACACACGCGCACACACACAAATACACACACACACACACAAACATATTTCATAAATATATTTAAATCAATTATATATATATATATATGAATAAATATATTTGAAAAAATATGAATCAAAATATACATAAATAAAGTGATATATCATTAAATATAATATAAATCAATATGGAGTAGCGGTAAGGCCCCAGACACAAGTAGGGGAGGTTTTAGGTTCAAATCTATGAAAAACACGGATATAGAAAGCTAGGCAAGAAGTTGAGCACTGATAAAGGCCCCAAATGCAAGTGGGGGTGGTCTTAGGTTCAAATACAAGAAAAGGAACATGTAGGTGGCTGGGCAGGAGGGTCAAGCACTGATAAAGGTTGGGGTATACGGGTGGGGGCAGTACTGATAAAGAGTGGCGAGACATGCAGAGTTGGACATTTTTTAAGCATTGATAATAAACCATAGCTTTTTCAGTGATTTTTTAGTACTTATAAAGGTTGTGTTTATCAGCACTGATAAATACACCCTTTATTATACATAGTTATTTTAGTGCTAGCTTTTCAGCATTGATAAATTGTGTATTTATCAACACTTTTTCTAATGCTGATAAAATATATGATCTTTTAAAGAATATTATATTATTAATATTTTTTAGTGATGATAAATGTGAATTATAGCACTGATAATGTTGGAGTTTGTGTCATATGGACAATTATTTGTACTTTGATTACATGTATATTCAATGTTTTGAATATTAATAAAACTACTTATTACATATTATTCATTTTTCTACACGACTCTAATGTAATAATGTCCTAATGTATACATCACATTGATAAGATCATTGTAATTCCCTGCTATGATGGGAAACTTAATGTGCTATGGTGATATTCTTAAATAATGCTCTTCGGTCGGATAATATACTATAATGAGACACATAGTATATAAAATGTCAGGTGTGAGTACTCATAATCAGATGAGGCTTCTTATAATGAAGTTTTCACTTGATAATCTTCAATATGGGAGATTATGAGAACAAACCTGATATTATAAATTTTTCATGTTTTGGTGTCATTCGATATTCTTATCTATGAGTGTGTGTGATGATACTTAAACTTTAAGATTATTATTAATGCATGTTACAACTCATGTAATTAGATGTATTTCGTAAACTATAACGATAACATTTCATGGTGAAGTTGGATACGTTGGGTGTATCACAAGTGACATGTTAGTAATGAATAAGTTGAGGAAGTATTTTTTTCCTTCCTTCTTTATAGAAGTAGATATCTTGGCCCTTTTATTTCAATAGAACCATCACATTAATTTCCATGGACATGGTGCAACAATGTGTATATTTCAGATAGTCAATGAAAGACACATCATGTATATTGGTTGGTGACATAGATGTGAAAACTGATTGATGATATATTGTGATAAAGAGGTTATATTACATAGTGATCATTCATATATGGTTTTTTCCATTGTGAAATTAAGTCCTTTCTTTGGGGTGCCTTAATCTAGTGCTAGACAGTAATCTTTAAAATTAGGCCAACCCACCTAATGTCAATGGAAAATAATCTTAGAGGGTCACACACTAAGTGTTTCCATTGATCTCAATAAAATTGTATATGAGTTTAATTAATTTAATAAATATTATTCTCATGTCTGATAAATAATTTTATACAACTTATATTGATCACATAAATTAAATAAATATTTATTTGCTGGCTTTTGAATAAAATATTTATTTATTTATTGTACATTTTTATAAATATTTATTCACTAATTTGTGAATAAAATATTTATTTATAAAAAAAATAATTATTCGGTTGTTCGCTAAACACTAGAGGTGTTCGAATGGATCGAGACTGAGTCTAATAAAAAATATTAATTAACAAGACCGTTATATAATATTTTTTTCACAGGTTGACGCATTCCACAAAATAATAATAATATAATTATTATTACGTGGAATGTAGTTTATTAAAGGTAATAAATGCTATTTAATGGTAGGTATGAAATTAAATAATATTTTAACCCAAATACTCACTCTATAAATAGACGGTTATGTCTATTGTGTAGAGTATCTGAAAATTGAGAATAGAGAATTGTTGTGCATAAACAATTCTCTCTAAATCCTCCTCCTCTCTCTCTCTCATGAATTAGAAGTGTAAGAGAGATTTCTGTAAGACTGGAAAGTGAGTGATCAAGAACAAACAATGCAAGAAATTTGGTTCATCACACTAGTACCTGGTGATGAAGTGGTGTTGTTCGAAGATCATTAGAGCTTGTGAAAATCAAAGCTAGAGAGGTTGTATCCATGAATCCTTACATCACAATGAAGAAAATATGAAAGGGTATTTTTCGAATGATAACCAATCATCAACAAAGAAAGATACTAAGCCCATATATATATTTATTTCAGATATTAAAAAAATTATTTATAAATTTAATGTGCAAGATCCTCTCTCATAGATTTGGGAATTGATTATTAAAATAAATATTAATATATCACCCCCACCACATGCTTCCGCTCTGCCCGAAACCATTAGATAAAAGGCTAATTTTCATTAATACTGGTGTAAAAACAGTGAAACTCATTGGAGAATATTTTACTACTCATACACCATTTTGGGGAAAACTTATTAAAAAATGGCATAATAGATTAGAGATTCTATAACGACCTATTGAAAAATATAATGAGTTTTTTGAAATTATTTATTTTAATAAATGTGGTAGATTATAATTTTTGATGAAATATAAAGAGTGGAGGGATATGTGGTGTCAATTTACTTTTATCACTAATAATAAACCACAAATTTATCATCAATTTTTTAACACTAATAAAGGGTGCATTTATCATCACTTTTTATATCATTGATAAATCCACTCTACAAACCATATATTTTTTAGTGTTTTTTAGTACTAATAAATAGTGAATTTATCATTTCTTTTTGTAGTGCTGATACAGGCACTCTTTATCAGCACTAGCTTTTTAGCACAAATAAATCGTGTCTTCGTCACCGTTTTTCTTGAGCTGATAGAAGATATGAGATTTTAAAGGAACTTACATTACCAGTGTTCTTTTAATGCTGATAAACATGAATTATAGAACTGATAAAAGGCTAATTTATAATAGTTTTGGTGTAAAAAAAGTGAAATTCATTGGATTATATTTCATTATTCATACACCATTTTGGGGTAACCTTACTAAAAAATTTGTAATATATTAGAGATACTCTAAGGACCTATAGATGAATATAAGAATTTTTTTTGAAATTATTTATTATATTAAATGTCATAAATAATTTTTTTTGATAAAATATAAAGAGTGGTGGGATGTGTGGTGTTGATTTTTTTAGCATTGATAACAAACCACAGCTTTATCAACATTTTATAGTGCTGATAAAGGGTGCATTTATCAGTGTTTTTTCTAGTGGGGATAATGACACTCTTTTTAAACCATAGATTTATTAGTGTTTTTAGCACTGATAAAGGGTGTTTTTATCAGTGGTATTTATAACATTGATAAAGACAATCTTTATTAGCACTATCTTTATAATGATGATAAAGGCGTCTTTATCAGTGTTTTTTCGAGAACTGATAAAATATATGAGCTTTTAAAGGCACTTACATTATTACTATTTTTAGCACTAATAAACATGAATTATTTCACTAATAAAGTCTAATCTATAGTAGTGTCGGTGTAAAAAATGATGTAGTTTATTGGAACATATTTTACAATTCATACACCATTTTGGGGTAATATTTCTAGAAAATGGTGTAATACATTAGAGATGCTCTAACAACCTATTGAAAAATATAAGGAATTATTTGGAATTATTTTTTTAGTACATGTGGTAAATTAAAATGTTTGATGAAATAGAAAAATGAAAAATCAACAACTTCTCATTTTTTATATTACATTCAAAATAATATAGAACTTAATTTTATCAAATTGACCGAGTGAGATGAATATGATGCATTGGAAAAATTATATACATGTCGTACATCAAATTAATTTCATCACATACATAAGATAAATTGATTTTTTAAAAGATGTATAATATAATACATTAATTAAATTTATTTTTACTGATATTTTTTATTATACATTAAATTTGTCCCATATTGTATATGCGATAAGATGATTTTTTAAAGAGAAGTACCATTGCACGGGAAATTCAGTTCATCTTATTCATGAGATAATTATTAAATATATCATTATATATGAAATTTATCTAATATATTATATGAATAAAATTTAATTATTTAAAATATTATAATTATAAATTAAATTTATCTCATCTGGTAAATGAGAGAAATTGTTTTTTTTGTGGAATTTATACATGAGATAGATTTAATTTTATAAAAGATGTTTCATTGTACACAAAACTTATCTCATATTACTCAAGAATTAAATTTCATTTTTAAAGGATATATCATAGCACATTAAATCTATCTCGTCTCCTACATGTAATGAGTTTCATTTTATTAATGATTTATTGTCATAGGTAAAATTTATCAAATTTAATATGTGATAAAATTTTCAGTCTATAAAAGACGTACTATTATAAATAAAATTTATCTAGTCTTATACATGACATGAACATGATTTTTCCAAATATATAAAAAAATATGTGAAATTTATCTCATCTTGGATGTGAGATATTTTTTTCTAAAATATTTGTTATTATATATTAAATTTATCTCATACGAGATAAATTGTATTTGAAAATTGATGTTTCATTATGCATGAAATTAATTTCATATCATAAAAGTGATAAATTTCATTTTTAAATGATATAACACAGTACATGAAATTTATCTTACACGGTGACAAAAATTTCATTTTTTATAGACGTATCAAACTAGATAAATTTTTTCTCTTCTCATACATGAGAGATATTACATTTTTTTAAAATTTTTCATTCTTAGTGAAATTTAACTCATATCCAACATGAGATACATTTCATTTTTTGAAATGATATACCGTTTTACATGTAATTTGTCAAACATAGATCCTGAAATCAATTTTATTTTATAAAATCTATATCATTCATCTTAAATTTATCTCAACTCATACTAAAGATAAATTTCATTCTATAGAATATTTATTATTTTACTTTAAATTTATCTTACCATGTCCATGATATAAATTTTATTTTTTTGATTACATAGAAAAATACAAGAAATTTATCTCATCTCACATATGATATAAGTTTTTATTTTTTTAACGATTTTACATTATAGATGATATTTATCTTATATGAGATAAATTTCATATTGAAAATGTTGTTTAATTTAGAATGGAATTTATCATTTCTCATAGAATAGATATATTCATTTTTAATGATATAATAATTTACATGAAATTTATCTCATGTTAAAGATGAGATAAATTTCATTTTTAATAGTTGTATCATTTTAGGAAAAATTCATCTAATTTTATATATGTGATAAATTAAAAATTTTAACTTAATTTTCATTCTAGGTAAAATTTATTTCATCACCCACATGAGATAAATTTAATTTTATAAAAGATGTATTGTTGTACATGAAATGAATCTCATGTTAATAAATTTCATTTTTTAAAAGATGTATCATTCGTTATATCTCATCCCATAAATAAGATAAATTTCATTTTATAAAATATATATTATTTTTCTAATATCCAGAGACTTTAATATAAGACTAAGTTCAATATCGTATTAAATACACAATACCATGCTTAAAAGAATAATGTAATATTATTATTTAAACGTGGCAGTTATAACCTAGCTGTTAAGTTTGTAGTAATGAATAACATTAACCACATTATTAAATATATAAAAATACTAATAATTACTATTTTTTTAATTAATACTCTATAAATAATCACTCTAATTTTAGTAATGTCATTTTATTCTTCAAAAAATAAATTTTCTACAAAATTGGGTTTTATTGATTTTTTATGAGTGAATATTATAATTAATTTATAAAAGTTTTAGATGATGTGTTTGAAAAAATGAATTTAATTTTTTAATTTATCATTTCAAAATTATCCTAAGATGAATTTTTGAGAATTTTCTGAAAAGAATGTTTTTTAATGAATAGTGAAAATACTCATTTTAATCAAAAATTGTATTTTATTTTCGAGTATTTATAAAGATAAATTTTATTTTTTATTAGTTTTAAAGTTTAATTAGTTAATTTTTATTTATAATATCCCAATTATGTTTTTTGAAATGGATTTTATACTTGAATTTAGCATAAAAAACATTTTATATTTAAAAAGGGTATCTTTCTAAAAAATTGTTTTTTATCGTGTTATGCTGATTGGATTTTAAATTAAATTAATCTACTTCTATGTTTTGAATTTTAAAAATTATATTCCATTTTTTTAATCTTGTGGTCCAAATTTGGTAAATATTTTCATTTTATTTTTAGTCAAAATGAATAGTAATATTAGTGATTTTTATTACCATAGTTAAGGGTAAATTGGGTAATTAAGGGTTAGAAATAACATGATAAAGAAACCCTTAAATAAATACTATTTTAAAATAAATTTTATTCATACTCATTCCAGATTCAGTTATATGACATTTTGTTTCCATTTGAGTGTGATTAGGACATTTACAATGTTTTGTGTGAAGAAAAGTAAAAAAGGTCACACTCTTTTTTTAATAACTATAATATTTTTAACATGGAGATAATGAGAGGAAATTTTCAACTATAAATATTCATTTGAAACATAAATGATTTATATTCATCCTGATATATTATTTTTATTTTTTTTAGATGTTATTACCTTAAATGCATACACTACACTGACCCAATAATTATTTAATTAATGGAAAAAACAAATAAATTATATTAAAAATATAATAAGTAACATAATTTGAGATCACTAATATGATACATGAATTTTATAGATTAAAATGTCATGTTATGTATATAATAAAATATCCGGTTCAAATTTTACTTTTTTCCTGATGTTATTAAATTCAAAGTAATGAATAGCTCTAAAAATTGACCTTATGATAGTTTATAAGAAATAATAATTTATTAAATGATAAAAAATTCCTAAAAACCTTATATTCATCTGATTTATTTGGATATGGTTGAAAATATTAACCATTCTCTATTTATTATCTTCTTTTCTATTTATATTATCTATCTTTACCTTTAAAGAGTAAAAAAACTTTGTTGTCATGATAAGTTGAAAAAGGATTAACGAGGGGTTAAAACCCAACTATAAGGGTAAAAACATAGTCAAAACTTGTCTAATTTTTATTTTATGAGATTATTTTTACCCATAATCGTCTTATATTTTAAATAATTCAGTTTGGTTCCATTTGGATTTGAAAATAATTTTATATTCATTTAATATTTTAGGAAATTCCAAGAGTACCCCTCCCCTCTCTTATAAAAGGGTACCCCTTCCCCTCATTTATTCACACTTGAAAAAAAATTTGGTTAATAAAATAACTTTAAAAATAATTTCTCTATATATCTCCTCACATATTAGATTTTTTTTTATCATAAAACCAACCTAAGGAAGCTTTTGGTGTCAACCTTAAGAGGTTGTCCAAAGAAAAGGTACCATTCTTAACTGATTGTTTTTTATTTATTCTTCCACTTACATAAAATATTATTTAACTATGATAAGATAATAACATTAGTATAATACATAAAACAATATTTTATTATATTATTGGCATAACCTATATCTATCTCCAACCACTATCAAATGGGAAAGGAATCCATTGTTCGTGTGTATAGTGGACTACCGCCTCAAAGACTGATATAATTCATTTTCCATCACCGCCTACAATATATGGTTTAATGATTGAATTAATTTTGATATATAATATAAATTAAATATTTATCATTATTAAATTATAATATTTTATAAATTTTCTTACCTTTCCATTCACCAAAAAATGATAACGTCGTTTGTGCGTATGTGTAGACTACCACCTCCACGAAGTGATGTGAATAAGTTTTCATAAATACATCACATGGATGATATATATATAAGTGTATTTAAATAAATAATATATTATTTATTATATTATTATCATTATATAAATATAAAATAAGAATCAAATTCTTTTTATAATGATCTTTGAAAATGAAAGTGTTACTCATGTGTATGTACTGACTACCATCTCTATGATTGTAAAGTATTTCATTTTTCATAATAATATTTCATGATTGGTTTAAAAGTTTAATTTATGTATAAATTTTTTAACCATTTAATTATTATTATCTTAGAGATGATGAAATAATTAATTTATTGACCATAGTCAACTTACCAAAGTCATTTTGGACTTATGAACTAAATACCATCAAAATGTATGAGGTGAACTTAAATAATTAAGTAATTGTCTATAAAATAGTATGAAATAAAATAAAATTAATAATTAACTTGAAAAAGGTTCTTAAAAAAGTAGATAATTTACATAATTTTTTTATTCAAAAAGATAAAGAATATATGCAATGAGTCAGACTCAAGGTAAGAGAATTTCTTTTAAAAATCCTCTTTTAAAGTTTCAATTCCAACTATTTTTCTCCAATGACCATATTTTTATGGATGTTTTTATGGAAATAAAATAATTATAATGGTAAATTTATGTTAGTTTTTAATTTTTTTAAAAAGGATTATTTTTATGTGTTTTATAAAAAATGTTTTTACAAAAAGACAAAAAGAATTTTCTATTTAACGTATATGGTGACAATGAATTTTCCACAGCTATTATCATTTTTGGAAGTTTAGATTCCCTTAAAAACGTTCATTGTTTTCTCAAATAAAAAACCTTTTTACCTTTTTTGGGTATTTTTTTATTAAAAATGGGACTTTAAAAGTAAATGATTTGTTGATATCTGAAAGTGTTTCTCCATCATATTTGAAAGAGTTTTTCAAATGTTTTAAGATAAATGATTGCTAAAACAAAATGTTTTATACATGATATTGTACTTTAGAATTATATCTTATAAATTAGTGAGTTTAATAGATTTTATACAATGGGTTGAGATCTATTATAGCACATGGGTGAGCCCGATATATATTATACGTTGGGTGTGCCCAGATAGTGCAGAGTGAGGCTGATACAACCTATACATTGGGTGCATCCAAATAGTGTCGAGTGAGCCTGATACAACTTATATGTTTAGTGCATCCAGATAGTGTTATGTGAGATAGATATAGCTTATATGATGGGTGTTACCATATAGTTCTCTGATTCATTGGTTAATATTCCTTGTCTTTATAGGTACGAAGGTGGGAGTTGCCAAAGGGTTTCTATTATAGATTTAACTGGGCACTATTTATTTCTGACACTAGTTATGAATGTAATGCTATAAGTTTACTATTTTTTTCATTTGATCGATATGGGTTTTAAGGGATTTATTTGAGAAAAAAGGTGTGTATTTTTTTCATCTGGAAATGATTTATTTCTTTCAATCAAATAATAATGAGATAAAGGTAAACATTTTCTAGGTTTTCATGTTTTTAATTGGACTAACAGATTTATTAGTTTTATGTACTTTAATTAGATTTTTGTAATCATCCAAATTATTTAAAAGGTTATTAATATAATTTTAAGGATGTAAATGGAAAATTATGAGGTCAAGATGAAATTTTTGAATATGATTCTGGAAAAGAAATCATGTTTTATTTTAAAAGTTTATTGTGAAAAAATAGATACTGATTATAAGCTTCTGTTTTCGAAAATATTATTTGATATGTAAGAGTTATAACCTTATTATATAAAACTCTAATCCTAAAATATATTTGGGAATAAAATAATGTGAATTATAGTCTAATGAAACTGAAATATATAGTGTTTAAGGTCGGTCCTTATAGTTGGCATCAGAGTAGGGTTTAGATAACTTTGTAGATTAATATATTTTCTTGTGATGTATTTCTAAATGTTATGGATACCATCATGGGTTTATAATTTTAAGGATGAGTATAATTTAAAGTCTTAGAAACCCCTTTGGTGGTTTTTAGTGATGTATTTGAGGTGAATAATGATATTTTTGGTGATTGGATTTAAAATGGTAATCAACTTAGGTATAAAGGATTTGAAGGTAAAATTATTATGTAATTTCTATGGGTATTGACTTTACAAGGACCAATTTCATTTTAACATGAAATAATTCATTCAATGTTTTAATGATACTATTTTTTATAGAAGAAGGATATTTTTTCAAGATAGAAGGAAATTGAACTTTCACAACCTTCTTATCCCTTCTAGATGATTTGATTATCATTATTATTTAAAACCGTGTTCAAATGATTTTGATAGCTTCTTGAGTATTCAAATAACCTATAAGAAACTGTTTGATCTACCCAATACCTTTTTATTTCTCCAAAATTTCTATGGATCATGGTTTCCCTTTTATCTTATTTCAAAATCTCAACTTATCCATATCATTAGATATGGGAAATACCACCAAGGAATTGACTATTTATTTTATGAAGATATGGACTTCATGTTGGAAGATAAAGAGGATATAAACAGTACAAAAGAAAACCCTGAAATCTGGATTTAAGGTAGGAATTATTTTATTATGTTCTATGTACGTAAAATAATTAATTTTATATAGATGTATCATAAGGAAATAATTCATATATTTTATTTTAGAAATGAATTATTAAGGAAGAATACAAAGAAGCATGGCTAATGGTTTAAGGATGTGTTTATATAAATAGTTTTTAGAATTATCTTATAGTGATTCTTTTTTAATATTATGAGAATCATGAAACATCCAAGTATTATTATTTAGTTTTTTTTTTAATTTGGAAACATTTTTAGATTGAATAAATACCTTCAAAAAATTCTATTGTGAAAAGGTGATAATTTTTGGAGACATTTATTGAGTTTTGATAAATGTTTGAGGTATATGAAACCCTTATGTTTAACATACAAGAAAGGTTATTTAAGGAAGAATGAATTTTATTTTGTTGTAAATTTTTTTAAAGGTATCGGTATCCTTTAGTGTTTATAAGATCTTTGATTTTGATGTAATTATGAGTTATTACATTTTTGGGCATATTAGCTGAAAGGCATGAGATAACCTTTGAGGTTAAAACATTATTTAATATTGATATGGTTATTTTTGAGGATTTTTATCATATTTTTTGAATGTTATAGAAATTATATTAACATAGTTTTAGTAAAAGGACAACCCCTTGGTTGGGGGACAACCTATCACATTTGGTAAGGATTTGGGGGTTAAACCCACAACCGAAGACCGAAAAGGGTGTAGAGCATACCACTAACCGATGTGAAGTCCTCATTATTATGAAATTTTTAGTTAAATTAATGTATAATAAGTTGATTTTTGGAACATATTTTTTTATCATATATATAAACATGATATTGAAAAGTAATTTTTTTATTAAGTGATTAATATTATTTCAGAACAAGATCACAATAATTTTGGAGAACATTATAGGATTAAGAAAAAATATATGATGGAAGTTTATTTAAGAAATAAATTATGGATTATATTTTGGAAGAATATATGATTTTATTTTGGATTTACGGTGATGCAGGTTATTTATGGAAATCATTATAATATCTTAGAGATTATATGATTAGGGTATATACATTTTGATAATAGAGTGATTGATATTATTTGGAGATAAATACAAAATCTGTCATGGAAGAATATATAATCAAATTTTTGGTTATCAATATTAGTCAACAATATTTTGAATAAATTTAAGGATATTTATTTATCAAATCATATAAGCTGAACTTTGGGTATTATTATTGCATTTTAAAGATTAAATTATTTTTTCTTCGTTTGAATGTTCATTCATTTTGAGAATTATCTTACCTTGTGTTAACCATTTTGGTTTTGGTTAATGTCTAATGATAGGAGGAATAGATTTATATTCTTTTATGGATCATGTGTTCTGTTATAAGTTAATTTAAGGGTTTCATGCATGAAAATTTTGTCTTGAATACTGATCGTTTAGAGAAAAAAATGTGATTGTGGTGGAAATGGATTAAATGATGAAATTATTCATGTAAAGTATATTTCCTTATGTTATTAGTCTAGATGATAATGTAATTCCTCAAATCTAGGAAAAGGATATTAAAATAAAAAATTTATCATTTTATGATCATTTTAATGAATCTATTATCTTTTTATCCATTGTAGAATTATGTTTTAGTGGTTGTTAACATTTTCAAGACTATTCACTTTATTGTGATCAATGATCTCTGTCTCTATTCATCACTATTTGGACATTAAACTTTTCTTCTATGACAATATTTTAAATCCCCACTAATGTTATTCTATTTATAAACCTAATAGGTGTTATTCTAGATGACCTTCATACTTATCCTTCTCTCTATTCAAGAAGAATTTTCATTAAACCTTTTTATGATGTTGAATTTAAACAAAGGTATTTTAAAATTTTAAATTTTCAATTACTAATATAAAGTTAAAATTTAGAGGAAATAATTTATTAGGGTGGTATAATGTAATATCCCATGACTTTAAGAGAATACTATGTTCAATAGTGTACAAGATACACAACACCAATCTCAAACGGATAATGAAATATTATTATTTAAATGTGACCGTTATAACCTAGATGTTAAATTTGATGGAATGAATAGCATTAACCTAATTATGAAATAAATAACAATAATACTCATTACTTATGTAATAATTAATTATTTATAATTATGCACTTGTTTTTTAATAAACTCATTATATTCTTAAAAAATATGTTTTCCTCAAAAATGGGTTTTCTTACATTTTTATGTGTGAATATAATAATTAATTTATAGAAATTATATATGATTTATTTGAAAAACTTAATTCCAATTTTTAATTTATCATGTCAAAATTATCCTAAGATTACATTTTGATAATTTTCTAAAAAGATTGATTTTTGATGAATAGTAAAAAATGCTGATTTTTATTGAAAATTGCATTCTATTTTCAAGTAATTATAAAGATAAATTCTATTTTTGATTAGTTTTAAAGTCTAATTAGTTCATTATGATTTAAAATACTTTAATTGTGGTTTTTAAATGGATTTTATATTTTAATTCATTATAAAAACATTTTATATTTTAAAAGGTCATTTTTCTAAAAAATTATTTTCAACAGGTTTTTACGATTGGATTTTAATTAAATTCTAATACTTCTCTATTTTGAATTTTAAAAAATAGATTCTATATTTATAATATAGAGTTCCAAATTTGGTAAATATTACCCTTTTATTTTAGTTAAATTGAATAATAACCTTAGTGATTTTTGTTACCATGGTTAAGGGTAAATCGAGTAATTAAGGGTTAAAAATAAAATGATAATGACTATAAAATGACCCAAAAAGTTGCTTAAATTTTATTGTATGAGTACGTTTCTTCCATAATCATCCAATATTCTGTTATATGGAATTTTTTTATTTTGGTGTGATTATGACCTTTGTAATATTTTATGTAAAGAAAAGTAAAAAATGACACAATCTTGTTTTTAATAACTATAATATTTTTAACATGGGAAAAAATAAAGGATATGTTCAGATATGAATATTAATTTTAAATATAAATTATTTATCTTCATAATGATATATTTTATTATCTTTTAGTGAAGATATAATTTCCTTAAATGCTTAGACAGTGTTGACATAATAATTATTCATTAAAGGAAAAAATAAAATAAATGATATTAAAAATATTAAAAGTAATTTAATTTGAAATAATTAATGTGATTAATTAAATTTTTAGACTAAAATGATATTTTAGGGATATAATAAAATATATTTTTTTTATTTTTCTTGTTTTATAGATGTTATTAAAGTCAAAGTAATATATAGTTCTAAAAATTGACATTATGGTATTTTATAAGAAATAATAATTTATTAAATGATATAAAATTAATATAACTATTATATTCAGTCAATTTATTAGTATAATTTTTGTAATATCATCCATTATCCATTTATGTGACTTTTTTCTATTTATAGTTACTATCTTGATCCTAAAAGAGTAAAAAAACTTTATTGTTACGGTAAGTTTAAGAAGGGTTGATGAGGGGTTGGAACCAAAAGATAAGTGTAAAAACATAGTGAAAACTTATATAATTTTTATTTTATAAGATTATTTTGAAAAATAATATTACTATATTATTAATAAATATTTTTAATCCATTTTTAATTGAAAATTAATTTATATTAATTTAATATTTTAATAAATTGTAAGAATGTCTCTGCCCTCTTATAAAAGGGCACCCCTTATTCTCATTTATTCACTCTTAAAAACCATTTGATTTGGAAAATACCTACCCATATCCCTTAAATAAATATTATCTAACATCCTATAGTATTTGTTATCATAAAAAAAACCTAAGGAAGATTTAGGTGTAAGCCTTAAGAGGTTTTCCAAAGTAGAGGCATCGTTCTTAACCAATTGAATTTATTTTATTTCTTCTTCAAATTCCATAAAATATTATTTAACCTTGATAAGATAATAACATAGTTAAAATAAATATAGTTATATGTTATTATTTTAATGAATAACCTATATCAATCTCTAACCTCCATGAAATGAGAAAGGAATCCATCATTTTTGTGTATGGTAGATTACTACCTCACTGACTGATGTAATTCATTTACCATAACTGCCTATAATGGATGGTTATAATGATGGAATTAATGTTTATATAATATATTAATTAAATATTTATCATTATGATAATATAATATATAATATATTTTCTTAACTTTCCATTCACTGAAAAATGATAACATCGTTCGTGCATACGTGTGGACTACCACATCCACGAAGTGCTGTTATTAATTTTTCATAACCACATCACATGGACGATGAATATAAGTATACTTAATGAAATAATATGGTATTTATTATATTATTAAAATTATTTTAATATCAAATAACACTCACCTTCTTTCCAAAATTTTCATTGAAAAATGAAAATGTTATTTATGCATACATATAGTCTATTATATCCATGATTGTAACGTAGTTCATTTTTTCATAGTCAGCATTCATGATTGGTTTTGAAATAATAATTTATGTTTAAAAATTATAATTATTTAATGATTATTATTCTTTATATGTTGGAATAATGACCTCTCTGACCTTTGCCAACCTACTAAAGTCATTTTGGACTTATGAACCAAAAGCGTCAAAACATCCCATATGAACTTAAATGATTAAATAATTATATATAACATGGTATTAAATAAAATAAAAATAATAATTAACTTGAAAATTGTTATTAATAAAGTAAATAATTTACATAAGTTTTTTTTCAGAAGATAAATAATACACATGATGAGATGACCTCAAGGTTATAGAATTCTTTTTAAAAATCATCTTTTAAATTTTCCCTTCCAACTCTTTTTTTCTATGCCCATATTCTTTTTTTGGATGTATTTTATAAAAAAAAGAATTATAAAGGAAATTTTATGCATCTTTTGAATTTTTTCCAAAGTTCTCGAATGAAATCTTTTTGCATGTTTTATACGGAAAGTTTTGAGAAAAAGATAAAAATAATGTTCTATTTTAAAGTATATAGTGACAATGACTTTTACGCGACCATAATAATTATTTAAAGTTTATATTCCTTTAAAATATTTCATGTTTTCCTCAAAGAAATACCTTTTCCCCCATTTTGGTAATTTTGGTATTAAAAATGGGATTTTAAATGGAAATTATATCTTGATATTTGAAAGTGTTTTGTATACATATTTGAAAGTGGGTTTAAAAGGTTTTATGATAAAAGAATGAAAGAATAAAGTGTGTTATTCATGATATGAAATTTGATAATTATATATGTGAAATTTGGGAGCCTAATAAAACGTATAAATTATGTTTATCCCCATTATATCTAATGGGTTAGCCTAATATAACTTACACATTCAGTGCACCCAGATAACATCGTGTGAGCCTAAAACAAATTATATATTGGGTGTGTCCATATAATGTTGGTTGAGCCTGATACAACATATACATTGGGTGCTTCTAGACAGCACCAGTTGAAACTGATTTAACTAATATTATGGGTGCACCTAGATATTGTTCCAATGCATTGGGGAATGTTCCTTGATTTAGTTGGAAATAAAGAGAGAGTTACCATAGGGTTCCTCCTATAGATTTAACTAGGATTCAATTATTTCTAACTTGAATTATGAATTTAATTATATATGTTTCTTAAAGGTATTATATATTATTTATATGGGGTTTATAATATTTATTTGAGAAAAAACGTGTGTGTTTTTTCATGAGGAAATGATATTTTTTTCTCAAAGAACATCGAGATAAAGGAAATCATTTCACGAGTTATCATGATTTTCACTTGACAAATGGATTTTTTCTTTTTATGCCACTTTCTGAGATTTTTGTGTTCATACCATGTATTTAAAATGTTTTTCATAGTATTTTAAGGATTAGTAAGGACAAGGATGAGGTCAATATTAAATTTTTAAAGATGTTTCATGAGAAAAAATTAATTTTTATCTTGAATGTTTATATTTTGAAAAAATTAAAACTAATCATAATTTTCCTTTTGGTAAAATATGTTTTAATATGTATGATTTATGAGCTAATTCTCTAAAACTCTAAACAAAAAAAGATATTTGGTAATGAAAGAATGTGAATTATAGTCCAATGACAATAGAATATGTATTGTTTAAGGTTAGGTTCTAATAATTATACTTGAAATTTATCTCATCATTTACATGAGATAACTTTGATTATTTAATAAAAATTTATTATAATTGAAATTTATCAAATCCTATATATAAAATAAACATAATTTTAAAAATGACGCATCAATCCACACATGAAGTGACTATGAATGAATTACTCTAATGAAAATGGTGGAGATGAATTAGTAGAGACTAGTTTTTATAGTTTTTTTAATTAAATAAAATTATTGAAACGGTTAAGGTTCAATTTTCTCAAGTATAGATTCTCAGTCTTACTGATTTATACATAAACTAAAGAGAAAATTAACATGAGAATTTTTACAAGGTTCATACCCTTTATAAGTAACATACTCCTTATCATGGTTAGTTAGTATCCACAACAAAAAATTCTACACTATAAGCAAAAAAAACTAAAAATATTAAAGTGTTGTCATAGATTTACACCATACTAGTCTAGATTCAATCTGAACTATATAGTTTCACATTACCTGTATACAAAATATGTAACTAAGATGAGAAATATCACCCTGATATTTTAGTCACTTTAACAAAAACAAATGTTGATCTCCCTCGATGATCCTTCAAGAATATTCAAGAACGGTTTATCACTTCATTCATATTAGATATATATTTTATTCTATATCAAAAACTCATATGATCATGATAATATCTTGAACATAATCATAAGTAGAAGATTATCTCTAAACTTTATATTCAGGCACTCTCTTTAGTTCTATATTTTTTTAACTTCTATTATGTTTAGAAAGTTTTCATTATTTTCCCTTTGAAAACTATCAATATTAGGGAAACAAAAAATATAATAATTAACTTAATCCTAGTAAATTGATTTACTTCTATGTATTTTTTATTCTTATCTCAATAAAATCATATAGCATGATCCTCCTTTATTTTTTCATTCATTTAGGCTTGAGAACAAGTACCATGATCTCCTAAATATTCATCACTTTTAATAACTACATGTCCACTATAAAATTTCAGTTAAACTCTTTTAGTTTATCTCTAGATCTTTTAAAACCTATTATAAAATATTCTCCATCTAATATTGAGAATAATTTCCAAATATTATATTTATGAATTCCATAAATACCCTTATATTTTCCTCATTGAATGAACCTCAAACTTAATGTAATTCATAAAGTTCACAACAAGATGAATTGTATCTCAATATAACAAAAAGAAACTCAACAACCAACATATCCATTCTATAAGTACTCAATAAGAGTCACTACATAATCTATTGTTAGTGATTATTTCATCTTAAGAACCAAATTTCATGATTTAACATCTAAATATTATTCATAAATATAAAACTGTTGAGTGAAACAATATATTTTCTAATAAACCAACTCATAACATCAAACATATATCAACATTAAGCCCTATTATTGGATTCTCACATGAAATATCTTGAATCACATTTTAAATTTGATGTTTTAACCATTTAGTATTAGTTATACCATCATTGGGTTTATTTCTTAAGAATATTCTAATTATAAAATCTCAAATTTTCACCCAGCATACTCACATGAAAATACTCCATGTATGGGACCGAACATGATTTAGATTGATAAACTGAATCTATAGTAGATTGGATCAATGATGTGTGAAGTTCCCATCATATTATGATATATATTGTATTTTCTATCAATAGTGTGTTGAAAACATAATCAATTATAGTGAACCATACTTTTTATACAAAGATATTACATATTATTAGATAAATATTCATTACATAACATAAAAATACACACCATAAATTTATAGTTCAAATACATTTGGAAATATGGAAACATAAAAAAAAATTTATATGAGTTTTACATCATCAACCACTTAACATAAGACATAATTTTTTGGTATACACATTGTCCTAGAAAATCATTTCATTAGCAGTCAAGGATCACTTCCATGAATATCACAATGGACTGGGTTCACTCTTCAGTCCATTATATTATTCAAGGTTCACTCCCAAGAATATCATAGTGGATAAATTCCCTCACTAAACTAGGTTTACTCCCCATTATAGTCTTTATTATCCAATGAGATATCCATATTTACCCAACACATTGGAGGGATATACAATTATGGGACCACCCATAACATAATAAAAATCATAGATATGTGTTTCAAAAGATCATAAAACTTTCATAATAGCATAACCAGTAGAAAAAATGTGTTTCCTAAACATTTCATCATTTTATTATAGCATGACCCATGAAAAAGAAACGAGTTTCATAAACATTTCATCATTTCACCATAGCATAACTTGTGAAAAAGAAACTTGTTTCATAAAAATATTTTCATCAAAATCATAAACCATCTAGAGAAATAATAAGGATGGTATCATTGTATCATAACACTAGTAAATCATAAGTTACATCAAAGGACGTCATCTTAGATGTAAAATTCCTTTAAAAGATCACTTGGAATATTTCTTGAGAAAAATATCATTTTCACTTTCAAATAACTTATTTAAAATCTAAAAATTTACCAAATATAAAGTAAAAAATTTTATTTTAAAATAAACTTGGATACGTTTAAAGGAATCTTCAAATCATTGAGTAGTCTTGATGGAGGGAAATCTCTTTCATGCTGTATAAGTTAAAAATACATTCCTTTCAGACTTTTGAAAAAAAAAACTCAAAAGTAACTCATTTAGAAAATGATAAGAAGATTTCTTTTAAACCAATTATAATAATAAAATCATGGGTAATAATTAAATTAAACAATCATTTTAAAATATTAAAAACTTTTTATGAAAACATGGATATGAAATAAAACATATTTTTGACTGAAGAAAGAAATAAAGTTGGTTTTCCTTAAAAATATTATTTTGATATCTTGAGTACTTAAAGAGAAGAAAATTAAAGGAAAAAAATTTATATCCATATATAATAGTAGTATTATAAAATTAATTAGTTTTTTGAGAGGTATATCATGAAATTTCATCATCAAAAAACTTAATCATATATAATATCGATAAATAATGAGATTGTTACATAAAACCATTACCTTTAGTTAGACTTTCTTTGAAATAGATTTTTCCTCATGTATAATAAATTTAAATTTATTATACATATATAAAAGAATCATTTAAATACTTATAATATCAAATATAATCCACTAATCACATTTTAACACTCATTAATAATTTCTTATTAAAATCATCATTTTCAGGTGTTTACTATTTCATTTTTCTTAGGAATTTTGGTTTAGTATTGATGGTCCTTGTAATTTGATCATGGTTCAATTATATCCATAATTTTATTCATTATATAAATATAATATATATTAACTATAAATATATATATTTTTTAATTCATATATAAAGGATAAAAATATAAAAATGAATTACACCATTCATAGAGACGACATGACATACATACTCATGAACGTTGTTTTCACTTTTCTATGGATGAAATTAAAGAAATATAAATAATAATTCATCTTTACAGAATAATAATAATATCATAAATAATATATATATTTATTAAATCCATCATTATAATCATCTAAGAAATATGGTGATGAAAACTGAATTGTATCGCTACGTAAAGGTGGTAGTCCACACGTATGCATGAGCGATACCCATTTGATTGAATAGAGTATGAAGAGTGGTGATTAAAGAATCATTATAGAATTTTAGTATATTTATGATTCTGAATTTTTTATTCTATAATGAATACCACAAAATTTTAGGATTTATAAGAATAAATAAAATGAAAGAGGTCAGGTAGGATGATTTTCACTTCTTTATAATGCCTCCTTTAGATCCCTTTTTAAGGATCCTTGGAATGGTATTCTTAGAAGATAAAAACCTTAACTTAGTTTCTAGATAATTTTATAATTGAATTGGTTATGATTTTATTGATCTATGTTTCTTAATAAGTGGTCTTTCCCAAATTCACCCAATTTTTTAGGGTTAAGCGGTTTCTTGTAGTGTATCTTGGGTTTTCAAATCCTTAGAGACCTAAGAAGAAACCCACAAAAATGTAAATTCAATTGATTTTTTTGGATATGAAGTGACCAATTTGAGTTTTATTTGATATGGTTTAAATTAACTCTAATTTACCTAAGTAAATTCAATTTATGAGAAACGGTTGATTCTTAGTTATTAAAAGGGATGGATTGGATGAAATTCATTTTTAACAATTTCAATTTCTTATACTCAATAGTGATTTATTTAATGAGATAAAATCAACTTCATAACTTATTGGTTTAATAAAAACAAAAACCTAATTCTAATCAAATATACACTTATAGTATCATTTTTATGATCAATCAAAGGTAATGGTTCTTATTATCACTTGAATTTTGTGGCCTTAAAATTCAATAAGGATGAAGAAGTGTTAAGATAATAAAATGATATTTTCAATTAAAAGAAGTGATTAAACATTAAAAGAGTGATAAATAACATCAAATAAATATCATTAATACTTCATTGGATAAACCCATAATAGGGTTATCCATCTATTGATTCTATTATTTCAATGGTAGTAGGAATTAGACTCATGCGAGCAGAATTAAAGAAGTGAAAAACAATGAAATAATGATCACTCCACCGTTTGGTGAAGAATTTTACAAGGTTTAGTGTGGATAAGTTCATAGATTGAGGAAAAATTATGAAAATTATATTAATAAGAACATAATTATAGTAGAGTGTGAACTTTTATTAATAAACAAAGGTGATTTGAACAACTTACATGAGAAAGAAATATGATTACAATGACAAAGTGACATCATAACATTACAATGAAACAAACACCATGAATCACTAAATACACAAACACCACTACAATAAATAGAATTTTTTATGCCTTTAGTTTATCCCTAAATAGTAAAAGTCATCCCAATTGATTATAGTTGGCCTATGGTGGTGTGAATTTGTGGAATTTGGACTTTTGCACCATTGAATTGAAATGGAAGATAGCTTGTATCCACCAAACAGATGAGCAGAAATAAGATTCTATAGTTCTGAATTAGAGTGAGTCATATAAGAATAAATTTAATAACAATATGTCTTCTAATATAATATAAAAGTTTATCCCAAATGGATATTGGCTTTATGATATATGATCAAAACTGTGGGCTATTTTTCTAGGCCACATAATCTTCCCTAGAATTTCATCTTCAAATTGGGCCACCAGGACTCCCATAAAACATTTGAATTAGCTATGGATGCTATTCAATTAAATTTTATCCATGATTTACTCTATATAAATCTCAAATTATACCTTAATTGGTATTGGATCATGGATGATATAGTGATATTGTTGGGCTCCTATTGATTTCACTTTGCCCAGAATTTCTTAGGTTGAATGTACAAAATGGTGGTCTTCCAATGAGATTCATCAAGTGATCCAGAAGAATGAAATATTACCCATGGAATGGGAAACCTAAAAATAAAATATGAAATTAAAATTAAGGCCATTGGTTTTTTTAGGATGTGTTAAAAAATATATCATTTAATAGTGAATTTTAAGAAGGAATTACAATGATAATGTGAAATAATGTTCAATTTTTAAAATCAACTAAAAATAGTGTTTATGAATAATTAATGACATGGAAATTATATATATCAAAAATGAATATTAGCCTCTTTAAGTGGATAATCACACCCCAATTTTAGTTTTTCTAGTCCTAAGAAAAATGTATAAAAAAGTATGAAATTTCAATTCCCTTTTCTAAAAATATTTTAATATACAATGCTCACCAAAAGACCTCATACCAAACAATTATAAAAACCATCAAAATCATGTAACAAAAGATAGGTTCATTAACATATCCCAATCCCATTCCCATTCCATTGTTAAAATTCACCGCCTTATCTCATCAAATTTCAATTAAACATGATGATGTGTTATGCAGCACAATAGACAAGAGGGTTCATTTTTATTCAAGGGGAAAAGATGGAAGTGCTAGGTGGAATATCATTTTAATATTAATATGAGTATTATTTATTTTTTGTTTTTTTTACAATTTTTCCAGGGTAATTGAAATTTCAATCAATCATGTCAACCCATGTAGTGAGACTTTTCCATGACTCAGAGGCTCAAATACCTTATGGTACCAAGTGAATCTCAAATACTCAATCATCATATTGAGTTTACTCATTCAATAGAAAATTAAAATTTTGAAAAATATAGATATTATGACCAACTATAGGCCATAAAAATATGGAGTCACAATCCTTAAGTTCATAAATCCACACATTAGGTCAATTCATTGCTCTATGCACAATTTTATTTTTTTTATTTTTTTATTTTTTTATTTACATTTTTTAATGGTATTATTTTGAATACTCATGTTAAAATTAAAATGATCACCAAATATATGCCAAATATTATGGGACCCCAATTACTCAAATTAACACCCAACAATCCAAAGGACGTGCATTGTGTTTTTTTTAAATAGATGAAAATTTAAATGGTGAAAAATCACATTAAACAACCACAATTTCCAAAATATTTGCTCATGAACTTATACATGGATTAAAATAAGAATAAAGACATGGAAAATTATTTGATGTTTAGTTTCAATGATTGTAATGTGTATTATCATGTTCAAGGTTAAAGAATATTTTCATTCTATTAAGGAACATTTTCTTTCATTTCAAATCATTTTGATTATTTTTTTCTATGCACACAAAATATTTTTTTTATTTCATATCCCCCAAATTAAAACATCACTATCCACAGTGTTCAAAGAAAATAAAATTTAGAATGGGATAGAGGTATAGGATAGGAGATCTAAATATAAAATTTTAAAATGAGTTGTGGAAAAATGTCACCTGGTGGTATACTGATGAAGAAAATGAAACAAAAAATTGATCCTTCGATACCCATGTCACTCATGGACTCCCTGTAGTGGATAGTATAATGGTGTGGTCTTTCTGGATGTATGTGATTTCCATAAAAAAATTCAACCTAAAAAACCCCTATTTTTCACACGCAAATCAAATTAGAAACTATGGAAACCCGAAGAGGTTCCCTAGACTAAAAACAAACACTGAAAAAAATGAAATGATAAAATAATATATGTGTTTATTTTAAAAGTCCAAACATTGGGGAAATATATAGGTACAAGCTGGGTTTCCTCGGAGAAAGCACTTTTTTTAATGTATTTAGCTTAACATGGACCCTAAATCTATTAATTTTTTTTTGGTTCATATGTTTTCTCTTTTAAATCCACCACTATTTCTTTTTTATTAAATGATTCAATGAATGGTTTTAACCTATGAACATTGACTTTGAAGACTTGAAAACTAGTGGGATCCTTAATCTCTACTACCTAATGAGGGTACACATGATGCAATATGTAAGGGCCTCACCATCTAGACCTAAACTTTACCAGGTGTAAATAATGTTTGGAACTATACAAGGGTGTATATTTTCCTAGTTCAAAGTGTTTGAATTTGAGATTCAGAGATTTGTAAGCTTGACCTCTAGCTTTATTAACCCTTGAATTTTCATAAGCCTCCATTCTAAGTTCCTCAAGTTCTTCAAGATTTTATTTCCTCTTTGTTTTGGATAAACAAATGTCAAAGGTCGTTTTTTTGATTGCCCAAAAGGCCTTATTTTCAATTTCAATAGGTTAGTAAAATTATTTTCCATAAACCAAAGTATATGGTGACATGCATTGGATAGTTTTGAAAGCAGTACAATATTCCAAAAGGGAAGCCAAGAGTTTCTTGGACCAATATTTCCTAGAGGGATTGAAAGTGTTTTTAAAGAATTTGTTAATATACCTATTCACCAAATCAGCTTACCATTGGTTTGAGGATGGTAGGAAATGTAAACTGTATGAGAAATCCCATAATTAAACATGAGTTCTAATAAGGGACAGTTATAGAAATGTGTTCCATGATCACTGATGATAGCCCAAGGAGTTACAAATCTAGAAATATGTGCTCTTTCAAGAATTAGATAACAATATAGTGGTCATTGTACTTGGTTGGAATGTCCTCCACCCATTTCGAGACATAATAAACTAATAATAGGATGTAGAAATATCCCTTATATTTTGGTAAGGGTCCCATGAAATCAATTCACCAATGATAAAATATTTTGATAATCCGAATGGGAGTAATGGGAATTTGATTCCTTTTGGTTATGGATCCTAATTGTTGATACCAAGGATAACATTGGTAGAATTTATAGGAATAATTAGTGAGGCTAGTCCAGTAGAAACCACTTTGGATGACCTTTATAGTGTTTTTATTGGTGGAATAGTTGCCTCTACATGCCTCTCCTTGACAAAATTTTAGAATGGTCTATTTCTCAGACTTGGGTACACATTTTCTAATTATTTGATCTAGAAATAACTTGAGTAGGTATGGATTATCAAACACATAGTGTCTGACATGAGAAAGAAATTTCCTCTTAGCTTGGGTCCTAAATAATTTTTCAATGTCTCCCATAACTAAATGTTTTTCTATGTCAGTATACCAAGGGAAATCACTAATAGAATAGAGATGCTCATTAGGAAATAAATTAGACACAGAAAGGTTATGTAAGTTATCTTTGAATTATATCCTAGATAGGTGATCAGTGAAAACATTTTCAGTAAACATTTTATCCTTAATGGTTAAATCAAACTCTTGAAGAATAAGGATCCACCTAATCAATCTTGCCTTGGTATCTTATTTTTGGAAAAGTTATTTCAGAGCCAAATGATTAGTGATGATAATGATGGGGGATCCTAAGAGATAATACCTGAATTTCTCTAAAGAAAATACATTCACATGTAACTATTTCTCAGTGGTGGTGTAGTTTATTTATGAATCATTTAAATAGTTTCTTTCATAAGAAATGACACACGAATTATTATCACATTGTTGTCCTAAGATAACTCCTACTACAAAGAAACTCACATCACAATGAGTTCAAATAAAAGTTTCCAATTGGGATATTCCATGATCAATAGAGAGATATGAGATGGATTGACTATTGAGAATTAATCCTAATAAGTTTTTTTCTGTATAAATAGAGCATTCTTCACCAAAGGAGCACAAAGTGGTTGGGAAATAGAGTTGAAATTCCTAATGAAAATTTTATAGAAACCATTATTTCCTAAGAAGAACCTCACTTCCTTGATTTTTTTTGGAGATGTAAGGTGATGAATGATATAAACATTATCTTTATCAACATCAATATCTCTATTAGAGAAACTATATCCGAAAACAAGTCCTTCCTTTACCATGTAATGGAATTTTTCCCAATTTAGGGTGATATTCTTATCATCAAATCTTGAAAAACCCCTTTCAAAATTTACAAGGAATATCTCAAATGTATCCTCAAATATGAAGAAGTCGTCCATAAAGACATCTAAATAATACCCTACCATGTCAGAGAATATTCTCACCACTAGAAGGTACTAGGGGAATTACCTAACCCAAAGGGCATATTCTTGATGAAGAAATTGTTGAATGGACATGTAAAGGTTGTTTTTCCTTGATCCTTTAAAGAGACCTCAATTTGATTATACCTTGAGAATATATCTTGGAAAAAGAATAACTGATGACCCGCCACTCACTCCAGTACTTGATTAATGAAGTGTAAGGGGAAATAATCTTTCTTGTTATATGAATTTAACTTCTTATAGGCAATTAACACTATCCATTCACTACTAACCCCTGTTGGGAGAAGATCACCTTCCTCCTTGGTGATCACAGTGACTCTAACTCTCTTTGGAACAGATTGAATTGGGTTTACCCACTCACTCTCAGCAATGAGGTATATGATACCCACTTTCAACAACTTAAGAAGTTATTTCTTTACCATATCCATAATATTTTTATTGTGTCTATGTTGAGGTTGAAGATATGGTTTGGAGTCAGATTATAGAACAATCATATGAGTTACAATGAGTGGGATAATCCCAAGAATATTAGAAAGGGTCCATCCAATTTCTTTCTTATATATTTCTAGGACATACAAAAGCATCCTCTATTGATTATCTTTAATAGAGAAATAAATGAAAACATTAAAGACTTGATTGTACCCTAAGAATTCATACTTGGGTGATGATGGTAGAAAAAAAATTGATATCATATTGGTTAACACATTCAAAATAATTATGGGACTTTGTATCAAACTCGGTTTCTTATTAAAAATTTCTTGACATAATTGGTTCCTTTTGAACATATGTTTTAGCCAAAAAATTAGATAGATCATTGTCATTAATGTGTATGGACTCAATTTTTTTGATTTCACCAATGGTATCATTGATTGGTGATCCTAAAAAAACATCAAAGGAGTTATATAAAATATATTCAAGAAAAGGAGACCAATTTCCCTCATGTGAACAAAGTAAATCAATATCATATTGACTTAAACATCCTTCAAAAATTACTTGATGATTATCTAGTTCACTATCAACAATAACTATCCTATTTACCTTATGTATCTCTTCATCATACAAAATTTTAGAGTTTTCATTAAATATATTTAGACCAACTATCATATTTATAAAGGATATTACCATGATGACATTCCTAACTTGGATGATTGAGTTGATTTTTTCTAGGAAGGGATAACCAATGATGATGGGGGTTTTCTCCCTAGGACCTAAGCATGGGTGATTGTCAATGAAAATTAAGTCATCAGGGTAAATGAAATTTTCAAATTTTACCAATACATCCTTTAAGAACCCCTTAAGAAATCGAATGGTGCAATCAGCTAGTTGAAGAGTGACAGAAGTGGCTTGGAGTTCCTCAAGCAGCTACTGAAAATACATGGCATATGGAATGAGGTTCAAAATAGATCCTTATTTCTGATGGAAATGGGACTCTGGGTTAGAAATTACTATTTTTGAATGATTTCCAATGGTCTTGTTATGGAATCAGAAACACCCAATAGTTCTATACCCAAGGGGACCTTCTTTCCAAAGGTAGGTTCCCATTGGTAGGTTTAGCCAACAATTCTTAATAACTAACATTAGTTCAGAGGATGGAAGTTTAGGCTCATCACACCCTCTTGTGGGGAATTATTACCTACTATGGGAATATCTTATATATTTAAGACATATTTACTAATCCTTTATTCAATCCCAAGTATGATGTGGATTACCCTAGCATTAAAAATCAATTATTAGCATGTACAGAATATAGAATCATCTATATGTACCTGAGGTTCTTCATAAATTGAGATATATGTATGTATATGAGGTTCTCCATCAATGGTATCCCCTTATATACAAATTAGAGATTCTTTGGTCATTATTATAATGATGTTTATTTTCTAGCCACACAATGGGGTGATTAGAAATGTATCATAATCTAGGGAGATGGGAGTCACTCTAGAATTATTGTCATCTATGGAGATGACAGTTTTTATAATTTTGGGATTGAACCCATGGATTGGCTTCTGATGTATCCTTGTTAAAGGAATTATAACCCATGTAGTTTGGTGATTCTTAATGGGGCACATCCTACATTTTAAGGTCATGTGATAAGGACCTAACCATACAATTTAATTTCATGTGGAAAGGAAATATTTGTGAAAGATGAATAGTCAATGATTGGTGTAGGACTTATGCCGAAGAAGCCCAAGGAACCTATAATATATATGAATTTCCATGTTAAATTAGTCCCTATCGAGAATATGGACCAGATTAAATAGGTTTGATTTAGGGTGTTGGGTTTTCACCTCATGGAGACTTTCTACATATTCAATTTGAATGGGAATCAAAATACCACATAGTTCTATCATGTCTCTTAGGGGAGTATGACCCTTGAGAAAATTAAGTTGGGCCTTATTCCTGATGAGGATGCCCTCATAAAAGGGACCATGAAGAATTTCATAACTCATGGTGGTTAGGGGTCTTTAATTCGAGGCCTACTCTTATGGAGGATGCCCAAAATAAATGAATTATGATTGGGACTTACTCCTAAGGAGGATTACCATTGATCTCAGGCCTTATCTAGGATTCCCACATATCTTATTTATTAGGAATCAGAGTTATCATAGTTCAATATGTCACATGGATCATGTAGATTCTATGATCATCATTACCTCTAAGATCACATGAGTCGTGTTTGGTGTGAGAAATAAGGGGAAAAGAAAGATCCAATAAACCACACATTCTTTCTGGGTTGCTGGTGGACATGGAGACAAATCCCAAAAGGTGAGGAATGGGGTATTGAGTGCACCTATTTCCTCTAACCTTTATCTTCCAATGGAAAAGGAGGGGGATGATGGTGGAAGAGTCTGAGGTTACGACACTTCCCTCTCTTCACTTTACCCCAAGGAAAGGATTAAGGTAAAGGTAAAAAAGTTAGAGAGGATCAATAATTCAACCTCCTACAAGAAATGATAGGGGTTCACTCGAGGTGGGATTCCCTACAATTGGTTCCATAGTTGGATGAGGATATAATTTCATGTTGAATGAAAAAACAAGAATAATCCTCACCCTCTTCACTAGGAACTGGAGGCTCCAGATCTTAGAGATGAGAAGGGAAGGACATAGTCTAAAACCTAATCTCTAGAAATAGGAACTCCTTGAAACTATCCCTGAGGTAGGGGTCCTTGTGACCATGGTGATATAAACCCATATACACCCCGAGAACCCTGACTGGCCAACCATACAAGTGCGGAAAACCTATGACCATAGGAATACAAACCCAAATAGAGGGTACACTATTATTCCAATAACTATGGTTGTGAAAGTCTATAGGTCTTGGTGGATGTTTCAACTTGACCCCTTTCATATAAGGGATCCAAGGAAGAAGAGGCCCTTCCATGGGTGGCTCAAAAGAGGACATGAATGGTGACTCACATAGCTCCTGGGCATAGGTTTTCCATGCAGGTGTACTGTGTAGGTACACTGCGCAGGGCTTGAAGAGAAACTGAAAGTGGTTAATGTAGGGGGAAATAGGCTTGAGTGAGTTAGAAATACCTCAAGAAATGGGATACCGGGGAAAAAAACTTGGTTGAGGCATTAGGCTGAGCACCCCAGGTCTCCTCCAATGTCCCTAAAAGGGTTTTGTATAGGTCTGGGATGAGAGAGAGAGAGAGACCTTGCATTGGTGGGTTCTCCTTAGGGGAGAATGGTTTTTATGTAGGTGTATTATGTTTTTATACCCTGAAGGGACTTTGATCTAGATTGTCCGCTTTAGTTCTATCCTCCCACATTCTTTGTAAAGATACCTGAGAAATTTTGGGGGACTTGGGTGAAGGTGTTGTGTAATGATAGCTCTGGGGGTTCTTTGGATATTTTAGTTTTTCAAATGAGGAGTCCAGGGGTCCTATTTATAGGAAAATATTGGAACCTAGGTGAAGGAGTTTTTTCACATAAATATATAGAACAAGTGCCTGATGGAAGTTTCCCACACAAGGGTGTCTTTCCCCTTTGTATTACGTAGGGGTTCCGCCCAATCCTTGTAACATGCATGGGTCAACGCACATAGATCAATTTAGGAAAGTCCCTTAGTTGAATCTAAGTATATTTAGTTCTTTATAATTACCTAGGCTCTATTTATATTTTTTTCACCCTATTTGATAAAAAGGGAGTGTCAAAAAAATTCCCCCTCATGATTGGATCCGAGCAAAAGAGGATGGTCTAGTTCCAAGGTAAGAAAATGGGGAAAATATTATAAAGGGGTACAATTCTAGATAATGTGGGTTCTCCATACAGTTTTTACATAAAATATTTTTTTGGAGACATAATGCGCAAGTCTTGTGTGTAGGGTGTTGGTGGAGGTGAAAGATACAAACCATCGATGTCTATAAATACTCCTACCTTATTTGTTTTCCTCACATTCATAGTTTCTGATTTTCTCTTTCGTCGCATAGGGCATCCACCCAACTACAACACATTGTACTTCTGTGAAGGTCTCACAAAGGATCTCTAAAGGTAAATACACCTGAGTGAAGGGGTTGCATAGAGTCACCTTGGAGAGGCTTCCAGTCAAGGCATCTCGTCGAAGGGACTTGTGTGTGAACCCTTATCCAGGGAGCTGCACAGTAACCCTTATTGAGGGAGCTGCACAAGAATGATTTTTGGGGGAGTTGCGCAAGTTATTCCATTTTATATTTTTTTGGGATTATTCTAAGTTAAAATTATAACTTTATTAAGTTTATATTTCAACTTAATGATAGAATTTGGTGCCCACTTGCAAGTTTTAATGGCTGTTTCAATGAACTCCATTGAGAAATCTATTGTACTACAGGCTGAATTTATCAAAGACATAGGGCCTATTTATTATGATATAAATGAATTTACTCTTCCTTATTTGAAGAAGTATTTGGCCCTATATTAGAGTGATTAACTGGAAAGAGAGTAATTGCCTCTGTACAGGAATGGAATTATGACGGATTCCCATATTCTGGCATTAAAGAAATATTTCTTGAAGACATGATTTATGAAACACATCAACTATCCTATTAATAACATATCCTCGAATGGTGTTTATATTACTGAAGGAAAAATACCTATTGGATGTATTCTACATCACAGTGGCTGTACTCCAGATACAAAGCTACATATCCAAGAGTTTAGGTCTCATTGTTATGAATCGACTTTCTTCTCTTCAAAGATAGATCAATCTCAAGGCTGGTAGGAATACTCATACTTTTTCTCTGGAGGGAGAGTTAGGATTGAGTGGGTGTGGGAATTCTGGGTGCACTAAACTTGTACAAAATTTAAAAAGAAGTTGCAGGGTCTTCTAATTATTAGGTTGTTTGGGTAGGACACACCTATGTTTATAAGAACCTAGACATCATTCCCAAATTAATGATCTGATGGAGTCTACAAACAAACTACTTTCACTTGATTCATGGTGAAGTTGGAGTCATCTTGTGGGATTTCTACCAAATCACTGGGGTCCCCATCCTTAGGGAGATATATGATGATTTCATCCCCTTAAATTCAACAAGGGGAGATACTAAGAGGACACCACTGTTGGCCCATGGGCTCTTCATGATTTTGAAGAAATTGCATAGGGATCAAGATCCTCACCCCAGGGCTGACATATAAGCAAGGATGTGAGTAAAGTCTTTCTTAGAACCAGAAGGAGAGGGTCCTACTTATAGGCACCCTATTATTTTCCCTCTTATAGATAATTAGGGTGTGTCAGGCATGTTCTGGACCACATTGGAGAAGAGTGAGTATAATAATTTGGGTTATAAGTTTAACCCCAAGATCAATGAAAATATTTTCTTGGAAATTTCCTTTATTTTTGGATAGCATTTAAATATTCCCAATCCACGAGTCAAATATTGATGTGAGGCCATTAAATTTTTTTATCATGTACAAATTTATAAGGGAGAAGCATATAGGGTTGTATTCCCCTGTTTTGGTAAGGATTTATCACTTTTTGCTACATGCATACAATAGGAAGGTATCGTTATAAATTACAAGAGCATTATAGGTGTTTTGGGGGTGGATTATGAAACATTTTAGCTTACATTCAATGCTGAGATCAGTTAAAATCCTTGAAAACCAAATCCTCCCATTTTTTCAGAAAGTCTCTAGGATTCAGCCTCTTAGCCTGAAGAAAGATGATGTGTTGAAGGTGGTAAATGTATCTAGAGACTTTAATTTCTTTCCACATTGTAATGCACCAACTAGAAAATTTACTTATGATAGTAAAGAGAATAATTATGAGCTAAGGACATGCATGATGGAATTCAGGGATAACCTATTGGTAGAACATATTGACAGTGATATTATCTATGAGGCTTATGCTTCTTATTCATTTTATATCAAGTTTAAATGTATTCAAAAATCAAGCACCTTTGCACTGATGCATGTTAAGCATGGGAAGAACCTGATTTTATCTCAATAGTTATCGAGCCTGATGGCTTTGGAGGTATCCAAAATGTCTATCACACTACCTCTATTAGAGGCGTAAATTAGTCTGGAGACTAGATATGGCAAGGTGTGGATATTTTCATACCCTCAGGGGGCATTGAAAAAAGGAATTCATCTGGTGGTGGCCACTATAACTGCCAGTCATGGTGTGTGTGGTAAGACGGATCATGATAAAGATGGCATGGAAGATCTGGAGCCTTTGAACCATTCATGGACAATAACCACCAGGCAGGAAACAGATGAGAATAAAAAAAGTCCAGTGCTAAGGTAGTCTAGTCGTCACCATTAGGAGGAGGCCATTATCTCATCCCCTCATTCTTCCAAAAGATAAATGAGGCCTGAAGAGGCTACCCAATCAAAGGGTGCTAATTCTTCTTCATAGTAAGCTATATTAGAGTCAAACTACGTGTGACTCTTGGTGATCCAATTTTGGGTGAACATGACTCACGATGTCAAGGATGCATCAATGTTTCTCCAGGATTTCCTGATAATCCTAAAGTTTGGTACTGTTAGAGAACCCTCTGATCTCCATCTTGACAATAATTTGGCTAAGGTGAAGAAGTACATTGAAGAGTTGGAGTTTTTTATATATGAAAACAATGATCAATTCCCAACTTCAAAATGGGTGTTCGATATATTGGACCAAGGAGTTCTTGAAGGGGTGACTATTCATCCTGGGGAGGGATGAGACATTTACATTAACTCTACGAATGTATTTCTATTTTCTTCTTTCCTTTTTCTATTCTTACATCCATCATAATTAATCTCAATGTGATTTTTTTGTAGCTTAGAATATGATAAGAATTAGAAACAACAACAATAAGGGTTCCAAGGTTACTGACGTATAGCCCCATGGGTACCCCTATTGAGATAATGGAAGAAGAACTTCGGTCCCCATAACTATCCCTAGGTTAGAGGACCGTGATGGAGGTGATGGTGATGGGAACTCCTCGAACACTACCTCATGTCTCTGTTGCCAAGAATAATGGAACATGATCTTCATTATCTCATGATCGGAAGCTAAGGAGAGCATTAAAGTTGGATCGAAGAATGCATCACAATGAGTCTTTGCATTATCTTATGATATTACAACCTATTTGACATGACTTTTTGACTATGATTTTATTTTTAAGAACATTCATTTACTTCCTCCCTTAAGGGATCTGGTACTGGTCCTTCAAGTATCTAGTAGGATACTCCGAGGAAGGTATAGATTAATGCTGATGAATTTTTCATCTAGAAGGATAAAGTGTTAAGAGGAATAGTTGCATATACCCCCACCTCTATGGGGGGGGGATAGTGTCATTGTAATTTTAGATGAACTCATTTTGTGTGTCATGTTTTATTTTTAAATTTTCACTCTTCATGATATTTCAAATCTATTGGCTGCCCCAGAGGACCCCGTTACAATCAATGTTGATTCTATTGTTGCCCCAGAAGGGGATTCTTGGGATCTTAGATTGTCTGATGAAGGTGATGATGCCAGTCCTGACTTTGTGGGGACTAATGATGTTGTGCCTGTTGAGTCTTCAACAGAGGGGATTGATGGTGAATCCAATCTAGGTTCTGAGCAACCTGCCTCAGATACCCTTACTAGTGAGGATGATGAAAGGATTAATTCCATTAATCATGACATGAGGGTTATACTTAATATATAAATTTATATTCTTGGTTCCATTGAGGATTTTGAAGACTTACACAAGAAATTAGAAGGTTGTGAGTTTTATCATTTTTACATTTTTTAAACTTATTTAATTTTGTTTCACCTGATGTATTATATCGAGGATAAACATGAGAATCTTTTTCTCTAGATCATATTATTAGGTCTCTTCAAGAACAGGGCATTGAAATCCACCATAATCTCTCTATTTAAGGAGAAATAGTTGATAATACCAAAGTGGGGGATTATATGAGGTCTTTAATTTAGATTACTAAGAAGATTATTGAATATGATCCTTGTCATGATTTCCCAACCTTGAGGGATGAAGCTTGAGGGGCAGGAAAATGCTGGTTCGGGTATTTGATTCAACAATAGGTGAGTCTCATAAACTATTTTGGTTGTCTAACCTCCTTCGCTACTTTTTTTTGACATTAACGAAAGGCATTATTTTATTTTCAGTGTCATGAACTATGACAAATAGGCTTGAGATGGGGGATTCTTTGATATCTCCACCAACATTAGTAAGGGATGATAGAGATACCACATGGGGAGCGAAACAAGGTGGATCAATGAGTTCACTAGTCCAAATTATGCCCCTCCCTTTGAAAGATGCTCTAAATCAGAACCATTGATGCATGAAGATTTTTTACCTACACATATTTTTATCTGGTGAGATATCTGGAAGATTGTTGGTAAGAGAACCCTTAAAGATATTCCATCACAACTTCAACGAATTCCGATAAAGTTTTCTATATTGGGATATGGCGCATTTGACTACTGTGATATCTATGTTATGGTGAAGGTGATCATCCAACAAAAGGATGAGGATCAAATGTTGCAACATGCTAAAATAATTAGGAAACAAATAAAATAATTAGGAAACAAATAAAATAATTAAGAAACGGTTAAAATAATTAGGAAACAGTTAAAATAATTAGGAAACAGTTAAAATAATTAAGAAACAAATAAAAATAATTAGGTAAAAAATAAAAATAATTAGGAAACAAATAAAATAATTAAGAAACAGTTAAAATAATTACGAAACAGTTAAAATAATTAGGAAACAGTTAAAATAATTAGGAAACAAATAAAAATAATTAGGTAACAAATAAAAATAATTAGAAACAAATAAAAATAAGTAGGAAATAAATAAAAATAATTAAAAAACAAATAAAAATAATTAGGAAACAAATAAAAATAATTAGGAAAATTAGCAAGCGTTATTGACCGCTCATCTACCTCAACGTTCTTTTCATTTGTGTGTTGAGGCTTGACAGAAAACTTCTGCCTCCACATGTAATATTTGTGTTTACTATTAAAATTATCAACCTCCTTGCTAGCATAGAGGTGATTAGGTTTATAATTTTGACAGTAAAAGCAAATATTATAGGTGAAGGTAAAAGTTTCCTGTCAACCTCAACACACAAATGAAAAGAAAATTGAGGTAGATGAGCGGTGAATCATGTTTGTTTTTATTTTCAATGATTCGATTAACCACCCGACCTATATGCATATCTTTGCATTACTAATTTGTAACATAATTAGTAATATAATTGGTAACATAAATAGTAACATAATATAAAATATTATATTACACTAATATTAATAATTAAATAATACTAATAATATAATTATTTTATTATTATATGATTAATATTTATAAAAAAATATTAATATTATTAAAATTATAAAAAATTTATAAAATATTACAATTATTAATATTTTCAACAAGTTTTGCTCTATTCTTAACATGTTCAAATCTTAAAGGGTCGCCAATTTTCAGGCCATGCCTCATAAAAAGTTTGCATCAACCGTGTCTATTGTAAACTCTATAATTGTTCTTGCTTGGTTGATCACCTCACAAGAAGCATTGCAATAGGACAACCCAAGTCATGTCTTTCTCATCTATAAGAATCATATCACATGACTTTATATAGATCATTCTTTCTTGAAAAATTAAGGGAAAGATACTGAAGTTCTCTTAATTTTTCAAGGAAGAATGATCTATGTAAAGGGTCATGTGAAATGATTCTTAAAGAGGAGAACGACATTACTTGTGTCGTCCTATTGCAACACTACTTGCGAGGTGATCAACCATGTAAGGACAATTATAGAGTTTACATTGTTCATGGTTGACGCAAACATTTTATTGGACATGACCTGAAAATTGACAACCCTTTAATATTTGAACATGTTAAGAATAGAGAAAAATCTGTTGGAAATATTGAGATTTGTAATAATTAGTAATAATTAGTAATACTTAATCAAAAATAAAATAAATTCGAGTACATGGTTATAAATTATCACAATTTCCAGTGGATTGATGGCTACCTTTTGTTCAACATCTCATATCTTTGTTACTTTCTCCCACTAAAATCAGTATAAAAAATGTGCTCTAATGTATGTCAGAGCAAGTTTTTCATACTGATTTCAATCGGGAGACAGTTAAAAAGAGATGAGTCGTCAGAAAAAAGAGGCTCTTTTGCCAGACGACTCATCTCCTTGCAAGGAGATGAGTCGTCAGGCAAAAGAGCTACCGCCAATCCGCTGGAAATTACTAAGAAATAACTGTAATTATGTATCTTCTCTTTTTAGGATATTTTTTTTCTTATATAAAATTATTTAACAACATTAATGGTTTTATATTTTGTAAAAACATATATATGAATATGGAACAAGGAAATTGACATCAATCATTATTATATGATCGTGATTGGATAAATCAGCACAGAAATCCAAACAGTTCTAGTTTAAATCATGTATATGTTGATGGTGTTGAATCTTTCTTATCATTTGCATCATCAAACCCGGAATTTGTTTCAGAAGGGACAATTAAGTGTCCTTGTAAAACATGTGCTCTGAGAACATTTGAAACATTTGACATCATTGGGAAACATCTCTTACATTATGGTTTTCAATCAGATTATATTTTTTGGTATCAACACGGTGAACGCAGTTCCAGAGAAGATAATAATAATTTGATTACAGATCCATCACGGTTTCAGAATTTAGTACATGATGTTGCAGGGTTATTCATTCAACAAACTGAAATTGAGGATGATGTTGATTTACCTCCCGAGTTGGCACCATCTGAATTTGCTGAGTTGTTCAGGTCTACTGAGGATGCATTATATCCTGGTTGTAAGATAAGCAAATTAGAAGCAGTTGAAAAATTTATGGCTATTAAATCAGATAATGGAATGTCAAATAACTGTTTTGATCAGATATTTTCTTTGGTTAAAGCACTGTTAGCTAAAGGAAATGTGTTTCCTGCTAATTATTATGAGAGCAAGAGACTGGTTCGTAATCTAGGCCTTAGTTATCAGAAGATCCATTCATGTTCAAATGATTGCATCTTATATTCTGGTGAAAATGAGTCGTTGGATAGTTGTCCCACATGTGGAAAATCAAGGTATAAAGAAGCTCAATCAGGGAATTCTGGATTGATTCCTGTAGAACAATTGAGATATTTCCTGCTTACACACAGGTTGTAGTGTTTATTTATGTCTCAGAACACAGCGACAATGAAGTCATGTCACAGAACCAATATTTCAAATGGTAAAAGCTTGATTCATCCATATGATGGTGATTCATGGAAACATTTTGAACAAGTTCATCTGTCTTTTGCTTTAGAATCTTGGAATGTGCGATTGGGTCTTTCTACTGACGGTTTTTGTCCATTTGGATCTTTTGGTAGTCAGTATTCCTATTGGCCTGTCTTTATAACTCCATACAATTTGCCTCCATGGATGTTGATGAAAGAGCCTTATATATTTTTGACATTATTAATCCCAGGACATCTGAAAAAGAATATTGAGGTTTATTTGAAACCATTGATTGATGAGTTAAATTTATTATGGAGTCATGGTGATGGTACATATGATTCTGCTGCGAAACAAAATTTTGTAATGAAATCTGCTTTGATGTGGACAATTAGTGACTTCCCGGCATATGGCATTTAATCTGGCTGGAGTACACATGGTCCAAAATCATGTCCTTACTGTATGGGAGACAACAAAGCATTTATGCTCGGGAATGGAAAAAAACCTTGCTATTTTGACTGTCATCGCAGATTTCTTCCAATCGATCATCCTTTTCGGAGGAATAAATCTCATTTTAGAAAAGGAAGAATTGAAAGAGATGAACCTCCAAAAATTATCTCAGGTACAGAGTTACAATTAGTTGTATTTTCATTACCATCCATCTCTTTTGGACCGACAATAAACCAATAGAAAATTCATGTCTTTGGGAAAGAACACAATTGGACAAAACAGAGCATTTTTTGGAATCTTCCATATTGGTCTGATTTGTTGGTCCGACACATGTTGGATGTCATGCATATTGAGAAGAACTGTTTTGATAATTTATTTCATACAGTTTTGGATACACCGGGTAAAACCAAAGATAATGTAAAGGCGTGATTAGATCTTGCCCAAATTTTCAGGCGACCAGAACTTGAATTGTTTTAAAATATCAGATCACAGAGATTAATGAATCCAAAAGAAGATTATACACTAACCAAAGAGGTTCGCTTATTATTTTGTCAGTGGATTGCAGATTTGAGACTTCCAGATGGATATGCTTCCAACTTGGGTCGATGTGTTAAAAATGGTCTTATTACCGAATTAAAAAGTCATGATTGTCATGTTATAATGGAAAGACTTATGCCTATTAGATTAAGAGGTTTGATGAATTCTAATATTTGGGATTCAATAATATATATATCATATTTTTTCTGAGACATGTGTTCGGTGACAACAAACTACAATACACTAAGAAAACTGGAAGAAGTTGTTGTAATTATATGCAAACTAGAAAAAACATTTCTGCCGGATTTCTTTGACTCAATGGAACATTTGATATTACATTTTCCACATGAAGAAAAATATGGAGGTCCAGTTCAGTTTCGATGGATGTACCCATTTGAGAGATGCATGTAGAAATTGAAGAAAAAAGTACGTAATAAAGCATCAGTTGAAGGCTCAATTGCTGAAGCTTATTTGCAAGAGGAAATTGCTTTATTCTGCTCTCATTATTTTAAATCTTAATATCCCTAAAAATTTAACTGCATGGGCTGGAACAAGAGTAATGTTGATGATGATATGAACAATCAATTATCAGTTTTTAATCAGCCTGAACTTGGCTTTGGTGGAGTTCATGATAGATGGATTTAAGATGATGAACATCATAGAGCTCATACATATGTTCTACTCAACTGTGAAGAAATGTCACCAATTGTACAGTGAGTGCTCCTATCCTTTATTCTATAGATTATGTTACAGTAAATTAATCATATTGTATTTGTAGGTTATATAATGATCATATCAAGAAACAATTTCCACAAATTACAGTAGTTGGCTTAGAAGAATGTCGGAAAAAATTGCCTACTGGTTTCAAAAACTGGTAACATATATTATTTTTTGGTTTTACATATAAAATCAATTTATTACTTGTAATAGTGATAAATGTTTTACAAATTTTCAGGTATCTGTACATGCTGATAAGATTGATAGTCGATTCCGTATATTGAGTAGCCCACCATCCAAAATGGCTAAATCTTATAATGCATATGTGGTGAATGGTTATCGCTTTCATACACGTGCATATGGGGAATCAAAGAAAAAAATGAATAGTGGTGTTTGTTTGAAGGGATCACATTATAGAGATATTGAAGTTGGCTTTTACAGCATGCTTGAAGAAATTATTGAACTGTGTTATTTGGGACAGAATTATGTAACAATGTTTAAATGTTGATGGCTGGATACTGAGAGAGGCTTGCGTATTCATCTGACTCATGGAATTGTTGATATTAAACATAAAATTCTTCTTGCAGTAAATGAACCATTTTTATTGGCTCTTCAGGCACATAAAATTTATTATGAAAAATACTGTGCTACTGAAAAAGAGTTGGATGATTGGTGGAGTATAATAAAAGTTAAATCTCGAGAAAATAAGTTTAATCAAACTGAATGTGGTTCCAATGAAGTGAAAGGAAATGAAATTTTTCAGGACACTCCTCAAAACACATCTTTTTCACAAAGAGGCATGAATATCAAGGATGACACCCCGCAGTTAAGGGTCGATGGTGACGATGTTGTCAATGATGTTACAACTGAATTTGAAAAGACAAGAGATGATGAAAGTGAAACTAACATGAAAATTGATTATTTTGATGAGGAAGATGAATACATTGACATTAACAACTATGAAAATGATGATGAAGATGAACATTGACACAGTAAAATGCTGGTTAGAATCATAACAAATATATATCTATACATAATAGTTATTTTTAACTTTTTTCTAATAACAATCATTTCATGTTTCAGATGGACTCGAAAACATTTCGTCAGTTTTTGGAGGCTGATCTACCTATGGATGATGAGGTTCTTGAGTCATCTAACCCTCAGGATATTGGCACTACAGGGAGCACTCGGAGGGGGCGTGGTCTTGCCAGAATGATGATTCCAGATCCTATCCCAGAGTGACGTCCACCTCTTGGATTCGATGCGCACACGCGGTGGTATGGTAACCTGTGTATTTTAGTTATCTTTCATTATAATTTATTTATATTCTAATTGTTTGATTACTTGTTCTTTTTCCATAGTTTTACGAATATAGCTATTGGATAGGGGAGCGCTATCTTGCTCAATTATTTTTCTCAGCCCTAGCTCACATGGGATCAGATTCCCGCTGATGTGCAGGCCGCCATGTTCGATCATTGGCTGGTACGTAATTAAATATTATTTATTTTGAAATTTAATTCATTAATAACTTTATATTAGGTTTTATGGTATCCCATTGATGAGAGAATGTGTGCCAATATCCACGCGTCATGGGTTGTGTCTATGCGTGATTATTTCCGTCATTTTTTGCATAATTTGAGAAAGATGGCAGTGAGGAAAGTCGGAGTGACAGAATTTGATGAGTCTTGTAGAGCCCACCGACCAGAGTACATTTCATCTCAAGTTTGGGATGGATTATGTACACAATGGTTGGGTGGTGGGTTTCAGAGGAGATCTACATTGGGTCGACAGAATCGGGGGAGACAAGAGGTGACGCATCGAGCCGGTAGCCGTACATTCAGTGTGCATAGAGAGCGTCTGGTAAGTACTTGTTTTAATATTTTATACAACTTGAAATAAAAACAATTTATTTTATATTCATATAGGAAGCCGATCAGCCCGGTATCACGACGTACGGCATTTATCGGAGGATGTACACTGATCTGGCTACTGGAGAGATTAGAGGTGACCGCCAGCGTCAGATTATGGTCAGTATTTTTTTCTTTTCAGTTTGCAAATTAAATGCATATAATATTTTCATTATTTTAATTTCTAATTGAAACTTAAGGAGTCATATGAGGTGGAGACCTCTCAGAAACAGGCTGAGAGTCAAGACGAGACGGGTGATCAGACTAGTGCCCACCATTTTGATGAGACGACATGTATGCAGGCGACCCAGTATGGCTTCGAAAAGGGCCGAGTAGTTGGTATAGGCTCTCATTTGACTCCTGAAGCTTATTATGGTACTGCTACGATGTCGGTGTCCAGCTCGAGAGGAGCTTGTGGAGAGACATCATCTTGTGCCTCACAGTATCAGGAGAAGCTGCGTGCTCAGAGTCAGCTTATAGAGGATTTTCCTCAGGGGCAGGAGCAGATGCGTCAGTAGAACGATGAGGAGATGCGTCGATGGCAGGAGCAGATGCGCCAGTAGCAGGATGAGGAGAGACGTTGATATGAGGAGCAACATCAAGAGCAGATGGAGTATATGGGTCGTCTGACTCATAGTTTAGGGATGGAGTTTCCTCCACCACCTCCTCCAGGTCCTCCAGATTATCCACCCCCAGTGATTTTTTTACATGTAATAAACATTTGAGTTCATAGTTTATTGTCATATTAACTATTTACAATTCCTCTTTCATATTGGTACGAATATTGCCTGATTTAATTTGTTTTTATTTTTTTAATATTTTATTACTTATTAGTATTATTTTTGATGTCTGCTTATTTTAGTAATATTGGTTTTAATATTTTATATTTATTGTTAATATTGAGAAGTTTATAATTTTATAATTTTATTAATATTAATAATATTAATATTAGTTTTTCATAAATATGTATGTTTATTTTAATAATAATAATATTATATTAATTTTTTATATTATTAATATTAGTATTAGTATTATTATTTTTTGATATTAATATTTCATAATATATAATATTATATTATTTATATTCATATTATTATTATTTTTTTATATTAATATTTCATAATTATATTATATATTTTTTTTATTATTAATATTATAATAATATAATTTCTTTATATTATTAATATTACTATTATTATTATTATATACATAATTTAATAATAATAATATTATATTAATTTTTATATTATTAATATTAGTATTATTATATTATATTATATTATATTATTTATATTCATATTATTATTATTTTATATTAATATTTCATAATTATATTTTATATATTTTTTTATTTATATTATAATAATAGAATTTTTTTATATTATTAATATTTTTATTTTTTTATATAATATTATATGATTTGTATTTATTTTTTTATTTTTTTATTTTTTTTAGTATTTGCAACGGGAATATTTGCGACGGGGTTTCCCATTGTAAAATTTTTTTTACTGTAACATTTGCGACGGGAAGAATACCCGTCGTAAAAACATTTCTGCAATGGTCCGTCGCAAATACCTTCGTCGCAAATATTTTTTAAATTTACCATTTGTGACGGGTCGGAAACTCGTCACAAATACATTTTTTATATATAAACGAAAACTCTTTTGCGATGGGGGAAAAATACCGTCGCGAATACTCTTTTTGTGACGGGACCACTGCAAAAAACACCTATTTGTGACGCCGTTTTCGGCAACGGGCTATTTGCAACGGAACCCCATCGCAAAAGACCTTTTGCGACGGGATCCCGTCGTAAATCTCCCATCGCAAATATTCTGTTTTCCTATAGTGAATATATGCCTATTACACATTATACGATAACTAAAAACAAGAAATAGAAATTTCTTTCCATTTTGAAGATTTTCAAGGGGCTTTATGGTTACTCTTATAATATTTCAATGTGTGTGAACATGACGATCAGGACATTGAAAGGGTCGAAAAGTCATGACAATCACATACTACTTCAACAGTTGATTACAGTCACAATTTGTGATTATTTATCACCCAATGTTGTTCAACCGTTGATTGAGATGAGTAATATTTTTAGACAGCTTTGTCTAAGAAATCAAAGAATGAGTTATTTAAAAATTTTGCAGGACATAATTGTACTTACGCTTTTTCACTTTGAGAAACTATTTCCCCCCTCATTTTTTATGTTATAGTTCACTTGATAGTGCACATAATCAATGAAGTAAGGATTCCTGGTCTAGTGAAATTTAGGTGGATGTATCCTATGAAGTGATATATGAATACATTGAAATGATTTGAACAAAAAAAGCTCGTCTAGAGGCATCAATACCCAATGGTTATTTGATGGATGAGTGTACTAATTTCTGTGCAGAATATCTTACGGATGTTAAAACAAAATAAGACAATACCTCTCAGATTCATGATGGTCCAGGTGGGGAAGGAACTATATTTGATATGGATAACATCGAGTGGGTACAAACTCATCGATATATCTTGTTCAATAATCCATCCATTGCACCATTAATGCAGTAAGTCTCTAATAACTTTTATTATTTAAATTTTACATATTATGTTTTCATTTATAAATTTCATCATTTAAACATTGTATTATCATTTTATGGAAACACATTAATGAGCTAAAAGAATATATGTCTCATGCAAGTGACTATCAAATTCAACAATCTCATTATGCTCATTTCACGATTGGTTCAAGGATTTTGAATGTATAAATTGATTTTCATTATGAGTGAAGTATAATACTAATTTATTTCTATATAAATTATGATTGAATTCTATGAATTATATAGGTTCATAACCTGTGGTAGTTAGGTGACCCCACACTAGCTAAATAATTTAACCAACTAGCTGAGAGTCCATCTATAATAGCTCGTCATTATAAAGCTATAGATGCTAATGGATTTTGATTTCTCATTAAAGGTGTTGATGAAAAATGACCAATATAAAATAGTGTCATCGGTTGTCCAATCTTTGATTCTGGTTATTGTTATGGTTAATTTAAAACATCATTGAATTTGTATATGCACATGGGTTAAAATACATATTGTTAAAGCATAATTGGGTTGATCTAGTCTGGGAAACTAAAGTCAATCAATATCGGTGGACATTGGTGAATTTTAACAATAAATTATACAAAAATGAATGAGTTAGTAATGAACCTTTCATTTTGACATCACAAGATGAACAAGTTTTCTTTTCTACCTTTCCATCAAATCTGAATTGGCAAATTGCTATGAAATTGGCCTAATGAGCAGGGTTTTTAATTGAATGAGATGGACCTGAGACAGTTGCCTTTGTTGTACAATAGCTTGATGAACCTGCCATAGTTCAATATGAAGAAGATATTCATTGGGTTAGAGGGACTATTGAAGGAGAAATGGTTGAATTTCATGTTTAATGAAAGGTAAGGCTGTTTTCTCACTCTTCAGTTTAAATGCATTTTTTTAAATTGTTTAACTTTTTATGAATTTTTTAGATTTTTCTAATTGTTTAACTTTGATATCTTCTATAAATTTAAAAAATCAATTACTCTATTTGAATAATTTTAAATAGAATATTCTATTAATAATGTATTTTATGAATACAGGGATGATAGGGGAACATACACTATATCCACATCATTCAGCAGATCCATCTACATCTCAGGGTCGAGGTATGTATGAATTTAATTGTGTTTATTTTTTTAATTAATCATTAAAAATATATATGTTCATAATTGTCTAATTATGTATGAAATTTTTTTCAACAGGATTAGACTTGACTGCTTCTTCCTCTCATTGGAGAGGCCCTGATCGTGGAATTTCATCTTGGAATTCCAACATGACACTAGACGTATCATTTGATGAGAGGTATCATCCTGTGGGAGTGACTGTATAAGGCCCCGACCTTAAACCTTACTTAATATTGAATTAAATGAATAATTCACATTGAGTATCTTTTCAGGTTTAGAGTTTTAGAGAATTAGGACATAACTATTACATCTCAAAAGATTACAAAGTAGACACTTCTACTAAGTTTCCATAAAATAAAAACTCTTAAAAAGAAACATGTCTAGTTACATGTTTTAGATAGCATGACTTTCCCTTGATCTCATCCTTGACCCTATTCCACATTAATTCATGTGAAAAACATTTCAAAAAAACATGGGGTGAGCATAAAAAGCACAGTAAGGGATACATAAAAAATGAAAACTGTTAGTTTTTCAAACATCAAGTAAACCATGTATACTTTATCAAAGTAATACATTCACCTTCATGAATTAGTAAAAACTCTTCACTAAATAAAATATCATTACTTACCCTTTTTTAACCAAAAGATTACCATAAACCCCATATAAAGAACACATAACATATAAAGGTAACTTGGGACATAAACATACTTAAGTGGAATAAACATACGGTCGACTTCCACACATATCACTTAATGGAATAGCCATACGGCCGACTTCCATACCCAATGCATTGGAGGTTATAACATAAACACTCGTCCTGGTATTCACGGCACCACCTGTCATATGGTTTATCACGTAACCACCTGTCAAATGTCCAATTACCATTATAAAATCATAAGACATAAAACAAACATAATGGAAAGAAAACATTTCCACATTCCGATCACAATATATCACTTAAATATATTGACATAACAAATCCATTATAAAAACAATTTTCAATACCAAAATACATAAAAGATTATATGGTATTTATTTCATTTAAAAAAATATTACGGCTTGTTGATGAAGCCAAAGACCAAATAATACTCGCGGCGGCGGAAAAGGTCGTTGTCACCGCGTACGTTAAAAGAAACATTCCTTTTTTTCATTTTGTAAAACGCTTTGTAGAAAAATATTCTTTTTTTATAAAATTAAAAGTAAAAGTGGTTTATACACCGTATAAAAGAAATCCTTGTATTAGAACAAAATATGCCTCAATGAAAGGAGATTGAGACGAAGTCCCTTACCTCGGGTCTGACTTGACTCGATCATTCTTTAACCTCCTGAATAATAAACTTGAGTTAATTTCTACTTGATTAAGAACCGTTTTCAAGTTCATTATTCCTTTTATATCACCTATTACCTTTTCGTGAACATTATGTAATTATTTAGGATAATAATGGTCGTTTTGTCGATATTTGGTACTTGAGTCAAAAGTGAACTTCTTATATTTACAAGTAGTTCACGTAGTCAAATATAAATTATCTCAAGAATGATATTCATGATTTAGATGCCATATATATTATATATATCCAATATATAGACGCATTTATAATATTACATAATCATTTAGAGGTAAGAAATGAAATGCACCGTTCATGGAGACAGTAAGCCGTACGTACGCATGAATGCTACTTCCATTTCTATTTCATATTTAATGGAATTAAAACATAATGATACATAATAGTATTATAATTCCAGTATGGTATCATATATAATATCATTAAATTTATCCTTTATACATACCACATATGGTGTTAACGAATCAAATCACTTTGAGGGGGCGGTAGTCCGCACTTCCTAAAATGAAGATATCGCGTTTACCCATAATGGAAACCATAAAGGTATGCCATAAATGAAAAATACATAAGATTAAGTAAAACATAAACATATTATATATCATATATAAATATAGTGACATCTTAATGGCCACCTTTGAAGGTGTTATATGAGTGTTGAACAATCATCGTTTCGTGAGCCAGAAATTCTCCATCCACAGAAATAGTATGTTCTTTAACCATTAGATGAAGGTGTGTGTAAGTGTAGCTCGAATAATAATTATAAAAACATCCTAGTATACTTAAGATACTGGAGTTGTTACAAAAGAAATGAATAAAAAGAGTTTAGGGGGTTGGAGAAGCAAAATAAAACAAAAGAACACAAGAGAAGACACTACCTTTAAATCGGGTAACTCTTTTTGATTTGAGCTCAAAGGCTTCCTTGGGAAGACTTCTACCTAAAGTGAGGCTTCTAGGAGTAATAGAGGGATTTTTAGAGACAAAATGGGCAGGATTTGACCAAGCCAAAGGCTTGAGAGGTGTGGGTAAGGAGGTAGAGGTGGGGGCCTTTTATAAGAGGAGAGGAGGGGCACTCTTGGAAAGGTATAAATTGTTACTTTATTTTCAAATGATTTTCGGATTTTAATGGTACCGCATTGATGTGTTTCGAAGATAAGGTGATAAGGGTTCGAAATCCACCCATCCAATAGGTTTTTGACATGTTTAGGTCTTATATTTTACATTATCTTTCCATTTTATTTAAATCGTTAAATAATGAGGTAATCACTGCATCATCATGGTGTCATAAATAATTTAATTTATTTAATGTCTAAAAATTATAAAAAATCACTATGATGTAGGAAATCTTTTTAGATTTCCAATGACTATTTATAGTCAAAAATCTGACTTTTTTAACCCCATGTAAAAATTGTTTTAGTAAAACAACTCATGTTTGTGACATTTTTATTATAACATTAAATAAAAAGATATTAATGTCATTTTCCTACCAAAGTGGCTTCATGGGGTCTCCAAGTTGACCCATGGAATGTCTTGGTCGGCCTTTTCACATCCAATAAGGGTAGGACATGTGTCAAATTCATTTCATATTATTAAAACATTATTTTTATCTTAAATTACACTAATTACCTCTAATCACGATTAAAAACTTAAAAGTTACTATTCACCAAAAATTATTTTAATCCCATTGAATCACTTTTTACTTCTTAATGACAACCATGTATGTCAGATTTTTGAAATTCAAAACACAAAGGTGGTAAAATTTCATTTAAACGAAAAAAATTAGTTTTTTAAGTACCACTTAGTAGTTTCACTATTCATCAAAAATTGAAGTTTTTCAGAAAAATACTAAAATTTCACCCTAAGATATATTTGATATTCTTAATTCAAAAATGATGTATATTTTACAAAATTCAAAACATATAAGTTGAATTAATTAATTTAATAATTAATTCCCGCTGTCAAAACAAATAGTGTGTTTTTATGAAACAAAATGTATTAAAAGATTGACACTAGTTCAAGTCCGATTTCGAAGTGAAATTAATTCCAACGACCACTATTAGATTAAATGATAAAAATATATTATAATTTCACTTTAAAACCACTTCAAAAGATAATCTAATCGTATTAATAAATTAGATTAACAAGAGGTTTTGAATTAAAATACAACATTTTTCACTATTCATTAAAAAATGATCTTTATCGGAAAAATACCAAAAATTTACACAAAGTAAATTTTGATGTCCCGATTCTAAAGAAGAATTTTATTTGGTCCAATGGAATGTATAAGAGTGACCAAAACTATATTTAATGACGGTTCTCCATCAAAAGTTGATAAGTGGACCTTTAGTGAAAATTAGAGTATATATGCCTAAAATTGAATTCTTTTCGTATTTTAAGCCTTTATCCTTTATTGGATAAATGTAAAAACATTTAACAAAAATATATAATCATATTTTAGTTATTTCTATTCATTCCTGCCAATACAATGGTTATGTGTTAACTAACATTTAAAATAATATTATTTTATTACTAGTGTGCAACGTAAGATTTCAAAGAAACTCTTTGTTGTGTATCAGGTACGCTATCAAACATAGCAACCCATTTAATGTAAAATTAATATTTAATTTGAAAATATTAATAAATATGAAAATGTATTATTCTTTATTTACCTGGGATGTTACATCCTTCCCCCCTTTTGGAATTGTATCCTCGTAATTTTATTCACATATCAAAATAAGTGGGGGTATTTATCCCTCATAGCATTTTCAGATTCCCATGTTGCCTCTTCAACCATATGGTTTTTCCACAAAACCTTTACCTGGTGAATTACCTTATTTCGCAACACTTTCTCTCTTCGGTCAAGAATCTGGACTGGTTGTTCTTCATAAGAGAGATTCTCTTCCAACTGAACTACCTCCGAGCTCAAAACATGAGATGGATCTGGCATATACTTTCTCAACATCGAAACATGAAAAACATTGTGTACCTGAGATAAACTCGGAGGTAAAGCCACTCGGTAAGCAACTGATCCAACTTTCTCCAGAATTTCATATGGTTCAATGAACCTTGGACTCATCTTTCATTTCTTACCAAATCGCATCACACTTTTCCATGGTGAAACTTTGAGAAAAACATGATCACCTACCTTGAAAGATAGATCCTTACTCCCGTTATCTACATAACTTTTCTGTCTGCTCTGAGCTGTTTTCATGTGTTTCTGAATCAACTGAACTTTTTCTGCCATCTCTTCTACCAATTCTGGTCCCATCAGCTTCCTTTCACCCACTTCATCCCAAAAGGCTGGAGTTCGACATCATTTACCATATAATGCTTCAAACAGAGCCATCTGTATACTGGAATGAAAACTGTTATTATATGAAAACTCAACCAAAGAAAGATGTTGGTCCCAACTTCCCTGATAATCCATAGACCAGGCACGTAGCATATCCTCCAAGGTCTGAATTGTTCATTTTGACTACCCATCTGACTGAGGATGAAAAGCTATACTAAAATTTAATTCAGTACCCAACGACTTTTGAAGGCCTTTCCAAAAGTTAGAAGTAAACCTGGGATCACGATCAGATACAATAGAGAGGGGAACTCCATGCAACTTGACTATCTCTTTAAGATATAATCGAGAACGTTGATCTAGAGATAAGGTATCTTGAATAGGAAGGAAATGAGAAGATTTAGTCAATCGATCAACAATAACCCCGATTGCGTTATTACCTATAGATGTCTTTGGTAATCCCACAACAAAGTCCATGGATATATTTTCCCATTTATACTCTGGCACTGGTAAAGGTTGAAGCATCCCTTTCGGTAACTGCCGCTCTGCTTTAACCTGCTGACAAGTCTAACACTTCATAGTAAAATCAGCAATATCCCTTTTCATTCCATCTCACCAGTAATACTCCTGCAGATCTCTGTACATCTTATTACTGCCAGGATGAACTGAAAACGGGGAACTATGAGCCTCACATAACAACTCATTCTTTAAATGTGAATCACAAGGTACACATAATCTCTTCCCAAACCTCAAAACACAATCATTGTCAATGTTGAATTCAGGAAACTTACCCTTCTGAACCAGCTCTACCTTTTTCTGCAACTCACTGTCTTGCTTCTGTGCTTGCTTAATTCTGTCTGATAGGAAAGATTTCACTGATACCTGAAACAAAACAGAATAACTTCCTATAAAAACACCTTCCATTCCAAAGTTCATCAAATAAAAAACCAAAGGATCTCATTCCAAACGTAGCATGGTTAATGAATCATTACTTTTTCAACTCAAAGCATCAGCCACTTTATTTGCTTTTCCCGGATGGTAATGAATTGTACAATCATAATCCTTGATTAATTCTAGTCATCTCCTCTGTCTCATGTTCAATTATTTCTGAGTTAATATATACTTTAAACTTTTGTGATCAGTATATATTTCACACTTTACTCCATACAAATGATGCCTCCAAATTTTTAGAGCAAAAACAACAGCAGTTAATTCCAAATCATGTGTAGGGTAATTTACCTCATGAGTTTTCAACTGACATGAAGAATATGCAATTACCTGACCATTCTGCAAAAGGACACAGCCAATTCCCTTCAATGAAGCATCACTGTATATAAGAAACTCACCATTCCTGGAAGAAAGTGCCAAAACTGGAGCATTCACTAATCTTCTTTTCAACTCCTGAAAACAATCATCACATTCTTTTGTCCATATAAACTTAACACCCTTCCTAGTTAGCTTAGTCATTGGACTAGATAACCGTGAAAAAATATCAACAAACCTTCGGTAGTAACCTTCCAAACCAAGGAAACTACGGATCTCAGTTACATTTGTGGGTCTTGGCCATTCTTCAACAACTTTTATTTTAGTAGGATCAACAGTTATGCCTTTTTCTGAAACAATGTGACCAAGGAAAGAAATTTGTTGTAACCAAAACTCACACTTGCTGAATTTTCCATACAGTTTCTTTTCTTTTAAGGTTTTCAAGATAACCCTTAAATGACTTTCATTCTCCTCTTTACTTTTAGAAAACACCAAAATATCATCAATGAAAACAACCACAAACTTATCCAAGAACTCATGGAAAATTCTATTCATAAGGTCCATGAATACAGTAGGTACATTGGTTAACCCAAAAGGCATATCTACAAATTCATAATGGCCATATCTAGTATGGAACGCAGTCTTTAGAATGTTTTCTTCTTTTAATTTCAACTGATGGTACCCCGACCTCACGTCAATCTTCGAAAAATACTGAGCTCCCTGGATCTGATCAAACAAATCATCGATATGAGGCAAATGATACTTGTTCTTAACAGTGATATTATCCAAGGCTCTATAATCAATGCAAAGTCTCATTGAACCATCATTTCTTTTTAACAAACAAGATAGGAGCACCCCACGGTGATATGCTAGGTCGAATGAAAACTTATCTAATAACTCCTGCAATTGCTTCTTTAACTCTAAAAGTTCAACTTGAGCCATTCGATAAGGGGGTTTTGAAATTGGCTTAGAATCAGGAACTAAGTCAACAGTAAATTCAACTTCCTGATCATGAATACTACCAGTCAACTCATCAAAAAAACATCAAGATACTCATTTACCACTAGCACATCATTAATCTAAACAGTTCCCTTGTTTTCAACGATATGTGCAAGATAACATTCATTTCCATATTTTACTAGTTTCTCAACTTCCTGATATGTTATCAAAATCAAGGGTTCATTATTGTACACAAACTGATAATATTTCTGAAAAGAAACCATTTTAGCTCTGCATTCAATCTTAGCATGATAAACAGAAAAGCCAATCCATGCCTAAAATAACATCAAACTCTACTAGAGGCAAAACAATAAGGTTTGCAGGTAGATTCTTTCCGCACACAAGGATATGAAGGTTCTTATAATTTCTTTTTGTCTCAACGTTTCCTATGGGTGTTTTTACCATAAGTTTAGGATTCATATTTTGAGATGGAATTCCCAATTTACTAGAAAACTTCTCAGAAATGAAAGAATGTGTAGACCCTGAATCAAACAACACATTGGTATAATATGAACAAACAAACATTGTACTTGATACTACTTCATTCGATGGCCCAACATCTGCTGAAGTAGTTGCAAAGGATTTCACCACCCCTTTCTGCTTGTAGTCTGGCTGCTTTCCCCCAGTTGAGTTCTTCGTTAGACACTCATTTTCATAATGACCCATTTCATTACACTTAAAACATCTTACCGCTGGCTTTTCATTTCCTGCCTGATCGTCTTCCTTATAGTTACGAGTAATATGACCAGACTTACCACACCGAAAGCACTTTCCAGACTTGGATAAACATTCTACAGGATGCATTTTACCACACTTGTCACAGGATGGATATTTGGTTTTCTTACCTCTTTGCTTCTTTGATGAATTCTTCCCCTTTTCCTGCCAACTGGACCTCTTATTCTGTTGTTTGTCAAAGAACACATGATCATCGGCAAACTCCATTTCCACCTTTTCCGCACATCATACAAGTTTTTCATAACTTTTGAACTCACGGGAAGCTAAATCCCTTCGATACTTTGGCTTTAATCCTGAGTAAAAATGGGTGATTTTACTATCAATATCTCGTATGATGTTTGGAGAATACCTTGCTAGTCGAGTGAACTTTGCTTCATAAGCAGCCACTGAGTCATCCTCCTGCCTCAATTCTAGAAATTGCTTTTCCATCCTAAGATGAACCACCTTAGGAAAATATTTCTCAAGAAACATACCTTTGAATTCGTCCCAGTGAAGATCATCAATCTCATCACTATCCCTGATATTTTTCATCATCGACCACCACTAATCTGCTTCACCTTCAAAATGGTAAACAGCAAGACTAACCTTTTGATGTTCTGAACACCCCATGACATCAAAAATCTTCTCTAGTGCTTTAATCCACCCTTCAGCTAGCATAGGGTCAGATGATCCTCTGAATGATGGGGGATGTTGCCTCATGAAATGTTCCACCACTGACATGTTCCTCTGTGGTTGATTTGGCTGATCTCATGCATGGATACCACCACCATTTATAGCCTGAGTTAACTGTGCCATCACTGCAACAAACTATTCAGTTCCGATTCCAACCATCTCAGGTTACTGATTTGGAAGGTTGTCTTCCTCCTGATGTCATCCCAACATATCTACTTTGTTTCCTCTGCGGAAAACCATTCTGAACACAGAAATATCTTAGGCGAAACAACATGGTAATCTATAAATGCTATATCATTTTAATCATACCATAAATTAATTTATAATTTAACACTTTTCTAACTCCTAAAGTTGTCTAAACTGACCTCTGATACCAACTATAAGGCCCCAACCTTAAACCTTACTTAATATTGAATTAAATTAATAATTCACATTGAGGATCTTTTCTGGTTTAGATTTTTAGAGAATTAGGACATAACTATTACATCTCAAAAGATTACAAAGTAGACACTTCTACTAAGTTTCCATAAAATAAAAACTCTTAAAAAGAAACATGTCTAGTTCCATATTTTAGATAGCATGAATTTCCCTTGATCCCATCCTTGACCCTATTCCACATTAAGTCCTATGAAAAAAATTTCAAAAAAACTTGGGGTGAGCATAAAAAGCTTAGTAAGGGATACACAAAGAATAAAAACTGTTAGTTTTTCAAACATCAAGTAAACCATGTATACTTTTTCAAAGTAATACCTTCACCTTCATGAATTAGTAAAAACTCTTCACTGAATAAAATATCATTACTTACCCTTTTGTAACCAAAAGATTACCATAAAACCCATATAAAGAAAACATAACATATAAAGGTAACTTGGGACATAAACATACTTTAGTGGAATAACCATACGGCCGACTTCCACACATATCACTTAATGGAATAGCCATACGGCCGACTTCCATACCCAATGCATTGGAGGTTATAACGTAACCACCCATCCTGGTATTCACGGCACCACCCGTCATATCATTTATCACGTAACCACCCATCAAATTTCCAAGTACCATTACAAAATCATAAGACATAAAACAAGCATAATGGAAAGAAAACATTTCCACATTCCGATCACAATATATCACTTAAATATATTGACATAACAAATCCATTATAAAAACCATTTTCAATACCAAAATACATAATAGAGTATATTGTATTTATTTCATTTAAAAAAACATTACGGCTTGTTGAGGAAGCCAAATACGAAATAATACTCGCGGCGGCGGAAAAGGTCGTTGTCACCGCGTACGTTAAAAGAAACATTCCTTTTTGTTATTTGGTAAAACGCTTCATAGAAAAAGATTAATTTTGTATAAAATTAAAAGTTAAAGGGGTTTATACACCGTATAAAAGAAAGAGTTTTATTAGAACAAAATATGCCTCAATGAAAGTAGATTGAGACGAAGTCCCTTACCTCGGGCCTGACTTGACTCGATCGTTCTTTAACCTCCTGAATAATAAACTTGAGTTAATTTCTACTTGATTAAGAACCTTTTTCAAGTTCATTATTCCTTTTATATCACCTATTACCTTGTCATGAACACTATGTAATTATTTAGGATAATAATGGTCGTTTTGTCGATATTTGGAACTTGAGTCAAAAGTGATCTTCTTATATTTACAAGTTGTTCACGTAGTCAAATATCCATTATCTAAATAATGATATTCATGATTTAGATGCCATATATATTATATATATCCAGTATATACATTCATTTATAATATTATATAATCATTTAGATGTAAGAAATGAAATGCACCGTTCATGGAGACGGTAAGTCGTACGTGCGCATGAACGCTACTACCATTTCTATTTCATATTTAATGGAATTAAAACATAATGATACATAATATTATTATAATTCCAGTATGTTATCATATATAATATCATTAAATTTATCCTTTATACGTACCACATATGGTGTTAACAAATCAAATCACTTTGAGGGGGCGGTAGTCCGCACTTCCTAAAATAAAGATATCGCGTTTACCCATAATGGAAACCATAAAGTTATGCCATAAATGAAAAATACAGAAGCTTAAGTAAAACATAAACATAATATATATCATATATAAATATAGTTACATCTTAATGGCCACATTTGAAGGTGTTATATGAGTGTTGAACAATCGTCGTTTCGTGAGGCAGAAATTCGTCATCCACAGAAACAGTGTGTTCTTTAACCATTAGATGAAGGTGTGTGTAAGTGTAGATCGAATCATTATTATAAAAACATCCTAGTATATTTAAGATACTGTAGTTGTTACAAAAGAAATTAATAAAAAGAGTTTAGGGGGTTGGAGAAGTAAAATAAAACAAAAGAACACAAGAGAAGACACAACCTTTAAATCAGGTAACTCTTTTTGATTTGAGCTCAAAGGATTCCTTGGGAAGACTTCTGCCCAAAGTGAGGCTTCTAGGAGTAAGAGAGGGATGTGGAGAGACAAAATGGGCAGGGTTTGGCCGATCCAAAGGCTTGAGAGGTGTGGGTAAGGAGGTAGAGGTGGGGGCCTTTATGAGAGGAGAGGAGGGGCACTCTTGGAAAGGTATAAAATGTTACTTTATTTTCAAATGAGTTTCGGATTTTAATGGTCCCACATTGATGTGTTTCTAGGATAAGGTGATAAGGGTTCTAAATCCTCCCATACAATAGGTTTTTTACATTTTTAGGTCTTAGATTTTACATTATCTTTCCATTTTATTTAAATTGTTAAATAATGAGGTAATCGCTGCATCATCATGGCGTCATAAATAATTTAATTTATTTAATTTCTAAAAATTATAAAAAAAATACTATGATGTAGGAAATCTTTTTAGATTTCTAATTACTATTTATAGTCAAAAATATGACTTGTATAACCCCATGTAAAAATTGTTTTAGTAAAACAACTCATGTTTTTGACATTTTTATTTCAACATTAAATAAAACGATATTAATGTCATTTTCCTACCAAAGTGGCTCCATGGGGTCCCCAAGTTGACCCATGGATTGTCTTGGTCGGCCATGAAACATACAATAAGGGTAGGACATGTGTCAAGTTCATTTCATATTATTAAAACATTATTTTTATCTTAAATTACACTAATTACCTCTAATCACAATTAAAAACTTAAAAGTTACTATTCACCAAAAAATTATTTTAATCCCATTGAACCACATTTTACTTCTTAATGAAAACCATGTATGTCAGATTTTTGAAATTCAAAACACAAAGGTGGTAAAATTTCATTTAAACGAAAAAAAATCAGTTTTTTAAGTACCACTTAGTATTTTTACTATTCATCAAAAATTGAAGTTTTTTAGAAAAATACCAAAACATCACCCTAAGCTATATTTGATATTCAAAATTCAAAAATGATGTCTATTTTACAAAATTCAAAACATATAAGTTTCATTAATTAATTTAATAATTAATTCCCGCTGTCAAAACAAATAGCGTGTTTTTATGAAACAAAATGTATCAAAAGATTGACACTAGTTCAAGTCCGATTTCAAAGTGAAATTAATTCCAACGACCACTATTGGATTAAATGATAAAAATATATTCTAATTTCACTTTAAAATCACTTAAAAAGATAATCTAATCATATTAATAAATTAGATTAAAAAGAGGTTTTGAATTAAAATACAACATTTTTCACTATTCATTAAAAATGATCTTTATCGGAAAAATACCAAAAATTTACACAAAGTAAATTTTGGTGTCCTGATTATAAATAAGAATTTTATTTGGTCCAATGGAATGTATAAGAGTGACCAAAACTATATTTAATGACGATTCGCCATCAAAAGTTGATAAGTGGACCTTTAGTGAAAATTAGAGTATATATGCCTAAAATTGAATTCTTTTCGTATTTTAAGCCTTTATCCTTTATTGGATAAATGTAAAAACATTTAACAAACATATATAATCATATTTTAGTTATTTCTATTCATTCCCGCCAATACAACGGCTACGTGTTAACTAACATTTAAAATAATATTATTTTATTACTAGTGTGCAACGTAAAATTTCAAAGAAACTCTTTATTGCGTATCGGGTACGCTATCGAACATAGCAACCCATTTAAAGTAAAATTACTATTTAATTCACAAATATTAATAAATATGAAAATGTATTATTCTTTATTTACCTGGGATGTTACAGACTGTCCCAACATTTATTTGTCGTCTGGGTTATATCATATGCAACCCACACCGATATTCATTGAACACACGTGACATGGCTTAATTCCCTCAACATACATTAGATCTACTATATAGGTAAGTTCGGGTAATAGAACTATTTTAGTTTCTTACCTATATGTTTAAAAAATAGTAACATGTGTGATTATTATTTTTCTTAAATAGAATAATCTAAAAGTGTGCTCTGATGAGTTTCATCCTGTGTGTATGGCCAAATGTCAAAAAATATGAGAATATTATACAGGAATAGTTAAGAGAGATCACTGGGTACCAATTGTGGGTGCCCCAGACATTCTGGAAAGAGTCCTGAGATATGTTCTCCTATCTCAGTGGCGTGAGCTAGTGGCATATTAGTCTACTGAGGCTATTGCAGTTAGTTTATTTATTTTGATTTATATATTTCGAATAATGTGTATAATTTTACATATTTTTAATTTGAATTAATTGAATGTAGGAGATGTCAACACGTCATTCCGAGAATCGTGCGATGCAGGGACCACCTCATAGGCTTGGGACTCGTCATGTGTCCCAGATTCGATATGATGTATTTGTTATTCAATTTTTTAATTTATTGTTTAATATGGTATTCTATTCCATATTTATATATTATTGTTATAAAGTTATGGGAGCAAGGTGCACTGATTGATAAAATTTCGGTGTTGATGATGACTCGTGATTGACATGATCCAGAGGGTTGCAACTCTTATAGTAAGTTATTGTAATAATTAACAATACTTACATGCATCTGTATATAAAAATATGTTTATATTTAAATATTTTATAGACTCAATTTGAAACTGAGTTAGTGTAGGTTCCAGAGGACCAAAAAATGCTTTCCATGCGAAGGGATGATATATTTCATCGCATTATTGGTCATGATGGGCATGGCTATAGTTTGACCTATAGAGCAGGGATTCCTCTTTATGTAGTTTCATGTGCTGAGGTTGTGTATCCTGTTGGGGAGAGGATGACACAATAGATGAATGATTTAGAGGTATAAATGCATGCTTCCAAGGAGGTAATTGTGCAGCTAATGGCTGAGGTTAGAGCACTGTGGGAATATATGTGTCAGGGTGATGGTGCAAGGGATCCTACGACGTAGGTTTATATTGATATTTTTTTTATTACATTTGTTATTAATATCTTTATAATTTTTATTTGTTATAGGCCCCTGCTACATCGGATTGAGGAAGCATCCATGGCCCCACATGATGCATCAGAGTCAGGAGGTGTGTTTGTTTTATTTTTCTAGTTAACTTGATTTACTACTTCTAATAGACATTTTTTAACTAATAATTGTTGTAAGAATATATTTTATCTTAGCTTTGAATCATTTATTTATCTAATGATGATTTCTATTGGTAACAATATACAAACCGTTTCGATTATTCTTATATATATATATATATTAACCAAATATATATGATCACATTGAATTTGTTGTGTTTTGTTATTTCTTTTGAATCTTATTGTTGGTTTATTGAGATAGAAGATTGGAATAGATTTAAAGTTTTTTGTATTGTTGGAGGATATGGAATTGTTAACAGGATGTATGTTTTTCATTTCTTATTTTTAAGGATGTGTTGTTTCTACTATTTGGATTTGACTTCTGGTTTTTCATGTTTTTGGGCAGTGAATCTTTATTTTTTTTTTAAATCTCAGATTAGCGACTGCCATAGGAGGTCGGCCATGTTTGATTTTTTTTATCAGCATCGACCGCTTTTAGCGGTCTCTTGAAGGCCTGCTCGCCGAATCATCAGTGACCGCCAAGCGGTTGCTGTTGGTTTTTTAAAGGGATCTATACAGAACACATATGGTGATTGCTAATTGCCTTTAGCATCGGGCCAATTGTCAGAACAAGGTCTCTAATGACCAATAGCTACCACTTTTGGTGGTCGTTAATGCTAATTTTTGAAGTGGTGATTTGTTTTGATAATTAATTAATTAATTAAATAAATAAAGCAACTTTGACTTTTATTTTTAATATTTCATTATTTTAATTTTTTAATGAGTTTGGATTTATTTAATTTTAAGTAATTTTGTTTCTAATGAATATATTTTTTTAATTTAATTTAACTAATTTTTAATATTAACATGTTAATTTATTTGGTTTGTTTATTTTTGTCCTACAACCACCTTAGACTTTTTATAAAACTGCTGCTTGATACAGATGTGGGGTGAGTTTTTTTTTAATTTGTGTTTTCTGGAAAAAAAATTAAAAAGGTGTGGGGTTAATTTTTTTTTAAATGTGTACTAAAGACGGTGGCACCGCTGCCGCCTTTCAGGTTAAGTCAAAAGGAGGCAAATATATTTCAACCTTTCCTCTAAAAGAATTTGTTTTTACTATTTTTGTATTTTAAAATTTTTTATTTTGTTTTGTTTTGTTTTCTTTATATATATATATATAAATCGAAAGAATTTATCTGCTATTTAATATCTAGTAGGACTGCCATTACTATAGTCTGGATTCTGACAGAAGCCCTCATCATGGCTCCCTTTTATAAGAGAGCTTTCCCTGTAAATCATTCTGTATTTTCGATATGGGATTCAGAACTATTTCAATTATGTGGTTTTGAAAGGCTATAAAATATAAACTATAAGACCAATATAAATGAAACTTAAAATATGGATTAAACATATAACAAATACTTAAAAATAAAAATAATTCCATAACAAATGTTGAAGAAAAATAATTTATAAGCTTTAAAAGGCACCTACTTGAAATTTAAAAATGTTTCAAGTATGTGACTTTGAAAGCCTATAAAATATAAACTATAGGACCAATATTAATGAAACATAAAAAAATGGTTAAACATACAAGAAATAGTCAAAAATAAAAATAATTTCGTAACAAATATGGATGAAAAATAATTTATAAGCTTTAAAAACCACATATTTGAAACTTAAAAATGTTTCAAATATGTGGCTTTCAAAGTCTATAAAATATAAACTATAAGACCAATATAAATGAAACTTAAAACATTGATTAAAAATATAATAAATAGATGAAAATTAAAAAAAACTTTGTAAAAAATATTGATGAAAAATAATTTATAAGCTTTCAAAACCACCTACTTGAAACTATTTATGTGGCTTTGAAAGACTTTAAAATATAAATTATAAGACAGACATAAATGAAACATAAAACATGTATTGTTTCTATTTTTTTTTGATATTTTCTAATATCGACTTTAAGGGTAAGTAGTAACCATACATCACAAGATTCAAAAAACTCTACCATATTACAAAAACGCACAACATTCAAAAATCAAGAGAAAACATCACTTTCCACTTCATCATAACCAAAGTGCCACGCCATGAACGGGGGTTTCAAATTCAAATTTCAAATTCATAAAACTCCTTTTCAAACCACGTGCCAGCCACATCATTATGGATTAAAACAAGAGCCACCTGAAGTCGCGTAATTTTCCCACCTTCCTTTATTCGAGCTGACGAAAATCCCACATCCAGTCAACTCCATAATCATCGCTTCTCTGAACCACCACCTTCATCGTTGTCGCTATCATCACCGGAGTTCCCATCACTATCATCGTTGTCTTCATCGCATGACATCGGTGTCCACTTCGTCTACCCTGAAAAATGCCCTTCACCTTTAACCTCAACTTCCACTCCACACACAGTATAAGAACACACATCTCCAAACACTGTACGAGAACACCCGAAAACCGAAAGGAACTTCCCCGTCGACGAAAGAAAGCAAAAAAGGGAACCACCAGTCGCAGCTCCATGGACACCCATCTGCTCGCACGAACATGTCCCAAAGCCTCCTAGAAATCTAACGCACCCAACAAACCTGGGAGGGTGCGAAGAACCTGGAAACCAGAGCAGAGCACAAGCACCAGGGCCTCCGATGAGCCGAACCGCGAAGCCAAAACCATCAACCAACCATGACCTACAAAGAGAAGTCACCATGAGACACCGAACTACTCGAACTCACATCCAAGAGCACTGAGGAGACCACCGTGCAATATGTCTTGGAGAGAGGTGGTGGCCAGACGCCAGAGCAGAGAAACGGGAGGCCTAATATAATTATTAATTATATAATAATTAATTAGTTAATTAGTAATATAATTTTTATTTATAATTATTAATCATTCATTACATAACTAATAATTATATTAATAATTAACTAATTAATTATTATATAATAAATGATTAATAATTAATAATTATATAACCAATTAACTGATTAATTATTATATAATTAATAACTATTGATTTTTAATCATTAATAATAACTAGTAATTATGTTAATAATTATAATTAAACATTATATTAATAAAGAATTCATTCATAATTATATTACTAAATAAATAATTATTAAATAATTAATAAATATATTAATAATTAACTAATTAATTATTATATAATTAATACTTCTATTACTAATTAACTAATTAATTATTAATTATTAATTATATTACTAATTTACTAATTAATTATTAATTATTAATTATTATATTACTAATTAAATGATTAATTATTATATAATTAATAAGTATATTACTAATTAAATAACTAATTATTATAAAAACATATATTACTAATTAACTAATTAATTATTATATGATTAATAATTATATTACTAGTTAACTATATAATTATTATATAATTAATAATGAATATTTAAAATGAATAATTATAATTAATATTTATATTATTAATTAACTAATTTACTATTTTATAATTAATAATTATATTACTGATTACCTAATTAATTGTTATATAATTCATAATTATATTACTAATTAACTAATTAATTATTATATAATTAATAATTATTGATTATTAATTATTAATTATAATTAATAATTATAATTACATATTATTTTCAAAATTATAATTAATAATTATATTACTAATGAACTAATTAATAATTATATTACTAAATAACTAATTATTATATAATTAATAATTGTATTACTAATTAACTAATTAATTATTATATAATTAATAACTATATTACTAAATAACTAATTATTATATAATTAATAATTATATTACTAATTAACTAATTAACTATTGTATAATTACTAATTATATTACAAATTAACTAATTAATTATTAATTATTAATTATATTACTAATTAACTATTTTATAATTAATAATTATATTACTAATTAACTAATTAATAATTAATAATTAATAATTATATCACTAATTAACTAATTAATTATTATATAATTAATAACTATTAATTATTAATTAGTAATTATTAATTATAATTAATAATTATATTAATAATTATAATTAATAATGATATTACTATTGAACTAATTAATAATTATATTACTAAATAACTAACTATTTTATAATTAATAATTTTTTTACAAATTAGCTAATTAATTATTAATTATATTACTAATTAAGTATTTAATTATTATATAATTAATAATTATATTACTAATTAACAAATAAATTATTATATAATTAATAATTATACTACTAATTAGATAATCAATTGTAATAAATAAAAATTATATTACTAATTAACTAATTAATTATTATATAATTACTAATTATATTACTAATTAACAAACTAATTAATATATATTAAATATTAATAATTAATGCTGAATAATAATAATGAATAATTATATTAATAATTATGTAATTAACTATTTTATAATTAATAATTATATTACTAACTAAATAATTAATTATTATATTAGTAATAATTATTTTTCTAATTTACTAATTAATTGTTATATAACTAATAATTATAATACTAATTGACTAATTAATTATTATATAATTAATAATTATATTACAAATTAATTATTATATAATTTATAATGATATTACTAATTAACAAATTAATTATATAATTAAAAATTATATTACTAATTAACTAATAACTTATTGTATAATTAATAATTATATAATTAATAATTATATTACTAATTAACTAATTAATTCTCAACAATTTATTATATTTTTAATCCATGTTTTATGATTCATTTATATTGGTCTTGTAGTTTTTATTTTATAGGCTTCCAAAGTTATATACTTGAAACATTTTTAAGTTTCAAATTTTTGTATTTAAAAGCTTATAAATTATTTTTCATCCACATTTGTTATGAAATTATTTCTATTTTGGACTATTTCTTATATGTTTAATCAATGTTTTAAATTTTATTTATATTGTTCTTATAGTTTATATTTTTATAGTCTTTCAAAGCCACATATTTGAAACATTTTTCAGTTTCAAATAGATGGGTTTGAAAGCTTATAAATTATTTTTCATCCACATTTGTTACAATTTTTTTTCATTATTTATCTTATGTTTAATCAATGTTTCAAGTTTTATTTATATTGGTCTTATAGTTTATATGTTATTTTCTTTCAAATCCACATATTTGAAAAAAAAATAAGTTTTAAATAGGCGGTTCTGAAAGCTTATAAATTATTGTTCATCCACATTTAATACGATTTTTTTTATTTTTGACTATTTATTATATGTTTAATCAATGTTTTAACTTTAATTTATATTGGTCTTATAGTTTATATTTAATAGTCATTCAAAGTCACATACTTGAAACATTTTTAAGTTTTAAGTAGGTGCCTTTGAAAACTTATAAATTATTTTTCATCAATATTTGTTATAAAATTATTTTTATTTTCAACTATTTGTTATATGTTTAATCCATGTTTTTTTTCATTTATAATGGCCTTCTAGTTTATATTTTATGGTCGTTCAGAACCACATAATTGAAACATTTCTAAATCCCACATCGAAAATACAAAATGTTCTGCTTAGAAATGGGAGAACTAGAATCTCACATCGGAAATACAGAATGATATACAGGGAAAACTCTCTTATAAAAGGGATCTATGGGTGAGAGCTTCTATCCACATCCAGATTGTTGTAATGACAGTACTACTGGATATTAAATAGCAGATAAATTCTACTAAAAAATTGTTCTATTTATATATATATGAACAAAGAAAAACAAAATAAAAATAAAAATAAAAAATTTTAAGATAAAAAATAGTAATTTTTATAGGATTGGAGGCAATGGAGTTATCTCATTTCACCAGAAAACTAAAGACAGTAACGGCGTTGCCGCATTTAGTACACGTTTTTAAAAAACATTAACCCTGCAATTTTTTTAAAAAAAAATATAGAAAAAAACAAATTAAAAATAAAACATTTTGAGGGGTGATTTTTTACCCCCACCTACTACTACCAAAAATCCATACTATTGTAAAAGAAGATTCTACCAATAGTAAAGATTATACTACTAGCCCTTCAATATGATATAGTTATGGGAACTATTGTCGAACTTTGAATCTGCTACCACTTCCAAGGATCCTGCCACAATCAAGCATCCACTACCGTGAGATGAAGATTGAAGTCAAGGCAATGATGCTAATTTCATATGAACTAAGCAAGGTAGTAGAAGCTGGGATGGATCCGAAGTTGAAGAAAGGTATTTGTTGTTTTGATATGTTACTGAAGCTTCACCCAAGATAAATCTTAGTGAGTTAAAGAATAAAAATTTGGGTCATAATAGGCGTTGTCATTTGAGGTGACCATCCTAAGCCGGTGAAAAGGTTCAAGATGTGAAATTGAGATTCTAAGATCAATGTCACGACCCGTCCCTCGGGGCCCATATCGTGACTACCTGAAGCCCGCCTTCCATAGGCCAGGGGCTGGCGGCTAGCACCAAAGGCGTAAATCCCTAAAGTGGGAAGGCATTGCCTTTATAACAGTAAACAAAAGCAATAGAGTACGCAATGAGAAATAAACACTAAGTGAAACTGTATACAAAAGAGGTTGCTGAAAGTAAGGGGCCAGAAATACAAGCCCAACAGTAGAGTAAAATACAACTGAAAAGCTAGTAAAACTGTAGTAAAATAAAACAGCAACTACTAAGTCATCCTCCGGGATTCCCACCTGAAGGGTGGGTACAGATGGCCTCCTCAGCACCCCAAGTCCGTCTGTCCGCTCCGTGTACGTCTCGCCAAGTGGTCCACCTCCGGGTACCGTCCAGCTCTATAACTTTCTACCTCGATCAGCGTTGTCAGTCATCTGCAACCAACACAACGAGGTGTGGGCATAGGCCATGCAGGGGTGAGTATAACGATACTCGGTAGGGATCCCGAGACCCTCAAGGTCTCACAATATCCAACCAGGATAAACCAAAAGAAAAGATACAATCAAGAAGTATCAACCATCCATACTTAGGTATATTCCCATACGTATACCTAAGTTATCAATCAAACTCCGGCTCCAACTCATGAGTCCAAGCACAAACCATTCCACGAAGGAAGTATAGTCAATCACCATGATGATAATGGTTGAAAAACATGACTCAGCTCACACAGGTATACATCTTTCGTAGAGTGATAGAGATGATCATATGTAGTCACTGATTCATCTAAGCTGTCGGACCCACACAGGATACAAGACCAGCTAAGCTGTCGGACCCACACAGGATACAAGACCAGCTATTCTGTCAGACCCACATAGGATACAGGAACAGAAGTCAGAACTGTCGGACCCACGGAGGATCCCGGTATATTAGTCATCGTTGTCAAACCCACGGAGGATTCAGGTACAATAGTCATCGTTGTCGAACCCACGGAGGATCCGAGTACAGTATCGTCGCTATCGAACCCACGGAGGATCCTGTCATCTCAGTCGCAGCCAGCCCTAGGGTTCCCACACACAGCATGCTCGATTCTTGGAGGGTCTGCTCTTCGAGCCAAGTGTCGATACATCAACTATCACGAATTCCTGAGTTGATGTATCTTGTAGTTTCATCTCATAATAAGGAATCCAACGTGACAGACAGCGCATCAATCGGACGCCCGACCTGTGAGTTATTGGCATTTCTGTTCCAGGGGCCCGGTTGGTTTTTCGGCTCAAACCAACCTGATCATACCCCAACTAAATCCAAAGCTCAAGCGGGGTATTCCAAAAGTAGATTCTCTCTCCAATAATTTCATCGTCGCAGGCGGTACGTCAATCGGACACCCGTAGCCCTAGATGCGGGCTAAAAGGTGTAAACAGCCAAAGCAGGTTCGGGTCCGGTCCGACCCAGTCGGACTGACCTGGCCCGACCCAGTCTGAACCGGGGTCTGACCCAGACCGCGGGTCCGACCCGGTCTGAGGAAGTGTCCCTAGCCGAGGGGACATCCCGGCCCGAAAAGACGGCCCGGGCCGACAGGCGGCCCGTCCCGAGGGTGGCCTGGCAGAAGGTGGCCCAGCCCAGCCGCGCCAGGAGGGGAGGCGGGTGCCCCCTGGCTTCCGAATGGCTTATCCATTCGGGTAGAACCGAACCGGCGCCTGGTGGCGTCGGTCCGACCCACGCGGGACCTGACAGGGTCCCGCACCTCCCGGTTGGCCGCTCGGGCCAGCCGCTCCCCGTCACTAGCGCGGCGCGATGGCGTCGCGCCCTCCGTCGCGGCCTGGCCTGGCCGGGGCTCCGCTTCACCGGCACGGCGCGATAGCGCCGTGCTTCCCCCGCCAAGGCCCACCCTGGCCGCGGCCCTTCTCTGTCACAGTGCGACGGCACCGCGCCCTTCCAGCTCTGCCGTGGCCCGCTTAGTTGTGGATTTTCTTTGCATGGTGCGACGGCGGTCCTAGCGCCGCCGGCCTCTTCCGTGATCTGCCTTCGTCTTTAAGACAATAGAAACAACAACAAGGGGGAGGGTCGGACCGTGTTTGTACGGTCCAAGCCCTCCTCGTTACATTGTTAATATTCGGCATCAAGAGCACAACACACGATGAGGAAGGAGAATATAACTCATACATAAAAATAATTCAATTTCCCCTACCTCGATTCGAAGTACATCGTCGAAGTCGCGGAAAGAGGGCGGACATCGATTCGTTGGCGTCGGGAAATGTCTGAGGATGAAGCGTCGTCGATGTTCCTCACGGTGGCTCCTTGTCTTGTGGCTTGGATGAAGATCGAAGATGGTATATTTGTTCTTCGAAGATGAGGAGCATTCTTCATCGAGAGGTTGATGTTCTTCCAAGAGTTCTACCAAGCTCTCCATGGATTATGCCAACACAAAATAAAATAATATGATCTCTTATTTTAATGTTGGCATAATGAATTCAAAAGAATTCAAAACAATCAAATTAATTAATTAAATCAATAATTAATTTGTGTTGGCACTATTAAAGGGAAGACCAAGAGTTTCCCATATTAATGGGGAGCTCAAGGTGTTTACAGATGGGTTTAGAGGAGTTAAAGGGTTCGGGTGGGCCCCACCCTAAAATATCCTTCCAAGGGTGGTTAGGGTGTGTTGGTCCCCTCCACTAACATCCACTTAGTGGTTTTAACCATCATTCAAATAAAAATGTGTTACACACATTTTTATTTAATTTTAGTTAGAAACCCCAAGAAATTAACTCCCAATCTCGATAAAACACAATTGCGGTAAAGGTCTACATAAGTGAATACTGGCGCTGCGAGTTCAACGGTGCCCTTGGATTTAAATTTTTAGCACCGCTTTAAAAGATATAAAATCCTGCATGTACGTTTACTGAATGTACCTGAACAAAACTTCAGAAATTGATTCCGAGCACACCGGGCCTCGAAATCAGTCACCGTCAGAAACTGTTGACTCGTAAAATTCTCATGTATTTAAGAAAGAAAATACCACAGGATTTCTAGGTCTTTACACTCAAATCGAGGATTTTGAGTCACATCCTATGAATCTAAAACTAAAACAATGCACGATGGAAGATCTAACTTATCCCTAAATCTAGGGATTCTTAACGAGGAGCTTGACATGTACTATGAAGATGAAAAACTGCACCTATTAGTCTTGAGTATTTTAAAAGATGACTCCACTCAAGCCTCCACTGGGTTCCGTACATTAATTCAAAACAATATGCACATGGGGCTATCATATCTAGTTAGGATGGATAATTTATTTTCACGTGGATGTTTCAGTGCACAGTCGAACCTGCCACATGTAATTTATTGAGGGAAATGACTGAGTTAGGTTAGTGCTACGTATAGCGATCTAAAGAAAATATACTTTAAAATTGATTATCACAATGGAAAAATGAGAAAATCCATCATTCATCCAGAGAATCATTCATCGAAGAACACAGAGCAGACAACATATCTGGATCTAGATAGAGGAGTCAGTCATGACAGAGAAACTTCTTCACCTCTTCCTTTTACTTACTGTTACTCTGTTTTTGAGTTATAATTATTGAAAGATTCTTTTATTCTTCCTTTATGTATAGATAAATAAATCTAGGGGATTCAGGTTGAAATCATTTTAAAAAACATTAATCAATAATGATTTCATTATTGCAATTGTTTCTGTGATAATTAAGTTTGATGTTCTCATTTACATTCATTATGAGTATCTCTTTTACCCTAAACCATGAACCAATAGGCAAAATTTCTAGATAGTTAACTCTTTTGCATCTATATAAGTACTGAAAATGGAAAAGATACAAGTATCTCTTATCTGTATTGAGAAAATTAATTCCTAATTGTTGATCGATAGACCATCATTAAGAAACAACCATTTAAATATGTTGTATATTGAGAGACACTCAGTGAATAAACACCTTTTCTTCTAGTAACTATATAATTGAAATTAATTTGAGTAAAAATAGAAAACATCATTAATAAATTATGGATAGTCTAATACATCTATTATCATATTCTTTTAATATTTCCTTTTCTCTTATTTATTCTCACTTTCCACCATAGATTGTCACTACTTCACACTTATTCCATTGTCTTTACAATTCATTAGTATTTTTCACAATCTCCATAACTTCTACAATTTAGTTATGTTTCTATTCATTTTTTGTTTTTTTAGTCATTCACACCCATATTTAGCCTTCCCTATATAATCGATACTCCCACTCACCTATATACCATTAGTTAGTAGGGTTTTAAAAAAAATTTGACCATATTCAATGACATTTGTGATCAGTACCCAACTTCACTATAAACTATTATCATCATGGTTTGTGGAAATATATCTAAGTTCATGAGTTATGAAATGCATTAAAAATAATATAAATTCTAATGGATATTAGAAACACTTCAAAATGGAAATATCCAAGGACACAAAAACATTTGGAATTCTTACTAGTGGTTTTATCCTCATAATATCCCATCTTATAGATTACCAAGTGTGAACTTCATCAGAATAAGTCTCATATGCTTAAAATTACTCCCACCTGATAGTCAACATACTAAATACCACATCATAGAAGTTATATGACCATATATCTAGGTTTAATAATATAATCATGTAATTTCAAGGCTCTCGTCATTACAGGGAACTACTCTACCCTTTTCAAGTCATGCAGAACAATGAACAGTATGTAATATGATATTTAATTAATAATAAATTATTTAAATATACATGTAATACAATGTAAACACTATTATTTCTAGAACACCAACTACAATAAATTAGATATGAGACTCCATCAATAGGTATTATAGAATACATATATTAATTTTCAATCTTTGACATATCAGCCAAAGAATGAGGAAAAGAAGATGGATATTATCTATATGATTAATATAAATCATATTTTAATGCTAATAAATGTGTAATATTTTAAGTTCTTAATTATGAGGATCAAACATGTTCACATTTTTTATATAGATTCATTCCTGTGAAAGACTGAAGTGAAATTTCAAAACGTGAAATAGTTATAAGCCATGAATCTAGTGACTTTTCTCTAAACTTTAATAAGTTGTGCATTTAGTTGATTTTATATATATCATCACATCATTGTTTTTTGTACTTGGAAGTATAATAGTGAGGTTAAACCAAGTAAAATCCATTATACCTTGTAAATTTAATTCTTTCAAAATTACTGTAGATGAAAGAATCCTTCCAACTAATTATAATACAAGAGCTCCACAAGGTTTAATTTTGAATTGATATGCCCTTATTAAACCCTATCTTTGGGAATCATACTTAAGTGGATTGAAAAGTTATATTAAAGAAATTTTTATTTTTTGAGATTCTTTCACTCAATATATAATATGGTTATGGTTATTAAATGCAAAGTAATTCCAATCCTTTATGGGAATTAATTTCAACTGTAGAAGAATTAAATGAAAAACTATTTTTGATCAGTCAACATGTATGTGTACACAAGATTCATACATTTGATTTGGAAAGTGGAGCACCTATAAAGTATATTAAAAAGAATTAGATTTTTTATTCCAATAGACTAAATTATTTAGGAAATATTTGTCAAATATATTACATGAATTTGATGTCATGTAAGTCCTCGATAGAAATGTAGGAAATATTTCTAAATATTTATGAATGTTACACTGAGGTAAAAGCGAAAATTTTATGTACTTTATAATAAATAAAAGTATGTGATCATTCAACTAGATAAATCTATTAATGGATTATTTGATTGTTTTAATTTAATTATACAAGTAAAAACATATATTTAGTGAAACACTTGTGGATGTAAATATTTTTAAGTGCACATAGTGAATGTTGTCTTATCATCTCAATCCAAAGTACTTTTGGTCTGGGGAAAAGGAAACTAATATAGTTTTATTAAATCATATTAAAATCATTCTTTTTTATGTATGATATGAGAAAAAATAATGATGATCATATGGGGAAGGAGTGGTCTAGGTAATTGTCTTTAAAGGTGATAAAGAAGCTCACTATTGATGATGATCAAGAAGAGAATGAAAATGTTAAGGTGATGTCATTATTGAAGGGTGTTGGGTGGGTTACCTTTTTCTAAATGATACAAAGAAAAATAAACCAAATCCATTTTTAAAAACATATTTCCATTAATTTGAACCCAATAAATATAACTGAGGAACATGCCTTTTAACTTGTGAACCAATCTAACTAATCTCTTCCATATAGTCTTGATAGAGATATTTGAGAAATATCTAACAAACTCATTCCTCTAAGGGTATCCACTGGCTATATTAATCTTCTAATACATGGTAAAAATCCCCACTTTTTAATGGTCAGCTGTAAACTTAGTTACAAAGAGAGAGAAAGATACAGATTTAGTGGGATTTGGCCTAAGGATGTTTTATGTGATTAAAAAATAGTTTCACATTAATCATATTTACAAACCATGAGACCTTTTATATATCTATCACAGGATGATCTTTGGATTTAAATAATTTATAAAAATTTATATATTCAATGAAATTGTTTCATATATGTTTTTAAGTTAAAATACTTTGTAACTATTGAATTATCATTGTGGTCATTTTTTTAACATTTAAATAATTAATTTTCACATTTAAACTCTTTAGATCGTAATAAAATAATGATCTAACTAAACATCAAAACTTATAGTAGGAGAACAAAGAAAGTTGAGAATTATCTCAAAACACACACAAATACATACACTAAACCATGGCATAGTGACCCACGCTATATCAAGGTTTGCACATTTAAAACCCATGGTTTGTTTTATACCACCACATCATCATCTAAATTTAATGAAAATTTTAATCAATCCCCCACTTTTATGAGGTCATCATAGATTTAGTGAACTTTCACCTTATGTCACATCATATGTAATAAAATTTAAAACCATATATAAAACTCATTTTATCAAATTTAACAATAATTTTCACTATAAGTTACATAACTTGTATAAACTTGTGAAAATACATGCAAAACTTCTTTAAGATATCCTTCATAACTCTTTTGGTGCTTCTCTCCAAGTTTTGTATAGACACTTTATAACAAAATCCTCATTCACAATACCCCAAATTATACCCCCATGGTCCTTTTTACCATTGGAAATAAATAATAATTCAATAATATATTACTATAATTAAATAGTTTTCATAAGAAAATCATATATACCACTCAATCTATAAAGGGATTTGGTGAGATCTCTATCAAAAACATATATCTGCATCCCTGTATCCACTGGTTGTGTCTCATAAAAATATTCATAATTACATAATCCCATTGTTAAATTAATCGATTAACAATGAGATATAGAGTATAACAATATCATATAATATACTTATACATTATATATTCTATGACTATTGAATAAATAGAAGTAAAAAAACACATCACATATTATTCACCAAATGGATGAGAACATTATACAGTTCTCATCTAAATAGATAAGCACATCCCACATCAATTATCTGGGTATGTTCATTCACTTCATTAGTCCATCTCAATCAAGGGGATATATGTCATACTTGTTATATGAGTAAAAAATCATATCATTCTTAAAACACAACTGATGATATGATTAACAACATACCTTACCACTCCCTGAATATATCAACCCCAGGGATGAAAAAATTATGGTATCAATATATGAAAGTTATCTTTCTAGGTATCTTTTCAACCATAGGTAATGGGTATTTTTCATAATGAACCAGATCATTTATAATATAAATTATTTAATATTTTAGTATTTATAGATTTATAAATGGATTGAATTTGGTATAAATTTTTAAATTTAGTTTTTAAAGAGGGTAATTTGGTGGTAAATTCCTAGGATCATTTTATATTTCTAATTTTCACTGAGTCACTTATCATTTCTAATGTTTTGAAATTTTTAAAGAAAGTGTTTGAAGCTTGAGAGGTTATTGGAATATCCCATATGTGATATTAGATTTTTTTGGGATTAAAATGTTATAAGGTGGTGGTAGAAGGTGAACATTAGGTACCTGGTATCATGTTACCAAATTCAAGATGATTAAACTATTGAGGTTATTGTCACTAGAGTGTAATCGAAACCCTGATGGACTTCCACCATATCTTTGGTGGGATATTTTATAGTTTGTGGGGAACCACTAGATAGTCAATGGTACCAAAAAAATTAAAAAAATTGGGAAGTTTTTTATTTTCCCATACTTATAACTCAACACCCCCTCAGGGTATTCTTTAGAATATTATAGGAATAAAGGGATAGATTCCACCTCCTCTTATGTTTTTCTACTCCTTTTAACTTCTTTACTCCATATATCCTAGGGAAGTTTTGTATTTATAAAACAAGTTATTTCAAGCCCTATCCTCCTCCATTCTATTTCATATTATATCTTCATTGGTTTTATTTCATGTTTTTGGGATTTTTTATTTCTATTCAATGGGATCATAGTGTAATCACTTATTAATTAAGGGGAATTTATTTTTGCAAGATATATGAGGATAACAAAGGATGATTTCCATACTTAATTTTTTTAATGATCATGAGTTATTTAATAGATTTAATTTATTACATTATTCATTTGATTTGAAAATGATGGTTATGTTGGTTTTAGAAAATGGGTATTTATTATATGGAAGTGTCCAGATCCAATTAGGAGTTTTATGAAGGTATTTTAATTAAGTTTTCTAGTTATATAATTATATATATATTATTCAATTAGATTTAATTTTTTAAGGATTATTATTTTTAAATATTTTGTTTCTTCTTTATTTTCGTCATATTAAGATGATCTCACCAATGGTTAATAAATGTAGGTGTCCTCAAATCCCCTTATTTTTAATTAGATTTTTCATATGTTGTTACTGCCATTTTATTTTTAAAACTACAATAAAATATAATAAAAATGTTTTTTTAAATAAAACTGGAATGATTTTAAAAATGAAATTCTATACTAAGTTATATATTTAATTTTACTAATTTTATCAAAAGATGAATAATTTTATTTTTTATATTTATTACTTTTATATCTTAAAGTATTAAATTATAAATTTATAATTCATTAATTAATCTTCTATGAAAATTATTCATGCCCATAATCTAAATTTAAATGATTTTTTTATTTTGGTTTAGAAGTAATTGTTTATTTATGAGGTTATAGTCATGTCACCTTATATACCTTTAGTTAATTATGTTATTCCTCGCATACCTTATGCTAGATTTTTACTACTAATCACCATATGATGGGTTCCTATACCATGTTTTATCGATATATATTATTCTTTATAAAACATATCATTTATAAATTCAATATCATGAATTTAGAAAGGGAAATTCTTAACATTACAAAGAACAATAAAATGAATTATAGATCAAGGAATGATACTTAACCTTTATTTAATAGGTTTCCTCAGTGGTGATGTCATTTTTGGGTATAGTGAAATAGAAAGGGTTCATTTACTCATTTCATATTGGTAGAATTTTTTTAAATGAAGTATTGTTTAATTTTAATTATAAAAAATGTTAAACTCTTCCTATATAGGCTATGTGTAATTGGGGTAGTGACTTGTAGAAGAATGGTTACTCTAAAAGTTTTATATTATTTCAATATTTAGGATAACTAGGTGGTGATGATTCTTCTAATGTAATTATATGGAAAAGGCATTGTTGAGGCTCATGGATTTGATTCCTTCCATCATTAATTCATGATTTCTTATATTTTATACTAGTTAGAAATTTATTAGATCATCATTTATTATTATTATTTTTTATTTAGTGTCATAGTTATTGTTATTGGAGTTATCTTTAGTTTTCCATTTTGGTTGATTTCCTATCTATACTTTTCCCTTTCTCCGTTACTTTTCATGTCTATTATAATTTTTTAGGTAATAATTTATGAAAACTCTAGGTTTTCTTAGGTAAACAAATTTCTATTATTTTAGACTTCCTTTTCTTCCTTATTTTGGTTTATTCATGAGGTTTTGGGATTATGTGATTTATTATATTATGGTACTTAATATGGGATATATTAAAATGAGTTTTATTTTGGATATGAGGGTATGAGTTACTTTGAGTGTCTATGTTTTTCTAGGACATCTGGTAACACACCAAATTTTTATTCCTTAACTAGTTTGAAAAAATTATTTAATATGCAACACCAAAAAAATAAACAATACTTTATGTTATTAAGTAATAGTAGTATAGAATAAAAAATATTAATGCATAATGATAATTAAATACGTAACAACGTTATGAAAATTACAAGAGGAATAAATTCACACATAAATAAAAAAATCCAAGAAATTTAAATATCCATCCTCATGGTTTTCTGTTGAAGATCATACCACTAATTATAAAAATTGAAAAAGGGAAAATTATTATAAAATATTGTATAAATTGTGATGAATAAATAAAAATGTAGAATTAATGAATCCAATAAAATCCTATAGGGTTATATATATGATTATAAATGGGTAATATGACTGTTATATGGACATTATAAATATATATGACTATTTAGAATGCATATAATCAATTATTTTATTAAAAAATTTATAATGGGTATCTATTCCTTTTTTAGAAACTAATATTGTATTATAAATCATATATTTGACATGATTAATAAATAAAAAATGAACATTAAATAATAAAGGTATGATAATAAATCAAAATATAATCATTCATTATAGAAGCCATCATTTTTATTAAAGAAATATTGTTTTTATAAAGTTTTTTATATTTTTTGTAATGTTGTATTTTGGTATTTAGAAACTAAATTTGGTAAAATTGGTTACATATTTGGAAATAGGGCATTAAAATTAGTTAATGATGCCAATTTTATTTTTGGTGAAAAAATAAGCTATCAAGGAGAATATTGAATGATGTCAGTAAATTATAAAAATTGTTAAATATATTATATGGTTAAAATTATGTATAAAACTTATAAAAATAAATATACATGTATTTAAAGAGATGAATCTCAGTCTCCCTTTTTTTGTTCACTTATAGGTTACATGTCATGATAAAATGACCTTCTATAAACATTGTGAAATGAGAAATTGAAAATATGCCACTCAAACCCATCTATAATAGGACCCATCCATTACCCATCAAGAAAAAACTTATATATTTTAGTTTTAACTAGAATCCTTACCCATATTTCTTCTCCTAGATTCTTATCTATTTTTGGTTAGATTTTGGTCCTAAAAAGGTATTGTAAATAAACCAAAATAGGGATATCTTATTTAATTATATCCCCTTAGTCATATAATTTGATGTATATAATAGATTAGGATGTTTTGATATCATTTAAGTCATGTGATACATATATCATAGCATATGATATGATTATGATCTCATGTGAATGAAATTTTCCATGACTACTGAATTGTTTCCTTCAGCTATGAATCAACAAGTTGATTTATTTATTACGACACATATATGTAATAGTCATTTGAAACTTCCAAAAAATTATGTAGCACCAATATTCCATGTGTTATCATAATTCATGTTGACTGCATAAAATTGGTGGTTTATCCTTAACTTCATTCATTGAATGATGGTGATAATATTAATTGATTTAATCCCCCTATTGAGTGTGTATCATTCCACCAATCCATATAATTGATACTCTATTCTTCCTAGTTCCCTTTTTTTATTTAGAGTAACTATTCATATACTATAGAATATCATAGGTCCATCTCATTGTGAAAAATGATTCTAGTGGAATTTGGATTCCATATAGAGGTAAGAGGTCACTATCATTTTCTAAGTCATTATAGTAAATCAAACCCCTTTAAGTGCACTTGAGATAGATCTTTTTGTGTTTTTGGTTTAACTATTTACATTTTGTATTATTTACTACATGTTGTTTCATTTGTGATAGATCAGACTTATTATGTGTTTCTACCACTTCTATTATAATATTATGATCCTACAAAACCCATCAGTGGTGTCATATCCATGTTCATTAATAAATCACCATGTTATTTTATTATTTTTATAAAGAAAATTTATATTTTAGTCTACTTGGAAATTTTTGATATAGGATATCATAATTCTATTTTTTTCATAGGGTATGATTGGTGTATATCATAATGTATGATACATTAAAAAAATATAGTTGTTTATGTGTTGTAATCTATGATATGAAATATTCTTAGCTATGAGTGAAACCTAAGTATCATGAAAATAGAGCATCAAGTCATTGGTATCATATGGAATATATCATAGGATACAATTTTCCCATACATATGGGTCTACTATTACATATACACGACATTATATAAAATGTTCACTACCTTTTTATGACATTCTCATCCTCCACTTATAACCTTTACTTCTGAACTACTTGATACGTATGGGTTTCAACATCATTATTATGTATGGGCTAACTCATACATAAGGTTATTCCTTTATACACGTAATTCTTATATATCGGTTTCATAATACATAAGGGATTACCTTTGTGTGGATTAATCTTATGTATGAGTTACCTCGTATATTTTTTCTTCTCATTTTCCATAAAAAAATTAATATAAAGTTACGGTCTGATTGAATCATAGATTATGATTGATAATCTCTCATATCAATTGTAAAATATGATTCAAGAAAAAAAACTAATAAAACTTAATATTTTGGATATAATTTCATATAGTTTTTAATTTTTTTATAAAATAAAAGTGTTAGGCCTTATAAATAGGATATTTTTAGGCCTAAATAAAAAATAAAATATTAATATTAATATTTTATGTTCAAAAAATAAATAAAATGTTTATTTATTTATGGATTCCTTTATAATATTCATGTTTATAATTTTGTTATGAAATGTGAATATTATGTATTCTTTAATTTATGTGATAAATCGTTTCTTATAAATTTTCATTCCATGCATCACATACTAGGTACAACAATATAAGATTTAATTTTTATCTACATTGAACTGCTTTTTAATTAAATCTATTAGCTTGAATTTAGTTTTTGAATATATTTTATATATATTAGGTATTAAATTTATGATGAATTGGATTATTTAATGAGGAAATTATCCTAGGGTAGATGGAATTTTGGTTGGACTTCCCACTGTCCTAGAGGCTCATACATTTTTCTAGAAATGTGGGGGTTGGATATTTATGGCCCCAAGCTTACTCATTTTATGATTTTAAATTTCATACAATTATAAAAAAATTTATTAAAAGTATATATACCTTATATATATGATGAATTTGGATGTGTTTGAATATGTATGACTTCTATTTTTTCACAAGTAAAATATTTTCTGTTTCGTAAAGAGTTTCACCTTAATATTGTGTGAACATATTAATATAGTGGATGGAATGGTGATTATAAAACTAAATTGTTAGAAGAATGCATATATAAAGAAATAAAAAATGATATAATTAATAATTCATGAGATATATTAGTCATAAATTTAATATGCATATGATGTATGTTAAATTAGTCGTTATTTAAAAGGAAACCCCTAAATACTTAGTGTGATATTCCTTCAAAAGTACCACATTTCAAGATCTTGATCATTAAGTATAGGTGACCCTAAATATTAGGTTCCCATGAATTATCTTTTTTAAGAAATGAAAATAATAATGTGAATCGAACCATAAGGTGACTTGTTTATGGAGTTTTCCTTAAGTCTCACTTATTTGGGAAACCCAAATATTAGGATACTAGATGAATAGAGTTGATTGAATCCATATGATGGATTTTTATAAAGAGTTTTCCACTATGAAATAACATTCAATTTGGATTTTTGTAGAGGGATAAATCAACTTATGGGGTGATAATTAGTTTGTGAATACCAGTGGTTTTTTGGGTCTCTCAATTCCAGATTTATTTTTTCTACATGCCACCTTTTTTCCTTCTTTCACCAAGATATTCTAAACCCTCAGAAGTCCAAAATGTTCCAAAGTTTTTGAATCACCAACAAACCCGAAAGATTGGTGTTCAGAGGTTTCTAGACATGTTCTTTATTATTGAAGGATTATGATGTTGTTTGGTATACAAATTAAGGTTTCTATGCATGGGGATGAATTATGTGGTATAGTTAAATCCTATCCAAACTAAAATTCCTTGTCTAGAACATTCATAATCATGCACTTCCCATGGATGAGGGGTTCATAATAAAGGGGTTTCTATTTCATGAAAATTTTCTTAATTTTGTGGACCCAAGTAGGATACTACCTCCCACCTTTTCTTTGAAAGTTAATGGGAATCCTAAATCTAATAGGATTTTAGTGCCTTTATAGGACAGGATGTGTAGGGTCTCTTAGGGGATGTGTTTCACCACTACTGGTTCAATAAATAGGCATACAGCGTGCATGAGTGGAAGTCAAGATCTTTGTTACTAGTGGAAGGTTGTTGGATCTTATGAAATGCATGGAACATATCCATACATCAGGTGTTTCCTAGTTCCCAGATGACTATGAAGGTTAGGGTGAGGTCCTTGGTAGTGGAGAAGGTGTTGTTGCTCAAGTAGGGAGATCTCTCCCCATCCATGTGGAGACTTATGGTTGGAAGGGGATTAAATCTTTCAGTTCAAAGGGAGTTACTTCAAGGCAACTGGGTGTGCGGGAATTCCCATGAACCATACTTCAAATTAACCATCGATGGTCTTGCATGAATGGCTGCATGAGGGGTGGGTGGGCTATTCATGATCAACAAGGATCTATTGTTTTTTTCTTTTAGTGTGTGGTTTGGCCAAAGAGACTCCCTCATGGTAGAGGCCACTACCATGCTTAAGGGTATGGAATTGTGTCTCACCCACAGTTTCATGTTCCACCAGGTAAAAATAGATTCTTGGATTCTCCTCAACTCAATACATGGTGTGTCTGCTACTCGTTAGGCTATCAATTATTTAATTCATAACTACAGGAGGCTTATTTTTAATAGCATCATTCTTACGCACACTTGGAAAGAAGTAAATAGGGCTTCCAACTTCCTAGAATCCTAGGATACATCTAAAAACACATTTATTTTTTTAGTACACGTACCCTTCCCCTAAATTGTGTTAACCCGGTTTGGTTTGATGCTTTGGTTTGCATTACTTTAGACTATCATGACTTGTTTCGGGATTCGGTCCTCTCTTCTCATTTTCAGTAAAATAATCTTAATATTGGATAGATATATGATATAATTGATAATATTTATCCACTAGATAATTTCATAGCATATTTACATGATTAAAAAGTATAATTCATGATGAAATAGGTGTCTTATCTAACAAAATTGATATGATTCCTATAGCCATCTTTTTACTAGGAGTACTTTCATTTAAATTATATGATGAAAAGATATTAAACATGATACTCACCCATTGATAGGTCTTTATTGTAGATTATGGCATACATCATGTTCATAATTTATATATCTTATATGTATGTCCAACAAAACTATTTTATATTTTTTCTAAGGTTGAGAAATTCTTTCAAAAAGAATAATTATGATCATTTGAATGTGAATGTAATAGAGACCAATTTATAAAACTTTGACTCCTAGGTATTAGATTCTGAGTGTGCATCAAAAAAATTTATTGATAAACATAGAAATAGAGATAGGTGAGAATTAAATAAAGGTAAACCATGTCTATAATTTTGAAATGAAAGAAGTGTTTATATGTTAGATTTTGGAACTTATGTTCTATGTTTACTAATTGTTTTAATTATAGAATTATATATTTTTTATAATGTTCTCTCTGTAAAAAAATTTATTTATAAATATTTTTTGGAAAATATGGGATTCACATTCATTATTAAGAACAAGAGTTGTTTTATATATATAAATTAAATCTTTTATGGCATCAGGAATATAGTAAATGGTTTATACATTATGAATATGGATAATCCTATCTAAAATATTCAGAATAATAAGGTAAGGATTAATTCATACCCCAAATACCTTTTAAATTATCACCTTAGACATATAAATGATAAATTCATTCAAAGACTCCATATTAATGGGTTTTTGTGATAATTTGATTGTGAATCATTTGATAACTTTGAATATTTTCTATTTGGTAAATTGATCAAAGAAGCATTTAGTGGAAAGGGTGAAAGGGCTAGTGGAACATTAGATCTTATACATAATTATGTATGTGTACCAATGAGTATTAAAGTATGTGGTGGATCTAGGTAATTCCTAAACATTATTGATGAATTAATCCTATATGGTTATTAGTTTCTAATGAAATACAAGTATGAAACTTTTGAAAAGTACACAGAGTTTTAGAATGAAGTGCAAAATAAATTGGGAAATAGTATTAAGATTATACAATCAGATTAGGGTAGAAAATTCTTAATTAGGGAATTCACTGATTATATGAGATATTTTTTAATTTTTCTACAACACACTCCTCCTTGATTATAATAGTGTAATGGTGTGTTTGAGAGGAGGAATTGTACATTTTCTGATACGTTTGATTGATTATGAGCTAGTTTGACCATACTTCAACATTCTAAGGATATGCACTATAAACTATTCCATTTCTACTAAACCTCATTACATATAATGTGTAACTCCCTAATATTTTATAATATATTTCCTTTTAAATAATTTTTTTCTTCAATAGTTTTCATTACATGCAACACTGAGTTTTAAGAAACTGCGATATACTATTTAAATATTATTATGTGACATTAACCACCTAGCCATTGGATTTATGGGCATGGATAGGATTAAAAAATTATTAAAATTTATGGATTACACATTTATAAAATTAATTTTTTGGTTTTCAAATAATTATAAATTAAAATAAAAAACATTTGAAAATAAAGAAGTTGTTTTTCTAAAAAAATAATTTTTTTGTGTACAAATATCTTTTATTATAATAAATTAAATAAATCACTTTTTGTTAATGATTTTAATAAAATTTATATATTATTAATTTAATAAAAAAATTAACAATAATCTAATATATTTTTAGGCATGTTTTAATAATTAACACATTTTCATGCTTAAAAATGTTTTTTCTAATAAGATATTTTCATCACTTTTTTCACACTTATTATAAAATTAATTTCTACCAATTAAAATTATTGAATTTGATAAAATAAATTCTAAATTTTTAATCATAATTTTTAAATTTGAAAGATATTAAAATTTTATTTTTGGTCAATATGAGTAGTAACCTTGGTAAAATGTATCACCTCAGTAAAGAAACAATCGTGTAAATATGGTTTAAACCAAAGTGATATAGCCATAATTTGTTATCTTAAATGTTATTTGAATAATTAAATTTGACCCTTATAACCTTATTCTCAAAATTGATATTCTTAATATAAAATTTCCCATAAAATGACCTTTATAGTATTTGAAATAAACAAAGTTACAAGCTGTAATTTTTTTAGTTTTAAATATATTTTACATGTCCATATAGGTGGAAAAGCATATTATGAAGAAAATATAAGTGTATATTTTAGATTTATGAAATTATTTTCATGATTGAAATTTATTTATAATTTTTATTAATTATATAATGATCTTAAATTCATATAAAACACCAATGCAATATTTCTTTAATTAATAAAAATATATAATAAATGATTTCAAAAATATTAAAAGTAATATAATTTGAGTGAATTAATGTGTGCCAAAAATTATTTATATGAAAATGACATATTATTATAATGATAAATTATTATATTCAAATTAAAACTTTTTATTTATGTGTTTAAGTCAAATTAAATGAATAATGTCTAAATTAATAATAATGATATATTATGAAAATAATATTTTATTAAATTATTTTAAAATTATTAAAATATTTAAAGAGGACAAGGAGGATGAAATGTGGTCAAAAATGTCATCCCATATCCATTTATATTCCATTTGGAACCATTTTTCTTGAAAATTTCTTTATTATAATTTAATATTTTAAGAAATTCCAAGTGTGTTTTCTCCCTCCCTTATAAAAGGATGTCCCTCCTTTCTGTCATTCACACCACATTGATCCTTAAATTACAAAAAAAAACATACCAATTTCTCTTAAAAAGTCCCATATACATATTATAGAGGTGTTTTTGTCTCAAAATATCAACATTATGATCCTTAAGAGGAGATCCAAAGGTGTTCTTTTAAACAAGATGTAATCACCTTAACTGATCACTTTCTTTTTACTTATTATTTTACCTCATATAAATATATAGTATTTAACATAAAATAATAAATTAATTATATTAAATATGTGTAAATGTTATTATACTTATGAAACCAACATTATACACCCTCATTTTTATCAAATGGGAAGTGAAAGTATTGCTCGTGCATACATACAACTTACCGTCTCCACGTAGAAATACAATTCATTTTCTATCATCATCTTTCATGGATGGTTATTATGATGGGTTTAAATTTTATATATTATATTTTTGAATAAATTATTATTCTATAATTATAATATAATATCTACATCCTTACCTTCAAAACCATTATAAAATCACAATGTCGGTCGTGCGTACATGTGGACTACCACCTCCATAGAGCAATACGATTCATTTTTCATATATATTTTAATTAGATGGAAATAAGGATAGATTAAATGAATATATATGATATATATGATATAATAATGATTCTTTAAAGTTTAATTATTATTTACCTTCTTTTTTTCCATCTGTCGAAAAATAAAAATAGCGTTTATGCGTACGTATGCTTTTCCATCTCCATAAATGATGAAATTATTTTTCAATATCTACCATTATAGATGACTCTAAGTATATATATATACAATGAATATATATTATTTAATAAATATGTATGTAATTTTTTTATGTAAGTATAATAAATTTATATTTATTATACAGGAGGTTATAATTCTTTTTAAGCAAGTGGAACTTGGGGTAAGGGTTTTATGTTACAATCTCATTGTTTACCAGGATTATTTATGATTAAGTTATTTATGATGAAATATTATTATATAACTATCAAGAAACTTGTGAATTTTATTATCTTTCAGTTATTTCTATAGAATACATGCTTTCCTTCCATTTTCATCACATAAATAACTCAAGACACCGAAATAATGTTTTTAAGGAAAAATGAGTTTATTTTTCCTTTTGGTTGAAATTCCTTTCCCCTACACATCCTTGTTTTCTAAAAAGGTTTAAATGATATTTTTACTATTATTTAAGGATTTATTAAATATTCTTTTTCCATGTTTTAATTTTATAAAAAAATTATAAGGAATATTATTTTCATTTTCGAAATGAGTAACTTTTTTACTTTTTTGACAAAAATATGAATGAAATGATTTTTTAACTTAGACAGTATGAATGAAATTTAATCCCATCATAGCCACTAAATGATTTTAATATTTATTTATAAGTTTCTATAATTATTTTCAAATAAAATATTTTCCATAATATTTTGGAATTTTTTATATTTAAAAGAATTTATTTCAAAATAAAAAGGTTATTTACCTCAAGAATGCTTTAAATAAAATTTTAATTCATCAACAATAATAAACATAAATTTCTATTGTTCTTTTCTGGGGATATGATCCTAGTATACCATCCTTGTTATTTTAATAGATGTCTTATATTTAATATGACATTGTGTTTGTGAAACCCATTTCATTCCCACGGGTTATTCATTGATGAATGTTTATAAAACTCATTTCTTTTCATGGGTTCTGAGATATTGAATGTTTTTTTATATTACAGAACACAAATATATTATTTTCATTATGTGACAAGTGGAAAATATATCTATCTCAAATTTATTAGATAAGTATTGATATCTCGTGTGATAAATAGGACTGGAATGAGGAGTGAACCTAGTTCAGTAAGAAACATAGTCCACTAATAGTCTTGTGAGTGAACCATGACTACTATGATGGTTTGGGGAGTGAACTCAATACACTATGATAGTCCTAGTAGTGAGCCTTCACTATTAAGGAAATGATTTTATATGCTTATGTGTATACCAAAAATCTATGTCTCGTGCCTATGTTATTCTCTCATACATGCAATGTTATGAAATTTTATTGAAAATAAAAGTGGGGACAAGCACCAAACAAGTTCTGGAGGTCTGAATTAGTGAAGTCCCACAAATTCCCCTTGTACAAGGTTAACAAACTCCAGTAGAAGGGATCTAGTACTATTAAAAATAATGTATGGTATACCTGGGTTTCCATAGAAATCCATGTAGTCTTCCACCATGCTACCCTCTATCCAAATATATGCAATGTTTTTTTCTTTGGTAATAATAATCCTACACTTCTGAAAAATATAAATAATATCCCAAGTAATGGAGATCCATACTTGGATTGACCTATGAATAATTGAGAAACTGGTCTCCACCCATTCCAAATAAAGACTATGAGAGATACATAAATACAAACCTTTGAGAATGGTAATAGATTCATCCTTAATAAAAACACCATGGACAAGTAATAAGCTAAAATAAAAGACAACCAAACCATTATGATTATGAACATCCCCTCCCCCCACATGGATCCCCCAATACATGAACCATCAGTATGCATATTCAATACACTATGATGGGTTCCATTTAATCCATTCAATTGTTCTAAAAACCTAGTAACCAAGAGAGCATGTACTCTACTAGCCATGAGCCTTCAAAGATAGGGGGATATATCCCAATAGTTAAGAAGCAAATCCAACTTCACTGCTAAGGATAGTGCCTAAATCTTCAGTTCCATCTATGATCTAGAAAATCTTCATACCTATCTTAATTTTGTGCCATTAAAATATCCCATAAATCATTTACAATTATAAATGATCTTGATATCATTTCATACACATTATCATCTCAGCAATGAAACCAATAGTGGTAAAAAGTTATCACTAGAAATACCCTGAATTTTCATACTAATAATGTTTCTAAAGTCACTCCAAATCATGTTCTCCCATTCCCCTTCAAAGAATAATTAAAAGAATGACTACTCCTTAGGTTCACAATAGTATTATAAATTAGAATTAATGGATATCCCCTTACGACATACCCCCACATTAGTAGGAATCATGCAATTAAAGATGTGCCAGATGTGGAAATTCATTTTAGCAGAAAAAATGTTGATCCTTGTACTCCCTCGTTTGGTATCTCTTCTTCTTGGGATGATCTATAAAATGGAGATCCCCTTACTCCTTAGTTTGGGATTATTTGACTGAGAATATATATATATATATATTCTTTTCAGTTTCCATTCCTTGGGTTTAGATTACTCACTTTCCATGAGAGGTGAAGACATGTGGGGTATGACATATGCTTTCTGTTTTTAGTTTCTCATGGTTGGATGAGTCTACTCTCTGGCTATAGGTAGCAAAGACTCGATGAAGAGTTAATATTCTTACCAATTTGATCTCCTTGTGTTTGGAAGAGTTATCTTTCACTCTCCTATTGGGTTAAGATGTACTCTTTTCAATGTACCTTTTTATATGTACTTCTTTTTTCTTTAGTTGTATCTCTTACTACTCCCTCTCCCTTTTTGGGGCGTTCTATTAGGTATGTATATACTCACCCCTGTATTAGATTTTCTCAACAAGTGTCTTTTCTTTTTCAGATGATGGATAGTTCAATCATGAATTCATAGGAGCTTAGGAATACATAATGTTTGGAGCGCATACGATTGTCGTTTCTTGGGATTCAAGAGTGGGGAACTATCAGTTGTTTTACTTTTCTAGTTTTTTCAGGTTAGGACACATTTCTGGTTGGGCATGTATTTTTTTCCCTTTTTTATTCAGTTTACACTATCGTACAGCATATTATCTAGAGGTCCATGCATGTTTGGTTTATATATAGAGGTGTTACATCTTTTATTTCTTTCTCTATGAACTTTTGAATCGAGTGGGATGTGTTTTTGTGTGTGTTTGTTTAGGTTCTTAGGAAAAAAATTCCTTGAGTTAGTTGTGCCTTTCGAAATTGACTCCATCCCCTGGCCTTTAGAGGTGGGATTGAGGTAGTTGCATCTTGATCCCCATCTTGGACCAGGTCATGAAATAATTCCTCAGTAAGGGTGAACAAGGTATATGTCAATGATCACTTAATCATAATATGAACAAAATGGTATGAGAACATGAGTTTAACTTTTGAAAACCATACCTAGAAAATCATATATCATAAACATTAGTCATGGCATAAAACTTGGAAGATCATAAAACATAAATCAGAAATGGGTCAAATAACATGAGCCATTAGAGAATAACATTGGCATAAGAATGAAGTTTTTGGATACACATAAGAATATAAATTAATTTCCTTAGTCAAGGATCACCACCAATACTATCATATAATATTGGGTACACTCATCATTCCATAATATCCTTAGTCAAGTTACACTATCAAGACTATCAGGGTGTATATATTTCTTTACAGAACTCTGTTCACTCCCTATTCTAGTCCTTATTATCTCATGAGATATCCTTATTTAGCCAATTCATTAGAGGGATATATAATTATGGTCCCACCTATCACATAATGAAAATCATTCTTAGGTGTAAAAAGTTTCATAAAAAAATTATCATATTATAACCCATGTAAATAAAATGGGTTTCATAAACATTTCATCATAACATAACTCATGGAAAAGAAACAAACTTTAAAAAGGTTTCATCATAACTTAATTAACTCATGAGAAAGAAATGGGTTTCATAGAATCATCCTAAAGTCATCATCATCAAAATCCATCCAAATAATTAAATTATAGGGTATAATTGGATCATATCCATAGTAAATCATAATTAACATCAAATGATGTTATCATAGATTAAAGATGTCTTTAAAAGATCACTTGAACATTTATTAAGTAAAATAATATTTTCAATTTGAAATCAATTTTTTAAAATATATAAATATCCAAATATCAAGGAATTTTTTTTTGAAATGAACCATGGAAAATTGTAAATGAATCTTCAGAGTATTAATTGGTCATGAAGGTGTTAAATTTTGTTCATACTATGTATGTTAAAACAAAGATTCATTTCACATTGTTTGTAAAAATTCAAAGCACCTCTTACGAAAAACGATAAGAAGATTCCTTTTCAAACACTTTTTTTAAAATAAATTATGGGTAAAAAATTAATTTAAACAATAATTTGATAATACAAAAAATATTCTCGAAATAATTTTGAGAAAATATGGATATGAAAGAAAAGGGATTTTCAATGGAAGAGAGAAATAAATTTTGTTTTCCTTAAAAACCTTCTTTCGATCTATTGATTTATTAAATAGATGAAAATGAAAGGAAAACATGTAATCCAAATAAATATATATATTAGAATAAAATTCATGGGATTATTAAGAGATATTCCATAAAATTTCATCAATGTAAATGTAATCATAAAAATTTTGATATAAAATGGGATTGTAACATAAATCTCAGGCCTCAAGTTTGACTTATGTCAAAAAAGTACTAATATCCTTTATAATAAATTTAAATTTATTATAATTATATAAAATATTCATTTAAAAACTTATAATATCATATATTATCCACTTATAACATTTATACACCCGTTTATTAATAATTCCTTGTTAAAATCATTATTTCTAGGTGTTAATTGTTTCATTTTTCATAAGAATTTCAGTTCAGTGGTTCCGGTCCTTGTACTTTGGTCATGGTTCCATCATTTAAAAAATTGTAATCATGATATAAATATCATATGTATTCATTAAATATATATATATATATATTATCATCTATAAAAGGTGGAGATAGAAAAATGAATTACATTGTTCATGGAGACTGTAGGTCGTACGTACGCATAAACGATGTTTTCATTTTTCAATGGATGAAAAAAAAGAAAGGTAAATAATAATTAACCTTTAAATAGTCATTATTACATAATATATATCATATATATTTATTAAATCCACTCTTATTATCATCCATGTAAAAAGGAAATGAAAAACTAATCACATCGTTTTGTGGAGGTGGTAGTCCACATGTACGCATGAGTAACATTATTGTTTTCCAATGGATAGGGATGTAAGAAAGCAGATATTATATTATAATTATAGAATAATAATTATATCATAAATATAATATATAAACATTAAATTCATCATAATAATAATCCATGAAAGATGGTGATAGAAAATGAATTATATCGCTATGTGGAGGCGGTAGTCTACACGTATACACGAGCGGTACTTTCACTTCCCATTTGATGGAAAAGATGGTGAATAATGGTGGTTTTATAATATTAATAAAAAAATTATATTTATGATATTTAAATTATTATTTTATGATGAATAATATAAATCTATAGGAGGTAGAAGAATAAATAATTTGAAATAGGTCAGGTAGGATGATTACCTCTTCTTTGGTGGGCCTCCTTTAGATCCCTTCTTAAGGGTCCATTGAATGGTATTTTAAGTTAAAAAATACCTCTAATTCATATATATGGAATTTTATAAGACAATATGGCAAGGTTTTTTTGATATAGATGGATCAATGTGGTGTAAATAAGATAAAGGAGGGACACCCTTTTATAAGTGGGGGGGGGGGTGACACACTTTGAATTTCTTAAAAGATTAAAATATAATAATGTAATGATCGATCCAAATGCTTCCAAATGGCAGATAATAGAAGTTAGGATAGGATGATGTTTAAATATGGATATATAGTGGTATTTATAAAATTTTTAATAATAAAACTTATCATTATATCTTGTTTAACCCCCCATGCTAACCCATTTTAATCTTAACCGCACTAATAAATTTTTACAGTTTTTCCGATTCATTGCAACAAAATTGAAATTTGTATCATTACCCAACTTGGAAATTTTTATTCCAAATATGGATTCCATTTCATAAAATTCAATTCAAATAAGTGGTATAATCTAATTTAAAATTAAACCTACAAAACATGAAGAAAAGTAGTTTCCATAAGAATTGTTTTTTAAATTATAAAAATATTTTATAGAAAAATACAATATAAAATTAATTATAGCGACATTAATTGAATTATTTATAATACAAATGAATTATAGTTACTTTTAAAACTATTTTAAAATAAAATTTACCTTTTTAAATTCTTTAAATTAAATGTTAGTTTTCAATAAAAATCATTATTTTTCACTATTCATTGATAAATCAATCCTTTAAAAAATTAAATAATTCAATCTAAGTTAATTTTGACATGATTATTTAAAGATTAAAGTTCATTTATTCAAATTATTTTTCTTAAGTTTTCAGAAATCAATTATATTATTTGATCATGAAAATCCATAGAAACTGTTTTTTAGGAAAATGTACTTTAAAATCATATAATTACTTTAATAAAAATTGAATACTTATTTATTAATACATTTTATATATCTAAAACCTCTATATATATTTTTTTCAAAATTTATTTATTCATATTGCCTCTTCCAACTTAATGGCTAGGTTATAATGGTATAATATATTATATTTCATTAAGGATCAGGGTTCCATGTATTGGAAGCTATTGAAGAAATTAAATTTATTTGAAGAGAATATCATAAAATCCTAGGGTGTTACAAAATAGAATTTTATTTAGGCTTTATATTTTTTATTTAAATTTAATAACATTATTCAAATATTTTATAGGCACTAAATCATTAATTTTCTTGACATTTAATTCAAAAGTTAGTTTAAAAATTCATTCATTTTGTTTAATAAGATCAGCCATATCACTTTTTGTATTTCCATTCTAGATTTGTATTATCTTTTTCTATGTCTTCCACAAATTCAATCATTTATTCCATATATAGAAAGAAATATTCTTATTAATCAAAATAATAAAAAGAATTTAAAGTCTCAGTTGTTAAAGCATAACTAGCCTTAATTATAAACCATTTTATATTTGTAGTAATAGTTACGATGAGTCTGAAAATCTTATTATTATCATCACTATTAAAACTAATTTCAGAAGAATAATCTACACTAGCAGTCCAAGTGTCAGTAGCATTCAATGTTTTATTTCCTTTGTATTTTTTTTATTTTCATTAATCCTTATCCTTTTTATTCCACCTAGGAAAATTGGGGTTGATATACCCTGAATTATTGTATTCATAAAAATTGACATCATTAGAATCTTTTTGATATTATTTCATACTACATATTTTATATATGTCCTTCCTAGATTTTCAATTATTATATAGAGATACTCTTTTAATAAATATAATGCCCATCCATTTGGATAATTGGGAAAAATCATCTTCACTGGGTTTCATATCACTACCATCTAGATAATGCTTTAATGTTGTAGTAGTAATATTAAATCCCTTATTATTTTTATCTTTTTCAACATCTCTCATAAGAAAATTTTAATGCATCATCAACATTTTAATTTCCTCTCTAGGATGAAAATAAAAGGGTTGATAATCACCTCTTACCATAGGCCTTTATATTTCTAAAACATTATATGTTCTAAAATGCATGACTTCCAATTTCTTCCAAATTCTATAATATGTTTCACATAATGAAATCTAATTATATATATTTCTTATCATAAATAATAACAGTGTGTTCTAAAAACAATATTTTATTTGAGACATTAAATTCTCATCAGCTATAAAATTTAGAACCATCATATGGTATTTATAAACTCTATTCTTGATAATATAATTCCTTATTCAATATATCCAATATTCAAAATATTTTCCATCGAATATCATTGACCGATTTAGATTCAGTGTGCCAAGAGTTCCTATAGGATGATTTATTTCCAAAAAAAATATTCCCTATTTATACATTAGTATAATGAAAATATAGAGACATTCTATGATACCAAATGTTGTAAGATAGCTTTATGAGGTGGTAAATTGTAGATTTAAAAAATATTATAAAATAAATCCATCTTACAAGTCAAAAGTTATGATAGGGTGGATCTCATCTAATTAAAATAATGCAGTGGAAATGTAACTAACAATTCCGATTGAATGCTCACTCTGAAAAAATTTAAGTTAAATAGACCTATGAAGATAGAATAAAAGTTAAGTCCATAATTTAAAAAATGAAATGGAGTTTCAAACAAGAAATATAGAAGACCCCTAAACTTTTATCAAGTGGGATATGCAATTTCCTTTTCACATAACTTCTTTACTTTTTATCCAAAGTGGTGGGTGGATCAATTACTTGATCAAAATACATAAGGTTCTAAGAAAGAACCACTTTGATTAATAATAGGGAGAAGCAATATCTTATCCCCAGATCGTATTAGATCATCATAATTAACACCACCAAGTCCTTACCCCATGACTTATTTTATTAAAAAATATCTAAAAAGTATTAAACAGTTATAAGAATAAAATCTATGTGCCTTCACAATGAAACTCTCTCAAACAGAGGAAAAAAAACTTAATAACTGAAAAAATAGAGGTAGAAGATGTCATGCTCAATCAAATATATAATGATGAAAGATTTCAATAGTAATATTGGGTTTCAATCTTTATTTATAGACAAATGATAATTTCACCATTATAACAAACACTCTGATATTATCCATTGTCATTTATCTTTTTTATAAGTGTATTTATTTTTTATATTTTTTATAATAAAAGTCATTGATTCTAATAATTTATATTGTCAATTTGTGAATATAAACCATATGTTTTCTTCATTATTTTAAGAATACTATATGTTATGGGGAATGAGAAAAAGATGTGGAAATGGTCATTATATCCACTAAAAAATAGTATTTCCACAAAGGAAGGTGATCATGGCGCACTTCAAGAGCACAAAACTGCAGAACCAAGGAAAAACGAGGCTTTCAAAACTGATAATTAACTTTACACATCATGTAATCATTACACGTTGTAAACTGGTGAAAGTCATGAAAGTGATACAAGTTATGAAGTGGAGGAAAGAATCCTGGAATGAAGATGACATGTGACATGTTGTAACACATTTGAAGATGACCTAGAAACCTAAATTTTGTGAATTTGGTGCATCTGGTGAAACATTTACATGGCGTGTAATCACTACATGATGTGTAAATGTCAATACAGTCCAAAAAAGGCCAGATTCGGCATATTTTGCAGTTTTGACATGTTTTAAGACCTAGGACTTACCTATGACTGCCTTTTGACCCATCCTTAATGTAATTGATTTCTATATGAGCCCATATAGTCTATGAATAAAGATTTGGGTTGTTGCTGTCATGGAGATCCTAAAGGCTAAATCTTAGAGTGATAGATTGCACTATGAAGGTTCTACACTGATTCCATCTCTGTTTTTTTCATTATTCATTCTTTTTTTATTACTTCCCTCTTATTCTCACATCACTGGGATGAGGGGGTAAACCTGCCTTGTGCTGGGGTTATTTAGCTAAAGGGGTAAGGTGTTGTTGGATTTATTTATTTTTCCTTTATTCATGTATTTGGATTTTAGTGGTTTTTCAATCAATTCCTAATCCCTTTCTTTAAATTTTATCATGACCATTGGTATTTGAATCTAAAAGGAACATTAAAATTGCACAACTGATTACCCTAAAAGAGGCATGACCATTTTAAAATTTAGCAGAATCAGGTTTAAATATGTATCAAGACAAACTTTATTTGGTGAAACCCTAAATTAACGGACCAATGGAAATAGGGTATTTTCATGTCAAGGAGAGGATATCATGACCATTGGACCTCCCTCGTCTTGACTTTGACACCAAACATGGATTAATAAATTTCTTTCTAAAATCCAATTACACCTAAACCCTGAAACTACAAAACCTAGGCATGCTTTTAAATCTGATTTCAAACCAATCGATCTAATTTTCTTTTGTCATTCTCATTCTTTAAATCAATCAAACTCATATTTTCCTCACTTATTTCTTTAAATAAATCAAATTTTTTTAAAACATAAATAAACTAATTCATTTTCTCTACAGTTTTAACCTGGAACATTCCTAACACTACATTTTAATTAAGTATATATCATAGTTTTATTTTTAATATATTTGTATTTTGATTAGACCTATAGAGAAATAACAATGCCCTTTGGGCCTGTCAAATTTGTCATTGTTTCCAGGGATGGTTGCTTTTTAGTTTTTAGGTTTTTAATTTTAATTTTAATTTTTTTAATTTATTTCAATTCCACTTTTTACGTTGGGTATTTTTTGCTACAATTATCATATTGAAATAATTAATGCACAACTATAACACTCAGACAAAGTGAAAAGACATCATTAAGTCTACCCACCATTATAAACCAATCTCAAAGATTAAATTCAGTCCAACCATGGTGGTCGCTGACTAAAATCAAGCTACTAGAGGAGTTTTTCAAAGAGATCTAGGGATGCAGACGTTTGTAGGATATGGGCTTCCATCGAATACAGAATTAAAACAAGAATCCTAGCACCCTCTATTATTGAAAACCATTTAGAGATCAAGCCTATAATAATTTCAGTGATCTCAAACAACGTGAAATTTACCGAACTACCACATGAAGATCCAAAAACGCATCTGGGAAGCTTCCTTGAGCTCTGTGACACATTCCAACTCTAGAATTTTTCAAACGATGCAGTAAAACTCTGTCTTTTTTGATTTTCATTATAAGAGTGAGCTCGGGATTGGATCTAAATCCTATCTTCACATTCTATCACTATATGGGATGATCTATCCAAGAACATTCTTAACTGCTTCTTTTCACCTTCTAAGTCAATGGACATACAGGTAAACGTACTAAACTTCTATCAAATTGAGTATGAATCAGAATACTTAGCATGGGAATGTTTTAAATATTTGACTCGTAAATGTCCCCATCAAGGTATAGATCTGTGGTTGTTAATCTAATCTTTTTATAAGGTTTTTTCATAGGTAAATAATTCAAATCTTGATATTACAGTTGGAGGACCACTGATGAATAAGTTACATGAAGCAAGATGTGGATTATTAGATGAAATTAAAAGAAATAGTTTCCAATGGAAAGGAGAAGGGGTGAAACAGAAAGGCATTCACATAATCAACAACAATTACTGGATGACAATGCAATTGGAATCATTAACCAAGAATATTCACATCATGATGGTCCAGTAGTAAAACCCCCAAGGTTTGTTTATAGAAGATGTAAATTATATTGATTATAATCATGGTAATTAATTTCAAGGTTGGAAGCCTCAACAACAACAATGACAAGGATATCAACAAAGGCCATAAGGGTGCCAACAATAAGAACCCTAAGGTCCCACATTGACAAGCTAGGTCTATATGTTAGAAGAGACAATGGCTACATTCATGACCACAACTAGGGTTGTACTCGAGGAAAAAAAAGAATAATAAACGAACCAAAAGGATCCCTTGAGTAATATGAAGAATAAAGTTTTCCAAATTACTGACCATCTTAGAAAGATACCTAGAGGGATACTACTAAGATTCCCTAAAGTACACCCACATGAATATTTAATAGTTTTGTTTCTTAAAAGTGGGAAGAAAACACAAAAAAAGTGGTTTAGAATTTAAAAGATAATAACTAGTGGGATAAAGTGAAAAAGAATTAGAAAGTAACAAGGAACAAGTAGCTGAATAATTTGAAGAAGAACCACCATAGTAAAATCCAAAAATATATTTTCCAGAATGAATGGTGCAAGTTAAGAACAACATGAAAAATGGTGAATTTTGGAAACAATTTAAAAAATTGCATATTAATATTCTATTTGCAGAGGCTCTTACAAATATTCCAACCTATGAAAAATTTATAAAATATATAGTAACAAATTAGAAGAAGCTAGAGGAAATTGGAACCATCCCACTCACAGAATAATGTTTGAGGGTGGTATCAAGGGACCTTCCTAATAAGAAATTTGATCTAGGTATCTTTTCAATTCCTATCTTTATGGGAGCTAAAAAAAATGTTTAAATCATTTTGTGGATTAGGTGTGAGTGTCAATATCATGTCGTACATGACATTCAAGAGTTTGAAACTGGAAGTCCTGAAACCCACAAGAGTTTTACTTCAATTAACAGACTCAACAGTGAAGTACCCCCGAAGAGTCATCAAAGATATCCTGTTAGAAGTTTAAAAATTATACTTCCTCATCAACTTATTAGTGTTGGATATGGAAGAGGAGTGAAATCCACTCATTCTAGGGAGACCATTTTTATCCATTGGGCATGCGTTGATCGATGTCTAAAGTAGAGAACTCTTTCTATGAGTTGGTTATGATCAAGTAAGTTTCAACATCCACTAGAAAATGAAGAACTACGATGTGGAATAGGACAATGAGTTTGGATAAGAAAAAACACCCAAATTTGAGGGTGTTGCTGAAATTAAATAGGTACACAAGTTAGCTACTATTGTGAAAGAGGATGCTCAAATAAAGAATAAAGAGAATGTGAGGACCAAAATCACTAACACCGAAGGAGAGACCGACTCAACCACATTTTAGAAAGGACAATAAGTATGGATGGTACTTGACATTCAATTTAGTTCATCTGGATGGAGGAAGAAATTGTGGATTGATCCAATAGAGATTAAGTAAGTAATACCATCAGAAATAATTAATTCGTTTGGAGAGGAATAACAGGGACCAACCTACATGGAAATGACACAACTTAGACCATTTATGGACACTGACTAGGTAAAAAAATTCAATCATCCATCACATGATCTAAAGTTAAATGAGGTATGGCTGATCCAATGATGATAAAAAAGTGCTTCCATGAGGAAACTTGATTTTTTTTGTATTTTATCTTTATTTGGTATTTAGGTGTGCATGCTCTATCTTCAAATATTTCAACATTTATTGATTATGGCATGTAATTTCACTTCTTTATTTTAATTCTTTCAAGATCATCAAGGCCAAGGATGGAAGCAAGCGGCAGGAAGCACAAAAAGAAGCTACAAGACCATTACACATTGTGAATTGGTACAAAAAGGACATGAATATCCAACTTTAAATATTAATTCAAAATGGGAGTAAGTGTTTCAATCTTGAATTTTTATATTATATTCCCCACATTCAACTATTTTAGTGCATTAACATCCAATTTCATGCCCACACTTGATTCATTATTTAATCAACCAAACTAAGAGTCATAAACTGCCTAGGATAATTGTCATTCCATGAATTTAAATTTCTTTTTCAAAAAATTTGAACGAGAAGAATGTGAAAAATAATTAGTAGAGATGATCATGTCGATTAGGATTTGACAAAGCATGATTTAGAGGAGCATGTTGATTTTGGTAAATAATATTTTTCTGAAATCTGGTCATGCTTGAAATTTATAATATTTTCATTAATTAATTTAATTATTCGTATTCATTACCATGATTAGTTGTCTCAACCATTCGTATAATTCCTAAGACATCCTCTGAGCTAATATTTCGCATTCTTTTTACGGTATATTTCTTGTGAAACTTAGGCATGCTCTCTTATATAACTTTTTTGAATATTATTAATGTTATGACTGCATAGAATCACTTTTAATATAATTGCGGCATCTTTTGTTAGCCATTATCCTGATACCCAAATTACATTAATCCATTTTAAATCCCGTAGAATCCATGAACTTCCTTGTTAAGAAAGATTCATGTTACAATCCTATCTTTTCCTTTTCTACCTTGCTTTAAATATTTTGCATGACTATCTTAAATAATAGTGGGATAGATGGATATTGGTGAAAGGGATGAATAATTTGTAATGAATAAGTGTGGGAAGAATTTTCATGAGATTTGGGGAAGGCACGTTCATTTTATTTATTGAACACCCTCTTGTAAAAAAATAGGTTGTGTCTAGGGAAATTCAAAAATCACCATTGTATGATCGGTGATCTTGTTATAACTATTATAGATAGTATCATGAGGAGATCATTTGGAGTTGGTTTCTAGTTGTGAGATTTGTACCTGTCACAACTTTCAAAAGAAAAAACAAAGAATATATATATATATATAATAAAATAGTATGTTTCATTTATTTCATTTCATCTCTTTTTGATCATGTTCTAAGATACAGGGGGAGAGGATAATTTTATTAAGTTTATTTTTATTATCATGTAAATTACTCTAGATACCAACCTTCCTTTTGAGACTTACTTGATTTACATCATTTATCTACCTAACCTAAGCCTCAAAGTTATTTGATCATAAATGATTAAGTCCATATGATTACTTGTGATTTTTCCTTTACACGGTGTATATTTTATATGCTTTGCAAGCATATGGTAAGTGACATGTTCTTGAGGTATGTGTGTCACTCTATTAATTCTTTTAAAAATGAGGCATTGATAAATTTTCTACACATGATGATCAAACATTTAAATTTCCATTTGATCAATTGTTTTTGTTGACATTAAATTTAAAGCATGGTAGAGTAAGAATTCACTATAGTATGTTGAGATTCCATCATTGAGGAAAAGTGTAAATTCAAGTGTGTGGGGGTTTGATTAGTGTATTTATTGTTTTCATTTTTTATAATAAAATGAATTTATTCTAATGATTTTTATTGTTAATTAATGGTTGTATGTCTGATGTTTTCTTTTCTTTTTTTTCAGGATGCTATATGTTATGGGAGATGAGAAAAAGACATGAAAACAATCATTATATCCACTTAAAAGATAGATTTCCACATAAACGGATGATCATAGAGCACTTATAGGGACAGGACTGAAGAACAAATAAAAAATGAGGATTTTGGAGTTGATAACTAACTTTACACATTGTGTAATCATTACACATCATGAACTGATGCAATGCGTGAATGTAATACAAGTCATGAAGTGTTGGAAAGAATCATGGAATAAAGATGACATGTTTTATGGAATGACACTATGTTTCACAGCATGACGCATTTGAAGATGACATAGAAACTTGTATGTCATGAATTTAGTACACGTGGTGTAACATTTACATGTCATGTGATCACTACATGATTTATAAAGGTCGAGATGGGCAAAAACTGGCCAGATTCAATGTATTTTGTAGTGTTGACCTGTTTTAAGACCTTCGACCCACCTATTAACACCTTTTGACCCTTCCTTAATGTCATTTATTGTTGTACGATCCCAAATGGATTCTATAAATAGATAGCTAGATTGTTATTGTCAGGATGATGTAAAGACCAATGTTTGGAGTGAGAAGTTGCATTGTGCAAGGTCCTCACCAGTTTCTTCTCCGATTTTTCATTATACTTTATTTTACTTTATTCCATTCCTTTTATTATATCATCACTAGGATGAGGGGGTAAAACCTCCTTGTAATAGGGTTATGTAGTCGAAGGGGGAATGTGTCATTGAATTTATTCTTTTCTCTTTATTCAGTTATTTGGATTATTGTGGTTTTTTTCATCAATTCCCAATCTGTTTTTTTTTAATTGTATCATGCCCATTGGTATTTGAATCTGAAATGTACATTAAAATTATACATCTAGTCACCCTAAAGGAGGCATGAACATTGTCAAATTTATGGGAATATGGTTTAAATATGGTATCAAGACAAACATGATTTGGAGAAACTCCAAATTATCAATCCAAGGGAAATAGGATATTGTCACGTCAAGGAGGGGATACCATGACCATTAGATATCCATCATCTCAACTCCAACACCAAACATGGATTAATCAATTTGTTTTCTAAAATCTAATTGCACTCGAACACTAAAACTATAAAACTCAAGAACACTTTTAAATTTGATTTCAAACCAATCAATATGTTTTGCTTTCATCATTCTCTTTCATTAAATCAAAAAAACTCATCTTTTTTTCATAATTATTCAAATAAATAAAATCTTTTGAAAACTGGATAAGGGAAGCATTGAAGTGTATTTTTGTACTCAACAGCCAAGATCCACTAAGGCGTTTTATATAGTTATGAATTGATTTAGAGAAATTGTATTACTTAAGAAAAATGATTTTACTGATTAAGAAGAATGCTCGTATTAAATAATTGAAAATAAAAAAACAACAAAAAATAGATGTAAAATGATTCAGATCCTTTGGATCTTATGTGCATGATGAAAACACCACTAGGCAATACTTTCTTATTAGAAAAATAGGAACAATAAAATACAAACTCTATGCAAGAAAGAAAAGGACTAGAGAAGCTATCCTAGGAGGTTGGACTTGCTAAACCAGGTGGAAGTTTTGAATCCTGTCACGTGGAGTTAGTGTCATCCACTCTTGGACGGACTCACACATGCAACTGATATTAAAAGGATACAACAAGGGATGAAAAAAAAGAAAAGGTAAATCACTTGCAGAGCCAAATTTCTTTACTAAAATCTGGTTACGTTGAAGATGTCAAACCATCAGCAACTATATTGTGCGCTAAGGTCATCCAGGATAAGTTCCCACTGAATACTCCACCGAATCTCCATCAGAAGAGAAGTCTAGTTCTAGAATATTGGAACTCTAAATCACCAGGGAATAGAGAGAAAAATCCAGCACCTCATCCTTATTTTTTCTTGAAGATCTCCAAAAAACTGGTAGGTCTTTTGCTTGATAGAGCTCTCAACGACTATTCATAATGAACTAAATGAGCCAAACCAGCATGCCATGCAAAGGAAAATGAGCAGTACAATAAATGCATGATAAAGGGAATCAGGCGGTGTGTGCAGAACCAACGGATAAAAGATGTGTTGATGGCCCAAAAGAAACAGGTGGTTCGAATAACCATGGGTGGAAATTGGTGATGACACACAGGAGCACCATATTGGAAGAGAGGTGAAAACACAAATCAACACAACATTGAAGAAACACACCGAAGAGTCATCACAGTCGTTTGATGAAAAGGATAAATAGTCCAGATTTATTCTACTAATAAGGAAAATTGATGAAGCAAAACCAAAATACCGCAAGATATAAGGGATCCATTAAATTGAAAATCCCACATAAGCAATGACATGAAACACATGCACATACAACAAAGATAGAGTAATAAAAATAACATTTGAATTATAATAAAATTGAAGGGATGCATGTAAATTTAAACAAAACTTTACCTTGGAGTTCAAAAGGTTAATTTTTTAGATGGTTTTCTCGAAATTACTACTATTGAACTGGGACAAGATTCAAAATATTTAAACAATGGTTAAATTTATAAAGGGGTACATCCTTAATCAATCTATTGGATGGATTATCCCCTGTATATATCTTGGTGACACACACAGTCCCAGATTCAATAATATCCCTAACAAAGTGAATTCTAATGTCTATATGCTTCGATCTACCATGGAAAACATATTTTTTTAAAAATGTAAGGCAAACTAACTATCAAAGTGTACTGAAATATTAGAAGTAGATAAAGACTACTCTTGAATAATACCTTTCAACCAAATATCTTCCTTAATGCATTCAATCAAGGCTATGTACTCTACCTATGTGGTGGACAGAGCAACTACCGATTTCATGTTACATTTCCAAGAGATTAGACCACCATAAGCAAGGAAAAAAACCAGTAATTGATTTATGAGTGTCTATATTAGTAGCATAGTTAGATTCTACAAAGACTACAATGTCATCATCATAGCTATCATTTTTTCAAAAATGAATACATAAACCAAAATACATCAAAACAAACCTGAGAATATATTTTAGAGTGTGCCAGTGTGTCTTCCTATCTTTTCCCATAAACCTACTCATAGTATACACAACAAAAGCAATATTCGGTCTAGAACAAACCATTTCATACATAATACTCTCATCAACATTAGCATAAGGGATCTTGCTCATAAAATCAGTCTCAGATTCACTAATAGGGGACTGGCTTATGGAAAATTTAAAGTGTTGACCTAAAGGTATGCCTATTGGATTAAAGTGCTCAAACAAGAATCTTTTTAAACCCTTTTTCACTTAAGCATTCTAAGATGGTAACAAAACTATTTCCTTTATATAATGAATTATTTCCATTCCAGGTATTTCTTTTTCATTTCCCAAATCCTTCATTTCAAAGGCAGAATTCAATTGGGGTTTCATATGGAAAACTAATTTCATGTTCTTAAAAATAACTAGCATTTCATCAACATAAAAAACTAAGTATCTCATTCCATGCATAACATGATTGTAATAAACACATGCATAAAATTTTATTCTATTGAAACTATTTTCAATCATAAAATAATCAAAATGTTGGTACTATTTCCAAGAAGACTGCTTTAAACCATACAAAGACTTTTGTAATAGGAAAACTTTATTAAATTTGAAATAATTTGAAAAACCTTTAAGAGGTATCATATAAATTGTTTCATACAATTTACCATGAAAAAGGGTAGTTTTAACATCTAACTGCTCTATATAGAAATCATATTTAGAAGTAAAGAAATGAAAAACATGAATAGATGAATGTTTAACAACTGGGGAAAAAATCACACCATCGGCGACTCCCTCATGTTAGAGGCACCCCTTACAAACTATTCGGGATTTAAACTTGTTTTTTAACTTCCCAGTGTTATCCTATTTCTTCTTGAAGATCCATCTGCAACCTATAACCTTTTCATTTTGAGGTTTAGTTACAACAACCCAGGTTTTATTTTTCTGAAGGGAATTTATCTATTCATTCATAGTAGCCAACCACATTCAACATTCTTTTGATTTTTAAACATTCTTAAATTTTTGATGTTTACCATTACACATATCTTGAGCAACACTAATGTTATACGCACCCATGTCAGCATGGAGGAACTGATCAGGGGGTCTGATAACCTTTCTTTCTCAGTCTTGGGTCAATTGGTATCCTCTAAGGTCACTGACTTTTACTTTGGCTTCAGAATCAGAATCAAATTACAATTCACCCTCAGGTTATGAGGGGTGAAAATAGGTGTAGGTTTAGGTTCTGAAGTGACATGAGATTCAGGACCAACTTCAACACCCAAAGGATTGGGTACACTGGTCTCTTCGGACTCAACAACCTTCTCTGTGGGAAGACATGACTCTCTAAACACAACATCACGACTGATAATACATTTTTGATAACCCAATTTGTCTTCCCAAAAGTTATACCCCTTAACACCCACTGGATAACCAACAAAAATACACTTTACAGCTCTAGGATTCAGTTTATCATTCTTAGAATGCGCATAAGCTGTAGATCCAAAAACCTTAAGGTGACCAAGACTATGAGGTTTTCCTATCTAGAGGTCTTCCGTTGTTTTAAATGAATTAATTGAGTATGGGAATCTATTAATTAGGTACATAGTTATATAGTAACATCCTCAACCCAAAAGGACTTGGGAAGGGAGGAAAAGGAGAACATACACCTAACCCTCTCTAGGATGGTCATGTTCATTCTCTCAGCTAACCCATTCTGTTGCAGGGTTTCCACAATAATCATGTACATATGAATACCCTCAGAACTTCAGAATTCAGCGAATTCAGTGGAAAGATATTCAAAACCACTATCAATCCTAAGATCATTTAACTTCTTACTAGACTCAGTTTCCACGCTTGGCTACCAGTTCTTAATGGTTTGAAACATATCAGATTTGTGTTTTAAGTATGTATATCCAAACCTTTCGAGAGTATTCATCAATAAAGGTCACAAAGTAATAGCCCCCACTGTGAAAGGCAGTCCTAGAGGGGCCCCAAAGATCATAGTGTACACACTCTAATGGGTTTCTAGCTTTGTAGGAAGACTTACTATAACTAACTTGTCTAGATTTACTATACACACAATCCTCACGGAAAGAAATACTATTGGGGTTAACATCGGTTAACATACCTTGTTTTTTGAGTTCATTTAAAACTTTGGCTCTAACATGCCCTAGCCTCATATTCCATACAATAGTATTATCTATGTATCGAACATCTAAAACATTTAACTGCTTTATGTGATTCCTACCTTCTAACACATATATCCCATTACTGAGGTTTCCGTTCATAACAACAAGAGGGTCACGGGTGATTCTGAGACAACTAGAACCAGATTTGAAGGTGTAACCCTTCTGGTCTAGCACTCCTAGGGAAACAAGTTTTCTTTTAAGATCAAGTACCCACCTAACCTCATCCAGAGTTTTAACCATCCCATCATGAAATTCTAAAGAAATGGAACCTACACCCATAATGCGGCAACTCTTTTTATTCCCTAAGTAGGCACTACCTGATGAAACTTCTCTCAATTCAATGAATGACTCTGTATTCAGACACATATGGAATGAATCTTGAATACATGATCAATTCCTCATATGTAGGAGAATCACTAACATTCAGCACATTAGCAATGTCAAATTCAGATTCAATTAACAAAGAATGGTCACTATTATTTTCATTATAGACATTCTTTCTATTGGTTCAGTTATGATTAATGTGCCCTGGTTGTTTGCAATGAAAACATTTGAACACTATACTCTTAAACTCTCTATTCTTGGATTTAGACCCATGTGTTCTTGATTGACTCCTCTCTCACCGCTTATCTCTTTGCAAACCTTTTCCTTTAACATTTAAACCCTCGTCTTCATTTTTAACAATACCTTTCCTTTGGATTCCTTTGGCTAACAAATCATACTTAACTTCTTGAAGAGTTAAAGTGTCTCTACAGTACATCATCGAATCTTTTACAGAATTGCATTATTCATCTAATGAAGTTAAAAGAATTATTTCTTAGTCCTCATATCCTATTTCAATATCTATGTTTGGCAGGTCTAACAGAATTTTATTAAAATCATCAAGATGTGACCTGACTACAATTTAAGGGTGCATTTTAAAAGTATAAAGTATCATTTTTTTATACAACCTTCCAACTAAAGGCTTAGTCATATATAGGGATTCTAAATTTGACCAAATACTAGCGACGGATGAATCAAAGGCTCTTTCCCTAAGAACCATATCCTCTAAAGGTAACAAAATGAGGCTATAGGATTTCCAAAGAATGTCATCAGAAACATCAATGAAAGCAACAATGGTTTGTCCATCATGAGACAGAGTGGCCACCTTTTTCTTGGGACCACTAAGAGCATCAATTAATTCATTGTGCTCTAACAGAGCATTCATCTTAATTCTCCATAGATTGAAATCATTTTCACCGTTGAAATTCTCTATATATAACTTTGTTGAACCCACTATAAATGCTTCAGAAAGGCTCTGATACCAATTGCTAGGGGCAACATCGAAGTGGTTGTCCCTATTCAATGACCAAGATCCACTAAGGCGTTCTATATAGTTATGAATTTATTTAGATAAATCTTTTTTACTTAAGAAAAATGAGTTTATAGATTAAGAAGAATGATCATGTTAAACAGAAAAGAAAACAAAAAACACATAGATGTAACGTGTTTCAGATCCTTCAGGTATTACGTGCATGGTGAGAACAACACTGGGCAATACTTTCTTATTAGAAAATAGGAACAAGACAATATAGACTCTGGGCAAGAAAGAAAATGATCAGAGAAACTATTCGAGGAGGCCAAACTTGCTAAACTATAGGTGGCGGTGGTGAATCTCATCACGTGGAGTTAGCATTGTACACTCATGGATGGACTCACACATGCACCCACCATTAAAAGGATACAAAAAGGGATCAGAAACAAAAAGGCAAATCACTTACAGTGCCAGATTTCTTTACCGAAATCTGGTTAAGATGAAGATGTTGAACCATCAGCAACCATATCGTGAGCTAGGGTTGTCCAGGCCAAGTTCTAATCGAAGACTCCACCGAATCTCCACCAGATGAGATGTCCAGTTCGAGAAGATCGGAACTTAGAATAACCAGAGAATAGGGGATTAAGGTCAGCACCTCAACCTTCTACTTTCTTGAAGATCTCTAGAAAACCAGCATGCCTTATACTCGCTAGAGCTCTCGACGAACTACTCAGAATGAATCAAATGATCCAAACCAGCATTCCTCGCGGAGGAAGACGACGGCGCAGTAAACAAGCGTCAGAGGGCATCGAGAAACATGTACAGAACCATTAGATGAAGGATATGTGGATGGCCCAAAAGAAATAGGTGGTTCAAATAACAGTGGGCGGCAGCTGGCAATGACACACGGGAGCACCGGATTAGCAGAGGCGAAAACACGGATCAACATTATGACGAAGAAACACACTCGAGAGTCATCACACCTATTTGATCAAAAGGATCAACGATTTAGATTTATTCTGCTAATAAGGAAAACCAATGAAGCAGTTTTGAAATACCACAATATATAAGGGATCCATTAAATTGAAAATTCCACATAATAAAAGGCACAAAACCCATGTACGTACATCAAAGATCATGTAATAAAAATAACATTTGAATTACAATAAAATAGAAGGCATGCATGTCAATTTTAATAGAATTTAAATAAACTAATTCACTGTTTCCGTGGGTTCAACCTCAAGCTTTCCTTATACTACATTTTAATTAATTAATAAACAGAGTTTTAGTTTTTATAAATTTGTATTTTGATTTGACTTGTAGGAAAATAACAACGCACTTTGGACCTGTCAGTTCTCACAACTTATTTTGATATATTTTTTAGCTTTAGGAATGACATTCACAAAACACCTTTCACTCATACTTAGATAAGATTTAAGGCATTCTAGTATGTAGAGAGTTTGGAGGGTGTGTAGTTTGGATGAGAAATGCCTGAATGTTTAGTTATATTTTTTCATCAAAAAAAATCATGTAAACCTTCGTAAAATTATTAGAATGTTTTATGATTCATCAAAACAAACAAGGATATAAATGATGTCTCTTAGAAAATGACTTTCAAGAATGATAAAACAGATACGTCCGTAAATGTAACACAATTCATATAAAACAAGCCGGTGAACTTTATGTCAAAAAATTAATCTTCAAAAAAGCATGAACTCAATTGTAAATCTTTTGTAACAAAGTGGGTAAAGTGGGTAAAGTGGGTAAAGTGGGGGTCGCCGTCATGTGGGAAAAGGAAGTTGGGTGGGGGTGGAAAGTGTGGTGGGTGGGGGACCTACACCGCATGTGGGAAAACGGAAGTTGGTGGCCGCTGCATGGGGAAAACGTGGGGAAAATAGTGTGTTGGGGGTAGTGGGGCTATCGTCACGTGGGGAGTGTGGGGTTGGTGTCGGATGGTGTACAGAGGGAGAGTGGGGTTCACACCAGGTTACACGGGGGAGGGGTGTCTAAGAGGGGTTGGATTGAGCCATGATTCTTCACAAATTACCTCCAAATTAATATCTATATTTTAAAATTTTATATATAGCACCTTTTTAATAAACTGTCACTATATTCAAATTTTATATGTGAATAATATCATCTTAGTGGCAGTTTTATAAAGTTTCACTGAAAAAATTTCATTATTTAAAAAAAATTTATGGGCCGATCCAGTGACTATTCTTAAAAAAATGACTTATGGAACTAAATTTTATAACAAACAAATGACATTTAAATAATATAAATATTAATGTACTGATAGTCTAGAAAATGCAAAAACAATTAACATTAAATATAATATATCCACTGATTATTTAAACACTACCCACTCCCCACTCCCTCTTAAATGAAACTCTCAATTTACTTTATTTTTTAAATTCTTTGTTTATCATACCTAATAAATTCAACTATAATTTTATTTTTTAAAGAAATTTCCGAATCATTTCAAATAAAATCACACATGATGAATTTCTACTTATATTTTGGCATTTATTTTTTATCTTTGTTTAAAATGTTGTGAAGATTTAAAATTTATCAAACTTATGAGAAAACATATTTTCTTAAAAACAAATTATAATATTTTTTAATATATTACTATAAAATAAATTAAATTCACTCTGTAAAAAAACCAACTACCACTCAATCACTAAAAAAATTATATATATTTAATTTTGATTGTTATAGAAAAATATAACTATTTTAAAAATATATTATGTGAAAATTATGTTGTTAGACACTAATTTTGTATCATCAATTGAAAAAGTGTAAAATAAAAAAACAACTCCTATTAATAGTTATTTTATTACAAATGAAATTCATTTTATCAAGTAAGCTAGTCTGTATATTAAAATTTTAAAAAATCATTATAATTTTATAAAATAAATATTAAAACAATTATTTCACTATACATAAAAAAATTAACACAACCACATAAAATTTATATAATTCAAAATAACTATTATAAAAAAATTGTTTACAATTGTTTTAAAATAATTTTATTTTGAGAATAAGTAATTATTTTATATCTATTTTTTTGAGATAAGAAAGGTAATATATTACAGATCAAAAATACAAAGCCTACAAATCCAGTCAGGAAAAGAATCAACCCAACAATGATCACCATAAGATTTTCCATAGCTTGTCAATCGATTTGCCTTCATATTACCCCCTTGTTTGATAAAGAAAAAATTTCATTCAGAAAACCTTTTGATTAATGACCAATCTTTCTTAGGATAAGGACAAACGGTTGCAGATCCTCCTCCATTGATAAGGCGGTAATCACTTCAAGATAATCTGATTCCACCAAAATAAATTCCTAATCTTTTGAGTGAACAATAAGGATCCCATGAAGGATAACAAAAGATTCTTCCACCACAGGACTCCAAAAGGCTTGGACACCCAAACAATGAGCTTCCACAACTTGGCCATAACTATGATGAACAATAAGTGTTGGAACCATAGTTGTTTTTTTGATGAAAATGGAGTTGTGTTTGTTGTCAATCCTTACATGGATGATAAAAGAGATTGCAATGATAGGTATCATACAGTTCAAGCCGAAAGTAGTATTAAAGGTGGCGTCGTTTTCTAGTGTTGGCAAAATTTTTGGGGTCCAAAATTTGGAAGTTGGATTTCAACGTGCAAAGTGGTTTTTCTTGGAAGACTTTTAAAAATATGGAAAAGACATGAGTTTCCCAAATATGGGATTTGGGAATTGTGTTTCTCGAAGACATAAATTGTTATAACGGTGTGCTTCGCAATTATGATGGGCTTCGCGATCGGAGACAGAGTTCTCTATGATTACGGGTTTCAAAGATTTGTGGTCGTTGATGGAATGTTTTGCGAATTTGATGGGCACTATGAGGGGAATTGATGGAAGACTACGCGATGAAGATGAGCTTTGTGAAGAGACGATTTCCATGATTCTCTATGAAGGGAGGAGTGTTGCGAAGACATGTTTGATGATCCGTAAAATCTGCAAAGAAACGGTGGAGCTTCGCAAATGGACAAGCTTATAAATATGAGGCTACCCCTCTTCATTTTTATTGAAGTTTTGAAGTAAAATCCAGAGACGTTATGAGTTCACGTAATTCTTTGTGAATCGAGCTATCTATGTGAGCTGGTGCATCGTGAAGAGACTTTTAGTCTTAACGGATGCCCATGCTTTTGTTAAAAGGGTACTTCGCTATGAGGATGTATTCCATGTTGACTCAGTGAGTTTTGCGAAGATTGTTCCGAGAAGGCTTGGAAGACAGATAGTTCCACGAAGACAGATAGTTCCACGAAGGTTAGGAAGCTTTGTGAAGACATATAGTTCTATGAAGGCTAGGAAGCTTCACGAAGACTGTTTGTTTCGCAGAGGCAGGGGTGCTTCGCAAAGGAGTGTGGTTTGCAAAGGGGCTTCACGAAGGGTAGTTTTGAACATTTAGTTTAAGGGGATAAGGATTTCAAAGAGCATAAACTTGGGTATAAGGTGTAAGCATAGTATCATGATAAGTCAGAGACAAAGACTTTAATGCCAAATCATTGAAATGACCTCCAAGTCGATAAACTAAGTGAGACTTCACCCAAGGCAGTGAGTCAAGGGGAGTCAACGGATGTGATCTGAGGGAAGTAGTGAGTTATCCTTGAACCTTTGTAAAATTAGTGTGCCTGAGACAGAGTGACTGTGCTCAAACCTTTGTAATCCACAGCTAGTGAAGATTAGTGGAATTTGGTATGACCGACACATTGTCGGCGTTTGCACCTTAGACGTAGCCCTTAGTGGTGAACCCAGTAAAAGTGTTGTGTGGTCTCTTTTCTTGTGATTGTTTGATTGTTGTTCTTATCCATCATACAGGTTTAACGAGTTAATACCAACGTTGGAACAAGATCCATCACTTTTGAAGAAAAATTTTACACTCTGATTCACCCCTCCCCTCTCAGGGTGTTCTGGGGTCCTACAAGTGGTATCAGAGGGTTAAAGTTACTGGGTGTCCTTTGTTGTCATAGAGAATTCAGACAATGCTAGAGAAATCCCTCTCTTTGATGGAAATAATTTTTAGATTTGAAAGAACAGAATGAGATTTAATCTACGTTCTCTTGGGATGGAAGTCATATTTGCTACGACACAAGGAATACAAGTTACTGATCCAACATGACTTTCTATGACTAATACAGATAGAAAAGTTCTTAATACAGATGCTAAAGCTCAGAATGCTCTAACTGCGACTCTTTCTAATCAGATATTTCTAATGGTGATGAGTTGCACCTCAGCAAAGTCTATATGGGATAAACTTGAAAATATTTATTAAGGAGATAACAAAGTGAAGGAGGAAAAACTTCAAGTCCTGCATAATAGGTTTGATGATTTAAAGAAGCATCCTGAGGAGAATACAGATTCATTCTTCAATCGAATTACTGAAGTGGTAGGAGAAATTCAATGTCTAGGTGAAGAAATCAAAGACATTTATATTGTAAATAAAATCTTGAGAAGATTACCACCCCTTTACAATGAAAAAGTGTCAGCCCTTGAGGAAAGAGATCTTTCCAAAAAAATTCTGGATGATCTGCTAAGAAGCCCGATAACATATGAAATGAGAGTCAAACCAGAAGACGCTACGACTCATGTGAGCAAGGAAATGACATTCAAAGCCATGTACAAACTAAAAATTTCAGGAGATAGTGGCAGTGAAGACAATGAAGAAAAAGAAATTCTTTCTCTCATTGCTAAAAAGTTCAAAAAGGGAAAAGGAAAATTTAATGGTAAGTTACCTCTAGCTTGCTTTCATTGTGGCAGAGTTAGGCACATTGCCTCTTAGTGTTCAAGAAAGTTCAAAGATGAAGAGAGTGAAGCTAAAAACAATGAGAATCCTTGGAAAAGATTTTTCAAAAAGGTATAATTCAAAACTGGAAAGAAAGTAAAAAATAAGTGTTTTGTCTATGAAGAGGAAGATGATGATAATGAATTTTGCGAAGAAGAAGAACCAGATTTTAAAAATGGAAACCATGCTTCTATGATGGATACCATTGAAAATTCAGAACCATTGATAGATGAATCTAGAGATAACCAGTTGATAACTAATGCTGATTCCAATTTAAAACTTAAGGATGCTTTTGTTAAGCTTGAGAATAAGTGTAAGAGATTCAACAAGTGGAAATAAACGGTGGAAGAATCATCAGAATATGTTGTTCATCCTGAATCTGAAATCGAACGAGTGGAAGAACTGGTAAATGTGTAGTAAAAAATTCTTGAAAGGACTGATGATTTAGTGGAACTAAATCTAAGAATCGAAGAACAGGAAAAGGTCATCAATGACCTTACCTCCAGACTAGAGAAGAAGTCCAACACCATAGAGGGACTTGAAGAGGAAGTTGTTACTCTTAGGAGAAAACTCGAGAGTGAATCAAACCTAAAATAAGGAAGGAAGAAAATACAATTTGAAAAATTCTCAGATGCTGAGTTACTGGAAAGTACTAATTGAGGGTCAGATGGGGTTTAAAAGATCTTGAGTGATCAAAGAACCGCTTGCATGGGAAACAGTGGAATCATTTGTGAAGTTGAGATATCAACTGTTGGAAATAAAGTGAGCCAAAAGAAAGAAAAGATGAAAGCTGAACACATTGAAAAGATGCCTGAAGTGCTGAAAAAGAAACCATCAATCCAAACTGAAAGAAGAACTGAAGATTATCCTTATGCTCCCAGAAATTACAAGCAGGCCACACCATTTCATATTGCGAAGAGGAAAGGAGCTATTTGAATAGGGAAGATATGGGAAGTCAACAAAGGAGACCTATTTCATATCCTACATATTATAGAAGAAATAATATCTATGGATACTGTTTTCACTATTCTATCTTTGTCCATAAATCTGCGTATTGTAGGCAGAGAAATGACAGGAGAAATTCATACAACTCTCAGAGATGGGCCAATACTCACCAACCAGACGGTATTGTTCTCACAAACATGTTTTCTCATGTAGAAGAAGAGTATGGGTATGAATAATCTGATTATGTGGAAGGAAGAATGGAAATTCCATCAATTTCCTACACTAAATCTAATATCTCATTGAAAGAGAAGAAGAAAATTGACAAATCTAATCTTGCAGAAGTAGCTCTCAAAGATACAAAGAGCAACAACACCTAGATTCTTGATAGCGGATGCTCATCTCATATGATAGGAAATGCTGACCTTTTAAAGAACATTAATAAGAAGGTTGTTGGAATAATGAGGTTTGGTAATGATGGTGCTTTGAAGATTAAAGGTAGTGGAAATACTACATTGACCAATGGAGAGCTAAAGACGTTTGAAGTTATTTATGTGGGCGGTCTATGTCACAGTCTCCTTAGTGCGATTCAACTCTGTGACTCAGGGCTTATAATAACTTTCAATAAAAATGACTGCACTATAAAGAGAAAGAAAAGGAATTATCTAATGAAAGGTTGTAGAATAGATAAAAAATTATATCAGGTTGACAATAAAGACAATTCTTTCTATCTGTCTGCTGAAGAATAAAACAACCTGTGGCATCGAAGGTTGGGGCATATTAATCAATAAGACATGGAAAAGATATATAAGATAAAGATAGTCATGGATATACCCATTCTAAAACGTGAACAGGAAAAGACCTGTGATGCATGCATCGGAGGAATCTTGTCTGCAGTTCATATCGGACAAAGAAGAAAAGGGCATCACACCCTATTGATCTCATCCATACAGATGTATGTGGTCCGATAAAAATTGCTGGAACTCATGGAAAAAGGTACTTTGTTCTTTTCATTGATGACTATAGTATAATGGATTTTGTGATGGTTATACACAAGTAGAGACAAGTACTTGATTTCATGAAAACATATCACTGAATTGCTAAAAATGATATTGGACAAACAATCAAAGTTCTACGATCAGATAATGGAGGGGAATACACATCCATTGAGTTTGAAAATTACCTCAAAAAACATGGAATACAACATGAGGTAGATTCTGTGCAAACTCTAAAGCAAAATTGGGTTGTTGAGCATCAAAATCGACAGGTTAACAACATGGCCAGGACTATACTAATTGAGAGTTGTGTCTCTTGCAATTACTGTAAAGAAGCCATTGAAGCTGCAATGCATATTCAAAATCAAACGGGTCTCTATATGGGAGAGATGAAGATGCCATATGAGTTGTGGCATGGAAGGAAGCCTTATTTGAAATACTTTCATGTTTTCAGAAGCAAATGTTTCATCCGAAACAAAGAAGGAAATTAAGGGAAGTATGGTGACAATGCTGATGAAGGAATATTTCTTGGATATCCAATGAACAAAACATCTTACAAGAGTTTCATTAAGCACTTCGGATGGATTCTAGAAAGCAGTGATGTTAAGATCATTGAAGAAAAAACCCCAAATGCTTCAAAGAATTCCTATATTGATGAGATAGAAGATGAGGAAAAATGTAAACATGGTGAAAATGGAAATACAGAAATAGAGGAAGTTGTACAAAACTCTCAAGAGTCACATCGTGATGTTGACTCAGGAGAAGAATCTGAAGATGAAACCATCACTGGGGAGAATTCGATTGAACCTCAAAGGGGGAATCGAAGAGAATAAATTGATCAATCCAACATCATTGGTGATTATATTGCATCCACACAAACATGGAGAATGAGGAGTTATGCAAAATCTGCATTTCTATCAATTATGGAACCATCCTTGTTTAAAGAAGCTGCAAAGGATGAATCATGAGTGAAGGACATGAATGAAGAATTAGATCATATTGATAATAATTAGGCTTGAGATCTGGTCAAGAGACCTGAAGGTCACAATGTTATTGGTACAAAGTGGATCTTTAAGAACAAATATGATGAGCATGGTAATCTGATCTAAAATAAGGCACAACTGGTGTGCAAGGGATATTCATAGATTGAAGGTGTCGATGTTGAGGAAACATTTACTCTAGTAGAAATACTGGAGTCAATCAGGCTATTCCTAGCCATGACAATCCAAAGAGGTTTTAAAGTGATCAAATGGATGTCAATACAACATTATTAAATAGAGTTTTGGATGAAGAAGTCTACATTGAAAAACCCATGGGGTTCTTTCTTGGAAATGATGAAATGAAGGTTTGTAAATTAAAGAAAGTACTCTATGTCTTGAAATAGGCACCACGAGCATGGTAATCTCAGTTGGATTCTTATCTAAGAAAGATTTAATTCAAAATAGTGGGAGTGGATCACAACCTCTATGTGAAGAATTCTCAGAAAGATCAGTTCATGGTATTGGTATACATGTATGATATAATTTTCAGTGGAAGCAGGAAGAAATCAGTGGATGAATTCACCAATAACATGAAATCAGAATTTGAGATGTCCATGATTGGTGAACTCGCATATTTATTAGGTCTACAAGTGATTCAAAAGAAGAATTATACATTCATTTCTCTGGAAAATTATGTAAGGGATCTGCTGAAGAAATTTAATATGCATGACTCCAAACCAATGTCGACTCCGATTGCAGTTGGAATAAAACTTGGAAAGCATGAGGATGGGACATCTATAGATCCCACAATGTATAGGAGGATCATTGGGAGCTTATTTTACCTGAAAACAACATGATCGAACATTGTCTTTGCAACACGCTTAGCGGCCTGCTTTCTAAGTAATCTGAAGAAAGAACATATGGCAATGGTGAAAAGAATCATGAGGTATATTCAAGGTACTCACAATTATGGCTTATACTTTGATGTAGGAAGTGATAACGAACTATCAACATTTTCTAATGTTTACTAGGTTGGAGATGTAGTGGACAAGTAGTCCACCAGTGGTGGTGTATTCTATATTGGGAAGAAATGTGTGGTATGGATGAGTAAGAAACAAGAAAGTACTTCTTTTAGTACTGCTGAAGCTGAATATATATCTTCTACAAAGGCATGCACTCAGTTACTTTGGATGAAACAGAAACTAACTAACATTGATGATAAGGTAAAACAACCAATGGTGATTTAATGTGATAACAAGAGAACAATTGATCTTACAAAGAATCCCATTCTTCATTCTTGTATGAAACATATTGAAATCAGATATCACTTCATCAAAGAAAAAGTTGAACAAGGCATGATTAAAATTGATCATGTGAGAACTGATGAGCAAGTGGCTGATATCCTGACCAAACCACTATTAGCGGCTGTGTTCAAGAAACATCAGTTGAACCTCAATCTTCAGCCACCTCCCTGTGCATAAGAGGTTACGAAACTCCCCTCTACCCAACTGTTTTAACTATATTAATATGTTTGTGAAAGTGATGCAAGTTTATGGGGGAGATCCGATCCAGGGGGAGTGTGTTCTAAGCTCTACAGTATGTAAAGACTTGTCCTTGGGTTTATTTACAATGGGGATGTAACACCCCAGGATTTCAGAGTGTGTTATTTCTTAAAAATAATTCAATAACTTGCACTACACGCAACACCGAGTTCAATCACACCATTAAAAGAGGTCATGAATAGTATTAACTACATTTTAAACTTTATATAATCCTTATAATTTTAGAATCCATATTATGAGTTTCTTAGTCATAATGCAAGAACAGATTCATTTTCAGTATTGCACTTTTATCAACTTTTGATAGTGAAACCTTTTTAAATACAATATTTTAAACTTTTTGACTAAATGGAGACATCAAAAAATTTAAAATGAAACATCCCAAGCTTCCACGGTACGCTTTCCTTTGAATAAAACAGTAGCGTGTGTTGTACGCAACGTCGAGTTTTAACACACACCACAACTAATTAAACTAGCAGTTGTGAATAGTAATACCTACTTTTTGAAATCATATATATTTTATATTTCAAAATGGACTTCATTTTTGGATTCGGAATATTGAAATTAGCCTAGGGTGAAATTTTGGTACTTTTCGGATAACTTTTATATTTTGATGAATAGTGAAAATTACTAAATTTTAATTAAAAACAACTTTTTTAATCAAAATAATTAATAGTGATAAATTGTGAATTTGAGTGGTTTTAAAGTATATTTAGAATATATTTTTACCATTTAATATAATGTTGGTCATTGGACATAATTTTACAATTAAACCAAACATAAACAAGTGTCAATCTTTTGATAGTTATTACCTCTTAAAAACACGCTTTTTGTTTTGACAGCGGGAATTAATTTTAAATTAATTTCTGCCACTTCTGTGTTTTGAATTTAGAAAAATGGATTCCATATTTGGAATCAGGATGTCCAAATTGTGTAAATAGGTAACTTTTATTTTTAGACATTTTGAATAATTACTGTGGTAAATATTTTATTTACCATGGTTAAGGGTAAATCCGGTAAATAAGGGTTAAAAAAATAATATTATAATAATACAAAATTACCCTAAAACGTGTCCTAAACTTATTGGTGGACACATACCCGACCATGAGCATCCTTGGGTCAATTTGGGGACCCCTTGGAGCCACTTGTATGTGGTAGGGACACTTTATATTAATAAAGTTAAAATAAAAATAAAAATGGCATAAGCTTACATCCTTTAGAAGAAAAATTTTTACATAGGGTTATACATGTTGGATTTTCGATTATAAATATTCATTATAAAGATAAAATGATTTCCTACATAATGATATTTTATTTATAATTTTTAGACATTAAATAATTTATTTTATTTATGACACAATGATGATGCAGTAATTACTATAATAGTGAAAAATTAAAATAATTGATATTATAAATACCCAAATAAATATAATATGAAACTTTTAATGAATTAAACTAATTTTATAGGATAATATGATATATTAGGATTGATTTAATTGACTTTGTTCGAAGTAATCAATCTGTTATGAGTTTCAAACAAATCAACTATTGAATAGTGTCAAAATTGACATAAAAGAGTTCTTAAAACAAATATTATATTATTAATTGATATTAAATTCCTAAAAATCTAAGGTTCGGCCAAGAGACTTATATTATGATAGGTTAATCATTAATGGACCACTTGGGGGTCGATTGGATGTATATAGTAAGTTTATTAACCATATAATATAAAAATACAAAGAGACATTGTAAAAGTGAAACTAATTAACTTAGAGTTAATACTTAAAGATAAGGATAATATAAGTACCCAAACCTGTCTAAATTCTATTGGTTGAGTTGTTTTCGACCTATCCCCACCTTAACCTTTGAATAGTCAATTTTGGAGCCATTAGAAACCGAATATGAATTTATTATAAATTAATATTTCTAACTTTTCCAAAGGTGCCCCTCACCCCTCTTATAAAAGGGCACTCCTCCTTCTCATTTATTCACACCTTCAAAGCCTTTTGGTTCGGCCAAACTCTGCCCAAATACTCTCCCAACATCCCTCACTACAACCTAGAGGCCTTAGTTTGATAAGAAAGCCAACCTAAGGAGCCCTTTTGATCAAATCAAAAGGAAGAACCCGAAGAAGAGGTAATGATTTCACCACCCTTTTCTAAGTTCATTTCTTCTTCCACTTCTTCTTCCTTTGTTCTTACCATTCTGAAATAATAACTCCAGTATCTCACATATACTGTGATGTTATTATAAATATGGTACAATCATATTCAGTATTCTATCCACCCTTTGAATAACATGTCACCATACGTGCGTACGTACGGCTTACCGTCTCCACGTCGTGGTGTAATTGTTATTCAATATAATATTATTTGGATGGGTATAATAATGATGTGTAACTCATGTAAATAATAAATATAACATGTTAATGATTCTGTATATATGATATACCATCCATTTATATATTATTTTAATATCAAAAGAATGATATTGTCGCTCGTGCGTACGTACGGACTACCGTCTCCACGAACGCGATGAGATTCATTCTCCATCGTATCCATTCAAGTATAATTATCATTTGATGATTTAAAAATGATGTTTAAGGACTTTATATCATTCTGGATATGAATAAGATACAACAACCATGGCTTATGTAACAAAACATATAAAAGAAAATGAGTAAGTTAACTCCAGAAACGACGATAATTCTAAGATATTATTAACAAATCAATGTTAAAAGATCATATATGATATCATATTAATATATATGATTCTTGTATAATTTAATAACAACTATTTCACCATTATACAGGAGGTTAACCTACCCCAACCAAGGAAAAGTACAAGGTAAGGGTTATTTCACAATCTCTTCTTTATCCGAGGTTGTTTATACGTAATAATCTACTGGGATCTCGTTATCATCCACATCCATGTTTCTTCAAAATGTATTTCAAAACATTTTTACTATTTACAAGAATATGGGTTAAAGTCATTTATACCCTTGTTTGACTTTTTATAAGAGGTTTATAAAGGAATCTTTCCGTCATTTTCAAAACAAGGTCCTTTTTAACCTTTTCGATAGAATTGAGGTAAGAATGTTTTTTTTAACTTATACGGCGGGTGCGGTTATTTTACGCCGTTATAAAATCTTCAAAGATTTCCTTACAAGCTTATAAGAATATTTTCAAAGAAAATGTTTTATTTTATATGGATCTTAAATGGTTTCAAAATGAAAGGAGATATTTCTTTAAAAATAATTTTGATTTCATCTATGTCAACATCCTTTGATGGATTTTAAGATTATTTGAAGTTGATTTATTATGATACAAAACTTCTATATTGTATTGAAGGTTTTGTGATATGTTTGACTATGGATGTGCTATTTTTATACCATTCATAGTTTATGGTGAAATTATTGACATTTCGTATGCTAGTTTTAATACGAATGTTTATGTTATGTTTAAACCTTTTCATATGGGAATGCATTGGACTTAATAAGTGACGGGTGGAGCCCGCTATAGCTCCTCGATGCATCGGTAGGTCTCATGAGACAAACTAGTGTCTTGGCACAAGGCCTTGACAAAATCTTATTTGTAGTCTTGGCACGAGGCCTTGGCTATGTGGTTATGATAGTCTGGCATTATGCATTCCAACATTATGAAAGTGGTTATTGATATTGCATGTTATTATTCGATTAGTAGAATATCCATGTGAATAAGTAAATGGCATTATTTCATTTTTATTTTTGCCATACTATGTTGAAGTTCAATTTTAAAAGGCTTTTGTTTTAGTAATTCATTGCCTTAAATGTTTATGCTTATTATGAATGTTCCGCTATATTGTTATCCTTACTGGGCATTTGAGCTCACCCCTTTTCTATGTTTTATTTTTCCCAGGTAGTGAAGAAGTAAATTATGAATGACTTGCAGGGATATTATGAGGGGTTAATAGTGTGGATATGAAGACTTTGTTGTTGTAGTAGTTTTTTCACTTTGAAATGTAATGTAAAACTTTATGATTATATCTAGTGTTTCCAAGGCTACTAAACTAATCGGTCTTTCGAGATTTGATCTTTCTTGTGATCATGCCAATGTTACGAAGTAATGCACCGACTCTGGGTAGCTGGGGTCGGGGCGTTACAGTTGGTATCAGAGGAAGTTTAGTACAAACCTTGGAAACTAGATTTAGATAAACTCTGATTAGAGCACGTAGACCTAAGATGAACTTTGAGGATTAGTATAGAATAACTTCCTAGAATTTTGGTATTGTAGAGATTTTGTGAGTTTTCCGAGCAATACATCCCTGTCTGGATACGAACAGGTAGAGGCGGCTCTGGCACAGATGTACCTAGGGGTAAAACCCGAAAACATCGCTTTGAGCTAGACTCGAACGGGAACTGGTGCACGACAACGGGCCTTGCTGCACTCTTGGTTACGACACTCCCGGGGGATATGCTTAGGATAACTCTCATTATCTTTACAAATCATTATGAAGGGTTTATGAGTATATACTTCCTCAAAGAAAACATTTTTATGATTATAGATTATATCCATAAATAGTTCAATTTATGTTAAGTGTTTTATAAGTGTGGGATTATGTATTTTGATGCATAAACTGATCTAGTTTATGCCATTGTTTAGAAATGGCGCTCAGTAGAAGGAATGAGAACTCCAGAAATGCACATGATCCAAAGAGAAGGAAGGATCATATATTTCATGGTTTTAAGCTAGAATTGATAAGAGAAATAGTCTCCCATGTATTATCATCATATGAAGAAATAATATCACGTGTTGATAAGATAAGTAAAGAGTTTACTGAGTCCTATGTCTTTGAAGGGAAGCAAGAGAAGAAAAGGATGGAAGAGAGAAAAATGGATAAAGGGAAGAGGGAAAAGAAGAATTTTCCCATATGTGGTAACTGTGGAAAGAAACACCCTGGAAATTGCCTGAAAGGAATGGGAGTTTGTTATAAGTGTGGAGGAAAAGGGCACAAAGTACTTGACTGCAAGGGTAAGAAAATGGTTTCAAATGTACAATGCTTCATTTGCAGGGAGTTTGGACATTACGCGAACCTATGCCCCAGTCGTCAGACTATGCCGCAAATGATGCTATTGGATAATAATCAAGTTATGATACTACCTCAGATGAAGAGGAATGATTAGAGTTCTTATGTTGATTATGTCAATTGAGTGTTGTATCAACAATGTACTTGTTATAATAATTATGGAGTATATAAGGATTGTACTGCAGTACTATTTCATTAAGGACTTGAGATGGTGTGGAACAAAGAAAAGTGACTCAGTAGCAGGTTAAATGTTTGGAAAATATATGGTTGAGAGAAAGATAAACCATAATATGGTTCAGATACCGAGGTGGTGATTTTAGAATAATACATGATTTATTTGGATAAATTATATTGTATATTATTGACTACCTTGAAGCTGATCAATGATTTGTATATTCCATCATTGTTGGGGTTTAAAACATTTTTGGATTAATGAAGTATATCCAGCATTCTATATGGAATAGGGGAGCATGAATGTAATCAATAAGGAATATGGTAATTCAAGATGTTTCAGTTTATTAAAAGAATACAAGATGAAGGTATTCATATGCTATTGCGGGGTAAAAAGGATCTATATTATGTTTACCTTCCTTATAAATGTTGGACTGTGAGTTTGGACAGAAGTATTTTGGATAGTTCGAGTTTGGATTATTTTGGATTACCATAAAAGGAAAACCCGGAGGTTGGGCGGCAACCCGTCGTGTCCGGCAAGGCTGCGAGACTTGAACCCACAACTGAAGGGCGACAAGGGTGTATCACCTACCACTAGCCCATGATATGTCTGGGATTAAATAATGTTGTTTTTTTTAAAGATCTGGTAGATGAATTATAAATTCATTTATTTTGGAACCCTGTACGAATAGTATAAATAAATAAAAAATTACATTCTATTATCTTTTAGAGTGAAAGATGAGTTTGTGGTAGAAACTTATTAATGGATAAAACTCTGATTATAAAGTAAGTATATCTCCTTATGATCTTAGCCAATCTCATAAATAAATTCCTCAACATTAATAAAAGGAACTTAGAACAAAAATGTTTCCCTATATGGTACCTTAAATCATCACTAATTTATGGCTTTGGGATTGTTGGCCTTTTCATAGCCATGTTCTCTACCACTCTCCATCAGATAATTGATGGTTATATTTCTCTTCCATATCCATATTTTCCTACATGGAACCCTAGTATGTGTTATTTTCGGTAATCTTCATACTTTCCATTTTTTTTTAAATAGAGGACTCATTAATTCATTTTTCGATGTGGGATTTCAACTAAGAAATTTTGAAACGTAAAAAAATGTGTTATCCTAATACCCTATGTTTTGTTGAACCGATGGTATTTCAAATCATCATAGATTGATGAGTTTAAGGAACTCAATTTTATACTTGTTTGTGATTGATGACCTCAATCACTACCTATAAATATTTACGTTTTTCCTCCAATTATATGTCTCTAATTGCCACCAATGTTCTCCTAATCGAGATCATAATTTGGTGGTGACCCTTTCATTTCTCTTTTCCTCATATTAAGACTAAATTTTAGTAACCCAATTTACGATGTGGGTTTTCCCACAAATATATTTTCTATTTTCAACCTTTTATTTTCGAAGAACAATTTCAAATTGCGAGGACGCAATTTATTGAAGGAGGGGAGAATGTAACACCCCAGGATTTCAGAGTGTGTTATTTCTTAAAAATAATTCAATAACTTGCACTACACGCAACACCGAGTTCAATCACACCATTAAAAGAGGTCATGAATAGTATTAACTACATTTTAAACTTTATATAATCCTTATAATTTTAGAATCCATATTATGAGTTTCTTAGTCATAATGCAAGAACAGATTCATTTTCAGTATTGCACTTTTATCAACTTTTGATAGTGAAACCTTTTTAAATACAATATTTTAAACTTTTTGACTAAATGGAGACATCAAAAAATTTAAAATGAAACATCCCAAGCTTCCACGGTACGCTTTCCTTTGAATAAAACAGTAGCGTGTGTTGTACGCAACGTCGAGTTTTAACACACACCACGACTAATTAAACTAGCAGTTGTGAATAGTAATACCTACTTTTTGAAATCATATATATTTTATATTTCAAAATGGACTTCATTTTTGGATTCGGAATATTGAAATTATCCTAGGGTGAAATTTTGGTACTTTTCGGATAACTTTTATATTTTGATGAATAGTGAAAATTACTAAATTTTAATTAAAAACAACTTTTTTAATCAAAATAATTAATAGTGATAAATTGTGAATTTGAGTGGTTTTAAAGTATATTTAGAATATATTTTTACCATTTAATATAATGTTGGTCATTGGACATAATTTTACAATTAAACCAAACATAAACAAGTGTCAATCTTTTGATAGTTATTACCTCTTAAAAACACGCTTTTTGTTTTGACAGCGGGAATTAATTTTAAATTAATTTCTGCCACTTCTGTGTTTTGAATTTAGAAAAATGGATTCCATATTTGGAATCAGGATGTCCAAATTGTGTAAATAGGTAACTTTTATTTTTAGACATTTTGAATAATTACTGTGGTAAATATTTTATTTACCATGGTTAAGGGTAAATCCGGTAAATAAGGGTTAAAAAAATAATATTATAATAATACAAAATTACCCTAAAACGTGTCCTAACCTTATTGGTGGACACATACCCGACCATGATCATCCTTGGGTCAATTTGGGGACCCCTTGGAGCCACTTGTATGTGGTAGGGACACTTTATATTAATAAAGTTAAAATAAAAATAAAAATGGCATAAGCTTACATCCTTTAGAAGAACAATTTTTACATAGGGTTATACAGGTTGGATTTTCGATTATAAATATTCATTAGAAAGATAAAATGATTTCCTACATAATGATATTTTATTTATAATTTTTAGACATTAAATAATTTATTTTATTTATGACACAATGATGATGCAGTAATTACTATAATAGTGAAAAATTAAAATAATTGATATTATAAATACCCAAATAAATATAATATGAAACTTTTAATGAATTAAACTAATTTTATAGGATAATATGATATATTAGGATTGATTTAATTGACTTTGTTCGAAGTAATCAATCTGTTATGAGTTTCACAAAAATCAACTATTGAATAGTGTCAAAATTGACATAAAAGAGTTCTTAAAACAAATATTATATTATTAATTGATATTAAATTCCTAAAAATCTAAGGTTCGGCCAAGAGACTTATATTATGATAGGTTAATCATTAATGGACCACTTGGGGGTCGATTGGATGTATATAGTAAGTTTATTAACCATATAATATAAAAATACAAAGAGACATTGTAAAAGTGAAACTAATTAACTTAGAGTTAATACTTAAAGATAAGGATAATATAAGTACCCAAACCTGTCTAAATTCTATTGGTTGAGTTTTTTTCGACCTATCCCCACCTTAACCTTTGAATAGTCAATTTTGGAGCCATTAGAAACCGAATATGAATTTATTATAAATTAATATTTCTAACTTTTCCAAAGGTGCCCCTCACCCCTCTTATAAAAGGGCACTCCTCCTTCTCATTTCTTCACACCTTCAAAGCCTTTTGGTTCGGCCAAACTCTGCCCAAATACTCTCCCAACATCCCTCACTACAACCTAGAGGCCTTAGTTTGATAAGAAAGCCAACCTAAGGAGCCCTTTTGATCAAATCAAAAGGAAGAACCCGAAGAAGAGGTAATGATTTCACCACCCTTTTCTAAGTTCATTTCTTCTTCCACTTCTTCTTCCTTTGTTCTTACCATTCTGAAATAATAACTCCAGTATCTCACATATACTGTGATGTTATTATAAATATGGTACAATCATATTCAGTATTCTATCCACCCTTTGAATAACATGTCACCATACGTGCGTACGTACGGCTTACCGTCTCCACGTCGTGGTGTAATTGTTATTCAATATAATATTATTTGGATGGGTATAATAATGATGTGTAACTCATGTAAATAATAAATATAACATGTTAATGATTCTGTATATATGATATACCATCCATTTATATATTATTTTAATATCAAAAGAATGATATTGTTGCTCGTGCGTACGTACGGACTACCGTCTCCACGAACGCGATGAGATTCATTCTCCATCGTATCCATTCAAGTATAATTATCATTTGATGATTTAAAAATGATGTTTAAGGACTTTATATCATTCTGGATATGAATAAGATACAACAACCATGGCTTATGTAACAAAACATATAAAAGAAAATGAGTAAGTTAACTCCAGAAACGACGATAATTCTAAGATATTATTAACAAATCAATGTTAAAAGATCATATATGATATCATATTAATATATATGATTCTTGTATAATTTAATAACAACTATTTCACCATTATACAGGAGGTTAACCTACCCCAACCAAGGAAAAGTACAAGGTAAGGGTTATTTCACAATCTCTTCTTTATCCGAGGTTGTTTATACGTAATAATCTACTGGGATCTCGTTATCATCCACATCCATGTTTCTTCAAAATGTATTTCAAAACATTTTTACTATTTACAAGAATATGGGTTAAAGTCATTTATACCCTTGTTTGACTTTTTATAAGAGGTTTATAAAGGAATCTTTCCGTCATTTTTAAAACAAGGTCCTTTTTAACCTTTTCGATAGAATTGAGGTAAGAATGTTTTTTTTAACTTATACGGCGGGTGCGGTTATTTTACGCCGTTATAAAATCTTCAAAGATTTCCTTACAAGCTTATAAGAATATTTTCAAAGAAAATGTTTTATTTTATATGGATCTTAAATGGTTTCAAAATGAAAGGAGATATTTCTTTAAAAAGAATTTTGATTTCATCTATGTCAACATCCTTTGATGGATTTTAAGATTATTTGAAGTTGATTTATTATGATACAAAACTTCTATATTGTATTGAAGGTTTTGTGATATGTTTGACTATGGATGTGCTATTTTTATACCATTCATAGTTTATGGTGAAATTATTGACATTTCGTATGCTAGTTTTAATACGAATGTTTATTTTATGTTTAAACCTTTTCATATGGGAATGCATTGGACTTAATAAGTGACGGGTGGAGCCCGCTATAGCTCCTCGATGCATCGGTAGGTCTCATGAGACAAACTAGTGTCTTGGCACAAGGCCTTGACAAAATCTTATTTGTAGTCTTGGAACGAGGCCTTGGCTATGTGGTTATGATAGTCTGGCATTATGCATTCCAACATTATGAAAGTGGTTATTGATATTGCATGTGATTATTCGATTAGTAGAATATCCATGTGAATAAGTAAATGGCATTATTTCATTTTTATTTTTGCCATACTATGTTGAAGTTCAATTTTAAAAGGCTTTTGTTTTAGTAATTCATTTCCTTAAATGTTTATGCTTATTATGAATGTTCCGCTATATTGTTATCCTTACTGGGCATTTGAGCTCACCCCTTTTCTATGTTTTATTTTTCCCAGGTAGTGAAGAAGTAAATTATGAATGACTTGCAGGGATATTATGAGGGGTTAATAGTGTGGATATGAAGACTTTGTTGTTGTAGTAGTTTTTTCACTTTGAAATGTAATGTAAAACTTTATGATTATATCTAGTGTTTCCAAGGCTACTAAACTAATCGGTCTTTCGAGATTTGATCTTTCTTGTGATCATGCCAATGTTACGAAGTAATGCACCGACTCTGGGTAGCTGGGGTCGGGGCGTTACAGGGGAGAAATGGATAAATTCAATTTGGTTCAATGAGGGATATAAAATGTGTGGAGAATGAAAAGAGAAATTTAGTGAGATACAAAGGAGTGTGAATGGAGTTAGAACAAACAAGAACACAATTCAAATCTTCACACATGTTTTCTATAATGAGCCTTGATCACGTAGACTTAGAGTGATGGATGAGTTGTTTCTTGCGTATCTGGTTTTGATGTGTTGTTTGAATAATGGTGATCTATTGAATTTATCAGCAGATTTCCAACAAACCCAAAGGGGGAGATTATTGGATCTAGGGATATTCTTTACTGAAAATAGAGTTTGGTTTGTGTTTGTTTTCAATACTTCCATGGATGAAAAAAAGAGATTTCAAGGAAAGGCATCATAAAATTCAAGATGAAATCAGTATTGAAGGTGGCATCATTTCCCAGTGTTTTCCAAATTTTTGGGGTCCAAAATTTGGAAGTTGGATTTCAACGTGCAAAGTGGGTTTTCTTGGAGGACTTTTTAAAATATGGAAAAGGCATGAGTTTTGAAAATATGGGATTTGGGAATTGCGTTTCATGAAGACATAAAGTGTTCTAACAGTGTGCTTCACGATTACAATGGTCTTCGTGATCAGAGACATAGTTTTCCATGATTACGAGTTTCAGAGCTTTACAGTCATTAATGGAATGCTTTCCAAATTTGATGGGAACCACGAATGAAATTGATGGAAGACTCCATGATGATGATGAGATTTGAAAATAGACGATTTCCCTAGTTCTCTATGAAGGTATGAGTGTTGCAAAGATGTGCTTGATGATCTGAAAAATCCACAAAGAGGTGGTGAAGCTTCGCGAATGGACAAGCCTATAAATATGAGGCTACCCCTCTTCATTTTTATCGAAGTTTTGATGAAAAATCTGGAGATGCATTGAGTTCATGAAGAACTTCACGAATCAGGCTATCTATGCGAGCTGGTGCATCGTGAAGAGACTTTTAGTCTTAACTGATGCCCATGATTTTGTTAAAAGGGTACTATGCTTTGATGAGGTATTCCGCGTTGACTCAGTGAGTTTCATGAATATTTTTCTGATAAGGCTACAAATCTTCATGAAGACAGATAGTTCTACGAAGGCTAGGAAGCTTTGCGAAGACATATAGTTCTATAAAGGCTAAGAAGCTTCGTGAAGGCAGTTTGTTCCGCAGAGGCATGGGTGCTTCACGAAGGAGTGTGGTTCGCAAAGGGGTTTTGCGAAGGGTAGTTTTGAACATTTAGTTTAAGGGGATAAGGATTTAAAAGAGAATCAACTCAGGTAAAAGGTGCAAGAAGAGTCTCATGCTAAGTCATATAAAAAGACTTTATGCCAAATCATTGAAGCGACCTTTAAGTCAATAAAATGAGTGAGACTTCACCCAAGGCAGTGAGCTAGGGGGAGTCAACAAAAGTGATCTGATAGAAGCTATGAGCTATCCCTTAACCTTTGTAATGGTAGTGTTCCTGGGACAGTGTTACTGTTCCCAAACCTTTATAATCCATAGCTAGTGATGATTAGTGGAATTTGGTATGACCGACACATTGTCGGCGTATTCTCCATGGACGTAGTCCTTATTGGTGAACCAAGTAAAAGTGTTGTGTGGTATCTTTTCTTGTGATTGTTTGATTACTATTCCTATCTATCATATAGGTTTAACAAATTCTTACCAATGTGGGAACATGATCCATCACTTTAGAAGAAAAAGTCGACACCTTGATTCACCCCTCCCCTCTCATGGTGTTCTAGGGTCCTACAATAAGTCCAACACCAACCTTCGAATTAACAGATATGACCGCATATGTATTAATCTTGATAAAACCCTCTAGGAGAGGGTCTAGTTAGGATAATTCTGATGATGATAACCTAACGAGGGCCTCACATAGTTCATATTCCAGCAATTCATCCATCCATTTCCCCCCTCGATCCAAATACGATATTGGGTCACCTTTATTTGGAAGATATACTCATTTATTCCAATCCAAATCAACCAAAAAATTGTGAAAATTTGCCCCACCACATTTGGTTCCAACAATGATGCCTATTTATTGAGATTTTGGATCAACCCAACTGAATGATCAAAGTAAATTTTAAAATCCGGTTCCCATTACCTCCACACCCCTTCCACCCCATGATAAAAGAGAATTTCATGCACCAGTGATTCCACATCTTGGAGGCACAAAGGACAACTATCATCCTCCATAAGATGTCATCTAACCAAGAGATCACAGTTTGGTAGACAACTGGCACAAACCTTCCACTATTTTTTTACTTTGGGTGGAGATGTGAGCAACCAGATCATCCTATAGCAATCAACCTGATGGGTCTGAGCCAAACCATGAACTCACATTTTGTAGCCTGAGCAAAATGAGTACCTCCCAGAAGATTCCCCCATCAAGAAAATCTGATCAATGCCTATTCTTGAAATGAGAGAAATAATTAAGATGAGATTACTATCAACCTCATAAACCAGCTTCAAATATTTCCTCGATCCCAGTCCTCCAACTAATCATTGATCAGATCATGCACCCTTGCATTTTCAAAGCCTGAAACATTAGTCGAAGAAATATTAAAATTTTCACCATTTTCCAGCCACATATCATTCCAAACACTAACATTATTCCCATAAGCAATCCTCTAAACACAACCTCTCTCAAGAAGAGATTTAGCACCCCATATTCTTCTCTATAAAAAACCTGGCTACAGTCCTAGCTGGGCATGCAAATAGTCAGAGTGAGGAAAATATTTTGCATCCAAAACCTTTGAGAAAAGTGAATTTGGATTGGAGAGGAGTCACCATACTTGATTAACCAAGAGTGCATAGTTAAACCATTCGAGATCCCTAAATCCATTCCCTCCATGGTACTTAGAGACACAAAATTTCTCCCATGACATCCAATGGATGTGATGTTTTCTATTGTGGGATCCCCACCAAAAGTTAGCCAACTGAGAATGGATTTGATCAACTAGAGATTCTAGAAATTTAAATAATGAAAAAGAATAAGATGAGATTTCTTGGTCCACTGACTTGATGAGAACTTCCTTCCCCTCAGAAATATTTATACTAGACCATAAAGAAAATCAAATTTTCCACCCTATCCATGATTGAAGCGAACACATGGTTCTTTGATCTACTAATAACGGTCAGGAGGCCCGGGTATTTAAGATGCTTTTGGACCAGAGGAAATCAACACACCCATTGTAATTCCTCCATCTTTTCTTGTACCATTTTCTTACTAAAGGGTAATTCTTAATTCAAAGTGTTAATAAGTTTCCCAAAATCACTTTCATACAGTTTAATGATTTTTATAACTGAGTTACACTCTTGTGGGGTAGAATGAGAAAATAAGAGACTATCATCTGTGATGAAGAGATAGAGATAGGGGGACATTTTGGCATACCTTCACACCATGGATAGCTCCTTTATCCACTAATTTCAAGAGATGATGAGAAAAAACATCAGCCACCAGAATGAAGAGATAAGATGAGAGTGGAACCCCTTACCAAAAACCTCTTGAGGGCCTAAAACTCTCTAAGGGGGGCCCATTAATATTAATCCTGAAAGAAATATCCATAACACAGTTCCGGATATTAATGATTCATTTCATCCCAAAGCCCAACCTAGAAAGAATAAGTTGAAGAAGAGGCCATTCGACTCAATCATAAGATTTCATCATATCTAATTTCATTTAAATAATTCCTTTTTTAGAAGATGGAAAAATTTTCATAGAATGAAATAATTTATACACAAAGGATGCATTGTCAATGATAGACCACTTTGGGAAAAAAGAACCTTGATTTTTAATAACAAGTTGAGGGAGTCATTCCCTAAGTCTGGCCACAAATATTTTAGAAAAGATTTTGTAAAAAACATTGTACACACTGATTGGGTGAAATTCCTTAATTTTATATGGGCACTATGTTTTTGGGATGAGTGTAATAAGAGTTTCATTCATGGAATCAAGAGAAGATTTTCCTAGCCACATCTCCTTCATCAAGGTCACCACATCAGGCCCTACAATATGCCAAAAGTATTTGAAAAATAGTACATGAAACCTATCAGGACCTAAGTCCTTTGTAGAGTGAATAATATGGAGTCCCCCAAGAACTTCATCATCAGAAATATCTCTCTCCAACTTACAGTTCATATCCTATGTGACAATTTTCAAAATACAGTTAGTCAGACATACAAGAGTGTCAATACCTTCCATTTTATAGAGGTTACTAAAAAATTCAGAATAATGGAGTGAATATTAGTGTTATCATTAAAAATCCTCCTAGTATGATCCTCAAGTTGATCAATGTGGGCTTTCCTTCTCCCTGCAAATGATTTTTTTGTGAAAAAATTTGTATTCTAGTCACCATACCTAATATGGAATTCTCTTTCCATCAGGAAGACAAATATCTCATTCTCCCTCAGTGCCACATTATGATTCTTTTCTAAAAAAGAGATATCCCTAATAATATAATCACAACAAGGAATAGTGTGAAGTATCTTCAAACAATTTTCTACAACATTAACGCGTCTGTCAAAATCCCCAAATTGATCTAAACTTCATTTCTATAAACAGAATGTAGTATTAAAAATATTGGAGGTAATGAAACCATTTTGTGCTTTCCAAGTTAATTTAACCACCTTCTCATAGTTACCTTATTGGAGCTAAAAAAGTTCAAAGCGAAAGGTACGCACATGCCTCCTATTTTCCCATTGAGAGAACTTCAACAAAATGATTGGATAGTGGTTGGAAGAAACCGAAGGATAATGAACAATAGAAGAAGTGTGGAAGAGATATTTCCATTCATATATGCCAATTAATCTATCCAATTGTTTAGAAATACAATTCTCCATTGATCTGACCTAATTCCATGTAAACAGAGAGCCAAAAAACCGGAGATCATGAAGAGAATCTAACATAAGAGAATTCCTAAAATATTCCAAACCAGCTCCACTCTTCAAGCACCCCCTTATTTTTTATTGATAAAGAAGGACCTCATTGAATTAGTCACCAACTAGAAGAGGGATGTGAAGAGAGTTCCAAAATCAGTTCAATAAGTTCCAAGACTTATTTTTATCTTTACACCCAGGCTGCCCATAAAATCCAACAAAAGACCGAGGTGGAGAAATTGGAATGACAACTTTCACAGCAATGTGATTACTCAAGAAGTTAGTAACCTGAGCACCCATGTACTCTTTAGAAAGAATTCACAGACCACAAGAGTGTCCCTATCTTACCACGAGAAAGACATTCATAAATCTAATCTTCAAAGCCAAGAGACCTGCATCATTATTATCCAACATAGTTTTGGATAGAAAAACTATGCCAGGTCGATATTTTGAACTCCAGTGATGGAGAGAACAAACTGTTCGAGGGTTACAAAGTCCCCAATAGTTCCAACATAAGATTTTCATTACACTAGGAGGGGTTGGGACACACCTGCCTCTGCCTTTTCCATTTCATAGAACCATCCATTACCCACCGCTTTCCACATATTTGGAAGGCTCTCCATTATTTGACCATACTCCAAGCTTTGTTTGTGCTCCCCAGGCAGTGCGGTGGATGGATTACCACCCATACCCTCTCTAATTTGGATTCTCCAGGTCTGATGTATTTTATAACCTAACGACGTTAACCCAACCATATCATCCCTATATTGGGAGATGATAATTGAGGAGTCATAACCTGGAGGGAGAACTAGGTCTGGGGGTTCAGCGTAGAAAAGGTCCAATCCAAACCCTAGGTCTGGTGGTTCCTTACATCATGGATTCTTCCCAACCGATGGTAAGGACATGTCCTTTTTGAAGGCTAAGACCCTGGTTGAGACTAAATTTAGAACCTTCCCCTGACTGTCTTTCTTTCTCTAAAATCGACCAAAGCCTCTTTTCTACACAAATTCACACCTTCCTCCCCCTAATCCACTTAAACTCAAGAAAAAAACTCTAGTGGCCCAAGCATGATGATATTATTGAGATTAGGTTCATACTGCTTAATAAATGCCTTTTCAAGTCTATCTCGATCTTTTTGTTTTTCAAACTCAGGAACAAAAGTCATTCCTACAGTTTTTTCATGGATCCAGGGGCTATACTGCATAATAACATTACCTTGTTTATTCACTTTGTTAAAATCAAAATCATTTTCTAAATTTCCAATACACCTACAGAAGAAGCAGAAAATTGTGAGATTTTCTAATTCAAAGGATATCCAGACGTTATAATCCTCTACTGACAAGAACAATCCCCTTATTAGAGGCTATGAAACATCAACCAATGCTCTTCTTCAAACAATCGGTCCCCAGTGAATTGGATCAGACTGATCCCATTCCAAAAATTTACCAATACCACCTCTAATTTCATGACATAACTTGTTCAGTTCAACCATGAAACAGAATTCATTTGATACATATCCAGAAAGGTGAGATAGTTAGATTAATTTTTTGAATATCCTCTCTGCTTTTTAGGTCCTCCATTAGGATGATCTGGTTATCAAAGGACCATGGCCTACCTTTGAGAACCTTTTCTTTGTCTTTTTCATTAAAAAATTCAGACACAAGAAAGCCATCTCCCACTTATCTTATGGAAACACCTTCCTCCAATTTTCAAACATTTTTTAGTGTTTTTTAGTGCTCCCAAATTGATGGACCGTTTCTATGTAAATTTCACAAAAATCAGTAGAGAAATGCAATGTGAAAGAAATGCATCTTCATTATTATGGGCTAATATTGTCCATTTATTCTTATCTATCAATGAATTATTCTTCCAACGAGTCAGCAGATCTAATTCCATGACTTTTTTTCAGTGGATTAGAGGAAATCCAAGGAAAAATAATTACAAACCAAGCCTCCACATGAAATACCAAGGAAAGCACAAAACAACATAGGCCAAAACCGTATGCGGTCACAAACCTATGTGGGTACCACCATCTGTGTGTGCATAACACTATAGACACCCCTTAACACCTCATACCAAGACCTACATGAGACAATCACCTATAGGTCCAGCACAATTGCGCTCAACCTACTATGCGAGACCACCCTATGTGAGTAGCACCAATGTGTGAACACCCCTTGTGATCCTGACCTTTGCGTGTCTAACCCTGTGTGGAAAACCCGCAAAACATGGGATGAGAAACCCAGGGCGGTAATCCAGAGGTGAGTGAATTCCAACTCATGATCGAGGAACCGCCATGCCAGTTATGAACCGGGATCCTCGAATCAAAATCATTGATCAGAACAGATGAATATCCACAAAGAAAATCACCGAATCAGATCCAGATCTATAGGTCGGGGGGGAAATCGCTAGATTATGACCCATATATGCAACCAAGGAGGCCAGACTAGTGAATTGAAGATGGTGGAGGGCCGAAACCATCGATATGAGGAAGACCACCCACAATAAGACCGCTCTGAAGATTTAATGATCTGGAAGAAACCCAAAAGACAAAGCATGACTTAAGGAGACCATTCGAAGAAAGTCACCTCATCCAGAGATCTGTAGGCTGAGAGGATCCCAGAGTGATGCCACCACTGCAAGCTCACCAGGAAGCCACCAAAACCCTAGGATGACCTAGGAAGGAGATCTATCTAGTGAGAGAGAATTATTTTATATTGATTTTTTAAATTGAAAATGATATCATAAAAAATGAAAATCCTTACATATATTTTATGTTATAAAAAATTTGTTAAAAGTAAAATAAATATGATATTGGAAAAAACTCTTTCAATTTTTTATTATAAATGCAATTTATGTAACCTACCAAATGTGATAAATTGAATATATATATTTTTTATGAAAAATATAATGATATTTTTAAGATCATCCCAAATGGATGCTATCTTTGTGTGAAAACTCTATTTAGCTGTGGGATGGGTGCTTCAACGTACGTCTTCCCAACAAGAAAATGGAATTTTCCTATAGCGCAACTCCAACGTTTTTCTATAACGAAACACCAAATTTAGTGTTGCACTGTAGGTACTTTATCCCCTTTTTCATTTTATGTTTTTTAATTTATCTTCTATTTAATTAGTAATCACCAATGACATCCACATCCAAAGAACTAGGGTTCAAATCACAGGGCTCAGTGATTTATGGTATAGGTGATGACACAAGTGATGAAATAGGACGCTAGTAACATAGGCAGTGATGCAAGGTAGTGACACAGGAGTGGAAAAATCAAGGATACACACCAATGTAATGGCCTTCTGGCCATTGGGTCTTTAGGCCAATCAATGTAATGGGATTTCTATGGAGTGAGTCTAACCCTTAGAGGGGGTATGACCTATCCTTTCACCCTAGGGGTGTATGTGTTATTTTCATAGATTGTAACACTGAGAAATTTTATTATTATAATTTACTAAAAAACAAAAAATATTCAACCACTCTATTTTCACTATCATTAATCACGTGATATTCAGTGCTGATTTTTATCAGAACTAAACAAAAAGTGTTGACAAAAGAGAGGGAAATTTTATCAGAGTTAGTTAAAATCGTAGATAAACAGATCTTTTATCAAAACTAAAAAAGTGCTGACAAAAGACAACCTTTATCACTGTTTTTAGCGCTGATAAAGAAGACACTTTATCTGTACTTTTTTTAGTGCTGATAAATGTTCTCCTTATTAACATTTTTTAGTGATGATAAAGGTAGGCATCATAAAAAAATTATAAACATTTAAATATCATTTTTATTATATAAATATATTTATATGGATATAGATATGATATATTTGATTAATAAGATTTATAGAATAAAAAATGTGTATTTACACTCAATATATAATAGATTTAGTAAAGAATGATTTATAAAATAATTTAAAATTAATATTAATTAAGAATTGACTAATTAGTATCATTTAATAGATTTCTAACACCAATTTGGTGATAAAAGAAATTAATAAACCAACTAACATCTTAAGTGAAGTTGAAAGTAGAAATTTAACTTTAAACATTGTAATCTTTTGATCCAGTTATACGTTTTGACTTTACCATATACCAAATCGAACCCTATGAAGACATCCATGTCGTGTTGAACTTTAAAAGGTAAAAAATTTCTAGAATGACTTAAAAACAATTTTTTTATTTAGAATAAATAATTTTTGAATATTCAGTGGAATTTCAACTTCATTTAAGATGGTCTTTTTTTAGTGGAGACTGCATTTATTCATAGGACCTACATTCATATAGATATTATGGTTTTGAAATTTTATCATTTTTCATATTGTTGTGTTATTTATAACTAAACATATACATTGTGGTGGTCAACCCAACCCGAAGGCCTTTGATATATTTATTTCATTTTCTCAAATAATCCCCCTTTTATCGGTTGATGAGAAACCCTAACATGACCAGTAGTCCTAAATACAGAAGACCCATGTCATGATCCAAAGGCCCATGACATAATTCCAAATACCGGAACCGAAGGACTAAGACCCGAATACACAAGAACTGCCCCTCCCCAACATATACATCATTGAATTCATTTAGCTCCCCCCTCACACATGGATGATCAATTAGCATTACCCCATGTAGAGCTGCACAATGCTTGGAATCGACGACACTTTTCATTCTCTCTCATCCTTATAATATGGTTAACTCTTCTATTTTGGGATGCCACTTTCTCTGAATCCTTATCTAGAACATTGTCAAGTGCGATCTAGCTTGGCTATTTCTTGTTCCTTTGTGGCCCAGAGGTCTGGTGGCCCAAGGGTCTATAGTGTCCCGAAGGCCCTGTGGCCCGAAGGCCCTAAGACCCGTAGACCAAAAATGGTGTCTTGAAAACCCAAATCAGATGAATAGTTCCAGCTTCTATAGAAATACATAGTATCTACTACAATGATTCTACAATACCTCAAAAATATACCCCCACTCGGATTTGATCATGGGGTTTTCAGATGTCAAACAAGAGCCTCTATCACTCAAGTACATACTCATTGGAAATATAAAAAATATATACATATTTTTATATATTAACATATAAAAAGATTAATTATATATATAAATATTTAAACATATTTACATGTAAAATATATTTTTAAACATATGAACTGTAACACCCCAAAATTCTGAAATAAGAATATTGTATTTTATAGCGCGTATGACAAGAAACACCAAGCGTGTAACAGAATATAATATCCCAAAACTTTAGAATATATTTACTATTTTAAATAAAATAAATATATGATATAGTTTTAAATGAATGTGATACCAAGTTAATGTACGTCGCACGTAACAATGAGTTTCTTTTATGGCTTGTGTTACATGAAAGACCAAGTTTTACTGAATAATAAAGTATTATTAAAATATTTTTAATTAATATAATAAGATATAACCTAGATATTAAATTAGAAGTTATGAATAGTGTCAAATAACTTATAAAAATATATGGTTTACAAAAATATTAAATTAATTCATTGGTTACTAATTAATTAGAAATGAATATATGAACTAATTGAATATAAGTGGAATTTTTTTATAGAAAACTATTTTTATGATGAAAAGAGTGGTTTATTCTAATAAATTAAATTAATTAGTGAGATATATTAATGTAATATATATATATATATTAAATATTTAATAAAATATTTTTATATTCATCTAATAAATTTTATAGATATGATATAAGAATAAACAAAATATTACACATAAAAACCAATATTTTTCTTAGGGAACCTTTACCATCTTTTAATGGATAACCTATTTTAAATCCAAATTTTGGAACTTTTAAAAATATTATATGTTAAAATAAACTTAATCTTTAAAAAATTAATATAAAAATTAGGTTAGGGTGAATTCTTGGTATTTTTCTATGAAGTTTCATTTTTTAATGAATAGTGAAAAATACTGAATTTTAACTCAAAACTGCATTTTCATATAATTTATTTATAAGGTTAAATTATATTTTTATTATTTTTAAAGATTAATTAGATAAATTTTATATAATTTAAATTTTTTTGGTTATTGGAATCAATTTCACTTTGAAATTGGATTTAAAAACATAACAAATTGTTTAACATTATTACTTTAAGAACTCGTATTGTCATCATGTGTACGAGATTAATTTTTTATTAATTTATTCCACTTATGTGATTGTAATTTGGATAAATTTATTCCATATTCAAAATTATAATAATTTATAATGTATAATGAGTCCAACATATTTTTTTACCAAAAATATGAGTGAAAGTGATTAAAATTAATTACAATGATTAAAAGAAAAATTAACTTAACAAGGGACTAAACCTTAAATGTAAGGGAAAAAATGACCTATAAAGTTTTAAAAATTCAATTTGATGGACATATTTCCACCCTATACTATATTTTCTCAACATTTGACCATTATTGGTTCCACTTTCAATGAAATAAACTGAGGTGAAATCCCCCTTTCCAAAATTTACAAGAGCCACTCCTCCTCCAATATAAAAAGACACTCAAGCCTCCCACTTCATCAAAACTCTCAATACACTTTTGATCAAAACATATCTACTCAAATATATCTTCAAAATTCCCACCCAAATACGAGAAGCCTCTCTTTGGGCATAATTACATCCAAGTAAGCTTTTTTGGTTTAAACCAAAAGGAGTGACCCGATTAAGAGGTAACTTCCTTCCTCAAGACCTTCAGTTTTATTTCCATTCTTCACCCCCTAAAATATTTCTTATTCCATGATAATATAATAAAAATATTATCCTATATATAGTGAGATGTTTTTATATTAAGGGTTTGACCTAAAATTGCACACACTTCAATCTAATGGGTAATGAACTTACCATTCACGTGTACGGCGAACTACCACCTCACGAAATGACATCTTTTATTTTTCATTTAACACATTTAATAGTCATACATTAGGATTTACATGATTTTTATATATGATATATAAAATATTTATTATTTATTTATTCTTCTTAAATTCTTTAATGACACATACCTTTATACTTTCCATTTTTTTGTAATTACGATAACATCATTTGTGGAAGTGTGGACTACCGTCTTCTCAAAGCGATGTGATTCATTCACGCTATACATGGAACATATTTCAGATGATTTTAATAAACCTATGTTTCATACATGAAATTAATATTATAATTGAATAATAATATACATATGTATCATTTACTTTTTAGTTTTTTAATATGACAAAGAAATGTAAGTAGCGTTCGTGCGTACGTACGACCAATTGTCTCCATGAATGGTGAATTTCATTTCTTATATCCAAATATTATTGATTATTATATATATATATATTAGATATATTTTATATTTAAATCATGTTTTAAATTATGGGGATTATGAAATCATGATCTAATTAATAGGAGCAACAAATAACAAGTCAAAACTTACTCAAGAAACTAAGCAATTAACACCCGAAATAATGATAATAATGAAACTTAATAACAGATGGGTAATAGGATATTATAAGAAGATCACATATGATATCATAAATATTAATATGGTTCTAGTATAAGTTATTGATATGTTTAACACCCATATACATGAGATTAAATTATGTTCACCCAAAAAAGTAAATGCAAGGTAACAGATTTTCATCTCACTTTTTACATATGTGAGATAAATTTCATACTCACAACTTACTTATTTTGTGTGGTACATCTACTTTAAATTTTTATATATTATATCATTAATACTTTTATCTTCGTGGTATTTTAATCTTTTATTTATTTTTATTCCTTTATAAGGCTTATTATTTAAAATGTTTCAAATTGGTATGGGACACTTTGGAATGGTCAAATATTAATTTTCTCAAGAATAATTTTAAGGATATTTCATTTATATTCAAGGAAATTATATGACCATTTTTCAATAAACCCTTTAATTTTCCTCTCCTATTGTTATTCATAACCCATTTCAAGTAATAGTATCATATTTCCACTCTTTGGTACTCAAAATTTTTTAGAAAATGTTCTTATGAAAACATGACTTCATTTATCTCTTTAGTAGGAGAACCTGTTTTCTTATAAAAAACATATTTTCAAAAAAGGGTTTCAATTTTTTAACCATTCCAAAATGAATTATTAATGATATTTTTACCCTTTTTATGTTTTACCAATGTTTTCAATGTAATCTTCTTGTATCTTTCCAAACAAGTCATTTTTCTAACCTTTTACCGTGAAACAATATTGTTCTTGTTACCATGTACGACATGTATAGATTTACCCACCTTTTTTATTTGAACCTTCCTTTTCAATTTTAAAAGGTAAATTTTTAAATAATTTTTTAAAAAAGTGATTTTCAAAGAAAAGGATTTTAAAAAATAAAAAAAAAAGGGATATTTTTCTCAAGAATGTTTTTAAAATAGCTTTTATAGTATTTTTATTCACCAACGGTAAAAACCCTTTATTTATAATTCATTTGGGATATGTTTTATTAATACCATCCTTATTATTCCACTAGATAGTTTATGATTTATTTAGACATGAATAGTATTCACATTCACTTCCTTGATTCCTTTGTTTGTCCCCTTAAAATATTCAATTCTCATGATCATTGAACATTGAATTTCCCCTGAGTATCCATATCATTTATCATGGATATGTTTATTTCCTAAACCATATATCATTTTACATAAGGTGTTTACTTCGACATATATTTGATTATCTAGGGAAATATTGATAAATTTTTATTCTTTATTCCATATGAATATTTGTTAAGGCATATTGATTATTAATTAAATAAATTATTCAATATGAGGAATGATTTGGACATTAAATAATGGGTGGGCCCCATAATTTATTTATCACCTCAATGCATCGATAGATTCTCATGAGAAAAATAATTTTTGAAAATTAAATAGGTTTCTACCTGTAGTTTTAAACTGTCTGGAGAATGGATCTTGACAGTAAAAGTTTTCGTGTGCCTGAGACATGACTTCTAATAATTAAGAATTTACTTTATTTTTATTTAGTTATTATTTATCCATTAGATGTGTCATCCACATATCTATGGATGCATTTCATTCTCAGTTTTTTTAACTAAATGGATAATGTTTTTAGTTAATTAATTTTTTATATTGTTTATGTATTTCCTTCTCAGCTTATTGACTATATAGCACGTGTGTTTAGTTATTTACCTTACTATATTGATTATTCTCATTGATTCATTATTTCTTCCACTGTACTTTATCCTTACTGAGAATTTTATCTCACCCTTATTATGTTTCCTTTCCCCAGGAATCCAAGAAGTGCACTATAAAAGATATGAAGGATTATACTTGATGGAATAAAGTTATCCTTGAAATAAAAAAATTATTTTGTAATTAGTGTATTGATTTTTAATATAAGACATGTGTATATATTTGGTTTACCAATAATAATAAACTCTTTAGCCCATTGAGATTTGATTCCTTATAATCATGATAATGTAATGGTATCAGACACTGGCTCTGGGCTCTCTGGGTTCTGGTCGCTACATTTGGTATTAGAGGAAGTTTATTAGAAACTATGAGAACTAGATTTAGAAAAACATAAATTTGAGATAATAAACCTAAGGTATAATTTTAGGATAACTATAGAATAAAATCTTAGAATTTTGGTAAGGTAGATATTATGGGAGTCTTTTTAGCAATATATCCTTGTCTAGATACTACATGTAGACGTGGTTCTAGAACAGAGGTATCTAGGAGTAACAAATCTGACAAGGTGTGTCGGGTCTAACTCGGCATAACCTGGTACACAGTAACGAGCCTTACTGTGAATCTAGTTTGACACTATATGGGGATATTCTTAGGATAATTCACATTTTCTTTACAAACCATTAAGAAGGATTTTTACAATGAATAACATAGGTTAAACCTAAGGTGTTTTATATTGAAGATAATGTGTCATGATTTAGATATACTATAAATTATTATAAATTTTCTATGACTATTGTTACTCACACTATGATTTATGATTTGATTCAATGGTTGGTACCTAAAGAAGTTATGTTAATATTGACCATAAATGATAAGGTGGTGAAAATGAGAAACCAAATGTTGTGTTGATAGGAGTGAATGATATAATATTTATGTATAATTATTTTTCCCAAAATATGATTAACAACATATAAATTAAAAACACTTGAACTCACCAAAGAAGAGATGGATGGAGTTTTCTAAGTTCTCAAGTAGTGGAGACCATGGAGAGAAGAAGGCTCAATTTACCTCGAACAGGAAATGTAGAAGGAGACACCTAAGAAAGTGTCTCAATGGAATGTTTAAATGCATTATGTGTGGGAAAGAAGGAAATAATGAAAAAAAAATTTAAGGAATAAAGTAAGAGTGTGATGGAAGGAAATGAAACTCATCCTAATGAATCCTTTATAGTTTGTTTCCTTATGTATGGGGAACCTCAACATTACATGATTCAATTACCAATTCTAATGGATAAACTCTATACCATGGAAGGACCTATGTAGAAATAAATAGATGATGAATTTATGTATTGGTTTTGTATGGAAAATCTTAGTTAAATGGATATTTAGCGACTAACCTTTTATCAAGGATTTCCATCTTATATTAATTTAGTTTTAGAAAAGGAAAACTTGTATGTCAAGTGACAACCAATCACGTCCAACAAGGCTGTGGGTCTTTAGACTAGGACTGAAAGATGATAAAGGTTTCACACTAACCACTAACCTAGGAAATGTCTTGGTTAACATGTCATTGTTTTTAGTTAAACAATTTGATTAATAAATATTAATGATGAACCGATAGTGTTTCTTTTAATGTTTAGAGATTAATGTCTTAAGCATATCGGTTTTTTAGAATACTGAGAGGAAAATAGTTAGACTTGTCACTATTTTATTAACCTTACAATCCATTAATTGATTTTTTTTTTGTGCTTAAAAAAGGGGTTCATTCTAGGACATCCATTTCATGGAGTAAGGGACAAATTAGAATTTGATCGAAGCACAACCAAAAGATGAAATTGTTCTTATGTAATTGAAATGTATTAATAATATATATTTCCTTATATTCTTTGGTAGTAAAGCAGTTATTCAACATTAGGAAAATAATCAAAATAATCTATTTTCCTAATACCTTATTTTTTGTTGAACTAATGGTCTTCTAAATCATCACAGATTTATGGATTTGAGTCCCTCAATATTCCATTCATAATTCATTTGTTTTTTATTTTTAACCTTAATAACTCCCTATAAATATTAACTCTTTTCCTCCATGTACGTATCTCTACTTTCCACTAATGATATTATACTTAGAGACCTAGTTATATGTTATTCTATATGACACTTATACTTCCCATTCTCTCTTTTCCAAAGGATTTATTAAGAACGTTTATCACAATGTGGTATTTTGATATAGAAAATATCAAATAATTAATTACCAAGGTATAGTTTAGATTTTTAGGACATAATATAATTAATATGGGGAGAATGTGACACCCCAAAATTCTAAAATAAGAACATTGTATTCGATAGTGGGTATGACACGCAACACCAAGCATGTAAGGGAATATAATATCCCAAGAATTTATAATAAATTTAATATTTTAAATAAAATAAATTTATGATATATTTTTTAATGAACATGATACTGAGTTAGCATATGTTTCACACAAAAACGATCTTCTTTGACGGCTTGTGTTACACACAAGACTGAGTTTTACCAAACAATAATATATTATTAAAATATTGTTATTTAATATAATAAGATATAACCTAGCCATTAAATTTTCAGTTATGAATAGGATTAACTAACTTTTGAAAATATATGGTTTACACAAATATGAAATGAATTCATTGGTTACTAATTAATTATAAATGAATATACGAACCAATTGAATATAAAGGGAATGTTTTTATAGAAAACTATTTTTTTGCTCATAAGGGTATTTTATTCTAAAAAATTAAATTAATTAGTGATTGATGTTAATTTAATATATATATTAATTATTCTATAAAATATTTTGATATTCATCTAATAGATTTTATAGGAATGAGATATGAACAAACCCAATATTACACATAAAAACCTATATTTTTATTAAGGCGCTTTTATCACGTTTTAACGACAAACCTATTTTAAATACCATTTTGGAACTTTTATAAATCATATATGTTAAAATAAACAAAATATTTTAAATAAGAACATAAAAATTAGGTTAGGGTGAATTCTTGATATTTTCTGTGAAGTTTTATTTTTTAATGAATAGTGAAAAATAATGAATTTTAACACAAAAATTATTTTTCTTATAATTTATTTATAAGTTTAAATTATATTTTATATTTTTTTTCATGATTAATTAGATAAATTTTACATCATTTAATACAATTTAGGCCATTAGAATAAATTTCACTTTGAAATTGGATATAAAAACATAGCAAACTTTTGAACATTTTTACTTTAAAAACTCGCATTATCGTCCCATCCACGGGATTAATTTTAAATTAATTTTTGGAAATTCTTTGATCATAATTTCAAAAAATGGATTCCATATTTGAATCAGAATAATATATAATTTATAATAATTTCATCTTATTTTTTTACCAAAATATTAGTGAATGCGATTAAAATTAATTACAACGATTAAGAGAAAAATTATCTTAATTATGGGCCAAGCCTTAAACTTAAGGGCCAAAATGACCTAGATACTTGTAAAAAACCCATTGGATGGACATATTTTGAACCTATCCTCAATTTTATCTACTATTTTCCATTATTTTATCCACTTTAAATGGGACAATGTAGGTAGAATTCTATTTTCCAAAATTTTCAAGAGTGCCACTCCTCCACTATAAAAGAAACTAATGCCCCCCACTTCCTCACATATCTAAAGCCAATTTTCCTCAAATAAGATCTAATAAAATAGATCTTAAAAATAAATCCCATAAACCTAGAAGCCTTAAATTGGGTATAAACTCATCCAAGTAATCCCTTTGGTTCAAACTAAAAGGGGTTACCTGATTAAGAGGTAACATCCTTCCTCAAGATATTTAGTATTATTTCCATTCTCAACCCCCTAAACTATTATTATTCAATAGTTATATAATAAATACTATATCATAAATATACTAATATGTTTTAATATTATTTGTTTGACTTAAACTTATACACACTTCCATCTAATGGGTAATGAACTTACTGTTTATGGGTACAGTGAACTACCGCCTCACGTAACGACGACGTCCATGTTTTCCTTTACCACCTTTAATGGTTAGGAATTATGATGGAAAAACTATTTATATATGATATATATTATATTTATTATGTATTTATTCTTCTATAATTATTTTATAACACATACCTTTATACTTTCAATTTTTTGTAATTACGATAACTTCGTTTGTGGAAGTGTGGACTACTGCCTCCTCAAAGTGATGTGATTCGTTCATGTTATACATGGAACACATTAATGATGATTTTAATAAAATTATGTAAAATATATTAAATTAATATTATACTAGATTTATAATATACATATTTATCATTTACTTTTCATTCTTTTTAATATGACAAAGAAATGGTAGTAGCGTTCATGCGTATGTACAACCCACTATCTCGATGAACTATGCATTTCATTTCTTATCTCCAAATATTATAGATTATTATAAATAAATATATAATGGATATATATGATATTTAAATCATGGTTTAAATTATTAATATTATTAAACCATGATATAATTAATAAGAAAAAAACATGTAAAAACTTACTTGAGAAGCTAGGTAATTTACACCCAAAATAGTGAAAATAATGAATATTAATAAAAATGGTTAATAAGATATTATAATAAGATAATTTATGATATCATAAATAATAATATGGTTCTATTATAAGTTACTTACATGTTTAAATCCCTTATACAGAAGGTTAAAGGATGTTCAACCAAAAAAGGAAACGTAAGTTAAAGGATTTTCATATGACTTTTTACATATATGAGATAAATTTCATATTCACCTCTTAATTATTTTTCATGATGTATCTAATTAACCTTTTTTTACATTATACCATTAATACTTTTATATTTACTAAATTTAAAATCTTATTTTAATTTTTTTCCTTTATAAGGCTTATGATTTAAAATGTTTCAAAGTGGTATGGGACACTTTGGAAAGATTAAATATTATTTTCCTCAAGAATAATTTTAATAACCTTTCATTTCCATTAGATGAAATTATATAAAAATTGTTCAAATAAACCTTTAATTTTCATCTAATATGGTTATTCATGACCTATTTCAAGTAATAGTACCATTTTCCCACTCTTTGGTACTCAAAATGTTTTAGTAAACATTTTTAAGAAAACCTGAATTCAATTCTATCTTCACTCGGAGAACCTATTTTCCTCTACAAACCCTATTTTCTAAAAAAAATTTAAACTTTTAAAAAATATTTATTAAATAAAATTTTACCATTTTTTTCTTATACCAATGTTTTCAAAGTAATATTCTTGTCACTTTCCAAACAAGGCATTTTCTAACCATTTACCATGTGAAAAGAACTTTCATTTTACCTCATATGACATGCACAAATTTACCTACCACTATTTATTTGAACCTTTATTTTCATTTTTAAAAGGTTATTTTATAAAGAAAACATTTTTAAAAGTGATTTTCAAATAAAAGGATTTTCATAACATTTTCAAAATAAAAAGGATATTTTCCTCAAGAATGTTTTTAAGATATCTTTTATAGTATTTCTATTCATCAATGAAAAAACCCATTATTTCTAATCAACTTGGGATATGTTATATTGATACAAACATTATTATTTCTCTAGATGGTTTATGATTGATTTGGCCAAGGATAATACTCTCATTCACTTCCTTGATTCCTTTGTTAGTACCCTTAAAATATTCAACATCTTATGATCATTAAAAATTGAATTTCCCCTAATTTTTCATATCATTTATCATGGATATGTTTATTACCTAAACCATATAGCATTTAAAATATGGTGTCTACTTTTTTAGTTATTTGATTATCTAGGGAAATATTGATAAATCTGTATTCTTTATTCCATACATATATTTGATAAAGTATATTATTTATCAAGTAAATCGATTATCAATATGAGGAATGATTTGGAAATAAAATGATGGGTGGGGCATGGAATTTATATACCCCCTCGATGAATCGAATAGTTCTCATGTGACAAATAATTTGTGAAAATTAAATGGGTTTGTACCTATAGTTTTAAACTATCTTGAGGATTGATCTTGACAATAGAGGTTTTCATGTGCCTAAGACATGACGTCCAATAAATAAGCATTACCTTTATTTTGATTCAGTTATTATTTTACATGATATTTTCATCAACATATCTATGGATGAATTTCATTCCCACTTTATTGAATAAATGGCCAGTATTTCTAGTTATTTAATTTTTCGTATTGTTTACGCACTTCCTTCTTAGTTTATTGATTATATAAAATGTGTGTTCAGTTATTTACCTTGTTATATTGATTATTATTATTGAATAATTATTTATTATATTGTAAATTAACCTTACTAAGAATTTGAGGTCACCCTTATTTTGTTTATATTCACTATGAATCTAAGAAATTCACTATGAAAGATATGTAGAGATATATTAGTTGGAATAAAGTTATCCTCAAAAGAAAGAAATTGTGTAATAATTAGCGTATTAATTTGTAATAAAATACTCAAGTATGCATTTGGTTTTCCAATATTAATAAACACTTCGGTCCATGGGGATTTTATTTCTTATAATCATTCCAACATAATGGTAGTAGACATGGGCTCTGGGATCTTTGGGGTCGGGTCACTACATGAACCATATGAAAATAATTATTTTCCATTTTATTTAAAATAAAAAAATGTTTGAATATGTATATACAAATGTTTATATATAAATATATGTGTGTGTTAATAAATAGATATATACTTGTGTATATATTATAATATATGTAAATAAATATTAATATATAATATATGTCAATAAATATTAATATATAATATTTTTAACTGAATATTAGTATATATATAGATACACACATATGTATACACATGCGCACACACACAAATACACACACGCACACACACAAACATATTTTATAAATATATTTAAATCAATTATATATATATATGAATAAATATATTTGAAAAAAGATGAATCAAAATATACATAAATAAAGTGATATATCATTAAATATAATATAAATCAATATGGAGTAGCGGTAAGGCCCCAGACACAAGTAGGGGAGGTTTTAGGTTCAAATCTATGAAAAACACGCATATAGAAAGCTAGGCAAGAATTTGAGCACTGATAAAGGCCCCAAATGCAAGTGGGGGTGGTCTTAGGTTCAAATACAAGAAAAGGAACATATAGGTGGCTGGGCAGGAGGGTCAAGCACTGATAAAGGTTGGGGTATACGGATGGGGGAAGTGCTGATAAAGAGTGGCGGGACATGCAGAGTTGGACATTTTTTAAGCATTGATAATAAACCACAGCTTTTTCAGTGATTTTTTAGTACGTATAAAGGTTGTGTTTATCAGCGCTGATAAATACACCCTTTATTATACATATTTATTTTAAAGCTAGCTTTTCAGCATTGATAAATTGTGTATTTATCAACACTTTTTCTAATGCTGATAAAATATATGATCTTTTAAAGAATATTATATTATTAGTATTTTTTAGTGATGATAAATGTGAATTATAGCACTGATAATGTTCGAGTTTGTGTCATATGGACAATTATTTGTACTTTGATTACATGTATATTCAATGTTTTGAATATTAATAAAACTACTTATTACATATTATTCATTTTTCTACACGACTCTAATGTAATAATGTCCTAATGTATACATCACATTGATAAGATCATAGTAATTCCCTGCTATGATGGGAAACTTAATGTGCTATAGTGATATTCTTAAATAATGTTCTTCGGTCGGATAATATACTATAATGAGACACATAGTATATAAAATGTCAGGTGTGAGTACTCATAATCAGATGAGGCTTCTTCTCATGAATTTTTCACTTGATAATCTTCAATATGGGAGATTATGAGAACAAACCTGATATTATAAATTTTTCCAGTTTTGGTGTCATTCGATATTCTTATCTATGAGTGTGTGTGATGATACTTAAACTTTAAGATTATTATTAATGCATGTTACAACTCATGTAATTAGATGTATTTCGTAAACTATAACGATAACATTTCATGGTGAAGTTGGATACGTTGGGTGTATCACAAGTGACATGTTAGTAATGAATAAGTTGAGGAAGTATTTTTTCCTTCCTTCTTTATAGAAGTAGATATCTTGGCCCTTTTATTTCAATAGAACCATCACATTAATTTCCATGGCCATGGTGCAACAATGTGTTTATTTCAGATAGTCAAAGAAAGACACATCATGTATATTGGTTAGTGACACAGATGTGAAAACTGATTGATGAGATATTGTGATAAAGAGGTTATATTACATAGTGATCATTCATATATTGTTTTTGGCATTGTGAAATTAAGTCCTTTCTCTGGGGTGCCTTAATCTGTTGCTAGACAGTAATCATTAAAATTAGGCCAACCCACCTAATGCCAATGGAAAATAATCTTAGAGGGTCACACACTAAGTGTTTCCATTGATCTCAATAAAATTGTATCTGAGTTTAATTAATTTAATAAATATTATTCTCATGTCTGATAAATAATTTTATACAACTTATATTGATCACATAAATTAAATAAATATTTATTTGCTGGCTTTTGAATAAAATATTTATTTATTTATTGTACATTTTTATAAATATTTATTCACTATATTGTGAATAAAATATTTATTTATAAAAATAATAATTATTCGGTTGTTCGGTTGTTCGGTAAACACTAGACGTGTTCGAATGGATCGAGACTGAGTCTAATAAAAAATATTAATTAACAAGACTGTTATATAATATTTTTTTCACAGGTTGACGCATTCCACAAAATAATAATAATATAATTATTATTACGTGGAATGTAGTTTATTAAAGGTAATAAATGCTATTTAATGGTAGGTATGAAATTAAATAATATTTTAACCTAAATACTCACTCTATAAATAGACGGTTATGTCTATTGTGTAGAGTATCTGAAAATTGAGAATAGAGAATTGTTGTGCATAAAAAATTCTCTCTAAATCCTCCTCCTCCTCTCTCTCTCATGAATTAGAAGTGTAAGATAGATTTCTGTAAGACTGGAAAGTGAGTGATCAAGAACGAACAATGCAAGAAATTCGGTTCATCACACTAGTACCTGGTGATGAAGTGGTGTTGTTCGAAGATCATTAGAGCTTGTGAAAATCACAGCTAGAGAGATTCTATCCATGAATCCTTACATCACAATGAAGAAAATCTGAAAGGGTCTTTTTCGAATGATAACCAATCATCAACAAAGAAAGATCCTAAGCCCATATATATATTTATTTCAGATATTAAATAAATTATTTATAAATTTAATGTGCAAGATCCTCTCTCATAGATTTGGTAATTTATTATTAAAATAAATATTAATATATCACCCCCACCACATGCTTCTACTGTGCCCGAAACCATTAGATAAAAGGCTAATTTTCATTAATACTGGTGTAAAAATAGTGAAACTCATTGGAGAATATTTTACTACTCATACACCATTTTGGGGAAAACTTATTAAAAAATGGCATAATAGATTAGAGATTCTCTAACGACCTATTGAAAAATATAATCAGTTTTTTGAAATTATTTATTATAATAAATGTGGTAGATTATAATTTTTGATGAAATATAAAGAGTGGAGGGATATGTGGTGTCAATTTACTTTTAGCACTAATAATAAACCACAAATTTATCATCAATTTTTTTAACACTAATAAAGGGTGCATTTATCATCACTTTTTATATCATTGATAAATCCACTCTATAAACCATATATTTTTTAGTGTTTTTTAGTACTAATAAATAGTGAATTTATCAGTTCTTTTTGTAGTGCTGATACAGGCACTCTTTATCAGCACTAGCTTTTTAGCACTAATAAACTGTGTCTTCATCACCGTTTTTCTTGAGCTGATAGAAGATATGAGATTTTAAAGGAACTTACATTACCAGTTTTCTTTTAATGCTGATAAACATGAATTATAGAACTGATAAAAGGCTAATTTATAATAGTTTTGGTGTAAAAAAAGTGAAATTCATTGGATTATATTTCATTATTCATACACCATTTTGGGGTAACCTTACTAAAAAATTTGTAATATATTAGAGATACTCTAAGGACCTATAGATGAATATAAGAATTTTTTTTTGAAATTATTTATTATATTAAATGTCATAAATAATTTTTTTTGATAAAATATAAAGAGTGGTGGGATGTGTCGTGTTGATTTTTTTAGCATTGATAATAAACCACAGCTTTATCAACATTTTATAGTGCTGATAAAGGGTGAATTTATCAGTGTTTTTTCTAGTGGGGATAATGACACTCTTTTTCAACCATAGATTTATTAGTGTTTTTAGCACTGATAAAGGGTGTTTTTATCAGTGTTTTTTATAACATTGATAAAGACAATATTTATTAGCGCTATATTTATAATGATGATAAAGGCGTCTTTATCAGTGTTTTTTCGATAACTGATAAAATATATGAGCTTTTAAAGGAACTTACATTATTACTATTTTTAGCACTAATAAACATGAATTATTTCACTAATAAAAGTCTAATCTATAGTAGTGTCGGTGTAAAAAATGATGCAGTTTATTGGAACATATTTTACAATTCATACACCATTTTGGGGTAATATTTCTAAAAAATGGTGTAATACATTAGAGATGCTCTAACAACCTATTGAAAAATATAAGGAATTTTTTGAAATTATTTTTTGTAGTACATGTGGTAAATTAAAATGTTTGATGAAAAAGAAAAATGAAAAATCAACAACTTCTCATTTTTTTATATTACATTCAAAATAATATAGAACTTAATTTTATCAAATTGACCGAGTGAGATGAATATGATGCATTGGAAAAATTATATACACGTCGTACATCAAATTAATTTCATCACATACATAAGATAAATTGATTTTTTAAAAGATGTATAATATAATACATTAATTAAATTTATTTTTACTGATATTTTTTATTATACATTAAATTTTTCCCATATTGTATATGCGATAAGCTGATTTTTTAAAGAGAAGTACCATTGCATGGGAAATTCAGTTCATCTTATTCATGAGATAATTATTAAATATATCATTATATATGAAATTTATCTAATATATTATATGAATAAAATTTAATTATTTAAAATATTATAATTATAAATTAAATTTATCTCATCTGGTAAATGAGAGAAATTGTTTTTTTTTGGTGGAATTTATACATGAGATAGATTTAATTTTATAAAAGATGTTTCATTGTACACAAAACTTATCTCATATTACTCAAGAATTAAATTTCATTTTTAAAGGATATATCATATCACATTAAATCTATCTCATCTCCTACATGTAATGAGTTTCATTTTATTAATGATTTAATATCATAGGTAAAATTTATCAAATTTAATATGTGATAAAATTTTCAGTCTATAAAAGACGTACTATTTTAAATAAAATTTATCTAGTCTTATACATGACATGAACATGATTTTTCCCAATATATAAAAAAATATGTGAAATTTATCTCATCTTGGATGTGAGATATTTTTTTCTAAAATATTTGTTATTATATATGAAATTTATCTCATACGAGATAAATTGTATTTTAAAATTTATGTTTCATTATGCATGAAATTAATTTCATATCATAAAAGTGATAAATTTCATTTTTAAATGATATAACACAATACATGAAATTTATCTTACACGGTGACATAAATTTCATTTTTTATAGACGTATCAAACTAGATAAATTTTTTCTCTTCTCATACATGAGAGATATTACATTTTTTTAAAATGTTTCATTCTTAGTGAAATTTAACTCATATCCAACATGAGATACATTTCATTTTTTGAAATGATATACCGTTTTACATGTAATTTGTCAAACATAGATCCTGAAATCAATTTTATTTTATAAAATCTATATCATTCATCTTAAATTTATCTCAACTCATACTAAAGATAAATTTCAGTATATAGAATATTTATTATTTTACTTTAAATTTATCTTACCATGTCCATGATATAAATTTTATTTTTTTGATTACATGGAAAAATACAAGAAATTTATCTCATCTCACATATGATATAAGTTTTTATTTTTTTAACAATTTTACATTATAGATGATATTTATCTTATATGAGATAAATTTCATATTGAAAATGTTGTTTAATTTAGAATGGAATTTATCATATCTCATAGAATAGATATATTCATTTTTAATGATATAATAATGTACATGAAATTTATCTCATGTTAAAGATGAGATAAATTTCATTTTTAATAGTTGTATCATTTTAGGAAAAATTCATCTAATTTTATATATGTGATAAATTAAAATTTTTAACTTAATTTTCATTCTAGGTAAAATTTATTTCATCACCGACATGAGATAAATTTAATTTTATAAAAGATGTATTGTTGTACATGAAATGAATCTCATGTCAATAAATTTCATTTTTTAAAAGATGTATCATTCATTATATCTCATCCCATAAATAAGATAAATTTCATTTTATAAAATATATATTATTTTTCTAATATCCCGAGACTTTAATATAAGACTAAGTTCAATATCGTATTAAATACACAATACCATGCTTAAAAGAATAATGTAATATTATTATTTAAATGTGGCAGTTATAACCTAACTGTTAAGTTTGTAGTAATGAATAACATTATCCACATTATTAAATATATGAAAATACTAATAATTACTATTTTTTTAATTAATACTCTATAAATAATCACTCTAATTTTAGTAATGTCATTTTATTCTTCAAAAAATAAATTTTCTACAAAATTGGGTTTTATTGATTTTTTATGGGTGAATATTATAATTAATTTATAAAAGTTTTAGATGATGTGTTTGAAAAAATGAATTTAATTTTTTAATTTAGCATTTCAAAATTATCCTAAGATGAATTTTTGAGAATTTTATAGAAAGAATGTTTTTTAATGAATAGTGAAAATACTCATTTTAATCAAAAATTGTATTTTATTTTCGAGTATTTATAAAGTTAAATTCTATTTTTGATTAGTTTTAAAGTTTAATTAGTTAATTTTTATTTATAATATCCCAATTATGTTTTTTGAAATGGATTTTATACTAGAATTTAGCATAAAAACATTTTATATTTAAAAAGGGCATCTTTCTAAAAAATTGTTTTTTATCGTGTTATGCTGATTGGATTTTAAATTAAATTAATCTACTTCTATGTTTTGAATTTTAAAAATTATATTCCATTTTTTTAATCTTGTGGTCCAAATTTGGTAAATATTTTCATTTTATTTTTAGTCAAAATGAATAGTAATATTAGTGATTTTTATTACCATAGTTAAGGGTAAATTAGGTAATTAAGGGTTAGAAATAACATGATAAAGAAACCCTTAAATAAATACTATTTTAAAATAAATTTTATTCATACTCATTCCAGATTCAGTTATATGACATTTTGTTTCCATTTGAGTGTGATTAGGACCTTTACAATGTTTTGTGTGAAGAAAAGTAAAAAAGGTCACACTCTTTTTTTAATAACTATAATATTTTTAACATGGAGATAATGAGGGGATATTTTCAACTATAAATATTCATTTGAAACATAAATGATTTATATTCATCCTGATATATTATTTTTATTTTTTTAGATGTTATTACCTTAAATGCATACACAACACTGACCCAATAATTATTTAATTAATGGAAAAAACAAATAAATTATATTAAAAATATAATAAGTAACATAATTTGAGATCATTAATATGATACATGAATTTTATAGATTAAAATGTCATGTTATGTATATAATAAAATATCTGGTTCAAATTTTACTTTTTTCCTGATGTTATTAAATTCAAAGTAATGAATAACTCTAAAAATTGACCTTATGATAGTTTATAAGAAATAATAATTTATTAAATGATAAAAAAATTCCTAAAAACCTTATATTCATCTGATTTATTTGGATATGGTTGATAATATTAACCATCCTCTATTTATTATCTTCTTTTCTATTTATATTATCTATCTTTACCTTTAAAGAGTAAAAAAACTTTGTTGTCATGATAAGTTTAAAAAGGATTAACGAGGGGTTAAAACCCAACTGTAAGGGTAAAAACATAGTCAAAACTTGCCTAATTTTTATTTTATGAGATTATTTTTACCCATAATCGTCTTATATTTGAAATAATTCAGTTTGGTTCCATTTGGATTTGAAAATAATTTTATATTCATTTAATATTTTAGGAAATTCCAAGATTACCCCTCCCCTCTCTTATAAAAGGGTACCCCTTCCCCTCATTTATTCACACATGAAAAAAATTTGGTTAATAAAATAACTTTAAAAATAATTTCTCTATATATCTCCTCACATATTAGATATTTTTTTATCATAAAACCAACCTAAGGAAGCTTTTGGTGTCAACCTTAAGAGGTTGTCCAAAGAAAAGGTGTCGTTCTTAACCGATTGTTTTTTATTTATTCTTCCACTTACATAAAATGTTATTTAACTATGATAAGATAATAACATTAGTATAATACAAAAAACAATATTTTATTATATTATTGGCATAACCTATATCTATCTCCAACCACTATCAAATGGGAAAGGAATCCATTGTTCGTGTGTATAGTGGACTACCGCCTCAAAGACTGATATAATTCATTTTCCATCACCGCCTACAATATATGGTTATAATGATGGAATTAATTTTGATATATAATATAAATTAAATATTCATCATTATTAAATTATAATATTTTATAAATTTTCTTACCTTTCCATTCACCAAAAAATGATAACGTCGTTTGTGCGTATGTGTAGACTACCACCTCCACGAAGTGATGTGAATAATTTTTCATAAATACATCACATGGATGATATATATATAAGTGTATTTAAATAAATAATATATTATTTATTATATTATTATCATTATATAAATATAAAATAAGAATCAAATTCTTTTTATAATGATCTTTGAAAATGAAAGTGTTACTCATGTGTATGTACTGACTACCATCTCTATGATTGTAAAGTATTTCATTTTTCATAATAATATTTCATGATTGGTTTTAAGAGTTTAATTTATGTATAAATTTTTTAACCATTTAATTATTATTATCTTAGAGATGATGAAATAATTAATTTATTAACCATAGTCAACTTACCAAAGTCATTTTGGACTTATGAACTAAATACCATCAAAATGTCTGAGGTGAACTTAAATAATTAAGTAATTGTCTATAAAATAGTATGAAATAAAATAAAATTAATAATTAACTTGAAAAAGGTTCTTAAAAAAGTAGATAATTTACATAAGTTTTTTATTCAGAAAGATAAAGAATATACGCAATGAGTCAGACTCAAGGTAAGAGAATTTCTTTTAAAAATCCTCTTTTAAAGTTTCAATTCCAACTATTTTTCTTCAATGACCATATTTTTTATGGATGTTTTTATGGAAATAAAATAATTATAATGGTAAATTTATGTTAGTTTTTAATTTTTTTAAAAAGGATTATTTTTATGTGTTTTATAAAAAATGTTTTTACAAAAAGACAAAAAGAATTTTCTATTTAACGTATATGGTGACAATGAATTTTCCACAGCTATTATCATTTTTGGAAGTTTAGATTCCCTTAAAAACGTTCATTTTTTTCTCAAATAAAAAACCTTTTTACCTTTTTTGGGTATTTTTTTATTAAAAATGGGACTTTAAAAGTAAATGATTTGTTGATATCTGAAAGTGTTTCGAAATCATATTTGAAAGAGTTTTTCAAAGGTTTTAAGATAAATGATTGCTAAAACAAAATGTTTTATACATGATATTGTACTTTAGAATTATATCTTATAAATTAGTGAGTTTAATAGATTTTATACAATGGGTTGAGATCTATTATAGCACATGGGTGAGCCCGATATATATTATACGTTGGGTGTGCCCAGATAGTGCAGAGTGAGGCTGATACAACCTATACATTGGGTGCATCCAAATAGTGTCGAGTGAGCCTGATACAACTTATATGTTTAGTGCATCCAGATAGTGTTATGTGAGATAGATATAGCTTATATGATGGGTGTTACCATATAGTTCTCTGATTCATTGGTTAATATTCCTTGTCTTTATAGGTACGAAGGTGGGAGTTTCCAAAGGGTTTCTATTATAGATTTAACTGGGCTCTATTTATTTCTGACACTAGTTATGAATGTAATGCTATAAGTTTACTATTTTTTCATTTGATCGATATGGGTTTTAAGGGATTTATTTGAGAAAAAAGGTGTGTATTTTTTTCATCTGGAAATGATTTATTTCTTTCAATCAAAGAATAATGAGATAAAGGTAAACATTGTCTGGGTTTTCATGTTTTTCATTGGACTAACAGATTTATTAGTTTTATGTACTTTAAGGAGATTTTTGTAATCATCCAAATTATTTAAAAGGTTATTAATATAATTTTAAGGATGTAAATGGAAAATTATGAGGTCAAGATGAAATTTTTGAATATGATTCTGGAAAAGAAATCATGTTTTATTTTAAAAGTTTATTGTGAAAAAATAGATACTGATTATAAGGTTCTGTTTTGGAAAATATTATTTGATATGTAAGAGTTACAACCTTATTATATAAAACTCTAATCCTAAAATATATTTGGGAATAAAATAATGTGAATTATAGTCTAATGAAACTGAAATATATAGTGTTTAAGGTCGGTCCTTATAGTTGGCATCAGAGTAGGGTTTAGATAACTTTGTAGATTAATATATTTTCTTGTGATGTATTTCTAAATTTTATGGATACCATCATGGGTTTATAATTTTAAGGCTGAGTATAATTTAAAGTCTTAGAAACCCCTTTGGTGGTTTTTAGTGATGTATTTGAGGTGAATAATGATATTTTTGGTGATTGGATTTAAAATGGTAATCAACTTAGGTATAAAGGATTTGAAGGTAAAATTATTATGTAAATTCTATGGGTATTGACTTTACAAGGACCAATTACATTTTAACATGAAATAATTCATTAAATGTTTTAATGATACTATTTTTTATAGAACAAGGATATTTTTTCAAGATAGAAGGAAATTGAACTTTCAAAACCTTCTTATCCCTTCTAGATGATTTGATTATCATTATTATTGAAAACCTTGTTCAAATGATTTTGATAGCTTCTTGAGTATTCAAATAACCTATAAGAAACTGTTTGATCTACCCAATACCTTTTTATTTCTCCAAAATTTATATGGATCATGGTTTCCCTTTTATCTTATTTCAAAATCTCAACTTATCCATATCATTAGATATGGGAAATACCACCAAGGAATTGACTATTTATTTTATGAAGATATGGACTTCATGTTAGAAGATAAAGAGGATATAAACAGTACAAAAGAAAACCCTGAAATCTGGATTTAAGGTAGAAATTATTTTATTATGTTCTAATTATGTAAAATAATTAATTTTATATAGATGTATCATAGGGAAATAATTCATATATTTTATTTTAGAAATGAATTATTAAGGAAGAATAAAAAGAAGCATGGTTAATGGTTTAAGGATGTGTTTATATAAATAGTTTTTAGAATTATCTTATAGTGATTCTTTTTCAATATTATGAGAATCATGAAACATCCAAGTATTATTTAGTTTTTTTTTAAATTTGGAAACATTTTTAGATTGAATCAATACCTTCAAAAAATTCTATTGTGAAAAGGTGATAATTTTTGGAGACATTTATTGAGTTTTCATAAATGTTTGAGGTATATGAAACCCTTATGTTTAACATACAAGAAAATTTATTTAAGGAAGAATTAATTTTATTTTGTTGTAAATTTTTTTAAAGGTATCGGTAACCTTTAGTGTTTATAAGATCTTTGATTTTGATGTAATTATGAGTTATTACATTTTTGGGCATATTAGCTGAAAGGCATGAGATAACCTTTGAGGTTAAAACATTATTTAATATTGATATGGTTATTTTTGAGGATTTTTATCATATTTTTTGAATGTTATAGAAATTATATTAACATAGTTTTAGTAAAAGGACAACCCCTTGGTTGGGTGACAACCCATCACATTCGGTAAGGATTTGGGGGTTAAACCCACAAACGAAGAGCGAAAAGGGTGTAGAGCATACCACTAACCGATGTGAAGTCCTCATTATTATGAAATTTTTAGTTAAATTAATGTATAATAAGTTGATTTTGGGAACATATTTTTTTATCATATATATAAACATGATAGTGAAGAGTAATTTTTTTATTAAGTGATTAATATTATTTCAGAACAAGATCACAATAATTTTGGACAACATTATAGGATTAAGAAAAAAAATATGATGGAAGTTTATTTAAGAAATAAATTATGGATTATATTTTGGAAGAATATATGATTTTATTTTGGATTTATGGTGATGCAGGTTATTTATGGAAATCATTATAATATCTTAGAGATTATATGATTAGGGTATATACATTTTGATAATAGAGTGATTGATATTATTTGGAGATAAATACAAAATCTATCATGGAAGAATATATAATAAAATTTTTGGTTATCAATATTAGTCAACAATATTTTGAATAAATTTAAGGATATTTATTTATCAAATCATATAAGCTGAAATTTGGGTATTATTATTGCATTTTAGAGATTAAATTATTTTTTCTTCGTTTGAATGTTCATTCATTTTGAGAATTATCTTACCTTGTGTTAACCATTTTGGTTTTGGTTAATGTCTAATGATAGGAGGAATATATTTATATTCTTTTATGGATCATGTGTTCTGTTATAAGTTAATTTAAGGCTTTCATGCATGAAAATTTTGTCTTCAATACTGATCGTTTAGAGAAAAAAAATGTGATTGTGGTGGAAATGGATTAAATGATGAAATTATTCATGTAAAGTATATTTCCTTATGTTATTAGTCTAGATGATAATGTAATTACTCAACTCTAGGAAAAGGATATTAAAATAAAAAATGTATCCTTTTATGATCATTTTAATGAATCTATTATCTTTTTATCCATTGTAGAATTATGGTTTAGTGGTTGTTAACATTTTCAAGACTATTCACTTTCTTGTGATCAATGATCTCTGTCTTTATTCATCACTATTTGGACATTAAACTTTTCTTCTATGACAATATTTTAAATCCCCACTAATTTTCTTCTATTTATAAACCTAATAGGTGTTATTCTAGATGACCATAATACTTCTCCTTCTCTCTATTCAAGAAGAATTTTTATTAAACCTTTTTATGATGTGGAATTTAAACAAAGGTATTTTAAAATTTTAAATTTTCAATTACTAATATAAAGTTAAAATTTAGAGGAAATAATTTATTAGGGTGGTATAATGTAATATCCCATGACTTTAAGAGAATACTATGTTCAATAGTGTACAAGATACACAACACCAATCTCAAACGGATAATGAAATATTATTATTTAAATGTGACCGTTATAACCTATATGTTAAATTTGATGGAATGAATAGCATTAACATAATTATGAAATAAATAACAATATTACTCATTACTTATGTAATAATTAATTATTTATAATTATGCACTTGTTTTTTAATAAACTCATTATATTCTTAAAAAATATGTTTTCCTCAAAAATGGGTTTTCTTACATTTTTATGTGTGTATATAATAATTAATTTATAGAAATTATATATGATTTATTTGAAAAACTTAATTCCAATTTTTAATTTATCATGTCAAAATTATACTAAGATTACATTTTGAAAATTTTCTAAAAAGATTGATTTTTGATGAATAGTAAAAAATGCTGATTTTTATTGAAAATTGCATTCTATTTTCAAGTAATTATAAAGCTAAATTCTATTTTTGATTAGTTTTAAAGTGTAATTAGTTCATTATGATTTAAAATATTTTAATTATGGTTTTTAAATGGATTTTATATTTTAATTCATTATAAAAAACATTTTATATTTTAAAAGGGCATTTTTCTAAAAAATTATTTTCAACGGGTTTTTACGATTGGATTTTAATTAAATTCTAATACTTCTCTATTTTGAATTTTAAAAAATAGATTCTATATTTATAATATGGAGTTCCAAATTTGGTAAATATTACCCTTTTATTTTAGTTAAATTGAATAATAACCTCAGTGATTTTTGTTACCATGGTTAAGGGTAAATCGAGTAATTAAGGGTTAAAAATAAAATGATAATGACTATAAAATGACCCCAAAAGTTGCTTAAATTTTATTGTATGAGTACGTTTCTTCCATAATTATCCAATATTCGGTTATATTGAATTTTTTTATTTTGGTGTGATTATGACCTTTATAATATTTTATGTAAAGAAAAGTAAAAAATGACACAATCTTGTTTTTAATAACTATAATATTTTTAACATGGGAAAAAATAAAAGATATGTTCAGATATAAATATTAATTTTAAATATAAATTATTTATCTTCATAATGATATATTTTATTATCTTTTAGTGAAGATATAATTTCCTTAAATTCTTAGACAATGTTGACATAATAATTATTCATTAAAGGAAAAAATAAAATAAATGATATTAAAAATATTAAAAGTAATTTAATTTGAAATAATTAATGTGATTAATTAAATTTTTAGACTAAAATGATATTTTAGGGATATAATAAAATATATTTTTTGGATTTTTCTTGTTTTATTGATGTTATTAAAGTCAAAGTAATATATAGTTCTAAAAATTGACATTATGGTATTTTATAAGAAATAATAATTTATTAAATGATATAAAATTAATATAAATATTATATTCCGTCAATTTATTAGTATAATTTTTGTAATATCATCCATTATCCATTTATGTTACTTTTTTCTATTTATAGTTACTATCTTGATCCTAAAAGAGTAAAAAAACTTTATTGTTACGGTAAGTTTAAGAAGGGTTGATGAGGGGTTGGAACCAAAAGATAAGTGTAAAAACATAGTGAAAACTTATATAATTTTTAGTTTATAAGATTATTTTGAAAAATAATATTATTATATTATTAATAAATATTTTTAATCCATTTTTAATTGAAAATTAATTTATATTAATTTAATATTTTAATAAATTGTAAGAATGTCTCTTCCCTCTTATAAAAGGGCACCCCTTATTCTCATTTATTCACTCTTAAAACCCATTTGATTTGGAAAATACCTACCCATATCCCTTACATAAATATTATCTAACATCCTATAGTATTTGTTATCATAAAAAAACCTAAGGAAAATTTGGGTGTAAGCCTTAAGAGGTTTTCCAAAGTAGAGGCATTGTTCTTAACCAATTGAATTTATTTTATTTCTTCTTCAAATTCCATAAAATATTATTTAACCTTTATAAGATAATAACATAGGTAAAATAAAAATAGTTATATGTTATTATTTTAATGAATAACCTATATCCATCTCTAACCTCCATCAAATGAGAAAGGAATCCATCATTTTTGTGTATGGTAGATTACTACCTCACTGACTGATGTAATTCATTTACCATAACTGCCTATAATGGATGGTTATAATGATGGAATTAATGTTTATATAATATATTAATTAAATATTTATCATTATGATAATATAATATATAATATATTTTCTTAACTTTCCATTCACTGAAAAATGATAACATCGTTCGTGCATACGTGTGGACTACCACATCCACGAAGTGCTGTTATTAATTTTTCATAACCACATCACATGGACGATGAATATAAGTATACTTAATGAAATAATATGGTATTTATTATATTATTAAAATTATTTTAATATCAAATAACACTCACCTTCTTTCCAAAATTTTCATTGAAAAATAAAAATGTTATTTATGCATACATATAGTCTACTATATCCATGATTGTAACGTAGTTCATTTTTTCATAGCCAGCATTCATGATTGGTTTTAAAATAATAATTTATGTTTAAAAATTATAATTATTTCATGATTATTATTCTTTAGATGTTGGAATAATGACCTCTCTGACCTTTGTCAACCTACTAAAGTCATTTTGGACTTATGAACCAAAAGCGTCAAAACTTCCCATATGAACTTAAATGATTAAATAATTATATATAACATGGTATTAAATAAAATAAAAATAATAATTAACATGAAAATTTTTATTAATAAAGTAAATAATTTACATAAGTTTTTTTTTAGAAGATAAATAATACACATGATGAGATGACCTCAAGTTTATAGAATTTATTTTAAAAATAATCTTTTAAATTTTCCCTTCCAACTCTTTTTTTCTATGCCCATATTCTTTTTTTGTATGTATTTTATAAAAAAAAGAATTATAAAGGAAATTTTATGCATCTTTTGAATTTTTTCCAAAGTTCTCGAATGAAATCTTTTTGCATGTTTTATACGGAAAGTTTTGAGAAAAAGATAAAAATAATGTTCTATTTTAAAGTATATAGTGACAATGACTTTTACGCGACCATAATAATTATTTAAAGTTTAGATTCCTTTAAAATATTTCATGTTTTCTTCAAAGAAATACCGTTTCCCCCATTTTGCTAATTTTGGTATTAAAAATGGGATTTTAAATGGAAATTATATCTTGATATTTGAAAGTGTTTTGTATACATATTTGAAAGTGGGTTTAAAAGGTTTTATGATAAAAGAACGAAAGAATAAAGTGTGTTATTCATGATATGAAATTTGATAATTATATATGTGAAATTTGGGAGCCTAATAAAACGTATAAATTATGTTTATCCCCATTATATCTAATGGGTTAGCCTAATATAACTTACACATTCAGTGCACCCAGATAACATCGTGTGAGCCTAAAACAAATTATATATTGGGTGTGTCCATATAATGCTGGTTGAGCCTGATACAACTTATACATTGGGTGCTTCTAGACAGCACCAGTTGAAACTGATTTAACTTATATTATGGGTGCACATAGATATTGTTCCAATGCATTGGGGAATGTTCCTTGATTTAGTTGGAAAGAAAGAGAGAGTTACCATAGGGTTTCTCCTATAGATTTAACTAGGATTCAATTATTTCTAACTTGAATTATGAATTTAATTATATAGGTTTCTTAAAGGTATTATATATTATTTATATGGGGTTTATAATATTTATTTGAGAAAAAACGTGTGTGTTTTTCATGAGGAAATGATATTTTTTTCTCAAAGAACATCGAGATAAAGGAAATCATTTCACGAGTTATCATGATTTTCACTTGACAAATGGATTTTTTCTTTTTATGCCACTTACTAAGATTTTTGTGTTCATACCATGTATTTAAAATGTTTTTCATAGTATTTTAAGGATTAGTAAGGACAAGGATGAGGTCAATATTAAATTTTTAAAGATGTTTCATGAGAAAAAATTAATTTTTATCTTGAATGTTTATATTTTGAAAAAATTAAAACTAATCATAATTTTCCTTTTGGTAAAATATGTTTTAATATGTATGATTTATGACCTAATTCTCTAAAACTCTAAATAAAAAAAGATATTTGGTAATGAAAGAATGTGAATTATAGTCCAATGACAATAGAATATGTATTGTTTAAGGTTAGGTTCTAATAATTATACTTGAAATTTACCTCATCATTTACATGAGATAACTTTGATTATTTAATAAAAATTATATTATAATTGAAATTTATCAAATCCTATATATAAAATAAACATAATTTTAAAAATGACGCATCAATCCACACATGAAGTGACTATAAAGGAATTACTCTAATGAAAATGGTGGAGATGAATTAGTAGAGACTAGTTTTTATAGTTTTTTTAATTAAATAAAATTATTGAAACGGTTAAGGTTCAATTTTCTCAAGTATAGATTCCCAACCTTACTGATGTATACATAAACTAAAGAGAAAATGAACATGAGGATTTTTACAAGGTTCATACCCTTTACAAGTAACATACTCCTTATCATGGTTAGTTAGTATCCACAACCAAAAATTCTACACTATAAGCAATAAAAACTAAAAATATTAAAGTGTTGTCATAGATTTACACCATACTAGTCTAGATTCAATCTGAACTATATAGTTTCACAGTACCTGTATACAAAATATGTAACTAAGATGAGCAATATCACCCTGATATTTTAGTCACATTAACAAAAACAAATGTTGATCTCCCTCGATGATCCTTCAAGAATATTCAAGAACAGTTTATCACTTCATTCATATTAGATATATATTTTATTCTATATCAAAAACTCATATGATCTTGATAATATCTTGAACATAATCAGAAGTAGAATATTGTCTCTAAACTTTATATTCAGGCACTCTCTTTAGTTCTATATTTTTTTAACTTCTATTATGTTTAGGAAGTTTTCATTATTTTCCCTTTGAAAACTATCAATATTAGGGAAACAAAAAATATAATAATTAACTTAATCCTAGTAAATTGATTTACTTCTATGTATTTTCAATTATTATCTCAATAAAATCATATAGCATAATCCTCCTTTATTTTTTCATTCAGTTAGGCTTGAGAACAAGTACCATGATCTCCTAAATATTCATCACTTTTAATAACTACATGTCCACTATAAAATTTCAGTTAAACTCTTTTAGTTTATCTCTAGATCTTTTAAAACCTATTATAAAATATTCTCCATCTAATATTGAGAATAATTTCCAAATATTAAATTTATGAATTCCATAAATACCCTTATATTTTCCTTATTGAATGAACCTCAAACTTAATGTAATTCATAAAGTTCACAACAAGATGAATTGTATCTCAATATAACAAAAAGAAACTCAACAACCAACATATCCATTCTATAAGTACTCAATAAGAGTCACTACATAATCTAATGTTAGTGATTATTTCATCTTAAGAACCAAATTTCATGATTTAACATCTAAATATTATTCATAAATATAAAACTGTTGAGTGAAACATTATATTTTCTAATAAACCAACTCATAACATCAAACATATATCAACATTAAGCACTATTATTGGATTCTCAGATGAAATATCTTGAATCACATTTTAAATGTGATGTTTTAACCATTGAGGATTAGTTATACCATCACTGGGTTTATTTCTTAAGAATATTCTAATTATAAAATCTCAAATTTTCACCCAGCATACTCACATGAAAATACTCCATGTATGGGACCGAACATGATGTAGATTGATAAACTGAATCTATAGTAGTTTGGATCAATGATGTGTGAAGTTCCCATCATATTATGATATATATTGTATTTGATATCAATAGTGTGTTGAAAACATAATCAATTATAGTGAACCATACTTTTTATACATAGATATTACATATTATTAGATAAATATTCATTACATAACATAAAAATACACACCATAAATTTATAGTTCAAGTACATTTGGAAACATGGAAACATAAAAAATCTTTTTTATATGAGTTTTACATCATCAACCACTTAACATAAGACATAATTTTTTGGTATACACATTGTCCTAGAAAATCATTTCATTAGCAGTCAAGGATCACTTCCAAGAATATCACAATGGACTGGGTTCACTCTTCAGTCCATTATATTATTCAAGGTTCACTCCCAAGAATATCATAGTGGATAAATTCCCTCACTAAACTAGGTTTACTCCCCATTATAGTCTTTATTATCTAAGGAGATATCCATCTTTACCCAACACATTGGAGGGATATACAATTCTGGGACCACCCATAACATAATAAAAATCATAGATATGTGTTTCAAAAGATCATAAAACTTTCATAATAGCATAACCAGTAGAAAAAATGTGTTTCCTAAACATTTCATCATTTTATTATAGCATGACCCATGAAAAAGAAACGAGTTTCATAAACATTTCATCATTTCACCATAGCATAACTTGTGAAAAAGAAACTTGTTTCATAAAAATATTTTCATCAAAATCATAAACCATCCAGATAAATAATAATGATGGTATCATTGTATCATAACACTAGTAAATCATAAGTTACATCAAAGGACGTCATCTTAGATGTAAAATGCCTTTAAAAGATCACTTGGAATATTTCTTGAGGAAAATATCATTTTCACTTTCAAATAACTTATTTAAAATCTAAAAATTTACCAAATATAAAGTAAATAAATTTATTTTAAAATAAACTTGGATACGTTTAAAGTAATCTTCAAATCATTGAGTAGTCTTGATGGAGGGAAATCTCTTTCATGCTGTATAAGTTAAAAAAACATTCCTTTCAGACTTATGTAAAAAAACTCAAAAGTAACTCATTTAGAAAATGATAAGAAGATTTCTTTTAAACCAATTATAATAATAAAATCATGGGTAATAATTAAATTAAACAATCATTTTAAAATATTAAAAACTTTTTATGAAAACATGGATATTAAATAAAACATATTTTTGACTGAAGAAAGAAATAAAGCTGGTTTTCCTTAAAGATATTATTTTGATATCTTGAGTACTTAAAGAGAGGAAAATTAAAGGAAAAAAAATTTATATCCATATATAATAGTAGTATTATAAAATTAATTATTTTTTTGAGAGGTATATCATGAAATTTCATCATCAAAAAACTTAATCATAAATAATATCGATAAATAATGAGATTGTTACATAAAACCATTACCTTTAGTTAGACTTTCTTTGAAATAGATTTTTCCTCATGTATAATAAATTTAAATTTATTATACATATATAAAAGAATCATTTAAATACTTATAATATCAAATATAATCCACTAATCACATTTTAACACTCATTAATAATTTCTTATTAAAATCATCATTTTCAGGTGTCAACTGTTTCATTTTTCTTAGGAATTTTGGTTTAGTATTTATGGTCCTTGTAATTTGATCATGGTTCAATTATATCCATAATTTTATTCATGATATAAATATAATATATATTAACTATAAATATATATATTTTTTAATTCATATATAAAGGATAAAAATATAAAAATGAATTACACCATTCATAGAGACGACATGACATACATACTCATGAACGTTGTTTTCACTTTTCTATGGATGAAATTAAAGAAATATAAATAATAATTCATCTTTACAGAATAATAATAATATCATAAATAATATATATATTTATTAAATCCATCATTTTAATCATCTGAGAAATATGGTGATGAAAACTGAATTGTATCACTACGTAGAGGTGGTAGTCCACACGTATGCATGAGCGATACCCATTTGATTCAATAGAGTATGAAGAGTGGTGATTAAAGAATCATTATAGAATTTTAGTATATTTATGATTCTGAATTTTTTATTCTATAATGAATACCACAAAATTTTAGGATTTATAAGAATAAATAAAATGAAAGAGGTCAGGTAGGATGATTTTAACTTCTTTATAATGCCTCCTTTAGATCCCTTTTTAAGGATCCTTGGAATGGTATTCTTAGAAGATAAAAACCTTAACTTAGTTTCTAGGTAATTTTATAAGTGAATTGGTTATGATTTTATTGATCTATGTTTCTTAATAAGTGGTCTTTCCCAAATTCACCCAATTTTTTAGGGTTAAGCGGTTTCTTGTAGTGTATCTTGGGTTGTCAAATCCTTAGAGACCTGAGAAGAAACCCACAAAAACGTAAATTCTATTGATTTTTTTGGATATGAAGTGAAAAAATTGAGTTTTATTTGATATGGTTTAAATTAACTCTAATTTACCTAAGTAAATTCAATTTATGAGAAACGGTTGATCCTTAGTTATTAAAAGGGATGGATTGGATGAAATTCATTTTTAACAATTTCAATTTCTTATACTCAATAGTGATTCATTTAATGAGATAAAACCAACTTCATAACTTATTGGTTTAATAAAAACAAAAACCTAATTCTAATCAAATATACACTTATAGTATCATTTTTATGATCAATCAAAGGTAAAGGTTCTTATTATCACTTGAATTGTGTGGCCTTAAAATTCAATAAGTATGAAGAAGTATTAAGATCATAAAATGATATTTTCAATTAAAAGAAGTGATTAAAATGGAAGATAGCTTGTATCCACCAAACAGACGAGCTGAAATAAGATTCTATAGTTCTGAATTAGAGTGAGTCATATAAGAATAAATTTAATAACAATATGTCTTCTAATATAATATAAAAGTTTATCCCAAATGGATATTGGCTTTGCGATATATGATCAAAACTGTGGGCTATTTTTCTAGGCCACATAATCTTCCCTAGAATTTCATCTTCAAATTGGGCCACCAGGACTCCCATAAAACATTTGAATTAGCTATGGATGCTATTCAATTAAATTTTATCCATGATTTACTCTATATAAATCTCAAATTATACCTTAATTGGGATTGGATCTTGGATGATATAGTGATATTGTTGGGCTCCTATTTATTTCACTTTGCCCAGAATTTCTTAGGTTGAATGTACAAAATGGTGGTCTTCCAATGAGATTCATCAAGTGATCCAGAAGAATGAAATATTACCCATGGAATGGGAAACCTAAAAATAAAATATGAAATTAAAATTAAGGCCATTGGTTTTTTTAGGATGTGTTAAATAATATATCATTTAATAGTGAATTTTAAGAAGGAATTACAATGATAATGTGAAATAATGTTCAATTTTTAAAATCAACTAAAAATAGTGTTTATGAATAATTAATGACATGGAAATTATATATATCAAAAATGAATATTAGCCTCTTTAAGTGGATAATCACACCCCAATTTTAGTTTTTCTAGTCCTAAGAAAAATGTATTAAAAAAATATGAAATTTGAATTCCCTTTTCCAAAAATATTTTAATATACAATGCTCACCAAAAGACCTCATACCAAACAATTATAAAAACCATCAAAATCATGTAACAAAAGATAGGTTCATCAACATATCCCAATCCCATTCCCATTCCATTGTTAAAATTCACCGCCTTATCTCATCAAATTTCAATTAAGCATGATGATCTGTTACGCAGCACAATAGACAAGAGGGTTCATTTTTATTCAAGGGGTAAAGATGGAAGTGCTAGGTGGAATATCATTTTAATATTAATATGATTATTATTTGTTTTTTGTTTTTTTTACAATTTTTCCAGGGTAATTGAAATTTCAATCAATCATGTCAACCCATGTAGTGAGACTTTTCCATGACTCAGAGGCTCAAATACCTTATGGTACCAAGTGAATCTCACATACTCAATCATCATATTGAGTTGACTCATTCAATAGAAAATTAAAATTTTGAACAATATAGATATTATGACCAACTATAGGCCATAAAACTATGGAGTCACAATCCTTAAGTGCATAAATCCACACATTAGGTCAATTCATTGCTCTATGCACAATTTTATTTTTTTTATTTTTTTATTTTTTTATTTACATTTTTTAATGGTATTATTTTGAATACTCATGTTAAAATTAAAATGATCACCAAATATATGCCAAATATTATGGGACCCCAATTACTCAAATTAACACCCAAAAATCCAAAGGACGTGCATTGTGTTTTTTTTTAATGGATAAAAATTTAAATGGTGAAAAATCACATTAAACAACCACAATTTCCAAAATATTTGCTCATGAACTTATACATGGATTAAAATAAGAATAAAGATATGGAAAATTATTTGATGTTTAGTTTCAATGATTGTAATGTGTATTATCATGTTCAAGGTTAAAGAATATTTTCATTCCATTAAGGAACATTTTTTTTCATTTCAAATCATTTTGATTATTTTTTTCTATGCACACAAAATATTTTTTTTATTTCATATCCCCCAAATTAAAACATCACTATCCACAGTGTTCAAACAAAATAAAATTTAGAATGGGATAGAGGTATAGGATAGGAGATCTAAATATAAAATTTTAAAATGAGTTGTGGAAAAATGTCACCTGGTGGTATACTGATGAAGAAAATGAAACAAAAAATTGATCCTTCGATACCCATGTCACTCATGGACTCCCTGTAGTGGATAGTATAATGGTGTGGGATTTCTGGATGTATGTGATTTCCATAAAAAAATCAACCTAAAAAACCCCTATTTTTCACACGCAAATCAAATTAGAAACTATGGAAACCCGAAGAGGTTCCCTAGAATAAAAACAAACACTGAAAAAAATGAAATGATAAAATAATATATGTGTTTATTTTAAAAGTCCAAACATTGGGGAAATATATAGGTACAATCTGGGTTTCCTCAGAGAAAGCACTTTTTTTAATGTATTTAGCTTAACATGGACCCTAAATCTATTAATTTTTTTTGGTTCATATGTTTTCTCTTTTAAATCCACCACTATTTCTTTTTTATTAAATGATTCAATGAATGGTTTTAACCTATGAACATTGACTTTGAAGACATGAAAACTAGTGGGATCCTTAATCTCTACTACCTAATGAGGGTACACATGATGCAATATGTAAGGGCCTCACCATCTAGACCTAAACTTTACCAGGTGTAAATAATGTTTGGAACTATACAAGGGTGCAGATTTTCCTTTTTCAAAGTGTTTGAATTTGAGATTCAGAGATTTGTAATCTTGAACTCTATCTTTATTAACCCTTGAATTTTCATAAGCCTCTATCCTAAGTTCCTCAAGTTCTTCAAGATTTTATTTCCTCTTTGTTTTGGATAAACAAATGTCAAAGGTCATTTTTTTGATTGCCCAAAAGGCCTTATTTTCAATTTCAATAGGTTAATAGAATTATTTTCCATAAACCAAAGTATATGGTGACATGCATTGGATAGTTTTGAAAGCAGTACAATATTCCAAAAGGGAATCCAAGAGTTTCTTGGACCAATGTTTCCTAGAGGGATTGAAAGTTTTTTAAAGAATCTGTTAATATACCTATTCACCAACTCAGCTTACCATTGGTTTGAGGATGGTAGGAAATTTAAACTTTATGAGAAATCCCATAATTAAACATGAGTTCTGATAAGGGACGGTTATAGAAATGTGTTCCATGATCACTGATGATAGCCCAAGGAGTTCCAAATCTAGAAATATGTGCTCTTTCAAGAATTAGATAACAATATAGTGGTCATTGTACTTGGTTGGAATGTCCTCCACCCATTTCGAGACATAATAAACTAATAATAGGATGTATAAATATCCCTTAGATTTTGGTAAGGGTCCCATGAAATCAATTCACCCATGATAAAATATTTTGATAATCCGAATGGGAGTAATGGGAATTTGATTCCTTTTGGTTATGGATCCTAATTGTTGATACCAAGGATAACATTGGTAGAATTTATAGGAATAATTAGTGAGGCTAGTCCAGTAGAAACCACTTTGGAGGACCTTTATGGTGTTTTTATTTGTGGAATAGTTGCCTCTATATGCCTCTCCCTGAAAAAATTTTAGAATGGTCTATTTCTCAGACTTGGGTACACATTTTCTAATTATTTGATCTAGAAAGAACTTGAGTAGGTATGGATTATCAAACACATAGTGTCTGACATGAGAAAGAAATTTCCTCTTAGCTTGGGTCCTAAATAATTTTTCAATATCTCCCATAACTAAATGTTTTTCTATGTCAGCATACCAAGGGAAATCACTAATAGAATAGAGATGCTCATTAGGAAATAAATTAGACACAGAAAGGTTATGTAAGTTATCTTTGAATTATATCCTAGATAGGTGATCAGTGAAAACATTTTCAGTAAAACATTTTATCCTTAATGGTTAAATCAAACTCTTGAAGAATAAGGATCCACCTAATCAATCTTGCCTTGGTATCTTATTTTTGGAAAAGTTATTTCAGAGCCAAATGATTAGTGATGATAATTATGGGGGATCCTAAGAGATAATACCTGAATTTCTCTAAAGAAAATACATTCACATGTAACTATTTCTCAGTGGTGGTGTAGTTTATTTATGAATCATTTAAATAGTTTCTTTCATAAGAAATGAAACACGAATTTTTATCACAATGTTGTCCTAAGATAACTCCTACTACAAAGCAACTCACATCACAATGAGTTCAAATAAAAGTTTCCAATTGGGATATTCCATGATCAATAGAGAGATAAGATATGGATTGACTATTGAGAATTAATCCTAATTAGTTTTTTTCTGTATAAATAGAGCATCCTTCACCAAAGGAGCACAAAGTGGTTTTGAAATAGAGTTGAAATTCCTAATGAATATTTTATATAAACCATTATTTCCTAAGAAGAACCTCACTTCCTTGATTGTTTTTGGAGATGGAAGGTGATGAATGATATAAACATTATCCTTATCAACATCAATATCTCTATTAGAGAAAATATATCTGAAAACAAGTCTTTCCTTTACCATGTAATGGAATTTTTCCCAATTTAGGGTGATATTCTTATCATCGAATCTTGAAAAAACCCTTTCAAAATTTACAAGGAATATCTCAAATGTATCCTCAAATATGAAGAAGTCATCCATAAATACATCTAAATAATACCCTACCATGTCAGAGAATATTCTCACCACTAGAAGGTACTAGGGGAATTACCTAACCCAAAGGGAATATTCTTGATGAAAAAATTGTTGAATGGACATGTAAAGGTTGTTTTTCCTTGATCCTTTAAAGAGACCTCAATTTGATTATACCTTGAGAATATATCTTGGAAAAATAAGAACTGATGACCCACCACTCACTCCAGTACTTGATTAATGAAGTGTAAGGGGAAATAATCTTTCTTGTTATATGAATTTAACTTCTTATAGGCAATGAACACTATCCATCCACTACTAACCCCTGTTGGGAGAATATCACCTTCCTCCTTGGTGATCACAGTGACTCTATCTCTTTTTGGAACAGATTGAATTGGGTTTACCCACTCACTCTCAGCAATGAGGTATATGATACCCACTTTCAACAACTTAAGAAGTTATTTCCTTACCACATCCATAATATTTTTATTGTGTCTATGTTGAGGTTGAAGATATGGTTTGGAGTCAGATTATAGAACAATCATATGAGTTACAATGAGTGGGATAATCCCAATAATATTAGAAAGGGTCCATCCAATTTCTTTCTTATATATTTCTAGGACATACAAAAGCATCCTCTATTGATTATCTTTAATAGAGAAATAAATGACAACATTAAAGACTTGATTGTACCCTAAGAATGCATACTTGGGTGATTATGGTAGCAAAAAAATTTGATATCATATTGGTTAACACATTCAAAATAATTATGGGACTTTGTATCAAACTCAGTTTCTTATTAAAAATTTCTTGACATAATTGGTTCCTTTTGAACATATGTTTTAGCCAAAAAATTGGATAGATCAGTGTCATTAATGGGTATGGACTCAATTTTTTTGATTTCACCAATGGTATCATTGATTGGTGATCCTAAAAAAACATCAAAGGAGTTATATAAAATATATTCAAGACAAGGAGACCAATTTCCCTCATGTGAACAAAGTAAATCAATCTCATATTGACGTAAACATCCTTCAAAAATTACTTGATGATTATCTAGTTCACTATCAATAATAACTATCCTATTTACCTCATGTATCTCTTCATTATACAAAATTTTAGAGTTTTCATTAAATATATTTAGACCAAGTATCATATTTCTAAAGGATATTACCATGATGCCATTCCTAACTTGGATGATTGAGTTGATTTTTTCTAGGAAGGGATAACCAATGATGATGGGGGTTTTCTCCCTAGGACCTAAGCATGGGTGATTGTCAATGAAAATGAATTAATCAGGGTAAATTAAATTTTCAAATTTTACCAATACATACTTTAAAAACCCCTTAGGAAATCGAATGGTACAATCAGCTAGTTGAAGAGTGACAGAAGTGGGTTGGAGTTCCTCAAGCAGCTATTGAAAATACATGGCATATGGAATGAGGTTCAAAATAGCTCCTTATTTCTGATGGAAATGGGACTCTGGGTTAGAAATTACTATCTTTGAATGATTTCCAATGGTCTTGTTCTGGAATCAGAAACACCCAATAGTTCTATACCCAAGGGGACCTTCTTTCCAAAGGTAGGTTCCCATTGGTAGGTTTAGCCAACAATTATTAATAACTAACATTAGTTGAGAGGATGGAAGTTTAGGCTCATCACACCCTCTTGTGGGGAATTATTACCTACTATGGGAATATCTTATATATTTAAGACATATTTACTAATCCTTTATTCAATCCCAAGTATGATGTGGATTACCCTAGCATTAAAAATCAATTATTAGCATGTAGAGAATATAGAATCATCTATATGTACCTGAGGTTCTTCATAAATGGAGATATATGTATATATATGAGGTTCTCCATCAATGGTATCCCCTTATGTATAAATTAGAGATTCTTTGGTCATTATTATAATGATTTTGATTTTCTAGCCACATAATGGGGTGATTAGAAATGTATCATAATCTAGGGAGATGGGAGTCACTCTAGAATTATTGTCATCTAGGGAGATGAGAGTTTTTATAATGTTGGGATTGAAGCCATGGATTGGCTTCTGATGTATCCTTGTTAAAGGAATTATAACCCATGTAGTTTGGTGATTCTTAATGGGGCACATCCTACATTTTAAGGTCATGTGATAAGGACCTAACCGTACAATTTAATTTCACGTGGCAAGGAAATATTTGTGAAAGATGAATAGTCAATGATTGGTGTATGACTTATGCCGAAGAAGCCCAAGGAACCTAGAATATATATGAATTTCCATGTTAAATTAGTCCCTATCGAGAATATGGACCAGATAAAATAGGGTTGATTTAGGGCGTTGGGTTTTCACCTCATGGAGACTTTCTACATATTCAATTTGAATGGGAATCAAAAGCCCACATAGTTCTATCATGTCTCGTAGGGGAGTGTGACCCTTGAGAAAATTAAGTTGGGCCTTATTCCTGATGAGGATGCCCTCATAAAAGGGACCATGAAGAATTTCATAACTCATGGTGGTTAAGGGTCTTTAATTCGAGGCCTACTCTTAAGGAGGATGCCCAAAATAAAGGAATTATGATTGGGACTTACTCCTAAGGAGGATTACCATTGATATCATGCCTTATCTAGGATTCCCACATATCTTATTTATTAGGAATCAGAGTTATCATAGTTCAATATGTCACATGGATCATGTGGATTCTATGATCATCATTACCTCTAAGATCACATGAGTCATGTTTGGTGTGAGAAATAAGGGGAAAAGAAAGATCCAATAAATCACACATTCTTTCTGGGTTAGCTGGTGGACATGGAGACAAATCCCAAAAGGTGAGGAATGGGGTATTGAGTGCACCTATTTCCTCTAACCTTTCTCTTCCAATGGAAGAGGAGGGGGATGATGGTGGAAGAGTCCGAGGTTACGACACTTCCCTCTCTTCACTTTACCCCAAGGAAAAGATTAAGGTAAAGGTAAAAAAGTTAGAGAGGATCAATAATTCAACCTCCTACAAGAAAGGTTAGGGGTTCACTCAAGGTGGGATTCCCTACAATTGGTTCCATAGTTGGATGAGGATATAATTTCATGTTGAATGAAAAAACAAGAATAATCCTCACCCTCTTCACTAGGAATTGGAGGCTCCAGATCTTAGAGACGAGAAGGGAAGGACATAGTCTAAAACCTAATATCTAGAAATAGGAACTCCTTGAAACTATCCCTGAGGGAGGGGTCCTTGTGACCATGGTGATATAAACCCATATACACCCCGAGAACCCTGACTGGCCAACCAGACAAGTGCGGAAAACCTATGACTATAGGAATACAAACCCAAATAGAGGGTACACTATTGTTCCAATAACTATGGTTGTGAAAGTCTACAGGTCTTGGTGGATGTTTCAACTTGATCCCTTTCATATAAGGGATCCAAGGAAGAAGATGCCCTTCCATGGGTGGCTCAAAAGAGGACATGAATGGTGACTCACATAGCTCCTGGGCATAGGTTTTCCATGCAGGTGTACTGTGTAGGTACATTGTGCAGGGCTTGAAGAGAAACTGAAAGTGGTTAATGTAGGGGGAAATAGGCTTGAGTGAGTTAGAAATACCTCAAGAAATGGGATACCGGGGAAAAAACTTGGTTGAGGCATTAGGCTGAGCACCCCAGGTCTCCTCCAATGTCCCTAAAAGGGTTTTGTATAGGTCTGGGATGAGAGAGAGAGAGAGACCTTGCATAGGTGGGTTCTCCTTAGGGAAGAATGATTTTTATGTAGGTGTCTTATGTTTTTATACCCTGAAGGGACTTTGATCTAGATTTTCCCCTTTAGTTCTATCTTCCCACATTCTTTGTAAAGATACCTGAGAAATTTCGGGGGACTTGGGTGAAGGTGTTGAGCAATGATAGCTCTGGGGGTTCTTTGGATCTTTTAGTTTTTCAAATGAGGAGGCCAGGGGTCCTATTTATAGGAAAATATGGGAACCTAGGTGAAGGAGTTTTTTCACATAAATATATAGAACAAGTGCCTGATGGAAGTTTTCCACACAAAGGTGTCTTTCCCCTTTGTCTTACGTAGGGGTTCCGCCCAATCCTTGTAACATGCATGGGTCAACGCACAGAGATCAATTTAGGAAAGTCCATTAGTTGAATCTAAGGATATTTAGTTCTTTATAATTACCTAGGCTCTATTTATATTTTTTTCACCCTATTTGATAAAAAGGGAGTGTCAAAAAAATTCCCCCTCATGATTGGATCCGAGAAAAAGAGGATGGTCTAGTTCCAAGGTAAGAAAATGGGGAAAATATTATAAAGGGGTACAATTCTAGATAATGTGGGTTCTCCATACAGTTTTTACATACAATATTTTTTTGGAGACATAATGTGCAAGTCTTGAGTGCAGGGTGTTGGAGGAGGTGAAAGATACAGACCATCGATGTCTATAAATACCCCTACCTTATTTGTTTTCCTCACATTCATAGTTTCTGATTTTCTCTTTCGTCGCACAGGGCATCCACCCAACTACAACACATTGTACTTCTGTGAAGGTCTCACAAAGGATCTCTAAAGGTAAATACACCTGAGTGATGGGGTTGCATAGAGTCACCTTGGATAAGCTTCCAGTCAAGGCATCTCGTCAAAGGGACTTGTGTGTGAACCCTTGTCGAGGGAGCTGCATAGGAACCCTTATTGAGGGAGCTGCACGAGAATGATTTTTGGGGGAGTTGCGCAAGTTATTCCATTTTATATTTTTTTGGGATTATTCTAAGTTAAAATTATAACTTTATTAAGTTTATATTTCAACTTAATGATAGAATTTGGTGCCCACTTGCAAGTTTTAATGGCTGTTTCAATGAACTCCACTGAGAAATCTATTGTACTACAGGCTGAATTTATCAAAGACATAGGGCCTATTTATTATGATATAAATGAATTTACTCTTCCTTATTTGAAGAATTATTTTGCCCTATATTAGAGTGAGTACCTGGAAAGAGAGTAATTGCCTCTGTACAGGAATGGAATTATGAAGGATTCCCATATTCTGGCATTAAAGAAATATTTCTTGAAGACATGATTTATGAAACACATCAACTATCCTATTAATAACATATCCTCGAATGGTGTTTATATTACTGAAGGAAAAAATCCCTATTGGATGTATTCTACATCACAGTGGCTGCACTCCAGAAACAAAGCTACATATCCAAGAGTTGAGGTCTCATTATTATGAATCGACTTTCTTCTCTTCAAAGATAGATCAATCTCAAGGCTGGTAGGAATACTCATACTTTTTCTCTGGAGGGGGAGTTAGGATTGAGTGGGTGTGGGAATTCTGGGTGCACTAAACTTGTACAAAATTTAAAAAGAAGTTGTAGGATCTTCTAATTATTAGGTTGTTTGGGTAGGACACACCTATGTTTATAAGAACCTAGACATCATTCCCAAATTAATGATCTGATGGAGTCTACAAACAAACTACTTTCACTTGATTCATGGTGAAGTTGGAGTCATCTTGTGGGATTTCTACCAAATCACTGGGGTCCCCATCCTTAGGGAGATATATGATGATTTCATCCCCTTAAATTCAACAAGGGGAGATACCGAGAGGACACCACTGTTGGCCCATGGGCTCTTCATGATTTTGAAGAAATTGCATAGGGATCAAGATCCTCACCCCAGGGCTGACATATAAGCAAGGATGTGAGTAAAGGCTTTATTAGAACCAGAAGGATAGGGTCCTACTTATAGGCACCCTACTATTTTCCCTCTTATAGATAATCAGGGTGTGTCAGGCATGTTCTGGACCACATTGGAGAAGAGTGAGTATAATAATTTGGGTTATTAGTTTAACCCCAAGATCAATGAAAATATTTTCTTGGAAATTTCCTTTATTTTTGGATAAGAATTTAAATATTCCCAATCCACGAGTCAAATAGTGATGTGAGGCCATCAAATTTTTTTATCATGTCCAAATTTATAAGGGAGAAGCATATAGGGTTGTATTCCCCTGTTTTGGTAAGGATTTATCACTTTTTGCTACATGCATACAGTAGGAAGGTATCGTTATAAATTACAAGATCATTATAGGTGTTTTGGGGGTGGATTATGAAAAATTTTAGCTTACATTCAATGCTGAGATCAGTTAAAATCCTTGAAAACCAAATCCTCCCATTTTTCAGAAAGTCTCTAGGATTCAGCCTCTGAGCCTGAAGCAAGATGATGTGTTGAAGGTGGTAAATGTATCTAGAGACTTTAATTTCTTTCCACATTGTAATGCACCAACCAGAAAATTTACTTATGATAGTAAAGAGAATAATTATGAGCTAAGGAAATGCATGATTGCATTCAGGGATAACCTATTGGTAGCACATATTGACAGTGATATTATCTATGAGTCTTATGCTTCTTATTCATTTTATATCAAGTTTAAATGTATTCAAAAATCAAGCACCTTTACACTGATGCATATTAAGCATGGGAAGAACCCAATTTTATCTCAATATTTATCGAGCCTGATGGCTTTGGAGGTATCCAAAATGTCTATCACACTACCTCTATTAGAGGCATAAATTAGTCCGGAGACTAGATATGGCAAGGTGTGGATATTTTCATACCCTCAGGGGGCATTGAAAAAAGGAATTCATCTGGTGGTGGCCACTATAACTGCCAGTCATGGTGTGTGTGGTAAGACGGCTCATGATAAAGATGACGTGGAAGATCTAGATCCTTTGAACCATTCATGGACAATGACCACCAGGCAGGAAACGGATGAGAATAAAACAAGTCCAGTGCTAAGGTAGTCTAGTCGTCACCATTAAGAGGAGGCCATTATCTCATCCCCTCATTCTTCTAAAATATAAATGAGGCCTGAAGAGGCTACCCAATCAAAGGGTGAAAATTCTTCTTCATAGTAAGCTATATTAGAGTCAAACTACGTGTGACTCTTGGTGATCCAGTTTTGGGTGAACATGACTCACGATGTCAATGATGCATCAATGTTTCTCCAGGATGTCATGATAATCCTAAAGTTTGGTGCTGTTAGAGAACCCTCTGATCTCCATCTTGACAATAATTTGGCTAAGGTGAATAAGTACATTGAAGAGTTGGAGTTTTTTATATATGAAAACAATGATCAATTCCCAACTTCAAAATGGGTGTTCGATATATTGGACCAAGGAGTGCTTGAAGGGGTGACTATTCATCTTGGGGAGGGATGAGACATTTACATTAACTCTACGAATGTATTTCTATTTTCTTCTTTCCTTTTTCTATTCTTACATCCATCATAATTAATCTCAATGTGATTTTTTTGTAGCTTAGAATATGATAAGAATTAGAAACAACAACAATAAGGGTTCCAAGGTTACTGACGTATAGCCCCATGGGTACCCCTATTGAGATAATGGAAGAAGAACTTCAGTCCCCATAACTATCCCTAGGTTAGAGGACCGTGATGGAGGTGATGGTGATGGGAACTCCTCGAACACTACCTCATGTCTCTGTTGCCAAGAATAATGGAACATGATCTTCATTATCTCATGATCGGAAGCTAAGGAGAGCATTAAAGTTGGATCGAAGAATGCATCACAATGAGTCTTTGCATTATCTTATGATATTACAACCTATTTGACATGACTTTTTGACTATGATTTTCTTTTTAAGAACTTTCATTTACTTCCTCCCTTAAGGGATCTGGTACTGGTCCTTCAAGTATCGAGTAGGATACTCCGAGGGAGGTATAGATTAATGCTGATGAATTTTTCATCTAGAAGGATAAAGTGTTAAGAGGCATATTTGCATATACCCCCACCTCTATGGGGGGGGATAGTGTCATTATAATTTTAGATGAACTCATTTTGGGTGTCATGTTTTATTTTTAAATTTTCACTCTTCATGATATTTCAGATCTATTGGCTGCCCCAGAGGACCCTGTTACAATCAATGTTGATACTATTGTTGCCCTAGAAGGGGATTCTTGGGATCTTAGATTGTCTGATGAAGGTGATGATGCCAGTACTGACTTTGTGGGGACTAATGATGTTGTGCCTGTTGAGTCTTCAACAGAGGGGATTGATGGCGAAGCCAATCTAGGTTCTGAGCAACCTGCCTCAGATACCCTTACTAGTGAGGATGATGAAAGGATTAATTCCATTAATCATGACATGAGGGTTATACTTAATATATAAATTTATATTCTAGGTTCCATTAAGGATTTTGAAGACTTACACAAGAAATTAGAAGGTTGTGAGTTTTATCATTTTTACATTTTGTAAACTTATTTAATTTTGTTTCACCTGATGTATTATATCGAGGATAAACATGAGAATCTTTTTCTCTAGAGCATATTATTAGGTCTCTTCAAGAACAGGTCATTGAAATCCACCATAATCTCTCTATTTAAGGAGAAATAGTTGATAATACCAAAGTGGGGGATTATATGAGGTCTTTAATTTAGATTACTAAGAAGATTATTGAAGATGATCCTTGTCATGATTTCCCAACCTTGAGGGATGAAGCTTGAGGGGCAGGAAAATGATGGTTCAGGTATTTGATTCAACAATAGGTGAGTCTCATAAACCATTTTGGTTGTCTAACCTCCTTCGCTACTTTTTTTGACATTAATGAAAGGCATGATTTTATTTTCAGTGTCATGAACTTTGAAAAATAGGCTTGAGATGGGGGATTCTTTGATATCTCCACCAACATTAGTAAGGGATGATAGAGATACTACATGGGGAGAGAAACAAGGTGGATCAATGAGTTCAGTAGTCCCAAATTATGCCCCTCCCTTTGAAAGTTGCTCTAAATCAGAACCATTGATGCATGAAGATTTTTTACCTACACATATTTTTGTCTGGTGAGATATCTGGAAGATTGTTGGTAAGAGAACCCTTAGAGATATGCCATCACAACTTCAACGAATTCCGATAAAGTTTTCTATATTGGGATATGGCGCATTTGACTACTGTGATATCCATGGTATGGTGAAGGTGATCATCCAACAAAAGGATGAGGATCAAAGGTTGCAACATGCTAAGGTGCAACATATGACCAGTTTGAGGAACATAGAGCTACTGTGATCCATGCTGATGCCAACCACTCCAAAAAGGTATAGGAGTACCAATATTACATTGATGGAAGGTCTATCAAAATAATTCTCCTTGAAAAATAATTACAAGTTTCAAGGGAATATTTAGTTCAACTTCACTGATCTTTGAAACAGGCTTCAACACATATGAGAGAATATAACGAGGCTAAGTAGGAGAAACTTTGAAAAGATGAGTAGGATATTACCCTAAAAAGGGATGAGCTTCATGAATTTGTGATAGCTTATTGGGGTTCGATTCAACTTCTTAAATATTCCATTGATGAAAAACTATAAAATTGGGTGGAGAGGCTCTGACATGTAGAAATTCCTATATTTTTTTTAAACATAAATGAAAAAAATTATTTTTATTCAAAATAACTTGTGTCTTCATCCCTGATATCGTTATGTGATTGTATCATAAAATTGAAATTTCTTTGTGTGATTAAACATTTTGTACTAGACAATTGTAACCAAAATGACAAGGATGAGGAAAACACTCTAATTTGTTCCTAATACATGGGGCTTAGCAAGCATAGTTAGACTGTTACTAAGGTTATATTAGAAACCCTACCAATTTTGTGTCATCTATTTCATCACCCTAATTTTTTCATAAGCACAATTTTGTGTCATCTATTTCATCACCCTAATTTTTTCCTATCATTTCTCAATTTCTACCTAAACCATATAGAGTGTAGGTATAGCGAGTTGAGTATCTACTTTTTTTCAGAGTGTCCTTCATAGGTTTTCAACCTAGATAGAATGATGTATCTTTTTATGGGTTCTTTAAATTCATGAAAGTCAGACTCAAAATGGCATATGTCTAAATTCGAATTGCTTTGACCATATATTTTGAGATGATAACCCAAAAAAATCTTGATGACTGGTAATGTTTTGATATTATTCAGATACTTCAAAGGAGAATCTCAAGACATTATTTTATGGTTTCTGAATAAAAAATTTGAAATATCAGAATATAATAGGTCTCTTATAAGGATGAATTTACCTCCAGCGAACAAACCTATTATGGGGTTTATTTTATGAAAGGAAACTAGGGAACATACTTCACAGTTAAGTAGTGGTATCCTTAGGTTGAAAAACTTGTTATAGGGGTGACTTATACAAGGACAACTAGGGTGTGTACTGAATAGTCTGGAAAAGGAGTTTTTATAAATTCTAACATTCAATTTCTCATATGTGATTTTTTTATGGAGATTTGGATTTCTCAAATCACAAGGGGTGGTTTTTCAAAGGAAAGATGTCTAATAATAAAAGGATGATCTTTATTAACACATTCCATGAATGACAAACTACTTCTATATGAATTTGGTGCATGAAGGAGGGTACATTTTGTTAGATGGTAAATGTCAGGGGAGAAGGCCCCTTTTGGACAAAGGGTGAATGTATCATGTAGTTTAATGTCACACGACTAAGACGTTGACCAACTAGTTTAATGTATTATGGTAAGGAAATTATTCTATATAGTTTAAAGTCATGCATCAAAGACATTTATCATGTAGCTTAACATATCTAGGACATTATGATATGTATTTTAAAGTCATACAACAAGGAGATTATGCTATATAGTTTAAAGTTTTACATTAAAGAAATTATAAGGGGATATAATTTAAGGTCTTTATCTTCAACCAAAAGGCTAATGATTATCCCATTCTTGGTAATTTGTCTATAAATATGATATCGTGTTTAGGAAGTAAAGGAGAAATCTATAAGCTATGATTTGGGGATTCTAGGATTTGAAGAGTGATATGGGAAAGGGCTTATGGAATTATAGGAGGTCTCTCTTGAGAATGAATTTATGAATTCCTAACACACCCATTAGGGTGGGGGGGGTTATCCAAGTCCAACTAGGGACGTACCACATAGTAAAGTAGTGTTATCCTTAGGACAAAAAACCCATTATGGGGGATATTTTATGCAAGGCCAATTGGGGTGCATATAGCATAGTTATGAATTCCAACATTCTATCGATAAAAGATAATGAAAGTTTATAGTGATTTAGATCTCTACAACCATAGAGTTTGGTTTGTGGAGAAATGTACCTAAATATGGAAGGGGTATTTAAATTCATGATTTTTAAAGAATTAGGGTAATATGATCTTCTACGAAGGTCTAACCCAAGTGTAGGAAGTATGGTTCCAATAGTTTTAGGTCATAAAAATAAGACCATAATGCCAAGGGAATCAGAGAGATGTGCAGTCTTTTGGATCAAGATTATCCCAATATGCTTCGAACACATGGAGGAGGAAATTATAAACCATATTCATAGGGGTTCTTAGATCAGGAGAGGTAAAATGGGATAGATATGAAGGATAAAAATGAACTATTTTAAATAATTGGTTTCAACATATTGCCATCAATGCTCATGAGGAAATAAGAGGCTTCTTCCAATGGAGAATTTACCACTAGTTGAAAATCCCATGATGAGGGATACATTATGAAAGTCCCATTGGGGTGCATACTACATAGTCAAATAGTAGAATACATTGGATGAAAAATCCATTATGGGGGTGACTTATGTAAGAGAAACTGGGGTGTGTACTACATATTCAGGAAAAGAAGCCTTTAGGTATTAGAAATTATATCACGAGGCACTGAATAAAGAGTATGAAGTTCTGAAAGTGACCAATATTAGGAGTATGGATTGCGGAAGAAAAGTGTTCAATCACAAAGGAATCATCTGGACTGGAATCATCTACGAGTTTGGAATCCTTTTCATAGATTTGACTCATATGTAGAAGGGGGTACATTTTTGTTTCCTTGTTGGGTTCTCCTAATGAGGGGGACCTGCATTAAAGTTCTTGCATAGATCTTTGGTTGTATGTAGGAAAGGGTCATTTCATATTTACCCCATGGCTAGGACAATGACTTAAGGCCTAGGAATCACTATGTATCTTAGTGGGATGAGAATCAAACCTTATTTATTTCTCTGGGTACCGTGCAGTTTAAATTCATGACCCAAAGTCTTTGGCTATGTAGTTTAATATCATGCGGTAAGGGCAAAGGTGTCTCTATATGAAGAGAAATGTAACACCATGGCTGGACTAGGGTATATGGCCCAAGAATCACTTCTTATCTTGTCAGAAAAATAATCAAGACATATGTAGTTCTTAAATAAAGGTATCCCACCTTGATTAAATTCATGATTGGAAGAAAATGGGGGGGTTCTATTATAATATGAGTTTGTTCATAAGTTGAGATCTCATATTGGGCCTTCTCATGTAGATCTGACTCGTACATGAGAGAGTGGGAGTATTTATTATATCATGTTGAAGATGTACCAAGGTAACCTCAATGTGAATTGATATTCCATACTTATGTAGGGAAACTCTTTTACCAAATTTCCTAAGCCCATGCGAGCCATGATCGGGATGAGAAACAAGGGGTGGAAAAATTTTCTTCCGTGATATAAGGGAATCACAAGTAAAGGATATGGGGATTTAGATTATGTGGTGGATGGTCTAGGAGATATGATCCAAGTGTCACTATGAATTAGGATGATAATCATGCCATACATAGTTCTTGAGGAACCATGTAGTATAAAATCATGTGGCAAGGACATTGAATTCCTAACATAAAAAGGAGTAATGAGGCCAGGACTAAGGGTGGTGATCTGAGTGTTACTTTGTTTCTCATTGAAATGAGAGTCAAGCCACACATAGTTATGAAAAGTCTATGTAATAGGGGATTTTTTGATTATGGATGGATCCAATATTGGAGATATTGGAATCACTACATATCTCATTAAAATGAGAATGAAGCCACATATAGTTCTTGAAGAACTATGTAGTTTAACATCATGCGGTAAGGGATTTGTTCACTTGATGTGAAAGAACTGTTGTAGCTGGACCAAGTGTTTAGGACCTGGGTGTCACTACATATCTTGATAGAGCAAGAATCAAGCCCCATGTAGTTCTTAATGAGGATCTCTATACAGATCTGAGTCAGACATAGGGAAAAGGGGATATTTTTTTTCATGGATGGACCTAAGATAAGAGTTCTAGGCATCACTACATATCTCATTAAAATGTGAATCAAGCCACACTTAGTTATTGAATGATTTTCCCCACACCAAATGATATTTGATGTTGGGAAAGGGGATTTAATACTTTCTAGAACAATGGTTAGGCCCAATACTTGTTGTTTATGCATCACTACGAATCTCATTGTTATGAGAATCAAGTCATATGTTCAGGAAATGTTCCCAAGGAAGATCTAAAATACATGGGGAAAGGAAGGGGGTTTTCTTTTCCAAAATAATGGATGGACCCATGATTTGAGATCTAGACATTACTATGTATCTCATTGGAATTATAATCATGACACATGTAGTTTTTTAACAGATCATGTAGTTTATCATCATGCGATGAGGACATTGGATGTGCAATTTATCATCTTGCAGCAAGGAAGTGAAAATATTGGGTCTTATACCTATAAAAAGGGGCCCAAATTATTTTATGGAGTGGTTATGATATAAGTTGAAGTTATGCATGGGGGAAGTCTGACTTTATTCCTCAAGTATGGCCAGGAGGGCATCTTGACCCACTAAGGGGTTAAAGTGATTTGATTGGGATTTACACATGAAACAAATTCCCATTTTTAAGGGAGAACTGGGGATATCCCAGCTCATGGTACAATGGGGTTTTCTTAACATAAAATTAAAATAATTTTAACCATGTAGTTTATTATCATACGATAAGGTATTATGTGGTTCATTTTATTATCACGCGACAAGGAAATTATGTTATTCATTATAAGGTCATGCGATAAAGACCCACTATACAGTTTAACATCTTGTAGCTTGGATGTAGATTGTGTAATTACATGAAATATTTATTCAAGAACCTTACATATGTTGGGGTTGTAGTGAGTTCCCCATCCATTGAGATTAAGGAATAAGCTCCATTAGAGTAGACCTTGTTTATGGAATAAGTTCCCTCCCACTTTGGCTCAAGTTTTGGAGGCTTCTTTCCTAGTATCATTAGAGTCATAAGGACCAAAACCAATTCTCCTTGGAGGAATGAGTGGAGGAGTACCTTATTTTTTAAATCTTGTGCTATCAGAGTCTCGTATACATCCAAGTGATGCAAGGTATTTAGTCTATTTTCATCTAGTCACTTAAATTCATCCATCCATTTCTGATACTGTTCATTTGCATATAACTGGTCACAGATGGAAATACAAAGGGATGGAAACTGATCTTCGATGGGCAAGAATGATTCTATTTCATACACCAATGAGTATAGGGTTGCCCACATTTCAGTATGATTCATAGTCCAGTAATCCCAAAAGGCATAAAAGAGCTTTTCAGGTCAATTATTCTTATCTGTATCCACCATATTCTATAGTATGTTCAATAGGGTCTTGTTAAAATAATCTATCTATCCATTATCTACTGCTTGATAACGGGATGAATGGTTGGATTTTATATTGTACTATTGACATATATTTTATACGTTATCATAAAAAATTAGTTACATTATCCATAAATATGGTATGAGGGTCCCCAAACTAGGTAACTATGTTAGCTTTAATGAAGTGATTTTGTCCCCGACTTCTTTTAGGGGTATTACCTAGGAGCATTTAGAGAAGAAATCAGTTGCAGTAAGGAGATACTTGAACTATTTGGTCATAGATGGAGGGTATGGTCTTACAAAATCCATTCCCCATATATAAAATGGCCATGAGTATTCAGCTGTATGCAACACCTTTAGGGGTTGATTAATGAAGTTGCCAGGAACGTGCAAATAATGAAACTTCTTAGTGAATTCTATGAAATAATACATCATTAAAGGCACCCAAGCCATGGAATTTGGTGGGAAAGTTTATATCTAGACCGATGGGTGTTTTAGGACCCAATATGTACTTTATCCATGATGACCACAGTCTCTTCTCTATCAATACATCAGAGAAAGTCTCCATCAAAGCCTCATTTTTAGAGAACTCTTTGGTGATTCGGGCTATCATATAGAGTGAAGTTAGTTGATCTCCATCATATTTTCTCTTTTACAACCCTCTTCAATGGGATTAATCTATCCTAAAGGTATTCCATAATTGGTGTCATCCACATAGTGGTAAGACCATATAAAATATGGATAGGGATGACTTCGTTGATCTCCTCTATTATGACTCAAACAAAAGAGGAGACCATTCTGTGAGGTGCGATGGTGATGATTGATTCATCCCTATTTGGATATTCCAAATCCATGGTGACATTTTCCAATGCATCTGCTTGGAAAAATTTTAATCGTAGGAAATGAGATAATGTTGGTTCTGAGGGGAACTCTGCCGTCAACCATCGAACATAGTCGAATAAGGGGATCATCTCTTCTTTTTTAATAGATTAATCTCCATTGATGTGATTGATTAAAAAATTTGAATCACCTTTTACCTCAAAGTGATTCACTAGTTTTAGGAGCGCAAATGATGAGAGCCAGATATTCTACCGCATTGTTGGTACATCCTTCTGACAAAAGGAAGTAGTATGGTAAGACTGCCTTCAATGGAGAAATGAACTCAATCCCTAACAAAAAAATTTTGAGATTAGGGACTTCCAATCTCTTACCTATTGGTCCACTGGATGTTTCATCGAAATAAATTTCCCATGTTTGAGGGATTTCTTGAATGGAGAAAACCTCTTCATCTAGAAATTCAGTATTTAAAAATAATGTTTCCATAGATGGGTGTTATGCCAAAAAATATGACAAGGCATGGCCTTTAACTACTTTTTGAGGCACAAACTTTATATCACACTACTATAGAATAACTGTCCACCATTCTAGATGCCCTGTCAACATAGGAGGACTGAGAATGTATTTTAGCATGCTATTTCTAGAGACCATTTGGACCACATGGTTCTCTAGATAGTTCCACAACTTCTAGAATTTAAAGATTAATTCTATCCATCTCTTCTCAATATCTAAGTATCGAGTCTCCTCATTGAGCATGGTTCAACTAAAATAATAGAGGGTATTTTAATTCCCAATGTCATTATTTTGGTTAAGGAAGGTGCCCAATGATCGCTCCAGGGGTATCACATACAGAATTATCATCTTTACATTAGTAAGTGTCATCAATTTCAGTGGAATCAATAGTTAATTATTAAGAGTATCAAATTATTCTTTTAATTAATTGGTCCACTAATATGTGACCCCATTCTTCATCAATTTGGTGAAGGGAAAACACTTGCCTACCAGATTGGATTTGATGCACTAGATATAGTTCAAGTGTCCATGAATTCCTCTCAACTATTTAAGGTTTTGAGGAGGTGATATGCCAATGATAACTTTAATTTTCTCTAGATCTATTTCAATGCTACGATGATGTACAACATAGATGATAAAATTTCCCTAGGTTACCCCAAAAGCACATTTCAAGGGGTTCATCTTAAATCTATGTTTTCATAGCTTATAGATGATGATTTCTAGGTCAGCCAAGTGATTAGAATGTTTTTTGTGACTTGACCACTAAATCATCAATGTAACATTTGACAAACTTTCCCAGAATGGGTTTAAAGATGTGATGCATTTCACATTGATATGTGACACTAGAAATCATTAAGCCAAAGGGAATTACCTGATAGTAGAACAATCCTTAGGGGATCTAAAGGAAATAGATTATTCATATTTTGGGCCATACAAATATGTTTATACCCAGAATAGCCATCCATAATGGTGAGTTCTTGAGAACCATCTATTGCATTAATCAAGAGTTCTGTAATTGAAACTGGGAAGTCATATTTGGGACAATGTAGGTTGAGATCTCTAATGTCAATGTAGAATCTTATTTTCCCATTTTTATTTTTCAAAGGTACAATGTTGTATGGTTATTTTGGATATTTTACCTGATATATAAAATTATACTTTATGAGATTTTCCACTTTGGCCTTAATTTTGGAGGTGTGAGTCGGGTGCATCCATTTAGATACTTTGTTGTATCCCCGATGATCTTATGGAAAAATAAAATGATGGGTGGCCACCTCAGGGTCAATTCCTATAATCTCTATGAAATTCCATGAAAACACATCCCGTTTCTTCTTTAGAAATAATTTATATAACTCTTGTTATTCATGATTCATAGCCTTACTAATTAGTGTTGAGCATGGATCTTCTTTTGTACCCAGATTTATCTCTCTGATTTTATCCACAGTGGTGGAGATTCCTTTTTCAAATGATAGATAGGAATCTATGAGATCTTCCACTTCTTCTTCATCAGGATTTACCTCTTTTTCCTTTATTTGGGGGGGTAAGTTGTGAAGTAATAATCTTAGAGTTATAGGGGAAATTGTCATTTAGACATCTAGAAGATGAATCGATCATCGATGGCTCAATTGGTGGCACTAGGTATCTCCAAAGATCTGTAGGGGAAATGAGGGACTGAGGATGTGCATATTTGTTTTACCCTGTTAACAGGGAGACTTATTCTAGTCCAGATGATGAAACATAGATTTTATAAAGATTGATGGATGAAATGGAGACATTTTCATCCAGTATTTCATCAATGTTTGGAGAGTTGGTAACTTCTAATACACTATTAGTCTTGATTTTCATGACTAAAATTTTAGAATCCATAGATTTCATACTTGAATTCAATCCCACCCTTTCAAATTGATTAATGGGAATAATGTAATCCTTGTTGAGATTCTTGAAATTTACAGCCGAGATCATCTCCAGGAAATTTGGGGAATTGATTTGTGTCACTTCATCATCCATTGAATGTTTACCTCCCTTGTGATAGAATTCTGTGTCAATATATTGCAACTCACAAGATTTTAATGTGTCCTTGTCACCATAAAATGTCCTAATATGACCATTGACACAATATTTGAGAGATCAGTGATATGATTAAGGAATGTACACATGATTATGTATCCAATGTATTATTAGACAAACATTGAAAGTTGTATCCTACTAAACAACCAAGAATTATGAGTCAGACACCAGATCCCCGAACTTAATTATGAGCATGATATCGTCGAGAGGCTCTTACTTGTTCTTATCATAACCATGTAACATTAGAGTGGAAGGGGAAAAGTGAGATTCGTTGAGACATAATTGGGGATGTTTTCAGACCGGGATGAGGATGAATCATGAGCGATTGTCAATAAAAGATCGTTATATATCAATATCATTTATTTTTTATAGATATGTATAAGGGAATGACATGTCCTTGAATCATAGCATCTTACTCTTGGTATATGAAAGAGATTACCACATGGAATTATGTGGGATCATTCTCTGTATGATATACCTTAGCAACATCAAAATCAACTTGAAACTATCAAGGACTTGACAAGGTCTCTATGAGTGCCTCCTTGAGGTCCTTTGATAGACTCAAATCTTCCATGATTGATGACTTGGTCAAAAAATTGGCCAATTTATTCAATAAATCACATTTCCAATCCAATGGTCTATGTTTCAGTTCATGGGATAATTATTTCTCATTTTCTTTAGGAGATGATATTCTTGATGTGGATTCACCATCCTTTGGAATAGGAGATAGATGTACTTCCTCTCTTGGTGTATTGGGTCGGTTGGGTCTGCCTACCTACCGAGGAGGTGGTGGCATATCCTCTAATTAGTATTCCAGGATGATCATGTTAGGGTAGACCCTCTCAGGTGAGTAGGAAGAACTCATTTATTCCATATGAGCTCACTGAAAAGCTCTCCCATGATTTTTGGCTGCGTTGATGGTTCAAGTATGAGTTTGGTTGAAGTAGTGAATTTTTGCATGAACACACTTTTCCCTATATCCTTGACCTCAATGACCTCTTCCCCTAGTTCTTCAATCAGGCGTAGGAAATTGGATTCATATCCAAAATCATCATCTATAAAAGGATTCATTAAATTAATAACATTAATTGAACTGAAGATCAATTCCCCATCAGATGAATATTCTTTCTGAAGATACGATTCTTGTTGTATGATTTGGCGGGGTGGTGCCCATGCTTTCAGGACTGTGGGTATGAAGTATGCTAAAGTCAAGAAAAAAATATGTTTTTTTGGAGGTTTGTTTTCACAATTTTTCTTCTTATCCTAATGGCCATGTCATTTTTTGGAGGATCAACCTTTGGTGGACTGAGCTACCGATGAAGTTGGTTGTGGCATAGTGGGAGTGACAAGAGGCATAATTGGTTGTTTCAAATATGTTTGGAAAATAATGTGAGTCCAGTTGATCATCTTTTTGACAATTCAGTCACTCAAATTTGGTTAAATATTTCTCTTAACTTCTTTACATTAATTTTCATCATCTTTTGGGATAGTGGTAGAAATATACACCACCTGATCAGGTGAATTTCTCAACATCACTTTCCTAGAGTCTATCATATTTTGTAATAGGTATTTGAAAACAAAACAATCCTAGACGTGGTTCCCCAATATCTGATGGAAGAGGAATTGATTTGGGAGATCTTTATCACCTTCCTTGTAGGGTTTCTTAGTATTTTACAACTTTATTAATTTATTTTCCAATAACAAGATGAATTAAACAGTGAATTGTTTATCTCAAAAAGATTAGACCTTGTTTTTCATCTCCTTGAACAACTTTTTCCACTAGCCTCTCTAATCATCTTTACAAGGAGGGAATTGCTTCTGACTCTTAAGAGGTGGAACCTTATGGTATGGTGAAGGCTTTGAAGTAATAGTGGGTACAAGGGCCATCTTAAGTGTAACTATAGTGACCTATGATTTTCCTATTCTCCGTCTTTATGTTAGTGGAACTATTTGAGACATTACTTTGGTCTCTGAGATGGAGTTTTCCACTGGTTGATAAACTGAGTAAATGTCCTGAAACCCTCATGTGTACTTCATAGGGATTAGTGGCTAGAACAACTCATTATGAATATTTGCTACACATATGGGGAACAGTTCTTCTTAAGGTAGTGGTAGATTTAATAAGTATTCCAATCCTTACTACCGAGCAATAAAATCTGAGACCCTTTCATTCCCTAGTTGCTTGGAGTTTTCAAGGTTGAATAATTTCATCTTCTATAGTATTGAGTTTAACTATAATAGAAATGTATGATTAAGTTATTCCCACAACTTGATTGATCGAGACTGCAAACTTGAGTACCAAACAATGGTTATTCCTTATAGTGACTACACAAAGAACTAGAGGTTCACTGCCTCCTTTTGTTCAAGTATACCCATCATGGGATCACAGTGAGATACAAAATGCATCAAGTGCTTATTTGGGTCTCTTGATCCATTAAGGACTAGAAATTTAGGGTTTCCAAATTTTGGTGGGGGAAGATTTGGATCTAGCCATTCACATTAAGCCTTATTTTCTCACTATATTGATACAATTCATCCTTCCATGGATTCCAATTGAGTCAATAATGAATTAATGGTGCTCATAATCATTATCAATACATATAGATGATTATGAACCTAGAAAGTTGTAGTGATTGGATCCTGAAAGAGTTTAGTGATCAGAGCCTAAATTGGTTTAGTGACTGGTATGACCATTGATGGTGGAACTTCTAGAACCTGTCGTGGGTAGCCTATGGGGGCAAGCCTGTGAGGATTTACATGACCATGTTCTGATTTTGTACCCAATGAAGGGAATTCTTGATATGTTGTTGTGGGATCCAAATAAATTGGTTTTGTGTTTCCCATATTTAATGTATGTTCCAAATATTATTTTGTTTTTGTGATAAACTTTTTTCTGAAGTGTGCCAACTAGAAGCGCAGGTTGAGGTTCTTCTTACATAACGTATCTACAAGGATGGATGCCTTAGATTAATTATACATTGAGTCTCCAAAATTATTTAGTCTCATCCTCCCACTGATCAAATATTTCTTCCAGAGAAAAGAGAATATCCTCCCAAGGAGGGTGGTGAGGTAAGATTCTACCCTTACCCTTTTCCTTGTTCGATGCCTTTTTAGAAGGTAATGGTGTATTGTTCGAGGGAATTCCCATATTCTGGGAAATCCACTGGTTCCAAGTATGTACACCTTCTTCATTTTATTAGGTGTGTGCCACATTATGGAATAGAACCTCATCATATAACTCATCTGAATTGGAATCATGTTCTGGTGGATTTTCAGTGACAACATTGATTACATTCACCGACACGTATTACACTACAGGCATTCTTTCAATATCTCTAGGAGATCTCATTCTTCTACATCCTTCATGAGGATTTTTCTATCCTTTTTTTATTATTTGGGAGATTCTTAGGGGAAAGTAACCTGAAGTGAATCTCCATATAGTTCAACCGTGTGTTTTCCAATTGAAAATACCAGATCATGGGATGGAACAAAATGGGGAGGACTCTTCTACAGTATCTTCCCAAATCAGGAGAAAACTAATTCCCACTAAGGAGTTGATTGACAAGGTGAAAACCCCTAATTTTTAATGGTTGGGGTTGTTCCTAATCTGATTTCACAACCCTTCGGGCCTAGCTAGCTGACCCAAGGGTTGGGTTAAAAAAAACCCATCCCTACTGGTTGAGGTTGTTCCCAAACTACTATGGATATTATTACCATAGCTTATATTTTGATTTTATGGATTTCTTTTTGAATGTAGGATGTGTGAATAATTTATAATGCACTTGAATTTCCTATTTTGAAATACCGTTTTGATATTTTTGACATTTTTTCTATTTGACGGCAGACATCCTCTATGCAGGATTCCAGATTGATGTTATCAGATTTTTGATGCAAAATTATCTCAAAAACCTACTCTCTTCTGACCCAAGGTCAGTGAGAGTCATTCATGTCCTATTCTTGTTGAGCATATCTTTGGTGTTGGATAGGGTCTACTAGTTTAAGCCATCCTGAGGCTATAAAATTTCATGTTATGTCTTTAAGTGGGATTTACTAGTTTGAGAGCATGGTAAAATGAAATTCTATATATAAACCCCATCCCTAGATATGAACACCATATGGGGTATCTTCGATCAGCTGTCACAACCTCATTAATTCACTGAGGCATGTGCATTGAAGGGATCCTTTCTGTTTCTCGATATTTGGATTTTGATAATCTAAGAGAGATGCCAAGTCAATTTGGCCCTATAAACCTTCTGTTAACTGAACGTGATATTGATACTCATCTAAGGGTAATACCTTTTCTTTTAAGTGAATAAGAGCTTTCTATGTGTTGAGGAGGATTTCGTGCATACAATCTTCTAGTGAAACCTATGGAATGATATATTGAGGTGTGGATAAAAACCAAATCAAGATTGGTATGTCATTTTTAGCATGCTTTTTCCTCATGTTTAGTAGATCTTCTTTGTCTTTCACTAGAGGTTCCTCAACCTAGTCTGGCCAAAGTGAGTTATTCCTGATTGTTTTAAAAAAAGAAACGGAATTAGTTGGGATTTTCTCTACTATTTTGGAGGACAAATGATCCAAAGGAGGTTCATAGAATTACCATCACCTTGGACTGTCTTCTGGTTGTGAAAGGATTTCACATGCTAGTGACAAATCATTAGACATGACTAGCCTTGTTTTTGCAAGCACCTCATGATAGGAGGGCTTTCTCGTCACTATATTGCCAACTAGAAAATTCTCTAGAAAATGAGGAACACTAATACAGATAGAACTTTCATAGTAAAATCCATTATGGGGAGGACGGCCATAGAAGATTATATTAAGGGGAAAACCCTCTTTCTCCTTATTCTTCTAGCCACATTGAGGGTTGTTGTGTCTCTCATCAATAGATAGGCTCTCAAGATCAACTGAATTATTTTCATGAAGAAATATTTCATGGTTAAGTGATCAGAAGGGACCTTTAGAATTAATTCTATTATTCCCATAATTTGGTAATGGGAGGGTAGGATCTTGAGCTTCTATAGATAAATGTATGAGGGCTTCAAGAACTCCAATATTAAGTAGATCCATATCACAGATCATATCTTGATCTTACAATGTTGTTTGTTGAGGCTTCTTATTGGGTTTCTTATTATAAGAGATTAGTGAAACTTGCTGGGAGAATTGGTTTTCATGGGAAGGTGTTTGTGCCTACCCTGGAGTGGCCATTGGGATATACTAATTACCTCCAATTGGAGCAGATGTATGTTCCCGATTCGGTTATCCATATAGTATGGGGAGTTTTCCCCATGAACCTACTAGAATGGAGCATAGGATTATGTTTTCTTTGGGGTGTTTTTTTGATGAGACAACCATTTTTTGGGGAAAGAGTTATGTGCCCGTCCCTCTGGCACTATTGTCACTGCCATTATGATATCCTTGCAAGTTTTAAGGATATGAGAATGAATTTTCATCTACCCTTTTACAATTTCTAGGATATTCTTGGTTAATTTAGTGACTGGAACATAGATATACTTCCATTACATATATGGAGTAGGTGTATGTGCCTACTCCTATCCTCCCTTTCCTGTAAGTGGATACTGATAGTACTCATGTGTGGAGGCAGAGAGTTGAATCTTCCTCTACTTTTCATCAGTAATTTCCAACTAAATTTACCAGGTGATAACAGATGATGCATCTGGTAGGAATAATGGGTGAAACTAGGTTTTTATTTCTTCTTGCTAGTTTCCACCGTATTTGGTTATCATGCTTCTTTGAATGCTACCAGTTGAGTCTGCTCACTAGCTGAATGAAGAAGAATGGGTGTATATTCCCACTCGAAACATTCCACAAAATTGGGTTGGTGGGCTTCTATGGAGGGGAAAATGTGTGACCATTCTCCCTATTGACTAGTTTTTATCCCCATAGGGCCTTCTTACATGACTGGGTTTGAAGTAATTTGGACAAAAAATCAATAACAACTCCCTAATCACATTGAGGGTTCACTACTGCGTGACATTGGTAGTGATGATTGTTGGTAGGATCCCTAAAAAAGGTCTCCTATTTCTATGGGATGAGTCTATATGTGGCCTCATGATACACCTCCCTGAGATATTCTAGGGAATTATTGCCACCTTTTGAGGATAGACTCCTAAAATGGTTGAAGATGGCAGGTCGATGCCATCTGCTTAAGGACCACTGGTCATCGTTGACTGGACGATCGATGGGGCTTGGTGAGTTGGATGTCCTATAGGGTGACCTAAAAGGTCAGTATGGTACCATACTGACGGTACTCCCTAACTAGTGAGTTTGAGACCTAGCATTGAAGATTCTGTGTTAGTGATGGAATTCATCATGTGGATGAAGACCCACCCTTAGTAGTAGCCAAAGAGTTTGTTTGTGAAAACAAGAATGATGCCATTGGATTGAGGGGAGTTATGAGAGTAGGTGACTGTATATATGGAAAACAAAAACAATAAACTCTATCAAAGTAGTATCTCATTTGAATGAACACATGAATTATTGATTTTCTTTTATAGAATTGTTTTATAAAATGAAAAGAGGCCTAACAGGTGGGTGATATTATCATCTTGGTTAAGGATTCACTTTGGGTTCACCATTTTTTGTTTCATATGGAAATGAGACTCTAGGTTAGAAATTACTATTTCCAAATGGGTTCTAACAGGTTTATTCGTTGAATAGGAAACACCTAACAGTTTTGTAACCAAGGGGACCTACTTTCTAAATACAGGTGCTCATTGGTAGGTTTGGCCAATAATTCTTATAAACTCACATTGGTCAAGAGGATGGGATGTCATGTTCATCACACCATTTTGATGGAAATTATTGCCTACTATGAGACTCTTTTATATATTTAAGATATATTCATGAATCCATTATTAAATCCCATGTATGATGTGTATTACCCTAGAAATAAAAATCAATTATTAATATATATGGATTATAGAGTCATCTGTATGTATATAAGGTTATTCATAAATGGAGATATTTTTATGTATCCAAGGTTCTCCTTCAATGGTATCCCCTTATGTAAAAATTAGATATTCTTTGGTCATTATTATGATAATGCTGGTTTTCTATCCACACAGTGGGGTCCTCCAGAGTGTATCATCATTCGGGGATATGGGAGTCACTTTTCTCTTTATTTCTATCTAAGGATACAAGAGTTTTTATGATGTTAGGATCAAACCCCTGGATTAGCTTCCTACATATACTTTTGAAAGTAATCCAAAACCATGTATTTTGGTGTCACTTGATGGGGAACATCCTATCTTTTAATGTCATGTGATAAAGACCCAACCATATAGTTTAACATCATGTGGAAAGGATGTCTAGTCATTTTTTGGTCTGAGACTTATGCCGAAGTAGCCTAAGGAACCTATAATAGATATGAATTTATAAGTTTAATTATACCCTATCAAGAATATGGCCTAGAGAGAACATGGTTGATTTAGGGTGTTAGGTTTGGACCTCATGGAGGCTTCCTATGTATCCCATTTGGATGAGAATCAAAATCCTATGTAGTTTGGTCATGTTTCTTAGGGTAGTATGGTCCTTTGAGTGAATTGAGTTGTGACTTATTCCTGAAGAGTATTCCCTTATAAAAGTTTCTATGAGGAATGTCTTAACTCATGGTGGTAATGGGGCTTTAACTCGGGGCTTACCAATGAGGAGGATGCCCAGATTAAAGGAACTATGATAGGGGATTAATATTATGGAGGATTCTTATTTAACTTAGGACTTAGCTAAGATTCCAACATATCTTGGTTAGAAGGAATCATAGTTCTAATAGTTCAATACATCACATGGATTGTGCATATGTTGTGACCATCGTTTCCTCTAAGCTCATGTGAGTCATGCTCGGTGTGAGAAACAAGGGGAAATGAAATATCTAACAAACCACAAATTATACCTGGGTCCGCTGGTGGACATGGAGACAAATAACAAAGGAAGAGGGATGGGGTATCAAGTGTGCCCATTTCTTCTAGCCTTTCTCCTTCAATGGAAGAGAAGGGGGATGATGGTGGAATAAGTTGAGGTTACGAAACTTCCCTCACTTCACTGTAGCCTAAGTAAGGGATGAAGGTAAAGGATGCATACATAGAGTGGAGCAAGATTGAAACCTCAAATAGGAAAGGCTAGAGACTTACTCTAGGAGGGATTCCCTGCAATCGGTTCCATAGTGGGATAAGGATATAATTCCATGTTGAATAGAAAAGAAAGTGTAGTCCTCAAACTTTCCATTGGGAACTGGAGGCTAAATATCTTAGAGATGAGAAGGGAAGGGCATGGTACAAACCCTAATATATAATATTGGGAACTCCTAGACAATTTTCCTAAGGTAGAGATCCTCATAACCATGGGGATACAAACCCACATGTAGCCTGGGGACCCTGATTGGACATGTAGACAAGTGCAAGAAACCTATGACCATAGGAATACTCACCCAAATGGAGGGAACACTAGTGTGCCACTCACCATGGTTATGAAAGTACAAAGGACTTGGTGGAGTTTTTAACTTAGTCCATTTCAAAAAAGGGAGCCAAGTAAGAAGAGGCCCTTCTATGGGTGGCTTGAACGAGGGCGTGATATGTGACTTGCACAGGTCCTGGGTACAATTTTTTCATACAGGTATACTGCATAGGTATGCTGTGAAGGTCCTGGGAGGAATTGAAAGTGGTTCTCATAGGGGGGAATTATTCCTATAATAGTTAGATATACCTCATGAAATGGGATACCATGGAAAAACACTAGGGAAAGGATTTATCCTAAGAACCCTAGGTCTCCTATGGTATCTCTGAAAGGGTTTCTTGAAGGTCCCTGATGAGGGAGAGAGACATCATGCAGGTGGTTTCTTTTTAGGGGATAATGGTCCTTGTGAAGGTGTATTATGTTTTTAGACCTTAAAGGGACTTTTATCTTGCTTATACCCTTTAATTACATTCTCTATCATTCTTTGGAGAGATACCTCAGAAATTTCATGGGACCTGGGTAAAGATGATACATAATGAGTGCTCTAGGGGTTATTTTGATCCTTCAGTTGTTCAAATATGGAGCCCAAGGATCCTATTTATAGGAAAATATGGGACCCTGGGTGAAGGAGTATTTTCGTGATGGTCCACAGCGTAGGTTCCCAATGCAAGTGTCCTGTGATGGGGTGTCCTTCCCCTTTGGCCCGCACAGGGGTTCCAAGCATCCTTTTTAACATGCAGGGGTCAAAGTGCATAGGTCTATTTAGGCAAGTCCTTTAGCTATCTCCAAGGATATATATAGCACTTTAGCATGCACAAGGTACTCTTCATAATATTTTCATCCTATTTTATAAAAAATAGAGTGTCAACACTCCTAGATCAAAAAGGACTTTGAAAAATTTATTCTCTCCTAACTCAACATTGATGTAAGGATATCGCATGACTTTTAACTTAGGAGGAATGGTCCCTTGAATGGTGTAACTCACATTATCATCCAAAAGAACCTTGTTTTTGTGTTAGAACATCCTTTTTAAACTACATAGTTCCTTCAGGTACTTGGAATAGGTAGGAGTGATTGGTATTACATCGAGAATAGGAATGTTAAACGTAACCTAAGAGAATATTTACCTTAATGTTTCATTTAGTTCTATTTTATATTTTCCTATCATGCATTGATGGAAGGGAGCATGTTTTTTTATTTTTTTGTGTGGTTGTGTTTCCTTCACATTATCATTGAATTTTTCAAAATATGATGGTGTTTTGTAACCATTTTAATGTTATGTTGAATCTTTTAATGGATCTAGAATGGTTTTCTTAGGTTTTTCAATGGATTTCACACTTCTTAAGATATTCGGTACTCATTGTTGTCATGAGAGGTTTCTGTGTAACTAGATTCTCCCCTTAAGATTGAGGATAATACCACATGAGTAGGCATGGGTGACTTTCCAATTTTAATGGTGTGAAATTCATGTTTATTTCATGATACTTCTGAGTTCATTTTCTCTATTTCTTTAAATAACTATTTAAGGATTGAGAGATGTATAGATTTGGTAGGGGATTGTACTGGTTGGTTTATCCTAGGGGGATGCTTTGGTTGATGGATAGGTTGTTAAATGGGTTACTAAATAGGTTGTTCTTATTGGACATTAGGATGTTGGTATTTAATTGTTTGTGGTTAGAACTAGTAATGGTTTTGATTTTTTTTGGATGGTAGGGGTTTGGTCCTTGTGGGTGATTGGGTTGTTGGTTATCTTTCTAATGGAATCCTGGATGGTCATTGTACCTTGGGTTGAAAGTGTTTTGGTATTGGGTATTCTAAAAAATTTAGGGCATTGATCTCTGTTGGTGGTCCTCCAAAAATAACATCCTTTATAAAGGGGATGGTTGGGAAATTTTCATTCTTGTGGCCATGATTTTCACAAATTGTCAAAACAATCTCAACAGTTTGTATATATTAGAACTTCCTAAGATCGATATCCTTGGCCTTCCTAGTGAGTGTAATAAGTTTTACCATAAGGATTTCCTCTTCTCTAAGGGTGTAAATTCCACTATAATTGGGTGGCTTCTCATATTAAAGTTATGTTCCCCCTATTTGGTTTTGATTGGACATACCTTATAGATACTTGTTTGAATCATTTGGGGATTTGTTTTTGAAGGATCCATTGCACATCATGTCAATCAATTGTTTGTTTCATGGACCCAGCCATTCATAGAAAATTTGAACATGTTATGGGAATTAAAATAAATAGTGAGGTATCATGTTCATTATTTCTTTGAACCATTTCCATGTTTCATAAAATTACTCTCATTTTTTTTCAAAAACATTTTGGCTACTCTTTTTTAGTGAAATTGTTTTGTGATGGGGGAAGTATTTTTTGTAGAATTGTCTTTAAAATTGGTCTCAGGAGTGGATTTATGAAAGTATCATATTATTTAACCAATTATTTTCTTGATACTTAAGTGATAAAGGAAAGATCCTCTTCTTAGTTTACTTATGTTGATGTGGTGTGAACATGGTTTCAACAATGTCGTTGAACTCTTTGACATGAAGGTATGGAATTTATGACTCTATCCCATGAAAGGTTGGAAGGTAGTTTAGGACAAGGTGTTTGAAGACCTAGTAGGATTATCCTAGGGAATCATGATTAATTTAAGATGGTGAATTATTCAAAGTAGGTGTGAGGTAGTCCTTCATTGTCTTATCGACTTCATTCACCAAGGTTGGGGATGCGTCATTTGGATTTCCATTTTGGTTCCTCCAAAGGTGTATGAGTTGGTTTAATTGAAGACCCTCTATTGAAATGGGATCAATTTTTGTATATAGAGTATTAGGAAGATTAGTATCTTTTGTAAAGATAACCTTATATTTTCTTGACACCCCAACCTTAGGACTATCCACCCTAACTAGACGGTTTGATTTGTCATGGGTATAAGAAGACATGCGCCAAGAAAAGTAAAAAAACAAAAAGAAATGGGAAAAGATAAGATAAATTTATATGAGAAAATAAAAATGGGATACAATAGAATTAGTGTTGTTATTAATTACTTGGGTCCCCAGAACCATTTCCAAGATTTGTTCTCACACAAATTTACCCAAGTTTATAGGGTTAAGCGGTTGCTTGTAGTGTAGCTTGGGTTTTTGAATCATTAGAGACCTAAAAAGAAACCTACAAACACATACATTATATAGATTTTTTTGGTTAAGTTTCCAACATGATTTTTATTTGATATGGTTAAAATTAACACTATGTTACTTAACTGAATTCAATTAATGAGAAAGGGTTGATTATAGGTTAGTACACGGGATTGATTGGATGAAATTCTTTTTTTAATGATTTGAATTTCTTATACTCAAGAGTGATTCATTTAAGGAGAACAAAAAAATTCATCACTTATTGCTTTAATATAAAAAACAAACTAATGATAATCACCTATACACTTGGAGGATCATTTTTATGAGCACTCAAAGGTAAATTTTCTTATTAGCACTTGAAGTGTGTGGACATAAAAATTCAATAAGGATGAAGAAGTATTAAGATAATCAAACACAATTATAAATTAAAAGAAGTGATTAAGCATTAAAAGAGTGAGAAATAAAATCCAATATAGACTCTTTATACTATCTTTTATAAACCCATATGAGGGTTACACCTCCATTTTTTCTTTGCTTTCAATGGAATCATGAAGTAGACTCCTGAGGGCAGAATTTAAGAAGTGAAAAAAATGAAATAACGATCACTCCACATTTGTGTGAAGAATTTTAAAAGTTTTGGTGTGAATAAGTTTTAAACATGAATAAAAAGTATCAAATTAATATTAATAAGACAAAAAATAAGAGTATAAGAAGATGTTTTATTAATAAAATAAGGTAAATTGAACAACTTACATGATAAAGAAATTCAATTACAAAGAAAAAGTGACATCATAACATTACAATGAAAAAAATCCATGAATACCTAAATATTGAAATAAAACTACATTAAATACGAATTTTTAAGACTTGTTCCAATCCCCCAGTAGTATAAGTCATCTCAATTGATTATGGTAGTCCTAGTGTGGTGTAAAGTTTATAAAATTTGGACTTTTCTACCATTAACCCAAAATGGCAATCAACTTGCATCCACCAAACAAACATGAAGAAATATGCTTCTATATAGAAGAATTGGAGTGGGAGATATAAAAGTAAATCTAATACCTATATGTATCCTAAAAAACTGTAAAATTTTATCCCAATTGGATATTGTGTTTGCGAGATATGATCAAAATGGTGGGCTATTTTTCTGGACCATATAATCAGGTCAGGAATTTCATCTTCAACTAGGGATGCTTGAAACTCTATTAAAACATCATTATTAGATCTTTACATTGGTTAATTAAATGTTAACCATAATTTAATCTATCTATAGTTCAAATTTTATCTTAATTGGTCATAATTCTTGGCTGATGTAGTGATATTTTTGGGTTGTAGTCGAGTTCAGTTTGCCTAGAATTTCTTGGTTTGAATGTCCAAAATGGTGGTATTCCAATGAAAATCATCTAGTGATCCCAAGGAATGAAAAAATCCTAATGTAATTAAAAGCTTTAAAATGAAATATGAAATTAAAATAAATATAATTGGGTGTTTTAGTAGGTGTTAAAAAATGTATCATTTAATAGTGCATTTTAAGAAGGAATTACAATCATAAAGTGAAATAATGATCAATTTGTAAAATGAAATAAAAATTGTGTTTATAAATAATTAATCACATAGAAATTATATAAATTAAAGATTAATATTATCCTTTTTTAGTGGATAATCAAGAATGTGTAAATAAAATACAGAAGAGGTACCCTTTTATAAGTGAGGGGTGGGTAACTCTTGAAATTAATTAAAGTATTAAATTAATAAAAATTAATTTTCAAGTTAAAATGGATCAAAATCATATATTTATAATATAGGATGATTAAACGCCTTAATATTCTAATCAAATAGTATTTATACAACTTAAAGAAATTTTTTAACAATTAACAATTAGTTTCAACCCTCTATTAATCCATTTGACAATTACCAAAATATCCAAGTTTTTTACACATTAAGGGTTAAGAATGTTACCATAAAAGGAAAATTGAACCATAAATGGTCCATGTGTGACATCTTAAAGCATATCCCATTCAATTTTCTGAATATATTATTTGAATTTATTTTAAATAATTTAATAAAATATTTTTCAATATAAAATATCATTAATTTCATTTTTGGTACTATTCATTGACTTTAAAGTCATCAAGATAGTTATGGAATTAAAATGTAAACCTTTAATACATCCCTAATATGTTATATTTATCTACTAAATTTGTGTAATATAATTATTCATCCCATTTTTATTACTTTTAATATCTTTAAAATCATTTATTTTATTTTTCGATTACTTGAACAAATATTATGTCTGAATTACGTAAGCATTTAAGATAATTATTCAATCAATATAAACTAAAAATAAATTACCATGATAAAAAACTAATTCATATGTCAAATAAATAATTACATATGAACTTATCCTCATTTTATCCTTATGTTAAAATATTAGAGATATTAAAGGCAAGAGAGTGACATTTTGTATTTATTATTTTCTTAAATTAATATAAATGTGATAATAAAGAATATGGAAAAGTGGAAATATTTTTAAAAATTGGATGGAATTACCAAAATAAAATCATTTAATAGGAGAGATTATTTTTTATAGAAATTTTAAATTCATACCCCAAATTGTTAACAAACTTTTACTTATTTTACCCTTAGTGAAGTTATATATATTTACCAAGGTTACTATTCAAATGAGTAAAAATAAAAGAGTCCTATTTACGAAATTTTATCCCCAAAATTCAAAATACAAAATACATTTTTCAATATTTGATTTCTATATGTTCTGAAAAATGATTTTAAAATTAGCGTGAAAAACTCAATGAAGAAGGATTTTTAGAAAAAAAAAATTTAAGCATAAAACTATATTTATTAAAATCCCATGACTAGAAAAAACATTTTATGAATGTTATAAAACTTAATTGAATATATAATATATAAATTTCATTTAAATCATTCAAAAATATTACTTAATTTAATTTATGAATACAAAAACACATTTCACACATAAAAATATTTTTTTAGAATAACATATATTTTACTATCAAATGATTTTATTTTTATTTCTAATCAATTGACAACCAATGAATTTATTTTATACATTTTTAAACCATACATTTTTCATAATTTATTTATTCCTTTTCATACATACCAATTTAACAGTAAGGTTATAATAATATACTATATTATACTTTATTTAGATTTGGGGTTGTGTGTATCACATGCTATCGAAGAAAATAAATTTATTTAAAAATAATTATATCATAAAATTTTAAAATGAATTTATCCCTTGAATTTCCATCAGTATAGTTTAAACAAATGAAGATATCTATGTCTCATCATATACTCAGGTTCCCATGTAGCTTCTTTGAATCTCTGAATCCTCTAGATAACTTTAACCTAGTGATTAGTCCTGTTACATAAAAATTTATCTTTACGATCCAATATTTATACTATTTTTTATTCATAGGAATGATAATTATCCAAAATAACATAACTTTTTCATGTTTTTAAAACCAAAGAATGGAAAATATATTTTAGGTGGTACTAATCCTTTCCTCAAAAATTAATGGATAAATAGACCCACTAAAATAAGGTGGATGTTTCCTCATGAAGGACTCAACATAACTTCGTTACCTTATTTTCTCATTTGGAAACTCAGAATGATTCATAGCTTGATAGATTTATATAAACATAGCATCACAATTATTTATTCCATCTCCCATAATATTTGGTTTCTCAGGAGTAAAACCATTTCATTTTATGTCACATTCAGCATTAACATAGTTCCTTCAGGTTCCATCTATTGACTAAGACCCATAATCATAGTGTGATCAACAAAAATCAAAATGGGAGACCACATAATCCTAAAAAATCATTTATTGGATTTCTAAATCCCGACACCTTATTTTAAATCAAGTAAACCTTAGGCCTAACCTAGGATATACATGATAATAATCTATTCAAATCCTTCAAAATAGTCCATAAAGAAAATATAAATTAACCCAAGAATATCTATTGGGAGTGTCAAAATAAATACATAGTAATGGAAAACCCACAATGAACTAGAATGATGACTATGATATTCTCGAACAACTCTTTCCAGTTTTATTACCCCTAGATATATATATTCTAAAACAAAATCTAATTGTAGTATCTATACATTAGTGTTTTGTTAAGAAAATAAAATTCCTTTATTTACCATAACACATGACATTCTCATATACATAGGAATATCCTAAGGGTATCACTAATGTTTTATCAACCTAGTTTCCAAAAAGTGACTAAACTTAGATCTGATACAAACTATAACAACCCATACATTTCATACATAGATATTATATCTTATTTGATTAATATTAATTACATAACATAAAAATCCACACTATACTCATATAGTTCTAGTGACTTTGGAAACATGGATACATAAACAACTTGTTGATATGATTTTTATATTATATACCACTTAATTTTTCAAAAATCCCACCCGGATTATACATATCTTAGTTAAAATCAATCTTTATATACTAGGGAAGGGAAATATAAGAAAGGGTGAGGTAATATTCTCATTAAGGGTAATCAAGGGAGATAAAAATTATCACATAATCATAACATGAGTATAAAGGTATGATAACATGATATTAACATTTCAAAACCATACCCAACATATCATAGATCATAATATTGAATCATGTCATAAATCATGGTAGTTTATAAGACATGAATCATACTAGAATAAAATAATATGATCCATGATAGAATAATATTATCATAAGCCATAAGTTTGTGGAATACACATTTGCATAGAAAATCATTTCCTTAGTAGTCAAGTCTCACTACCAAGACTATCATAGTGGATTGAATTCACACCTTATTCCATCACATCGGTCAAGGTTCACACCCAATACTATAACAGGGGATAAAGACTCTTACTAAACTTAGTTCACTAACCATTCCTGTCATAATTATCTCATGAGATATCTATATTTACCCAATACTTTGTAGGGATATATAATTTCAGGTCCACCCATCATATAATGAAAATCATACACATTTGTGTCACAATATCATAAAACATTCATCATAGTATAACCCACAAAAAATAAATAAGTTTAAAAAATATTTCATTATAGAAAACCACATGAAAAAAAGGGGTTTCATAAAAATTTCTTCATTTAATCTTTTCGTTATAGAATAACATATGGAAGAGAAATGAGTTCTATAAATATTTCTTCATTTCATTATTTCATCATAGCATAACCCATGGAAGACCATACATACACACAAGTGATACCTTCACATCACATTTGATGGAATAGAGTGTGGATAGTGGTGGTTACATAGTCATAATAACTTTTAAATATATTAAGGCTATTGAAGTTATTATTTTAGGATGGATACTATATAATTATATGAGTTATAAGAATAAATAAATTGAAATAGGTTGGGTATGTTGATTACCTCTTCTTCAGTAGGCCTCCTTTAGATACTTTCTTAAGGATAATTGGAATGTAATTTTAAGTAGATAAAAACCTCTAATTCCAAGATAGGTAATTTTATTGTGGAATTGTGTAGTGTTTGGTCGAGATAGTTTACTTAAGAAGTTGTAAAGAAAAGAGATGAGAGGTACCCTTTTATAAGTAAGGGGAGGGTCACTCTTGGAATTACTTAAAGTATTAAATTAATATAAATTAATTTTCAAGTTCAAATGCTTAAAAATGGTATATTTTAAAGATAGTATGAAGAAAAGTAAAAATAATCTTATAAAATAATATTAAGACAGGTTTAAGTGATGTTTTAACCCTTATCTATTAGTTTTAACCCATTAATCATTTTGAAAATTACCCCAATATCAAAGTTTTTTACCATTTAAGGTTAAAAATGTTACCATAAACGGAAAATTGATCCATAAATAGACCATGGTTGATATGGTAAACCATATACCATTCACTTGGATAATTATAGGTTTTTTATGAATTTTAAATCATTTAATAAAACATTTTTTATTATAAAATATCATTAATGTCATTTTTGTAACTTTTAATTTACTTTGACTTTAAAGTAATCAATAGATTTATGGAATTAAAATATAAACCTTTAAAACTTTCCTAATATGTTAATATTTTTTACTAAATACATATCACAAAATAATTCATCAAATTTGTATTATTTTTTAATATTTTTAATATCATTTATTTTATTTTTATATTACTTAAATAAATATTGTGTCGGTGTTATGTAAGAATTTAAAGTAATTATTAAATAAATAAAAAATAAAAATGAATTATAATAAAAAATACTAATTCAAATATCAAATAAATATTTATAACTGAACTTATCCTTCTTTTATCCTTATATCAAAACATTAAAGATATTAAAGTCAGGAGAGTGACATTTTTTATCTTTTCTTAACATAAATAAATGTAAAGGTCATACTAACATAAAAATGAAAAATTTGGCCATATTCTCAAAAATAGTATGTACATGGACAATATAAACTCATCCAATGTGATAAAGGTAAGTGTTATAGAAGTTTTAAAGTCTCATCCTAAATTTTTATCCTTATTTTACATGTTTTACCCTTACTAAAGTGACAAATATTTACAAAGCTCACTATTCAAAATAAAAATAAAATAAAATATAACTATTTAAAAAAAATTATCCTACTAATTATGAATATGGAATCAATTTTCAAGATTCAATTTATATAATTGGTTGAAATTCACTTTTAAATAAACACAGAAAAATCAATGAAATATTATTTATATAAAAATATATTTTTAAGGATTTATTTTTAGTCTATGCCTAGAAAAAACATTAGATGAATGTGAAAACACTTCATTGAATAGATAATATATAAATTTCATTAAAATAATTCAAAAATATTTTTTTATTTAATTTATTAATATAAAAACACATTGTGCGCATAAAAACCTTTTTTAGAAAAACATCTCTTTTACTATCAAAAATATTTTATTTTTATTTTTAATAAATTGATAACCAATGAATTTATTTTATACATTATAAACCATAATTTTTAGATAATTTAGTTTCTACTATTCATACCCATCAATTTAAGGTCTATGTTATGATGATAAAATATATTATGGTTCATCTAGACTTGGGGTTTCCTGTATCGAAAGCTATCAAAGAAATTAAATTTATTTAAAAATAAATATATCATAAAATATCAAGGTGTTACATGTGTAATTTGAAGGAAAATTTTCCTATGTATGTTCTAGAATAAATCCATTAGAAAAACATACTCTGGATAAAGGAACAATTAGTAGTAGGAACATCGTAGATGCAAGATCAACTTTTGGAAGATGATAAGAAGTAATGAAGCCGAGTGAAGTTAGTTATGATGAATGATGAAGGAGAAATACATGGAAATGTTTATATATATAATAATACAAAAAAATATACAATTATAGAACTGATATTCATTGTATTCATGACTAGTGTTGAAGGGTGAAGAAGCATATCCAACCACATATTGAAACTAAAAAAGTAAGTCTCCTGAATATGGTGATACAAAATATTGAAGTGGAAACTCAATGGGAAATTAAAAAGAACAAAATTATTTGTGAAACTAAAAGACAGTTAGATTGAAGACCCTAATTAATGTTCATAAGAAGACATAATGAAAATTGTAAGCCCAATGGTAAAATCATTATAAGATAATCAATTAATATAGAAGAAACCAAAATGATCAGAAGGATGAACCTCATTAAAGATTTGAAAAGGTACCTGATTGATTCATAAGGAATTTAAGGTAACCTTAACCCTATAAATAATGTTTATTCCATAGATATGGAAAAGGAATGAAGTAAAATACCATCAGAATATACAATGAACATAATATGCTGAATGATCTCCATAAAATTATGTTGTAGAGTAAGTTGAGAAACCCAAACTACTAAAGTATTCAAAAGTCCAGAAAAATATTACATAAGACGACTCTAGAAGGAGTTTTATGATTTTACTAAGGATAAATTGTAACACCCAGAGATTTGGTGAATTATATTTTTCAAATTAATTTAATCTTTTGATATTATACATTTCATACAACATAGAAAACAAATTATTTTATATTAAAGAACTATGTTTGTCTTGTGTTATACGCAACACCAAGTTAATCATGCTCCACATGTAAAATAAAATTTGGATTTATCTACATGGAACATAGATTTTTTCTTGTGTTATACACAACGATGACTTTCCTTGATGACTTGTGTAACACGCATGACTGTGGTTTACCAAAAAATAATATATTATTAAAATATGATTATTTAATATAACAATATTAAACCATGACGTTAAATTAGAGGTTATGAATGGTATTAACTAATATATGAAAATATACAGTTTACACAATATAATATTAATTCATAGGTTAACAATTAATTATAAATGAATATAAAACCGATTGAATATAAAAGGAAATATAATTATGGTCGCAAAGATGTTTTACCTTAACAAATTAAATTTTAATTTATGTATAGAAATAAAAAATTCAAACATTTCATTTGAATTAAACCAACTTGGTGTACGTTACATGAAAAACTGACTTGGTGTATGTTACACACAACACTGACTTGGTTTACGATGCACGCAACACTGAGTTTCTACGAAACATCTTTTTTTATATAATTATTTAAATGAGATAATCAAAGCCTAGCTATTAAACACAGTCATATGAATAGTAACAACTACTTCTCAATTTTTTTTAATTTTTTTATATAAATAAAACATATTGATAATGAAAGATATGATTTTTGGTAAAGTTTGTTTATGTTAAAAATACAGTTTTTAAAATAAATCACTTTTCATAATAAAATTAATTTTTATTTTTTTTAAATTGAATATTATAAAGTAAAATTCATTTTTGAATTCATAATGTCAAAGTTATACTAGGGTGATTTTTTGGGCTTTTTTGAGAAACTTTATTTTTTGATGAATAATGAAAATACCATTTTTTAGTTAAAAACTACCTTTTTGTTTAATTAATTATTAATGGTATATGATATTATAAATTTGTTTTAATGTAATGTTAGATAAATATTATATATATTAATACAATTTAATTAATTTGAATCAATTTCACTTTGAAATATAATACAAAATCTTATTAAACTTTTGAATATTTTTTTAATTTAAAAACCCATTATTACGTCCCATTCGCAGGATTAGCATTAATCTTAATTTTTCCACTTATGTGATTTGAATTTTGAAAAACCAACACACACCATTTTATTTAGTATAATATTTATAGTCTAATAATTCCATGTTAATTTTTGACCAAATTTATTTTTAAAAGTGATTAAAATTAATCATAGCGATTAAGGCCAAATTAAGCTTAATTAGAAACTAAATCTTAAAATTAAGGGACCAAATGATCTAGTCACTTTTAAAACACAAATTTTCTGTCCATAGTTAGTCCATGAACCTTAAATTATTTATTTATTTGGTTGGTGTGACTTTTTTTAGGTAATAACATGTGTACACCTACCTTGTTTTTAAAAATTCCAAGCGAGTCCTTTTCCTTCCCTATAAAAAGCCACCACCTCTCCCACTTCCTCACACCTCTTAAACATATTATGTTTAGACAATAACTAAACAATAAACTTCCCAGAAATCCTACATTCCTCCTAGAATCTTTCACTTGGGAATAAAGTAATACAAGGAATCCTTTTGGTACAAACCAAAAGGATGTACCCGGTTAAGAGGTAACATCTTCTCTCAAGTCCTTTATTTTATTTTCCTTATCAACCCCTTCTAACTCACTTTATTATATTATTATATAAAAAAATAATCACCCTAAATTTACTCTGATATTTTTTTGTAGATGGTTCAACCTAAACTTATACACACCACCATCTAATCGGTAATGAATAGACATGTTCTGTGTACGGCAAACTACTGCTCCATTAAACGATGATTGTTTATTTTTCCATTACCACCTATATTGGTGCCCATTAAGATTGAAACTATATTTGTACATGATATATGTTATAATTTATTTATTCTTATATAATTTTATTTGGAACATAACTTCATGCCTTCCATATTATGTAAATACGATAATTTCTTTTGAGGAGTGTGGACTACCGCCCCCTCAAAGAGATATGATTCATTCATACACTACATGGATTGTATTAAGGATGAATTTTGTGAATATATATGATATATATGATATCATAAAGATACTTCAATAATGATATATATATACACATATATGTCTCCTAGTATTTTTTTCTAAACACGACAATTAAATGGTAATAGCGTTCATGCGTACGTACGACCTACCATCTCTATGAACGGTGCCGTAACACATAGAGATTTTTATGAGATGGTTTTTTTATTTTCATTTATATATTTTTATTTTTTTAATTTCTTTGATGTATTTTGTTGTAAAAAAGACCAATATATTCTTGTTCTACACACAACATCGGCTTACGTTGCGATATAAGCAACACTATGCTTGCCTTGTGTTACACACAATGTTTCATACTTTTGATGGAATTCATTTTATGCAAGACCGAGTTTAAGAGAACAAATAAATATTATTATGTTAATTCATAAAATAGTCATTATAATGGTGGTACGAACAATATTAAATAAATTATGAAAATATTCTTTACTCATTGGTGAGAAATTAATTATAAATGAAAATAAAACCTTTTTTAAATAAAACAAAGTGTTTTTTTATGAAAAAACTATTTAAATGAAATTAAACAAGTTTATAAAATAATAAAATCACAATTTATGGAATTTATTAATTTAATATATATTTAATATATTCAATCTAATATTTAAAGTTCATCTTATATGTTTTCTAGATATGATATAAGAACATATTCAGTTTTTGGATAAAAGATGTGTTTTTCAAAATGAAAGTTTTCCATCTTTTAATGGAACACCCATTTTAAATTTAGTTTTGTATAATTTTATATATTATATTTAAAAAAATTCTTATTTGGAATCAATATATAAAAAATTACTTTGCATTAATTTTTGATATTTTTTTGATAACTTTCAAGTTTAGATGAATAGTAAAAATCACTAAATTATAATTGAGAACAACTTTTTTTCATTGAAATACTTTATATGGTTAATTATATTATTAAATGGGTTTAAATTATAAATATAATATATTTTTATCATTCAATATAATTTATGTCATTGGCACTAATTTTACCATAAATTTTTATGTAAAAACATTTCAATCTTTTGCAATGTTTTAACTTTTAAAAATCTATTTTTCATACCCAACTACGAGATTAATTTTAAATTAATTACTTATATTTCTATGTTTTGAATTTTAAAAAATGGATTCCATATTTTAAATAAGGGGGTTCATATTATGTTAATGTCATTCTTTTATATTTTGAGAATTATGAATAGTAACATCAGTGATTTTTATTAATATGGTAAAAAGATAAATCAGGTAATTAAGTGTAAATATAATATTATAAAATTACCTTAACACTTGTAATAATATGATTGGAGGAGTTATTTTCTACCTAAAATATATTTTGGTCGAAATTATACCCTTTGGAAGCCACTTAGATGAGATTAGGACATTTAATATATTTTATTTAAAGAAAAGTTAAATATGTCTTACTCAAATTTTTATAACTAAATATTTTTTTAATATAAGAATATACAAAAGATAAATTTGATTATAAAAACACATTTTAAATATTTTTTTATCATTGTAATTTATATTTAATTTTTAGGAAATAAATAATTACCTGAAAGGTTTATATATTGATGATACAAAAATTATTTTATTGATAAAAAGTCAATAAACTAATTTTTATTAAAATGATAATAACTGTAAAAAGACATAAACACTTGAAAAAATCTTATTTATTGAGTATATAGAGACCGTAATCATACAAGGGTTGAGTTATTGATGATTTTAAGCCTTATAAAAGTGATTATAAAACTTATGTTATTTTATTTGAAGTGATGTTAAACATGTCACATTCTTGTTTTAATAAGTATAATACTTTTAATGATGGATTTTACAGAAGATAAAATCGAATATAAGTATTATTTTTAAATATATTAGATATATATTCATCATATTATTTTATTTTTAATCTTTATTCAACAAATAAGTGTGTTAAATTATTACACAAAATTGATGTTGTAATTATTTTATTAAGAAAAATGTCAAATAAATGTTACTAAAATATTAAATTAAATATTATTTCATATAATTAATATGAAAAATTAATTTTATTTATGACCTTTTCCTCTTATATATATAATAAAATTTTGTTTAGGGCTTAACATATTTTCTTGATATTTTAAAAAATCCATTAAATGAATAATGTCTAAATTGACACTATTGATATTTAGTCAAAATAATGTTTTATTAAATTATTTAAAAATATTAAATTATTATAAAAAATAAAAAATAATTATTTTTTACTCAAAAATGTTTTATATTGTTCATTTATGGTCTATTTTACATCCAAAAAGTAAATATTATGGTATTTCAATATTAAACAATTTGTTACCTTAGTTAAAATTAAAAGAGAATAATTAAAGATAAAACAAAATAATAAGGTTTAAAATGATATAAATAATTTCTAAAAATTATTTTTTGATGATATTACAACCTTATCTCCTCTAAAATTATAAAATAATTCATTTTTTAGATTTTTTTATTGGTTTTTATTTTATTATAAATTAATATTTTTTGGAGATTCCAAAGGTGCCCCTCACCTCAATTATAAAATGGAACCTCCTACATCATTTATTTTTTTACTAATTAAGACTTTAAATTCTTCCATCCCATGACCATATCCCTTCTCAATTTCCCTAGTCAGATTCTCTAGGTTCTTGTCTTCTCCAAAGATAATCTCTAGTGCCCTTAAGAGGAGATTTAGAGGGTGCTCGTCGAAGAAGAGGTAATCTCCTCTACCAATTATTTCAATCTTATTTCTTCTTCTACTTCCACTTAATTTTTTGTTTAAATTATTAAGAAATAAATTTAGTATCACTTATATAATGAGATGTTATTATTGATATGGAACAACCTTATTCCACCTTTTATCCATCCTATAAAAAATGAAATCACCACGCGTGCATACGTATGACATACCATCTCCACACTGTGGTGTAATCTATTTTTCACCACCACTTTATTGGGATGGATATCATGATAGAAATAATAACTTTATATTATTATTATAACAAGATATTTTTTCTGTAACAATATATATACCATCAACTTCCATACCATTTCATAATTAAAGGAGTGATATCCTTGCTCGTGTGTATGTACAGCCTACCATCTCCACGATGCGATGCGATTCATTATAGAAGATATCCATTAAAGAAGATATATATTATATTAATATCATTATATAAATTATTTAACTATAACCTATGAATAATAATCATAACTTATTCATCAAAACATGCATAAGAAAACAAAGCCATTTTAACCGAATAACGAGTGATAATGAAATATTATTAAACATATAATAATATGATCATATATGATATCATAAAAATGACTATGATTCTAGAATAATAAAATATAATTAGTAAAATCATTATAAAATAGGCTCACATATATACATAAGATATCATACCTAAGGTAATGGATAATTTCGTAATGTCATTATCATAAGATATTGTTTGTATGTAAGTATTTACTGAGGTATATTTATCATATACATCCATTTTTCCTAAATATATAATATTTTTCTATTATTCTATAATTTTTTAAATTAAATTTTACCCATTGGTGAATTTTATTAAATGGTATTAAAGGAATCATTTATCATCTTTTGATACGAGGTACTTTTTGACTTTTCGAAAAAAAGTAAGAGAATAATGTTTTTTAACTTATAAGACATGAACAAATTTTTTATACTTTCGTAAATCCTTATTTCCATGAATATTACTTTATAATATTTCAATACTATTTTCAAAGAAAATATTTTCTATTAAAATTTCCTGACATTTTGAGTAAAGAAAATGTTTTTTAAGAAGAAAGGATATGTTTCTTTAGAATTAATTTCAAGGGTTTTATAAAAATTATTTTCCATCTAAGATCAAATTACTTAAATAAAGTTATGTTTCTATCACTATTATTACTATTTTTTGATTTTGTTTATTATGGAATTATATTTATTAAATCCATTTGTTTATATGTATTATGTTATGATGGAATAATGTTTAAGAAACCCGTTTTATTCTGTGGGTAATGTTATGATGAATGATTTGTGTTTTTGTGGAAAAAGTTAGAATGATTTCATTAAAATATGGGTGATACCTATATCTACCTCCAATTAATTGGGTAAATATTTATATCTAATGATATATACATGACTGGAATGGTAAATGATCATAGTTCAGTAATACAGGGTTAGAACAAGGAGTGAAATCGGTTCAACAATGGACTTTGTTCACTATAATGGTCTTAGAAATGAACCTTGACTAATATGAAAGTATTTTCTATGATTATTTATATTCCAAAAATTCCATGTATTATGTTACGTATTTTGGAAATGTGTTCATTGATTATTTATTAACTTTTATGGTTTATCCCATGACCTGATATCCCAATCCTTCATATGCATGATAAGATTTTCAAATGTTATGTTCTGATATCTTATGATTATGATTTAATTGATATCTCCCTTGTTTAACCTTACTGAGCATTTGAGCTCACCCTTTCTTATGTTTCTTTTCCAAAGGTCATGAAGAAGGGTATTAAGTAATATATTTCAAAAAGTGGTCTAGTTATGAAGGAATAAGTGGGAGATAATATAGATATCTTATGAACTAGTTGTTTATGTTTCCCAGTTTCTAAACACTATACCTATAAAATCCTAATGTGGATTTGTAATATTTTGTGATGAATATTATTCAATTTTTAATTAATATCAAGGTATGTAAATTTTGGGTTGTTATAGATGGTATCAGAGGAAATATATAGTTAACCTTTGGAAACTAGGATGAGAAAACTTTAGTGAGATCCCTCAAGATAGTTCTAAGGTATGTCTAGGGACATCCCTAAGGATAAGTCTAACTATAGATTACAATCCTTGAATTTTCATAATGATAATTGTTAACCTAGGATTAAACCTGATATGTTAGAGATCAAAAGTACTTCCCCTTGATTATGTTGTTTTCCTAGTATGATTTGTTCCCCTCAAACTATTCTTTTTGGGTTTTAGAAATTGGCTGGAATATGAAGGAACCATATTTATGATGAATGCAATGGGAAATGCAATTAATTTCCTCCTGAACAACTAAATGTTATGGGAGTTGGAATGAAAAATATTATCACTATACTTACAGAAGCTATGAATCATTCTGGACTTCCAAATGAGCAAATAGGGGAACAATATTTTGTTGAGTCCTTCATGAGGAATCATCCACCTTCTTTCAGTGAGTCTTATGATCCACTTGTTTTTTAAAAATGGATCAGTTCCACTGAAATGATATTTTCTATCCTTCACTGTTTGGAACATGAAAATGTCATATTGGTTGTTTATCGTTTAGAAGGTGAAGCAGAGTAGTGGTGTTCTCTAATTAAGAATACGAGGCAGCAAGATGGAATTGAATCAATGGAATGAGAAGAGTTCAAGAAATTATTTTTCAACAAGAATTTTCCTTTTATTCTTTATACAAAGATGTAAAATGAGTTACTTGAGCTTAAACAAAATGATTATGAATCTGTTGGTACATATGAGAAAAAATTTACAAGACTTGTGAGGTAGGATTCAAGAATTATCATCCAACCTGAAAGTAAAGTTGATAGGTTTTTCATTGGATTAAAACCAAGTATTTAAATGGAATTATCCATAAGAGACTTTATTATATATGGAGATATTGTGAGTTTTTCTATCAAGGTTGAAATGGAAGTTGGGGTTAGATATCAATCTCATGGTTTTGATAAGAAACAAAATATGGAGTTCAAAAAAAAATCTCCAAATAATAGTGAAAAGAAGATGAATGTTTCTTTATGCTGTAAGTGTGTAAATAATAATGGTGGATATTGTCTTAAAGGGTCTAGAAAATATTTTATGTATGAAAAATAAGGTTATCGAGCAGTTGATTACTGAATTAATGGGAAAAATATAACTAATGATGTGAATGGAGAAAAATCTATAGAGAATGCACCACCCACACTTCAATGCTAAAAGTGCAAGGAAATGGGGAATTATTCTAACCAATGACCTAATCTATGGGTTATCGATGATTATTGATGTCAAAAACCTCTTAATGGCAAAGAAAAAGGAAAGTTACATGTGATCACTATTGGTGATGTTGAGTATCACAATAAAGTGATGGAATGATTGAGTGTTTATGTAATGGGATCCCAAAATAATGTTGTAGAATCCCTTTTATAGTATTATGTAATAATGAAATTTATATTGGTATATTATGGTTTTTCCATATGTATTTAAGAGTATATAATGAGTGGTACCGATAACCCTGAAATATGATTCAAATATTTTTGAAAATATATCATTAAGGGAAGGATGGACCTTAATATGTGCATAATGTTGGGATAAGGAAAAAGGATTTCTTTGATAGTGTTAATGACCTTAGAAAAAATATGATGTCAAAGTGATTTATGATATCATGAATAGAGAATGTAGAATCTTTGGGATTTATGGTATATGGAATGAGTTAATTTCTGAAAGCATGCATGTTTTCACTAAGGTTTTAGTATAATTCAGGTTATTACTATGACTCAAGAGAATACATGATGAAGGTTTTCACATGTTTAGAATGTGACCAACAAGAGATACATTATGATACATGAGAGATAAATTTTAATACAATTTAGTGAACCTATTTCTAAATTTTAGTATTTTTTAGCTTTCATAAGGATATTAAGGTTATAAATTTTTGGAAATTTTAAGTTAAACTTTAGATAAAGTTTTTTATAATAAAGTATTATCTCCCCATAGGTGGACTTATGCATATTTAATAACTTCTGATAACATTTTGTTAGACATATGGAATGAACTATCATCCTATTTATGGATCGCTTGATCTCCTAACACTTCAGGAATGAAAAATTCAAATTCATTTCTTGAAATAAGAGATGAGGTGGAAGCTGATCCGGGTGGAAGGAAAGGATGATATTATACTTAATCAAGTAATTATTTCTTCTCAGTCTTCAACACTAGGGAAAGGATCTTAAAACAAAAAATGACACCCTAGTACCTTTATTTCCAATGAATCAAACGGATCCTTAAATAATTATAGATTTGTGGATTTTTTATTGTTAAATTTATTTTAACCTTTATCACTATCACTCTCCATCAGAACTTGATGGTTAGATTTTTCTTCCATATCAATGTTTTCACTTTCCAACTACGTTCTCCTCTGTGGAAACCCAGTTATGAGTGACTTTGAGTAACCATTACGTTTCTCATTATTATTTTTTAAAAGTAAGATTTAGTATTTATTTTTTATGTGGATTTATTTAAAATAACTTTTAAATTATTAATCCTTTTATAACCCAGATGAATTTTGAGGGTGGAATTCATTTTAAGGGGGTAGAATGTAACACCCAAGATTTTTATGAGATACATTTTTTTATTTTCCTTTATTTATTTAATTATTTATATTTTTAATTTATGTTATGTCTTGTGTTGTACTCAATACCAAGATAATACTAAGCTACATGAAACACTAGCTTAGTTTGTGATATATTCAATACTATGCTTGGCTTGTGTTACACATAATTTCAAGTACTTTTAATCGAATTCATTTCACACAAGACCAAGTTTAGGTGAACAACTAAATATTATTCTGTTACCTTATAACCTATCCATTATAATTGAGGTATGAATAATATTAACTAAATTATAAAAATAAGCTTTACTCTTTGGTGATCAATTAATTATAAATGAAAATAAAACTTTTTAAATATAAAATGAAATGTTTTCTGAAAAAACTATTTACATGAATATAAGTGAGTTTATAACATAGTAAAATCAATATTGATGGATTTTTTAATGTAATATATATGTAATATATTCAATCAAATTTATAAAGTTCATCTTATATGTTTTATAGATATGATATAAGAATGAATTCAATTTTTCAGATAAAAGATGTATTATTTAAAAACATAGTTTTGCCACCTTTTAACTGTGACCCATTTTAAATCTAGTTTTTGAAACTTTTATATATTCTATTTAACAAAATAGAATTATTATTTGGAATTAGGATATAAATATTTACTTTGGATGAATTTTTTGATATTTTTCTGAGAACTTTCACGTTTTGATGGATAGTAAAAATCACTAAATTTTAATCGAAAACAACTTTTTTCATATAAATAATTTATATGGTTAAATTATATTATTAAATCGGTTTGAAGTATGAATTGAATATATTTTTATTTTTTAAAATAATGGATTTAATTTTCATGGATTTTACTATGAATTTTGATGTAAAAACATTTCAATCTTTTGCAATGTTTTAACTTTTAAAACCCCATTTTTCATTCTAACAATGGGATTAATTTTAAATTAATTATTGAAACTTATATGTTTTTAATTTTTAAAAATGGATTCCATATTTGGAATCACAGGGTCCAAATTATGTTAATAGCATTCTTTTATTTTTTGGGCATTATGAATAGTAACTTCAATAATTTTTATTAATACAATAAAAAGGTAAATTAGGTAATTAAGGATAAATATAAAATTAAAAAATTACCTTAATACTTTTACTAATTTACTTGGATGAGTTATTTTCATTGTAAATAATCCTTAGGTTAAAATGATAACCTTTGGAAGGAACTTGGATGAGATTAGGAAATTTAATATATTTTATTTAAAGAAACGTTAAATATGTATTACTCAAATTTTAATAAAAAATCAATTTTAATATAAGGTTATACATCAGATAAATTATACTATAAATAATCATTTTAAATATAATTTTTTATTTATCCTGTTAATTTATTTGTAATTTTTAGGAAATAAATAATTACCTTAAATGTTTATATATTGATAATGAAAAAATTATTTAGTTGATGAAAAGTTAATAAACAATTTTTTATTAAAATGATAATAACTATTAAAAGACAAAAACACTTGACTAAAACTTGTTGGTCGAATAAAGATCGAGCATAATCATCAAAGTTTCATGTTACTGACCATTTATATCCTTATAGAATAGATTATGACACTTATATTATTTTATTTAAAGTGATGTTAAACTTGTCACATTCATGTTTTAAATAAGTATAAAATTATTAATGATGAATTTTAAAGAATATGTATTCAACTAAAAGTATTATTATGAAATCTAGATGATTTATCTTCATCATATAATTTTATTTTTAATTTTTCTTCAACAAGTTAGTGTATTGAATAATTACACATAATTGATATTGTAATTATTTTATTAAGGAGAATACGGAATAAATGTTATTAAAAATATTAAAGTAAATAAATTTTGAGCTAATTAATATGTCCAATGAATTTTATATATGAACTTAACCTCTTATAGATATAATATATTTTTTCAAGGTAAACATCTTATCTTGATATTTTAAAAAATCCATTAAATGGATAGTGTCATAATTGACACTATTGATATTTTATCAAAAAAATGTTTTATTAAATTATTTAAAAATCATAAAATATTTTCAAAAATATAAAATAATTATATTTTACTCATAAATGTTCTATATTGTTCATTTATGGTCTAATTGACATCAAATAAGTAAAAATGACACTATTTTAATATTAAACAATTTGTTCCCTTAGTTAAAATTAAAAGAGAATAATTAAGGGTAAAGCGAAATGATAAGGTTTAAAATAAAATAAAAAAAGTCTAAATATTTTTTTTGACTATATTACAACCTTATGTCATTTAATCTTTAAAACTAAGACATTTTGGAGGTTTTTTATGGGATTTGACTTTATTATAAATTAATATTTTTGGAGATCTCAAAGGTGCTCCTCACCTCAATTATAAAAGGGATCCCCCTACCTCATTTCTTTATAAGTTTCTGAGCCTTAAAATTCATCCATACCTTACCAATTTCCCTTATCAACTTCCCAATTCACAATATAGAGGAACTAGTCTTCTCTAAAGACTAACTCTAGTTCCCTTATGTGGGGATCTAGATGGTGCTCATCAAAGAAGAGGTAATATCCTCTATTGATTCTATAAAACTTCTTTCTTCTCATAATTACTATTACTTTGTTGTTTCCATTATTAAGTAATAAATACAGTATCACCTATATATTGAGATTTCATTATGGTTATGGAACAACCTTATTCCACCTTCTATCCATCCTACGAAAAAAAATCACCACGCATGCGTACGTAAAACTTACAGTCTCCACACCAAGGTGTAATATATTTTCCACCACCACTTTACTAATATGGGTATAATGATGAAAATAATTACTATATATGATTTTTATGACAGGATATTTATTCTTGAACAATATATATACCACCGACTTCCATACCATTTCATAAATAAAGGAATAATATCATCGCTCGTGCGTACCTATGGCCTACCATCTCCATGATTCAATGCAATTCATTTTATATGATATAAATTCAAGAATAAATATATATAATGAATAAATATGATATATATTATATTAATATCATTTTATAAATGATATAACTACAACCTATACTAAATAACGAGTAATAATGAGATGTTATTAAATAAATAATAATATGATCATATATGATATCATAAAAATGAATATTATTATAGAAAAAGGCAATAAAATTATTTAAATAATTATATAAGAGGTTAAGATACATACAAAGGATATCAGACCAAAGGTAAGGGATAATTTTGTTATCTCATTATAATATGAGATTTTTTGTACGTAAGTATTTACTAGGGTATATTTATCATCCACATCCAGGTTTCCTAAATATGAAATATTGTTTCTATTCTTCTATAATTGTTTAAGTCAATTTTAACCATTGGTGAATTTTATTAAATGGTATGAAAGGAATCCTTTTTTGTCTTTTTATATGAGTCACTTTTTGAATTTATGACAAAAGTACGAGAATAATGTTTTAATTTAAATTATATAGCATGAACAGATTTTTTTGATTTCATAATTCCTTATTTCCATGAAGATTCCTGTATAGTATTTCAATATTATTTTCAAATAAACTCTAGTATATTAATTTTTCATGACAATTTGAGAAAATAAAATGTTTTTGAAGAAGAAAGGATGTTTTTCTCAAGAATTAATTTCAAGTGTATTGTCAAAATTATTTTCCATCTAAGATGACATTCTTTAAATAGGGTTATGTTTATATCCCTATTTTTCCTATGGTTTGATTATGTTTATGATGGAATTATATTTATGAAATCCATTTTTTTTATTTTGTGTATGTTAAGATGGAATTATGTTTAATAAACCCATTATATCTCATGATATATACATGGATGGAATGAGAAATGATATTGGTTCAGTAATATAGGGTTGGAGTGAGGAGTGAACTCAGTTCAGTAATGGATTTTTTTTTTCTATGATGGTCTTGGTAATGATTCTTGTCTAATATGAAATGGTTTTATATTCTTATGTGTATGACACAAAACCCTTATCTTATGTTATGAATTTTGGGAATATGTTCATTGATTCTTTATTAAATTTTATGATTTATCTCGTGACATGATTTCTAGATATTTCATATGCATTATAAGATTTTAAAATTTTATATTCTTATGTCTTATGATTAGGATATAATTGATATTTCCCTTGTTTAACCATACTGAGCATCTGAGCTCTCCATTTTTTATGTTTCTTTTCCCCGAGTCATTAAGAAGGGTATTAAGTAAGATATGTAAAAAAGGGGTCTAATTATGAAGGAATAAGTGAGAGACAACGTAGATGTCTTATGAAATAGTTGTTTATGTTTCCCTATTTCTAAAGAAAATATACATATATGGATCTTTCATGTATTTTTTATATTTTGTAATGAATATTCATCAATTTTGAAGTAATATCTAAGTATGTAAAGTTTGGGTCGTCATAGGTGTATTCTATTTCATACTTATATATTATATAAATTATTATAATACACATATACTATATATACATGATATTTATATCACGTTTTACATTATGTAATCATGATATAAGTATAAGGACAAACAATATAAGAAATTAAGACACATATGAAAAACAAAGTGAATATTACCCAAAGTGAAACCTTAACATTGGATGGTTAACAAGAAGGTAATATAAGGTCATAATCAGACCATATATGATATTATATATATGAATATGGTAATAAAGAAGATGTATAATAAATTTATATGTATTATATAGGTGGTTTTCATGAGTACGAAGATAGTTAAGACATAATGTAAGGGAATTTCATCTCACTTTTTATTCTCATGAGATACATTCTATGTTTTCAACTCTCTACTTTTATTTGGTGTATATACTAACCATGATTGCATTATATATATCTTATAACTAAATTTATGGGTATTAACATATCCATTTTATGAAATTTAATTCATGGGGTTTATGTTTCAAAAGTTACCGAATCGGTAAAAAAAATCTCAATTTTCCTTCTTTGGGACTCATGTTCTGTTACTTTTTAAGACAAATGGAGACATGAATTGGTCACCCAATTCATGCCCCAAGGACATGTTTTGTTATCCACCTAAACTTTTTCTCGATATTTATATACATCCATTTTACATGTTATATCATGAATATACTTTTTTCCTGATATTTTAAGCATTATATAATTTCCTTTTCTTATATGGAGAGTATAATCCCATGTTACTATGTTATAAGAGTATATTGATCAAATCTATTCACTTTTAGAGACTGTTTATGTTTATGCTTTCTTTGATGAAATATTTTTATCCATCTCCCAGGAACACTCATGAGTTTCATTCTTCTATATTTATTCATTTTATCCTTATGTTTTAGTATTGCCTTTTCAACTCTTTGGTACTTAAGATAATTTATAAAGTATTTTTAAGAAAATATGATCATATTTCTCTCTTCAGTTGGAAATCTATTTTATTTTAAAGACCATCTTTTCATAAATATTTTTAAAAATATTTCCAAATGATCCTTGAATATAATTCTCTAGGAAAACGAATTTTAAAAATGTTTTGATATTTTCAAAGATTCCTTTATAAATTTTTAATGATATTTTTAAATAAAAAGGTTTTCAATATGTTTTCAATCTTCTTTCATAAGTTTTATAGTAAAAAGTTTTTCATTTTTTTAACTTTTCTTTTTATGTTTTAAAATAATTTTCAAAGAAAAGGGTTTTAAAATGTTTTGAATATTATTTTATAATTTTTTCACTGAAAATAATTTTCAAAATTATTTCAAGTATTATTTATTTGTTTTCAAGGTATTTTTTATGTAAATGATTTTGAAATGGTTTAATGTATTAAAAATCATTTTTCAAAGAAGAAAGGATATTTCCTTAAGAAACATTTTTGAAAGTTATTTCAAAATTATTTTCCATATAAGATGACTTCTGTCGATGTTAATCATACATTTCTAGGAAATGATCTAAAGGTTCCATTAATATCATTTCTATGAATGGGTTATGATTAATGGCGTGGTCTTTATGAAGCCTATTTATCTTTGATAGGTTATATGTTTATGAAATCTGTTTATCTTTCATGGGTTATGATTTTGATGAAATAATTATGAAACTGATATCTTTTTTCATAGGTTATGATATGTTTACATGTTTATAATAACCATTTCATTTCATTGATTATGATATGATTATTTTCTTATGGAACATGTATGTATGATTTAATTATGATATGTGTGTGACCTATATCTCCCTCCAATGCATTGGGTAAAGATTTATATCTCATGAGATAGAATAATATGGTATTGGAAGTGAACCATGACTACCAATATGGTATGAGGAGAAAAATCCTACAACTAAGATGACCATGAGAGTGAAACATGACTACCAATATGGTATGAAGAGTGAAATCTTGCTACTAAGATTCCTATAGGAGTGAACCATGACTACCAAGATCGTATGGGGAGTGAACCCATACTACTAATATGGACTTTGAAGTGATTCCTTACCTACTATACATGAACCTAATTACATGTTCACAATGTTAAGCATGGATCTGGTTGCATGTCCATAAGTTTATGTGAGTTTTTGATCTCAAGTCCTTAACCCAATGAGTGAACTTGTTTCTACTTATACATGTTCAAAATATTATATGCTTATGTGTTCGCCACAATTCCATGTTTTATTCCTATGATATGATTTCATGGATTATGTTCTTTATTTTCTTATTATTTATGTATTATAAACTGAAAATATTTATTATGATATTTAATGTGAAGGGTATGATCTTCAAATGTTATGCTTAAGTTATTTACCCTTTCCTTCATGTTAAGCTTACACATTTTCTTTATTTACCCTTATTGAGCATCTGAGCTTACCCCTTTCTTATGTTTTATTTTTCCAAGTTATGAAGAAAGGTTTTAGGTTGAAGTACTAAAGGTGTATATATTTATTGGATAAGTTGAATATCTTTCAAAATAATATCATATTTTGTTTCCAATTTTCAAAATACACTAAAATATTATGGTCCTCGGGCATTTATTTTTTTTAATGTACTAAATATTCATCTAAAATGATGTAATATCCTTGTATGATATGCCTGGGTCTCTATTGATGGTATTAGAGGAAAGTTTTAGTAAACCTTTGGAAAATAGGATGAGAAAACTTTTGTGAGATCCCAAGGTATATTTCTAAATATTTTTCTAGGCATGTTTCTATGGATAAGTATAAGGATGAGTCAACATTTTATAAAATTTCATGGAATTTTGGTAAAGGGTAGAGTGAGTGGTTTCCAAGAAATACATCCCTGTTTAGATACTAAAAGTGGATGTAGCTCTGACATAAATTTTCCTAGGGGTAACAACTCCAAAGAAGATATTCTGAGGCTGAATCGAGGTAATATAGTATATGATAATGGGCCTTGCTTCACAACTAGATTGATACTCTTGGAGGATATGGTTTGGAAATTCACAAAATCTTTACAAACCATCATGAAGTATTTAGATATAAGTTTCCTATAAATAACCTAAAATTAACCTAGGGTGTCATATTTTATGAAAGGTGTCATGATTTATAAATCCCATGAGTAAATAATTTCCTGACAATGTGGTTTTCTACTGTGATAAGTAATACTCGCACTATGCTTTTAATTTTATTCAATGGTGGGAACAGGAAGTAACTAGATTAATGTTGAATATGATGGATTATTTTATAATGAGTAGTCAAGTGGGATGATCACTGGAGTGAAATATGTTGTGATCATTCCTAATTAGTTTTCAAGTAACATGATTAAAAGTGTGTACCTTAACCAACTCTCGGAATCACAAATGAAGAGGAAGAAAGAGATCACTGAGAGTTCATGTAATGGAGACCACATAGGAAAGAATATTTAGTTTCTTTTGTGTAAATAATTTGGAAATAATCACCTAAGTGAATGTCTTATAGGAACAAGAAGATGTTTAGACTATGGAAAAGAAGGACTCAAAGAAAGTGACTTCAATGAGAAAAATGAAGAGTTTGGTTAATGAAATGGATGAGAATATTGGCCTCCCTAAGACATCATAAAAGGTTAAGTGTTTTAAGTGTAGATTAAATGGTCATTATGAAACACAATTTCACATGAAGAATTTAACACCCCATGGTTTTTAAAATAAATATTGAATGCATGAAACAATTAATCCCTACAAAAAACACACTTTAATATCTAGCTGTTAAACACAACTTTTTCTCTTATATGTTTGGAATTTCAAAAAATGGTCATCAAGAGTTTTGATTAGTAAGTCTTTTGGGGTCTAATAAGATGAAATTAATTTTTGGTGAATAGTAATACACCCTTATGAATAGTGACACCCTTATGAATAATAATGAATAGAAAAATCGTACAAAAAAATAGAAACTTCACCCATGAATGTATTAGTATAATTTAGACATATTAAAATTAAAAAAACGATCATATTATAAGTATTGTTATTTTTGTATGACAGAAATATTTTAATTACAATTCTATGATTAATTTTATAATTTAAAATTGAAATTTATTTTCAAAAAATTTAATCATAAATTGTTACTTTATTATCTTATGGTTATAATATAATTTTTTGGTACCTTTATTAATTTCTCAAGGTGTAATAAATTGAGTTATAGTTTTAATGTTTTTTTTGGAATAAATTATGATTTTATTTAAAAATGAAATTAACAATATTCATAAAATTATTTCCCAAAAATGGATTTCATTTTTTAATTCTACACATTGAAAAATGGTTGGGGTGAATTTTTTGGAATTTTCTAAAATACTTATATTTTCTGTGAATAGTAAAAATACATTTTTGAGTTTTTGGTATGTTTAAGCACATCATAATGATGTAATAATTAAAATAAAATGTTGTAAAACTTTTGTATAGTAAAATATGATATTAGGTGTCCCAAGTGGCTAATACCATGGGAAAATACCATAGGAAAGCCCATGGTTTTACAAAAAACACTAATGACGTGTCTTTTTAAATTAATAAATAACTCCCTCTCATTTACTATAAATACCCACTCATTCCTTCATTTTCCTTCATTTAAAACCCATAATCCTAGAATATATAGTATTTTTACCTCCCTAGTAGTCCTTTCAAGGTTTCCTCAATCCCCCAAGGTCCTAACCTTCAAATCTTAGGAGTTACTCTAAAAGGTAAGAGAATTCTCAACTTCTCTTTTCCATTCAAGATCTCTTTTATGTAGTATGTATTTCATGCTTTCAAACCATGTTTTTAATTACATATTATTCTATACCTCTACTACTTTATGGTTCTTTTGGAAATGGTTTACCCCTATCCCTCTATTTTTAATGTATTCTAAAACCATGTTGCATAGTCATTATGCTTTAGAATTTTCGTAAGGGATCTCTCAATTTTTCTTTTATTTTCAAGTTCCTTCTCTTTTATTTCTTTCCTCACCTCCTTTCATCCAAATGTTATGATATCTCCACTACCTTACATGTACTATTTTTCTTTGTGATAATGGAATAATTAATCATTGCCTCTCATTTCCCATTCTTTTATACAATAAATGAAAACACCATCCTAGATATGTTAATTTTTCACATTCAAGGACGATGGGTTTTAAATTTCTATCACCATATTAAATTATGGTCGTGAAACCATTTATATGATTGAAATAGACTATAATATATGTATTATAACATACTAAATATTTAGTAACCAGCATATGTACATAATATTAAATCATATGACAAAACTAGTTCCTAATAATCAAAATACCGCTAAAATGTTCTAAGTTGTTGTCATTAATATTTCATCTAATGATTAATCCTCAGGACATGTAAAAAAATTATGTAAATTACCATTAACACCTATGTATATTCATAAATAATATTTAAATTTAATTTTGGATATTTACATCCATTCCACATGAACATCTATACTCATATAAAAATATATCGATCCTAAAAACCAAGGAAACAAACATTCCAGAACAATGGAATTAAATCTTATAACTTATCAATAATAACATAATGGACTTAATAAAATTATAATAAACTGAAAACATGTATAATATGTTCTGAATTAAGTTATTAATAAGCCTAATTTCATATTCCAAGACCATAAGTTCAATAGCGGAACAGAATCAGACTTAAGGTAAGTGTTTTTTCTAACTGAACCTCCATTTTCATTCGGGTTACTCTTATTGTCTACTTACATCAATTAAATTCATATTTATTCATATTTAATCCTCATATATTTATATTATAATTTTATATATATGTGTAATAACCAGAATTCTACTTTAATTTATGGGTAGTTATATGTTTTAAAAGGATCTTTCAAAAATCCTTCACGAAATACAAACCCAATTCAAGGGAATTTCTCAAATTCTTACCTATTTCAAGGGAACTCTATAATATATTTTTGGAAACCATTATCTTTATAAAATAAATCATTTTATTATGAAAATAATATCTTTCATATCTTCTAGTTTTATATAAATATTATTCTAAAAGAACTCTTCTTTTCAAAGTAAAAGAGTATTTATCTCAAGAAATACTCAAGGATTTTATAAGAGTATATTCATCTATTTAAACACTCTTGTTGATTATGATGTATTATTGGGATTAATATTTCATTGTATCATATAACATATTTAATTTAATGGTTTATTATTTGTTTGGCTGTGGACGTGCTATCATAAAACTATTCACCAATTCATTATGAATGGTTAGTGTTTATGCTTAGTGTTTAGGGAAAGTTATTTACATTTTATATATTTGTATATATTGTTTATTTTTATCAACATTCATATGAGGAATGCATTGGACATATTAAGTGTTGGGTGGGGACTGCTATATCCCCTCAGTACATCAGTAGGTCTCATGAGACAAACTACGGTATTGGCACAAGGCCTTAACAAAATGTTTATTTATGGTCTTGGCATGAGGCCTTGACAATATAGTTATGATGTCTTGAATTATCCATTTCCTAATTATGAAAATATTATTGATGGTTCATGTGGTTATTCAACTATTAGAATACCCATGTTTATGGCATTTTTTATTCATCTCTTATTCCTACCATAATGTGTTCTTGTTTTTGTTAAAGGATTGTGTTTTTAATTATTCAACATGACTAATGTTTATGTTATGATATCTTCTACTGCATTTCATACCCTTACTGAGCATTTGAGATCACCCCTTTCTTATGTTTCACTTTCTCTGAACAAGAAAAATTTTATTATGAATGACATGCTGAAATAACCTAGGAGTTATGGATATTGTCGAAGAAATTTCTAAGTTGTTTTTTTTTCAAGTTTTAATGATGAACTTATGTATGTATCTTGATTCCAATGATACTAAACTACTCAGTCATTTGGGATGCATATTCCATGTTTATATGCCGAGGTAATCAAATAAGGCACTGACTCTAGGAAAATTGGGGCAGGTCCTTACAGTTGGTATTAGAGGAAGTTTAGTAGAAAACTTAGAAACTAGATTTAGAAAATGTAGATCAGGGAAGAAATCCCTAATAAAATATTTGAGGATAAACATACAAGGGTATCCTAGAATTTTGATAAGGAATAGATTATGTGGATATTTCTAGCAAATACATCCTTGTTTGGATACTACAAGTGGGTGTGGATCTGGCACATATGTACCTAGGAGTGAAAACTCCAACAAGGAGTTTTAAGATTGACCCAAGGTATCCTAGTATACGACAATGAGCCTAACTTCACACCTGGTTTGATACTCTCAGGGGATATTCTTATGATAATTCACATTTTCTTTACAAGCCATTATAAAGGATTTAAATGTAAATTTTTCCTCAAAGAAACCATGTTTATGATTAAGAGATTATCTATGTATAGAATTTCAATTTATGATAATTATTTTTCTAAATTGAGATGATACATTATGATTCATACCCTAATCTAGAGTATGCCATTATTTAGAAATGGTGCCTAGTAGAAGGAATGGAAACTGAATGAACGTGCGTGCCCCATGTAGGGATTTCCCTCCAATGCAAGATAATGATGTTGGATATGGTTCTATGAATGGTGATAAAAAACTTATAACTATACTGGGAAAACTGAATCAGGATATGAATAATAACCTTCCCCATATAGAGAATCCAGATCCTCCTCCTGGAGGAGCTATTTTAGATCACTTTATGCGACAACAACCTCCATCGTTCAATGAGACTACATACCCATTTGTAGTAGTGCAGTGGATATGTTCCCTGGAGTAGATATTTCATGCTTTGGGGTGTAAATAATGAGAGAATTTTGTCATGACAGTGTATCATCTATCGGGAAATGTAGATCAATGGTGCTCATTAATCCAAAACACAAAGTAGGAGGAAGATATAGAAGAGATGAAATGGAGGGACATTAATGAAATATATCTAGAGAAATACTTTCCTCGTGAACAACATGCAGATATAGAAAGGTAGTTCTTGAATTCAATCCAAAAGGAGGATTAAAATGTTACCAAGTATGAAGCTAACTTTACAAGGCTAGCAAGACATGTTGCGAACAACATACGCAATCCAAGAAGAAAGATTGACTGATTCTTTGACGCGTTAAAATCATTACTCTGAAGGGCTCTAGTATTCCAAAGTATCTCATCATATAAAGATATAGTCTCAGGTGATATTAAGATAGAAAATTAATCTTTTATGTAACACCCCGAGCTTCCACAATACGCTTCTCATTCAATAATGCAATAGCTTGCATTGTACGCAACTTCGAGTTCTAAAACACCGCGACTAATCAAAGTAGCCGTTATGAATAGTAATAACCACTTTTTAAAATTATAGAAATTTTATATTTCAAAATGGACTTCATTTTTGGATTCGGAATATCAATTATAGCTTAGGGTGAAATTTTGGCATTGTTCTGAAAAACTTCAATTTTTGATGAATAGTGAAACCACTAAGTGGTAGTTAAATAACTGATTTTTCGTTTAAATGAAATATTACCACTTCTGTGATTTGATTTTCAAAAATCCGACATACATGGTTGTCATTAAGAAGTAAAATGTGGTTCAATGAGATTAAAATAATTTTTGGTGAATAGTAACTTTTAAGTTCTTAATCACGATTAGAGGTAATTAGTGTAGTTTAAGGTAAAAATAATGTTTTAATAATATGAGATGAGATTGACACATGTACTAACCTCATTGGATGTTCCATGGCCGACCAAGACAATCCATGGGTCAACTTGGGGACCCCATGGAGCCACTTTAGTTGGAAAATGACATAAATACCTTTTATTTAATGTTAAAGTAAAAAATGACACAAACATGAAATGTTTTACTAAAACAATTTTTACATGGGGTTATACAAGTCATATTTTTGACTATAAATAGTAATTGGAAATCTAAAAAGATTTTATACATTATAGTATTTTTTTTATAATTTTTAGACATTAAATAAATTAAATTATTTATGACATCATGATGATGCAGCGATGACCTCATTATTTAACGATTTAAATAAAATGAGAAGATAATGTAAAATACAAGGCTTACACTTGTCCAAAGACTATTGTATGGGTAGATTTATAACCCTTATCACCTTAGCCTCTAATTATATAAGTTTGGGACCTTTAGAATCCGAAAATCATTGTATAATAATGTAAAATTTCCTTACTTTCCAAGAGTGCCCCTCCTCTCCTCTTATAAAAGGCCCCCACCTCTACCACCTCATTCACACTTTCAATCCATTTGACTCGGCCAACCTCGGCCCAAATACTCTCCCAACTTCCCTCCCTTACTCCTAGAAGCCTCACTTTGGGTAGAATTCTTCCCAAGGAAGCCTTTGGCTCAAATCAAAAAGAGTTACCCGATTTGAAGGTAATGTCTTCTCTAATGTTGTTTTGTTTTATTTTTCTTCTCCATCCCCTTAAACTCTTTTTATTCCTTTATTTTGTAACAACACCAGTATCTAAAATATTCTATGATGTTGTTATGATAATTATTTGGTTTACACTTACACACACCTTCATCTAATGGTTAAAGAACATACTGTTTCTGTGGGTGGCGAAATACTGCCTCACGAAACGATGATTGTTCAATATTCTTTTAACACCTCTAATGGTGGCCATTTTGATGACACTATTTTCATATATGATATATATATTATGTTTATGTTTTTTTATGCTTCTTTATTTCTCATTTATGGCATACCTTTATGGTTTCCATTATGGGTAAACGCGATATTTTCATTTTAGGAAGTGCGGACTACCGCCCCCTCAAAGTGATTTGAATCGTTAATACCATATGTGGGATGTATAAAGGATGGAGTAAGTGGTATTTATTCTATATTATACTGGAATTATATTATACATTTATATCATTATTATTTCATTACATTAAATACGAAATAGAAATGAAAGTAGCGTTCATGCGTACGTACGGCTTACCGTCTCCATGAACGGTGCATTTCATTTCTTACCTCTAAATGTTACGTAATATTATGAATGAATGTATATACTGGATATATATGATATATATGATATCTAAATCATGAATATAATTCTGGATATAATGGATATTTCACCACATGAACAACTTGTAATTATAAGAAGTTTATTGTTGACTCAAGTACCAAAGATCGACAAAACGACCGTTATTAACTTAAATAATTACATAACGTTCATAACATTGTAATAAGTGATATAAAAAGGATATTGAAATTGAAAATGGTTCTTAATAAGGTAGATATTAACTCTAGTTTATTATTCAGGAGGTTAAAGAACAGTTGAGTCAAGTCGGACACGAGGTAAGGGAATTTCTTAACCCAATTTCCATTCTTTGGGTTAATCTCCTACTTTCAAATTACGTCATGATATTATTATGTCCTATCTTGTATTTGTACTTTCTTTATGTGTACTTATAATAAATACACATAATAGATCTATTTTATTTTTGTAAGTACTTCGTCTCAATCTCCTTTCATTGAGGCATATTTGGTTTTATACACAACTTTCTTTTATACGGTGTATAAACCCCTTTGACTTTTACTTTTACTAAAAAGGAATCTTTTTATAAGAAGCTTCTTTACTAAACGACAAAAGGAATGTTTATTTATTACGTATGCGGAAACAATTAATTCCCTGCCGTGGTGACCATTATTTGAGTTTCGGCTTCCTCTGCAAGCCATAACCTTTTTTAAATGATTTAAAAGAGAGAGAGAGATATTTCTCCCAAATATATGAAAATCCAGTGAAAATGTATACGTATTTAATGCAAGCTTAAAATTGTTTTCAGAAAACCCGACTCTCGAGTGTGGTAGACAGGAAGGGATTGGGGGTGGACCCATCATGGCCTGTAATTAGTCGAGCAGTCTTAGAATTAGTTATTTTGTTTTCAGAAGCTTGCATAATGTTTTCAGAAAAACACTGGAGTATATTTGAGCAATTTTAAATATCTTCTAAAAATCGAACTGGTATTTTGATACCGCAATTAATTTCAAACGGTATTTTAAAAATTGGTATTCCTAAATGTTATATACAATTTTTCATATAAGGAATGCATTGGACTTAGTAAGTGACGGGTGGAGCCCGCTATAGCTCCTCGATGCATCGATAGGTATCATGAGACAAACTAGTGTCTTGGCACGAGGCCTTGACAAAATCTTATTTGTGGTCTTGGCATGAGGCCTTGGATACGTGGTTATGATAGTCTGGCATTATGCATTCCATAATTATGAAAGTGGTTATTGATATTGCATGTGATTATTCGACCAGTAGAATATCCATGTGAAGAAGTAAGTGGCATTATCTCATTTTACTTTTTCCATATTATGTTGATGTTAAAGTTTAAAAGGCTTTTCTTTTAGTTATACATTGCCTTAAATGTTTATATTTATTTATGAAAGCTTCCGCAATATTGTTATCCTTACTGAGCATCTGAGCTCACCCCTTTCAATGTTTTAATATTTTCCAGGATGTGAAGAAGTATTTTAAGAATGACCTGTAGGGATAGTCAGAAGAGGATATGAGTGTGGACTATGAAGACTTTGTTATTAGTTTTTCACTTTATGATGTAATGTAAGACTTATGAATGTATCTAGTGTTTCCAAGGCTACTAAACTAATCGGTCTTTCGAGACTTGATCTTTTGTGATCATGCCAATGTTACGAAGTAATGCACCGACTCTGGGTAGCTGGGGTCGGGGTGTTACATTTTATGTATTATGAATTTAAGGGAAAGAAAGAGAAGAAGAGGTCTTCTGAAAACTCTAGAAAAGGAAATTAAGAAATGGGGAATAAGGGAAGAGTTGAACTTCCATCACGCAGTAGTTGTGGGAAGAAACACCCTGGTACTTGCATGAAGGGAATGAGAGTCTATTACAATTGCGAAGAAAACATCCACCTATCTCAGGATTATAAGGGGAAGAATGAAGATACCAATGTTCACTGCTATAATTTCAGGAATATAGAACATTATACACATGAATGTCCTAAGTGTTAGTGAAACATTCCCCAAATAAGGCCAAGGGAGGAAGGCCAAGCTTATGTGGTCACAACTACAGAGGTTGAAGTTCCTAACGAAGTGGTGGTAGGTACTTTAATCATTTCATCAAATGTAGACAATTATTTATTTGATTATAGATCATTGCATTCTTTTATATCATCCCTATTTTCCAAGAAAATAAGATATTTTTAATTTGATTTAATAAGGGAGTTGTGCGTCAAGAATCTTTAGGTAAGTATCATTGCAAAAAAAAATTGCCTGACAGTCCCCATTATGGCATATAAATTTGATTTATCTAATAATTTTATTTTCATACCCATGATTGAATTTGATTTAATCCTTGGTATGTGTTGTATTTCGAACCATAATGCAAAAATTTATTACAAGAGGAAAGAGGTCACAATTTTTGGGGACGATGTGGGATCCCTTATCTTTAGGGTAGAAACATCACTATCTTCTTCTCATCTAGGTCCACCCCTATTAGATTTAATGAATTCAATTATTAGGGAATAAATTAATACAATAACTATGGGTGAGGAAAAGAATTTTCAAATAGTGGATGTACTTATTGTGCAAGAATATGTTGATGTATTTCCATAGGATTTACTTGGACATCCTCAAAAGTGGGAAATTTATTTTTCCATTGACTTATTTCATGGTTCAAGGCCCATATCAAAGACCCCTTATAGAATGGATATTTTGGAGTTAGTGGAAATGAATAAACACCTGGAGGAATTGATTGATAAAGGATTTATTCACCCTAGTGTTTCTCTATAAGGATCCCTTGTTCTTTTCATTAAGAAGAAAGATGGGTCTATGAGGTTGTTCATTGACTACAGAGAGATCAATGCTATTACAATAAAGAAAAAATATCCCCTACCTCACATTGATAATATTTGATCAACTTCATGGAGCCCAATATTTTCAAAGATTGATCTTCGGTCTAGATATCATTAGTTCCTTATGAGGAAGGAAGACATTCCAAAAACAGCATTTAGAACCAGGTATGGGAATTACAAGTTTACAGTAATTCCTTTTGGAATGAATAATGCACAATCTGTTTTCATGGATCTAATGAATATAATTTTCAAGTAACATCTTGATGAATTTGTGGTTGTGTTTATTGATGATATTTTGGTATACTCTAAAAGATATGAAGATCATGAAAATCACTTGCACACTATTTTGAATACTCTAAGAAGAAATGAATTATATGTGATATTTAGAAAGTGTAAATTTTTTCTTCAATAAGTTTCATTTCTAGGCCACATTGTCTCTGAGGATGGAATATCTGTTGATCCTGTAAAGACAAAGGCTGTAACAGAATGTCCTACTCCAACGAACATAACTTAGGTACGTAGTTTTATTTATTTAGAAGGTTATTATTAGTGTTTTGTTCAGAACTTCACCCATTTATCCAACCCAATGACCAAGCTTACACATAAAGGGGTTAAGTTTTTATGGACAAAAGAATGCAAGGACTTTTTTGGGGAATTGAGTAGGAGATTATTGAACAATCCTTTCACAATTGTACCATCGTGGAATGATGGGTTTGTGATATATAACGTTGCATCAAATAAAGGAATTGGTTTTGTCCTTATGAAAAATGATAGATTTATTTCCTACGCATAAAGGTAGTTAAAAATTCATGGAAAAAACTATCCCACAAATGATATTGAGTTTGCAGTGGTAATATTTATTATGAAGATATAAATACATTATCTTTATGTCAAAAAATTTGAGATATATACTGGTCACAAGATTCTAAAGTATATTTTATCATAGAAAGAACACAACATGAGGCAAAGGCTATTTCTCAAACTAATCAAGGATTATTATTTTACATTACACTACCACCTAGAAAAGGCAAACAAGGCAGCTGATGCATTGAGTAGGAAGGATCATGGAGTTCTTAACAAAATAGGGATTGACAAGGATTCTTTGTACATGGATCTTTTAAGGATAGATATGGGGATTATAAAATAAGGTGAAACATTACTACTTTTTCATTTTGTTTCCAAACCATCTTTATTAAAAAGGTTTAAAAGTTCTCAGCCTGATGATGAGATCCTTCAAAAGAAAATTAATGCTATGAAATATGGGATGATGGCTGACTTTGTGTGTGAGGATGGTGTTCTAAAATTTGGGAAGAGGCATTGTGTTCCAGCTATACCCTAGTTAAATAGGAAGTTATTGGATAATTACCATAGTTTAAATTTCTCCATACATCTTGGTATCACTAAGTTGTTTAGAGATTTGAAGGAACATTTCTGGTGGGATAACCTGAAGAAGGAAATTGTGGATTATGTATCAAAATGTTTAGTATGTCAAGAAGTGAAGGCTGAAAGGAAACATCCCAAAGGAGTCATGAAACCTCTACCTATTCTTACATGGAAATGGGATGACATCACCATGGATTTTGTCACTGGATTACCAAAAAATCCAAGGAAAAATGATGTGGTACAGGTAATTATAGATCGAATTATGAAATTTTCACATTTCCTCGCTATATGGGAGGATTTTCCATTGGATCGCCTAGAAAGACTCTATATCAATGAAGTTGTGAGACTTCATGGAGAACCTCTATCAATTGTGTCTGACCATGACTCCCAATTTACATCGAAATTCTGGAAAAGTCTTCAGAAATATTTGGATACTGAGCTTCGATTGAGTACTGCTTACCACCCACAAACTGACTGGAAATCATTGTATAGAAAAAGATGTAGTACACCAACTTGTTGGGATGAAGTTGGAGAAAGGAAGCGTGTGGACCCAGAGCTTGTGTAGGAAACAAAAAAAAGGTAAAAACTATTCAAGGTCATATCAAATAAGCTCAAATCAGACAAAATATCTATGCCGATAATCGAAGGAAGGATCTGGAATTTCAAGTGGGAGATCACTTTTTCTTGAAAGTATCTCAATGGAAGGGAATTATAATATTTGGAAAGAAAGGGAAACTAATCCCTAGGTACATTGGGCCTTTTTAAATTTTGGAGAGAATTAGAGCTGTTTCATATCATTTATCTAGGATGTCGAGCCTATTCAAGGTACTCAATGTGTTCCATGTCTCATTGCTGAGAAAGTACATGCTAGACCCAACACATGTCCTCACTTCTGGAGGTATAGAGTTGGAACCTGACATATCTTACTGTGAAGAGCCTATACAGATTATGGACACTAAAGTACAAGGGTTAAGGAATTAGAAGAATCATCTGGTAAAGGTACTTTGGAGAAATCATAAAATTTAAGATGCAACATGGGAGCTTTAGGAGATTATGTTGAAGACATTCCCAAATCTTTTTGTGAGGTAAAATTATGTGAATTTTGAGGAAGAAACTATTGGAAAGAGGGGATAATTTTACACTCCAAGGTTTTGAAAATAAATATTTAATTCATGGAATTATTTTTCCCAAGTGGATAATACCATGGTCAAGCCCATGGTTTTACAAAAACCACTAATGAGGTGTCCTTTAAACTTAATAAAAAATTCCTTGCCATTTAATATAAATAGACACTCGTTCCTTGGTTTTTATTCATTAAAACTCATAATACTAGAATATTTGGTAGTTTTACCTCCCTATTAGTCCTCCCAAGGTGTCCTCAATCCCCCAAGGTCCCAACCTTTAAATCTTAGTAGTTACTATACAAGGTAAGAGAATTCTGAATTCTCTTTTCCATTCAAGTTCTCGTTTATGTAGTATGTACTTAATGTTTTCATACCATGTTCTTAATTACATATTATTCTTTACCTCTACTAATTTTTGTGTCTTTTATTAATGGGTAACCCCTAGACCCACTCTTTTTAATGTTTTATAAAACCATGTTACATAGCCGTTATGCTGAAGAATTATTGTGTGGGATCTGTCAAATTTTATTTTATTTTCAAGTTCATTTCATTTATTTATTTCCTCAAATCCTTTAATACAAATTTTATGGTAGCTCCAATGACTTAAATGTACTGTATTTTTGTTGTGATACTGGAATAATTCATCATCATCTCTCGTTTCCCTTTATTTTATACAATAAATGAAAACACTATTTGAGATGTGTTAATTTATCACATTCAAGGACAACGGGTTTTCAATTTCTATCACCATCTTAAATTCTGGTCATGTAACCATTTTGATGTTTGAAAAAGACTAATATATATGTATTATAACCTAATTAATATTCAGAAACCAGTATATGTACATAATATTAAATCATATGACCAAACAAGTTCCTAATAATAAAAATACTGCAAAAATAATCTAAGTGGATGTCATTAATATTTCATCTAATGATTTATGCCATTAAACAAAATGATTTAAATGAAAATTAATCAATATTTATGTTCATAAATGATGTGTAAACTCAATTCTGGTTATTTACATCCTTTTGATATGAACATCTATACTCATATACAAATATACCGATCATAAAAACCAAGGAAACGAACACTCTGGAACAACAGAATTCAATCTTATAACTTATAAATAAGGACATAATGGAATTAATAAAATTATGATAAACTGAATATATGTATAATAGTTTCTTAATTAAGTTATTAATAAGTCTAATTTCATATTCCAAGACCTTAAGTTCAAGAGCGCACACAATCAAACTTAAGGTAAGGGTTTTTTCTACCCAACCCTCCATTTTCATTCAGGTTACTATTATTGTATACTTAACTCAATTAAATTATTATTTATTCATATTTAGTAGTCATATATACTATTATAATGTTATATATATGTGTACCAACCAGAATCCTATTTTCATTTATGGGTAGTTATATGTTTTAAAGGGATCTTTTAAAAATCCTTCCCAAAATACAAACTCGATTCAAGGGAATTTCTAAAATTCTTACCGATTTCAAGGGAACTCTAAAATATATTTTTGGAAACCATTATATTTATAAAAGAAATAATTTTATTATGAAAATAATCTATTACTTAACATCTGGTTTTATACAAATATTTTTCCAAAAGAACTTGACTTTTCAAATTAGAAGAGTATTTATCTTAAGAATTACTTGAAAATTTTATAACAGTATCTTCATCTATTTCAATGCTATTGATGATTATTATGTATTATTGGGATTAATATTTCATTGTATAATATAAAATATTTAATTAAATGTTTTCTGATTAGTTTTTATGTGGATGTGATATCATAAAACCCTTCACCAATTTATTCCGAACTGTTAGTATTTATGCTTAATGTACAGGGAAAGTTATTTACATTTCATATATTTTTATATTTTGTTTATTTTTATCCCAGTTCATATGAGGAATGCATTGGAAATAGTAAGTGTTGTGTGGGACCCTATATATCCCCTCAGTGCATTGGTTGTTCTCATGAGACAAACTACGGTCTTGGCACAAGTCCTTGACAAAACAATTATTTATTGTCCTGGCACGAGGCCTTGATGGTATAGTTATGATTTCCCATATTATTCCTTCCCTCATTATGAAAATAGTATTCGTGGTTCATGTGGTTATTAGACTAGTAGAATACCCATTATTATGACATTTTTTATTCATATTTTATTTCTGCCATAATGTGTTCTTGTTTTTGTTAAAGGCATATGTTTTTAATTATTCAATAAGCCCAATGTTTATGTTATGATTTCTCAGGATATATTTCTTACCCTTACCGAGTGTTTGAGATCACCCATTTCTTATGTTTTATTTTCTCATTACATTAAGAATTTTATTATGAATGACATTCTAAAATAAACTAGGAGTTATGGATGTTGTCGAAGAAATTTCTATGTTGTTTTTTTTTCATTTCAAGAAATAATGATGAAATTATATATGTATCTTATTTACAATTCTAATAAACTAATCGGTCCTTTGAGATGAATATTACTTGTTTATATTCCTATTTAATTAAATAAGGCACCAACTATGGGCAACTGGGGTTGGGTCCTTACAAGGAATATTCCTGAAGAGAATCAACAAGGTGGTACGAGTAATGGTTACATTGTGTATGATGATGAGTCTACAAAATGAAATGTGAAAAGAAAGAGGTATTATGTAACAGGATGAGGTATCATTTTTAATGGAATAAGGATGAATTAATTAGTGTATTTATGAATTTGGATCCAAAAAAATTGTGAATGATGATATATATAAGGATTGTTCTACTTATGTTTCTTGTTCAGTATTTACAAGTTTACGTTGAATTTTATCGATGGACTTGGGAAGTGATTTAATGATAAGGTGATATTTTTATTAAGGTAAGGTAATCCTTAATAAGTTATTTATGTTAATATAATGTTGTTGGATGAATATATGTGAGTTATGAATAAGTAAATTAGACGATACGGATTACCCTGGAGTTGATTAATGAAAAAGTTTTCTATGTAATCAAGGATGAAGTTTACAACATTTTTGGATTTGAGGAATATATCCAATATACTTTGGAATAAGGAAGGATGCATGATCTCCAAAATGATATATGGTAATTATGGTTGTTATCATGTTTCAAGGGAATATACGATGAGGGTATTCACATTTTTAGAATGTGAAAACCAAGTGGTAGATCATGATATATAGGGGATCAATGTTAGGATTCTTTCATGACTTTCTTTCTAAAGATTTGTAATTTCTTCTTTCAAAAGGGTTATAAGGTTAAAATTTCAAGAAAAAATTAAGTTAAAATTCAAATGAGGTATTTATGTATTGAGTTTTTATTTAAAACCTTGGATAAAAGGTTATTTAGTGATTTACCTTATTTCAAGAATGTCCGTCATATTTATTTTTGAAATTATATTAGTATGGTTTTATAAATAGACACCATGTATTTTGGGTGACAATCAACCATGTCCAGAAAGGTCGTGGGTCTTGAACCCATGACTGAAGGTTGATAAGGGTTTCACACTTACCACTGGCCAACATGATGTCTTGGTTTATATATAATTATTTTTGATGAATAATTATTTATGGTAAAATGATAGTGTTACTTTTTATGTTTAGAGACTAATTTATTAACCATATTGATTTTTAAGAATATTTATAGATAAATAGTTGTAAATTTTATTCTTTTATAGGATTTAATATATGCTACAAGTATATTTTAGTGCTTCAGGCATCAAAGTTAATTTTTGGACATCCATTTATTGATGTAATGGATAGATTATAAATAGGTAAAAGTGTAACCAATGAATGAAATTTTTTTCTATACTAGGACAATAAATGAATTACTCCATAATGATTGGATAATGAAAAAAAATTATTTTACTAATTACATAATTTTTATTGAACTAATTAACTTTTAAATCATCATAGATTTCTGAATTTGAGGCCCTCAACATTTCTTCGATCATTTACTTGTTTTTGATTGATGACTATAATCACTTCCTATAAATATTTATGATTTTCCTACATGTCTAATCTTGAATCCCAAACTCTGTTTTCCTATGTGGAAACCCAATTATATGTTACTCGAGGTAACCGTTATGGTTCCAACATTCCCTTTTTAAAGGAAGTTTTAGTATTAATTTTTTATATGTGGGTTTCTATAAATGAATCTTTTAGTTATTAATGCTTTGAAAACCTAGATGGATTTTAAAGGTTAAATCCATTTTAAGGGGGGTAGAATGTAACTCCCTGAGATTTTGTGAATTATTGTTTTTGAATTAATCTATTCCTTTGATATTCTACATTTCATGTAACACTAAAAATAATTTATTTTATATTAAAGAACTATGTTTGGCTTATGTTATGCGTAACACCAAGTTAATCATTCTCTACAAGAAATAAAAACATTCTCTTAATCTAAATAGAACACCAAGGTTATCTTGTGTTATATGCAATAATGACTTTACTCAATGACTTGTGTAACACGAAAGACCATGGTTTACCAAACAATAATATATTATTAAAATATGATTATTTAATATAATAAGATAAAAAATTGATGTTAAATTAGAGGTTTTAAATAATATTAACTAATCTATGAAAATATACAGTTTACAAAATATAATATGAATTCATAGGTTACCAATTAATTATAAATGAATATGAAAACTAATTGAATATAAAAGGAAATATTATTATGGTCACAAATCTCTTTTACCCTAATAAATTAATTTTTCAGTTATTTCTACCAATGAACTTAGTCAATAATTCCTTTTACATGGAACCAAATTGGTGTACGTTATACGGAACACCTATTTGGCGTACGACTTGTAATACGTTACACGTAACACCGACTTGGTGTATGATGCACACAACACCGAGTCTCTACGAAGCATATTTTTTTATATAATTATTTAAATGATATAATCATAATTAATCCAATAAAAGTCGTTATAGTAATTGTAAAAACTACTTCTCAAATATTTTTTATAAATTTTTATATAAATAAAACATATTGATAACGAATGATGTGATTTTTTGTAAAATCCTTTTATGTTAAAAATGTTGTTTTTTTGAATCACCAATTTTAATAATAGAATTAATTTTGGAAACATTTAGAAATTTAATATAATAAAATAATCTTCATTTTTAAATTTATAATGTAGAAATTATCCAAGGAATAATTTTTTGGGATTTTCCGAGGAACTTCATTTTTTGATGAATAGTGAATATACTATTTCTTAGTTAAAAACTGCATTTCTTTTTAAGTAATTATTAATTTTAAATGATATAACTTTTTTAAGGTAAAATTATATAAATATTACATTTATTAATATAATTTAATTCATTAGAATTAATTTCACTTTGAAATTGAATACAAAATCTTAACAATCTTTTGATCATTTTTTTCACATTAAAAACCCATTATTTCATCCCATCTGTGGGATTTTCATTAATCTTAATTTTTTTGATTATGTGATTTGAATTTTGAAAAACTAACATACACCATTGTATTAAATATAATATTTATAGTCTAATAATTCCAAGTTAATTTTTGACCAAAATGATTCATAAAAGTGATTAAAATTTATCAGAGTGATTAAGGAAAAATTAAGTTTCATTAGGGATAAAATCTTAAAATTAAGGGCCCAAATGATCTATCCACTTTTCAGAAACCCATTTTATATCCTTATTTCATCCATAAAACTTCCATTATTTAGTTTTGTGGTTTGGTATTACTTTGTTTTGGTAAGGACATGTGTAAACCTAACTTGTTTCTAAAAATTCTAAGTTAAACCTTTTCCTTCCCTATAAAAATCCACCACTTCTCCCACTTCCTCACACATATCAATCCTATTATGTTACAAAATTTACTACCCAATACTCTTCCACTAAATCCTAACTTCCTCCTATAATACATCCCTTCTACAGACGGAAATCCAAGGAATCCTTTTGGAACAAATCGGAAGGAGTTACTTGATTAAGAGGTTACATCTTCTCTCAAGTCCTTTGTTTTATTTTCATTATCCACCCATAAAACTCTAATTATTATATTATTATATAAAAAATTATCCTAAATATACTAATATTTTTTTGTGAAAATTTTTTTACCTACACTTGGACAGACCTCCATCTAATGGGTAACGAACACACTATTTCTGTGTACGGTGAACTACTGCCTCGCAAAATGATGATTTTTCATTTTTTCCATTACCACCTATAATGGTGTCCATTATAATGGATAAAATATTTATATGTGATATATATTATAATATATTTATGATTCTGTAATTTTATCTGGAACATACATTTATGCTTTCCATCTTATGTAAATACGATAATTTCGTTTGAGGAAGTGTGGACTACCGCCCCCTCAAACCGATATGATTCATTCATACACTATGTTGATTGTATTAAGAATGGTTTTAGTGAATATATATGATAATATAAATATAATGTAATAATTATATATATACATACATACATATATGTCCTTTACTTTATTTCTTCCAATATGACAATTGAACGGAAATAGCGTTCATGCGTACGTACGACCTACCATCTCCATGAACAGAGTATTCCATTTCATAATTATATATTATATATATTTTTATAATACACATATATTGTATATAAATGATATTTATATCATTTTTTACATTCTTTAATATTGATATAGGTATAAGGACCAACAATATATCAAATTAAGACACATATGAAAAATAAATCAAATATTACCAGAAGTGAAACCTAAAAATAGGAAGGTTAACAAGAGGGTAATATAAGGTCGTAATCAAACCATATATGGTATTATATATAAGAATATTTTTCTTTAAAATATTTTTAATAAATTTATATTTATTATACAGGTGGTTTTAATGAGTATGATGAGAGTCAATACCCAGGGTAAGGGGATTTCATCTCACTTTTTATTGTCATGAGATACATGATATGTTTGCCACTCTTTCCTTTTGTGTGGTGTATGTACTGCCCATGATTGTATTATATGTATCATATATATAAATTTATAGTTATTAATTTATCCATTTATGAACTTTCATTAATGGGTTTTATGTTTCAAAAGTTACCAAATTTGGTAAAAATAGTTTTCTCAATTTGCCTTCTTTAAGACGTATGATTTGTTATGCACCAAAACTTTTTTTTGAGGTGTATATATATCAATTTTACATGATATATAAGGATTATATTTATATTCATGATATTTTAATATTCATTTAACTTAATTTTCATACATTGGGAGTATGATCCCATGTTACCATGTTATAAGAGTTTATTGGGAAAATCTCATCGCTTGTAGAGATTGTTTATGTTTATGCTTCCATTGAAGAAATTTTTTCATCCATATATCATTAATAATTTTGAGTTTCCTTATTCTTTGTTTATTCAAGACATACTCATGAATTAGTACCAATTGTTTCACTCTCTGGTAGTTAAGATAATTTATAAAGTGTTTTTAAGAAAATTTGACCGTATTTCTTTCTTTTGTTGGAAATATATTTTATTTCAAAAACCATGTTTTCAAAAATGTTTTCAAAATTGATTCCAAATAATCCTTAAAAATAAATATCTAGGAAAGATGATTTTATAAATGTTTTATTTTCTTCAAATATTCCTTTATAATTTTTCAAATATATTTTTAAAGAAAAAGGTATTCAATTTTTTTTCAAGTTTCTTTCATAAGTTTTCAAGTAAAAATGGTTTCAAAACATTTTTTAGACTTCATTATATGTTTTAAAATCACCTTAAATGAAAAAGGTCTTTGACATATTTTAAATATTATTTTATAATTTTTTCAAGGAAAATTGTTTTCAAAATGATTTCAAGTATTCTTATAAAGTTTTCAAGGTATTTTCTAAGAAAACGATTTTAAAATGGTTTTATGTATTAAAAATCATTTTTCAAAGAAGAAAGGATATTTTCATCAAGAAATGTTTTTAAAAGATATTTCAAAATTATTTTCCATCTAAGATGACATTTGTCGATGTTACTCACACCTTTTTGTAAAATGATCTAAATGTCCTATTCATATCCTTTCAATGAATGGGTATGCTTAATTCCATGGTCTTTATTAATCCTGTTTCTATTTCATGTGTTATATGTTTATGAAATATATTTCTATTTAATGGGTTTTTATTTTGGTTAAATGAATATGAATCCTATAACTTTTTCCATAGGTTATGAGATGTTTACATGATTATAATACCTATTTATATTCATGGGTTCTGATATGATAGTTTTCTTGTGGAACATGTGTGTATGATTTCATTATGAGATGGGTGGGACCTATATCTCCTTAAAATGAATTGGGTAAAGATTTATATCTAATGATATAGAATAATATGGTCTTGGATGTGAACCTTTGATACTAAGATGGTATGAGGAGTGAACTCATGCTACTAAGATGGCCATGGGAGTGAACCATGACTACCAAGATGGTATGAGGAGTGAACGCATGCTACTAAGATAGCTACAGGAGTGAACCATGACCAACAAGATGGTATGGGGAGTAAACTCATACTATCAAGATGGCGTTGGAATAAATTCCCTTACTACTATGCATTAACCTAATTACATGTTCACAATGTTTTGCATGGACCTAGTTTCATGTCCATAAGTTTATGCAAGGTCATGTTATCATGTCCTTAACCTAATGAGTGAACCTCTTTCTACTTAAACATGTTCACCATATTACATGATTATGTGTTCTCCACAATTACATGTTTTATTCCTATGATATTATTTCATGGATTATGTTCCTTATTTTATTATGATTCATGTCTTATTAAATAGAAATATTTATTATGATCTCTGATATGCAGGGTATGATTTTCAAATGTTATGATCAAGTTCCATACCCTTTTGTTCATGCTATGCATACGAATTTTATTTATTTACCCTTACTGAGCATCTAATCTCACTCCTTTCTTATGTTTCATTTCTATAGGTTATGAAGAAAGGTTTTAGGGTAAATTACTAAAGGTGTAGATCTTTATGGGAGATTTTGAAGATATTTTACAAGGATAGAATATTTTTTTCCATGTTTCCAAAGACACTAAACTATTATCGTTATTAGGCATATATTTCTTAAATGTACAAAATATTCATTTGAAATGATTCAATATCCAGGTATGTTAAGCCTAGGTATCTATATAATCACTCTAGTTTATATAGTGTAAAGTTTAAAGTTTTTTAAATCAAAAACTGAGAAACCAGAATCAATAAAGGTTTCATAAGAACAAATTTAAAATGACGCTATGTTTTTCATTCATCAGAAGAATGTCACTTTTGAAGAATACAATCAGTGATCCTAGATGAATTGAATTTAAAAAATATTACTTGTCGGAAGTTGAGGGTGCATATAAATCTTCACAGAGTTTTTGAGTTACTGGAATATTGAGCATAAAATTAAGAAATAATAAATCCCAAGAAGAATGAGGAGCTACTGATGGAGAGTCATAAGCCAAGGATGATCAAAAGATGAAAAACCAACATTGAGTGGGACTGAAGGTCAAAGAATCAAAATCTAATACAATTAGTTATGTTGATAAAATTTGGTTTATTGAAATATAAAGTATCAGATCTAATTCAAGTATAAGTGATTTATCTAAAGTAAGGAGCTTAGGAAGCATATATGCACAAAATATAAAAGTATCATATGCTATAGGATAAATAAATTAGAAGATACGATTAGAGAAATATGAGTTGAGTCCATATAAGTATAGGGTTAGTCATTAGATGTTGAAATATCAAGTTAAGCTGACAGATGAAGAAATAGAAATCCCGGTTCATACTAAATGATGGTGAATTGGATAGAGTCCATCCGAACCACATGAATCATACCAGATAATATTCATAGTTCTAAAGGATGTAGAAGATTGAGTTGAGGAAAAGTTGGAAATAGAATAATCATATTGATTTCATCAAAATAACATTTAGCAGAAGATGAAAAAATGAATTTATATTATTATAAATTCAAGAAATCTTATGATTATTAGTTGGATGTTTAAATTAAAATATTCATAGAAGGAATGTCCATGAATTTTTCCAAGTTTTGAGGAATAATTAAATATTTTTGGAGCCAAGTTATTTAGGAACACTAAATAATACAAATCAAATTATCTTTGAAATATATAAAAGGTGGTCAATTAAAGAGTTTATATGTCATGAATTTAAAATAAAATCCTATACATTACCCATATCTATTAATTAATATTGCCTATATTAAGGGGGAATAACACTTTGATTTATATAATAATTAAGATAAAAATTGAGAGAGCTACTGATTATTAGAGATAGGAAGAAGTTGACCAAGTATTTCCCTCAGAAGAGTAGAAGAGTTGAATTTGTGAAGACCAAAACATGAAGTTACGAAGTACTTAGTATGTTTTCTAGATCTAGAATACCTGAAATAGGAGAACCATAATGGAATTAAGAACCAACTTGAAGAAGTTACAAATTTAAAAGTTCAAGGCAATAAGATATATAAACGTTCAATATAATAGAAGGAGGATAAAGATAACATTCCTATTAAGTATAACATAATATATAAGGCATTATATGATCCTTCCATGAGGAAGTCATAGGATAATCCTTGATGACTGGTGATTCTATTAAAAATAATTCTACATACCTATTAGGAGGTAGGATGATATTTTAGAAATATGTCTCAATTATGTGTTGAATTATAAAAAACCTTTACATGTGTTTTATAGTGAAGTAATTGAGTTAAATTAGATTCATTACCACACCAATTATAATCTATGATGGATATATTAGTGGATAATTCATGACTTGATAAGAGTGGTCACAAAAAGCAGTAGGTTCTCGAATTATGGCCGAACTCTAGAAAAATCCCCATGTGTTACTTACTTTACATTATCTACATAATATATGGGATAAGGGGTGAGAGAGAACTTGTAAAGATCCATACATACTAACTGATAAAATAGGTTTTATAAACTTAAATGAATAATGAATTTACATTTAACTTAATTGGTAAATGTTTGTCAACCCTGATTCACACTACCCCCTCTCTAGGTGGCTGCATGATCCTATAGGAATATCAATTGGTATTATGGTAGGTTATCTCTTATTGGGTCTATAATTTTTTTACTTGTGTTTCTTTAACTATCTTACATTAATTATATATTTTTGGAATATGTAGAGATTCATACACTAGAATATGGGCCATAACTGAAGAAAATTGAAGATATTCCTAGTGGAAGAAACATGGATTCATTATAAAAAAATTGTAAACCAAAATAATTGTTGGGAATTTTATTTAATTTGTTTTCAATGAGGTTTTAATATATTTTTGTAGAATTTTGATGATTTTTCAATTGGTCTTGCTAAAAAATACATGTGTCAAAGGGGACACACTTTTTATTACAATGTTGGAGAATAAGAAGAATTATAAGGACACACAATATTTTATTATTGGATAAGAAATTCATAGAAAGCCATGTAAAATGTATTTTCATTTTACATAAAGAATCAATGAGGATTAATATGAAATAAATAAGGACTTTTAGTTTTGTCTTGGGATATATTTAAACACTTAGATATTTTTAAGTATGATTTATAATTGTGACATTGATAAAAAATAGGGTCCAACCGACAATACAGCCTAGGTCAGGCTCGACCAAGGGAAACTGTGGGACTAGGATGTATTCCATGCCCAAGGGAGAAAGTTGGAGCTATCCAGTGGGTGGTAGGTGTATGTTGTGGGCCATATATAATCCCACCATTATGAACCAATGTATAAGGCATGATGGAGAAATCTCTCAAAGGAACATATGGGCCAAATAAGATCACCAGGCTAAAGCCAATGAGTGTGTAAAGGGTGTGATATGTGATAATCCCCCATAATAATCTGGGGAGTGTAGTGGAATAATATTTCTAATAAAATAGAGCCATGCCACATGAGATTTATGATGTGGGATATAATCCCATGACCACTATTCAACCGTCTATTAAAAAGATAAAAATAATGTGAGCTAACCTATTGAGATGATCTCGAACATCCAATCACTTGAGGGAATCATCTTCAACCTCCATTGAAACTCTAAGGATTATGGTTTCTAGAGTTTGGGTTAGACTTCCATCCATCGATCCCTAGATTTCCATTGAGGTTCTCTGATCATTTTTTATACAAGGATATAGATAATAATATCCCTTCATGCAATCTAAATCTTACATGTGTGCATAAAACTTGAAGACACGCATCGAGAAAATGAAAATATAGTTTCAAATGACATTATAGTAACATGGGAGTTAGAGATTGTATAAATTATAAGTCTTTGAGAATAGAATTCATGTGAGGATTTCACCATGAGGAATAAGGAAAACCCCCCATAATAAAATATTCCATAAAACTTGGTGTATATTTGAGTAAACGTGAACAACTCGGGTAAGATGAGATATGACATGACATAACATAAAAATTAGAGATTACACATGCAATAATACTTGGTGGTTAATGAGGTTAAAGGAAGTGTTACTTGCCTATAAATATTTAACCATAGAGGCATGTGAGAGTTGATGAATATCTTGGGAGGATCGTGTTTTTAGAGAAACGGAGCACTAAGAAATAATAGTTTCATGAAGATGAAGCCCTCATGCATATCTCCTACTTTTGTGAAGGAGAATAAAACCCATAGGAATATGAATTGTTCATAGCACACTCATTTTTCTTCATGAATAACTTATTCCATGAACCAATCTAGATAACATGATACTATCACACATAACCTTCCTGTTTGCAAAAACAAAACTAAGACACCATGAAGCAATGTATACCAATATTGTATTATGTGAAGTAGAAAGGGATTTAGCCTTGTACACTTAGTCTATGAGAATAATCACCTTGCATAAATCTTGTTTCACATAATATGGAATACAATGTGTGTGAACATATCTGTTTCATGAAGGATATTGTAACATATTGGGAGAAAAAGTGAATGAAATACATTTCATGAAATATGTGAATAAAATAGAAGACAAAGTGCATACCCATTTGAGTTTGTGCACTAGTTTGTGAAGCCTCAAGGTGGAAAGTGCATGATCACATGCACACATGAGTAAACACTTCATAAATTAAGATACTAAAAACATATTTTATAATATAACATAAAATAATAGTATATGTAAATGAATTTTCTAGGGTTTTGGATTCCATGAAACTCATGCATTAAGTGGAAAATGCATTGAGTTTGTTCAATTTATACCATTCATAAAAAATTATTGAATGTGTGTGCTCCATACATCTAAGTGAGGTTGGGACTTCAAAAGAAGGAAGAATCCACCCATGCATTATTGCATTGAGTAAAATAATCAATACAGGTGATCAGAATTGATTTAGAAAGACTGAAATGCTTGGTAGAGGCTGTTAAAGATAGTTGATGATTACCCAAGAAAATAAGATTCTATAATCTTGTGGAGGATGATCAAAGATATTCTGGTAGTGGATGAATCATTAAGGAAATAAGAAGTCTTTAGGTTGGTTCTAGGAGCTGGTGAAGTATTTTGGTTACATCTAGTATATGAAGGAGTCTCTTAGTTGGAGTAAAACTAGAAGTATTTCTATTGGAGATGAAAAAATTGGAAGTCTTTCAGTTATATTCAGAAGGAAACATGGTCTATCTGTTGGATTTGGGTCATTTAAATAACATTTTTGATAGTGAAAAATCTATACCAAGGGGTAATAACCTGTTGTAGTAATGAGTAGGCTTTTTCTAAACCTTGTAAATACTATGTTCTTCTACCTATCTATTATTAATAATACACACATGGTAATATTGGGAGATAATATTGATTGGATTGGGAAAATTAACAAGTTTGAGAGATTTAATTTTAAAGAAAATGATTTTTTTTAAAAGAAAACACTTATTCACCCCTCCCCTCTTAGTGGTCAATTCATCCTAGGGAACTGCAAGTGGTATCAGAGTATATATTACCTCTAAAGATCCATGAGTGTCTTTATAAAGTGAAAATTTCTGTAAATGAGTGAGGTAACTTAGATGGAGATTTCTACCAACACTCAAAATAATATAAATAAGAGAAATATAAGGAAGATAAATAATAATCCTATAGTAAAGGAAAAGACACCATCAAATAAAGGTAATAAAAATGGTATATGGTATAATAAATATTTTAATTCTTATTATTTTGATAAAGCCTTATCATGTTGTGATGATAATGGAACACTTAGTAAGCTTCATTTTTTATTCTAATGACATTTGGATAAAATCCCCAGAGAAATGCTAAAATTTATTGTTTCAGGAATCAAGGGTATTTTGAATGGAACATTATAGCTGGAATAAGATACTAATTATATGGAAGATGAGTTGAAAAAAAATGTTTGAATATCCAAGACTGTCACAAAAATTGTTAAATCAATGGAATAAATAATTTCCATTTTTAACGAAAGATATAATGAATCTGTTGAATAATTTCAAGAAAGTGTTTATGATAATGAATTCCTTGAGACTATATTTGTAGAATATTTCCATGCATTTATGAAATTGTAAAAAGTTTTTAAAGCTAACTGGTTGAAGGATGTTGATAGTTCTTTACAATAATCAAGAAGTATACCAAAATAAAAAATGAATAAGATGAAAGAGTATTGGGACGATATGATGATATTAGTTGAGAATTAGAATAACTCCCTCAAAATGAAGTGTTTAGAGATGGGGGAGAGATTGAAAAATCAAGAATCACCACAAGATGGAACTTTCCAAATAACTTAAAGGATAGATTCTACCACTAAATTTTTTATTGAAGACCATGATTACATAAATAACACGAGATGATCCTCTAATCAAATGGTATCATCATCCAAGAAGAAGGTATCCCTTAACCCAGAAACTATTTTATGTACTAATGATGCTTCAAGTTATAGTACAGGTTTTAGAACAAACTCTAGGAAAGTATAGATGGTGAAAAATGATGATAAATCTACCACACTAATGGTAGATGTGAAAGTAATTATGAATAATTGTTCCCCTAGAAGTGTCCCAAAAATAGGTGGTTTTACTACAAAACAACGAGGTTCAAAATTTGTGAAATATAAATAGGCTACACCACAAAAGAAGAGAAGAACATTCATAGGATATTTTTTTTTTTTTGGATGTTTGGGCATGAATCTTTGTAATGTTGGCATAACATGAAAATTCATGAAAATAACAAAAGTCCAGCATTTATAGAGAGAAAAGATGAAGATAAGAGAATACATGCATCAGATAATAAAAAATCATAGAAAATGAATCTATCTACAAAGAATAATTTTTAATACAATGATTATTTATGTGATTACTAAAATAGAGGTGATAACTATTATGATGAGTGCTGGTAGATACCTATCATGCACAAATCATCTAATGATGTGAAGAAGAGACCACAATAAAAGGGAATTCATATAAGAAAAGAATGTGAAATGTCAGTCTTGAGATATGAAAAAATCAAGAAGACAATTAAACTGACTATCACCAAGAATAAAAATGAGATATCCTCTTCTATATCAAAGGGATAAAGGGATTTATCATGAAATTATAGGAAGATAATAACACAAGTCATCCTTAGTTAGTAGTATGAAAAATATTTTAGATCAAATTACTCATAAAAAGTTTCAAAAGAATATAAATAGGAGTGTTATATCTTAGAAGAAATATGTGAATAAAGGCACTCATTTAAAGTCTTGTGGAAACTCCAAACAAGATTTCAACATTCACAAAGAAATTATAGTGATTTTTATAACCGATTTAAATAAATCAATAAATTTAGAATAAGTAGAATAAAATTATAGTGTTAAAGAAAAAATGAAGATTACACATAAAGAAGATGAATTTCATGAGTGATTTTAAATAAATGAAAAATATTTTATTAAAGAAGTTTTGTGTGAGAGATGAAATAAATCTTGATACAATGCTAGAGGATGTTTAACCAAATTCCCAACACAATAAGAATCCTTGAAGATAATGAAGCTTGCATCAAGAGATGCATATGATTTTATGGATAAAGAGAGAAGAACTGTATCACACAATTAAGTGGTAGAAGTTATAAGATCCATGTTTCTAAAGGATAAATCAGATTTTAAAATCATATGTTGAAGAATGAAGACTATAGAAAGTAGAGAAACATAGTTGATAAAACCAACTAAACATTTTTTTCACATTAAAGAAAAATAAAATTCACCATATTCCCTTGTATATTTTGTGTATGTATTTTTTAATAACATATAGGGAATTAAAGGGGTAGGAAGTTCTTAGGCTGATAACATGATATTAAATGAGTGTTGTCCAATTTTGGATAGCGAGGAGGTGTGGAAGTTGTCAAAAAATGGATAGCCATATACATAATTCCATTTTGGTGTATTTTCAAAGTAGAATATTTTGAAATGAATTCTTGAATATTATTTCCATCAAAGAGACTTTGATGAGTGTTTCCATTGAGGAGGACTCAAGTAAATAAAGAAGGCTTCCAAAACATTTGAAACATGAATATAGAATTTTATGAAAATCTTATAAAAATTAGAAGTTTATGTATTTTAATCACACTTTCATCCCTCATTAATAATTGTATTATTTATATCAATTATAGATGAGTGAATGATTGATGAAAATGTGATACAAAGGTGGACCTATATCTTTTTCACATGAACTTTATAATGTGTCTTTTGATGTGTGAAATATTTAGTATTTCATAGTAAAGTTGATTATCTCCAATTGATTAAATGAGAAATGAGAATTTTCAACATTGATTTCACATGCATGATATTTTATGGATATATTAGAAATACTTGGTTATATATCTCTTTTTTTCTCCATCAGGATATCCCATATAGACTTAAATTTGATAAAATATAGGCTCTTCATTAAGAGAACCATGTGATATCAACCCTATCTCAGAACCATGATAATCATGTAGATAATACCCTCTTTTACTTTTTATTTTGTTTTCAAAGTTGGAGATAGTTTTAAGAAAACATATTGACTTCTAAATATGTGAAAATATATTGAGAACAAAATATAAATGGGGAGATTGTTTGGAGCAATGTTTTATTTGTTGTTTATGAGGTGTTGATATGTGTTGGGTGAATTGTGAGAATTTTTGGACTGGTCTTACCAAAAAATTAATGTGTTAATGAGGACACATTATTTATTATAATGTTGGAGAATAAGAATAATTATAATAAGTCCTTGTAATATTTTATTACTACATGATGAATTCATAGAAGGCCATGTAAAATGTATTTACATTTTATATGAAGAATCACAGAGGAGGAAGATGAAATAAAGAAGGATTTTGAGTTTTGTATTTGGATATATTTATATAATTAGATATTTATAATTATGATTTATAATTATGGGATTACTAAACAATAAGTTCCAACCCACAAGCTAGCCCATGCCATGTTCGAGTAAGGGAACATGTGGGACCAGGAGGTCTACCCCGCCGAAGGGAGCCTATTGGGCCTGACCATTGGGAGAAAGTGTATGAGGTGGGTCATTCCCATGTATAAGGAACAAAAGATCAAGTGCCCAGAGGCATGGATAGACCATATAGGCCCATTGAGATAAATCCCATGATTGTGTAAAGGGTGTGAGGGGTTCTGATCCCATGTATCCCGCTTGAGAGTGTAGTAGTGTAGGATTGATAATAACATAGATTCATGATTCATGAGATTTCCATTATGGGATGTGATCCAGTGGCCACTTTTCACAAATTTATTAATAAGATGGAAATAATTTGAGCCACTCGATTGAGTTTATCTTGACCATCTGATTGCTTTTGGGCATCATTTTCTACCTCCAGTGACGCTCAAAGGATTCTGGTTTCTAGAGTTCATTCCAAACTTCCATCAATAATTCCTGAGGCTACCATGGATTTTGTATGATAATTTTTATGTACTGAAGAAGATAATAATCTCTATTAATTCAATATATGTCTTTCATGCATGAGAAAAACTTGAAGACAATCCTAAACTTAATGGAGATGTATTTGTAAATGTAATTCGAGTAATGGAGGAGTTCTAGCTTCTATAAATGAGAGACATGAAATAATGACATGCACTAGAGGATTTAACCATTTAAAATAATGATAATTCACATTAAAAACATTCCATTAAACTCCATGTATATTTGAGTAAACCCAAATAACTTAGGTGAAATGTGATATACTATGACGCGATATAGAAAGCGAATCTTCAACATGGCATAATAATTAGAGGTTGAGGTAGTGTTACTTTCCTATAAATATGGAAGCACAGAGGCCCCTGTGAGTTGCTGAATATCTTTATGGGATCTAGTTTTTGGATAAATAGAGCATTGTGAAACAAAAAATTTGTGAATAATAATACATCCTGCACAGCTTCTTGTTACACAGAGGATAAGAAAAAACTAGGGTATACAAATTGTGCATAACACACTTGTTTTTCTTCCAGAAGAACATTTCCCACAAATAAATTGAGATAAAGTGATATTATCATGTGTAACCTTCCTTTTTGTGTGAAAAACAATGAGACACCATGAACCAGTGTATAGAAACACTATATTTTGTAAAGGATAGAGGAAGTTATCCCTATGCACTTACTATATGAGAAGAATCATCTTGCTTGAAGGTTATTTCGTGTGGGATGTAAGATAGTGTGTTCATTCATATCTATTATGTGAAGGATAATGAAACATATATGGTGAAAAATTACATGAAATACATTGCAAGAAGTATGTGAATAAAACAGTAGAACAATTGCATGCCAATTCGGGATTTTGCATAAGTTTGTAAATCCTGAAGGTGGAAAGTGTATGAGCACATGTCCATATGAATAATAACTTGAAAAATTGAGATACGAGAAATATATTTGATAATAGAACATAAAATACTAGTATAAATTTAGATACATATTTTTTTATTTGTAGGATTTTGAAATATTTTTACATATATTTATAGAGACAGGCTCTGAGATGGCGTGTGATTCTGAGGTCCGATGTGCCCAGAAATTTTTTTATAAAAATATTAAATATATTTTATATTGTACGTGAACAGTTTCTTAAATAAAAATAGGAAAAATCTTAGATTAGATCTTGGATCATAAAATTTGATACCATAGTTGAGTCTGAAATATGATTTTTACCCTAGGACTGACCTAAAATATATTGGCATGGGGCTTTCAGATATCTCACCCATTGAGAGTAAATTTAGTGGATAAATTAGTTAATTAAATTAATTTATTAATTTATTTTACCTAAATTAAATTTATATAAGATTAATTCTATGTAAAATCCTTCATGTCCATCCACATAAATCATGGGAGGATTCTAGATCATCTTCCCCTCCTTCTATTATCGAATCACCATGAACGATGATGAAACTCTTAATCGAAGTAGGTCTAGATATAGAAAATAAAATGACATCCATCTATAATTGGTGAGTGTGTTATACAATGATTAATGGTATAATATCAATTTATGAGTCATCAAGTTTTATATTATGACCATTTTTATTAAATTGATTTAGCATATCATTCCCCTTATTTGATATGTGTTAATTGTGGCCTGAGTATGATCCCATGTATTGGAATTTGAATAGGTAATTCTTGTTTTCTAACCCAAATATCCCCTTTCTTGATTATTTTCCAATAAAACTTTTCCAAATATGGATATGAATCTATTATTATTTATTTATCTTTCAATTACTTCATGTTATTCCCCGATAGGACCCTGTAGTCTTAGGTTGATGTTGTTGGATGGAACTGAGCCCGATCAGACTCCTGGAATCATGATGGATCGATGTGTGAGGTAAGGATTGATAAATCATGAAAAAATATGGGATGTTTTTTTGTTTTTGATATTCTATTTTATGACCAAATATCAAATCTTAGATGGTGGAAGGGTTAGAGGTGTGTGGTGCATATTACGAAACCCCCACAGTTGAAGAAATCGGATTTTTGGCCACCAAATGTAAAAAAATGATGAACAACAGTTGGATACACTATTTTTGAGTGGAATCAATATTGGAATCTTAGAAAAATGGCCAAAATTTAATCATGTATCATAGATATGAAACTCTATAAAAATATCTACTACACACCATGTAGTTCGAAGAACACACGGTGTGTCGGGCCCTGACAATGATGACTAGGGTTTCAAAAAATTATAAGGATGGAATGATGTGTAGCCCTCATATAAACCAAGTACAGCATCCCCTAGTGGATAATCTATGTGGAGGAGTGAACTATAGAAACCCCCTGTGAGTGTACATGACTAGACATACAGTCGTGTACCGAAGTACACAGACAGAGGGTGGATACATAGGCATGACCAAGCACATGGGCGGGACCCCAGGTTGAAAGGGAACACCGAGTATATCCCTTACACACTATGTATCCCCAAACGATTGTCCAGTGATATACCCCACCAAGGAAGTGACCAAGTGATGTAACAGGACCACACACCGTGTGGCCCCCCTCACACATTGTGTATCCCTTGGATCCTTTTTAGGAAACATCAAGTTTTTATATATCCTTCATTTAGACTTGGATTTTTGGACCATGAGAATCCTATAAAGTGTGTTTTTCCAAGTTGAACATGATTTTTCCCTCAGTTTTAGATTTTGAGATATGATGTGGAATGTTCCTAGAACGATGCTTGATTATGAAACACTCAACAATGGTAGTGATCACATTGGATCATTAGAGGCATCCCAAGTGGAACCCTCCAACTAGGCTGGGCATGGGTCCTCGATGAATTTTAGATTGGAACCCTCTAGCTGACTTGGGAATGGTTATTCTGTAGAATTTTATAGTGGAACCCTATAACTGGGATGTGCATGTTTCCTCTATAATTTTTTAGATTGAAACCCTCCAGGAGGGCTAGGCATGAGTCATATACATACTTCAAGAGTGGAACTCTCAAGTTGGGATGCGCATGAGTCCTCTTTCGACTTTTAGAGAGTAACCCTCTAGTCAAGCTAGACATGGATCCTATAGATACATTTAGAGTGGAACCCTCTATCAAGGTGGGACATGGGTCCTCTATATACTTTTTAAGTGGAACCCTGCAGCTTGGCTGGGTATGGGTCCTCTACTACTAAGTGGAATCCTCCTATCATCCCAGGGTATGGGTACTCTACCTAGAGATTGTAGCCCCTCAATTTCATGGCATAATGGTGAGGCGTGGCTTGACTTAGATGGTCACTTTTGGGCATATGCATGAGATATTGGGCATCATTGATGGAGTTTTGGAACTATTGGAGACTCTTTTCCTCGGTTTAATTGTGAGATGGAGATCTCCTATCTCCCTCATTTGGGTGTATTTTTACTAAGCACACACACACAGAGATATATATATATATATACTTTTGTATCCATACATTTGGATTTGGTTAATCTCTTGCCCTGGGTTACAAAGACATGTAGGGTATTCCATGTTATTTTCGTGTTTATCATCACGTGGTTTGATGAGTTCACTCTCCTACTATGGGTGGAGATGAATCCATGTGTAGTCCATCTACACACTATATTGAGCCCCATGTTCTTGGGTGAGGTTACTTTTTTTCTTGTTTGTGTTGATCCACATCCTATTTACTATTTACTCTCTTTCTATTAATGTTGTATCTCCTAATTCTCATGATTAATCTTCCAAGGCATCATAACGAGTATGTATATTGTCACCCTTGTATGGTATTTGACCACACCTATTGTGTCTTGTGAATATAATGGACAAGTCGGTGGTGAATTCAGAGGATCTTAATGATACCTGGTACATTGGACTACACAAGGTGGTTTCAACATAGAGATTAGGATTTGATGTCTCTTAGCTTTTTTACTTTCCAATTTTTTTAGGTTAGGAAAAATTTCTGGTTTGGAATGTATTTTTTTCCCTTTACTTTTCAGTTTAAACTACCGAACACTTATACTGTCTAGAGGTTTTACATGCATGGTTGGTCCCATTGTGTTTCTTATCTTTTATTATTCTTTCTTTGCACTTCTCCATCAAGATGGATGTGTGTGTGCATATAGGTACTTATATAATGTCCTCCCCATGTTAGTTATGCCTTCGATGCTATTCTCCACTACTGGACTATGGAGGCGGGCATGGTTTAGTTATGGAATGAGCCTTGTTTAGGATTAGGGCATGAAAGATTGGTATCAGAGCATTTCATTCATTGGGATGATATTTGGAGTAGTCCCCTTATGAGGATTTGGTAGGGATTAGTTCAATAGTTTCAAAGTTCCTTTAGTGAGGCTCTCAAACTAGGGAATCTAGTGATGGTGCAAGAGGATGACATATCTATTCACCAGGACCTTGAATACCTTCTTGTTGACATGGTATATAGAGACATTGGTTGTAGGGATAAATTGTACATGCATCATATAGGATTGAGTCTTTTACTAACCTTATTGAGTTAGATCCCCATATATATATATATATATATTCTCATCTTACCATTGTACATCTTCATTAAAATTTCTGGATGCCTCCATGATGACAACCATCCCGGATACTTTCTACCAATCATGATGAAGATATACTGAGGAATGAGGCCTCAGTTTAGGATCCATATCATGAGATTTTTCCTCCTGGCGGGTAGGTAGTAGCAGTACCACCTTTAGAGTAGTAGATAGTCCCAACAGAGTAGTATGAGAATGTGCACAGGCTTAGTACACATAGTGAGTTCTTGTTCTAGAGGCCTTTTAGGCTCCACATTGAGCCAAATCCTTAGAAAACAGAGGATTGGCTAGAGTCATTTGTCCATTTTTTAGGATTATCCATACACTGATAGATCATTTTATTTTACTGGCTGCTAGCCTTTTTGATGGAGTAGATGAGCATTGCTGGAGTCTTGTTACCAAGATACATGATGAGTTGATACTCTCATGGCCTGAATTCTAGTAGTTGTTTCTAGATGAGTACTACCCATACTATTTGTCATCAATTCATATTCAAGATCTTATAGAGATGTAATAAGGATTTTTTTTAGTGGATCAGTAACCAATGTGGTTTACAGACCTTACCAGGTACTCTCTTGACATGATATGTGATACCTACTTCCAAGTATATAAGTTTGAGAAGGGAATCCTCAAAGAGATTTGTGCCAGTGTGGTTCCCCTGTGCATCCCCACATATGTCTTGGTACTGGATTGGGCACTAGTGATAGAGATATTTATATCAGAGGGACACCAAATAGTTGGGGCTAGAAGTGGGCCTCACAGAGCTGAGTCATTAGTAGTATCTAACCTGAATGAGTCGACAGGATCTCAGTGTAGGATATCCTTTCACAATAAAACTTGGTCACATGGTCGTGTGAAATATGGAAATAACATAGCACCATAGAAACCCAGAGAGGTTCGGTTATATGCTTATGATAGGTGAGGTCACATGGCACATGACTTATCTACCATATGTGATGATAAGTGTAGAAATATAGATGAAAAACCACTAAAACAAAGGCAATACCATGATCAGGTATTTCCCAGGAGAGGGTAAGAAAGTATCAAGGGAGGTGAAACTGGAAGAGGAGTAGAAGGAGCTGTGTGTAGTGTATGAATCTATGATATCCTTCCACTACTACCACCAAGGGGCCCATTTCAGTCTTATGGTGCTGGGGGATGGGGCCATGAAAATCTGTATGCTTTCAAATCTTATGACTTCACAACACATGAGATGATTAGAGGTATGATATTTGTTTATTTGACTCTTTCTTGAGTAATAGTTGACATAGGTTCCAATAATTCCTTCATATTTATAATCTTGATACTTTATTTAGAGTTCCCAATTGACAATATATCCTAAAATCTTTGTCTTAAAGTTTCTATAGGGAATGATTCTTCTATATATTTTATCTGTCAGTAGTGAAAGATATTTCTTGGTGGAGAGATGTTTGTGTGAGACCTATTATTTATCATAATGAAACACTAATACATCATATTTGTTATGGATTGGTTTTCCATAATATGATACTTGATTGACTATCATTGCAGATGAATCATATGCATTCACACTGATAGGATGAGATTCAAATTTGTGGGTGAGAGAGACCTCTGGATAAGGTAAGTGGGTTCTGCTAGTAGGAGGTTACATCCCATCACCCATCAGTTGGAGAGTGTAGCCCTTGGTGAAGCCGAATCTTCAATAATTTGTATTCCTTTAGTCAAGGGATATTATATGGATGTCTTCCTTGAGGATGGTTTGGGACTACCTCTGAGGTGGGAGATAGAGTTTTGCATCGAATTTCATACCAAGACTTCTCTGATATTTTATGAGGCATATCTAATGGCCCCTACTGAGCTCTGGAGGCTATGATTGTAGTTAGATGATCTTGGAGAGAAGGGTTTTATCAGGACTAATGTGTCCCCCCGAGTCAGATCTAGTTTTGTTTGTGAAAAAAGTATATGAGAACTTACATATTTGTAGGGATTATCATCACCTGAACCAAGAAACAAGAACAATTAACCCTTATTGAGGATAGATAACCTCTTTGATCAGTTTCATGGAATTATATGGTTCTCAAAGATCAATCTCTAGTCTCACTACCACCAATTGATGGTTTGTGAGGCTGATATTTTAAAGTTGGCATTCTGATATCACTATGGACACTATGAGTTCATACTAGTGCCCCTTTGTGTGATGAATTCCCCCGCTGTGTTTATGGATATGATGAACCAGATATTTATGCTATAATTGGACCAGTTTTTAGTTGTCTTTATCGAAGTAATACTCATCTACTGTGAATTAGAGGAGGAGCATGAAAATCACTTGAGAATGTTTCTATATTTACTCTGAGTGAACCAGATTTATGGAAAGCTCTTGTAGTGATAGTTTTGGATTCATAAGTCTCAATTTCTGGGGAATTTTATTTTTGATCCTGTTTTAGCTATGGACCCAACAAATATCAATGTAATACATTCTTGGGAGAAAACCAAGTTTATGTTAGAGGTGTGTAGTTTTCTTGGGTTGGTAGGGTACTATAAGATGTTTGTGGAAGACTTATCTATAATTGTAGCTCCTTTGAAGATATTGACATGGAAAAGGAATCCATTTACCTGGAATGAGAAGTTTCAAGGATCCTAAAAGGATTTGAGGATGATAATTAATATTTCTCTTGTGTTGAGACTACCTAAGGAGGGCATGAAGTACGTAGTGTTTTGCAATGCCTCAGAACCTAGGCTCAGTTGCATGTTGATGCAAATTTAAGAAATTATGGCATATGGGTTGAGGTAGTAGAGACACCATGAGAATAACTACACAACTCGTGACATAGATCTGACAGTGATAGTCCTTTACCTAAGGATGTAGAGGCACTACCTTCTGAGAGAGAACATTGTTGTTTACTCAAACTATCAAAGTCTTAGGTACATCTTCACACAGATATATTTGAACCTGAGAAAGTGGAACTGGTTGGAATTCCTATAGAACTATGAATTTAAAATATTATATACTCTATGGAAGGGAAATGTAGTAGAAAATTACCTCAGTAGGAAGTCCCGAGATCTCTTGGTGTAGGAGGCTTCAGAGAAATTGGCCTCCCCGTAGCTGACCCTAGTAGAGCAGGAGGGTATAATGTTTCTTTAGTTGATGGTGTTAACTCCTCTGCATATCAAGCATGTGATAGAGTCCCAACTGGGATACATTGAATGTGAGGTATTACATGACTATATATTCATTAGGTATTCAAAATAATGACACTATGAATAAGGGAATCATATTATACTTTTCCAGGTATGGATGGTGGTTCGAATCACAATGCAAGTGGAGGTGAAGTGAGTGTTCCACAATTCTCTCGTAGATGTACATCCCGATGTGGGGAATATGTAGAAATACTTGTATAATTAGTTTTGGTGGTCCAAAATGAGATGGAGCGTAGTTGAGTTCACCTCTTAGTGCCTCACATTTCAATATGTGAAGGCTGATCACCACGTTCCAGAAGGTTTGATTCATCCCCTTGAGATTTTGAATTGGAAGTTTGATGAAATAACCATAGACATTTTTATGGGGATTCCACACACAAAAAAGGTCTATGAAACCATCTGGGTGATATGGATGGGATCAAGAAGTTTGCACACCTCTTTGATTTTAGGTAACATAGTTCAGTGGAGTGCTTGGGGTAGTTGTATATACAGGAGATCATTTTACTATATAGGGTTCCCTCGACGATTATCTCTGGTCCTAATGCACGGTTTACATCATGATTCTGGAGAGGCATAAAGGAAGCATTCTATACCCAAATGAGGATGAGTTCATCCTCCCCCCATACATATGGGAATACCAGGCACATTATCTAGGTGTTGGTGTATATGATGAGGGCATGCGTGTTATACTTCATCCTAACCTATGAGGATCAATTTCCCTTTGTAGAGTTGGAATAAACTAATATATACCACTCTACTATCCACATTAAAACTTTTTAGGCCCTTTATAGGAGACCATATAGGTCACACTTATGCTGGAAAAAGATCAATGATACATCTCTTATGGGTTTATAGATAGTGAAAGTGACGTTGGAGAATGTCCAAGTCATTCATGAGCATATGAGGATTGCTTGGAGTAGGAAAAACTGTTACGTGGATTTCCATCATAGGCCCTTGGAGTTCCAGGAGGGAGACAATGTTTTATTAAGAGACTCCCCTTAACATGTATTGTAGAGGTTTGGTCAGGGAGGAATATTATCCATGAGGTTTATTGGGTAATTTAATATCATAAAGAGGGTTTTTTAGGTTTTTTACCACCTCTCCCTACCCCCACAACTAGAGTGGGTGGATGACGTCTTCCACATGTCGCATCTGAGGAGATAAATGCATGAACCCAGGAACATATTCCACTAGGGTGATCTATACATTGAGAATGGATCCAACTTTGTGGAGCACCTAGTGGAGATCGAGGATTGATAAGAGATGACCCTTCTTGGATAGACCATCCCCTTGGTTTGCGTATTTTGGAAACATGATTACAAGGATGAGAGCTTAGGGGAGTGGGAGATTTATATGTGGGATTAGTATCCCAAATTGTTTATTTTCTTGGATGAAAATGTTGAAGGAGGTAATTATGTAGAGGCCATGTTTTTTCTTATAAGACTTTGAACTATTTCTATATATATTTCCAGAGCCTAGAATTGAGACAATATACGATTCTGAGGTCCAGTGTGCTCAAAATTAATTTTATAAAAATATGAAATATATTTTATATTGAGTGTGCATAGATTCTTAAATAAAAATTAGATAACACTTAAATAGAATCTTGAATCAGAAATATGAGACCACCATTGAGTCAAAAATGCAATGTTTACCATAGGCATGACATAAAATTGGTTGTCATGGGTTATTCAGATATCTCTCCCTTTGGAGGTACATTTAGTTAATTAATTTGTTAATTAATTTGACCTGAAAAAAATTTCTATAAGAATAATACCATAGGGAATCCTCCAGGGTTAGCCGCATAAACCTTGGGAGGATTCCATAGCTTCTTCCTCTTTTTCCATTAGAAAATCACACCAGATGATGATGAAACATTGGATCAGAGAAGATCGGCATGCATCGAATGTAATGAATTACTTCGATCATTGTTGAGTGTGTTCTTCAATGAAAAATGATCAAATCTCCAAGAAAGACACATAAATTTATGGATTATGACCTTTTTTGTTAAATTTATTGAGTAGATCAATATCTTTCTTTGATCTATGCCAATTGTAGCCTGAGCATGAACTCATGTATTATAATTTTAATTGTTTATTCTTGTTTTCTAACATAGATATCCCCGTTCTTAATCATTATCCAATAACACTTGGAAAAAAAATTAAACATCTATTATTGTGAATTTATCCCTCAATTGATTCATGTTTTTCACTAGTGGGACCCCACAGTCCTAGTTCAACACTATTGAGTAGTACTGAGCCTAATAGGAGCCCCAAAATCATGACATATTGACAAGTAAGGGATGGATTAACAAATCAAAGATAGATGTGGAATTTTTTTGGGTTTTAGATAATTTTTTTGATAACCATAGATCAAATCATTGATGTAAGAAGAATCAAAGGCATGTGGTGCGTATGAAGGAACCCCTACGGTCGACCAAATCATATTTCCATCCAACAAATGGCCAAAAATGATGATAGAAATCTAGATCCACTATTTTCAGGTGTAATCAAGGCCAGAATCAAAGAAACATAGCTAGATTTTAAGAGTGGGTCAAGGATATAAAATTATAGAAAAATATTGACTATACACCGTGTAGTTCAAAGAACACACGACATGATGATCCCTAGTTGTGGCGACTACAGTTTTGGAAAATTATAAGGATGGAATGACATGTATCCCTCCTACATAACATGTACCAGATCCCTAGGTGGATGATCCATGTAGTAGAGCACATGAGAGGGAATTTGTGTGATAGTACATGACTAGGCACACAGTCATGTACTAAAGTTTGTAGGTATGAGGTGGATACACATGCATAACTAAGAACAAGGGAGGGACCTCAAGTGTCATGGGAAAACAATTTATATCCTCATAATTCTAAGTATACCTACATTTTTGGAGATCCATGTACCCCTAAAGGGACACAAATAGGCGATTAAGTGAGATCACATGCCATGTGGGTCCCCTCAAATGCCATGTGACCCATGTCCCTTTTTTAGGAAACTTTAATCTTATATATCCCCATCATTTGAACTCAAATTTTGTCCTGTGGGAAGTCTCTACTAAGTGATTTTCCTCATATAACATGATGGTTAAATCATTTTTGGATTTTGAGATACGATGTGGAATATTTTAGGCATGAATCTTAGTTAAGCAATGCTCAACAATCGAAGAGACAAGAAATTACCCAACAACCACTTAATTTTTTTGAGACTTTTGAAGTCTAGGGGATATATTTTATGGGACCTTTACCAATGTAATTTTAAAATTATTATATCTTCTTTGTAGCAGATTATGTTTCTAAATGGGTGGAAGCAAAAGCCATCGGGACTGAAAATGATAAAGTTTTTTGTGATTTTTTAGGGCTAACATATTATGCAGGTTTGAAGTGCCTAGAGCCATCATTAGTGATCAAGTGACTAACATTTGAAATAGGATAATGGAGGATTTTCTACAAATGTATGTGGTGTACTATAAAACATCAACTCCCTATAACCCATAGACAAATGGTCAAGTTGAAGTGTCCAACTGGGAAATCAAAGGAATATTGGAGAAGACTATTAAACCAAATAGGAAGGATTAGAGTCAAAGTTAGAGAGAAACATTATGGTCTTATAGGATAGCCTACAAAACCATGATTGGAATGAGTCTATATAGGCGGGTTTATGGGAAAAGTTATCACTTACTTGTGGAATTGGAGCATAAGGCATATTGGGATATAAAGAAGATGAATTTGGATCCTGAAAGTGCTAGAAAATAGAGAATATTTTAGTTGTAGGAGATGGAGGAAAATTAGAAGAAAATATTTTGAAAATTAGAATATTTACAAAGAGAAAACAAGGGTGACTTATGACAAGATGATAAAACTGAAAGCATTATATCCTGGAGATAAAGTGTGGTTATTCAACTCAAGACTCAAGTTGATGTCGGGTAAACTTTGTTCCATATGGGAAGGTCCATTTATAGCTACTCATGTATATCTTTTCAGTGTTTTTCATATTGTTATGGATGGATAGTAGGATTCATTAACTGTTAATGGAAACTGGATGAAGAAATTCTATGGGACCATTCCATCAGATCCAGTGGAGGAGATCACACTTCTCCAACATGTTTATCAATAAAAGTCATTATGTTGTACATCTCCTTTAAAATTTCTTTCTTGTTGTGATTAAATTTCAAATCTATTTACATGTAAAATCCAATTGAATTCACTGAGGGCACTTCATCATTTATGTGTAGGGGAGGGATACCTTGTAGTTTTGGATTTTCATTTGTTGTTTCTCTTTCTGTTTTCCAAAAATAAATGTGTGTTTTTTTGAAACAAATTGTGTGTTATTGAAACTTTTGAGCTAAAATGATTATTATTTCTATTTTTGAAACCCATGCCCATGTGTGAAGAAAACTTTATTGCACGAAACTATGCTTAAATGAAAGCTGAAAATGACTTTATTTTAATTTCAAATATTTGGGAATTTCATGAAAGGTACTCTGATTTTGGAATCTCATGCCACATATCACTATCTTTATATATGAAATAATGTTCCCATGTGGCTTCTTAACCATTTTTTTATATTCTTTTTATTCACTTCACTTCTTGAGAGAACCAAACCATGTTTGCTTTAACCAAAATTTGATTTATTCCTTTCAAAACATGAGGGTTTTAGGTACTTGTGTTTTAAATGATTGAGGAATTTATTTGGTTTTAAAGACCCATTTTCAGGATAATCCTTTTTATTGAGGCCTCCATTGTACATTTAATCATTTTATCCCTTAAAAGTCATGAATTGGCTATTAGGTTAGCCACATTAAAATAAAATTTTTACTTCCTACATGTTATCGAAGTGAAATTCCCTTATCTAGTTGAACTTAAGTGTGGGAAAAGCTATCTTGTATTGTGATACCTCATTTGGTGATACATTGTGTGGGAAATAAAATTTTGAACAGATATGTTTGCTGCTGAAAAAAATAATTCTATTGAAATTTGTGCCATTTTTAACTTGTCCTTGAAATGAAATTGCATGATCTAATTGATCTTAAGTGTGGGGGAAGCTATCTTGTATTGTGCTACCTAATTTGGTGATACTTTGGGTATGAAATAAAATTTTGAAGAGATATGTTTGCTGCTGAAAAAAATAATTCTATTGAAAGCTATGCCTTTTCTGGAGCATTCATGAAAAGAGAAGTTATGTGTGTTGAAGATTCTAATGGAGGATGAAAGCTATGCCTATCTAAAGCATTCATGAAAATTTATGTTTGTGAAGAATGGAATTTTTGTTGCTGAAATTCTGAATTGTGTAAAAAATTCCTTGATTTCTCATGATAATGGAGATTATTTTCTACTATGGTGAGTGATGATGAGACCATACTTGAATGAAAATTATAATCTTGCAATTTTACTTCAAAAATATCCAAACCCTCCTCATCCAGTCTCAGAATTTTTTGCATCGAAATCCTACCAAACAGAAGCCATGGAACAACCCCACAAAGTACTAGTGATAAAAACTTTCCCTTGACTCATATATGGTGGATACTTTGGAATTTATCAATCATATGGTGACCCTTGCATGTGTTTGGAGGATAAAAGCCTTGTTTCAAATCGACATTTGCGAGATGAGAGAAAATTCATGTTAGTTTTATTGTGTACATTGGAGGAGAAATAAAGAAGAAATATATTTAATGGTATATTTTTATAAGTTGGAATAATTTTTGTTGACAAGGCATGATATATTTTGTTTCTTGTTATGAAATTGGTGGATATCATGAGCATGTGTTTTGAATTTGTATTGATTCTATTTTGTTATTGACTTGTCCAGCTGTCCAAGTGCTAAGTGTGGTGGAATTTATAGAGATAATATTTTAATTTTTTTTAATTTTTTTTCAAGGATTTAATCCCTTACAATTATTCATTGTGACCTTATTTTCAACATTTTAGTATTTTTGGTGAATATTGGGATTAATTGTGAAAATTGTTTAATTCTAAAAATTTAATAGGTTTATGGATATTTTTTATTTTAGGAATAATGTTTAAAATTTTGATTCAATTTTAGTTATTTTTTTATTCTTCATTTGTTCATGTGATTCAACTTTATCATATGGACCCAGACCAAATTCGAAACACACTAGCCCAGAAAAATCAACAAAAATGAAACTTTTGTCTGGATGACATAATGAACCTCACATCAGGTATTGAAGCATATATTAGCCTATATAACTCCAAATTAAGTGTTTATAGCTATATTGTAAAGAGGACCCATAGATTCATCTTCAATGTAGATATAATTAATAAATTATGTCATTAAGGAATCCATTACATGCTCCAAAGTGGAGTTAGTTGAGTAGTCTTCTCAGGAAGAAAATGTCCTCATCAGTAATTTGAGAATAACCTTTTAGACACTTTTCAATATCTTCTAAGATTATGTGGGTACATAAACATGAGATATGGGAACAAATATTATGAATAAACCACTATATGATCCAACCATTTATTATGCTAAATGGACTCAAACTTTCTGAGGATTGAATCTAGAGGGAATTTCTTTTACTTCTCAAGCCTAGAAATATGTATTTCCACTTCCATTTAGGGGTGTTTTTGAAGGAGGTGAAGGTGGGGATGTGCTATAGGATTTGAAGCTTAAAGTGATGTCTATTTTCTATTTTCTCTTTTCTTAGTTTTACAATTCTCACATTTTCCACTTTGAACTCTATTACCCTGCACAAGGAGGGGTAAAACTATTGAGTGATCAGGGAAGAACTTTAAACTCACCCCGCCTAGTGAAATTTGTTTCGATCGAGTAGATTGTGTTTTGTGGTGAGTGTTTAGTGATCGTTGGAATGTGTGTGGAACTATTTAATTATTTATATATTTCTATGGACTAAAACTTACTTTTTGGGACTTTCATTAGTTGTTTGAGAATTGTTTACGAACTTACATGCACATAAGAGTGGGTTCTGTTGCTTTCTAGAATCTAGGGTGATTGATAACTCGATCAAGAAGTCTTTCATTTATCATTAAATTGGAAGAGAGGTGGAATTATATTTACAACTATTATGACATTGGAAAATTTTATCCTACCTTAACGCCATCAATATCCTCATAAATTAGCATTTAACCTTTATTTTTAATTGATTGCTTTATTTTTAAACTCAAACAATTAAAAAAACCTCGACTTATTTCTCAAATATAAGTGACAAACATGATTGTTGTGTGCTTCTCTATAAAAAATCATAGATTTACCACTATAATGTATTTTAACATAGAAAATATTTATTTTTGTCACACTCCATTATAGAAATGTGTCAACAAACATTGACAGATACACAGGTTTTTGTGAAGTAAAATTCTTAGTGGAAGAAGTAAGAATAGCATGTTTTGAAGGATTGTATGATTATATAACCAAAACATTTAGAGTAAGAAATTATGTTTTAAGTATATTAAAATTATATTGTTTTGGATAAACCTATTTAGATCCATCATATCTTAGTTGTATATGTCCTGATGATTCAAAAAATCACTTTTTTTACTAACACATTTATCTTATGTGTTTTAGAATTTTTTAAATAATCATTCTTACAAATTGTGAGTTGTTCGATGAATAAATTTCAAATCATTTCATATTTTGTTGATAATGAATCAATATAATTTATCCAGAAAGTGAAAATAGATCCTTTTTATTGATAATGGAAGTTAGCTATTTTTTAATGAAATTTATTTTGTAATGGAGTTTTATCTTACACATAACATAACTATCATATGAAGGAAACTCTATACTTACACTAGAATTTCAGTATGTTCCAAAGTAATTTATCAAACAGAATCATGGAATAAGATATTATCTTACTACATATGTGAATTACCATATGAATTAAGTAAATTATCCTACGAAAAAGTGAAGGTCAGAAAGAAACATTATATGGAAAATTGTTTAAATTCTTATCTTATAAGGAGGACCTTAGTAAATAAATTATCTTTCAAGATGGAACTATCATACACAAATAAGAAATCTAGAAAATTTATCCTATATGATGAAAAAGTTAAGTAACTAAAGGATTTTATCTTACAGAGCTACATGGTGAATTATCATATGAAAACAATGGTTCTAGACATTTATCTTATAAATATCAACGCATCTCATAGATCGTTATAATTAAACTCTTTACTATTGGTTGAATTTTTTATTAGTCAACATATCACTTTATTTTCATTTGAAAATGAGTTTTCTGAATAGGGAAATATTGATTCGGACAAATCGTCTTTTTCCAATAATGTAAAGATCTATTAACAAAGTTTTCTTCCATTTATAATAGAATTTATTTCTATATTTATAGAAGTAGGACACACACCATTCAGTTCCCATCACTTTAGTCTTTATAAAGGATTATCCACTTGACCTTTGGTATTATAAAGTATGTTAAGTTCAAATAAAAAAACAAATAAATAGAATAGTTTAACACTATATAAAATACATATATAGAAGAATGTGGAGGCATTTAAATATGTAAGAATCTAAAATAATTGAAGTTGATCTACCATTTTTGTGCATAAAATATTATCTTTTGTAATTGAATAACTTATAAGGTTTTTCTTTGAAGTTACTCATCTTCTCTAGGAGATTCTTCATCTTCTATCAGTTCTTTTTTTCAATAGTGAGCAGTACCATTTTCAAATCTTCTTTTATAAATATTTATATTTATTTTCACTAATTGTAATTGAGTGTGCTAAAACCGTTGATTGGTCTTGAAAATGTTGATAATGGTAAAAATCTTTTGTACCTTTGTAACACATAATGTATTTTTACAATCAGCTGGACAACCCTTGGAAAAGGGATGGTTTAGTGAAAATCACCAAAATCATGGAGTAATGTATTGGTGGGGTGAGCTAGGGGTTCTTTATGCCCCAAACCACTATAAATTATCTATGTTTGATATTTATCTTATAGTTATTTCCTCTTATTTCTTATTTTTATTAAGAAACTTTTATAACTCATCAAGTCTGAAAAGAGGGAGGTTTAAAAGTGAAGAAAATTTTCAGAACTCAATTCACCCCCTCTTGAGTATTTTTATAGCCATTATCCAACCAAAAATTGGTATCAAAGGTTGCGACTTTTGATTTCTAAACTATAAAAGGTTAAATTGTTAGGATCATCTTAAAATGGCTATTTCTGCTGAAAATAGTGATGGTATTTCTATGTTCAAAGCACCTTACTTTAATAAAGAAAACAATGGATGTTGGAAGTAATATATTACAATCTATTTGAAGAAACTTGGTATGAAGGTTTATTTAAATTTTTTGAATACTTATGGAATTCCCAAGAAAAAACCTAAGAATTGGTATGCTCATAAAAAAGCTAGCTATGATATAAACTGTAAATCCATGGATGATATCATCTATAGACTAGGTCTTGACTTGTTCAACAGAGGCTCACAATGTGAAATAACTCATTAAATATGTACTACTATATCGATTTATTATTAAATAACTGATAACATGGGATCTCCTAGATTTAATAATGCCAAAATTATGTTATTTACTATTAGAATGACGAAAGGAGAAAGCATCACCCAACTGAATGGAAAACTTACTAAGGTTGTAAATAATGTTTCTACTTTAGGAACACCCATTTTTTATCTAGATTAGGATTGGAAAATTCTCATAATTTTACCACCTAGATATAGTGTAATCTCGGATTCCATTAGGTAATTAAGAGAGGTCCAAATTTTTAAAATAAAAGATCACATTGGAACTCATATGATGTGTAAGGCCGAAATGAAGGCTGAATCTAGTAAGCATAAATTTTTTAAGAAGGAAAATGATTCATTTAAGGTTTCTACTTATAAAGATGATAATAAGAACAAGATTATAAGTTTTCCTAAATCATATGTAGATGAAGATGCCTTAAAAAATTTGAGATCAAATGATGAACTTTCTCAATTTTCTAAAAAAATTAAAATTTATTACAACAAGAGAAGATGTTTTTTAGAAAACCCTCCAATAAGTACAAGAAGTATGAATTAAATTTTAAATAATTTAGAGGCTACAAGTGTGAGAAACTTGGGAACATAAATCTGATCTGTCCTAAAATGTAAGATAATAAGAAATCCAAGGAGTATTTCAAGAAGGATGGTCATAAGAAGAAAGGTAATAAGGCCATGAAATCCACATAAAATGATTTTGAAGATTCTGGTGATGATATATATTCAAATTTAAATGTTGAATTTTTTAATAAGTAGACCAAAATGTGCTTTATAGAACACTCATAAGTGGTAATAAACAAAAGAAATAGTAATGAAATATGGTTTATAAATAGTGGTTGTTCAAGGAATATGAGTGTATATTTCACCAACTTTCACTAATTATCTAAGATTGATGTGTCACATTTGTTGACACTGAAAAAGGAATGATAGTTGGAATTGGATCTATTGGAAATTTTTAGTCAATACTCATCAGCAAAGTTATTTATATGGAATTTTTAAAGCACAACCAGATAATTATTTCTGAACATTGGGATGATGGTTATTCTATTGATTTTTCTAATATATCATACTTAGTTTCTCAAACTAAATCCCTTAATTTTAAGTAACCAAGAACTAAAAATTTCTATACTTCATATCTAGATTCTTTGTATATATAGAATTTAAATTTCTTGAATGATAAAATTAATGAATCATGGATTTGACATAGAATAATTGTACATTGCAATGTTTACTCTTTGAGAAAATTATCTTAGAGAAATTTAATTTGTGATTTTCATAACTTTAAATTGGATAAAACAAGATTATGTTATGCATGTCAAATGGGAATGAATCATAAAACATATTTCAAAACAATAAATAAGGTTTCCACTTATAGACACTTATAAATTATCCATATAGATCTATTTGGGACAACTAACACAACAATAATTGATGGAAAATATTCTATTTATGTTCTAGTTAATGATTTTTTCCTATTTACTTGGGTTTATTTTTTGAGAGTTAAAAATGAATCATATTAAGTCTTTATTAATTATTTAAAATTCTTAAAAAATAAAAAAGATTCCAAAATTATAACTTTATTAAGTGACTATGGAGGAGAATTTAATAATCATGAATTTAATTCATTTTTTTCAAAGCATTGTATTAAACATACCTTTTCTTCCCCTAGGACACCTCAAAAAAATAGTGTTGTTAAAAGAAGAAATGTAACCATATAAGAAATTTCTAGAAAAATATTATGAAAAAATAACTTTCACACTCACTATTGGGATGAAGCTATTAACACAACATTTTGCGTCATTAATAGATTTATAATAAGGATTATCTTAAAAAAACACCTAATGAGTTATGAAATAACAGAAAGCCAAAGGTAGGATACATTTAAGTTTTTTGATGTGAGGTTTATACCTCAAACACCAAGGAAAATCTTGGTATGTTTGACCCAATGGTTGATGAAGGAATATTCCTAGGCTACTTTACAACATCCAAAGCTTATAGGATTTTCAATAAGAAGTCAAAGGCAGTTGAAGAATCCACTCAAGTTAAGTTTGATGAAATTAATCCTTATGATCATAATAAAATTTAGGTTGATGACTTGAATGATTCTATAGAAAACCTAGAACTTGAACCTCATTCTGATAACTAAAATGATGATGATTTTTTACATGATCAAGAAAAATTTGAACCATAAGGTACTAATACCGAAGAACTAGAAAATATGTTACATTGAAAACCTAGAACCCTTAAGAACCTCTCCTTGAAACTATTATAGGACATCTAGTTATAGGTATTTATGACCAGAATAAGTGTAAGAAATATTGTATAATTTTCTTCTTTTTTATCTTAGCTTGAACCTAAAACCATAAAAGTGTAGGTTCCAAACATAGTGAAAGAGTTCAATGGGATGTGACCAACTTTAATTTTTTCCAAAATTGATGATCAATCTGATATTTACACAACGATAAATTTAATGATCCATGGAATTGAATCAAAGAGTATAGACAAGGGATAGAACGACAGAACCAAGAGAGGTGAACATCGCATATTATTTATAATTAATTTAATTAAATAAAGAATTACTTTGATATAATTATTTTTTCATTGATGGATCTAAAAAAAGATATGTTTTGTTTTTTTTTTGTTGCGTTGTAGGAATCCAAGTAGATTCTCTCTATCGGTGATCCACACGTGTTCCAAAAATCTCTAGACATCACTGTAGGAATATCTAGGTGCTATAATTGTAGATCCTTGCACTTGCATCATCCTCCATTGATCGCCTCGAGAACTGCTTCTAAAGCGTTCTCTTGGATCTCTCTTGACTCAAGTGTGGGAGGTGGAGGAAGATCAATCTTCATTATTGAGTGCATTCTTGGAGAAGGTATCTCTCCAGGTCTTGAGAGGATTCTCCAAATCCACTATAAACAACCAAAAAAATGAATTGGATTATTGAGAAAATAATATAGTTGAGTTTATATATCTCTAGGGTTAAAATAAAATAATCACACAAGTTCCATTTATTATTTATTTAATCTATGCAGAACCCCATGTCAAATAATAATATTATTATTATTTCTCGACATGTGCTTAACTTTATAAATAAATTAAATATTATTTATTAAAATAATTTTTATTATTTATTATTTATCACTGGACCATTAAACTCGGTCCGTCATTCCTGCATAATATGTATTGTGCCTTTCATAATATCAATTTATTTATTAAATAAATATCACTATATTATTCACCAATAAATATATAAATATTATATTCACTAAATAGAAAATAAATATTTTTATACGATCAATCCTACATGAATAATTATTAAACCACATTTGGGAATAATATTTATTCAACTTGTTAAATAATAAATAATAATATATTATTTAATTGAGATTCTGGATAAACTTATTGTGTGACCCTCTAGGACTTTCTCTATGACATTAAGAGAAGTAGACTACATTCTAAGGTAAGCATATATAAACATGTCAAGGCACTCATAGAGAAAGAAGTTAACTCTACAGTGACATGATACATTATATGAATTCTTACTGTGTAATATAACCCATTTATCATGATATCTCAAATCAAGCAGGTTGCATGCTGGTGTCATCAACCTATGTGATCGATGTCTCTATCATTAACATCCAAGAATTGAACTTTACAATTGTACAACAAGTCCATGGATTTATTTAGTCTATATAATTTCCATCATAGGGCCTAATATATAAACTTCTATTAAATAAATGATGTGAAAAATCCTTTCACGTATTATTCATTAATGCAATATTACTCGTGATACACCTAACGTATCCAACCTCTCTGTGAACATCTATCATCACAATTTTCATTAATACATCAAAGTACAAGACTTATAATACTAATTAATAATAATATTATAGTCTAAGGACCAATACACATGTCCATAGAGAGGAACATCCAACGAGACATATAAATGTGGATTATCTACTGGTGGGTCTTATTCTCATAATATATTAATGAATATTACCAAAGGCATACACCATGAGAAGGGGCCTCAAAATCCTATGAGTCTCCACACCTGATATCATGTATCATTTTTGTCCCTAAAATGATATCATTCAGATATCAAGCATATATTTAAGAATAGTGTCACGACACTTCTGGGTTCTCATCAAATTGGGGAACTACTATGGCCTTTCAGTGCGACAACTACTCTTAGGACATTATGACAAATTGTGTTATGTAGAAGATCAATCATGTTGTGATAAGGAGTTTATTAATATTCAAAACTATGAATTCAAGTTATCATAAAGTACATAGAAGTTGGTTATACGGAACTGACTCCAATATGAAGAATACTTTATTGATGAAATTTTGGGTTTAGAAATGCCCGAAGAGTTAGAACAGTTCATGAGGAACAAGGTATACGAATTAGTCAATAAAACCTATGACTATAATATTATTGTAACTAAATGGGTATTTAGGAACAAATAGGATAATCAAGGTGTGTTCACTAGGAATAAGTCTTTAGTAATATTTATAGGTCACAATCAAGAATAAGGAATAAATTATGAAGAGAACTTCTCTGTTGTAGCTAGGTTAAAATCCATTAAAATCCTACTATCATAAGAATATCATATGAATTCAAAATTATATTAGTTGGATGTGAAATCTTCATTTTTTAAAAGATTTATTAATGAAAAAATTTTATATTTCAAAACCTCCTAGTTTTGAAGACCATTGTTTTCAAAATTCTATTTTTAAACTTACCCAAGCTATTTACAGTCTTAAAGAAGAAGCTAGAGCCTAGTATAAAGTAACAAGTTTTTTTTATCAAATGGTTTTAATATGGGATTGGAGTACCCCACTCTTTTCAACAAAACTTTATCAAAAGGTACTTTTCATCTTCAAATATATATTGATTTTTATTATTTTTGGTTCAAAAATTAAAAGATGTTTAATGGTTTTTTAAAACTTGTGAAGAATGAATTTTAAATAAGCATGATGGGTGACTTAAACTATTTCCAAGTTTTTTAAATTTGTCAAAAAGATTTTGGAAATGTGTTAAACCAAATAAAATACATATTTTTTTTACATAAAAGGTTTAGACTTGAATACAGTAAGACTTATTACAATCATATGAGTAAAAACATTAAAATTAACTTGGATGAGGCTAGAAAACCAGTTGACAACAAGTCATGTAGAGGAGTAATTGGGATATTTATTTATCTCATTGAATGTAGGTCATCCATCATGTTTTTAATATGTATTTATGTTAGATTTAATTCTAATAAAAAATAATCGCATTTAACTGTTGCCAAAATAATTTTGATGTATTTAAAAGGTACTGTCACTTTTTCTTAACTTTTTATAAAAGATTATAAATTTAATTTAACATCATACTCAGATGGAAATTATGGTGGGTTTATACTAGATAAGAAAAACACCTAAAGAAGCTGTTATTTTCTAAGTAAATCCTTAGTATCATGGTCTAGTAAGAAACAACACTTTGTTTCATTATCAATTACCAATGATTAGTATAAAGCAATTAGAAGTTTCTATTCATCAACGTTGTGGATGAAATACACCCTGATAGACTTTGGAATCAATTTTAATTGTGTTCCAATAAAATGTTATAACAGAGGTCCTATCAAAATTTCAATGAATCAGATAAATCATTCAAAAAAACATAGATTTAAAGAATCATTTCTTAAGAGATCGTGCAACAAAAAGGTGATATATCTTTAGAACTCATTTGTATAGAAAATAAATTAGTATAAATATTCTATAATTCATTACCTACTGACAGATTTTATTTAATCAAATCTTAATTAGGTTCATTTAATTTTATTAATTTTTTGTTTTACTTATTTATTTCATAATTTATCATCTGATAGTTTATATTTAGTAAATTCTTATCATCCTTATTAAATACTAGAATTAGGTATATCATTTTAGATTTTATTGTATCACAGTGTGACATATAGCCTATAATTGTCATGATAACCTATCAAATCTCTTTGGTTAACCCAAATGAAAGAAAAAAAAATCAGTCCTACACATAAACCCTTTGTAAACCATAGAGCACTCATCTACTTGTTCTCCATCCCTCTTTTCCCAAATCCTTCAGTCTTTCAAATGTCTTTGATAATGGGAAGCATAAAATGATTAGATAATTCTGCAATAAGAAGCTTAAAGCACTCAAGGTTGGTGAGAAAACTACCAATAAAAAATTAATTCATTTTAGTTGGCTCGATAAGAGAAATATGATACTCAAGATAGTCATTAATCATCAAGTATGCGAACATGTGTACGATGAGAAGAGAATAAATAAATTCTTTGAAAAGAAATTTTGTTAATTCTATGATACTTTCCTATACCATTTGGTAAAATTTTAGGATCTTATAACAGTAACTATCAATCAGAAGGATTTTTGAATTCCCACAACAGTAATGGATATGTTTTTCAGATGTCTTCATGATTTCCATTTGGATTTTAACACCACTCTTATATCCATCAATAAAGTTAGTCTTCCAGAAATAATTAAGTGTCCATTTGGAGCACCAGATGTGAAGAAGAAACCAGTAAAGGACTTAGATCTAGTAATAAAAGTTCTCATGAAATTTATCTTGTTTGTAATTTCCCAAATTAACAATGAGTTTTAGAAGATTTTTTTCAAAGACATTGCCTTATTATACATGTTTTAAATAGAAAAACCAATGAATTTGGTTCATTATATAATGACGTACAGTGACATGTTCATAACAAAACTATCAATTTCTATTAGTTTGGGAGAATGTTAGCACAATTTTTTAATAAATCTGGTGTACACCTGGATGAAACTACAGCTACACGCTATTAAGGTTAAAAAAATTTAACAGCTATAGTTCTAAAACATAGTTTATTTTTCTAGAGTTATTTAGTGAGAAATTTATTTCCATTTGGAACCAATTAGAAGATGGAATCAAACCCTACTCATGTTAAGGGGGAGATATCTCATGCAATTTTGATGACTACACCTTCATAAGAACCAGTTTCAGTTTTGGGATTGGAAGACTCATTAGACACTAAAACTCTTGCTAAAATATGTTTCTGAGTTCAAGTTGTTATATCAAATAAAATTAATAATGTGGAGGAAACTATATTAGAGTTAAAATAAGAACCATTTCAAGTGATTTTAAGCAAGCTCATACATTCTACTATTCAACCATCCATCTTACCAGTTTTTTACATCTTGAGAGATTATGGTTGTAGATATTACTAAGATTGTGAGTATTATTCAAGGTTGCATTACCTCACCCACATCTGGATATATTTTTCACTTAAAAGTATTTTTGCCTATAAAGGAAAGTCAAAAAATTTAGAATGAATTTGTTCAGTTTATCAATAGTAATGATATTAGTTCAGATAAAAAAGAATTAAAATAAGTTGACGACTTTACTCTGCTTGTATCTAAGATAAAAAAGGCATGAATCTACTGAAACATCTCACATCTATGAAATGCCTCAGGTTGATGAAAATTAGTTAGTAGATGAAGGTCAATGTGTATAATTTCACCAAGAAAAATCTTTGACTATTCGTTCAATTCATTCCAGCTTTGAGATACCTACATCCGAGCTTAACACAATTAATGATCGATATTTTATAAGTTATTTTGAGATCATGTCTAAGGATAATTTTAAAAAATAAGATGATTGAGTCTCATGTAGAGGCCATGACTCTTCATGAACATTCCATTTCAAAGGAGGATCGAGATACTCTCAAGAAGATAGTCTGAGTCAATTCGAGTATATAAAGTGGATATTAACCACTCAGCCAAATGCTATTTCAAAAAGTTACATTAATGGATTTAAATTATTGATTCAATCAGCTATGGATAAAGTCTTGAAGGAGTATTGGATAATCCTCATGCTAAAGATCTTTGGATCAGGCTGTGGTGTAATTGAAGTTGGATGCTATCTCTCATGATATAGAAACCCTGACTGCTAGGATTTCCTCTGTAGTGTGAGCTTATTTGAAGAGACATTTTAAAATACATTCAGTATATCCAGGTTTCTAAATTTAGGAGTATTCCAATCATTCAAATAATCGTAATAACAAATTTGGACCAGTCTCAAAATGAGATTATCTCTCTACTTAAGGAAACTATTTTGTTAAGAAAGTATGCTTCAATGAAAGCTCAGAATGATACTCGGTTTATTTTTAATGGACTTGGAAAAATAGAAGGCGCTTTGGAAAATAAAATTCCAATGTTAGAAGATAAGATTGGCCAACTTCATTAGTTAGTCCGGAGAAACATGATATTAAACTACTCTTCTGAATAAGAATATGACTTTTCTAAACATAAAGAGCATTGAGTCTCCTCCACAAGTATTGAAATAGTTCAATTTGATGTACCTTAGGCAACACCAATTGTTTTTACCTTATCACCAGCTCATTCAGTTTGTCTGAAAATCAGTTGTATGTTTTGAAGAAGTTGATTCTTAGTTATGCGAAAAAGGGGGATTGGAAAAACCTTTCTACCATTTCTAAAAAAACATGGAATGGATTCAAAAACCTATTATATTACTTTAAAAGTGATGTTGTAAAATATATTGACATGTGTGTGAATTATTTGTTTCATCTGTGAGGTAGATGTTCCCTAGGAATTGGCATTTCTAATCTCCATGCAACCACATCACAGATGCTTAAATAGATCTTAGATCCAACAAAGATCTACTCTAGGGATAATCTAAATATGGGTGATGATACCTCCAAAATCACTCCTACCACCTTAACTAATTTTCCCTTTTCTAATGAAAATCTATTTGACCTCAATCATGCTCAGTAATATTTTGAAGATATTCAATTGAGAATAATAATTATAGTAACCTGTGACAAAGTTGAATTTGGAAGCTCTTTTGGCTTAGATTCCCAATTGAGAGTTGTTACTAAAGAGAGTTCCGACAACCCTCTACCCACCTCTTTGTTACAGGTAGGATAATCCTAGTAGTTCAAAATTCAACCTATAAAACCTCATCTTCCTCTATAAGACTATTCTTATTTCTTTTTCTATTGATATACTGATGAGTATTCATGTTTTCATTTCATAAACATTTTAATTTATTCAAAATTACTTTGAATGGTTTTATATTTTCCTCTTGAATGATTTCAACTATTTACTATTATATTTTATTATTCTATTTTAATTATTTTAACTACATGTGTCTTTTATTTTCTTTCATATTTTTTTAAACATTTTCTTCAAGATTATGTTTTCTCCTTTCAAGTCAATGCCATATTCTATTCATATTCAATTATTTTCACATATCCTACCTATTTATACATCTTCAGGTGTAATAAAAGATGTGTTTTTCTTACCTCATTCTTTTTAATATAAAAAATTGGGGGATAATTAAGCCTGAACTTTTTTATGGAAGTTAGAAGAAATAAAAATTCCTATTAAGGGGAGATGTATGTTTGAAATTATTTAATGGACCAACGGAACACAACATTTAACAAAGTTCATTTCTTAATAATTTCAAATTAAAATATTTTTTATTATAGACTATTTGATTATGGGTTTTGTGATCATCAAAAAGTGGAAGATTGTTGGATATACCTATGTTGATCCAACATATCTTGGTTTTTTTATTTGTTTTGATGATTCAAAAAATCCATATTTTTTTACTGACAAGTTTATCTTATGTGTTTTAGAATTTTTTTTCTAACTATTATTAAAGATTATGAGTTTTTTTTTTTGTGAGTAAATATCAAAGGAATTCATCTTATATAGACAATAAATTGATATTATTTAACTTACAAGTGCAAAGATATCCATTTTATGGAAGTCATAATTTATCTGTTTGTCAAAGAAATTTATCGTATGTTGAAATTTTATCTTAAGCATAACATAATTATGATATGAAGAAAACTTATTTACTTGCACTAATATTTCAGTCAACACCAAAGTACTTCATCATATGTAAGGAAAACATAAAATATTATCTTACTATGTAAGTGAATTACTTTATGAAGTAGATAAATTATCATATGAAGAGGTTTTGGCCAGAAGAAAAAGTCAAATAGAAAATCAGGCAAATATTTAATATTATGAAGAGTACCTTGGTAAATAAATTGTCCTAAAAAATGAAATTATCCTACAAAAACAGTAAATCCATAATATTTATCCAATATAATACAGAAGTCATGGAACTAAAGGAGTTTATCTTATGAAGTTGTATGGTGAATTATATTACGAAAATAGTTTTTTAAGACATTTATATTATGGTGATCAATAAATATCATAGATCATTATGATTATACGCTTTACCATTGGGTTGAATTATCAATAAGTCAACTTTTGACTTTATATGCACTAGAAAAGGAGTTTTTTTTTAGAAAAAGGAAAGACCGCTTTTGACAAAGCATATTTTTTCCAAGAGTGGAAAGATCTGGTAAAGATATTTTGATCCATATCTGCTAGAAATGTTGTTTCCATATTTGTAAAATAAGGCCACACACCATTATGATCCTCTCAATTTATTCTTTCAAAAGTATTATCTTCTTGACCATTGGGATCATCAGGTAAGCTAAGTTCAAATTCAGAAAAAAAAAAAGAGTTTTCCACTGCATAAAATACATATACCGAAGAACATAGAGTCATCATCATTATTTGTTTATTTATATAAAAATGAGGTACTGAAAAGAAACAACCGGAGAAAACAAGGAACCAAGGTTCCAACGGTTCAAGGAGACAAGAAAATATGGGGTCTAATATAGTGCATCCCTAGAGAATTCCCTCTAACCTGATGCCCCACCTTATAAAACATCAAGAAAATATCTGGAGAACAAATGATACTCTTCCTGTGGGTTGAAAAATAAGAAAGATAGTTAGCAACCTTATTACCCTCGTGAAAAGTATGGATAATGTCGATGTTGGGGTCCATTAAACTTGGTCATTTCCTCATGATGTATGCTATGGACCATGGGGTGGTGCTCTTACCTGAAAGAGAGTTGTAGATAATTATGGAGTCAGTTTTCACTACACTAAGGAGATGTTCCTCCTCCCGGCCAACTGCAGTCCGGAGAGCATCACTAGGGCTTCATCCTACAAAGAGGCATCACTAGGGCTTCATCCTACAAAGAGTCACCCATACCGTAGATGGACACAAAAGCATCTATAACCACAACCTTCATGTTTCAAATCACACCACACCACTCATGATTCCTACTGTGAACGAGCCGTCACTATTCAGTTTGGGATCCGAATGATGGGGAACCATCAAACCAATTTCCCCGGCCTGCCGATGCCAGTAGGAAACATGGAGTGATTGTGGGCTTCAACCAGCCTCATGGTGGGAGCATCTTGTCAACCTTTACCCAGCCGAAACAGATCCAACAAAAAAAATCTCACCCTTTCCACCACCTCCCTTTGAGAACAGGTATCCCCCTTGAAAACAGCCTTGTTCCGAGCTTTCCAGATGCACCAGCAACTTGATGCCAACAACAAAGTGCGGGTCTTCAACTCAGATCTCTGTCCATCCTCACCACAGAACCATTGATCAATGAAGGGGTCTCCCTCTGGTCCCTAGTAGCATAACCAATAAAGTAACCAAAGGCCGACCAAATAGCAGTGGCCCAGCCTTCCATAAAGAAAATATAATACACAATTTTCTCCCTGTTCACCCTACAATAGCAGTAGCATGAAGCCATGTGGATTCCTATCCTCTTCACATGGTCATCAGTGGAGATTTCTCGATTCCTGATCCTCCAAACCAGGAAATTGTATTTTTCCAGGATTTCATTTCTCCCAAGGGTCCCCCATGCATCAGTCTAGACTGAAGCCATAAATACCTTACATAACTCCTTCATTTAGAATTTACCCGAACTAGAAGTAGTGAAAATGCATTTGTCGCGAACATTGTTGATATTAATAAGGTTGAAGATTTCACGCTGCTCACTATTCAGAACAGCTGCAAAAAAAGTTGGATAGATTCTGGCTTGGCGGAAGGAAATGTTGGTCACGGGACAGCTTGGGAATCCAAGACGTGAACCAAACCAGTTATGGTGCTAGAAAGAACTCTACCCTCTCCCCACGATCCATCTAGAGTGCGGTTGAAGGGATTAAATAAAAGGAGAAACCACGGGCCAGATAGAGGATGCATGACCAGCCTGATACCCTTCACTCTGCTTTGAATCCATAAACCTTCCCCACTGCGGGTGGCCCGTGATCACATCCCAGGCATGTTTAGCATGCATGGCATGCAGGGTACCCGATATGCTCATCACGTTGATGACTCCCTCCTTAATTGTCTTGGAGAGTCTCTCCCAGAAATCCCAATGACACTTCCCATCTGAATGAGCATCCCAGATAAAAGAAACCAGGACCATGTCAATGCTTTCAAGCACACCCTTGGGAACTTTAATTACAGAAAGTTTGTGAACATGAATTGAAGAGAGGACGCTATTAACCAGCGTTATCCTACCTATGAACGATAAGAAATTTCTTTTCCAGTTGGTAACTTGACCAATAATTCAAGAAACAATGTAGTCGAAATGTTGGATTCGCTACCTTCCCGGTGAAATGGGGGCACCCAAGTAGCTCATCGAGAAAGAACCCTACTTCATGTTCAACCGGTTGCACTGGGATTCACTCCGGGAGTCTGGGAATCGACTCATGATGAAGAAGGTGATCTTGTTCCAATTGATGCACTGACCACTCTAGTGACAATAGTCCTCCCAAATTCTATTTAATCCATAGATGGATCGCTTGTTTTAATTCATAAAAAAAATCGTGTCATCAGCAAACATGATATGTGGGATATAGTTCTGTCTCTTCTTGCACTGATAGGAAAAAATGATACCGCTGCTGATGCTCCTATTGATATGCCGACTAAGGACTTCCTGGGCCATGATGAAAATGCTCGTTTAAAGGGGGTCCCTTTGTCACAAGTCGTATACCGTCTTAAAGAAACCATGATTCTTTCCCATGAATCGGATATCCAACCATGCAGAGTTGATTCACCTGAATATTAAATCAGTAGAACAAGTAGAAAAACCCAAGATAGCAAGAACTTTGATGATAAAATTCCACTTTATGTGGTCGTAAGTCTTGTCTATGTCCAGCTTAATAGCCAAATTTGAACCATGAACATTCATGTTAAGGTCGCCAATAACCTCATGGGCCAGAGCAATCACCCCCTGAATAGATCGGCCTTTAACAAAGCCATGCTACTCAACCGAGGTCAGGTTGGGGAGATGAACCGCAAGTCTCTTGTTAATGATCGTTGTAAGAATTTTATGGGGGACATTACACATACTCACAGGTCTATAATGGTGGATGGAAGAAGGATCATTGATCTTGGGAATCAATACTAGAGTGGTGGTGCATGCAACTCAAGGTAGTATTCCACTCTTGAAAAAGTCATGGATTGCCTCAATCAGGTCTCCCTTCACCAAGTCCCAAGAATCCCTATATAAAACACCCAAGAAACCATCTAGCTGAGGGGAACTCTCTGGGTTAATGCTCACCATAGCCTCGTGAATCTCTTTCTCCTTCAGAATAGCTCCCAAAATGTCATTGTCCTGACTGGAGAGGATGACAGGAACCACCTCCAAAGACTCCTCATGTCTGCTAGGAAAGTCCTCAATCATGTGAGGGTTAGGGCCTGCCAATAGATCTTTGAAGTGAACCTCTTCCATGTTCCCCACCAGGTCCCGATCATAAATGAAGCTACCATCTGGAAGGTGAACTCAAGGTAGTATTCCACTCTTGAAAAAGTCATGGATTGCCTCAATCAGGTCTCCCTTCACCAAGTCCCAAGAATCCCTATATAAAACACCCAAGAAACCATCTAGCTAAGGAGAACTCTCTGGGTTAATGCTCACCATAGCCTCGTGAATCTCTTTCTCCTTCAGAATAGCTCCCAAAATGTCATTGTCCTGACTGGAGAGGATGACAGGAACCACCTCCAAAGACTCCTCATGTCTGCTAGGAAAGTCCTCAATCATGTGAGGGTTAGGGCCTGCCAATAGATCTTTGAAGTGAACCTCTGCCAAGTTCCCCACCAGGTCCCGATCATAAATGAAGCTACCATCTGGAAGGTGAATATTTGGCCTGGCCAATCTTCGTTTTTCCTTGATTAATTCATAGAAGTAAGCAGAATTCTAGTCTCCCTAACGAAGCCACTTAGTCCGTGCTAGTTCGTGAGCCACCTATTCCTTCAACAGAATCATTTCCTCCAAGATTGCCTTCTTACAATCAAGATCCTCAAATAGATCATCACACTGATTCTAGGTGGACTTCCATGGCGTCGATTTCCTTAGTAAGACTAATTAGATCGCTTCACACAGCGATGTGGTCGATCCTACTATGGGGAGAGGGAGACCAAAATGGGGGAATGGTCTGAAAGGCTTTGGATGAGATGGGTAACATTGGCATTGGGAAATGAAGAGACTGCCTGAACATTGGAAAGACAATGATCTTGCTAGAAATAGGTCTTCCGGGCTCCTCTTCGGTTGTTACAATATGTGAACTTATCTCTAATGAATCCCATATCCATGAGACCCTTGTGACCCATAAAACTGAAAAACTCCTCATTGACATTGTGGGAAAAAATGCCCCACCCTTTCATTTCATATGGATCAGTAATGATGTTAAAATCACCTCCTACAATCCATGGAGTATCCCCTGAGTCAAAGGCTTCAAGTTTTTTCCACAAGAGCCCTATTTTCTTTGCATCATAACAACCATAAAAAAAGTGACAAGGAAATGTAATGATTCAGAGATGATTTTAGTGGTGATACTCTGGTCCAAGGCTTGAACCATGTTAATAGTGGAAGAAGAATTCCAGAAATTCCAAATATGCTGGTTGGTAAGGGTTGCATTCATGTCGGCCTTAAGTTTGATCCTCCTCGTAAACTCACCGATTTTAGAAGGTGACTACTTGGGTTCAAAGATAGCCACAACTGAGGCTCTATGGGACATACATTCAATGGCCAAGAAGTCTGTTTTTTCCCGGGCACCTAGTCCACCGGCATTCCAGATGATGAAAGATATCATTGATGAAAGCGGGTAGCCCTGGATTTGGCCCTAGGGTGCATGGCTCCAGAGATCTGTTGAGACTGATGGGGACCATTTTGCTTGGAGTGTGACCTGGTGTAGTTAGCAATGTGCGGAGAAGAGACTTGAGCCGCTGGGGGAGTAGAGGGATCCCGGGGGGCAGGATCACTAGGGGGTCCAAAATCTCCACAGAAGGGGAAGAAGGAGGCACCTCACTGGGGTACATCACCGTGCTCATAAGAGGGACCTTGGACGCCAAGGGACCATGAAGATCAGGGCACCCAGAACTGGAAGAGGAGAGCATCTGCTTTAAAACTGGGGCTCTAAGACCAGAGGTACAAAGGAGCCAGAAACCGTTCCATAAAGAGCAATAAAAGCAGGATGAAGAAGGCTGAAATAATCCCAGGGGATGACCTCCATTTGTCTAGAACGACTGAGAATGCATTGGGAGATAAGGCATGACTACTAAAAAAAACTCCTTACCTTTGAGACTCCTATTGAAGAGGTCACTAGAGGCACTCACACTGCTTGCATAAGATGGCTCCGAGAAAGGGACCAAGGCTAGGTAGGGAGGAGATGGACTCGACTGAGGAGAGGATCCAAAGAGGCCCGGTTTGACACCAGGGGCAAGAGGGGGTGGGGGGAAGCGCCGAGGACACATAGGGAGAGGACAGGGGGGGGGGGGTTGTCTAGGAGGCATGGAGGACCGATCCTCCTGGTCAACATACTTCTTCCTAAAGACAGGGAAGGAGTGACCTTAAAGATGATAGAAGGAACAGAACCTTGGGGCCGAAGGAAAGAGGAGCGGTTGAGACTAGGTGAAAGCATCCTGCACTCTCAGGGAGATCCTGTTCGGAAGAGGGATCAATATGTCCATGTCAGCACAGATCCTCGCCAAAGAGGACTCAGCCAGGATGACTGTACGATCATCCGCACAAAGAAACCCCTCCAGGAAATTTTTAATGGCTCTCAAGAAGGCCTCATTCAGAAAGGGGAGAGGGAGCCCAGGGAAATGCTCCCAAACTGCCGCCCGAGATGAGTCTTTCCAATTATGGACATCCATAGACCAAGGGGATAGAGAAAACCGCCACCTACCCATAGACCTAGGGTACCTGCACCAATATTGGACAAAGTACCCCTTCGAAGAAAGAACCCCATAGAAAGAGTGCCAGTTAATAGATGTGACCCAAGCTGAGACCTCTAAGCCCCACAAATCCATGAAACTGTGGAAGGCGGGCAGATAGGGTTTTTCCACACCAAAGCGCACAACCAGAGTCCACTTGATAAAATCAGAAGAAACCGAGAAATCCATAAGCGGAATATCTAGAGATAGACCATCACCTTCGGAAACCCCCACCGGCAGGTCCAGGATGATATCTGGAAAGCAGGGCGTGTGATCGAATGGAGGAAAACGGCAGAGGGCATCCTTGAACGAGCCAGATGGTCGAGACGCCACCAGAGATCTCAGCACCATGGGGCTAGGAACCCACTGAGGATGAGGTGACGATGGGCCTGGATCGAAGATCGAAGGAGGCGGGGCTTCCACCTACCCTGGGAGAGATTCCATACGAGAAATGGTCGAAAAAGTTTGAAAACCCAGAGGCATGTGGAACACGTTCATTTTATGTTTTTATCACCAAAAATTAAATATAATTAGAAGAACATAGAGTCATGTACATAATAAATAAATAAAAATAATTAAAATTTATCTACCATTTATTTTCATAAAATATTATCTTTTACAATCAAATAACATCTAGATATGGTCTTATATATTATTCTTTTTGCATGCATGATTCTTCATGTTCTATTAGTTGTTGTTTGCAACTGTGGGCTGCACTGTTTTCAAAAATTATTCTGCACATATCTCTATCTATTAGACCTCATTTTAATCGAGTGTACTGAGGCCATTGATAGGTCCTAAAAAGGGAGATCCTGGTTAAAATATCATTGTCATCTACAATAAGTAAAAACTGTTTGTAGCCTACAAAAAAGGGAGGGTAAGGTGAAAATCACCAAACCCATGGATTAGAGTGTTGGTGGAGTGGATTGAGATCTTTGTTCCCTAAAACAAATTAATTTTTCTATGTTTTATCTTTATATTATAATTTCTTCCTTTCACTACTTGTTTTTATTAAGAAAAGATTAGAACTAGTCAAGCATGAAAGGTGGGTGGTTTTAAAGTGAAGAAATTTTCACGAACACAATTCACCCCCTTCTTGAGTATTTGTGTAACCATTCTCTAACCAGAAAAATACATGCACCTTTCTAGATAAAGTCAAAAATAATTATCAATATAGATTCAAGAATAAAATAAAGGTGAATAAATCCATGCACCAGACAAAGATCAATGCTTGGAAAACCTAGGGCGATAACATAAAGAAAAGTAGAGCTAATGTGAAGGGAGTTTGCAGGTCGAGAAAATTTCTTCAGTCTTATTTCTCTATTCGATGAGAAAAGAAAAGGCCAATATATTCCCCCATATGTTTCAAAGATCCTACATTGAAAAAGTAATTATAGGTGATTAATTTTTTTTTTGGGGGGGGGTTTCTCATAAAAAAAGCTGGTTATCCAAAATCATTACAAGTTACAGTAAAAAAGACATATTATAGAAAACCAAGGTGTTTTAACATCAAATGATAAAAAATATGGTGGATTAAATATTGAATAACTCATAAGCACGATCTCCATATAATGAAAATTAAGCTTGGAATAATGAAAATTTTGAGAATTAAAGTTTCTAATATCATTGATGCATGTTTTCTATAGTCTACAATCGTCATATAAGAATTTATGTTTAAATGAAAAGGGGGAAAAATTTATTGATGAAAAATTAAGAAATGTCTTTCAAAGGATGGGAAGAATACTTTTTTATGATTGAATACTTACTCTATCTCTTAATATGAATTTAGGAAATTAATCTAAATGAAAATAAGATGTACTTACCCCTTAAACAATATTTTATAAGTGTTGGAATCACCTAGGATTTTTGTAGACAACTTTAATGTACATGTTAATAAATATTATCTTCTACACTAAGCATAAATCACATTGACATAGAGTTTTTTAATTGAGGTTAATTTATTTATGAAAACTAGTGTTATCCTTATTTTAAGGAAATCAATGTTACATTTGATTAAATATGAGATAAGAAGAAAAGGTGTGAATAACGTTTCTCTATCACCCTAAGATGTTGATGCAGGGAATTCAAATTCAAATCATTAAGAGTGTGATAAAATTGATGAATAAGGTCCCTCACTTTACGTTCTTAGAAGAAGGAGAGAGAGTTGACTTTGAATTTATTATTTATAAGTGGGGTAAATCTCATTTATTTTTAAGAGAATTTGACATTGAAAACTAATTCAAAGGGGGATATTGAAGTTCCCATCAGATGATGATGATATACTGTATTTTTTCAATATTTTATATTAAATTCATTGAGTATGTTGAAGGAAAAATTTCCTATGGATGTTTTGGAAGATATCAACTAAAAGAACATAATCCGAATAAAGGAACCATTAGAGGTAGGAACACTATAGATAAAATATCTACTTCAATAAAATTATCCTAAGTAATAAAATTGTGTAAAGTTAGTGTTGTAGATGGACGAAGGAGAAATAAATATAAATATTTATATATTGAAGTATCCACTAACATTAGATTATATAGAAACTGATCTTTATTGTATTCATGAATAGCAATGAAGGATAAAGAAGCACCATCAACTTGACATTGAAATTGAATATTTAATCCACCTAGATATGGTGATCCAGATGATTGAAGTACCAAATCAATCAGAAATTGGAATGAAACCATATATTTGTGAAGCCATAATATGGGAATATTGAAGAAACTAATGAATATTTACAAGACGATTCGTTAACAAATGTAAGCTTGAAGGAAAAACCATATGAATATAATCAGTGAATAAAGAAGAAACCAGGATGATCAGAAGGATGAACCTCAATGAAAAATTGAAAAACTCTATATGATTTATTCATAAGGAATTTAAGGTGACCTTCACCATATATAGAGAGTTTCTTACATAGATATGGAAAATTGGTGAAGTTAAATACCATCGAAAGATACACTAAACATAATATTTTTAACAATCTCTATAATATTATGCTATAGAGTAATTTATGAAACAAAAAATACTATTTATTTGGAATTCTAGGAGGATATTCTTGAAGATGATTCTAGAAGAAGTTTTATGACTTTACCAAAGATAAATAAAGTCGTCCTTTTAGCATAATGTTTGAAGTCTTTGAAATTTCAGACTAAAAAACCTGAACCACTGAAGGTTTTGGAAGAAAAATGTTAAATGATTCTATGTTGTTCATTCATCATAAGAACATCTCTTTAGAGGAATAAAATCAGTGATCTAAGATGCATTGAATTAATTAAATATTTTTCACCAAAATTTGAGTATTCTTGTAATGAATACTATAGTTTTGAAGATATTGAATGATGGAGCATCGACATAAGAAATAATAAAGAACTGGTAGAATGAGGTGATGCCTTAGAATATTACTAACACTATGATGATAAGAAGTTAAAATACCATCTCTAAGTGGTATTGAAGGTTAAATCACTAAAATTCACGACATTCAGTTATGCTGATAAACTTCAGTTGATGTATATTCGAAGTATCGAAGATAGTGAAAGAATAAGTGACTGATATAAATTAAGGAGAATAGTAGTCCTATATATGATGAAGATAATATTATTGTATGTTGGAGGCTATTTTGATCAGAAGACTTGATGACTGAAATGTGAGTTGATTCCAGATAAGTGAAATTTCAAAACATCAGAAGCTGTAAGTTGAAGTTGAGATGATTTTAAGATGAATATACATGCTCGGTTTGAACTGAATGAAGGTTTATTAGATAGAGTCATGTGAAAGAACATGAATCATGTGGAAGAATGTTCAATGTACAAAAGGCTATAGAATATTGAGTACTATAAAAGTTATAATTGGAAGGATAATATTGATTGCATCAAGGGAATATTTACCCAAAGATTCCATAAGTACTTTACATTGTTTTAAAGTCCAAAATTCTGATGATACTGAGTTGTAATTTCAAAGTGAAATATTCTAGGAAGTAATATTTTTCATTCAAGATGAGTTTTGAGGAAGAATTGAATGTTTTTGATGCCATGTTTTTTGGGATTTCTAATGAATAAAAATCATGATATCTTTAGAAGATAGAAAAGGCTATCAATTCAAGAGTTGAGATAGTGGGAATTTTAAATATAATCCCATGCATTACCCATACCCATCATATTAATATTTCCTATATAAAAGGGGGAATAACACTTGAGTTTATATATGAATTAATAGAATAATTGATAGATTATATTATTATTAGATAGAGGAAGCATCTATCCATGCACTTCACGTGGAATAATAGATTTTTTTGATGTTTATAAGACTATAACTTGATGTTTTGAAGTACTAAGTGAGTTCTCTAGATCCAAAATACTGGGAGGAATTCAGAACAATGTCAAGAATTGAATTAAATAATTTTACGACATCATATTTAAAGGCTGTTAGAGCTCCTAAATTTCAATCTATTGGAAGAAGGATAGGGCCAATGTGTATGTTAAGTACAATCAAAGATATGAGGCAGCGAAAGATCCATCTATGTGGATTTCTGAGGATAATTTTTGAAGACTCATGGTTCTTGTCAAAATGACACCACATACCTATTAAGAGATAAGAGGTGATTTTTGGGAGATAGCTCATCTGTGGGATACAATATAAAGATCCTTCACTTATGTCAAATAGTGAAGCACTTATCTAAATTTTTATTCCTTTACACACTAATTTATATCTATAATGAATATATTAGTGGAAAATTTAGGACTGAATTGGATTTGACATGATAATTAGTTGGTTATCACATTGAGGTTGGAACTTGTAAAAACACTTGTGAGTTGTTTACTTTACATTATGTTCATATCATAAAGAATACGTGGTGAGGGATAATTTCAAAATATCCATACATACCAACCGATTAAATAGGTTTTATCAACATAAAGGAAGGGATAATTTAAGTGGAACAAAATATGTAAAAGTTTGTCACCCCTGACTAACCCTCCCTCCCCCCTCATTGGGTGAGTGCATGATCCCATGGGACTCTCAGTTTGTATTGATTTGAAGAAAATTTTATTGACCATGTGGATCAAAAGTAATATTATAGGTCAACAATGATGCATATAGCTGACCATGGATGAATCAATCATATGATAAACTTGATCGATCACATGCAAAAATGATTGGCCATATAAATAACTGACTGGTTTCATGCATAACTGATTAATTACAAGATCAATTGGTCAACTTCATGGTTGGAAAATTGACCGTATGCATGTCTAATTGACTGGTGTGAGAGTCTATCATATGCCTTACATAAAATATTTTTTTAACCTAGAATACAGTCCTATGTGAATTACTGGGGTTTTTTCTCAAGGATTCATGTGTAGTTTCCTTATAATATCAATCCCTTATTTATGTTTTGTTATCTATATGTTCTTAAAGTATGAAAAAGATAACTGATATTTAGTCCATGTAATAGGAAAGGAAAATAATAATGAATAATGAAATGAAATAAAGGGTGACACCCCTAGATTCAACCATAATGATCATTCATTATCTCACAACCTTGAATCCCTATTCCATTCTCTATGTTCTTATATCGACTATACACAACCCCACAACTTCAAATGTGTTAATGATCATCACACTTAAGAAGAGTTCACTAAGTGATCAGATCATCACTTTATCAAATGGGTCACATTCATGAATCCATCCTCTATTTAGATCACTACTCACATCATACAAAAACAATCCAAAAAGTGGGAAAAGAAAGGATGTTCATTAGTGATAAAGAAATGTGTAAAGAATGGGACATGAAATATGATTGTATCCTTAACCTCTCAATGTTCTGAAGTTTTTAGAATAAAATAGAAGAAATATGGATGGGTGTGTAAACTATGGTTCCCCATTTTTCATCCAACAAGTGATCCTCAGGTTAGCATTTCATCATGGACATATGATTGAGAGATCAAATCATATTATGAAGTAAGTATCACAGATAATGTGACTAATAGAATAACAACACAACTAAATATAAATAGAAATAGAATTATAATGGAGAGAAATGAAGTAAACCCAAACTAATTGTGACTATATTGATGGAAAGGGTTGTTTTCTATAACAACATAGTATTTTCATACATTGATATTACATATTTTTATGTGAATATTAATTACATTAAACAAACACACACCAAAATAGCATGTTAGTTTAATGCCTTTGGAAACTTGTAAATATAAACAACTGGTTCATAATACATCTACGTGTTCTTCTTATTACTTCATAATTAGAACCCATTTTTAAATATCATACTTAATACCCTTCTTCACATTCTAGGGAAAATAAACATAATTAAGGGTGATATCAGATGCGCAGTAAGGCTAAAAAAGGGGGATGCATAAGCTTAACATGATCATAAGAGTATGAGAACATACGAATAACATTTAAAGATCATACCCTGCATATCAAAGAACATATTCACGATTCATGGCATGAGGATTCGTAGTTCTTAAGACATGAATCATAAGGGGGTCAAAATCATAAACCATGAAATAATAATATATAAATAAGACATATAATTGAGGCAAACACATAAATATATAAAACGATTTACATAGTAGTCAAGGCTCATGACCAAGGATCTTCTAGTGGAATGGGTTCACTCCCCAAACAATATTAGTAGTAAAGGTTCACTCCCAAGACCATATTAGTGGAAAAATTATTTTGTTAAACCAGGTTAACTCCCCATTTCAACCTTGTATATCTCATGAGTTATAAATCACTACATATTGTATTGGAGAAAGATATAGGTCCCACCCATCAAATAATGAAAACCATACATATGTGTGCCAAAAGAACATAAATCGTAAATCATAAAAATAAATAAACCATAGAAATAATAATTATAGTATCCTTGAATTATAAACCTAGTAAAAAATAAGTAACATTAAATAATTTTGTCTTAGATGGAAAATGGGTTTGAAGGATCATTTGAAATAATTCTAGAGGAAAATATACTTTCCATTTTTGAAAATAAAATGATTTTTAAATCCTATCATATTTAAAAAACCTTATTATTTTAAAATAACCTCTAAAGATTATAAATGAATATTTTAAAACTATTTTAAACACATAAAACATACTTAAAATCCCTTTCCTTTAAAATTCATAAAAGATCTTTAAAAACATTTATAGAAAACATGGTTTTGGAATAAAAAAATTTATGGTCGAAGAAGGAATACAATTACATGAAGATTAAAATACAACTACTATAAGGCGAATAATTATAAAAAATGTCAATGATTGATATATAAACCTCATAAAAGATTATAGGTTCATAACATAACATGTCTCTCAAAGAAGGCAAATTGAGACATAATTTCCTTACCGATTTGGTAACTTTTGAACCGTAGACCCCATGAAAGAGAGATAATAGAATGTATATGAAAATACCCATAAATTTATGGATAATGATCATATATTACATTAATGTGTAGTGCATACACCACACAAAATATACTATCATTGAATATCGCATAAGTCTCACATAAATAAAAAGTGAGACTAGAAATCACCTTACCTTAAGTATTGACTTTATTTATAAACATTCAAAATACCTGTATAATAAATATAGTTATATAATTAATATACCATATAACTATATTAATATATATAATATCATATTTTATTTACTTATGACTTTATGTTATTCTTTTTTTAACAAATCCAAGTTAAAATTTTGTTTTACATAATAACCACTTTGTCTTTCACACTTGTTTTGACTTGGTATTCTTGGTCCTATTTCATAGATCATGATTTCATCATCTCAATAATGATAAAAATGATATAAATAATATATATATATATATATATATATTAATGGTGTTTCATAAATGTTAGAGATAGAAAATAAAATACACCATGAATAGAGATGGTAGGTCGTACGTATGAATGAACGTTGTCTACATTTTCTTATCGAATTAAAAGAAATAAAATTATATGATATATTATCATTTAAGAATCATTTTTATGTCATAAATATCAGATATTTTTATTGAAATAATTCTTAATACATTTCATGTAAAGAATGAATGAATCATATCACTTAACGAGGAGATAGTCTGTTGTGCACATGAACGACGTTAACATATTCCCAAAAAATTGAATGTATGAATTCATGTGTGATATAACAATTAAATCATCATAATAAATTAATATAATAATATATATAATATATAAAATATAAAACTATCATTATTCAAACCCATTTAATGTGGTAATGGAAGAACATACAACATCGGTTCGCGAAGCGGTAGTCCACCGCACACACGAAAGATGATTGTGTGTCCGATTTGATGGATGTGTGTGAAGTTTTAGGTAATAACCTTAACATAAAAACATATATTTATTTTTTATATACTTATTTTATTATATAATCATAAAATAAATTTAATTTAATGTGTTTAATGAAAAAATAAAACAAGGACGTTCGTTGATGAATGTTACCTCTTCTTCAGCTATCTCCTTTTCATTTTCACCAATGGACTTCCTTGGTTGGATTTTTGCACAAATTAAGGCTTCCATGATGAAGGTAGGGAAGTTTTGAGTATATTTGAAAAATTATTTTGGTGATCCAAATAGATTTTTAAGTGTGTTTAAAAGAGAATAATATGTTCCCATTTATAAGAGAGTGGAGGCACACTTTTGGAATTTCTCAAGAGATTAATTTATAATAAACACAATATCTATAAAAATACCTCAAAAAAGAAATTTATTCGAGTATAAAATTTTATAGGGTTGTAATACCATCAAAAAATTTATTTTAGACAAGTTTTGGTGTTATTGTAAACCATATAAATTTGATTAACCCTTAATGAAGCCATTTTAATTTAAACTATGGTAACAAATTTCTCAATATTAAGAGGATGTAATTTTTTACTTAGAAAGTGTAAATTAGATAATAAATAAAAAATTTAAGTTATTTTAGACCATATATCATACCATTTTGCTTATTTTTTTTAAATAATTTAATAAAATATCATTAGTGTCCATTTTGACACTATTCATTACATTAACTTTAAAAAAATCAATACAACAAGATATATTAAAAAACTATTTAATACACCAATAACATGTAAAATTCACTTATAAAATTTATAAATCACCTTAATTAATTGAATTTGTAATTCATTTAATATTTCTAATATCATTTAATTTATTTTTTTCATTAATTGAATAATTACTGCGTTATCATTGTGTAATGATCTATGATAATGATTTCTTCACTAAAATTTAAAAATAAAATTCCATGATGAAGATAATTTTTTATATATTTTAAATTAATATTTATAGTTGAACATATCCCCTAGATAACCCCTTATTAAAAATTCACCACTTTTGCAAAACAAGAGTATGGCAAGTTTGGATTTTCTTTGAATAAAATACTATAATGGTTATACTCTCATCCAAATTTTTATAAGTGGTTAAATAATCTATAATTTTCTTATTATGGATGAAATATACTCATATAATATTTTTTTTCATGTTTTAGGGTTTTTTCTAGTATTCATATCACTTTTTACCGTTGATTACCCTATTTACCCTTAACTATGGTAACAAAAATTACTAGGTTTACTATTAATATTGTACAAAAATAAATGGATAAATTTAATAAATTTTTAAATTATGATTCCAAATATGTAATCCATTTTTGAAAATTATAAACACATAAGTTTCTAAAATTTATTAAAACACAATCTAGTAGATTTTTCGAGAAAGCCGAAAAATTTACAAAAGTTCACTAACTTTTTATCTCTAAATTTAATATAAAAAATATTCCAATGACCTAAAATGTATTAATGGATATATAATTAATATATGGTGACTTAAAAAAATTTAGAATAAAATTTAGCATTAGAAATTATTTAGTTGAAAACGTAGTTTTAAAAAAATCCATTATTTATTACTATTTATAAAAAACTGAACCTTCTCAAAAAACTAATAAAATATAACCTGAATATAGTTTTTGTATTAAGATATAAAAAAGAGATTATTTTTAAAAAATATCATTTATAAAAGTGCCAAAATTTAGTTTTAAAACAAGTCTTCCACCAAAAGGCGACAAAACTACCTTTTCAAAAAATACAACTTCTTTGATACTAAAATTTGGATTTGTTGTTATCTTATTCCTATAAAACATATTGGATGAATATAAAAAATTAATTGAATAAATAACATATAAATTTCATTAAAATAATTTAATAATAGTGTTTAATTTAATTTATTAACATAAAATGGATTTTTTGGAATAAAAATATTTTTTTATAAAAGCACATTATTTATTTTCAATTTTTTTATCTTCATTTCTAATTAATTGGTCACCAAATAATTCATTTTATAAAAAATTGTAAACCATATTTTCATAATTAAGTTAATCCAATTGATTCCTGCTATTCCAAAAGCTATGTGATAACTATCATAATGAATAATATATTGTTGTTTTGTAAAACTCTGTCTTATGTGTAAGATAAGATATCGAAGGAGCTCATTATTGTCTGTTACAAAATACAAAAATAGTCTTGCATGTAGCACCAGCCAAATCCTATGTTGATTTCCTATGTTGCTTTTGGTGTAGTGTGCAATGCAAGATATTAAATAATTTAAATTAAATTTTAAAAAATAATTCATAAAAACTTAGGGCGTTACATTCTACCCACATAAAATGAATTTTACCCTAAAAATTAACCACTCTAATACAAAAAAACGAGATACATATACCTCATTTTGTCTACTAGTTACCATGTAGCTTCTACAAACTAGTATTTTCTTCGCAAAACATCAACTAGGTGAAGGGTATAATTTTTTAGGACTTTATCTCTACGATGATTTTTTTACTAGTTTGTCTTCATAAGAAAGATCTTGATACAACAGTACAACCATTGAATTTAGTATATGGGAAAGATCAATTATTTACTTTGTTATAATAGATAATTTAACACATCATAAACTTTATAAATATTTGGTGTAATAACCAATCATTTTGCTACCGTTCTGATATGATGAAGAATTTAAAAAGGAAATCACATCCTTGAAATTTGAAATTTATCTAAGAAACTAAAACTTATATATTTGATAATTTATTTGTATGAATACAATATCATAAAATGGGTCAATAAAAACCCCTCTTAAAATGAGGGAAATTAAATTTTAAGGATCAACATATAACTTTAATTTTGATTAGGTGAACATTAGCGGAATTTGAAGACATTGGCATGGAAGATAATTCCACATACCAAGTTCTGATAGAGAGTGATATAGAACGTGGTGATTTTAAATTTTACCATCACAGAATGATAAATCAGTAATGATATAAGGTACCATTTTATTCATAAAAAATTAAGATACTAGGATAAATATTTTTCCATGATACTATCACTAAATTTGAATAATTTTAAAAAGAAGATATACTTACTTGATTTCATTTTATTTTGTAATAAAAATATCATCTATCAGTTGTACCTTTCTAAATTTATGATTTATCTATAACTTTAAGAAATGAGGTTGAAATTGTAATGCATGAAGAATTAGTGGATCATGAGATCCATAATGGGATGAAATTTTATTCCTTCTATCTCTAGTTATAAAAAAATGGTTATCACAGGTTATAAAATATGCATTAAGTAAAAAATTAATATCAAAACCTCAAAGTCCGATTTTTTTTGACAAATTGATTCCCTTATCAACATTCCAAAAGGTTAAAATCCAAAACTTTCAAAATAATTTTACTAAATTTCAAAAATAAACTTATCATTAATCCCCCCAAAAAATTAATGCATCTCTTAATTTTCACATACCAAACATTTGAAGTCCATCATCATGTATTTTCATGAAACATGGTAATAACCTAAAAAACCACATTTAAAACACACATGCTTCTTAATTACTTATATAAGATCGTTTATTTTATGAAAATATTTTCATTGGAAGCTTTGGTTCATCCTTATACTGATAGAATATGTGATTTAATTATTAGAGAATCCAAATAGACAATCACATGAAATTTATCTAATGGATTAACAATAATATTTTCATAGGGCTTATTCAATGAAATTTAAACATGAATTCCCAAAAAAAGAGAGGAGGATAATTATTAACTAATTATCATGGTTCACTTCATTCACTATGATCACATAATTTTTCCCATTGTCTATGTTCGTTAGAGGTTTATGTGGATTACCATACACTTTAGTCCTTGGATTGGGGAAATTGTTAGTGTAATTCCCAAACTCTTTGAAATTTAAACACTAAATTACTGTTTGTTCAAGATTTAGAGATTTCTCTTTATTCCCATTGCTTCAGTAGTTAAATTTTTGATGTCCTTATTTCCCACACTTAAGACATTTACTAATCCCCTTAAGAAAATTTCCCCTATGTTCCCCTAGACACTTTGATCATAATGTAAATATAATCTTATTCCATCCATAGTTTTTATAGTTTACTTTTAATTCTATCCTCCTTTTCTTATCATAACTATTATATTGATGGGAAACTTCAATCTCCCTTTTCAGAAGAAGAATACGAGGAAGGAACATATAGAGAAATAATTTCTTAAACTCATACCTATACATAGAGTCAATTTAATCTTTTTTCCTAGTATTCTCAATAAAGTTACACCACTGATTTGATTAACCTTACAAGTGATAAGTTCCCAATTTAACCATTTCATGTTTTGAATAACGGATAATGAAAAATATATTTTTAGTGGTATAGATCCATTTCTCAACATCTAGTGTATCAGTCATTCCATGAAAATAGGTTGGACATTTCCTAAAGGAGGATTCATGATAATGTTGTTCCCTCCTTTGGTTATTTGCAAGCTAAATATGATTCATGGCTTGATAAGGATGTCTTGTCATAAAAATGAGGTTTTTTGTTCTATATTCCATAACATTTGGTTTCTTAGGAGGGCCATCATTGCGTTTTTCTTTTCATTCCTCATCAAAATGATTCCTTTGGGTTCTAAAAATTGACTAAAACCCGAAATCATAGTGTCATCAACACTAATCGTACTAATAAAACCGAATAATAAAGGGAAATTTTTATTAAATTTCAATATTTGAAACCTTAAGTTTTATTATAGTTTATTCATGATCATTACCAAAAACTATTATTATTACTTATACATAAACTTACCCTTAGAGACATTCCTAGACATATCCTTATAAATATATCTAAAGATATCACAAAAGTTTTCACATCCTAGTTTCCAAAGGTTGACTAAACCTTTTCTTTGGTACCAAATATAATAACCCAGTCTTTTTATACATGGATATTAAATATTTTTAAATGAATATTCATTAAATTACACAAACACACACCCAAATTCTATATTAGTTTAGTGATTTTAAAAACTTGGAAACATAAACAATTGGTTTATAATACATCTACATCTTCTCCCACCAATTTCTTAATAACTAGAACCCTTTTTGAAATATCATAATTCATACATTTCTTCATATCACGGGGAAAAGAAAATTAATAAAGGGTGATATTCTATTCTTATTAAGGATAAAAAAGGTAGATACATAAGCTTAACATGAACATAAGGGTATGAGAACATAAGAATATCATTTAATGATCATACCCTTCATATTAAATATTTTATGGATGAGTCATGGCATAAAGATTGGAAGTTCATAAGAAATGAATCATAAGGGAGTAAAAATCATAATCCATGAAATAATGATATAGAAATATGACATGAAATTGAAGAAGAAATATAAATATATAAAATGATTTCCATAGTTGTAAAGGCTCACAACCAAGGCTATCTTAGTGGAATGAGTTCACTCCACAATCCATCTTAGTAGTTAAGTTTTACTCCCAAGACCGTCTTATTAGAAAATTTACTTTACAAAATTGGGTTCATATCCTATTTCATCCATGTATATCTCATGAGTTATACATCATTACCCAATGCATTGGAGTGAGATATAGGTCCCACTTGTCAAATAATGAAAACCACGCATATATGTGCCACAAGAACAGAAATCATTCTCCATAAATGTAAAGAAACCATTGAAATAATAAGGAAAATATCATTGAATCATAAACCCAGTAAAACATAAGTAACATTGAATAATGTTATCTTAGAAGGAAAATGGGTTTGAAGGATCATTTGAAATAATTCTTGAGGAAAAAATTCTTTCCATTTTTGAAAATAAAACACTTTTTAAACCATAACATACTTAAAAAATATTATTATTTGAAAATAACCAGGAAAAATTATAAATAAATATTTTAAAACTATTTTAAAAACATAAAAAATCTTTAAAATCTTTTTCCTTTTAAATTATTAAAATATCATTGAAAAAATTTTCTGAATACATTTTTTAGAATACATGGTTTTTGAATAAAAAACATTCATGAATGAAGAGAGAATAAAATTACATGTAACTTAAAATATGATTAATTGAAGTATATTCATGATATAAAATCTAAAATGTCATTATATAAACCTTGTAAAAGACTAATGGTGCATAATACAACATCTGTCTCAAAGAAGGAAAATTGTGACAAAATTACTTTACCGATTTAGTAAATTTTGAACTGTAAACCCCCTGAAAGAGATATAATAAAATGGATTTTGGGATACCCATAAATTCAAGGATAATTATTATATATTATATTAATGTTCATTACATACACCACTCAATATAGATGATTGGTGAATATGGTATAAGTCTCCCAGAAATAAAAGTGAGACTAGAAATCCCCTTACCTTAAGTCTTGACTTCTTTCAAACACATTCAAACCTCATGTATATATAATATCAAATATTATTCTTTATGGATTTATATTACTCATTTATTATCAATTCTAAGTTAAAGTCATGTTTCGGGTAATAACCACTTTGTATTTCGTACTTTTTTACGTGGTACTACTGGTCCTCTTAAATTGATCATGATTTTGTCATATCCAAAATAAAGAAATGATATAAATATCATATATATATATATATATATTAAATAAATATATATTTATGTTGATTCATAAAACTTTGATATAGAAAACAAAATACACCGTTCATGGGGACCGTAGGCCATACGTACGCATAAACGCTGATTTCATTTTCATATAGGATTAAAAGAAAGAAAATTATAAGATATATTATCATTAAAGAATAATTTTTATGTCATATATATTACATATGTTTATTATAACCATCATTAATACATTCCATGTAAATCATGAATGAGTTGTATCTCTTTGCGTGACGGTAGTCCGTCGTACACCTAAACGTCATTATCGTATTCCCGCAAAATGTAAAGCATGAATTTATGTGTGATATAACAATTAAAAAATAATAATAACACCATAAAAATAATATATATCATATATAAACTATAATCCATCATTATTACAAAATTTTAAAGATGGTAATGGAAGAATGGAAGACATCGGTTTGCAAGGCGGTAGTCGGCCGTATACGCGAACGATGATTGCGTATCCCATTTGATGGATGTGTGTGATGTCGTAGGTCATAACCTTAATATAAAAAAATATATGTATATTTAAGATACTTAGGTTATTATATAAACATTAAATTAATAGAATTTAATATGTTTAAGGAATAAATAAGACAAGAACAAACATTGATGAACTTTACATCTTCTTCGGTTATCTCCTTTTTGTTTTGACCAAAGGACTTCTTTGGTTTGCTTTATATCCAAATAAAGACTTATAAGATGAATATTGAGAAGTTTTTAGGATATTTGGATTGGTTTTTTTCAAACAAAATAATTTTTTAAGTGTGTATAAAATATAATAAGTGGTTCCCTTTTATAAGTGAGGGGAGGAGCACTTTTGGAATTTCTCAAAAGATTAATTTATAATAAATTCAATATCCATAAAAATAGATAAAATTACATTTATTATAAGATAAGATATTATAGTGTTGTAATATCATCAACCAATATATTTTATAAAATACTTGGTGCTATTTTAAACTTTATCATTTTGATTAACCCTTAGTTAAGACATTTTAATTTTAACTACGATAACAAAATTTTCAATATTATGAGGATGAAATTTTACATAAAATGTTTAAATAAAATTGTAAATTTAAAAGTAATGATAATTTGGACCACATATCATCCCCTAGTCTTTATTTATTATTTTTATGATTTTTGAGTAATTTAATAAAATATTATTTTCATAAAATATCATTATTATCAATTTTGACACTATTCATTACTTTGACTTTAAGAAATTCAAGACAATAAAATATATTCAAAACTAACCATTTAATAAAACTATAATATTTAATATTCACCTATAAAATTCTTGGATCACTTTAACCAATTAAAATTACATTTCCTTTGATATTTATAATATCATTTAATTGATTTTTTCATCAACTAAATAATTACTACGTCATTATTATGTAATTATTTATGATAATTAATTTTCCAAAAAAATTAAAACTAAAATTCTAGGATGAATTTAAATGTATTAGATATAAAATAAAGATTTATAGTCAAACATATCCCCTATATTACTCAATATTAAAAATACTTCACTTGTTAAAAATAAGAATATGTCAAGTTTGATTTTTCTTTGAATAAAATACTATAAATTTTATAATCTCATGAAAATGTCTATAATGGTAACATAATAGATCCTTTAATGATTATTTATGGAAAATAATTTTCCAATAAAACTGGGGACGATTTTAGTTCTATTTTATAATATTTATAACATTTTTACACCCAATTACCTGATTTACCCTTAACTGTGGTTATAAAAATTACTAAGTTTACTGTTCACACTGTACAAAAATAAAATGGATATATTTACTAAATTTTTACCTTATTATTTTAAATATGTAATAATTTTTTATAAATTCAAATCAAATAAGTGGCTAAAATTTATTAAAAATTAATCCTGTTGATGGGGCGAGAAAGCGGGAAAATGTTCAATAGTTCCCTAAGTTTTTATATATAAATCCCATATCAAAATGATTCCAAAAACATAAATTGGATTAATGGATATATTAATTAAATATTTTGACTTTAAAACCAATATAAAATATAATTTAAAATTTAAAATTATTTATATGAAAAGGAAGTTTTCAATTAAAATCAAGTATTTTTCACTATTCGTAAAAAAATGAATATTCTCGAAAAATACCAAAAATTCACCCAAAGATAAATTTTATATCTCTATATAAAAAAATAATTTTATTTTCAAATATAAAATTTATTAAGGTGTCAAAATTGTGTTTTAAAACAAGTTTTTTTCACCAAAAGGTAGCACAAGCACTTTTTTAAAAAATAAAACCTTTTTATGAATAAAATTTGATTTATTCTTATCATATACCCATAAACCATACTGTATGAATTAATAAATATTTAATTTAAAATATAAAATATACATTTTATTAATATCATTCACTAATAATGACTAATTTAATTTACTAATATATAAATCCTTTGCGGGAATAGAAAAAGTTTTGTATAAAAACACATTATTTTCAATTCATTTTTATCTTCATTTATAATTAATTTGTCCCCAAAGAATTAATTTTATAAACTTGTGTAATCCATATTTTAATAATTATGTTAATAATATTCATTCCCACAATTCCAATAGGTTGGTGATAATAATCAAAATAAATAATATATTATTGTTGGGTAAAACTCATTCCTGTGTGTCACAAAATCTATTAAAGGAAATCATTTTTGGGTATTACAAAAGAAAAAATTAGTATTTCATGTACCAAAATAAAATCCTTATGTTTCATGTAGTGAAATATTTTCTATAAAGGAATCTTGAATTGGTGTAGCATGCAACACAATCCATCAAATTGTTTTAATTTATTTTAAAAAACAATTCATAAAAACCCAGGTTGCTATAATATCATTTAAATTTAGGGGGATAATATTTAGAATCCTTCATCAAATATTCTATGTAATTTCCATATAAATTAGTGAAAATAATCAAGATATTTATTTAGATAATTGAGTTCAAAATGTCTAACATCTAGGGTCATAATTGGTATGAGCTGAATCTTCAAACTAAAACATTCCCATTCTGCAATCAATCTCAACACTCATTTTGGAATAATCATAGAGAATGTTGTTTTTTGTGTCACATATAAATTATACCATGATTTATTCTTTTCATAATCACATTATTTCTCATTATTATTATGGATTAGAGTGCTAGGATTGGGTCTTATTTTCTTGTTCTTGGAGCGGATGAAACAAGGTTTCATCGAATGCAGGATTCAATGAAGTATGACATGATCATAAGAAGTTTGGAATCATTATACATAGACTTGGAGTGACTTAAATCTTATTTCTTACTTTTGTCTCTATGAAACATACTAGAAACCTATATATATCTGGATTCAATAAAACTTTGTGGTCTCTATGCAACACCCCAACCCTAGAATCCCTACTCTAGTGTCTTAATTTATTACATTGGAATATATACTATCTTCAAATTCCAAAGGACTAAATAGTTCTGCAGTTTTGGAAAACCGGATTACATACATGATACCCATATCATATTGAGAAAACAAAAATAAAGCACAATGAAAATAAAACCTCAACATACTTGAAACTCATTCAAAGGATTCGTCTTTATAATATGGGTAAAGGAAACAAAAATAAGGGGTGAGATCAAATGCTCAGTAAGTTTTAAGTAAAATGGAAGCAATAATGAATCAATGGGCATAATCAACAAGTCAAAGAATATAACTGAACACACATTCTATTTAATTAATAAAATGAGAATGAAATGCATCCATAAAAAATTTCATCAGAAAAATGTCATGGATAATAAAAATAAGACCTTAATTCTCAATAAAGGAAATGATAAATTATTATCTGCCATGTTTCTGGGGTACATGATACCTTTACCGTCAATACATTTCCCAAAACTTTTTAACATATCGGGTAGAAAACCATCCGATTTATCCAATTAATTCATCTCATGAGACTAATTATGCATCGAGGGGATTACTTTAAATAGCACCCAACCTCTTTTATACAAGTCTAAATCATTCTTCATATATCGAAAGATCAATTTGAAACAAGTATATTATATTATCAAAATGTCCCATACCAATTTGATATATTTCAATTATAGGCCACATGAAGGAATAACATTTAAAAAATTATAAAACACCACAATGAATGAATAAATCATAATATTAAATCTCAAAGGTATTTTAGATACCCCATATGGAATTGAATTAGTGTATAATAATAAATATGTGTCAATGTAAATTAAGATAGAATCCCTTACCACTTTTTAATCAATTGAGTCGTATGCACCAAAAAAAATATATTTATCAAATTAAAAATTGAATAACATGAAGATAATTAGATTCATGATGGGATATATTAAATTTCAGTATACATACACCACACACAATAAATAAGTTGTTAATAAGGCATATATCTCATAGAAGTTAAAGTGTGATGAGAAAACCATTACTTCACACTTCTCTTTTGTGTAGAATTATTTAACCTCATGTATAATGGTTTAAATAATTTTATTAACTCATTAAAGAACTATATTCATATTTATAATACCTTATGTCATGATTTTATAACATCTATTTACCCATTAATTAATAATATTTCATTATTTTCATTGTTTCAGGTGTGTTCCTTTCATGGTTTCAGGATCGGTTAATTTGTGTAAAATTACGGAGGTTCTTGTAAAATTAGATTAAAAATATATAAGTTAAATAAAATAGTATTAATAAAATTCCATAATTATAAATTTTTTTATATATAATTTTTTTCTAACATTAGTACGATTCATTAGATAAAATGTCAATGATAAAAGTTTAGTTTATTTTTTTGGTTTTTCCGAACACGACGAAAAGGATTTATTTTATTTACTATTATGAGTATATATTATTTCCAGAATATGTAATAGGTTATTATATAACTATTAAAAACTTATTTTTCCAAAATAAGAGTTTTATGACCATCCATGAAGGTGATAATGGAAAAAGAACAAAAACATTATTTATAGAGGTGATTAACCATCATAACCTGAAAGATAGTTTTGTTTGTTTTAATAAGTGAAGATGATTAATAAAATTGATATGAGATACTATATTAGGTATATAAAATTATAGTATATAAATTATTTTTTTATTTATAATTCATTTATGGATGAATTATATGTTTAAAAATTAGAATAAGAGAAGAAAATGAGAGAGGAGTTTTTAGAAAATTTCCTCTTGAATATAACCTCCTTGAGAGACCTATTGGGGAACTTTGATTTGGTATTTTTGTGTTACCCAAATAAAATTTATATAGGGTAAGGATAATATTTTTTTCATATATTTGAGGAGCTACTAGGCTTTTGAGTCAAAAATGGGGTGGTAGTTATACTTGCAGAGAGCCGGGTTTAAGTGATTAAAATAATGATTATTTTATACTTAAAGTCAACAACATTGAGGTGGAATTAATTTCCTTGAATTTTCCTAGAATTTAGTATCATATAATGTGGTTAGTTTCAATCCAAATATTAATAAACCATTAAATTTTTTAGTTTTAAGGTATTTTAACCTTTACCTTTTCAACTTTAACATGATTCATTTTAACCTATATTGTGGTAAATAATTTTTTTTACCATGGTAAACATTTTATGCCTAAAACTGAAATTGAACTTAAAAACTAATTTTAACCTTATGATTCCAAATATTGAATCTTTTTTACCAAATTCAATTTATAGAATTTGAAAAATTATATTTAAATTTAATCTCGTAGACACAATGAAAAAGCGTGTTTTTAAAGTGAAAAGTTCTAAACTTTTAAATGTTTTAAATATAAAATTTAATAATGAAATTTATTCCAATAACCTAAATTGTGTTTATTTATTTTTTATTAAACTAATTATACTTTAAAAATAATTTAAAATATAATTTAACTATATAAATACATTATATGAAAAATTAGTTTTCAATTAAAATTCAATATTTCTAACTATTCATAAAAAAATGGAACTTCTCAAAAAATAAATAAAAAATTTACCCTAAGATAATTTTGATACCAATATTTCGAAAATGATTTTTATTTTGTTAAATAAAACTTATAAAAGTGTCAAAATTAGTTTTTGAAATAGGTGCGCCATTAAAAGGTGGAAAAACTACCTTCAGAAATATATAGATTTTATGCTTAAAATTGGATTTATTATTATATTAATCATATAAAACATATTGTATGAATTTAAGAACATTTTATTGAATATATTATATATACATTTAATTAATATATTTCACCAACAATGATTAATTCAATTTATTAATATAAAATGGCATTGTGGGCATACAAATATTTTTTTTAATAAAAACACATCCTTTATATTCAATTTGGTTTTTATTTTCATTTCCAATTAATTGGTAATGAATGAATTTATTTTATAGACACGTGTAAACTATATTTTCATAATTTATTTAATCTCATTAATTCTCTCCATTCAAATGGCTAGATGAGAACTATCATAAATAAATAATAATATTTTAATGGTTTGTTTAAGCTTGATGTTCTATGTAATGTAAGCTATCCAAAAGATTGAATTTAAAACGAGACATACCATAAAATCTCGCAGCATTACAATCTATTATTTAAAACTCAATATTCTAATGTTCTTAGTCCAATATGGAATTTAAAATCTTATTGGTTCTACAAATCTTGTGTTTTTTACCCGGTAAGCATAGTCTACAAACTCATATCCATACATGAATATCCCTAGCCTGAATAATAATTTGATTAGTTGTGTATTAATCTTCTTCAGGTGGAATTTTGATGAATAGAAAAAAAATCATAAAGATACTCCTTTTTCATTTATCCAAAATAAAAATATTCTAATACTTGGACCACTTAACCATTAACATTAATCCTGATCTCGACCATCATTAGATTCCTATGTGAAAGACTCTATTCCGATCTGTCCTGGTAGAATTTTCTATTCCAAGTGGAGCTCTATTCAAAAATATCGATTGATTATGTTTAACTTGATAATCTATTCTACACTCTTATCATCGAGCACAGATGATGTCAAAATCCTTGCTTGGTCAGCCTTGATTTCTTCTTTAAGGTCTCATTGACCAATCGTTGAACACCTCATATGAAATTTTCTCTAATGACACAACTAATGTATTTTTTATAAATGAGGCCCCATAAAACCTACAACAGAAAATCTAGTATAGGAAAATGTGTTCAGAAGATTTGGAAAAATGACTCCAAATATCTTCTTCTATTAATTCATCCACAATGTCTTCTCCCAGCATCATTCAGACTTCAAGCTTCATTGATGGTTTAAGCTTGTTCAAAATGATTTGATCAATCATTGAAGCTCCTTCTATCAACCTCTCCATATTTAATCTCCACCAATAATCACAGGCGTGTAATTTATGTATAGTTTAAGATCTATAAATTATTATTTTTTACATCAATAAACATCCCATATTTATCATCGAGGTTGGGTTGCAGTTGAGGGTGTCAAAAACTGTGTTTTATGTGTAATATAGTAGTGAGGTGAGGTCACTTGGTTCTTTAACATGTATAATGCATGTAAACTAATTTCTATTCAAACCCAGTTGCTTTCATACGAGAGAACATGCAAGTCACAAAGGATGAACTTAGCTACTCCTCCAGGTATGTGAGGGATTGGTTTTCATAATCAATGGAGTTGAATTTTTAGGATTGTTAAAGGTAAGATTTGATGTGGAACGATTGATTCAAATGAGGCTTTTGTTTAGTTAGAGAATAAGTCGTCTTATAGTCACGTGAAGACTCCTCTTGAGGTAGGTCGATCAAGAAAGGTAGATTCAAATTTAGAAGAATGACTCATTGATTCTTCCCCGATTGGTTGAAAGTGGCCATGCAGTCTGTTGGAATGCTATTCATGTGGTAGGTTGATGAAATGGACACACAATTAGTTAAATTTTATCATGTGGTAGAATCAATTAAATGGTCAGTTGAGTGACCAAGAGCTAATATTATGATCAGTTGATGGGTAGACTTTATATAGTTATTTAGAGATTCTCCTTATGGTAGGTTCATTAACTATGCTTACTTTATGTAGTTGATCATGGGGATCTCATATGGTCATCTGGAATATTCAACCTATGGTCACATGACATGGTTGACCGCGACATAGCACTTTGTTATTTTTTTCTCTTCAACCTGTTCATTTGAAAATCTAGACCCATTCTAATTTTTTTTCTGAGTTTAATAAAAAATGAATAAAAAAATTGAAAATAAAAAATTTTACACTAGAATTATATATTTATAAATTATAATCCATGGAGTTAAATAAATTCAAAATGAAAAAAATATTGCAAATCCTTATTCGATTGATTTTATAATTAATTTATAGATGTTCCAAAAGTTACAAAAATCACTAAATTAACCTAGTTTTGTTTAATTTGTTAGGTAATTACCAATGAAATAATAATTTTTTTTTGAATTTCTGACCTTTGATCACTTCCCGAAACATGAACTATTACACTCTTTGGAAATATAAATAATTCCATTATTCAAAAAATTAACATAGATATTTTTCCGTCCTAGATTAAAAAATACATACCAGAAATGAAGAGATAAGATATTCTACTATTTCATGAAAATTTAATTCCTTCTATGTGACTTTCACTCACTTCCAAAATCCAGTTCATGTTCTAGTTCTAGTTCCAATTGTGAAACTAATAGATTTAGTTAGAGTTAAAATTTTAATAAGTGGAACTTCTATTCATCCCTCATTCATAATCTTCCTAAACCATGTTTCTTTTCAAACTTCCTTAATACTTCCTAAATGAAATTTTTATAATTTAATTTCCAATTATTTATATAGGGTCAATATTCCCCCCACCTAAATGAATTCATTTTTTTCTATTAGATACTTTTTAAATTATTCATATCCAGGATTATAAAAATCATTGTACAAAGCACTTATTGAATATTAAAAAATGACATTTATTTATTCACACACCCAGTTCCTAATATCTTAGAGATTCATTATTGGATCCCAATTAACTATTTTACTATAGTTTCAAGGGGATTATATGAATTTATTCTTTTAAGTCTCCCTATGGTGTTATTTAAATAGTAAATTTAGGTTACTCAGGATCAAGTTAAAAATTCCAGTGACCATATGTTATAATTTTTATTCCTCAAATATAGTTTCTATCAAACTTCTTTTCCCAGTTTTCAAATTGAACTTCCATAAAAATAGAGGTTTAATTCACTTAAAAATCATTCAATTGTAACAATTTCAAAATCAATGAAATCCATTATAACTAGATGCAATCATCCATCAAACAAGAAAAATTTGAAGCTCGATTTTTTGAGCCCAAACCCACACTAAAAATAAAAATATAAAATAAAATAGAATACAAATTATTTATATTTAAAAATTAAAAAAAAATTAAAAACAATCTTAAGTATATTTGAATACCTTTCCCACACTTTTCTAAGACACTACTCTGAATAATTTTCATCATGAAATTATTTAATGAAAGGTATATTAACAACTTTGAGTGTGAAAAATGATAAGGATATAAATAACCTAGTTTTCACTATCTGTTTTCTAGAGTTTAGATCACCATTGGTTACTTTGTAAATGGATTAAGCTATCCTCCTTGGTGTTTTCCACTTGAAAACATAACGGAAAAAAGAAACATAAACATGCTAAAATTTATTAAAAACTATGAAAATAGATAAAGAATAAGAGAAATAGAGTCTTGGGGTGTACCTCACAAGAGGGGATATATTTAGTTTTCCCACAAATAGACAATCCATGATTATCCCTAGTCTATTAGAGGATGAGGTTTGTGTGACACAAACCACCACATCCTCTTCCTTCCAAAGTTGTTTAGTTGTTCTTCTTCTTGGTGGTTTCATTTGGTCGAGTGCATCGTATCCACCCCTTGATCAATATGGTGTAGTGAGTAAAGTGGTAGTAGAATGATGATGTTTGGGGTCCTCAGCTATAGATTTTATGTATTCCTCTTCATCTAATGGATTCTTAGATTGTGTTTCTTCATAATATTTTTCAAAGGGAGAGTCGGTAAACATTTCAAACTAAATAAAATAAAAACAAGTTGAGTTTGAGACAATATTATCCCCTTTATATGTTGTGGTTTTCACTTGTTATTCTCATGAGAAATCACCAGGAACTCCTTTTATACTATTCCTTCCTTATTAAAATCATTTTTGTGTTCTTTTTGGAGTAGTTTCTTCACCACAGGCCCTAGATATTTTTCTTCATCAAATATATTCTGGGTGGATTCATATTCAATATCCAAGGTTGGTTATATCAACTTTCCTTCACGTTTTTTGATCTTCATATCATTATATGTAATGACCCAAATGTTATAAATGATTTTTTCCTAAATTAATAGGTTCCATATTTTATTCTATAGTACTATACACATACAACACATAGAAAAACCAAAAATTTATTTCAATAATGTAGATTATTAAATTTATCAATAACTAAACCCATAAAAATTCTAAATATTATAACAAGGAAAAAAATAGAGTATAAGAAAAATTGAATTAGAAAATTTGGATAATCATGATTTTTAAAAATCATCACTCTCATAGACAACACTATAGAAAAGATACATAATATTTGTAAACCAATCGATATTTTAGAAAATGAAAATATAGAATATTGGGTGGAATTATAGTAAATTATGTATTAAGGAATGAAAATTTATTTATATGAGGTAATATGACCATTGTATTATTAATGTGGCTATCATAATAGTAACATGACTGTTGGGAATAACAACTTCACTATTAAGAAAAGTAATATGACTGTTCCAATAGTAATTTTACTTCAAAATAATAAAATATAATAAAAATGATATTTATCATGATTAATTTAAGAAAATATAAATATTTTAATGCCATAAAATAAATACAAATAATTAAACTCAAAGAAATTATAATCACTTTTTTTTATAAATTGTATTTTAATGTATTTTATAAAAATCATAACTTTTATGTTAATAATTAAAAGAAAAAATATTAGAAAATTATTTTAATAAAATGAATATAATTTTTAAAAAGAGTACGTCTAAATTTCCAAAGGGTTAATTTTTTATAAATTTTCGAGAAACTTCTATTTTTATGTCAATAGTAAAAATATAGCTTTTTCAAATGCCACATGTTTCAAGACTGAATAATGATGTAATAATGAATTAATAAATATTAAATTAGTTATCACAGCCCAAGATAAATTTAATAAGATAAATGGGTCGTTTTAAAAAATAAACATAATTTACAAACCAAAAAATTAACTTCTAATGTATAAAAGTCTAAAGTTTCCCATAATATATAAGTTTTTTTTCTTTTTTATGCATTCCATTTGATTTATGTAATAAATTAGAATTATAAAGTGATTAAAAGTTCAAAAATAATGTTATTTATTTTTGAAATATATAACATAATGTTAAAAGTGTTACTATTGAAAGGATTACATTGAATATTATAATATTTTCAATATTTTATCCTAAAATACCCTTATCCTCAAGTATATATAACCCCTCACCCATCCATTGGAAAACCACATACCTTAAACTTACCAATGAAAATATATACCTATATTCTCTCTCTAAATCAACTTATCATCCTTAGGTGTGTTTTAGAGAAATCAAAATCAAATATTTCAGGAGTTTCAGTGTTGTAGATAAGAAGCAACACCAAGAAGAGGGTCAGTTGTCACCAAATTTTTTCCTCAATTTTCTCTTCTCTTCCACCTTTTCTCTATTTATTTCAAATAAAAATATTCTAAGATCAATTTATCAGCATGATAAAATTATACTAATGATTTTAACCTACTATAATGACTATATTTACGATATATTTATATGTCACGCTTCTTTTTTCTTTTCTTTTGACAATGTCCCGTCAATGGTCGGTTAACTATCCATGAAGAAATTGTCATCTATCTTCTTATAAAAACATTCATGCATATATTTAATGAATTATAAATAATATATAAATATATAATTATGTATATTTAATGTTTCTGGAATTAAATTTTCTTATGTATAAATGTCCTTGAACAATAATAGAGAAATTAAAACAATTTGAGATATATTAAGTAAAATATGATATGAATATGTTTCACATTTAAAAATGGAAATTAATAAATATAATATAATTATTATAATTAATAAATAGTGAAAAATTTAATATAATTTACTTATTTATCCAAGTTTTAATAAATCAATTTTTTTTATAAGAGGCGGAAAAGCGATGAAATAAATCAAGATATAAGGTAAAAGTACTATCAAACCTAACTCTATATTTTGGGTTTTCTCCTATTTTACATTTATTTAAATCTATAAATTCATTTAATATCATTAAAATTTCCTTTCAATACCCCTCAACTTTTCATAAGGATATACATTTTCCTTGTTTATCAAAATGTTTTCTAATCCAATTACAAATACTTTTCAAAAAAGGACTTATTTTTTGAAAAACATCTCTTGAATCCTATTTAGTGGTTTCCTCTTCAATTAAAAACAATATTTTATTCCAAAATATTACTTAGATTATTCATTTTTGAACCCCAAATGATATTCATGAATGTATACTTTATTAAACCTTTTTGAAACTATTTCTTTCCATGGGTTTACTTCATGACTACAATTGTTACAAGATCTATTCCTATGTCACATGCATGATTGTGATCATTTTATAATGTTATGGGTTGGATAAAAATTATATATCTCTCTAATGAATTAGTTAATGTTATATATCTCATGATACTATGTATTATGTGTGAACATGATTCTAGTTTTGTTCACAATTTTGATGTTATGATTTATGCATATATGTTGGGTGTGGACATGATGCTGGATTTATTCACCAATTATTCCCTCATTCTTATGTTGATGATCCAATGAAAATGATATGTCGATCATGATTATTCTCACCCATGTACTATTGATTCATGTCTACCATTCCTTATATATTACCCCTCCTATAATGGTTCAGACCTATCTCATCCATTCCTTGCTGAAACCTAGTGTTTAAGGGGTTCTGAGAGGTCAAGGTGACTTATACCCAACAATTTTCCAAATATACAAACTCTTTCATGAAACGATGTCACATTTACTTTTCCAAAATTCAGAACATTAACTGAAAATGGTGTCATAGAAACGGTGTCACAGAAACGGTGTCATAGAAATGGTGTGTGAGAGATGGTTTCAGAGAAATAGTGTCACATAAATGGTTTCACTGAAACAGTGTCATAGGTACAGTGTCACAAAAACGATGTCACAGAAATGGTGTCACAAAAATGGTGTCACATAAACAGTGTCATAGAAATAGTGTCACAGAAATGGTGTCACAGAAACAGTGTCACGGTTTTTGTCTCACAGTTAATGGCTCACAAATACTGTTTCATATTTCCTTTTCCAAATTTCCATATTTTTCCAAATTCACTGATTTATTTGACGAAAAACACATTAAAAGCCTTGTTATAAGGGATTTAAGGCTGATTCAAAGCCCATAACTCCTATATTAATTTTTTCAAAGGATCTAGATTCCTTTACTTGGTCAAACCACATGGTTTAATACAATCCTATTTTAATGGAAAATCTAGTGTATCTTAAACTGTTGCTCCGTTAAATCTTCTAAATGGGTGAGATATCTTCCTCCAATGTTCTTCACTATTGTTTCTTGGTACGAGACACTCGAACATTTTCTTCCTTCACCTAGGAGTTGTGCAATAAAACCTTCCTCTTTGGATTGGTTCCCCTTTAAGTTCTTCTTGCTACAAGTGCACCACCTATTTTTGTGCAACCAAGTAGTATCAATCAATTTTCGATTAAGGTATTATCTATTTTTGTTCTTTTGGGTTCATCGCCTTCTATTTCTCCTTGACCTGTAATGGCATGATATCTCTATGTTCATAATAGACTTTTCTTAGGTGTTGGCTAGTGTGGTGGTGTCTCTGCATCCTTGGGTGAATGAAGTCCTCCAAGAGAGGTGATCGTGATCTATTTTGTCAATCTGTCCAAAGAGCATTAGAAACCTTTTGAGGTAGGGGATTCGTTGGTTATCTATTCTTTTACGTTCAATTATAGAGTTAGCATGTTTTATCCCACTGGATCATAATAGAATTTACATAATAAATATTTAAACCAGATAAATAATTTGGTATCAATCATATGTAATTTCCTATCTTTTTTCTAGATAGTGTGATATCTATGATTTTCTTATTAGCATGTATTTCTTGATGAAATTGGTAAATAAATTAAATATGGAATTAATTGATAATTATTTGATTATAGATATAGAGTAATTTAGGTGAATCTAGTTGTTATTATTGTAATTTTATGTTAATCAAATTGATGCAGTAACCATGTTTAATTAATTTGTGATAACTATTAAAGCTTTCTATTGAGGTTTCCCATTATTGGAACCTACTATTAATGAACCAGTTAATTCAAGATGGATTAAAGAACTGGTTTTTTGATAAAAGATACTTCCTCATATGGTTCTGAGTTACCCTCTTTCTTTTTTAAGAGCCAAGTGCACAGTTGATTTGATGTTTGTTTTCCTGCTGCTTGTGTTGTGATGTGAGCCTGGATGGCTGTTGTGATATGTGGGGGCTGGGAGGTCCATTGGTTATTGTAGCAGTTGACACCTAGTGTGTCGAGATGCATTGTTTTATGCATGTGGGTGTCAGGGAGGACACCATAGATTATGAAACGGGTTGGATGCGAATTTTTGGATGCTTGATGAATCTTGTTGGTTGTTTATCTACTTTACTTTCCCCACTACTCAAGGTAGCATGTCTTGCTTACCCTCCTTACAAAAGGGAAAAATCCATGTGGGGTATGCTATGTGCTTTCCATTTTTAACTTCTCGATGGAGGATGGGTATAAACTCTTTCTATAGGTGGAAAAGACTTGATGGGTAGTTCATGCACTCACTGAGTTGAGTCCCCTTATGTTTAGTATCATAAAATGTTTTTTGTAGAATGCCTCAGAATATAGTAAAGTAATAATGTTGTTAATAAATTATTGAATAAATAATGTTATCCTAGGGTGTTGGAGCTTGCTGGGATGCAATGTTGAGGTTGAAATTTAAAGGAATGGTGGACTTTGGGTGTGATGCTAATGAAATATAATGTGGAATTGTTAATGGATAATTAATGTTTAAAGAATTAATTAATATAAAGTGAAACTAATAAAAAGTAAATGAAGTAATGTAATAAACCTCTTTAATTGGTTGTGTGCTTATATGATACCTAGTCTTAGTAGTGGCAGTTGGGAGTCCAAGAGATGTTAGCTGCAGTTGAGTCTAAGACTATGTTATTCCCATAGTGTGGTTGTAAGCTATATTGTATTCTATACTTTTTTTTGTTTCTATACCCTAATCGACCTCGTTATTTAGGTAAAATGACACCCTGGGGATTTTGATCCCTAAGGGGGGTGTTTTCCCCAAATTTATGACGAGCGGATAAAAGACTGACTACCCCCTTTGGCCCTGCTCTCTTCTCTTGGTAGTTACTTTTTCTGGTAGGCATAGTGGTTAGTTTTCCCAATATATCTATATAGAGGGCTGTAATGTCTTGTGGTTATTCAAACACATATATTCTGGATATTGTTTCCTATGTACTACTATAGGTGTAACTTGTATTGGTTGTTATGGATTGAGGATCCCTACTTAGTGTATGAGTGATAATGGCTTGAGGTTTAATACCCGACATATGATACACATTATGTGAGCTCTTGTGGCTCCTAGAAACTAACTGGTTAGTTTGGTTATGTGGAAGTAGTGGTTATACTGCATGAGGTTCATATTGTGGTGCTTCGCCCAGGTGTCTACGGTTAAGCCTTTTTTTGGATTGAGATGCTTAGGACGTGCGATGTGGGGGTAAAGTGGAAAACCAGTGGGGATGTGGTAATAGTGTACCCTTGATATTATTTATTATTTTATATAATCTTGTATGCGATACTTGGTGTGACTATCCATGGTGAGGTTGGGAACTTAGTATACCTATTTAGGTGATGAGTTAGTTTCACTTGTTGTTCACTATGATTTAGCATGCTTTCTTTAATTTTAATGAGAGGATCCAGGGAGGATCCTACTAAGTATACTATTATTCTAACCCTACTTATATATAAACTGTTTTCAGGTCACTTAGAGTAGGTTGGAGATCAAACTGGTTAATACGAGCTTGGGGTTGCAGGATCTGTTCGGGCTTCGTGGTTGTTGCTGTTGTTTTTAATTTCCTTTGGTACTTGCAGTGTTTCCATTCAGTTATAGCAGTTTTCATGAAATTACATATGTGTAATTGGGTTCTCTTTTATGTTGCAATATGAGTTGATGTTGGTTGGTGTTTGTCTTATATCACTATTTTCATTTGTTCTATTAAAGGTTAATGACTCCCATTTGTGTGTTTACTATACCCTCAGTGCTAGTATCCAACCTGAGGCCTGTTGGAGGCGGGACTCAGGGGTCACTATATCACTTCTCACATTGTCAGCCTAGGAGGGGTACACCTTGTGGGGAGGCAGTCATGACAGAGTGGTATCAGAGGTATGGTTGAGGTATAGGATGGAGTTCGGTGTTAATAATATGTGAGGTTTCATGGGTTGGTAGGGAAATTGTGTCAGTCATGTTTAGAAAGTGATGTAAACACTAGAGACCAGATGAGATATAGGCATTTTGGGCCCTCTATGATCTGATGCATGGACCTTTAAGTTTGCATTGGCTACTAAACGAGGTGATTCTAGTTGCAAGGTAAAGACCTAGGAAATGAACATGCATCAATATTCTTTATGCCTATGCTTGAATGGGTAGACATTGTGATCGGTTAACCTAAAATGAATAAAAGAAAAAAATTAATTAATTAATGTTGAGTCTTCCATATTATAGGTTTAAGAGATTTAACTGTTTGTTATTTTGTAGGTATGGCTCCAGGTCGACTTCCTCATCTGGTTTGTGTAGAAGATGTTAAGAAGGCAATGCCAGCAGATCGCCATAGGGTAGAGGTTGATGGAAACGACACTTAGAGGAGGACACTCTTGGAGTTTCATCGTCATAGTATACAAAAGTATTAGAGCTCCATTTCAGATATAGTCATGGAAGACTGGTTGTAAGAGGTTGAGATAGCCTTAAGTTTGATCCATGATTGGAAGGAGAACTGGGTGTCTTTGGTTGTGACGATTCTACGTGGAGTAGCGAGGAAGTGGTGTTCTTGTTCCTCGAGGAATGCGAGGTGTTGGATATCTCATGGGAGTAGTTTTGAGAAAAGTTCAAATTCATGTTTCTTTCTTTGACCATGAAGGCATTCTGTCACCATGAGCTTCTTACCCTTTGACAGGGTATCTCCTGTGTGAGAGTATGGAATCCATTTTAGGAACCTTTTATGATATGCTTTGGACCTATTGCCGGATGAAGAGGCCAGAGCAAGGCATTTTGAGGAGGCTTTGCATCCAGAGATCCAGCCCCAGGTCAAACCATTTATGATGAATACATATCTTGAAGTGCTAGAAATGGTAGAGGTCATCAGGAGGAATTAGCTAGAACCAAATAATCATGATAGGGGAGTTTTAATGATTCATTATGAAGCAGAGCTGTGGCCTGGGGTTCCCGGGTTACAAGGAAGAAGAGTTTTCGTTCGTCCAGGGTAAGTCCCAGCCCTCAGCATCTCGTTCCACTGGGGGCGGCGGATCTCAGGCCTATTCCAAGGGATCATGAGATTTTTTTTTCTTGTGGAGGATGAGTTCATCAACAATGATAGTGCCCAACCTTTTAGAGTATTCATCTTACACTAGGTGATCCCCTCCAGGTTCCTCCATTGAGGAAGTTCTAGCCGAGGCAGTAATATTTGGTTGCACTAGAATTGGATTAGTAGAGAGTTGATGGGGTAGGCAGAGGACTGCCCTGTGATGATCTCCATCCCTAGAGAGTAGAGCATGACCATGGTGGTGGTTTTCATCAGGTTCATAGAGGCAGTGGAAGAGGTTGTGTTCAGCTTCATGCTTTAGTGTTTCCAACTCCAGGTGATCCAGACATCGTTCAAGGTACCCTTTGCTTGTTTTCTACTTGGGTGTATTCCTTATTTGATTCAGGTTTGACACACTCCTTTATATCACCGACTCTTTTCCATGATTTGAGACTTGAGGTAGAAAGGATTCCAGTGCCCTTGGCATTGACTACGCCTGTTGGAGGTCAAGCTTACTTGTTTGAAATATTTAGGGATTGTGATCTAGTGATGGGGCATCACCGAACTTTGGGAGATTTCCTTTGTTTACGGATACAACCATATGATTTCATCCTTGGCATGGATTTGTTATATTTTGTGCAGGCTATCGTGGATTGCTTCAAGAGGCAGGTGGTGTTATTCGATGTTGATGGAGATTCAATATTGGTTGTTGGCATGCGAGACCCTTAGATGGGTTAGAGGTGTGTTCTATACTTATCATCCTTGATGGATGAGATGATGTTGAGTTCTTTAGAGTTTCAACAATTGGTGTTTCCCAGGGTCATAGAAGAGTACCCTAATGTCTTTCTAGAAGAGGTTGTAGCATTACCCCCTCGACGAGAGATCATGTAACACCCTGACCCCAGTTACCCATAATCAGTGCATTATTACATAACATTGGAATGATACAAGGAATCATGTCCTGAAAAACTGATAAGTTTAGTAGCCTTGTAAGTACAAGATACATACATAAGTTTTACATTACATCATGAAATAAAACAACAACAACATTGTGTCCCATTTTAACACTCTTATATCCCTTAGCCTATTTTTGCAGGTTAATCGTAATATACTTCTTTGCATCTTGGAAAAAATAAAACATAAGAAAGAGGTGAGCTCAGATGCTCAGTAAGGATAACAATATAGCATAAACTATCATAAATAAGAATAAACATTTAAGGCAATGTATAAGACTAAAACACAAGACTTTTAAACTTAAAATTCAGCATAATATGGCAAAGATAAATCAAATAATTCCATTTAATTATTCACATGGATATTATACTAGTCAAATAATCACATGTAATATCAATATCCAATTTCATAATGATGGAATGCATAATTCCAGACATCATAACCACATTGTCAAGGCCTCGTGCCAAGACTATAAATAGGATTTTGTCAAGGCCTTGTTCCAAAAAACTAGTTTGTCTCATGAGACCTACCGATGCATCGAGGAGCTATAGTAGGCTCCACCCATCACTTAATAAGTCCAATTCATTCCTCATATGAAAAATTTGAAACATAATCTAAACATTCATATTAAAACTAGCATAATAAATGTCAATATTTTAACCAAAAACCATGAATGGTATAAAAATAGCACATACAAAGTCAAACAAAACTCATTAAATACAATATGAAAGATTTTATTATAATAAATTAACCTCAATTAATAATAATGAAGTATATTGACATAGATTAAAATAATCATCAAAACTATTTGAGAGAAATATCTCTCTTTTTCTTGAAAACATTTAAAATTATCACTATTTATCATGAAGTTGTTTAAAATATATTTTTGATTAAATGTGTACCATACCAATTTGAAAATTTTAAAAGTAATTTTAATTTTAAAACATTAATGTCCATATAAATAAATCCTTAAAACCATTTTTAAAACATGTACATTAATGAGAATGATTTAGAAGAATAAAATTTTAAAACATTTAAAATGATATTTTAGTTAGAGTTTCTAACCAAATGAGAGACACTTGAATACAAATATTTAAGGTAATAAAAACTTTATAATATCATGAGAATAAAGGGATTCATGATATAATATGTCAATGTACAGTATATACACCAAATAAAAGTGAATTGGTGCATAATAACAAAGAAGTCTCAATGAAATGTAAGTTGAGATGAATTCCCTTATAAAGACCATATCCGTAGGTCAAGGATAATTCAATGACATAATTATGTGTGAAAAATATAAAAACACTCAATATTATTGGATATTCAGTGTATATCAATCAGAGGACATTCACACATATTCTTGTAAAAACAACACCAATGAATTGGATGTTTAACTTTATGAATAGAAGTTGAGTTAAAATTACTCTTATCATGTTCATATAGATGACTTTATAATTTATAAATGGAGTGATTATGTGTATAAAATGTATATACACACAAAGGGGATTGGAAATTACAACATAAGTAAATAAATAGTGATTTCACACATAATCTTGGAGGAAAATAATCAATGAAGTTTCCGTAAAACTAAATGAGTGGAAATTGAAATTTGAAATTCCCTTACCGATTTGGTAACTTACGAAACATAAATCCCATGAAATAAGAATCATCCAATGATGATGTAAATTACCATAAATTAAAGTATATTACACAAACAATACAATCATGGGCAGTACATACACCACACAAAAGGTAATAGTGGCAAATATAGCCTGAATCTCACGGGAATACAAGTGAGATGAAAACCCCTTACCATGTTGTAATAAATCAAGTCGTAAGACCAAAAGTTAATAACCACCATATGAATCACATAATTACATGAATATAAATAGAATCATGATAATATATATCATGTGGCAGTACACAATACACCACAAGCAATAAATAAGTGGTGAACAACGGAAATCTCCGGAAATTAAAAGTGAGATAAGAAACCCCTTACCTAGTATTTTTCCTTAGTATGGGGTAGGTTAAACTCCTGTATAATGGTGAAATAATTGTTATTAAATTATAAAAGAACTAAATACATAAATATGATATCATATAAGATCTTCTAATATTTATTTGTTAATGATATTTCCGTAGTATCATTGTTTTGTTTGTTAACTAATTTGTTTTCCTTTATATGTTTTGTTACATTAGTCATGTTTGTTATGTATAAGATTTATTTGATTCATATCTAGAATGATATTAAGTTCTTAAAAATTATTTTTAATCATCAAATTAAAATTATTCTTGAATGATTATGATGGGGAATGAATATCATCACGTTCATGGAGACAGTAATCCTTACGTACGCCCGAGTGACAATATCATTATATTGATAGTGAAATAGTATGTAATTGGATGGTATATTATATATAAATTATCATTATAATGTTATATTTATTATTTAAATTAGTTATACTCATTATTATACCCATCCAAACAATGAAGTGTTTGAATAACAAACTACACCACGACGTGGAGACGGTAAGCCGTACGTATGCACCGGTGGTGACTTTGTCATTTATAGGATGGATAGAATAAAGAATATGGTTGTACCATATTTATAATAATATCAAATTATGTATAAGGTTCTGGAGTTATTATTTTGGTATGGAAACAACAAAGAAAGAGTAAGTGGAAGAGGAAAAATACTTGAAAGAGGGTGATGAAATTATTACCTCTTCTTTGGGTATTTCATTTTGAGTTGATCAAAAGGGATCATTAGGTTTTATTTATGATCAAAGAAAGGACTCTAGGTTGAAGTTAGTATTGTTGAGAGGATATTTGGGCAGGTTTTGGCTAAGCCAAATGGCTTTAGAGGTGTGATTTTTAGAGATAGGAAAGTACCCTTTTATAAGAGAGGTGAGGGTCACTTTAGGAAACACTACTGGAAAAACGACCTATACACACAGTTCAAAACCGTGGGTATAGCCCCCAAAACCGTGGGTATAGCCTATACCCATGGTTTTGGGAACCATGGGATGGAGAGGCGTCGGTATAGGGGTCTCAGCCTATACCCACGGTTTTGGAGAACCGTGGGTATAGGTGAGTCAAATGTGGCACACCGCACGTTCTAGCATGGAACACAACAAACCCCACGGTTTTCAAACCATGGGGTATTTAAATTCAAAAATAACGCACCTAGGGGGTTTTGAAACCGCACCTCCCACTACGCCGTGCACCCATGCCACCCCATCGCACCAACGAAGCTGTAATTTTTATTTCTTATATTTACATATATCTGCTCATATATATTAATATAATCAACGTCGCATATTCAAAAAACGCAGCCACAGGGTTTCGAACCCGCACCACCGGCTGCGCCTCACGCCCGTCCCCAGGACGGACCAACCGAGCTGTTATTTTAATTTTTTATAAATACATATATCTGCATATATATATTAATATAAGCGGTATTTAAATTCAAAATTCGCGGCCACGGGGATTCGAACTGTCGTCTCACAGTACAACTCAACGCCGCTATTCATTACAGTACCAACCGAGCTAACTGTTTTATTTTATATATAGACATTCATATGCCTATATATATTAATATTATCCATGAAAAAATGTCTTCCCGCCAATTTTTTTTCATGTCCTGCCTAATGTTTTTCCCCGCCATAACGTGGAAAAGCTATACCCACGGTTCTGGAGAACCATGGGTATAGGTCTTCAAAAAAAAAATCAAAATACCTACGGTTTTGAAGAACCGTCTGTATAGGTCTTTGGAAAATACCATATACCCACGGTTTTCTCCAAAACCGTGGTTATAGGTCTTAAAAGAAAACAATACCCACGGTTTTTGGCACAACCGTGGGTATAGGTGGCCTATACCCACGGTTTTGGAAAACCGTGGGTATAGGTTCACATACTATCCCTATACCCACAGTTTTGAAAACCGTGGTTATAGGGGTACCCTATACCCACAGTTTTTTGCAAAACTGTGGGTATAGACCTATTTTCCAGTAGTGAAAACCTTGAAATATTATTTTATAATAAAATAAATTTCAGTTTTTAATGGATCAAAAATAATTTATTTCGAGACTAAGGTAGGTATGGGTTTAAAACGTCTCAAACAATAGGTTTTTGATAGGTTTAGATCACCATATTGACCTTATCCTTTAGATTTAACTCTTAGTTAAATAGTTTAACTTTTACCATATATTATTGTATTATTATATTATATAGTTAATAATCTTATAATAAAATTCCAAGAGAACCCAAAGTGGTTCACTAATAATATATCTATTATTATATAAGTCCTTTGGCCGATCCTTAGATTTTTTGAACTATTATATCATTTATTAATATAATATTTGTTTTAAAAACTCATTTATGTCAATTTTGACACTATTTAGTATTTTGTTTTTGTTAAAGTCATAACAACATGATTAATTTGAAAAAAAATTCATTCAATCAACCCTAAAATGTCATATTAACCTATAAAATTAGTGGAATTCATCAAAAGTCTAAAATTACATTTATTTGGATATTTATAATATCAATTATTTTAATCATTCATTAATAAGGTAATTACTGCATCATCATTGTGTCATAAATAAAATAAATTATATAATGTATAAAAATTATAAATAAAATACCATTATGTAAGAACTCTTTTTATATTTATAATGAATATTTATAGTAGAATTTATCTTATTTTTAGCCCTATATTAAAAATTATTCAGTTATTAAACTTTGAATTTTACACTTTTAACTCTTCTTTAAATAAAATAATAATAAATGTCCAAATCTAATCCAAGTGGACCAAAAGGATCATATTTTATTCCTAAAGTTAATTTTGGTCTAAATAAACTTATCCAATATACTTAGGACATATTTTAGTGTAATAAGAATATCATTTTTACCTTTAATTACCCTATTTACTTTTAACCGTGGTAAATAAAAGTTAAAAGTTACTATTCGCCAAAAATTATTTTCATCTTATTGACCACATTTTACTTACTGATAGTAACAGTGTCTCTCAAATTTTTTAAATTCAATTCACAGAAGCGGTAAAATTAAGTTTTATGCAATTTTGCAAATGCTCTTAGAAGGTGGGTAAAAGACGGTAAAAAGTTCAATAAAATTTTATATATCTAATATTATTATAAAATGACTACAATGAATTAAATTGAACATATATATTTATTATGTATCTATTTTTACCTAAAATAAATTTAAATAAAATAAATAATTATTTAAATAAAAAGTCGGTTTTATACAATAACGTAGTGTTTTTCACTATTCATCAAAAATTGAATGTTTTCAGAAAAATACCAAAAATTTAAACTAAGCTAATTTTGATATTATGAATTAAGAAATGAAGTCCATTTTGAAAAATAAAATTTATAAAATTTTAAAAATTGGGTATTACTATTCATAATGGCTAGTTTGATTGATCATGGTGTGTTAAAACTCCAAGTTGTATACAAAGTAAGCTACTACATTATTCAAAGGGAAATATACCATAGAAGCTTGGGGTGTTACATTATTCACTCCTTAAATAAATTGAGTCCTCTAAATTTGAAATTGTTCTTCGGAAATTAAAGGTAAAAAAATAGAAAATACCTTTGTGGAAAACCCACCTCAGAAATAGGGTTAATAAATTGTAGTCTTAATAAGAGGGAAAGGGAAATGAAAAATTCACCACCAAATTAGGATTTCGAATAGGAGAACATTGGTTGAAAATATAATTGGAGGAAAAACATAAATATTTATAAGGAGTGATTAAGGTCACAAATCAAAAACAAGTGAATTGAAAATTGAGGGTCTCAAAGCCATAATTCTATGATGAATAACGTAAGGTATTAGGATAAGACATTTTTGGGTTTAAGATCCTTTCCAAAAAATTTAAGAATTAATTTCTTCATTGAATAAGAAAAAAATACATGATATGTAGAGTTCCATCATTTAACTAATTTCTACCAGAAAATCATCTTTCACTCCAAACGACTAGTATTCAAGATGACTTGGTCACACCTGAAGAGATAGAATAAACTTACAGAGAATCACATAATCGACAAAGGATGAACTATATATTTCTCCTATCTTTAGAGATTAACCAAAACCAAAATGGTTAGTATAAGATCAGATGATCCCCAAAAAGGATAATCTTTTAGAGAAATAAATACTAATCCAAATTTCCAAAATTAAACCAGTAATAGAAAAAGTTCAATAAATACCATTCAATAAACAATTTTCCTTAAAATCCATCAATATAATCCAAAATAATATTCAAACCAAAAACTGAGAAAAATTTTATTACATAATCTTTCACATTAAATTATATCTCCAGATAACATCAACTACTCTTAAAGTCACATACTTAAAAGTAATTAACCTAATCACATATTCTCTATGATAGGTTTATAATTTACATAAATAACCTAAATCGCTATTAGTACACAATAAAAAAATAGATAAAAATCCACCATTACTCCTCAAATGAAATCCCATAGTATTCTATTTTCCTTAGGCATATAGTGTTCCCAACATAGTGAATGTCTTCTAAAATAACATTTATCTCTTAATCACCAAATCATGTTCCTATGCTATGGATATCCATTTGATAAACATAAGATCCCAAATAAAATTATTATTGATCAATAAAATCCTTTAACTACAAATAATTTGTCACACTAACCAGGGCCTTCACGTAGTCCAGTGGTATGTGATAAATCCTAGTCACACATTGGTTGTGGGTTCGATTCCCGTAGCTTTGTCCGACGCGACAGGTTGTCACATGGTCTTCATGTTGTCCTTTTTCATAAATTATATTTTATAAAATTCCCAAAATGAGATAAATTCTTCAAAAAAACCATAACATAATTTCACCACAAATGTTATCTCATACCTCATATTTTCATCCCAAAATTTAATAACTTGTAATTTCCTCAAATTCAAGGATCATATAAACCCAAATGGTTATTTATAACTATATCCACAATAGAAAAGATAATTCTTCCTAAAATAGAATTTTCACATAACAAACTGTAGGGTTACACATACAAGAGAAAAGACTTCCAAAGTAATCCCATAAACAAAGAGAACTAACACTTTTAATCATTTCTCTATCCATTTATTTGTATATAGGTTATTCCTTGACCAAGAGGTTATCCTATAGAACAGGGCATTCACTCGGGTAATGCCCAGGTCCCCTAAATTTATGGCAAATGACTATAAATGGATTCTTGGGATCATTTTTATTCTTTTCCATAGTACTCTTAATTTTTCCTCGACAGTTCTTTACTTTATGTCCTTCTTTCCCACACATAAATAATTTATTTGTTCCATTGAGACACTTTACAAGGTGTCTCCTTCCTCATTTTCGGCATGATGGAAATTGAGCTTTCTTTTCTCCATTGTCTCCACTACTAGAGCTCTTATAATTCACTGCCTTTCTCTTCTTCGTTGAGTCTGGGAGTTGGTTAATATATATGTTGTTGATCATATTTTTGGAAAACTGATTTGGTGTGAATAAGATATCATTTAATCCTATCAAAATTCCATTTCGTTTCTCTTTCAACCACAGTTCCCACCTTGTACATCATGTTCAATGTTACTATGAATTCCTTGGAATCCTGCCATTGACTAACACAAGAAAGCATAGTGTGAGTCATGAAATAATTTAGAGAATATCATGAAACCTTATTTTCAATCTATAACACCTTAGGATTTACCAAGGTTATTTATTCTCATATTATATTAGAATCCATAAAATTTGTTTGTAAATAAAATGTGAATTATCCTAAGTATATCCCCTTGGAGTGTCATAACCAAGAGTACAGAAAGGCCCATTTTCGTGTACCAGGATATCCTGGGTCAAGCCCAGAACTCTAAGTCGGAGTTTTCACTCCTAGGTACATCTATGCCAGAGCAGCCTCTACCTGCTCATATCCATACAAGGATGTATTTCTCAGAAAACCCACATAATATTTACATTACCAAAATTTTTGTATGTTCTTCTATACTAATCCTCAATGTCTATCTTAGGTTAGTGTTTTCTAATCATAGTTTTTTCTAAATCCAGCTTCCAAGGTTTGTACTAAACTTCCTCTAATACCAACTGTAATGGCCCAACCCCAGTTACCCAGAATTGGTGCATTATTACATAACATTGGCATGATACAAGGAATCATGTCCCGAAAGACCGATCTGTTTAGTATCCTTGGAAGTACTAGATACATACATAATTTTTACATTACATCATGAAATAAAAAAACAACATTACATCCCCTTTGAACACTCTTATATCCCTTATCCTATTCCTACAGGTTAATTGTAATATACTTCTTTGCATCCTGAAAAAAAAACATAAGAAAGGGGTGAAATCAGATGATCAGTAAGGATAACAATATTGCAGAAACTATCATAAATAAGCATAAACATTTAAGGAAATGTATAATACTAAAACACAAGAATTTTACACTTAAACTTCAACATAATATGGAAAAGATAAATCAAATAATTCCATTTACTTATTCACATGGATATTCTACTAGTAGAATAATCACATGTAATATCAATATCCAATTTCATAATGATGAAATGCATAATGCTAGACATCATAAACATATAATCAATGCCTCGTATAAAGACTACAAATAAGATTTTTTCATGGTCTTATGACAAGACACTAGTTTGTCTCATGATACCTATCGATGCATTTAGGAGCTATAGCAGGATCCATCCGTCACTTACTAAGTCCAATGAATTCCTCATATAAAAAATTTAAACATAATCTAAACATTCGTATTAAAACTAGCATACAAAATGTCAATATTTTAACCACAAACCATTAATGGTATAAAAATAGCACATCCATAGTAAAAAATAACTCATTTTATACAATATAGAAGATATTATTATAATAAATTAACCTCAATTGAGAATAATGAAGGATATTTACATAGATGCAAATAATCATCAAAACTATTTGAGAGAAATATCCCCCTTTTTCTTGAAAACATTTAAAAGTCTCACTATTTATCAAGAAGATGTTTAAAATAGATTTTTGAATCAGAGTATACCATACCAATTTGAAACTTTTAAAATGAATTTTAATTTTAAAACATTAAATTCCATATAAAAAAAATCCTTAAAACCATTTTTAAAACATGGACATTAATGAGAAAGATTTTGAAGAATAAAATTTTAAAACATTTAAAATGATATTTTAGTTAGAGTTTCTAACCAAATTATAGATGCTTTAATATAAATAATTAAGGTAATAAAAACTTTATAATATCATGAGAATAAAGGGATTCATGATATAATATGTCAAAGTACAATATATACACCAAATAAAAGTGAACTGGCACATAACAACAAAGAAGTCTCAATGGAATGTAAGTTGAGATGAATTCCCATATAAAGATCGTATCCTTCGGTTAAGGATAAATAAATGAAATAATTATATGTGACTAATATATATACACTCAATATGATTGGATATTCGGTGTATATCAATTAGAGGAAATTCACACATATTCTTTTAAAAACAACACCAATGACTTGGATGTTTAACTCAATGAATAGAAATTGAGTTAATATTACTCTTATCAAGTTCATATCGACGACTTCAGAATTTATCAATGGAGTGATTATGTGTATCAAAAGTATATCCACACAAAAGGGAGTGTAAATTACTACATATGTAAATAAATAGTTATTTCAAACATAATCTTGGAGTTAAATAATCAATGAAGTTTGCATAAAACCAAATGAGTTGAAATTGAAATTTGATATTCCCTTACTGATTTGGTAACATACGAAACATACACCGTATGAAATAAGGATCATAAAATGATGATGTAAATACCCATAAATTAATGTATATTACATAAACAATACAATCATGGTCAGTACATACACCACACAAAAGGTAATAGTGAAAAAATATAGCATGAATCTCATAGGAATAAAAATGAGATGAAAACCCCTTACCACGTTGTTATCAATCAATTCGTAAGACAAAAAGTTAATAACCACCAAAGGAATCACATAATACCATGAATATAAATAAAATCATGATAATATATATCAAGTGGTTGTACATAATACACCGCATGCAATAAATAAGTGGTGAACAATGAAAATCTCATGAAATAAAAAGTGAGATAAGAAGCCCCTTACCTTGTACTTTTCCTTAGTATAGTGTAGGTTAACCTCCGGTATAATGGTGAAATAATTGTTATTAAATTATTCAAGAACCAAATACATAAATATTATATCATATATGATCTTCTAATATTTCTTTGTTAATGATATTTTAGTAGTATCATTGTTTTGGTTGTTAACTGATTCGTTTTCCTTTATTTGTTTTGTTACGTAAGTCATGTTTGTTTTATATAGGCTATATTTGATTCATATCTAGAATGATATTATGTTATTAAACATTATTTTTAATCATAAAATAAAAATTATTCTTGAATTATTAGGATGGGGAATAAATCTCATCACGTTCGTGGAGACGGTAATCCGTACGTAGGCACGAGCGACAATATCATTATATTGATGGTGAAATCATAAATAATTGGATGGTATATCATTTATAAAGAATAATTATCATGTTATATTTATTATTTATATCACTTATAATCATTATTATACCCATCCAAATAATTAAGTGTTTGAATAAAAAACTACACCACGACGTGGAGACGGTTAGCCGTACGTACGCACATGTGGTGACTTTGTCATTTATAGGATGGATAGAATAAATAATATGGTTGTAGAATATTTATAGTAAAATCACAGTATGTAAAAGGTACTTTGGTTATTATTTTGGTATTAAAACAATAAATAAAGAGGAAGTGAAATATGAACAGAACTTGAAAGAGGGTGGTGAAATTATTACCTCTTTTTCGGGTGTTTCCTTTTGAGTTGATCAAAAGGTCGCTTTAGGTTGACTTTATGATCAAAGTAATGACTCTAGGTAGAAGTTGGGATATTTTTGAGGATATTTGGGCAGGGGTTGGATGATCCAAAATGGTTTTGGAGGTGTGATTTTGAGAGAAGTGGAAGTACCCTTTTATAAGAGAGGTGAGAGTCACTTTAGGAAAACCTTCAAATATTATTTTATAATAAAATCATTTTCGGTTTCTAATGGTTCAAAAATGATTTATTTAGAGGATACGGTAGTTATGGGTCTAAAACCTCCCAACCAATAGGTTTTGGACAAGTTTAGGTCACCATATTAACCTTTTCTTTTATATTTAACTATTAGGTAAATAGTTTAACTTCTACCATGTATTCTTGTATTATTATATTATATGGTTAATAATCTTACTATAAAATGCCAAGAGAATCCAAAGTGGTTAATTGATGATATATATATTATTATATAATTCCTTTGGATGAACCTTAGATTTTTAAGACTATTATATCATTTAGTAATATAGTATTTGTTGTAAAAACTCATTTATGTCAATTTTGACACTATTTAGTATTTTGTTTTTGTTAAAGTATTAACAACATTATTAATTTGAAAAAAAAATTCATTTAATGAAACCTAAAATGTCATATTAACCTAGTATCTTATTGAAATTCATCATGTCTCAAATTACATTTATTTGGATATTTATAATATTAATTATTTTAATCTTTCATTAGTAAGGTAATTACTGAAACATCATTGTGTCATAAATAAATTAAATCATATAATGTCTAAAAATTATAAACAAAATACCATTATGTAGGAAATATTTTTATCTTTATAATGAATATTTATATTCAAATTTATCTTATGTGTGACCCTATATTAAAAATTATGTAGTTATTAAACTTTGAATTTAACACTTTTAACTATTCTTAAAATAAAATAATAATAAATGTCCTAATCTAATATAAGTGGACCAAAAGGATCATATTTTATTATTAAGGTTTATTTTGGTCTAATTAAACTTATCCAATATAATTAGGACATGTGTTAGTGTAATAATAATATCATTTTTACCTTTAATTACACTATTTACTTTTAACCGTGGTAAATAAAAGTTAAAAGTTACTATTCTACAAAAATTATTTTCATCTTATTGAAACAAATTTTACTTACTGATATCAACTGTGTCTCTCAAATTTTTTAAATTCAATTTACAGAAGTGGTAAAATTAAGTTTTATGAAAATTTGCAAATGTTCCAGAAGGTCGGTAAAAGACGGTGAAAAGTTCAATAAAATTTTATATATCTAATATTATTATAAAATGACTCCAATAAATTAAATTGAACATATATAGGTATTATGTATCTATTTTTACCAAAAATAAATTTAAATAAAATAATTAATTATTTAAATAAAAAGTCAGTTTTAAACAATAACGAAGTGTTTTTCACTATTCATCAAAAATTAATTTTTTTAGAAAAATACCAAAAATTCACCCTAAGATAATTTTGATATTAAAAATTCTAAAATGAATTCCATTTAGAAAAATAAAATTTAAAAAAGTTAAAAAAGTGGGTATTACTATTCATAACAGCTAGTTTGATTGGTCGTGGTGTGTTAAAACACCAAGTTGCGTACAATGCAAGCTACTGCATTATTCAAAGAAAAACATATAGTAGAAGCTTGGGCTGTTAAAAATCGAGTTTTGGATCGAGATACAACTAGAAGAGTCTCTTATCCTTATGTCTCTATATAGTATGACCTCTTCTGAGTTACAAGAGCTATGTCTTGATGGTCTATTATAGTGCAGTTTTGTTTGGCTGAGTGTGTCACTGTGGGGCGCACTAGTTTTGTTCGTGAAGAAGGCTGATGGTAGTTTGTGGTTGTGTATCGATTATCATTGCTCATACAAAGTGAAAATGAACAATCTCTATCCTCTTCTATGGATTGATGATTTATTCAATCAACTGAAGTGTGAAAGTTGGTTCTCAAAGATTAACATGTGGTCGGGATATTATCAGATGCATTTTAAGGATGAGGATATCCTGAAGACTTCTTTCCATTATCATCAAGGTAATTAAAAATTTGTTTTAATGCTGTTCAAAATGAAAAATGATCCAACTGTGTTCATGGGATTGATTAACACTATGTTTAACGAGTTCCTAGATAATTTCGTGGTGGTTTTCATCAATGAAATCCTTGTGTACTCCACGTTTGCAGAAGAGAATGTAGAGAATCTGCATGTTGTTTTGGGAGTGCTTCGTCAAAATCAGCTATTTGGGATGTTTTCGAAGTGTGAGTTTAGGGATTGAGAAGTACGTTTCTTGGGGAATGTTGTGTCCCAGAAGGGAGTAGCTTTGGATCCATCAAAGATTGAAGTAGTTGTGTCTAGGGTAGCCCCCAAGACAGTAGGAAAGGTGCGAAGTTTCCTTTGTCTAGCATGCTACTACATGAGGTTCGTAGCCGATTCTCTTAGGTTGCGACTCATCTAACATTGTTGACCAAGAAGGATCAGGTGTTCATGTGGACTTATCAGTGTCATGCAGCTTTCCAGTATCTGAAAGAGAAGTTGGTAATTGCTCTAGTTCTTTTTCTTCCAGTAGAGGGAGTTCAGTTTGATATTTTCTGCGATTCTTATCATATGGGGTTAGGTTGTGTTCTGATGATGCAGATATTGGTTGTTTCTTATGGATCTCGGCTGTTTCATCCCCATGAACTTAAATATTCCACCCACAATCTTGAGTTGGTGACAATGGTGTTTGCTCAAAGTTGTGGAGACATTACCTCATTGGAGAGCACTTTGTGGGTTTCACCGATCATAAGAGCCCGAGGTATATTTTCTACCAGCGTGAATTAAACTTGCGACATCATCAGTGGATAGAGTTATTATATGAATATGACTTTGAAACCACCTATACACCTAGGAAGGGTAATTTTGTAGCTGATGCATTGAGCAGGAATTCACGTAGTGATGCAGTGCATGAATCTGGTGATTCCTGGAGAGTAATGGAATAACATTACATCTTGATATGGGACAATTTTGGGGAATAAGTTGTCTTTTTCAGATGACGATTCAGTCATCTCTGGTGTAGCAGGTGGAGGAGTCCCAGTTGGGGGATATAGAGGTTGAGGTTTGGAGAGACCTAGTTGTTTGTAGCAAGGCCCATGATGGTTGGTCTGAGGATGAACAACATTGAGTGTTGTATCATGGAAGGATTTTTGTTTCGTTGGTGATGCATGAGATGGTTCTTATAGAGTTCCATATTTCTACTTTATCAGTGAATCCTAGCATGAAAAAGATGTTATGAGTCTTGAGGATTCAGTTTTGGTGTCCTGGGCTCAAGCATGTAGTTGCGATGTTTGTGTCTTGATGTTTATTCTTCTAGAAGTTGAAGGCTAAACACAGTGTACCTGGTGGTATTCTCTAGCCATTATATGTAACTCAGTGGAAGTGGGAGGACATCTCAATGGACTTTGTTACCGGTTCACCTTGAGCTTAGGGAGGACATGACGCTATTTGAGTGGTAGTGGATCATTTGACAAAATCAGCACACTTCATAGCGATCAAGGAGTCGAGATCAGTAGAATTTTTGTCAAGGTGGTATCTGGAGGAGTTGGTGAGACTTCATTGATTCCTAAGGATGATCATTTCTGATCGAGATCCTCATTTTACCTCCAGTGTGTGGAGAGGTATCCAACATGATTTCAGTTCTCATCTATTCCTTATCACTACTTTTCATCCACAGATGGACGGTCAAACAGAGCGGAGCATCTATACTCTTGAAAACACATTGTGCTCTTGTGTTATAGATTTTGAAGGTTCGTGGATGAGGCACATACCCTTGGTGGAGTTCTCTTACAACAATAGTTTTCACTTCACCATTGGTATGGCGTCATTTGATGCCTTGTATGGCTGACCTTTCCGTTCTCCATTGTGCTGGACTGGGGTTAGAGAGTCATCAATTCTCAGACCAGAACTATTGAAGAATACAACAGAGATGGTTCAGGTGATTCATGAGAGGATGAAGGAATCACATGATCATCATAAATCATATGCCCATCAAAGGAGGAGACCGTTAGAGTTTGATGTTGGGGATCACATGTTTCTGAAGGTGACTCCCCATAATCAGAAGTGATAGTTTAGTAGTGGGAGTAAGCTTTCTCCCTAGTTTGTTGGGCCATTTGAGGTGTTGGATCATGTTGGAGCCATGGTGTATCGAGTAGCACTTCCCCCGCATATGATCCAAATATATGATGTTTTTCTTATGTAATAGATCTTTCATTGTCTTTATGATGACTCTCACATCATCTATTGGGGAGAGATCGATGTTCATGATTATGTGACCTTTAAGGAGTGGTGTGTGGAGATCTAAGAACGCAAATAGAAGGTGTTGTATGCGCATTATATTCCCTTGTTTCGTGTATTGTGGTGACACGGTGGTGTGTAGGAGAATACCGGGGAATGTGAGTTGCATATACGTGCTCAGTACCCAGAGTTGTTTGATGTTTAATTCATTTCATGTAAAAATGTTTTATTGTTGGTCATATACCTTTCGTTTTTATGAGATGGATTTCTTTCGTTTATTTTGTGGATTTATCTCTTTTGAGAGGTATCTCGATGGGTAGTTGTTCAGACCCCTTTTTGTTTCCTTTTGGTTTGGTTTTGGATTCTTGAGGATGAGAATGTTTTGAGATGTATCTAAAGTAATGACCCGAACCTATCTGGTCCATTTCTTTTTGAAATATGGGTTTTGAGTGGTTCTGGGAGGTCATGGTGACTTATACCCAACACTTATATGAAATTTCAAAAATGTTTCCTGAAATAATGTCACATTTCCTTTTCCAAAATTCCAAACTATCACTGAAATGATGTCACAGAAACAGGGTCACAAAAATAGTGTCACAGAAACAGTGTCATTGAAACAATGTCATATAAATAGTGTCACAGAAACGGTGTCACATAAACGATGTCACAAAAACAGTGTCACAGAAACAGTGTCACAGAAATGGTGTCACAAAAATGGTGTCATGGAAACAGTGTCAAAGAAATGGTGTCACAAAAATGGTGTCATGGAAATGGTCTCACAGAAATAGTGTCACAGTTACTATCTCAGATATATGGTTTCATATTTCCTTTTCCAAATTTCTAGATTTTTCCAGATTCACTGATTTATCTGACGAAAAATGCATTAAAATCCTTGTTTTATGGGATTTATGGCTGATTAAAAGCCCATAACTCCTATAATAATTTTCATAAGGATTGGAATGCCTTTACTTGGTTAAACCATGTGGTTTAATGAAATACTATTTTAACGGAAAATCCACCGTATCTTTAACCGCTACTCCTTTAAATCTTCTAAATGGGAGAGATATCACCCTCCCCTATTATTCACTTCCATTTCTTAGTACGAGATGCTCGAACCATTCCTTCCTTCTGGTAGGAGTTTTGTGATCAAACTTTCCTCCTTGGATTATTTCCCCTTGAATTTCTTCTTACTGTATGTGCAACCCCTGTTTCAGTGAAACCAAGAAGTATCAATCAATCTTTGATATATGGTATGATCTATCTTCATTATTTTGAGTTCATCTCTTTCTGTTTTTCCTTGACCTCTTATGTCATGCTATCTCCACGTTCTTAATGATTGTTTCTTGGGTGTTGGATGGTGTGGTGGTGTCTCTGTATCCTCGAATGGACGCAGTCCTCTAAGAGAGGTGATCGTGATCTATTTTTTAGTATGTTCAAAGAGCATTAGAAACTTTTTGAGGTCGGGGATTCATTGCTTCTATATTCTTCTATGTGAAACTATAGATTTGTAATGTTTTTTCCCACTGGATCACAATGGAATTTATATAATAAATATTTGAATGAGACAAATAATTTGGTATCGATCGTATGTTATTTCCTCTTATTTTTCTACATTGTGTGATATCTATGATTTTATTGTTAGTATGTCTTTATTGATGAAACAAGTAAAGAATGTAAATCCAGAATTAATTGATAATTATTTGGCTAAAGATAAAGAGGAATTTAGATGAATCTGGTTGTTATTGTTGTAATTTGATGTTAATCAAATTGATGTAGTAAGCATGTTTAATCAATTTGTGATAACTATGACAACTTTATAGTTAGGTTTCCCATAGTTGGAACCTACTATTAATGAACTGGTTAATTCAAGATGGATTAAATAATTGGTTGTTTGATAAAAGATATTTCCTTATATAGTTCTGAGTTACCCTCCTACTTGTTTAAAGGCCAAGATCCCAGTTTATATGATGTTTGTTTTCCTGCTGCTTGTGTTGTGATGTAAGCCTAGATGGATGTTGTGATATGTGCGAGTAGGAAGGACCATTGGTTATAGAAGCAGTTGACACATAGAGTGGAAAGATGCATTAATTTATTCATGTGGGTGTCAAGGAGGACACCAGAGAGGATGAAATGGGTTGGATGTGAATGTTTGGATGCTTGATGAATATTGTGGGTTGTTTATCTGCTTTACATTCCCCACTACTCAAGGTAGCTGTTCTTGCTTACCCACCTTCCAAAAGGGGTGAAGACATGTGGGGTATGCCATGTGGTTTTAGTGTTTAGCTTCTCGAGGTAGGATGATTCGATGCTCATGCTATAGGTGGAAAAGACTTGATGGGCAGTTCATATACTCCCCGAGTTGACCCACCTTGTATTTTGTATCTTAGAATGTTTTTCTAGAATGCCTAGAAATATGGGAAAGTAATAATTATGTTAAAAAATGATTCAATAAAGGATGTTAACCCATGGGGTTGTAGTTTGCTGGGACGAAATGTAACACCCGACCCCAGTTACCCAAAGTCAGTACATTATTTTAATACATTGACATGATCACAAGAGATCAAGTCTCGATAGACCAATTAGTTTAGTATCCTTGGAAGTACTAGATATATACATAAGTTTTATATTACATCATGAAATAAAAAAACAACATTGTGTCCCCTTTGAACACAGTCATATCCTTTGGCCTATCCCTACAGGTTAATCATAATAGACTTCTTCACATCCTGGGAAAAAGAAAACATAAGAAATGGGTGAGCTTAGATGCTTAGTAAGGATAACAATATAGTGGAAACTATCATAAATAATCATAAACATTTAAGGCAATGTATAAGACTAAAACAAAAGCCTTTTAAACTTAAACTTCAGCATAATATGGAAAAGATAAATCAAATAATTCCATTTACTTATTCACATGGATATTTTACTAGTCGAATAATCACATGTAATATCAATAGAAAATTTTATAATGATGGAATGCATAATGCCGGACATCATAACCACATAGTCAAGGCCTCATACCAAGACTACAAATAGGATTTTGTCAAGGCCTTATGCCAAGACACTAGTTTGTCTCATGAGAACTAACAATGCATTGAGGAGCTATAGCGGGCTCCACCCATCACTTACTAAGTCCAATGTATTCCTCGTATGAAAAGGTTAAAACATAACATAAACGTTAATATTAAAACTATCATAATAAATGTTAATACTTTAACCATAAACCATAAATGGTATAAAAAATAACACAACCACAATCAATCATATCCCAAAACCTTCAATACAATATAGAAGATTGTATCATAATAAATCAACTTCAAACAAGTGTAAAATCCATCAAAGGATATTGATATAGATGAAATAAAAACTATTTGAGAGAAATATCTCTTTCTATTTTGAAATCATTTAAAATTAACTTAATTACAAAAGAATTTTTTTTGGAAATATTCTTATAAGATTATAAGTGAAGCTTCGTTGGTGTTATAACAGCTAAAAATAGCTGCACCCATAGTATAAGTTAAAAAAACATACTTACCTTAATTTTTCAAAAAGGTCATAAAGTACCTTGTTTGGTAAAAAACAGAAAGATTTATTTCAAACGTTTTTATATAAATTCAAACAAGGGTATAAATGACTTTAAACCATATTCTATAAAATAGTAAAAATGTTTTGAATTACATTATTAATAAATACGGATGTGGATGATAAAGATTTCCTAGTAGATACTTATGTATAAACAACCTGTGATAAGTAAATAGATTGTAAAATTAACCCTCAACTTCTACTTTTCCTTGGTCGAGGGTACGTTAACCTTCTGTATAATAGTTAAATCATTGTTTTTTAAATTATACAAGAACCACATACATAAATATGATATCATATATGATCTACTAATATTTCTTTGTTAAAAATATTTAAGTAGTATCATTGGTCGAAATACACTTATCCAATAGAATTAGGACATGTGTTGGGGTAATTTTAATATTATTTTTACCTTTAATTACCTTATTACTTTTAACTGTGTTAAATAAAATTCAAAAGATACTATTCACCAAAAAATATTTTCATCATATTGAACTAAATTTTACTTACTGATGTCAACTGTGTCTCTCGAATTTTTTAAATTCAATTCACCGAAGTGGTAAAATTACGTTTTATGCAAATTTTCAAATGTGCTTAGAAGTTTGGTAAAAGAGTTTTAAAAGTTCAATAAAATTTTATACATCTAATCTTATTATGAAATTACTCCAATAAATTAAATTAAACTAATATAGGTATTATGTATCTATTTTGAATTAAATTAAATTTAAATAAAATAAATAATTATTTAAATAAAAAATCCAGTTTTAAACAATAACGCAGTGTTTTTCACTATTCATCAAAAATGAAAATTTTTCAGAAAAAATACCAAAAATTCATTGTAAGATAATTTTGATATTCTGAATCCAAAAATGAAGTCCATTTTGAAAAATAAAATTTTTTAAATTTCAAAAATTGGGTATTACTTTTCATAATAGCTAGTTTGATTGGTCATGGGGTGCTAGAACTCAAAGTTACGTACAACGCAAGATATTGTATTATTCAAAGAGAAGTGTACCATGGAAGCTTGGGGTGTTACATTATTATATCTTTAAATAGTTTCATCCTAGAAATTTCTAGAATAATACTTCATAAAAATATTCAGGTGGTTCTTCATCATAATTTCCTTAGGTTCCCATGTTTCCTCTTCCATATAATAGTTTCAACATAGAACTTTTACCAGAAGAGTCATTCAGTTTCTCAACACTTGTTCTCTGGTATCAAGAATCCTGATAGGCTCTTCACAATAAGACTCATCGGGTTCTAGTTATATTTCTTCATTGGTGAGTACATGGGTTGGGTCAGACATGTATTTTCTCAACACTGATACGTGGAACACATCATGAACTTTGGAGAGACTTGGCAGCATTTCCAAATGATAAGCTACAACTCCAATTCGTTCAAGATTTACAAAAGGTCCAATGTACCTGAGATATAATTTAACCTTCTTACCAAATCATATAACACCCTTCCATGGATATACCTTCAAGAAAACATGATCTCCAACTTAAAATTACAAATCCTTCCTCTAGTTATCAATATAGATCTTTTTCCTACTTTGAGCTGCTTTGATGTGGGTTTGGATAATCTTCAAATTTTTCATAATTTCCTGAACAAGTTCTTGGTCCTATGAGTTTTTTTCACCCACATCATCCCAACAAGTTGGTGTTCGAGATGTCTTTCCATATAATGCTTCATATGGTGCCATCTAAATACTTGAATGGAAGCTATTGTTATCAGAAAATTCTAAGTGAGTTAACTACTGATCCCACATACCTTGATTGTGAAGTGATAAAGATCTCAACAAGTATTCTAAAGTTTGAATATTAAATTTTGATTTTCCATTAGTTTGAGGGTGGTAGGAAGTGCTTAAATGAATTTCAATATCTAGGGCTTTCTGAATACATTTCCAGGGTGTTCAATAGATCTCTTCTTCTATTTCTTTGCTTTAAAGTCATAATACATAGAGAATTATTTTTCTATATTTATAGCACATGAGACTATATCTTCATACGATGAGAAGGATTGTGAGACCAATGATCGATAATGACATGTTTTTAACCCATTAAAGAATCGATCAATATTACTCCTTGGGTTATGTATATAATCTGTAGCATGCCTTGCTAACCATGTTAAGTTAGCTTCAAACGTTGCAACAATATCATCCTCCTTTTGCCTTATACTTAGAAATTGACTTTCCATATCCGCTCGATGGTGACCAGGAAAGTATTTTTCTGAGAAAAGATAATTAAACTCCCTCCATTTTATATTTGATACTTCTTAATTTTCCTTTGTATTTTGAATTAATAACAACCATTGATCTACATATCCCCTGAGGTGATAAACTTCAATAACAACTTTTTCCCTTTCGCTACTCCCCAAATCATGAAATATTTTATCTAAGGAAAATATCCATTGCTTAGATACAAATGGATTTGTAGTCCCATTGAATGTTGGTGGTTCTTACCTAATGAAGCGGTCTAACATTGATCCTCTGCGTTGTGGATCAGGGTGCTCCATATGGGTAAGATTATTATTCATAACCCGAGTGAGTTGTACCGGTATGGTTTTATGTTGTTCACCACGAGTTACATCACCAACTACACTATAATTATCTTGAGTAGGAGGATAATCCATACATGGATTACATGCATTCATACGGTTTCCATTCCTTCCACTATGCTCCATTTCTAAATAATGGCATACACTAGATTAGTTTATGAATTACAATACATAATTCCAAACAAGTAAAATATCTAACATAAATGGAATAGTTTATGCATATAATCCATAGTCATAAAAAATGTTTTCTTTTAGTAAGTATTTGCTCATAAATCCTTCACAATGGTTTTGTAAATAAAATGTCAATTTTCCTAAGAATATCCCCTGGGAGTTTCGTGACCAAGAGTGCAACAAGACCCATTGTCGTGTGCCAGGATACCCTAGGTCAAGCCTGAAAATACTTGTCATAGTTTTCACTCCTAGGTACATCTATGCCAGAGCTGCCTCTACCTACTCATATCCAGACTGGGATGTATTGCTTAGAAAATTCACACAATCTATACTTTACCAAAATTCTAGGAAGTTATTCTATACTAATCCTGAAATTCTATCTTAGTTTAATGTTCTCTAATCAGAGTTTGTCTGAATCTAGTTTCTAAAGTTTGAACTAAACCTCCCTATGATACCATCTGCAACTCCCTGACCCTAGTTACCCAGATTCAGTGTATTATTTTAATACATTGGCATGATCACAAGAGATCAAGTCTCAAATGACTGACTAGTTTAGTATCCTTGGAAGTACTAGATAAATACAAAAGTTTTACATTACATCATGAAATAAAAACAACAACGTTGTGTCCCCTTTGAAAACACTCATATCCTTTTGCCTATCCCTACAGGTTAATCATAATACACTACTTCTCATCCTGGGAAAAAGAAAACATAATAAAGGGGTGATCTCAGTTTCTCAGTAAAGATAACAATATAGCAGAAACTATCATAAATTAGTATATACATTTAAGGCAATATATAAGACTAAAATACAAGCCTTTTAAAATTAGACTTTAGAATTATATGAAAAAGATAAATCAAATAATTCCATTTACTTATTTATATGGATATTCTACTAGTCCAATAATCACATGTAATATCAATAGCTAATTTCATAATGATATAATGCATAATTCTAGATAACATAACCACATAGTCAAGGCCTCGTGCCAAGACTACAAATAAGATTTTGCCAAGGCCTTGTGCCAGGACACTAGTTTGTCTCATGAGACCGACCGATGCATCGACTAGCTAAAGTGGGCTCTGCCCATCACTTAATAAGTCTAATTCATTCCTCATAAGAAAATGTTGAAATATAACATAATCATTAATATTAAAACTAGCATACGAAATGTTAATATTTTAACCATAAACCATGAATGTTATAAAAATAATAAATCCACAGTCAATCATATCACAAAATATTCAATAAATCATGGATGATTGTATTATAATAAATTGACTTCAAACAAGTGTAAAATCCATCAAAGGATGTTGACATTGATGAAATAAAAACTATTTGAGAGAAATATTTCTTTCTATTTTGAAATCATTTAAAAGTCACGTAATTATAAAAGAAAATGATTCTTTTGGAAGTATTCTTATAAGTTTTTAGGGAATCTTCAAAGGAGTTATAATGGTGGAAAATAGCCACACCCTCCATATAAGTTAAAAAAACATTCTTACTTTACTTTTTCGAAAAGGCCATAAAGTACCTTGTTTGGAAAACGACGGAATGATTCCTTTAAAAATTTTTTATATAAAGTAAAACAAGGGTATAAATGACTTTAACCCATATTCTAATAAATAGTAAAACCTTTTGAAATACATTTTTTAGAAACACAAATATGGATGATAAAGAAGTACCAATATATACTTATGTATAAACAATCTCAGATAAGTAAAGAGATTGTAAAATTAGCCCTTACCTTGTATTTTTACTTGGTTGAGGTTACATTAACCTCATTTATAATAGTTATATAATTTTTATTAAATTATAAAAGAACCACATATATAAATATGATATCATATATGATCATATAATATTTATTTGTTAATAATATTTTAGTAGTATCACTGTTTCAGGTGTTAAATGATTCATTTTTCTTTATATGTTTTGTTACATAAGTCATGTTTATTATGGATAGGATGTATTTTATTCATATCCAGAATTATATTAAGTTATTAAACATTATTTTTAATCATAAAATGAAAATTATTTTTGAATGGTTACGATGGGGAATGAATCTCATTGCGTTCATGGAGATGGTAATTCGTACGTATGCACGAGCGACAATACCATTATATTGACGGTGAAATCATATGTAATTGGATTGTATATCATATATTCAGAATAATTAAAATGTTATATTTATTATTTACATAAATTATACTCATTATTGTACTCATCCAAACAATGAAGTGTTGAATAACAAAGTACACCACGACATGGAGACGGTAAGCCGTACGTACGCACGTATGGTGACTTTGTCATTCATAAGATGGATAGAATAATCAATATGGTTGTACCATATTTATAATAACATCATAGTATGTATAAGGCACCGGATTTATTATTTTGGTATGGAAACAACAAAGAAAGAGGAAGTGGAAGAAGAAAAGAACTTTGGAAGAGGTGATGAAATAATTGCCTCTTCTTCAGGTGCTTCCTTTTGAGTTAATCAAAAGGGATCCTTAGGTTGGATTTATGATCAAAGTATGGCCTCTAGGATGAATTTAGAGATGTTGGGAGTATATTGTATTGGAGGTTGGTAGATCCAAATGGCTTTAAAGGTTTGAATTTAAGATAAGGTGAAGTACCCTTTTATAAGAGCGGTGAGGGGCACTTTAGGTAAAGTTTGAAATATTAATTTATTCTAAATTTATTTTCGGTTTATAATAGATTAAAATGGATTTATTTCTATTATAAGGTGGGAATGGGTCGAAATACGCTCAACCAGTAGGTTTTAGACAAGTTTAAGACACCATATTAACCTTATCTTTTGGACTTAACCCTTATTTAAATAGTTTAACTTTTACCATGTCTTCTTGTATTATTATAATGCATGGTTAATAAACTTAATATAAAATTACAAGAGAACCCAAAGTGGTTAATTAATGACATATATATCATTATATATGTTCTTTGTTTAAACGTTATTTTTTTGTAATATTATATCATTTAATAATATAGTATTTGTTTTAAAAACTCATTTATGTCAATTTTGGAACTATTTAGTATTTGGTTTTTGTGAAAGTCATAAAAAGTTGATTAATTCGAAAAAAATAACTTCAATCAAACCTAACATGTAATATTAACCTATAAAATTCATGGATGACATCAAAAGCCTAAATTTACATTTATTTTTATATTTATAATATCAATTATTTTAATCATTCATTAATAAGGTAATTACTGCTTCATCATTGTATCATAATTAAATTTACTTATTTAATGTCTAAAAATTATAAATAAAATATCATGATATATGAAATCTTTTTATGTTTATAATTAATACTTATAGTCAAACTTATCTTATGTGTAACCCTATATTGAAAGTGGTTTAGTTATTAAACTTTGAATTTAACACTTTTAACTATTCTTTAAATAAAATATAATAAATGACTAAATCTAACCCAAATGGATTAAAATGATCTTATATTTTTCCTAAGGTTTATTTTGGTATAAATAAACCTATACAATAGAATTATAACATGTGTTGGGGTAATTTTAATTTTATTTTTTCCTTTAATTATCTTATTTACTTTTAACCGTGGAAAATAAAATTCCAAAGTTATTATTCACCAAAAATTGTTTTCATCCTATTGGACCACATTTTATTTACTGATGTCTACTATTACTCTTGGATTATTGAAATTAAATTCATAGAAATAGTAAAATTACATTTTATGAAAATTTGCAAATGTGCTTAGAAGGTTGATAAAAGACGTTAAAAAGTTCAATAAAATTTTATACATCTAATCTTATTATAAAATCACTCCAATTAATTACATTGAAATAATATAGTTATTATGTATATATTTTTACTTAAAATAAATTTAAATAAAATAAATAATTATTTAAATAAAAAATTTGGTTTTAAACAATAACACAATGTTTTTCACTATTCATCAAAAATTGAAAGTTTTCAGAAAAATACCAAAAATTAACCCTAATCTAATTTTGATATTATAAATCCAAAAATGAAGTCCATTTTGAAAAATAAAATTTATAAAATTTTAAAAAGTGGTAATTACTATTTATAATGGCTAGTTTGATTGGTCGTGGTGTTCTAGAACTCGAAGTTGCATACAACAGAAGCTATTGTATTATTCAAAGATAAGAATACCGTGGAAGTTTGGGGTGTTACATTCCTCTATTCTTAAATAATTTCATCCTCGAAATCTCTAGAATACTACTGCATAAAAATATTTGGGTGGTTCTTCATCATAAGTTCCTCAGGTTTCCACGTTGCCTCTTCCTTCTTATGGTTTCTCCATAGAACTTTTACCAGACGAGTTATCCGGTTTCTCAAAACTTGTTCTCTAGTATCAAGAATCCTGATTGGTTCTTCACAACAAGATAGATCGGGTTCCAGTTCTATTTCTTTATAGGTGAGTACATGCATTGGTCCAAGCATGTATTTTCTCAACAGTGATACATGGAAAACATCATGAACTTTGGAGAGACATGGTGGTATTACCAAATGATAATCTACAACTCCAATTCGTTCTAGAATTTCAAAAGGTATGATGTACCTAGGACTTCATTTACCCTTCTTACCAAATTGTATAACACCCTTTCATGGAGATAACTTCAAGAAAACATGATCTTCAACTTGAAATTCCAAATCATTCCTTCAGTTATCAATATAGCCATTTTTCATGCTTTGAGATACTTTGATGTGGGTTTGGATAATATTTACCATTTCAATTGTTTCCTAAAAATGTTCTAGGCCTATGAGTTTTCTTTCACCAACATCATCCCAACAAGTTGGTGTCCGACATCTCTTTCCATATAATGCTTTATATAGTGCCATCTGAATACTTGAATGGAAGCTATTGTTATAGAAAAAATCTACCGAAGGTAAATACTGATCCCACATATCTTGAAAGTCAAGTGAGCAAGATCTCAACATGTATTCTATGGTTTGAATAGTCCATTCTGATTGTCCATCAGTTTGAGGGTGGTAGAAAGTGATTAAATGAATTTCAATATCTAGGGCTTTCTGAAGACTTTCCTAGAGTATTCAGTAGATCTCTTCTTCTCATGCTTTTCTTTAAAGTCGTAAGACTTAGAGAATTATTTTTTTTGTCTTGATAGCACATGATACTATATCTTCTTACGAGAAGAAGGATTGTGAGAATAATTCACAACAAAGAAATGGTTTTAACCCATCAAATTATTGATCAATCTTACTCCTTGGGTTACATATATAATCTTCAACATGCCTTGCTAACCTTGTAAAGTTAGACTCATACTTTGCAACATTCTCATCCTCCTTTTACCTTAGACTCAGAAATTGTCTTTTCGTATTTGCTTGATGGTAAGGAGGAAATTATTATTCTAAGAAAAGATCTTTAAACTCCCTCCATTCCATATTTGATACTTATTCATCCTCCTTTGTGTTCTGAATTAATGAACACCATTGATTTTCATCTACCGTGAGGTTATAAACTGCAATGAAAACTTTTTCCCTTTTGCTACTCTCTAAAACATGAAATATTTTATCTAAGGAACTTATCCATTTATTAGCTACAAATGGATTTATAGTCCCACTAAATGATGGTGGTTGTTACCTCATGAAGTGGTCTAACATTGATCCTCCGTGATTTGGGTCAGGGTGCTCCATACGGGTAAAGTTAATATTCATAACATGAGTGTGTTGTCCTAGTATGGTTATAAGCTATTCAGTACCAGTTTCATCACTCGCTCCACTATAATTATCTTGATTAGGATGAAAATCCCTACATAGATCACCTGTGTTGATATGGTTTCCATTCCTTCCCCTAGGAACCAAATCTAAACAATGGCATACACTAGATTAGTTTATAAGTCACAATAAACAATTCCAAACTAGTAAAATACCCAATATAAATTGAATAGTTTATGCATATAATCCATAATCATAAAAAATGTTTTCTTTGAGTAAGTATTTACTCATAAATCCAACATAATGGTTTGTAAACAAAATGTAAATTATCCTAAACATATCCCTAGGGAGTGTTGTAACCAAAAGTGCAGCAATGCCCGTTGTCAAGTATTAGGATACCCCAGGTCAAGCCTGAATATTATTGTTTGAGTTTTCACTTCTAGGTACATCTATGCAAGAGCTGCCTTTACCTGCTCGTATCTAGAGAGGAATTTAATGCATGTAAAATTCACCCAATATCTATATTACCAAAATTCTAAGAAGTTATTCTCTACTAATCGTCAAAGTCTATCTTAGGTTAATGTTCTCTATTCAGAGTTTGTCTGAATCTTGTTTCCAAGGTTTGTAGTAAACCTATCTCTGATACCAACTATAATGCCCCGAACCTAGTTACCCAGAGTTAGTGAATTATTTTAATACATTTTCATGATCACAAGAGATAAAGTCTCGAAAGACCAATTAGTTTATTATCTTTGGAAGTACTAGATACATACATAATTTTTAAATTACATCATGAAATAAAAAAACAACATTGTGTCCCCTAGGAAATCACTGATATCTTTTGGTCTATCCCTACAGTTTAATGATAATATACATATTCACATCTTGGGAAAAATAAAACATTAGAAAGAGGTGAGCTCAGATGCCCAGTAAAGATAACAATATTGCGAAAACTGTCATAAATAATCACAAAAATTTAAGGCAATGTATAAGACTAAAACACAAGTCTTTTAAACTCAAACTTCAGCATAATATGGAAATTATAAATCAAATAATTCCACTTAATTATTCACATGGATATTCTAGTAGTCAAATAATCACATGTAATATCAATAACTAATTTCCTAATGATGGAATGCATAATGTCGGACATCATAACCACATAGTCAAGGCCTCATTCCAAGACTATAAATAAGATTTTGTCAAGGCCTTATTCCAAGTCCATAGTTAGTCTCATGAGACTGACCGATTCTTCTAGGAGCTATAGCAGGCTCCACCCATCACTTAGTAAGTCTAATGCATTCCTCATATGAAAAGGTTGAAACATAACATAAACAATCTTATTAAAATTAAGATACGAAATGTTAATACTTTAACCCTAAACCGTGAATGTTATAAAAACAACACATCCACAATCAATCACATCACAAAACCTTCAATACAAAATGGAAGATTGTATCATAATAAATAAACTTCAAACAAGTGAAAAACCCATCAAAGGATGTTGACATAGATGAAATCCAAACTATTTGAGTGAAATATATCATTCTATTTTGAAATCATTTAAAAGTAACATAATTATAAAAGAAAATTTTTATTTTTTAAAAATTCTTATAATCTTGTAAGGGAATCTTAAAAGGTGTTATAATGATGGAAAATAACATCACCCGCCGTATAAGTTAAAAAAACATTCTTACCTTAATTTGACGAAAAGGTCATAAGGTACCTTGTTTGGAAAACGACAGAAAGATTCCTTTTAAAAAAATTTATATAAAGTAAAACAAGGGTATAAATGACTTTAACCCATATTCTAGGAAATAGTAAAAATGTTTTGAAATACGTTTTTAAGAGACACAAATGTGTATGATAAATAAGTCCAAGTAGATACTTACGTATAAACAATCTCAAATACGTAAAGAGATTATAAAAGTAACCCTTAACTTGAACTTTTCTTTAGTCGAGGGTAAGCTAACCTATTGTATAATAGTTAAATCATTGTTATTAAATTATAAAATAACCAGATACATAAATATGATATCATATATGATCTTTTAATATTTCTTTGTTAATAATATTTTAGTAGTATCATTGTTTTGGGTGTTAACTGATTCGTTTTCCTTTATATGTTTTATTATGTAAGTCATGTTTGTTATGGATAAGATGTATTTGATTCATATCCAAAATGATATTAAGTTCTTAAATATTATTTTTAATCATAAAATTAAAATTATACTTGAATGGTTACGATGGGGAATGAATCTCATCGCGTTCATGGAGACGGTAATCCGTAAGTACGCACCAGCAATAATACCATTCTATTTATGGTAAAACTGTATATAATTGGATTATATATCATATATAAAGAATCATTAACATGTTATATTTACTATTTACATCAATTATACTCATTTTTATACCCATCCAAATAATGAAGTCTTGAATTACAAACTACACCACGACGTGGAGACGGTAAGTCGTACGTACGCACGTATGGTGAATTTTTCATTTAAAGGATGGATTTAATAATGAATATGGTTGTACCATATTTATAATAAAATCCTATTATGAAGAATTTAGCAGATTGTTTATTTTGGTACGGAAACAACAAAGAAATAGGAAGTGGAAGAAGAAAAAAACTATGAAAGAGGTGATGAAATAATTACCTCTTCTTTGGGTGCTTCCTTTTGATTTGATCAGAAGGGCTCCATAGGTTGGATTTATAATCAAATTAAGGCCTCTAGGATGAAGTGAGGGTATTTGGGAGGATATTTTAGTAGGGGTTGGCTGAACCAAATGGATTTGGGGGTGTGAATTTAAGATATGGGTAAGTGCCCTTTTATAAGAGAGGTAAAGGGAACTTTAGGAAAAGCTTGAAATATTAATTTATTCTAAAATTATTTTCAGTTTATAACATATAAAAATGGATTTATTTGGAGCCTAATGTGGGTATGGGTAGAAATACTCTCAACCAATAGGTTTTAAACAAGTTTATGTCACCATATTAACCTTATCTTTTAGATTTAACCCTTAGTTAAATAGTTTAACTTTTACCATGTCTTCTTGTATTATTATAATACATGGTTAATAAACATACTATAAAATTCCAAGAGAACCTAAAGTGGTTCATAAATTAAATATATATCATTATTTAATTTATTTGTTATAATCTTATATTTTGAGGAATATTATATCATTTAATAATATAGTATTTGTTTTAAAAACTCATTTATGTCAATTTTAAAACTATTAGTATTTGGTTTTTGTGAATGTCATAACAAGTTAATTAATTCTAAAAAAATAAAATAAATCAACCCTAACATGTCATATTCACATAAAAAATTCGTTTATGGCATCAAAATTCTCAATTTACATGTATTTTGATATTTATAATATTAATTATTTAAATCTTTCATTAATAAAGTAATTACTGCTTCATCATTGTGTCATAAATAAATTTACTTATATAATTTTTAAAAATTATAAATAAAATACCATGATGTATGAAATATTGTTATATTTCTAATTAATATTTATAGTTGAATTTATCTTATGTGTAACCCTATATTGAAAATGGTTTAGTTATTAAACTTTGAATTTAACACTTTTAACTATTCTTTAAATAAAATATAATAAATGTCCTAATCTAAACCTAATAGACCAAAATGATATTATTTTTGTATTAAGGTTGATTTTGGTTGATATACAATTATCCAATAAAATTAGGACATGTTAATTTTAATATTATTTTTACCTTTAATTAGCTTATTTACATTTAACAGTGGTAAATAAAATTCAAAAGTTATTGTTCACCAAAAATTATTTTCATCACATTGAATAACATTATATTTACTAATGTCAACCCCGTCTCTCAGATTTTTAAAATTCATTTCACATAAGTGGTAAAATTATGTTTTATGCAAATTTTTAAATGTGCTTAGAAGGTGGGTAAAAGACGTTAAAAAGTTCAATAAAATTTTATACATCTAATATTTTTATAAAATTTCTCTAATGAATTACATTGAAATAATATAGGAATTTTGTATATATTTTGACTTAAAATATATTTAAATAAAATAAATAATTATTTAAATAAAAAAATCAGTTTTAGATAATAACACAATGTGTTTCACTATTCATCAGAAATTGAAAGTTTTCAGAAAAAGGCCAAAAATTCACCATAAGAGAATTTTGATATTCTAAATCCAAAAATGAAGTCCATTTTGAAAAATAAAATTAATAAAATTTTAAAAATTGGGTATTACTATTCATAACATCAAGTTTGATTTGTTGTTGTGAGCTAGAACTCGAAGTTGCATACAACACAAGCTATTGTATTATTCAAAGAGAAGCATACCGTGGAAGTTTGAGGTGTTACATTATTATCTCCTTAAATAATGTTATCCTCGAAATTTCTAAAATAATACTACATAAAAAGATTCGGGTGGTTCTTCATCACAATTTCCTTGGGTTCCCACGTTACCTCTTCCATCTTATGGTTACTCCATAAAACTTTTACCAGAGGAGTCCTAAGGTTTCTCAACCCTTATTCTCTGGTATCAAGAATCCTGATAGGCTCTTCATAATAAGATAAATCAGGTTCCAATTCTATTTCTTCATAGGAGAGTACATGCATTGGGTTAGGCATGTATTTTCTCAACAATGATACGTGGAACACATCGTGATATTTAGAGAGACTTGGTGGCATTGCCTAACGTTAAGATACAACTCCAATTCGTTCAATAAATTCGAAAGGTAAGATGTACCTGGGACTTAATTTACCCTTCTTATCGAATCATATAACACCCTTCCATGGAGATACCTTCAAGAAAACATGATCTCCTACATGAAATTCTAAATCCTTTCTTCAGTTATCGGCATAGCTTTTTTGCCTACTTTGAGATTCTATGATGTGGGTTTGGATAATCTTAACCTTTTCTATTGTTTCCTCAAAAAGTTCTAGGCCTATGAGTTTTTTTCACCAAAATCATCACAAAAAGTTGGTTTGTGACATCTCTTTCCATATAATGCTTCATATGGTTCCATCTGAATACTTGGATGGAAGCTATTGCAATTAAAAAATTATACCAGAGGTAAATACTGATCCCACATACCTTGAAAGTCAAGTGAGCAGGATCTCAACATATATTCTAAGGTTTAAATAGTCCATTCTGAATTTCCATCATTTTGAGGGTGGTAGACAACGCTTAAATGAATTTCAGTATCTAGGTCTTTCTGAATACTTTTCCAGAGTGTTCATCAGATCTCTTATTCTCTTTCTTTGCTTTAAAGTCATAATACTTAGAAAATTAGTTTTTTTTATTGATAGCACATGAGACTATATCTTCGTACAATGAGAAGGATTGTGAGACTAATTCTCGATAGAGAAATGGTTTTAACATATCAAAGACTCGATCAATATTACTCCTTGGGTTACGTATATAATCTGCAACATGCCTTGATAACCTTGTCAAGTTAGCCTTATACTTTGTGATGTTCTCATCCGCCTTTTTCCTTAGACTCAGAAATTGTATTTCTATATCCGCTTGATGGTCACAAAGAAAGTATTTTTCTAAGAAAATATATTTAAACTTCCTCCTTTCCATATTTGATACTTCTTCATCCTCCTTTGTGTTTTGAATTAATGACCACCATTGATCTGCATCTCTCGTGAGGTGATAAACTGCCATGAAAACCTTTTCAATTTAGCTACTCCCCAAAGCATGAAATATTTTCTCTAAGGAACTTATCCATTGCTCAGATACAAATTTACTTGTATTCCCATTAAATGTTTGTGGTTGTTTCCACATGAAGCGGTTGAACATTGATCCTCTACATTGTGGATCAGGGTGCTCCATACGGGTAAGGTTAATATTCATAACCTGAGCGAGTTGTCTCAGTATGGTTATAAGCAGTTCAGCACTAGTTGCATCACCAACTCCACTATAATTATCTTGAGTAGGAGGACAATCCCTACATGGATTACATGAATTGATACGATTTACATTCCTTCCACTAGATGAAATTTCTAAACACTGGAATACACTAGATTAGTTTATAAATCATAATAAATAATTCCAAAATAGTAAAATACCTAACATAAATTGAACAGTTTATGTATATAATCCATAATCATAAAAAATGTTTTCTTTGAGTAAGTATTTACTCATAAATCCTTCATAATTATTTGTAAAGAAAATGTGAATTATCCTAAACATATCTTCCAGGAGTGTCATAACCAAGAGTGCAACATGGCCCATTGTCATGTACCATGATACCCTAAGTCATGCGAAAAACTCATTGTCAGAGTTTTCACTCCTAGGTACATCTGTACCAAAGCCTCCTCTATCTGCTCATATCCAGACATGGATTTATTGCTTGGAAAATTTACAAAATCTCTACGTTACCAAAATTATAGGAATTTCTTATATACTAATCCTCAAAGTCTATCTTAGGTTAATGTTCTCTAATTAGAGTTTTTCTGAATCTAGTTTCCAAGGTATGTACTAAACCTCCCTCTGATTCAAACTATAATGGCCCGACCCCTGTTACCGAGACTCGGTGAATTATTTTAATACATTGGCATGATCAGAAGAGATCAAGTCTCGAAAGACAGATTAGTTTAGTATCCTTGGAAGTACTAGATAAATACATATGTTTTAAATTAAAACATGAAATAGAAAAATGAAAATTATATCCCCTATGAACACACTTCTATCCTTGGTCTATCCCTAGAGGTTAATCATAATATACTTCTTCATATCATGGGAAGAAGAAAACATAAGAAAGGGGTGAGCTCATATGCTTAGTAAGATACCAATATAGTGGAAACTATCATAAATAAGCCTAAACATTTAAGGCCATGTATAACACTAAAGCACAAGAATTTTAATATTAAACTTCAGCATAATATAGAAAAGATAAATCAAATAATTCCATTTAGTTATTCACAAGGATATTCTACTAGTCGAATAATCACATGTAATATCAATAGTTAATTTCAAAATGATGGAATGCATAATGCTCGATATTATAACCACATAGTCAAGCCCTCATGCCAAGACTAAAAATAAAATTTTGTCAAGGCCTTGTACCAAAATACTAGTTTGTATCATGATACCGACCAATGAATCTAGGAGCTATAGCAGGCTCCACTCGTCACTTACTAAGTCCAATGCATTCCTCATATGAAAAGGTTGAAACATATCACAAACATTCGTATCAAAACTAGTCTAAAAAATGTTAATAATTTAACCATAAACCATGAATGTTATAAAAATAATACATCCATAGTAAATCATATCACAAAAACATTAATACAATATGGAAGATTGTATCATAATAAATCAACTTCAAATAAGTGTACAATCCATCAAAGGATGTTGACATAGATGAAGTCAAAACTATTTGAGAGAAATGTCTATTTATATTTTGAAATCATTTAAAAGTCACATAATTATAAATGAAAACGTTTATTTTGGAAATATTATTATAATCTTTAAATGGAATCTTAGAAGGTGTTATAATGGAAGAAAATAGCCGTACCCGCCATATAAGTTAAAAAAATATTCTTACCATAATTTGTCAAAAAGGTCATAAAATACCTTGTTTGGAAAATGACGGAAATATTCCTTTCAAAAAAATTTATATAAAGTCTAAAATGGGTATAAATGACTTTTAACCCTATTCTAGGAAATAGTAGAACTGTTTTGAGATACATTTTTAATAAACACAGATGTGGATAATAAATAAGTCCAAGTAGATACTTATGTATAAACAATCTCAGATAAGTAAAAAGATTGTAAAATTAACCATAACCTTGTACTTTTCTTTAGAAGAGGGTACGTTAACCTCCAGAATAATAGTTAAATAATTTTTATTAAATTATAGAATAACCACATACATAAATATGATATCATATATGATCTTCTAATATTTCTTTTTTAATAATATTTTAGTAGTATCATTGTTTTGAGTGTTAAGTGATTCATTTTCCTTTATATATTTTGTTACGTAGGTCATGTTTATTATGGATAGGATGTATTTGATTCATATCCATAATTATATTAAGTTCTTAAACATTATTTGTAACCATAAAATGAAAATTATTGTTGAATGGTTACGTTGGGGAATGAATCTCATCGCGTTCGTGGAGATGGTAATCCGTACGTATGCACGAGCGACAATACCATTATATTGATGGTGAAATCATATGTAATTGGATGGTATATAATATATACATAATCATTAACATGTTATATTTATTATTTACATCAATTATACTCAATTTTATACCCATCTAAATAATGAAGTGTTGAATAACAAACTACACCACGACGTGGAGACGGTAAGACGTACGTACGCACGTATGGTGACTTTTTCAATCATAGGATGGATAGAATAATTAATATGATTGTACCATATTTATAATAACATCATAGTATGTATAAGTTAATAGAGTTATTTTTTTTGGTATAGAAAGAGCAAAGAAATAGGATGTGGAAGAAGAAAATAACTTTGAAAGAGGTGGTGAAATAATAACCTCATCTTCGGGTGCATCCTTTTGATATGATTAAAAGGGATCATTAAGTTGGATTTATAATCAAATTAAGGCCTCTAGGATGAATTTAGGGTAGTTGGGAGGATATTTGAGCTGGGGTTTTCTGATCCAAATGGATTTGGAGGTGTGACATTAAGAGAAGGGGAAGTACCCTTTTATAAGAGAGGTGAGGGGCATTTTAGGAAAAGCATGAAATATTAATTTATTCTAAACTTATTTTTGTTTTCTAATATATACAAATGTATATATTTCTAGGATAAGGTGTGGATAGGTATAAATACTCTCAAACAATAGGTTTTAGACAAGTTTAGGTCACCATATTAACCTTATCTTTTAGATTTAACCCTTAGTTAAATAGTTTAACTTTTACCATGTCTTCTTGTATTATTATAATGCATGGTTAATAAACTTATTATAAAATTCCAAGAGAACCCAAAGTGGTTATTTAATGACATATATATCATTATATATGTACTTTGTCCATACCTTATATTTTTAGTAATATTATATCATTTAATAATATAGTATTTGTTTTAAAAACTCATTTATGTCAATTTTGACACTATTTAGTATTTGTTTTTTTGAAAGTCATAAAAAGTGTATTACTTCAAAAAAATACATTAAATCAACCCTAACTTGTTCTATTCACATATAAAATTCGTTTATGGCATAAAAAGTCTCAATTTACATTTATTTTGGTATTTATCATATCAACTATTTTAATCATTCATTAATAAGGTAATTACTGCTTCATCATTGTGTCATAAATAAATTTACTTATTTAATGTCTAAAAACTATAAATAAAATACCGTGATGTATAAAATATTTTTATATTTCTAATGAATATTTATAGTTTAATTTATATTATGTGTAACCCTATATTGAAAATGGTTTAGTTATAAAACTTTGAATTTAACACTTTTAATTCTTCATTAAATAAAATATAATAACAGTCATAATCTAACCCAAATGGATTGAAAGGATCTTATTTTTGTCCTAAGTATGATTTTGGTAAAAATAAACTTATAAAATATAATTAGGGCATGTTTTTGGGTAATTTTAATATTATTTTATCCTTTAATTAACTTATTTACTTTTAACCGTGGTAAATAAAATTCAAAAGTTACAATTCACCCAAAATTATTTTCAACATATTGAACCACATTTTACTTATTGATGTCAACTGTGTCTCTCAGATTTTTGAAATTAATCAGAATACTCAGGAGAAGGCAAGCCTACTCCCAGAAATTCTTTATATATAAAAAGAGTAAATACAACAATAGAGGATAAACATGGGGTCAACAAAGACGCGTGTAAACATCACCACACGCATCAGCATCAGTTAGACCACAACAAAAGGTTGGTGTAAAAAAGGAAAAAAAGAGCATACCTCCTAAATTTCATGATTGGAAAGAGTATCAGCAACCTGACTCACCTCTCTGTAAACATGAGTGACAACCAAACAAATCTTCTCCACAAGCTTGAGACAGTTATCCCATATAGGAAGCAGCTTCCAAGGGACATTTCGTGACCACTTTCTAAGAATATCAACCAAAAGAGTTGAGTCAGACTCCATCCATAAGGTCATACAACCATGAAAAGAAGAATACCAGACAGCCTTGATCATAGCCCATAACTCCGCCTCAATATCCAATCCATTTCCTAAAAATTGATAAAAATATCCTTTGACAAAGCCCCTATAAGTGCAGAAAACACCACCACATCCTGAAGGCCCCGGAGCACCTGAAGCCACTCCATCCACATTAACTTTTAGACACTGAGAGATTGGAGGAATCCATCGGATATTCTTCATCGTAATTGGCTTCTTACATCTACCAGAAACACCCAACGTGCGCAAGATAACAAGATCATAAACATCATTTTGCATGACTCCATTTGGATCACGTGCAGAAGCAAGAACACAAGTATGAAGCTCCTGAATACCAACAGAAGTTGGAAAAATTTTGTTGTCAAAGACAAGAGCATTCCAGGCATGCCAGATAAATGAAACAACCACTGAGGTATCAGAGATGAGCAGTGGGTAAAAGACGTTGAAAAGACGTTAAAAAGTTTAATAAAATTTTATAGATCTAATCTTGTTATAAAATGACACCAATGAATTATATTGAACTAATATAGTTATTATCTATAGATTTTGACTTAAAATTAATTAAAATAAAATAAATAACTATTTATAAAAAAAAGTCGGTTTTAAACAATAATGCAGTGTTTTTCACTATTCATAAAAAATTGGAAGTTTTCAGAAAAATACCAAAAATTCACCCTAAGATAATTTTGATATTTTGTATCCAAAAATGAAGTCCATTTTGAAAAATAAAATTTATAAAATTTCAAAAAGTGTGTATTACTATTCATAATGTTGAGTTTGATTGGTCGTGGTCTGCTAGAACTCAAAGTTGCTTATAGTGCAAGATATTATATTATTCAAAGAGAAGAGTACCGTGGAAGCTCGGGGTGTTACACGCAATGCTGAAGTTTAAATTTAAAGGAACAATGGACTTTGGGTTTGATGCTACTGAAATATAATGTGGAATTTTTAATGGATAATTAATGTTTAAATAATTGATTAACATAAAGTGAAACTGATAAAAATGGAATGAATTATTATAATAAATCTTTTTAAATGGTTGTGTGATTATATGATACCTAGTCTTAAAAGTGGAATCTAGGAGTCTGAGAGACGTTAGCTACATTTGAGTCTAAGACTAGGTTATGTTCATAGTGTGGTTATAAGCTATATTATATTTTGTACTTTTTGTGTTTCTATACGCTACTCCATCCCGTTAGTTATACCAACTAACACCGTGAGGATTCTAAGACCTGGGCAGTGTATTCCCCAACATTCTAGTGGTAGGATGAATAACTGACTACCACCTTTGGCCCTGATCTCTTCTCTTGGTTGTTACTTGTGCTGGTAGTCACAATGAATAGTTTTCCTTATATATGTGTGTAGAGGGATGTAATGTATTTTGGTTATTCAGACACAAATATTCTGGATATAGTTTCCTATGAACTACTATATGTGTAACATGTATAGGCTGTGATGGCTTGAGGATCCCTACTTGGTGTATGGGCTATAATGGATTGAGGTTTAATACTCGACGTATGATACATGTTATGCGAGCTATGGTGGCTCTTAGAAACTAACTGGTTACTTTGGTTATGTGGACGTGGTGGTTATACTACACAAGGTGCATATTGTGGTGCTTCACCCAGGTGTCTGCGAGCATGCCTTTTTTTGGAGAGAGATACTTAGGATGTGCTGTGTTGGAGCAAAGTGGAAAACTTGTGGAGTAGTGGTAGTGGGGTACCCTTGATATTCTTTATTATATTATATACTCTTGTATGCAATACTTGGTGAGAGTAGCCATGGTGAGGTTGGGAACTTATTATAACTATTTTGGTGATGAGTTATATTCACTTGCGGTTTATTGTGATTTAGTATGCTTTATTTACTTTTTTCACGAGAGGATATAAGAAGGATCCTACTGAGTATACTGTTATACTCACCCTACGTATATATAAACTATTTTCAGGTCATTTGGAGAAGGTTGGAGATCAAAATGTTTAATACAATCTTAGGGTTGCAGGAGCTGTTCAGGCTTCATGGTTACTGTTGTTTTTTTACTTTCCTTTGGTACTTGTAGTTTTTTCCATTTAGCTGTAGTAGTTTTACATGAAATTACATATGTGTACTTGGGTTCTCTTTTATATTGCAGTCTGAGTTGGAGTTGGTTGTTGTCTGCCCTATCTCTCTGTTTCACATGTGTTATTTTAGAGGGAAACACCTCCCATTTGTGTGTTCACTATACCCTCGTTACTAGTCGCCAACCCAGGGCCTACTGGAGGTGGGACTCGGGGGTAACTATCTCCCTTCTCACATTTCTGACCTAGAAGGGGTACACCTTTTGGGGAGGGGTCATGACACCTTCCCTTACTGGTATTTTAACTCATCCCTTTGTGTGATATATATCCTCATGTGAATACATGTACTAATAAGAACATCATGTATTTTAGAAATATTAGGATGAATATTGAAATAATGTTTTTATTTTATATATAAGAATTGAAATAATGTTTATGTTACAATATAGTTAATTTGTAAATTAGGACTATAAAAGAATAGTTAAAACCCTATGGATAAGATTGAGTTTTAAGGGAAACATCCTAATGTTTTATAATCTTTAAGAATGTGTAGTTTAAGAGTTTTAAAATCCCTATCTAGATACTATAAGATTATGTGGCTCTGGAATAGATGTATCTAGTGGTAATATCCATAAGAAGGTTGGATTGGGTATTAACTCGATCATCACTTGGTTCACAATAATGAGACCTTGTTTCACACTTGGTTTGACACTCCCTAGGGATATGCTTTAGTTAATCACATTCTGTATACTAAATATTATAAAGGATATATAACTTAAGTAATTATAACACATATAAATTAGAAAATGATTAATGTAAATGATCCTAGAAGTATCATTTATGGAAAATACTAAAAACAAGAATCCCATAAGATATGAATTTATAATTATTTTTTACAGGATAATAAAATATTTATTCATGATTTATTTAATTATTTTATTTTAAAAAAAATCATTTTAGAAAATTATGGGAACTAAGAGAATTCAAACTAACAACCTATGTGTGGGAAAATTTAATGATTTTTCGAACAACATTCCTAATAAAATATGAGGTGAAGTTAAAATAATCATGGTGATTCTTACCTAGCTGTCTCAAGTTATGAACAATAACTTGAACCCTATGGAACATATAACTACTCCAAATAAAAGTGAAACTTTCCATCAAGTCCTTTATGTGGAAATGACGACTAAATATTATTGGATATTCTGACTCAATGTAAAAAAATATTTTTTTTGATATGCTATTCTTAGAAGGAGAAGGTTACTATGGACATTTGTCATTTGGGTGGAGATTCTAGTCAATGGAAGGAAATTATAATTAATATGAATCCAAATGTTGAAATATAAGAAATAGAGAGAGAAGACTTTAAGAATTTATTTATTAATAAGTTTTTCCCTCGAACTCTTTGAACCAAGATGTAGAGATAATTCTAAACGTTTTAGTAAAATGAGGGTGAATCTATTATAAAATATTATAGAAATTTCACAAGGATTATAAGTTGAATATTATGTTTTGTTATCAATAATGATAGAAAAATATATAGACTCTATAGTTTTTTAAATAACTCATTTGAAAGGATCTATCTATATGAGTCTTTTTTATTTATGAAGAATTTGTTCTATGTGATCTCATAGTTGAGGTAGATTTTGGAGGATTTTCTCATGTAAAAACTGATAAGAAGAGAAGAATGAACTTTAAAGATAGAGGAAAAAATAAAAAAATGGGAAAGATGATCTAACCACTCACATGATAATGATGTGGGAAGAAACAACATGGTTATTTCCTCAAAGGGATATGGAAATTCTTCAAGTGTGGGAAAGAAAGAAACTATGCTCATGAATATATAAGTGACATGATGAAGCAAACCGATGTGATAGAGGAATAGAACGAACCTTCCAATACACCACACATGGTTCAATTATTCAATTGTAAATAGTAAGGGAACTATGAATTCTAGTGAACTAAACCATAGTCCTTTGATGGTAATCCACATCAGGAACCACCAAATCCAAAGAAGCAAGGGAAATCTTATTCCATTACTTCCACTAAGGTGGATCATGAAAATAAATTTGTGAAAGGTAAAATTACTATTTAGTCAATTTTTTAATTTTTTTGTTTGATTATAGTTCAACTCCATCCATTATATCCTACATGTTTTCTAAAACTGTTGAATAACAACCTCTATACCTTGAAGTGGAGATATCTGTAAAATGCATATTACTGTGATCATTGAATCCCAAGTATTAGAATAATATCCTATAAATATATGGGGGAGGATTATTCAATTGAATATTTTAATCCTTCTCTTTATGTAATTTGAAGTTATACTTTCCATGGATTGGCTCTTGTTGTATATATACCACATCAAATTTTGGGAAAAGGAAATCTATTTCTGTGTACCGAACCAATACATGCTTTTATAAAAATGAAAGGATGACCATGAATCTCCATTATAGAATCCATTAATGGTGTGTATGATGATACCCTATGAATAAAAATATATTATCCAAATAGTTGAGTTAAAGGAAAGCAACAACCTTGAGTAAATGCCCATTGTGATAGAATATACTGATGTATTTTCCATAGAGTTTCCTAGACTTCCCCCAGATCGTTAGGTGTATTTCTCAATATATATTATACCCAAATTCACTATAAACTCCAAATTATCCATTAGTATGTCCTTTATCAAACCAGAGGAGTTAAAGAAGTAGTTAAAAGTGCATTTGGACAAAGGGTTTATACGACCTAGTATATCACCTTAGGGTGTATCAGCTCTCTTTATCAAGAAAAAAGATGTATGAATGTGGTTTTATATCAATTAAAAAGAGATAAATAATATCATTATAAAGAAAAATTTTCCCCTTCTAAGTATTGGTAAATTGTTTGATCAATATTAAGGAGCTTAGTAATTCTCAAAGTCAGATCTTCATTTCGGATCTCATCAGCTAATGGTGAAGAGGCAAGATATTCAAAAGAAAACCTTATATACAAGGTATGAACACTATGAGTTCATATTGATTGATAAATATAAAATTTTCAGAATATTTTATTTTAATTTCAACAATTTCAAACCCATCAATTTTTTATTTTATGAGAAATTTTATATTTTTTTTAAATTTGAGGTGTTTTGAGCATAATTGTGAAAAGCAATAATTCTTGAATTTTTACAAATTTTCATCAGTTTTTTTGAAATTTTTTTATATTGTTCCAATTTTCAATATTATTTTTTTGATCCTTCTAGAATTGGGATTCAACTTCTCTAACTCAGCCAATGGATTAATCGACCATTTGGAGGCCCAAAAAATAATTCAATTTGGAAAATCAGTTTTTGGACATAGTTGAATATCCTTTAATAAATAAGGCATAACTTTTACCATATGTGTAAAAATTATCTTAATAAACTTTGAAAATAGAGATTAATATAAAAAAATATCCAAGATAAATACCATAATTTAATTTGGTCCTTATGACTGTCTTTGTACGCAGTAGATGAAGTTGAAGAGTCACTTAAAACAAAAACAATTTACCTCTACAATTAAAACATAATATTTTATCTATGTGTTTGAATATTATGAGATTTCATAGGGATAATATAAATCATGTGAAAATAACATTTATGAATACACCTAATCCATATCTAGAAAAAATAGGCCCAAATTGAAGAAAATATTTGGGATACACATTGTGGACAACACCCTGGATATCCCCATTCTCTTTATATTATCATCTTAATTTCATTTTTAGTGTGGGTTGAATTTATGAATTGAGATATGATGGAGAAGATATGATAGAGGAGAGGATTTTTTCTTAAATATAGTGAATAAATGAGGGTCTAGACTCTAAGTGATGGTGCAAACAAATATCCAAACATTCTTCCCTGTTGTGTTTGGTACATTAATGTATTCTTGTTATATTTTTTTCTGGAAAAATTTTCATGATTGAAGGATATATCATTTTCTTTTTTAATTCATTTTATTTTTTTTATGTTCTATAATTTTTATCATCTTCTTATTTTAAAATAATTGACTTGTTGTTTAAATGTTTTTTGGGCAAGGTCTCTCCATTGAGAACAACAAGTTTAGTTAGCTTCGTTTTCTTGGAGGTCTTTGGGAAATCAAATAACATTAATAAGGGGATAAAAACACATATTTGAGGTATTAATATTATTTATAGGAAATATAGGTATTCACTTGGAGGTCTTTGAGTTATAATTGAGAAATATAATTTGATAATTCAATTAAACAAGGATTAATGGAGTGTCTGAAGATCGATGTTTTTCCACTACTACCTTCTTTAGTTTATTTTCATCATTCGGTTTTCATATGATTTTTAATCCCTAAGGTTTATTTCATATTTCATTCTGATTATATTTAATTCAAATTTTTTTAATTCATTTTAATTACCACTTTTAGTTCTTACATTTAACAAAAAAATTAAGAAAGTGATAATTTGACAACTTAGCCCGCAACCTCCTCATGAAACAACATTATGGCCACCACCGTACTGCATTTTAAGGGAAAAATTATTGACTATATTTTTATTAAAAAACCCCAGAATCCAATTTGAACCATTTCTAGGAGGCTTTCATAATTTTTTTTATTTTTTTTTGAATTTATAAGATTTTAACCACAAATTTATAGTATTAAAAAACCCAAAAAATATATTTTCACACTAATTATTTTTATGCTTCAAATGATTATAAACAATATTAGGAGCCTAATAATGATGAATTATTTAAATTTCAGTTCAAATAAAATGATCTTGAAATGAAACAAAAGAAATTTGGTGATTAAATAAAATATACATAAAGTAATCAAACAAATGGAAATTATTTCCAATTAATTAAAATAATTGAAAGAACTAAATGTGAAAAAAGATTCTAACGAAATGGAAAATCGTGTCCCACCCAATTTTTATGTTGATGAACCATTTGTGGATGAGTTGAAAATTTATTTGGAATCACCCTTTTCAAATTTTAAGGAATAAATTTTCACTGATTCCCCAGTTGATGCGTGTTTTGAAAATCAAATCTATTTGGAAAATTATTGGGATATTTTTTTATGAAATTGTAATTTCATGTGAATCCACTATTTTTGAAATTGAAAATTTGGAACCTTTATTTAAATATTTGGATAAATAGGAGGATATGCTTGAGACATTTGTTTTTGAAGAGCATTTAGAAGAACCTGAGCTGTTACCTACATTCAATACAAATAATTTTGACTCCCAAACAAAGTTGGAATCTGAGATTCCATAGGGAGATGTATTAAATTTTGATCCATATTTTCCAAATTATATTCATAATAATTTTTTTAATGGCTTCTCCATATGTAGATTTAGTTCCCAATGCTTCTTATTTGGTTGATTTTTCCGATTATGATGATGTCAAGGATAAAATAGAGGAAAGAATAGAGTTCCTATTTGAGTACACTTATACACACTAGGATAGTGGTAATGATCTTATTTTCAAAGAATAAATCATTTTTTAAGATGAACTTGATGATGAACCACACTCGGTGATTAGAATTTAACAACTAGTGGAGGTCTTTACTAAGGGTAACATCATTGGAAGTTTCCCTTACATTTTGTTCCCCCTTCCAATACAATACCGTAACATCAAAGTCATGAAGAAAAACTTGAATAAATCTATTTTTACGAGATTCTACATCTTATGTGAGATGAATAATATTGGATATATTTCATTTTGGTGGTTCATGAGGAAGAAACTACACCCACATTCAGATGGGGATGATCAGTTGGAACTGCCTGACTAGGGGTAGTGAATTATTAGCACCTACTTGAGGGTTCATAAAAAGTATCACTCCCTTAATTTTCTACTTATTTTTTTCATTGATTTAAATAAAAATTTTATGTTTTTTTTATGTAGGTTTCCTTGTTTTAGCTTTTAAGAGGCTAGATCAGGCCTATTTCTGCTCACTAAAAACTAGGTTGTGTCTTTCCCCTCCACTTTTTTTGTCATATATTGTCATATTGACATTAATTTTTCATATAAAACATGAATAATGAGGATATTGTAAAAAATAATTGTGAGGATATGATCATCCTTATTAGATTACAATTTTGTTTTTTTTCTTTTTAAATTTATATTTTCAATTTCTCTTTCAATTTTTATGTTTTTTATTTCAATTTCTTTGTTAAAAAAACATATGAGATTAAAATTAATATCCTTTATGAATTGATTTTTTATTCATTATAAATAAACAACTTGATTCATTGAACTGAACTTAAATGATTACTGAATTGTGCTTTGTTCTGGATTCAAATTGTGGAAATTCATGAAAAGACCATAGAATTAATTTCATTGCATGAATGTTATACAATACCAAAAATAACTTTCCCGGGAGGATTTTGAACCATTTTTTCATCTTCTTCACTTTAAACCCCGTCTTGAGTGAACCAAAGAACATTTTTAACCAGAAATTTCCATTTTTATATCAAAACATATGAGATTTAAAGAAGTTATGTTCAAAATGATTATGTCGATTCATTTATGATTTAAATATACATTTTCATGATAATAATTTTTAATATTCCTTTCCTTTAACATTTTATATTTCTATAACCATTAGTAGACATGTACATCATGTTAGGATAACCAGATTACAAGCGAGTTTCCTTATCCAACTTGCACTTGAAGTACGTTGCATGATTTTAGTAAAGTTTAAGTGTGGGGGAGATGAATTGTGGTGTTACAAATCATTTGGTTCTACTTTGGGTGGAAATTATTATTTTTATAATATTTTCTCAATGATGAAATTACCGAACTAAAAGTTGTTCCCATCAAGAGCATTCATGGAAAAGGGAGTTATGCCTTTCAGGAGCTCCCAAATAAATAAAGTTATTCCTCTTTAGAGCTTAAAAAACCAATGTTTTAGGATTATGTTTTTGTTAATTTTGATGATTTTTTGGATAATTTGTGTGATTTACATGAAATAAATTATGATTTTTTTGATATGATTTTATTCCATGAAAAAATATGATAAAACAATGCTTGAGTAGAAACTGAAATCATGAAATTTTTCTTCAACAAAGATCCAAACCATCACATTCTACCACATAATTTTTGACATTTGAAAACACACTAACCTTAAAACCTTAGAAAACCCCTTTCTGTGTCTTCATTATCGATATAATTCTTTTAATCACTTTGTTGGAGATTTATAAAGTTTTAGAGATTAGAGAGACCCTTGAATTTATTTGGATGAGAAAATATTTTCTCAAAATAAAAATCATGTGTAAGGAGAAAGAAAAAAATGAGATAAGCGTACTTTTTCAAGGAGGAATTAATGAAATAGGAATGAAATAAATAACCATAATGAATTATTTTTAATTTAAGATGTTGAGGATTCATGATGAGTTGGGTTACTTTATTTTGAGTTTGATATTTTCATTGACATGTTTGGAATTTTCACTAGAAATTTATTTTGATTTCTCATTTCTCCAGGAATCCAAGTACATTAGGGTGGGGAAATTGATATAGAAAAAAATTTCAGTATATTTTATTTTCATTTCAATGATTTAAACCCCACAAATTTTAAATTTTAAGAGAAATTGTATCATTTTTGGAATTTTTAGTTGTTTTGTGCTTAATTGTGAAAATCCCCCAATTTTGTACTTTTAATAATGTTTCATAAGTCTTTTGTTTCAGGAATTACATTTTCTTTATTTATCGAGTTTTTGGTATTTTTTATGTAACCCTATACCTATGGTATTTTTTTCTCTAACTGGACTAAGTGATTAATCATAAATTTAGAGGCCCAAAAAAAATTCAATTTGGAAAATCGGGTTTCTTATAGAATTGAATATCCTTTAAAAAAAGAGGCTTAAATCATATCACATTTGTCTAAATTAGATGATTCCACCTAAAAAAAGATAGAGGTATCCAATATCCATCTCTATGATAAATACTAGGAATAAATTTAGTCCTTAATATGGTTTTTGTGTGCCTGAAAGTAGAGGATGTTGAAGAGTGACTTCGGGAAGAAACAATCTACCTTAGTAATTAAATGATTACATTTTTGTCAACATGTCTGATTATTCCAATATTTTTTAGCAAGAAAAATAAATCACTTAAAACAATATTTACAAAGACACCTAATCTATATTCATCCAAGAATTGGTCCTGATTCATACAAGCATTCGAGACATACATTCTTGAGAAAACCTTGGATACCCCTTTCTATTTATATTCTCATTTTCATTTCATTTTCAATGAGTTTTGGATTAAGGAATTGAGCTATTAAGGAGAATATATGCTATATAATAGGATTTTTTCTTGAATATAATGAATTAATGAAGTTATAGAATCAATTTGGTGGTTGAAATAAAGATATGAAGATACTTCCCTTTTGAGTTTGGTATTTCAATGTATTCTTATTATATTTTTCTAGAAACTAATTTTTTGAACTAAAGAGGTCTCTTTTTTTTTATCAAATTCAATTTCTTCTATTATATTAAAGACTTTTTATAATCTTATGAATTTAAAATAATTTTTTTATATTAAAATTTCTTAGGGTGAAGTCTCTCTATTGAGTATAATAAGTTCAATTAGTTTCAGCTACTTGGAGGTCTTCGAGAAATCAAATCACTTTTATAAGAGGATAAACACCCATATTTAATGCCTTAATATGTTTTATGGAAAATTTAGTTGTTCACATGGAGGTATTTGAGTTATTATTGAGAAAAATAATTTGATAATTCAATTAAACAAGGATAAAGGTAGTGTCTGAAGATCGATGTTTTTCCACCACTACCTAATTTAGTTTGTTTTCTTCAATCTTATTTTCTTATGATTTCTAATCACTAACATAGATTTCATATTAAATTTCTATTTTATTTAATTTAAATTTTTTTAACTCATTTTAATTCCCACTTTTATTTTTTTCATTTAACAAAAAAATTAACAAAGCAACAGTTCGACAACTTATCCTGCAACCTCTTTATAAGATAACCCATATTCACCACCATACTAAATTTTTAAGGGAAAAAATACTCATTGGATTTTCTAAAAAAACACCATTGTCAATTTGGTTCCATTTCCTGGGATATTTCCAATGTTTTTTGTTATTTTTTAATTTTTGGTATTTTAACCACTAATTTAGAGACTTAAAGAACACTAAAAAATGTATTTTCACAGTGATTGCTTTTATTCTTGGAAATATTATAAAAAATATGGGGAGCCTATTCATGATGAATTTTTAAAATTTAAATTCCAAAAAATACTATTAAAATATAACAATGTAATTTGGTGATTCAATAAAATATTCAAGAGGTAATCAAACAAATTAGGATTCATTCAAATGAATTAAAATAATTGAATGAACTAAAAGAAAAAAAAGATGCGAAATAAATATAAAATCATGTCCCATTCACTTTTTATGTTTATGAACACTTTTTGGATGTGTTAGAAACAAATTTGGAATCACCTTTTTCAAAGATGAAGGAAAACATTATCGCTAATTCCCCAATTGAAGTGTATCTTGGAAATCAAAACTCTTTTGAAAAAATTGGGTTTAATTTATTAAAAATTAAATTTCATGTGAAGCCAATGTTTTTTAAAATTAAAATTTAGAACCTTTGTATAAATATTCTGATAAATATGTATCTAAGCTTGATCCATTTATTTTTGGAGATCTTTTAGAGGAACCTGATAAACTGTCAACATTCAATATAACTATTTTTGAATCCCAGATAGAGCTAGAACCAGTGATTCCATAGGGATATGTTTCAAATTTTGATCCATATTTTCTAGATTTTTTTAATAATAATTTTCTAAATACTTGTACCTGTGAAAATTTAGTTTCCACTACTTCTGAGTGGATTGATTTTACAAATGATAATGATGTCCTAGATAAAATTAAAGAAATAATGTTGTGCACATCTGAGAACACTAGTACACATAAGGATGGTGGCGTTGAGATGATTTTAAACTAAGAAATATTTTTTGAAGGTGAACTTAATGATGAAACATGTCTTGAGATTAAAATTCAAGAACCCGTACGAGTCTTTATTGAGGATAAAGTCATGAGAAGTTTTTCTTACATTTTGTTCCCTATTCTACTACATCACTGGAACATAAAAGTAATCAAGGGGGACCTAAGGAAATCTCTTTTTTATAGAATATAATTGTTATGTGAGGTGAATAATATTAGAGAGATTTCAATTTGGTGGATCATGAGGAAGAAAATACACCCACCTTCAAATTGGGGATGATCAGTTGGAACTTCCTGACAAGGGGTAGTGAATTTCTAGCACCCAATTTGTGGTTAATACAAAGGATCATTCCACTTATTTTTATTTTTTATTTTTCTTTGATTTATTTCAATAAAATTTTCATTATTTTTCATGTAGGTTTCTAATTTGAAGGTTTTAGGAGGCTAGATCTAGGTTATTACTGCTCAATAAAAACCACTTTGTCTCTTTCTTATCCACCTATTTTTTCATGTCTTATCTTCTTGATTTTAATTTTTCATATAACCCATGAATAATAAAGAAAAATTTTAAAAATATTTTTTTGGAGAGTATCATCCTTTTAAGAATATGATTTTTTTCTTTTCAAATTTCTATTTCAAAATTTTCTTTCAAATTTTGTGTTTTTTATTTCAATTTCTCCATTAAAAAACTTTTGATATTAAAAGTAATATACTATGTGAATTTATTTATTTTAATGGAAGGAGATAACTTGATTCATGGAAATGAACTTAAATGATTTCTGAAATTTGTTTTGTTCGGGATTCAAATTGTATAAATCCATGAAAAGACAATTGAATTCTAAATTTTATGCCATGACTGCTAAACAATATTTAAAATTAATTTCCCATAATGATTATGAACCATTTTTTAATATTCTTGTCATTAATTACCCTTATTTATTGAACCAAATAATTATTTTTTTAATCATAACATTCCTTTTTTTATATCAAAACCTATGAGATTTAAACAAATTGAGTTCAAAATGATTGAGGCAATTAGTTTGTGATTGATAACCACCTCTTCAAAAAAAGAATTTTTATTTTGGCCTTCCTTTCACATTTTATCTTTATGAAGCCCTCAATATCCATGTACATCCTATTAGGATATCCATATTGTAATCCAATTTCCCTATACAACCCGATCTTAATGTAAATTGCATTATTTTAGTAACAATTGAGTGTTGGGGATCTAAATTGGGGTGTGACATTTCATATGGAGCTGATTTGGGTAGAAATTAATAATTTAAATATATTTTATTGATGATGAAAGTAATTAATTGAAATCTATACCCATGTGTAGATTTCATAGAAAAGGGAGTTATTCCTTTTAGGAGCTCCTAAAGAAATATAGTTGTGCCTGTATGGAGCTTAAAAAACTAATGTTTTGGGAAGAAGTTGTTGTTCCATTGCAGATGATTTGGATAATTTGTTTTATTTCCATGAAATAAATTCTGATTTTTTTGGATATGATTTTATTCCATGAATAAATATAAGAATTCCATTCTTGAATATAAACTTAAATCATGTAATTTTTCTTCAATAAAGAGCCAGGAAATTTCCTTCTACCTCAAAAATTTTACATTTGAAAACACACCAACATCAAAACCTCAGAACAACCCTTTCCAAGTCCTAATGATAAATAATATTATTTTAATCAATTGGGTGGAGATTTAGAAAATTTTCATGACTATGTAGACCCTTGTATATATTTGGATGATAAAAGCTTTTCTCAAAATCAAAATCCTGTTTTTAGAGAAAGAAAAATAAGTGAGGTATGAATACTTTTATATATAGGAATGAATGAAATTAGAATTTACTGAATAAATATAATGAATATTTTTTAATTTAATCTATTATATATACATTATGTGTTGGGTTTATTTATTTTGAGTTTGATATTTTTATTGACATGTTTTGAATTTTCATTGGTAATTTATTTTGAGTTCTCACTTTTCTTGGAGACCAAGTGATAAGTGTGGGGAAATTGATAGATTTTACATTTTCAAGATATTATATTTGAATTTAAATTATTTAAACCCCCCTAATTTCTAATTTTATGAAAATTTTTATCATTTTTTAACTTTGAGGTGTTTTTGAGCTTAATTGTGAAAATTCCCAAATTCTAGAATTTTAACAGTTTTCATCAGTTTGTTGTTTTGGGAATAAAATTTTCTCTACTAATACAATTTTAAATATTATATTTTTTTTATTAACCCTATACCTATATGATTAAAATTTTCTAAGTGGTCCAAGTGATTAATAATCCATTTTGATTCCCAAAAAAATAATTTAATTTGGAATAATGGTTTTGAGATAAAATTTAATATTCTTCAATAAATGTGGAATAACTCATCCCATATGTCTTATAATTATTAGATTATACCTCTAAAAGAGATAAGACTTGAATATTGATCTCCATGACCAAGACTGTGCATAAATTCGGTAATTAAGATAGTCTATGCGTGCATGAATTTAGAGGAAGTTGAAGAGTCACTTCCTACATGAACAATTTACCTCATTAATTAAATCATAATAGTGTATCGAAATGTCCAAATATTCTGAGATTTTTTATGGAGAATGTGATATCTTGATAAAATAAAATTTATGAAGACACATATGCTATATTCAGTCGAGAAGAGGTTCTAATTCAAGATAACTTTCGAGATACACATTCTGGAGAGCACCCTGACTACCCCATTTCTCTTTACATTCTTATCTTCATTTCATTTTCAAGTAGGGTTGGATTAAGGGATTGATATATATTGTAGAATATATTCTAGAGTATATGAGTTTTTAATTAATATTTTGAAGTCATGAAGGTATAGAATCTTAGTGGCGGTGGCATCAGAGATCCGACGATTCTTCCCTTTTGAGTTTTGTACTTCAATGTATTCTTATTATATTTTTCTGGAATGTATTTTCATGATCAAATGAGGTATATTTTATTTCTTGAATTCATGTTTTTATATTATGTTCTAGAATATTTATCAACTTATGAATGTAAAATAATTACCTTGTTGTTTAAATTTTTTTAGGAGAGGTCTTCCCATTGAGCATAATAAGTTCAATTAGTATCAATTGTTAGGAGGTCTATGGGAAATTAAATCACTTTTATAAGAGGATAAACACACATATTTTATCTCTAGATATGATGTCTTGGAAATATAGGTGTTCACTTGGAGATATTTGAGGAATAATTGACAAATATAATTTAACAATTCAATTAAACAAGGATAAATGGAGTGTCTGATGATCGATGTTTATCCATTATTTCCTTCATCAGTTTGTTTTCTTCAGTCTAAATTTCTTATGATTTATAATCACTAACATAGATTTCATTTTTCATTTTTATTTTTCTAATTAAACTTTGTTTAACTCACTTTCATCCCCAATTTTAGTTTTGACATTAAAAAAAACAAATTAACAAAGTGACAGTTTGATAACTTAGCCCGCAACCTCCCCATGAGACAACTCTGTGGTCACCACCGCACTGAATTTTAATGGGACACATTATTGAGTGGAGTTTCACAACCCAAACCTCAGGATCAGTGATTCCCTTCAAACTTAATAATTTCTCAACAATAATTAGGGATTTTATGAATATGTTCTTTATAGAATACCTCAAAATATTTTTTGTATTATTTATTGATGATATTATCAGTTACTACAAGTGCAATAAAAAACATGAATGGAATCTATGGATTGTGATTGAGATATTAAGAAAGGATATTTTTTTTACAAAATTTTTCATGTGAAAATTTTGGATTTAGAAAGTCACATTTTTAGGGATCATAATCAAATGAAACGGAATTACATTAGACCCCTAAAATATATAGGTAATTGAGGACTGTCTTAGACCGTGAAGTGTCATGGAAATACACAGTTTTCTTGGATTATCCAAGTACTATGGATGATTTTTTAGAAATTTTTCATGATTATCTAGCTCACTAAAAAATTTAACAAAAAAATGGGTAAAGTGCATTTTGATGTAAGAATACATGGAAGGAATTTAAGAGATCAAGAAAAGGCTAATCATTTCACCTATACTCACACTGCCATCAAGTGGATAAGGGTTTGTTATATATAGTGATTCTTCAAAGAAGGTCTTGGGTTTTTTACTCTCTTAGATTAATAAAGTGATACACTATTCCTCGTAAAAGTTGAATATCCATGCGTAGAACTATACGATGCGTGATATGGAGTTAGAAACTGTGATCTTCACTTTAAATATTTAGATGCACTACCTCTATGTTGAGAAGTGTGAAATATATATATATATAAAGAGTCTAAAGTATATATTCACATAGAAGGAGATCAATATGCATATGAATTTATGGTTAGAGTTGATCAAGAGCTATGGTTTCTCTATTCACTATCATACAGGAAAGGAAAACAAGGTAGATGATTCTCTTAGTAGAAACGAATATGATATTATATCCTTGATGAAGATCGAGAAAGACCCTATCTTTATGGATATGAAAATTTTGGATCTAGAAATCATAACAATTTGGAATAAATAATGCCTTACCAAATGATTACCCAACCATTTATCCAAGATAAGAACAAGTTGGCACAAAGGGATGATTTTTAGCTTCAAAAGAAGGTGTAATAATCAAACAAAGGGAAGATTAAATAATTTTACATTGATGAATATGGTGTCATTCGATTAGGAACCAGAATTTTTTTACCTTCATCAACTGAGATAAATAAATATATATTGGATCATGTGAATAACTCACCTTTCTCCATCCATCTAGGAAGTACCAATATGTTCTATGATATGTGAGAGAACTTATTGTGGTATAATATAAATTATAATATTATTGAATATATATCAAAGTTATTTGTATTTCCTTAAGTTAAAGTAGAGTAACAAATGTCCAATTGGATGAATCACCACATAAAAATGGGAGAACATCACTGTGGTATTTGTCACTAATCTCCCAAATATATCCAAAGGAAGCAATGTGATATAGGTTATAGTGGATCCACTCACAAATTATATCCCCTCATTCAATATTCAATAATATTTATATCTTGAACAACATTATAATATATACATAAAGTAATCGATGAGGCTTTATAGGGAACTACTTTAAATAGTTTGTGATGATGATCGAACATTCACCTCTAAATTCTAGAGAAGTATTCAACATGCTATGAATACTGAATTTAATTTATTTATGTCATATCACCCCTTAACCAATGGAAAATATGAAAGGACCATTTTGAGACTCTAGGAAAGGAATATATCCTACTCAATGTAATTTAAATAAGGATAGAAACATCATATCCTATTAGTCGAGTTCCCATAAAGTAACTACTTCCACTAGATTATTCAAATGGCTCCATATAAATATCTATATGGGAAGTAATGTAGAACTTCTATATGTTGAGATGAATTTGGTGAATGGAATCTACTTTGACATAATATTTTTTAAGAAATGATAGATAATGTTCAAGACATCTGATAATATATAAAAATTTCCTAGAGTTGGTGTAAGAGTTGTGTTGAAAAAAATATAAGGTACTTAGAGTTTTAAGTTTTAGACAAATAATTCCTTCAAATATCACTATGGAAGAGACTCATGTGGTTTAAAATTAATGAAAGTTTATCCAGAGTTATATTGGCCCTTATACGATCCTTGATCGCATAGGAGTAGTGCCCTATTTTCTACCACTTCCACCAAACATGGCTATAGTTTATAATATATTCCATGTATGTCTTCTGTAGAAATAAATACAGGATCCCTCACATGTACTGAATATGGATGTGGTATAAATGGATCATGATATATCTTATGAGGAGAATTTGGGGAATATATTGGACTGTAGAGTCAAATTTCTACAGAATAAGACAACCCACCTTTTCTAAGCGATGCAGTAGAACCACAAATATGAAGATTTGACATGGGGACCTTAGGAAAAAAATAAAAAATAGGTACCCTCATCCATTCTGATTGAATAATTTGAGTATAAATATTATGAAGGAAATTTATAAAATGGGGTATAATGCAATGACATCGACTTTGAAAATGATATCTTTTCTTAAATGATTATGTGTTATATTATATTGTATAGTACTATACATATATAACACATAGAAAACCCAATGCTTTATTTTATTAATGAAGATCATTAAATTAGTCAATAACTAAACCCATAAAATTTAAAATATTTTAATATGATACAAAATATAAAATAGAAAAAAATATAATGGGAACATTTATATGACCCTGATCTTATTGAATAATCACTCTAATGAACAACACTACAGAAAAGATACTGAATATTAGTAAACTAATTGATATTTCAGAAAAGTAAAAATTAAATCTTATGGGGAATTATAGTTAATTCTGTATGAATTAATGAATTGGTATTTATAGGAGTTAATGTGGCCATTGGATTAGTAATTTGACCAATGAAATAGTAATATGACTGTTTGGAATTGTAACCTAACTGTTATGAATAATAACATGACTTTGGGAATAGTAATTTGAACTAAAAATAATAAAAAATTATAAAAATTAATATTTATCATTATAAATTTAAGAAAATATAAATTTATTAATTGCATAAAATAAATACCAATATTAAAAGCTCAAAGAAATTATAAGAACATTTTTAATAAATTTTATTTTAATGTATTTCCTAGAAATCATAATGTTTATTTTAATAATTAAAATTACCTATGTTAGAAAATTATTTTGAAAAAAAATTATAACATTTTTAAATTAATCACATCAAAATTTCCTAAGGTTAAATTATGGTTATGGTTTTAATAAACTTCAATTTTTATGTGAAGAGAAAGAATACTGTTTTTTAAATACCACATGTTTCATAGCATAAAAATTAGGTCATAATGAATTAATAAATGTTAAATTGGATATATAAACCAAAAATCAATTTAATAAGATAAATAGTATATTTCAAAATAATAAACTTAATTTCCAAACCTAAAAGGTAACTTCCAAAGTCTAAAAGTATAAAGTTTCCCTTTAAATAAACATTTTTTTCATTTTATTCTTTCCTTTGATTAAACTAATAAATTCTAATTATAAAGTGATTATAAGTCCTAAAATCATGTTATTTTATTAAAATATATTTCATAATGTTAAAAAAATTTCTATTCATTAGTTTACCTTGAATATTTTAATTTATTCAATATTTTATCAAAAAATATCTTTCTCCTCAAGTATAAATAACCCCTCACCACACCCATATAAAAACACTTACATTAAACTTAAAAAAGATAAATATCAACCCAAATACCATATATTAAGTAACTTATTATCCTTAGGTATTTTTTTTGAGTAATCAAACACTAATATTTCAAGGATTTTATTTCCATAGAAAAGAAGAAACCCTAAGAAAAGGAATGTTTTCATCAAATTTTCCTCTCATTTCCTATTCTATTACTTATTCTCTCAATTACTTAAAAAAAATTATAATATTAATTGATAATTATTTTAAATTTATAATAATGAGGTTAACCAACTATAATTACTATATTTAAATATCAAGATTATCTTTTCTCCTATTTTGACAAAGTTCTCTCAACGGTCGATTAATGGCCTACGAGGAAGATCCTATATCTATGATTATCACCACTTAAATGAATGGATAAAATGAATTATATATAATATATAAATACTTTTCAAATTTATTTCATTCTCATAGAAATAATTTTACTTACGAATAAATGACCATGAACAAAAATAGTGAAATTAATACAAGATGGGATATTTAAAAAAAATATGATATCGAAATGTTTCACTGTTAATAATGGGAATCATGAAATATAATCAAAAAATTATAATTGATAAATATTTAAAAATCATATATGTTTCCATGTTTTATAAACCAAAGTTTTTTATACAGGAGGTGGAAAAGAAACGATATAAATTAGGATTTAAGGTAAGAGGATTCTCAAAACCAACTCTTTATTTTGGGTTATCTATTATTTCACGTTGATTTCAGCATGTAAATTCTTATAATATCCTAAAAATTTTATTTCAAAAATACTACCCTTTTTTCTAGGGAAATACATATTCCCACATTTTCAAAATGTTTTTTAATCCAATTATCAAGATTTCCCAAAAAGGACTGTATTTTTCTAAAACAATCTTCAATACTCTTGATTTATTATTCTTCAAATAAAAATGGTCTTCTATGGAAAAATATGAATCCCCGTATTAATTTAGGGAACCCAAAGGTTATTCAATAAATTCTTCTTTATGAAAAATTTATGAAGTCCATTCATTTGATAAATTTATTTCATAACTACGATTGTTATATGATCTCTTCCCTTGTGAAAAGAATGATTATGGAGATTTTATAATATTATTAGAGGTAATGGAATTATATATCCATCCAATACCTTGGATAATGTGATATATCTCATGATATTATGTGTATTATGTTTGAACATGATGCTATATTTGTTCACAATTATAATGTTATGATTTATGCACATATAAAATGCATGAACATAATGCTATATTTTTTCACAACTATGTCTGGTATTTGACCACTACATTATGATAATTTATTATTATACGTATGAAACATTCCATGGTTCTTCAAATGATTTTCATATTCTTATGATAATGATCCAATTATTATGATATGATGATGATGATCATTATGCTAACTCATGTACTATTGATTCCTGCCTCTTATTCCTTATATTTAACTGCTCTGCTTACTGAGACTTTAGATCAGCCCTTTATTTAATGTATATCCTTAGGTTAATACTTTTACTAAGTAGAATATGATAGATTTTAGAAGGACTATTTCAAGGAATTAAAATAATGTTTATTTTCTATATATAATTGAGGTATGAACTTAGTTTTATCACGATATTAAACATTTTTGATCCTTGAATGTATTGTTATTATGTTATCTATCTTAAAAATAATTTAATAGTCACATAAGAAGATTTTTTGTTACTATATTCTAGGTTTTATAGCCATTGATCCAACTTAATCAAGAGTGGATCATAGAAAATCATCAAAAATTTCCTTATCTAGATCTGTATCATCAACCTAGGAAACTTCTTCTTCTATTTATATCTCTAGTCATTATTATTTGGTGTATACCACATTTTCTCCTTAAAATATATATTAATATTCAATTTTATTAATAAAGAGACAATTAGATATTTTAGTTTGTATAAATTTAAAATAAAATGATTCTAACTCCAAGGTATCCCCATATTTTATCGTTTCCCATAATTCCTTCTCTAAGTGAAATTCAAACTTTTAAATATTCTTGTATGTATGGGGGTAGTAAGGGGAATCTATATTTGCTTTTAATTTAACCCCTTAATTTATTTTTCATCCTCTAGGGCCTATGAGATTGGTATTGATTCTAAATTAACAAAATATGAATAATATCAATTAAAATGATATTCAATAGAATTAATAGATAATGATTATAAATAAATATCATCTTAATTATTAAGATCAACATTAATTTATTCTTCAAAATGCATAGACATCGGTCGTATATTTTCAAGATTTAACAATGGTATATCATCCTATTATTCAAGTTCCTAAAGTTCTTCCTCAACCTTTTTTGTTATGATAACTAGGAACTTCACTTCAGATTTATCTTCTTTAATCACCTCCTTATTATATTTAAGTATTTGATAATATTCATTAAATTCATTATACAGGTTGACCATTCATCTTGGGTGAGTTCATTTTAATTTTTCTAAAATGGTTTCATATGATGGCCTGAATAATTATTTTCCAATATTTATTTGTCCCCAGCAGTAATTTCGATGATCCTTTTAGGAATATCCTTCATTTTTTTAGATTATAAATTTTGTTTGAAAATACAAATTTTTTTGCAATGTGAAAGAGAAAAGGTGATTTGTCGGTCCAACTCCTCTGCAACACACTAGTGATGTGTGGTGTTGTCATGAGACTCAAATAAAAAACTTATTTAACTAAGAATACAGTCTAGTGAGATTTATTAGGGTTATTCTCAAGGAGTCATGTGTTGATTCCTAAAAATATCAATCACTTATGTATTTTTTATCCTATATATTCTGAAATAATCCAAAAAGGTAATTGTTTTATAGTTTATGAAATAGGGAAGGAAAATGATAATTCATAATGAAATTTAATAAAGTTAGACACCCCTAAATTCTACTATAATGATCCTTCATTGTCTCATATACTTGACTCCCTATTAAATTCCATATGTGCTCTAATAAAAAACAAACAACCCCGATAATTCAAATGTTTGAATAATCATTGTACTCAATGAGAGTCCCCGAAGTGATCAAATCATCACTCTCTCAAATTGGGTATAATTTTGATTCTATACTTCATTCAGATCACTACTCCCATCATAAAACAACAATATGAATAGTTGGAGAAGAAATGATGTTCAATAGTGTGAAAGGAAAGGGGAAGGAAAGAGACATGGGGTATTATCATCACCTCATCTCCTCATTATACCAAGGACCACATAACAAAATAAAAGAAATCAGTACAGGTGCATAAACATTGGATTAATGATTTTCATCCAGAAAGTGACCTAAGAATTAGCATTCCATAATGGATAGACTCTTTATAAATAAATATAAAATATGGAGGAATGATCAAAATGGAATTGAGAGAGAGAATAACCACATAATTAATCAAAAAATTAATTAGAAATAGAATTTATAAAATTATTATAAAACCAAACTAATCAAGATCAGTCTAAAGTCCAAGGTTTATATCCTTGATAATGAGTGGTGAGACTATTTATAAGCCATAATACCTTCTTATTTTAGATTAACCAGGAAATTAGTTAAATCATCAATCTCATTCTTCATCTAGATGAGTTCCACATGTCTAATATTGAGGATCATGTTTGGTATCAATCAAATATTCAAATTAAAAACTCCATTCCCACGATCAAGCTTGGTACTAATTTTGGATGAACTAGAGAGACATTTATTAGTTGTGTTGTGAATCCATAGGAAAATAACTTCTTATTGGTTTTATATCTTCTTTTATTAAGATTTACTCACACTAGAGTGTTAAGATTGGGCCATATTTTCTTGGGCCTGGTTTAGATTAAACAAGACTACATCAAATGTAGACTTCATTGAAGTGGTCCCTAGTCATGATAAGTTTATAATCATTATACTTGGTATTGGAGTGTCCTACACACTTGATTACTCCTTTAGTATTCATGCACCATACTATCAAACTCTCTTGTTTTGGATTTGATAGAACATAGTGGTCCATATCATTGAAGCCTCATTCATCTTTTATTCTTGGTTAAACTCAACATCAAGAATATTATTGGTTCGTTAATGATTGATTTTCTTTACCAAAAAATATTTGTCTTAAAACTCCCATACATACCTGAATATACCTATCCTCAATCATAATTTTATTATCCATGTCATTGTATTCTTCAGGTAAACATTGAACAAATGAAAAAAAAGACAATCATAAAACTCCATCCTTGAGTTTCATTTACCCAAAATTGAAATCTTCTAAAACTCATCCTACTTGATCTTAAGAATTGTTCTCAGGATTGAACTATCTCTTATTTTTATGAGTAAGAATATAATAATATCATACCTAGTTTAATTTTCTAGTGTTGGGGGAGCACTATTCCAAATTCTTAGTCGATCATATTTAACTTGAAAACCAGTTATTCACTATTTTAATCAAACATATATGATTTCAAAATCATTTCTTGTTCGTTCATGATTTCTTATTCATGGTCTCATAAATCAAAATTTGAACACCATATATGCACTTTTCTCCAATCACACATTTGATGTGTTTGGTAAGAATAAAGAACCATCAAACCTATTACAAAAAATCCATCATATGAAAATGTGCTCAATAGCTTAAAAAAATTAACTCTGTTCATATATTTCTATTGATCCATCCTCCATGTCTTATCCAGGCATCGGTTAAACTTCAATATCACTTTATGGACTGAACTTGTTTAGAATTATTTGATTGATTATTGAATCACCTTCTACCAATCCCATCATGGTTTATTTAAAACAATAAGCACATGCATAGATTTTATTTCCCATTTAATATCAAGTGATTATTCATTTTTACTTTACTTGATACCCTTGATAATAATTGAGCTTAGGTTGTAGATGAGGGTTTCAATAGGTGTGGACGATATGCAATATATTGGTGAGGTGAGTTAATTTGTATTTTTAGTGTGTAGAAGTCTTGTCGAATTCACCTGATCACTTATCGACCTTAACTATATCAACAAACATGTTTATCGAGAAGAAAACACAGTTGCAGCTGGACTGGACAACATTGGAGTAAATCATGACATTACTTGGTTCTAAGACCTCCCCGATACTCTTATTTCCTTTCATGAAATGTATTGTAATATGATCCCATATTTTAGACTCTTGTAAAAATTATTTTAATAATATTTTTACTTTTATCATTTTGGGCCAAGGAATCACCTTCTTAAAAAATGCATCTGAGTTATGTTCATTTAAAGTTTTGGGTGGAATGGTCGATTTGAATGAGTCACTTAATTGGTTGGAGGAGAAGTTGGCATGTAGTAACTTTTAAACTCCTCTTATGGAAAGTCGAGCGGATTTGGATGCTTGGAATTTATAGGTAGGACTAGTTGATTCTTCCTCAATGGGTTGAAAGTAGTCATTCTGTCAGTTATAAATCTCTCCAAATGGTAGTTTGAGGAAATAGATGAATTTTCATTTAAATTTGATCTTGTTGTAATAAAAATTCCACACTCAATTGAGTGATCATGAGCTGAGCATATGATCAGTTGATGAGATTTCATCATACAAATATCTAGAGGTGCTCTTTTTAGTTGGTTCATTGATCATACCTTCTTTCAATAGTCATCCATGAGTACTTTTTATGATCGTTGAATATTTTTAATGTGAGGTCACTTGACATGACAGACCATGATCCTTTATATTTTTAATTTTTTTATCTTCATGTTGTATAATTGAAAATAGAGACACAATGTAAAAGTTTGTCGATATATAAATAAAAAATTAATAAACAAACTTCAAATCAAAATTTTAACATCAAAATTCCATATTTCTCAATTTAAATGAATGAATTTAAATAAATTCAAAACAAACAAAAAATTTCAAGTACATATTCAATCCATTTTACAATTAAATTATAGATTTTCCTAAATTAATAAAAAACATTGAATTAAACCAGTTTTTTTTAAATTTTTGGGGGTAATTATAAATGAAATACTGGAAAATAATATAAAATTTCGGCCTCTCATCCCTTCCCCACACTTGAACTATTTAACTCCTAAAAAATACAAATATTAACATTATTCAAAAATATTAACTTGGGGATCTATCATTCCTAGATTCAAATAAACATACAATAACTGAGGAGAGAAAATATTACTCTATTGCCTTAATATTTCATACCACATATTTGAATTTCACTCACTAGAATAATTTAATTCAAGTTCATGTTCCTGTTCTTGGATAAAATAAAATATATTTAAGTGGAATTAAAATTTTAGTAAGTGTAACTTTCATTCATCCCCTTTTCAAAATCTTCCTCATGGAAATTTCCATTACACACTACCTTGATACTATCCAATTGAAATTTTTATAAGTCAATTATTACCTTCTTCGTATAGGTTAAATATTCCTCTAACCTAAACAAATTCATTTTTGACTGTTAGGTAACTATTAAATTTTTATCATCCATGATTTTTGAAAAGCACTATGAAAAGCACTTATCCTTTATGAAAATGGAATTTATTTAATCACAGACACATTTCCAAATGTCTCTGAGTTTCATTATGGTATATTAATTACCTATTTTACTCTATTTTAAAGGGAATTATATGAATGTATTTTTTTGGGAGGATCCCTAAGGTGTTATTTAATTACTATGGTCATGTTTCTCAATATAAAGTTCACTATTCCAATGACCATATGTTATAATTTTAATTTCTTAAAATATCAATTCTGTCACACTCCCTTTTCTAGTTTTAAATAGAATATATATTAAAATATAAGTTTATCTCACTCAAAAGTTATTTAATTCTAAAAATTTCATAATCAGTTAAATCAAGCATAACATTAATGTAATAATACACAAGATAACATAGCTTTGAGCCCCATATTTCCAAGCCTAATGTCACACTAAAAATAAAAAATGGAAAATAAAACAAAATGTTTTCTTATATTTACATATTCAAAAAATGTCTTAACATCCCTAAAATAGTTAGAATTTGTTCCACCACACTTATATTAGACAGTAATATCAAATATTTTTGGCATGAAATTTATCAATGAATGGCAGAATATCAATTAGTAGTGTCAAAAAAATTATAAGGATAAAAAAACCTGATTATTAATGTCAGAAATATTATGTTAATCTCACCCTTGGTTCCTTTTTAGATAACTTAAGCTAGACTTATAGGTGTTTTACACTTGAAAACATTTAAGAAAACATAAACAAAAACATGATAAATTTTATTTAAAACTATAAAAATGTAAAAGAAAAAGGAATAAAGAAGAGAGAAAGTCTTGGGATGTCCCTCCTAGGAGGTGTTGTATTTAGACTGTCCATAACTATTAATTCTTATGATTATACCCATTATTTTGGAGTATGTTGTATGTTTGATCCAAACCAGCACACAATATTCTTTCTAAAAATTCCTAGTTAGTATTCATCATGGATGTCCCATTTGATAGAGTACTACATGTACACCCCTTGATCAGTGTGGTGTAGTTGGTAAAGTGGGGGTGATAAGATAACGTATTGGGTCCCCTCAACTATAGTTAATGTGGATTCTTCTTTATCGAGAGGTTGACCCAGTTATATTACTTGATAAAATTTGTCAAGGGAGGAGTCAGTAAAAAATTCAAACTGAATAAAATTAAAACATATTGAGTTCAGGTCAATATTATATATTTTATATGAATCACTTTTCACTTGTATATCCTCACAAGAAACCATTAGAAAATCCTTCTCCATTATTCACCTACTTATAGTCTTCTTAGTGTTCTTAAGGGATTAGTTACTTTACCATATGTGCCAAATATTTTTCCTCATTATTTAATTCCCAGGTAAATTCTTATACATCATATAGGGTTGGTTGTCTCCATTTTCAATAAATTTTTTATTCTTTATTTATGTTCGATGTTGTCAATCCACATGTTCAACTTATTCCAGAGTGGATTAAATATGATCATTAAATAATTCGTTATCAATCTCTTTATCAACAACCTTGGTATCCTCTTCTTCTATTTCTAACTCCAAGCTCTCTTCTTTTGTAGATTTCAAAATCTCTCATTCATTATGATCAAGGGAAAACATAAATGTAGATGAGTCTGAAATTTTATGAATATTAATATTAGTGGATATTTCAATTTGTATACATTTAAAATGAAATGATTCCAGGTTAGTGGTACCCACCTCTATTATCTCATCCTATATTTTGTTCTCTAAGTATAGTACCTATTTATAATATTCTTTTATAAATGGGGTTAGCCCTGGGAATTTCATATTTCCTTCAAATTGGATACCATATATTCCTTCTTTATCATCAAGTTCCTACAATATTGTTGCTGTTTTTTTAATTCAAAACATAAGAAAAATAACAATTTAAATTAGATTAAATATAATTAATAGAGAAATAGTCATATGAATGATTATCTCTATCATTAATAACAAATTTAATATCTTTTCCAAAGTGTAGGGCCACTTTTATATAATTTCTATCATATATGGTGGTATCTCATCCTCTTCTTAAAGTTTTAAAACTTCTCCCACATCTATGGTTATTATAATAATCAAGAACATAAATTCAGGTTTAGCTTCTTTAATCACCTCCTCTTTAGCTTTTAGTATTTGAAAATATACTTTAACTTGATTATATAGGTTAACCAGTTCATCTTGGGACATTTTATTCACATTATGTTCAAGATATGAAAATTATGGCCTGGTGAAATTTTATCAAACATTCATTTGGACAAATTAGTAAGTTAAATAACCCTTTCAGAGACAACCTAATTTTTTTTTAAATTTTTAATTTTGTCTCAAGATATTAAATTATCAACAATGTGAAAGAAAAAAAATGACTTACTAATCTAACTCCCTGGAAACAATGTCAGTATTCCCTGGAGCTATCACAGAACCCATATAAAAAATTTATTTAACCTATAATGCAGTCCAGTGTGACAGGTGTCACAAGTCAATTACTCATAAAATAATTTTGTTTTTATAGTATATACAACTCAAACTTCTATTTCATTTTCATATAAAATTTATCTCAAAGTCACTCTTCATCACCAGAAAAAATTATATCATAAACCTAAAATATAAAAAGTAGTATACCTATGGGAAACTCTCTTAAATAAAAGTTGTTGTTAACATTGTCTTTTAGAGAAACCCATTTCTTTCAAGGTCCCATAAAGTATCAAGTACCATCCTATAAAATCCCATTTCAACCCATATAAATCCTTTATCAGTTTTCACACCATGATACCATCAACATAAAGAATAAAACTGTTTTATAATTTAAGAAATAATTCTTTCTCAGGGTTAATATTTAAAAATACTGATTCCACATCCATTCAATAAACTTGTAAGTGTTTGTATGAAATGGTAGATATAAACATCCTAACTATTTCATTCCATTATATTGGATACAATTTTTCAACATAGTTTTTTTTAAAGGTTGGGGCCGAAGCCTCATTTTTATTATTAAATCAAAGCAAAGACCTCTTTTCAACATAGTGAATGCCTTAAATTTTAGTATATACTTTTAATACTATCCTAGATTTGTTCCTTGTAAAATACCATTTCTCATTAAATTTGTTTCTAAACACCTATTTGGTGTCAATGAAATTCTATTATTTTGGTCTTAGGATAATTTCATAAGTTGAATTTTTCATAATTTGATCCAACTCATCATTCATATCTTATAATAATTAAACATGCTCAATAGAATCAGCTATTGTTTGTGGTTCAACAAGTGATTTGAGTGTTGTTTGGCTTCTCATAATCAACCTTACTCTTATTTGAACAAGAGATCCTAATTCTCTAATAACATTTTCAACATCAAAATGTCCTTTTAGCCTTTGAAACTATTTCCTATCACTTCCCAAAACCCATTCTTCATAATCAATATGTTCTAAATCAGTATCCACAACAACTGTTCTCCCATTATATTTTTTTTCAACTAGTTTGTTCAAAATTCGTATGTTGTGTTCATATTAAATATCAATATAGGATAGAATATACTAGTCTGATTTTTATTTATTTTCCACAATCTTTTCATCTGAATATTCCACAATATTGTTTAATTATTTTTTCCAACATCCATACCCACTTCCACTAGATACGTACCCCATAAATATACCTTCACCCACATTATCTTTAAACATTCTTATCCTACTATCTTTTATATTTATAAATAATGTAATTCTGAAAAAAATTAATCTTCTTTTTCATTGGTTTCTTTTTGTACCACATTTCATAAGAAGTGAAATGTGTCTTAGGTATCAAAATAAATATTTTTTATATGTGTAAAAAAACACACACAATGTCTCTCAAAAAATACTTTGAAATTTTATTTTTAGAAACTATTATCCCACCCATATCAATAACCCTCATATTATTTCTCTTTGATTTTTTTGGAGTATATAGTCTACTGAATTGATGCATGATTCCATGTTTAACATTATAATTTTTTAAATTAATCTCCTGTAAAATCATTCCCATGATCAAATCTCAATTTATTAATGTGAATCCACAATTCTATTTCTAATTGTCTTCTAATATCTTTGAACATATAAAATACATATGAATTTTTTTTAGGAACATAAAATTTGTCATTAAAATAAGATAATTAATGATTGTGATAAAATATAAATAACCAATTGTTATTTTCTTCCTCACGGGACTACAAAAATCAGTGTGTACAAGTTCCAATGGATGGAGAGAAATAATTTATACCATCTTATGAGTTTTATGAGTCATATTTCTATTTTGGAATGTTGTACACAAATTATCTTATTATATATTTAGTTAAGGAAGATATATCACAACTTCATTCTTCATGATTTTAATCGTACTCATTTGGAAGAGATGATCAAGACTTCTATACTGCAAAAAACTTTCATCTTTTTCACTCATGAAGCAGAAATTGCTAGGATCACCTATCAGAAACAAATTCCTATCAGTTTTTTATTCATTGATAAATGATCCATCTACTTTCCAATATTTTAATGACACGAGTGTCATTTTTAATGGTAATATCTTGTCCATCATCGCATTATTGTGTAACACCCAATATATTTTTCTTTATCCCTTACACATACAAAACACCACTTAATTTAATGATTCGAGGTTCAATCTCTACCATTTCAACACCCATAATTTATAAAGATAAATCATTACCAAAATTAACTACTCTACCTTCATGGTTATCAATATTATTCAAAATTATTTTAGCACCATTCATATAAGAGTAACACCCACTATCAACAATCCATGGTTTTTTCTAACCTTCAATGAAATCTCAACAAGACATAGTATCTCATCTTTAAAATTTAGAATTCCATTTCCTTTATTAATATAATTTTTCTATTTAGGTAATATTTTCATACATTTTAATGCATAGTGGACCTATTTCTCACACCTTCCACAAATATCCTCAAGGCATCCAAATCTTTTATGAGACTATAAGCCTAAAATATTTGACTTTCTAACATGTATTCTTTGAAAATATTGTTTCTTATATTATGGATGACTTCCCATGACTTAAAGTCTCATCCTAAGTAATGAAATGTTAAACCAGCATATGTAGGTTTTGTTTCCCAAAACTCCAAAACACTAACATTACTCTTGGAAATTGAATATTATTGGTCTATAAAAATTATACCTATAACACAATTTGTATTTTTTTTGTACATTTTCAATCTATATTTTATTCTATTTGGGAGATGAAAATATTCTAAATAACCTAAATTATTAAACTAAAATGATATAATATTTCTCACTACTTTTATTGGCCTATTCATGGCCATAATTTTAGTTAGAGCATAAATTATTATAGTAAATAGAGTTTCAAACTAATTTATCAGATATATATTTAACCTAATATTTTGTGAAATGTTTCTCAGTATTTAGAGGATTCATATTTAACTTCAACATAATTTTAGAAATCTTTTTTTAACTTCTTCATATCATTTTCATATTCAAGAAACTTAATATGTGTCTTACGTATTACTCTTTCTTTAAAATAAAAGTTTCCTTCCAGTTTGTTTGTTATATTTGCTTGTTCAACAAATTTAAACTCGAATTTTTGAATCTCATCAACATGGTTTGATTCATTATTTTCAAACTAATTACTTTCTCTAATTATCTTATTTTTATCTTTCACTATATTTTCATTTAATTCTTGAGTCTACTCAAGACATGCATCGTGTTCAACCTTTACTCGAGTTCCAACTTAGTTAGTTCTGAATCATCCTCTTCACTACATGAAGTGTCATGTTTCTTTTCAGCAAGATCTATAAACCTGTTAAATTTTTACTAGAATTACTTTATAATTAACTATTAATGAGTGGTCAATTTCTTATTATTTTCTTATCAAATTTATTTTATTTAATAAAGAAATTTATTCTTTTTTCTTCTTTATTTGGATGATTTTTTCAAATATCTATTCCACTTATTTAGGTAAGTCTTATCTTCATCTTCATATTTAGAAATGGGTTCCTTATTTATAGAAAAATTAATTGAAAATTGAATAATGGTATTATATTTATATCATCTTATAGGATTATTTTATTTAACCTTATTCTTTCCCTTCTCAAATCTCTTTGAAAATATTCACCGTCCACTTAATTTTTTGAGCCACTTGGATATATATTTATAATATGTTATTTGATTTTAAAATTTCACATGGCCTCAAAATAAATTTATTCTCCTACCTTTTTCTTAAATGATGAAATTTTTCTCACTTTATAAGGTATGATAATGTTATGAAGTTCATAAAATTAAATATCATCTCTATATTCTAGAGCTGAGATCTTAAGATCAAACAAGTATAAAATATTCCTCATGAACTTCTTAATGATTTTAGAGTCTTCATGATTTTCACCAAACTAATGGATATTACAGACATATTAATTTACTTTAGTTGAATTAAAATTTATATTTTCCCTCTCAACTAAATTGATGTTTTCAGACTGACTTCTCCAGATTTTTAATTTAGAATTTTTTAGTTTCACATTTACTTCATAGATAAATTCCAATTTGGGCAAGATTTATTTAGTTGATTGATGTCTCATATCTTTTTTGTAGACTCTTTTAGATAGGGACATTTGAATAAAAATTTCTGATTTTCCATCATTATTTTTTATCCTTTTTTATACTAGGTTTATTGGAGCATTGATAGAATTTAAATTTTATTCCTAAGACCTTCCTTTTTTATTCTGGTTGATTGGTTTTTTTGGAACACTTTCATAAAATATAGAATTTGTTTTAAAATTATTTTATAAATTATAAATAGTTTTTAAAATAGTTTGAAAATTTTTTGAAGTAATTTAAATCTTTCAAGAGTTGTTTGGAAGTTAAATTGGGAGATTTTTATGGTATAATAATGTCTTATAATAATTATTTACAATATTTTATAAGTGAAATTTTAATTACTTTTACCCTTATGCAAGTCCTTGTTTATGAATAATGGAAATGATTATTTTTAAAATGGGGTTTTAAAGGTAATAGAGCCTTTTAATGGATTATGTAAATGTAAAGTGAAGTATATACTTCTTGTGAAAGGGTAAGACATGTTTTTTAAATCACACATAATGGTATGCTGTGTCTTTATTTAGTTTCATAAGGGTCAGTTATGTTTTACTTGAATTATGTAAATGTAAGAAGGTTATTATTGACAGTATCAAGGTAAAAAGTAGATTCTAGTGGGATGGGGATTTTAAAATTTTTCATCTTTGGAATGATAACACTTTCCATCTCTGATGATATGAGCCTCGATATAGTCTGATGATCTAATGTAAATTAAAAGAGAACATAAATAGAAATTGAAAACACCCCTCCACAGATCTGAATCCGTTCTCAATTGAAACTCTTAACCAATGATCATTTCTTGAATAATCCATAGAAGGATCCCTCTAGATCATCCCCATGTGCTTCAAAAATTTTCAGGGGCACCAATTGTATAATTCTAGGTGCTATCATAGTGATCCGATAATGTCTTCGACGTCCTGGCGATCACAACGATCCTCTGCCTTTGATGCTTGAAGGTGTTCTTAGATCATAAATTGAGAGAGAGATAATATCTATCTATAAATTGGGAGGATATATAGACTCTCATTCAAGAATTAATTAATAGTTCTTTGTGTAAGATCCTTTTCTCTATTAATAGTGGAGGTTCAGAATACCCTATAGGGTTCCCCGACCCTTGTTTATTTAATGTCTATGAAATAAATAATTATGATATACTAAACTATTTCAATATTATTTATTATTTTATCAGATACCTGTAATATATATAAAATATATTATGTGGTAAAATGGATCCACTTATCTCGATTTGTAGATCCCACTTAATATTAAACGAACCAAGAATATTAAAATAATATTTGTTCGATTAATATTATTTTGTGTATTTACTTAACTTGTAAATACATTTTATAAATAAATTCAACACCAATTATTCTGTACTTGAGTAATATGAATTTATTTATTTATCAGTGATCAATAACATAAACAACCCTTAGACCCCATGGTGGGTTTCACCATCTCAAATATACATATCCAGCTGAATAGGGAAGATTATTGAATATGATGTTGTGTGTTACCCTCTAATACATTATCTTGATAGCTATTAATAAATACATAGACCAAGATAGGAGTCTAACAAACCATCAATTTCCCTAAATAGATAAGTATTTTCATGGCAATGACAACCAACCAACAAATACCTAATTTTTACTATAATCTCTTTGTATTTGAATATATAATAATGTAGGATGAACAATTATGCCATATCCCTTTTCTTTCTTTAATATATTTTTATCTAATTTGATGGATTTACCTTTCTATTGCTTCGGACAAACTTTTGAAACTAGCACCATCATGATCAACCAAGACTGGGACATATTTCTTCCTTAAGTTGGAAGTGACAAATCTGTTCTCAATCATTCAACCAATGTCATACCCCAATGACACACCCAACACAAGCTACCTCACCCTAATTTATTTATCATGGTTTTTTACTTACATAAAAGTAAGTAATAAAATGGTACTCATTGATAATGATAAATTCAGGACCCGATACACATGTTCGTAGATAGGAATAACCGATAAAACCTAAAACATGCAGTGTTCTAATTGGCTGGTCGGTTGTCATGATCTCACTACCAGAGATCACAATGTGTGAACTTCATAAGAAGAATTCTCAATGATTATGAGCCCCCAACACCTGATTGTCAAAAATATACTATGTTTTGTTAGTAATATGTATATAGACTATAAAGATTTTTATTAATATTAATTTGATAGTATCTCCATGTTCTCACTATAGCTTGGGATTTTCTATAACCTTTTGATGCAATAATTAATCTATGGACATTACCACTAAAAAATAGATGCATAAATAGCTAAAATACAATGGTAAAAAAATATCATGTATATCTAACCGTATACATGATTTAGTAATCAAAATTACTGTTCAATTTGGGTCTAGGGCACCCACTATTACAACACTCCCACTTGACCTAGAGACAAATTGCTAACAAACCTTGTTTCTATTACATGATAAATATCATGTTTCTACTGAGTTGTGAATTTAGGTGCTAGGACTTCCATGTTTCTTCCATGTGGCTATTCTACTACATGTGACCTCACCTACTTCAATAAATCTTTTCAAGATATGGTACCCCTAAGTATATCCGTTTTTTCCTCTTTCAAAACATGACATCTTGTCTAGTACTAGTAATAGAATTATCATAATGATAAAAATTTACTTGCTAGGTGTGATTCCAATAAATGGATCAATTTTTTTCATTTAATAACTCCTTCATAGTATCCTCAAAAGTTTCAACATACTAGGTTTTTTAGGTATGGATACTATAGGATTATATGATCTTTTCTCACTCAAAACATTATCAAAACTATGGTACTATATCAAATTCAGCTAATGTAAAATTAGTTTGGGTCCCATGAAAACTAGTATCCCTTCTTCCCCACAAACTATGTACATATATATTGTACTTTCCAAAGTATAATACGATAATACTGACATATTTACTTGTATATCTCCTAGATATAATAATATTTTCCTATTTTAAACTATATGTTGGAAAATATCATTTCATGCACATATCATGAAAATTGTTTTTAATCCATCACTGAAGAGTATGGAACTCAAACTAAAACTCAATCTCCTCTCACTATTTTGCATGTCAATTTGGATTGATTTATGCCATTTGACACTAGTAAAAACTCCCCTATTTAATTGTTCCAACTTTTATTTATCAATACTTTTTCACTACATGTATGATTGACTAGGTATAAGAAACGGTCAGTTCTACGTTAGTAGATCCTATTCCCTAGAACATAAGTTTCTATATTAAGTCAATCGCTGTATTATTGATTTTATTCTAGTATTGAATAATCATAATACCAATTTATGTTTTCCATATGTTTCTGAACATGTTTTTCCTAGAAAATAATGATGTTCCCACAAAACTATGATAGACACATGGAAAAAATTCATTCCAAATGAATAATTAATGATTGAGATACTTACTTTAATCCTAAACTATATTTAAGTAACTTTCACCCGTTTTTACATTTTGTGATGTCACTATACCTTATGGGATATGTTATATAGAAACCTTCCATGAAATTACATCTTGACATCCAATTTCCAATTAAATTATCATATAACATTTCTATGATAAGTAAGATTCTAATGGATTTCATCATATTGACTTAGTATTACCAATTGATCCTTATTGGTTCTTCTCTTTTACCATTCATTTATCGTGTCATTGGAATACCTACCTCATTATTTGAAATAATAAGAACCTTTTAATTATGATACATGGAATCCATTATTGAATTATAATTGACCTTATAAATCTAATCTTATTATCATATAATACTTTCTTTAGGGGTTATTATTCTCCCTTAATAATGTATCATCGATAGCGGTGAATATGAAACTATCATAATGGTTTTGTACTTACTATGTAGTATGTGTCTCTAGAATATTCCCCTTCCACCTACACTTGTATGATTCGTTCTTATTCCAATTACTTGTGAATTTATAGCATTGACTATACTGAAGTCAATCTGTTTACCTGTATCTCCAATAGAGATGTGTACCCTTTTAAATAAATGTATTCTATCACTCGACTACCACTTTTCTAATGGCATAATATATTTCCATCATATTATGACTCGTATGATATCTATTTTTCTTTATAATTGTCATATGATTATGGGATTTCTCCATTATTTGAAAAGTATGATTGAAATATATTGGAATTTTCAGTTAAAACTATTATACTACTTACATCAAAACTCTGATGCATAAAATATGAATTTAAAAATTTCTCCACACAAAATTTTATTGATTAATGTTAACAAGTAGGACTTATCATCGACTATCTTTACTTGCATCCATGTTATGATGCGAAAAAAGTAACATGCCTTTATAAATTACTCCATGAAACATTATAATGGTTGATAATTTTTTACTCAAGATTTTTTTTAGCATGCTTGTCTGAAGTAAGTCATATCTTATAACCATGGATATTTCATACTTTACTTAACCATTCAATAATTACATAATGTAATCTTATTAATTATATATATACCACTAGCTTACCCATGGAATAACTCACTCTCTCTTTCAAAACTAATTTCAAAATATTTATAACATAACTTTATTTCAAAAGTTTTCTTTGTCCAAAATAAATATGTCCATAATACAATAGTTTTTTTCTCTAGTGAGTCTAAGTAAAAAAATGGGAATATACTTGATGTGAACTTTTAGTTTTTATTGATAAAGAATCATCTTTCCACACCAGGGTAAATATGTCTTACATTTCATATTCATCACTAGTTTCAAATGATTCAAGTATCACTAAACTATTAATTGAGTATGTGACACCATAATGTTTCATAGTATCCAAAGGCCACATGATATATTGTTTTTGGTTGTACTCAATAATAGTTTGACTTCAATTATTAACTTGGAAATTAGAAGTTATGTGTTTCTCACCGCTGACATAGGAATCACCTTTTCTCAACTGCTTAGATAATACAAATTTACTTTATGTAATATTTCAATTACATATTTGGTTATTGTACTTCAATAAAAATATGTGAAAGTAATATTTTATTGAATACCCAAGAAAAATGTTAAAAACAATAATTGATGAATATACAATGGAGAAGAAGTGGGTACTTTCTTCTTCAATTCAGTTTTTTTAATTAAAATTTATATAAACTGATTTCATGTTATGATAAAAATAACCTAATGTTTAATAACCAACCCCTTTTCATTGAAACAAATGGTGAATGTTTCTTCAAAGATTCAATTTTACTTTAAATTTTCACATTTCCTTTCAAATTATTCTCTATAAGAATTAAATATTAAGTTTTATTTAATATTATTATTGATAGGAGAACCCTACCTAAAAGGTAATAAAACATTTACTCCATCCTATTAATTTTGTAACCTCAAACTAAATTGGGGTAATTAGGTGTAATATTTTGATGCCTTGAAATATTGGGATATGTCTTTCATATTTAGACAAAGAAAGTTTTATTATCACCCATTATTATTTTTCTTCACCTTCTCCTCAAGAACTTCACGGTGATGAGACTACATATTATATCATCGATGTGCCGATGTTGTAACTACAAAAGGATTCAAATGTTGATGATATCATAATGAAATAACCATAATATGATCTATACATGAGCCTCTTATAAGAAAATTTACACCCTCACTTCTTGAGGTAGTTTTTAACAGGTTTATGGACACCAGTACCAGGAATTTGTGATATTTTAGTACTATGCACAATCACCTATACTACACTTGAAAATTCATGCTTGTTTTGGAAATTTAATTTCTCAATTATTTATCGTAGTTTATCTTATGGTATATCATCCCATTTTATACAAAAATACTTTATCAAATTTGTACTTCTATATTGATGATCAAATTAGACATTATTGATTAATTATATTATTAATTGTCTCCCTCTATTTCAATGAAATATTGGAACCCTCTATGCTAGAATTAGAACACTCGGTCGCTTAAGTATTCTAGTAGAGAGGATCTATCAAAATCTCCTCATAGTTTACAATATTCGTCTATGCGACTACCCAGAGGGTTCAAGGTAGGAATTTGGATGACCAACTGTATTTACTCGTAGTTCCTTGATCTATTGAGTGAAGTCCCAGCTTCTCGAAATCATAACATTGATTACCACAACGCTTGCCTCTAAAATGATATCAAGTTGGATTCAGATAATCATTGTTACCACTTAAGTTAATTCAAATCACCACTCTCATAAGAACTACTCATAAGTAAGAGGATCTCTCATCTTTGGCAGGATTAACACCCCAATCACCCAGTTTTATTCAAATTTGAATGATGGAAGGCGGTTAATGACTTAGTATTTATTTGGGGGGTTTTATTTTTTTCTATCGAATGCAATCCATTTATATTAATATTTTTCATCTATGTTTTCATTCCCATAATTGAACATTAATAAAAAACATATTCATCGTTTTTATACACTTTATTATTTATTATTTTATGTATTTTCCAACTGTTTTAAAATAAATAAAATAATAAATAAATGTATAAAGAAAATATTCTACCTGACTAGTCTTGAGAATCTATTAATGTTTGATCTGTTTAAATTTAATAGATCAAACATGACCTAGGGGCATCATACCCGAGTTATAGCTTAACTCTTGATTAATCTTTCCCTGTCTGGTATATCTACTACTAGTATAGAGTAACGACATAACTTGGCATTGGTTGTGTCTCACGCCATTCTTGTCTTGGGGTACTGCCTATTCTTAGAGGGGTCAATATGGTTCACAATCTTCATCAATACGTACTAACTCATCTTGGTAGGATCCATGACATACACCATCCTCATCCAATGTACAAGAATAATCACGCGCAGGCGAGGGGACTAGAGGTGCAAGACAAATACAATTGAATGGACACATATACCCTTGAACATATTGACCCAAAATAAAGGTGATACACAGAAATTCATTTAATTAATTAAAATCATTGCACATTGTTTAAAAATAATTAATTAAATAAATACAAACATACAAAGGTTTGGTAATTGCTCAATATCAGTCGGTATAAATTTAAGCGTGATAAAATTAAATTGCATTAAATAAAATATGAGGGTATTCTTAGTAAATTAAATGAATTAATTAATTTAAATAATCTAATAATTTGAGTTCCTATAATTAATTTAATTTTTTACTAAAAATTTAGATAAAAATTAATTTAATTTAATACCAAAATAAAATTAATTTACCTGAGTATTAAAATTATAATTTTAGAAAAAATTAATATATTAATTGATTTAATTTATATCTAAAATTAAATTAATTAATCAAAATAACTTAATTATTCTGGGCTCTAAAACCCCATGCATGGATATTTTGTGTTAGGTGGGTCTGCCCAAACCCATTTCAGGTTGGGAAGACCCGACTTAGCTGAATTTTGAGGCGTTTAGGTGCGGAAAAAACCATTAGGGGAAAGACATGGGTACCTCATGGCACTAGAACTAATATTTGTGTCATGGTTACTAGGTTCATGTAGTCTCTTAGGAGAAAGAATCCACATCTGAGTGGGCGGGGCAGCATACTACGCTCAGATCTAGAGGAGGCATCTACAACGTGCCAGGGTACGCTTATGGTGATGGCGGTAGGTGGTGTCAAGAGACATGGGAGGTGGGATTCTGGTCACTACTATAGATCTAGGATGGAGGTCCCTCGGTGAGTTGATTACTTTAAATCTGGGAGCGATGGCCAGATCTGGCCACATGAGGGCAGCACGTGGGTTAGCCCCGAAGGTGGACTGAGTGGGGACATCAGACACTGTGGAGGACCTTACGGAGGAGTACAGACTGACTGGGATGTGGTTGATGGATGAGGATCAAGTCTTGAGGAAGCACGCCTGATGAAAATAGGGGCCGACCAAGGTCGCAAGTGCCGGCTGTGCAAGAAGCACCACAGAGTTTTGGGTGAACCCTCTAGTAATGGAGGTACCCCAATAGGGAGGCCGCAACATGGTGGGTGGGTTCGGTGCACCACCTAGGAGGTCACCAGTAGCAGAGGGGCTCAAATCTTAGGAGCTAGAGGAGGAAACTGGAGGAGGGGGGCACCCCATCTTCCCCACTAGAGAAGACCCCTTTTGGGTCTTCCAATATATATATATATATATATATATATATTAAATGAAAACATTTTTTATTGATTCAAACAGAAGCCTAACCACTCCCTCAATTGATTATTTTGTTAGTTTGTGTATAATTCCATGCATAAAACAATTTTTTTTCATAATAATAATAATAATAATAATATTTAAATAATAATAATTTTCATTAAAATTATATTAAAACAAATCTGGTGAAACATGATCCAATCATAAAATAGTATTCACCAGATTTAATATATGATTTCCATATATATAAAATATCCTAAATTAAACTATTTAGTTTTATATAAATGTTTTATTAAATTTTAATACATGAAAGACAACTACAGATGATCTATAAAATTTTCTTCAGATGGTTGTATCATGGACATCTGGCATCGTATTGAATCATAGTTGTGCCATTAGGATCGAAATTAAACGCCCTAATTAGTTTAAATGAAAACTAAATTTTCTGGGATAAAAAATTTATGTGATCCATATGATAATAATTGAAGGTATTGGGGAATGAAATGGAAGATGGAGGGCTGGTGATTTTAAAAATTTTCATCTTTAGGATGTCGAGACTTGTCATCTCTGACGATCTGATCCCTATTATGTTTCAAGGATCTCACATAAATTAGAAGATCACATATATTAAAAATTATAACTTACATGTTCATATATGAAGCCATGATCGACTACAAATCCTCTTCAGTGATTATTTCTTGAAGAATCCATAATAGGACCCCTCTAGATCATCCACACATGCTTGAAAATCCATGGAACAAATATCATCGAATTCCGAGTGCTAGCGTGGCGTTCCGACGATGTATTCGACATCCTGATGATTATTGTGCTCATCTATCTCCGATACTTGAATCTATTCTTGGATCATATCTTGATAGAGAACCTCTCTCTCTTAAAATTGGGAGGGGATAGAGGATCTCATTCAAGAATTAATGAATAGTATGTTGTGTGAGAGTCGCTTTCTTTATTTATAGTGGAGGTTCTAAAAAATCGATAGGGTTCCCCAACTCCTATGGATTTAACCTCTACTAAATAAATTATTATAACAAACTAAACTGCATAAATATTGTATTTTATTTTATCATATACGTCTAATATATATAAAATATATTACGTGATAAACCTGATTCATTAATCTTGACTTGTAAAACCCGCTTAATATTAAATGAACCTGGAATACTAAAATAATATTAAATATATTAATATTATTTGTCATATTTACTTAACTTGTAAATACATTTTATAATTAATTCAATACCAATTATTCTTTACTTGAATAATATGAATTTATTTATTTATCATTGATTGAAAACATGAACAAACCTCAGACATTGTGGTGGGTCCCACTCTGTCCAATATTCCTATTCAACTTAATGGGGTGGATTCTTTAATGTGCCACTGTGTGTGACCCTCTTGGACCTTATCTTAATAGCATTAAATAAATCCAATGACTAAGTGAAAATTCTACAAACCCATCAAGGTCCTTAAAGAGATAAGGATTATCGTATAAGCTATAACCAACTTATGAACATGTACTGTTCACAATAATATCTTTGTCTTTAAATATCCTATAAAGTAGGATGCATAATTATGTCATCACACTTTTCTTAATTTATTATTTATTGATCTTACTAGATAGATTTACCTTTCGAATGCTTTGGACAGTGACATATGAAATCAGTACCATCCTGATATACAAGGACTGAGATATATTACTTCCTTAACTTGGAAGATAATAATCTTTTCTTTACCATTCAATCAATGTCATACTACCAATGATGCATCCAACACAAGCTACCTCATCATGATTTCATTATCATTGTTTTTACCTTGCATCAAAGTATATTATCAAATGACACACATTGATATTGATCTCAAGTTAGGACACCAATACACATGTTTATAAATAGGAATAACCAATGAAAACTAAAACATGTGATGTTCTTATTGGCGGGTTGGTCCTTAAGATCTCACAACTAGATATCACCAAGTGAGAAGTGCATGAGAATAAGTGAAAATTCTTATGAGCCCCCAGCACCTGATAGTCAAAAATCTATTGTGTCTAGTCGGTAAGATGTGTCTAGACCACAAGTTGATTGTTTACGATTAATGTCATAGTATCTTGAGGTTCTTATTATATCCTAGGATCTTGTATAACCTTTTGATAAGATCATTAATCTTAGGAAATTACCATTAAATAGTGGATGCAGAAAATATACACTCTAATGGTAAGAAAACATAATTTTTATCTAATTTTACACACGATATGGTAATAAAAAATACTATTCATGTTGGGTTTAGGGAAACCACTATTATAAAAAAATCTCAATGTTTCTTAAAGGTATGAGCCATCTCTTGTAAGGGTAGCTTGGATCTTTTAATACCTTTATAAGGGTAATCTAATCATTGCATAAGGGTAACTAAAAAATTATTCTATTTTCATAAAGGTAATTTTGGTGCTGTATCAAGGTAGTCTCTAGTTTTTAAAGAAAATGTTTGGGTAACCTAGAAATCTAGAGGCTGCATAAAGTTATACAATGTTACACTTATGTAGAACAATGTATCTACGTATGGGTAATGATAATTACCCAGTTTTTTGATTTTTTTCTTCTCCAACTTGTAAATGTAGTTTTTAATGACTTAAAATATTAAAATCATGAATTAAATTCTTTTGAATCATTTAAAATTATATTTAATATTTACATAGGTTTTAATTGTATTGAAATCATATTTTGATCTACATTCAAATTAAATGAGGAATAAATTGAAAGTTTTTCAGAGTTTCTATATCATCCAGGAAGAGATGTTTGTGAGTCTTAAAAATGAGTTTTTGTCTCTTGTTTGAGTCTCAGGATATTTTTCTAAAGTTTTTATAATCCAAAACCCTTATGTTATATATTCCCATTCATTATTTGAAATCATATTAGTCTTCTCTGACTTTAGGATCTAAATTTTATAAGTTAAAGAAATATTCCTCACTCCTTTATTTGGGGTATATCATGAAAGATTCATTCATTATAGGCAAAAAATTTGTCACTTATGCTTTATTTTATATGAAAACGTGAATCAATCATGATTTAGATTCTTTTTTTAAATTGTATCGTTTAACCATAGTCAGATAAAAATATAAAAATTAATTATATGAATAGTGTGTATATGATAATCTTGAAATTACAATTGAGGAGGGTGAAATGATTGTAATGTTTATTTACTATTGACTGACTGACTGCAAATCCTTTTTTTTTATTTTTATAAATCCGGTTTCGGATAACCGATAACCTCACAACCAAATAGCAGATCATTCAAAAGAAAACTATCTTCAGAGATTCAAAATTCAAAACACCATGAACCACGTGCCCACCTCGTGCCACACAACCACGTCAGGAATCGAATCCATGAGAAATCCATCATGCCGCTAGTGAACCACATGTTACCATTCAAAGTAGGATGACGGCAGAGCCGTCATTGGAGCATCGAGAAAATCAGGTCCAACCACCGTCTTCACAAACCTTCACGGATAACAGGAACCCGAAAAACCGGCGTTCTTCATCGTTTCCAAATAACAGGGCCTCAAGACGTCGACGCGCTACCGAAAAAGACCCAGAATGCTCTGAAGAGTATGCCAGTGAAAACCGGTCTTACACCCGTAGGTCTGACCAGTAGCGCCGTCAAACGTCGCCATCGGAGCAGAGAGCCAGCGAGGCCAGCCATCGGGAAGCGTTTCACCAGGAGGAAAGATCCATGTAAAAAAACAAAAATCACACTTTCAAAAATCGAAACTCAAACCTTCAAACCCTACGCGGTAGAAATCTCCAGCATTCAGAACATGAGGAAGTAGGAAACCGCTGCAAGTAGAGGAAAAACGCTGCTCAGATCCCGTCGTCGCCGTCCTTTTAGACCTCAAGAGCCGCTGCAAAACACCAACCGCCCACACCAGAAGAAAGGCCCAGACCTCAGGTGAATGGATCTGGAACTTCAGTCTCGGGCTGAGACCACGCCGCCGATGAAAACCCTATCCAACGAAAGGAATCGAGCAAAAGCAATGGTGAGCGGGAGAGACGATGGGAACCCCGAAGCCACTGGAACTGAGGAACCTCCAGGACTCGCCGAGCATATGGAAGGCCTCCATGAAAACCCTAGGGAAGGAGGTGGCGATGAGGAGAGCACCCTAACCTGCTGTTCCCCTTACGGGCCCATCCCCTGACTGGAAGTCTACTTTACATTACTGCAATCCATCTGAATATCATTTATTTACTATTAATGAATTGTTATTTTTCCATAATTTATATATATAATCAATGTATTTATTAAAATATTAAAATTTTGTTAGGAATTAAATATAGGATTATTTCATTTATATTATGATTATCGTGTAATAGTTGTTATTCCAGAAAATTAATTGGAAATAACATTACATGTGGTGGATAATTATGATTATCGAAAATCATGAAATCACATGAGGAGATAGATATATATTTAATATTTTTTTCTCGAAATTTCAAGAATGTGATATAGAGTTCATTCACTTGAAATAGGTAATAATATTAGTTAATTTGTAAGATTACTAGAAGAAATACAAAATAAATAATTTCATGTTGTAGAAAAATGATAATTGGTCATGAGATAGAAAAATATAATTTCATGTTGATAAGACAAAATTATTGATATATTTATGATGATAATTATTTATATTGTTGGGGAAAGATTATATTTGAAATGTAAATTATCACATGTTTAGATAATTTAATTCATAGATTAAATTATTCACTAGGACTTTGTGATTGAATGTTTTTACTATTACCTCTTGATATTAACTAGATAGTTTGCAATATTTTTTTTATTATTTTTATGCATGGTTGATATTTTTGGAAATTAAACAAAAACTTAAATCTAGTAATTATTTGATTATAATAAAAAAATGTTGAATTTCCATTGAGTTCTTTGATACATCAAAGAGCATAATAAGATGGGACACTAGATTGATTAAATAATATATAGCCCGAATGGCCTGAAGGCCTTCATTTTTATTGATTTTTAATGAAAACCCTTTCAAGGGATGAGGGGGAACCCTTACAAGTCCTGTAGTGTTAGATATTATATGGCCCGTAGGATTAGGAGAATACATGACTTGAAGGTCTTAGGGAATTCAACCAGGCTATCTACAAGGAAATGCCCCTTCCCAGAATCTGCATCTGGATATTAGCTCTCTACCTTCACATGGCCATCTAACTAGGATTTATGTGTAAGTACAGGCTGACCCTGATGGCAAATTCATACCCTCGAATTATGAAAAATCTATTTGGTTCTACTCTGGTGAGTGAACTTGCTCTGAATCCTCCTATGGGGCTGCTTCTTTTCTATAGAGTCTGTCTGGGGAAACTACACTGATCTTGTGGCCTGAAGGCCTTTAGGTGGCCCGAAGGCATTAAAGATGGCCCAAAATCCTTACTGACCTGAATTCCTGGGTGGCCCGAAGGCCTTAATGACTCTAAGCCCAAACCGGTGGCCCAAGGTGGATAGTTTCGGCTGCTACACTACCGAACATTACCTGCTACAACAATTGCTACAGTACCTGCTATAGTGACTACACAGTACCTGCTATAGTGCCCACTACAGTACTGCTACAATACCCGAAATTATGCCTCCACCGGGTTTTTATGATTTATGATATCTTAATAATGTAATTAAAGAGAGTGAATAGAATTTAATGATTTCTTGAATCATTACTTTTTTGTTGAGTGAGCCCATCGTTGTCTTATAAAATCTAGAATTCCTTATTTTTTTTGTCCATAGTGACCTTTAAAAATTATATATGTATAGTACATTTTATAATGTATTTATTATTTATATATTTAGAGCCTTGATATTATTGAATTATAATTTTTTTTTGTTTGGGATACTTGATGAGTAATGGGTGAGGATTCCAAAGGCTATGATGGTGGCATGGGGTGCTAGTTATGATGTTTATGGTTGCATAAGGTTTTAGATATGATAAAAGTAGTGGAATAAGGTTCCAGTTATGTTAACATTGTTGGAATGGGATAAGAGATGTGATATTATGTTCAGCGGTGTTTAGGATGACACGAGGAAGGTTAGGATGAGTTTGGGGTTGGGATTTATTGACGATGATTACCTCTTTCTTATTGCATGCTTGATAGCCCAATGGTCAGATGTTATTTATTTGAACAATTTCCAAATGTGGGACACAATTTAATGATAAACCCTATAAGTGAATATTTTAAGTGGTAGATTAGGATGAGTCCCAAAGTACATGGATTCTTATAAAATTATTTTGAACTAATGAATGAACAGGGTTAGTTTTTTGTGATTTCTAATGATGATGTAATTCTTTAGAATATAAGAAAATAATTAATAGTTATGTTGGAATTTGGTTTTAAAGATTGAAATTTTAATATTTGAAATTTTAATGGTAATAAATAATTATTAATTAATTAATTAATTAATTAGCTGTATCTTTAATCTTGTATGCTTATATGATATCTAGACATTAATAATGACAACCGAGAGTAATGTGCAATGTTAGAAACAGATGATTCTATAGCTAGGTAGTTCCCTATAGTGTGGTTATGATTAATGTATCCTATATTTTTTTTGATTATTTATGCTACCCCACCCTTATTTTTGGGTAAAATAACACTCAGTGGACCCTATGAAAGTGTTTTCCCCAAAATCTAGGTTTGTGAGGAATAAATGTTGAACTACCCCCTTAGACCACTCTCACATATCCTCGTAGTTTTATATACTGGTATACATTGTGTTTACCTTTCCAAAATATGTGTTTAGAGGTATATAATGGATTTTGGTTATTTCACACACATTTATGTCTATATATATATATATATATCATCCTTTGTATTATTATAATTATGTCATATGGGTCATGATACATTGAGGTGTAACACACAAAATATATGATGTAGTGTCTCCCAACAACTACTTGGTTACTATATGGATATATGGATGATATGATGAGATGATGTGATGCACGAAGTGTATGGTAGGTGATGATGATATGATTTGATTCTTAGGGTGCATGTTATTTTACTATACCCTAGGTGTGTTTGAGCTAGATTAATTTTTTAGAGTGATGGCTAGGGATGCACGACATCGAGGAAGAGAAAATAACTAGTAGTGAAATGTTTTCAGGGTACCCTCATTATATATTATGATTAAATATTGTATTATTACTTGTGTGGTATACTTGGTGAGTGATTTATGGTGAGATGAGAAAAGAATAGTAAAACTATTCAGGTGATGAGTTAGTTTCATATGTTTATTTAATGGGATTTTGTATACTTCACATTTTATATGAGTGGATTTAAAAAGATCCACATGAGTATACATGTTATGCTCACTCTATGTATGTATGAAATGTTTTTCAGATCAATAGGGGTTGTTTGGTGATAAATTTAGACATTACTAGATCAAGGAGTTAATTAGGAGTTTTTGGGGCTTCATTGTTGACGGGGAGTATTTATTTTACATTTTGTTGTTGTATCGTTGCATATCATTACATTCACATACTGATATTTCTTATTTGTTTGTTATCAGGAGGGGTTGTTTGGTAGTTTTTCTCCCCATATCTCTTACTTATCATATATTTATAAAGGTATTACCTACATTTTTTTGTGATTATATACCCTCAGTGCTTTCCCTAAACACACAGATTCTTGTATGTAGGATTTATGTGTCATTATATCACTTTTTCTATTGTCAGATTATAAGGGTGACCATTTGAGGGATGGGTTCATGAGAGAGTGGTATCAAAGGTGATGGTTGAGATATAGGATAGAGTTTGAATCTTGGTACTGGTTAGGATACATGGTTTGGTAGGGAAACAATTTTAGCTACTCTTAGAACATGTTGTAAATAGGATAAACCATATAGGATATAGGATTTTATGCACCTCTATGTCTTGATGCAAGGACCTTCAAGGTTACTAGATAATCTAAGCTAAGAGATGATTCTTATTGGGTAGAAACCTATGAAAGGATAATACATCATGCTTTTATGAACCTATGTATGAATTGGGTATAAAATGGGAAAAGCTTCAAAATGAAGTAACTAATTAACATTAAATAATTCGTTTCCAGGTTTAGGAGTCCTTAATGTTTTTTATATTAATAACAGTTGGATGACATAACCACCAGGTTCATGCCAATTTTTTCAAAAATTTGTGTTAGTAAATCGTCATATTTTTGAGGTCAACAACAACAACTCTCATAAGAATATACTCAAATATTTCATGTTCCAAAGTCTGCAATGTATGAGGGATCCATTATGGATATGGGATAGTGGTTTTGATTAGAGGTAGTAGTTATAGCCTTTGGATTGAACCATGCTTAGAGAGAGCACTAAGAATTTTTTTCTATGACGGTCCTATATAGGAAAACTCAACATTAGTTTTTCTTGTTCCTTAGAGTTTGTGAGGAGTTGGCTATTTTGTGGGGGAAGTCCCAAGATCATTTTTTAGATATATTTTCTTTCTTTGATCATAATGGATGAATTTTGGCCAATGATGTTTTTCATTCTCTTGGGATTCTCGAGTTTTCTTAATGTGTGGTGAGACCTTTGAATTTTCTTATTGATCTTAAAACCCTTATATGGTTATCCCCTTAATTTGAATATCTAATTTTATAATCATTATTTTATTACTACCCCTTCAAAACTAGTGTATCAAAATCTTCTCTTTCACTCTAATTGAATCCCACCTAATAAATCCTTATTATATGATCATTTGTATCACTTCAACCATTTAGTTTCCAATGAACACATAATTTCTTTTATACATGGTAAGTATGACTCATTCCTCAAGCATAGGTTTTAGATGGATATGTGCTCTGGGAAAATGGTTTATCTAACCTTGATCGTATAATTTTATTACTCTCTCCTTGGTCCCCTATTTGGTCGGGGGGTCACTATTTACACTATCGTCAAGAACTAGTTTGTTTGGGGGGGTGGGGGGGTTAGGGGTTTATATCATAATATAAAACCTATACCATTATCTTAAGCCCAGTGTGGTGGATATTTGGTCTAGAGGAAGGGGTTCTTGTTTTTCTTCCATTGTTTTAATCAATATAATCTGAACATGATCCCATTTAAATGGGACCTGGTAATGGGAAGAAGAATATTGTATGTTTTTTGTTTAATTTAATTTTTTTCAGTAATTAAATTATTTTTTCTCTATAATGTGAATTAAATACTTTCATGTTATGGATTGTGTTTTTAACTCAGATTATGATTTTTTTGTGGCCTTGTGTTGTTATATTCCTAGAAAGGACTTTTCTCTCACACTACTTATTTATGTTATGGGCTTGAGCACATGAATATTGGGTAAACTTCACCAATAATGAAGCGGTATATTATGACTTGTTTCAAAACTATATGGGTGAGTTAGTTTAACCCAAAGAAGAAAATATCATAGTGATGTGGATGGGTTCCTTAAATTTGTATGCTTATTATAGCTCTGTTTTGTTGATTTGAGTGCTTTAATTAGTTGAGGACTGATATGTGGTCATGGAAATTGGAATTCTAAATCATTTTTAGTGTTTGAATGAGTGTGTTCTTGGTCAAAAAGGTTTTGTTAAGAAACCAAGAAAACAATTAAACAAAAGTAATGTAGATTGTTCCAACCTCATGTTTTGTTTATGATGTATCTCACATGTTAAATTAGGTTCTCCAATTTTGAAGTTAAATGTATTGATATTAACTTTGAAAGGTGCATGCTAGTTTTTTATTAGATAAATAAAAAGTGTTTTACAGAAGCATGTAACTTTTCTATATATTTTAGGTATCATGGGTAGTTTATTAAATATGGAATGTTAGATATCATTCTTGGACTGTTTTAAAATTTTTAATTAGTTTAACATGAAACATGTTTAAGTTTTAAATTACGATGGTGGTAATTATATAATATTTAGGATGTGTGATGAATTTTTTTAGTTAAATTATTGGTTATATTAGTTTTGTAATAAAAAATGATTTTAGTAAAGTTGTCCCTTTTTGGATACATATTTTATTAAATGATCATTTTTAGTTCTTCTATGAAACTGGTATTTTTTATAAAATCTATATAGAAAAATTTATCATTAGAGACTTAGTGAAAAGTTGTTACCATGATTTTCAGATTTAAAATAACTATTATGAAATATTTTGATACATTTCTAGGAAGAAACATTTCATTTGGATAACATGTTTATGGTTTTAACTCCTTAAACAGATTGACTTGATGACTTGTTAAAATTAACATATCTATGAATAATAATAATTTTTAACAGAATTATGATAATCTTAGATATATTTTGACATGTTAAAAATGGTATATTTTTAATTTTATTGATTAAAATTTCAAGTATGATTAATGAAAATGATGCAATAATTTATTTCCTTTTGATGACATGCCTAAGTAAAATTGTTGAAGTGAAAGATATAATAATGTTTTAACCTACATGAAATTATTAGCTTCATGATTAAATGATGTGATGGTATTAATTAATAAGGTGTTTCCTTCTATAGGATTGTTTCATTTTTATTTTTTCTATTAGATCTGAATTTATTATGGGTTTTCTTTTGATTTTCTAGGTGGAAATTGATGTTATTATGTGATCTTACTTAGTAAGAAGAGTTATGGATGTCTTATAAATATTCCAAAGTTATTTATTTCTTTATTTTTTTGGAATGAAGTTTTTGATCTCATATTGATATATGAGATTGATTATCCTCTTAATTAGATGAATTATTAATAGAATTATTCTTTCTTGAGATGTATCTCCCCCAATAGATTCTTTTCAAACTGAGTTAAAGAGTTGTATTGCTTTATGATTTCATCTTATAGAGTGGTTTTTATTCCAAATACAATGATAACCTTGAGAGTTGTCTCATGAGGTAGTTGACTTATCCCCCATCATTTATATTTACTTCCCAACCTTGTTTTAATTCTCGAGGATGTGAATTATTTGATATTCATATAATATAAGGGTATAATTTTTTTTTATCGAGATCTTCTTTTTATATTCTAGGTTTTTACTGGTTTGTGAGTGGTTTCAAAAAAAATTAAAAGTTCTTTTAAAATGATTTTGAATATTATAATGAGTTTTTGGAATGTTTCTACAAATTATGAATGTAATTTCAAAGTTTTAAGAGTTTTTATGAAGTTAAATTGTATGTTTTGGAAGTGATAATAAAGCCTTTTCTTAAATAATTACATGTTTTTATAATTGAAAATTAATTTCAAATAGACGATAATCGAGATCAATGGAAACACATAATTTATGACCCTCTAGGACCCTTTATCATTATCATTAGGTGGTGTTGCCTAAATTCCATGATTACAGTTTATCAATGCATCCTGGAATCCAAGAGAAAGAAATTAATATTGCAATGATAAAAACCACCTACAAAACACCCATTGTGTAATATAACACCTTTGTCACAATATCTCATCAAGAAGGTTGCACATATGTTTTATCAAACTATATGCTCTAAATATCTTTCTTTTTATATCTAAGATAAACACATCCTTATACTATGGAAATGTTATTTAGTGTCATGGTTCTATTACAATGAAATGTAAAAGATATAAACTTCAATAAATATGGAAGGGAAAAATCCTTAATATATTTATTAATAACACATCACTCGTGATACACCAAATGTATCTAAATTCTCCATGAATTATTTCCATTATGGTTTATGAAATATATATATGATCTTGAGTCATAAAATGAATTATTAATAATATTAAAGTCTAAGGACCATTACACACACTCATAGATAGGAATATTCTATGAAACCAAAACATGCAGAATTACTTCTGTCAGTTCTATTCTCATAATCTCTCAACTTAGATATTACTAAGTGAAAACATTGGGAGAATAATTATCCTCATTTTAAGAGTCCTCAAACCTAAAATCCTATATACTATTTTATGCATCATAATATATTATCTTAAAAACTATATTTAAGAATGTATTTTTAGAATTTCAAGGTTCTCATCATAACGGGGAACAATTGCATCCTTATAAATGCAATAGATACTCAATGAAATTTTTACATCAAATTAATATTTAATAATGAACATTATTTCATAAGATATTACATTAATGTTAAAACCTTCTAATACACATATAATCAAAGTAAGAAAGGGTTAGTCCTAGGATACCAACTCCAACAAACCCACACTTGGACTAGAGCCAACTTATTATGACTCTTAGTGTGATATAACTCACATGATAATCATGTTTTTGTTGAGTTAAGGATTCAGTAAAGGGGTACTTTATGTTATTTTCCATGTAAATATTTCTCACTACAACCACACCTATTTGAGAAAAATCCCTCAAAATATGATAATTATGATGTATATGTTTTGTCTGCTGATGGGACCCTAGATCCATGTTAAGGGAAAACATTGTTGTATTTTTACAATAGAGTGTGATAAGATCTTTACTAATAGGCATCACATCAATTTTTGGAAGAAGTATAATATCCATACTACATATTTAGCTACCAAATAATTTACAGTATACTCAAATTATCATCTAGAATCTTTTACAAAATCCTACTTTGATATCTAATAGTTCACAAAACATTAATTCAATGTGAATATTTATCCCATTTTTGATTTAATATCATATTGAACAGTTTGGAAACTAGAATCTATAAATCCTCTGATGATTATTTCATCATCTATACTATAGACTAGTATTATATAAATATTTAACCTCATATGTTTAAGGATAGACTTGAATACCATCCAATATCGGTTACTAGGATTATCTTGATTTCTTTCTACCGCAATCAATGCATAGGAAAATTATATCCTAGTACATAACATAGTATACATGATTGAACCATTCACTAACACATATGGAATCCTATACATTCTTTGTTTTCCCTCATGTGTATGAGGAAAATATTTCTTGGAGATATGAATTTCATGTTACATTGCTAGAAATCCCATTATTGATTGTTTCATAATGTATCTATCCACTATCTTATCAATATAAGTACCTTGAATTAGGTTGAGGAGTATCCTGGATATATCACAATGGATATTATTCCCAATAATACACACTACCTCACCTAAGTCCTTTATGGAGAACAAGTTTTTAAACTATGCCCTAAAAAATTGTTAAACTAGTATTTCAATTCCAATAAGTAAAATTGCATTGGAATATACAATTATGAAAATGATAGCAATACCACTAAATAAATTATGAACACAAGGATCACTTTCAATCTTTATGAAACCAAATTATATAATTGATTCATCAAATCTAATTCTCCATGACCTATATTCTTTCAATAATCCATAAAAGGATCTTTGTAACTTGCATACCTTATTGGAATCCTTTAGAGTCACAAATCCTTTGTGTTGTGTCATATATACATATTCCTAAAAGTTCCCATTAAGGAAGGATAATTTGACATCCATTTTACAAATATATTATTCATGGAAACCCCCTATGGAAATTATAATTATGATGGATTTATGTATTACAATTGGTGATAAGGTTTCATTATATTCAATGTCTTAGAACTATTTAATCCCTTTTGCAGCCAATATTGCTTTATAAGTACTGAATTTCCCATACATATACTGTAAAGACCCGGAAATTATATGTATTTGTTTTAATTATATGGGAATTTTACGAGTCTTCCAAAATTGAAGGTGCGTGATTCCGAGGCCCAATGTGCCTGAAATGAATTTCTGAACTTTTTTTAGGTATGTTCAGTAAACGTGCGAGCGGGTTTTTTTCGTAAATTTTGAACCGGTGCCCGAAATTGAAATACGAGGACACCATTGAACTCACAACACTATTATTCTCTTAAATAGACCTTCAACTCGACCACAGAAGGTCGAAGGTGAAATTTATTTTTTGTGTTTTTCGTGGAAATAAAAATAAAATAAAGAACAAATTTTATTTTATTTTTATAACCCCTCCTTTGAGTTATGGGGGTGGGGACCACCTGAACTAGAAAAACCCCATTTTGAATTCCAGTGTTAGGGACCACCCAAAACCCTCTTAAATGTGGGGAAGTCCCTTGGAATCCTACCATTTAATTGTTCCACCTCAATTCAATTAATTGTACAATTTAATTGTGCCAATGTAATACAATTAATTGTTCCATTTAATTGTGCCAACTTTAATTGTTCCAACATAAATTAAATTTTTAAACCTATTTTAATTTATATTGGAACCTCTTTACCTTTGGGAGGATTGGTTGGAAAAGGGGAAATGAGAGAGAGCATTGGATAACATTGGAGAAACATTTACTCCAAACGAAGAAAACCCTCTCCAATAAAGAACATACTCTAGAATCGAAGAACGAGGACGACGCTTGGGCTCAGATTTGAAGCGTCTTGCGGAAGTGATGAACACTGACATCACCATCCCCATCAATTTCGTCTTCTTCCTCGCGACATATTCCAACAATAAATCAAGGTAGGGTTTGTTATTTTTATACCCCATACAACGTTCTTGACGTTCTTCATGATTCAAGAATAAACAAGCCACTTGCTATCGTTCTAACGCGGAGGGTTCATGCCAAACGAACATGGCCCAAATTCTTCACAAACGTTGGTAATTTGGATGGTCTTGAAATGACGGAGATGTCCTAAGTCGAGTTCGGATGTCTAGGGAATAAAGAACGAGCCACCGGGGCACGCCCAATGAACCGAAGAACGTCATCAGAGACCGTGCTGGCGATCAACACTGGTGGGGCTCGGGAACTGCAGACAATACTCTGGCCGGCTGCGACAATGGCGACGACGTGACCTCGCCACAGGAGAAGGGCCGCGACCCGTAATCCGTGACAATGCGTGGGTGGCGGCCGGTGCACGACAGGCTTCGTGACGATGATGGCGGTGTACGTACATGCCACCCAGCTTGCAGGGGACACGGCGCAAGGCCGCAACTGCGATGGAGGGGCAGCCGGCTCGCTGCCGGCCGCTGTTGGGGGCGCGGCGCACGACCGCGCTGCGGAGGAGGGCTGGACGCCCAGCACGGGCTAGTAAGCAATCCGCACATCAAGGGCTTCCCAGTAGGCTGGGCCGAACCAAGCAGGCCGGGTCGGACCCAGGTCTGGACCTGGTGCGGTCCGACCGAGTTGGACCAGACCCGGACCAACTTCGACCCTTTTTGTTATTTCGACTATATCTTGAGCTACGAGCATCCTTTTGATGAACCATCTAATGTGACAGAAACCTTGGATCGAGATGGTACTTTTGGTATACCCCACTTGAGTTTTGGATAAAACTTGGGTACAATCGGGTTGAATCGAACACGAATCCAACCGGGCCCTCGGGGACTAAAAGACTAATAACTTACAGACTAGGCATCCGATTGATGCACCATATATTGAGTTGAGACCCCTTTTATGTGGAAATCCTTTGGTATACTTCTTCATGGGACTTTGTGACAGTTGGAGTATCGAACTGTGGCATGAGGAGCAGACCCTCTCAGAATAAAGCGAGCTAAGTGCAGGAACCCTGTGGCTGGCTGTAACATGAGAAAAGGATCAAATATAGGTCTGTGATTTTGGATCTAATGTGGGTCTGTGCTTTGGGACCCTATGTGGGTCTGTTTTCGAGATACTCACTTGGATCCTCTCTAGAAATCCACGTGAGACTACTCTAGGATCCTACATGGGCTTGTTATACTAGGATCCTACATGGGTCTGCTGTACTAGGATTTTACGTGGGTATGATGATTTAAGATCCCACGTGTGTCTACCTCTTAATAGAGTAAGATGATTCAGAGGTTAAATCTAATCATCTTTTCTTCTATACCTAAGTTATACCTAGTGTGAAATGTGTCTTTACCTTTGTGGTAATCTTCTGTGTGGCGTACCATTGTGGTACTTACCTTCGTGGTGATACCTTTGTGGTATTACCTATGTGGTACATAACGTTGTGGTGTTACCTTCATGGTACTTACCTTCATGGTGATACCTTTGTGGTATTCTTCTGGGTGGATTTACCTTTGTGGTACTTACCTTTCTGGTGTTACCTTCATGGTATTCTTTCCTTCATGGAACAGTTGTACTTTGGCTAAGGATTTGGGGCTTGAGATTCCACATTATTGAGATGGGTATACTTGATAACTTATGTATATGTATGGGAATATAACTAAGTAGGATTTTCAGTTGTTTTCATGCTTTGTGGTTTATCCTTTGTGGATTTTGTGTGCCCTTTGAGGGTCTCGGGGACCCTACGGAGTATCGTTATACTCACCCCTGCACGGGCTATGCCCGCACCTTGTTGTTTTTGGTGCAGACAATGGAAAAAATTGATCGAGGCTGAGGGTACCAGAGATGGAGGTAGACCGAAGGTGGAAATTAGACGAGGCATACCATAGTGGCGACCGTTTGAGAGCTGTACCTACCCTTCAGGTAGTATCCTGGGTGGGTGTTCATAGGAGTTGTTCTAGTTTATTTGTACTTCCCAATTTTTTTGTACTTTCCAGTTGGTCTTGTATCCTGACCCCTTTTTCTTTTTATACACACCCTATTTTATATATATTTTTACTTTGTTCTTGTTTCCTTCTTTATGCTTAGTTTTATGAGTTTATAGGTTATAAAGGCAATGCCTTCCCAGTTTTTGGGAATATGCCTTTTTGGTGCTAGTCGCCAGCCCCTAGCCTATCGAAGGCGGGCTTGGGGTAGTCACAGCATGGGCCCCGAGGTACGGGTCGTGACATATAAAATTTATTCTTGAATACGATTTATAATCAATGCAATTTATATAAAATAGTGGATCTATAAAAATATATACTTTGTTTTGGTACATGGAATCCATTTCAGAATTTGAGGATTCTTTCCACTTTGAAACATCTTTTCCACTTACTACTTCCTTGTATGTTACAAGATCATTATCATCCACTAATAATGAGTCACCATTCTCAGTGACTTGAAAAACATACCATTATGGTTCTCTAACCTCTCTTGTACTCCTACACCATAGTTGTGTCTCTGGAATAAATCCTTTTTCCATGGGTCATTGTGGAATTTTTTCTTGTGCCAACTAGTGTGTGTCTTGATCTTGAAATTCATCAAAGTCTATCTCAATCTCACTATCTCTTTTAGATATATGATCCTTATCAAGAAATGTTGGATTCATTTGAACCATAATATTTTTAAGTATTATATAAGTTATATCCCTTTTTTCATTGGTATATCCTATAAAGATACAATTTGAGCCTCGTGGTGAAAGCTTGTTACCTGAAGATGCCATAACAAATTCTCTGTAACCCCACACATGTAAGTATGAAAACATCAGTTTCTTTCCATTACACAAATTTGTGTAGTATATCAGCTGCCACATTTGTTGGCACTCAACTTATTATTTATGTTATTGTTTTTTAATAGGTAACCCAAAAATGATAATTGATGACTCACATGACTCGTCATTGAAATCACCATGTATATAAAGGTACAGTTCTGTATTTCACTTACACCATTCCATTGAGGTATATAAGGAGTAATCAGTTGAGATAAAATCCAAAAATCCTGTAGCTAATCATTGAAGTGTTGATTAAGATATTCTCCACCATGGTCTGATCAGAGTTTCCTAATATTATTTACAAGATGGGTATCAACTTCATTCTTGTATTCCTTAAATATATCAAAGTAATCAGACTTATACATCATCAAGTAGATGTTTCCATATCTACTAAAAACATCACTAAATGATATGAAGTATGAGTAACCACCCATTTATTAAATTGCAGATGATCCACACACATTGATATGAACTAATTAAAAAATCTCTATGGACCCAAAAACTTTTACAATAAATTTGGATTTGTTCATTTTTCCTAGTAAAAAAGCTTGACAAACACCAAGGGATTTTAATTCAAAGAAATATAAATATCCAAATTTTTTTAATTTGTTCAATTTTATTTCATTTACATAACCTATCTCATGATTCCAATGTTGTATTTGGAAAGACTCATTTACATAAGTTTCATTAATAAATTCCAATACTTGGTTTGTGTAATCTAACACAAAAGACCTTTTTTTAAATGTTACTCACCATAAAAAATTCTATCCTTTTAAAAAAAGAAACATTTATTACCAAATTCAATAATAAATCCATCTGTATCAAGTCTAGATAAGTAAATAATGTTTTTTGGTAATAAATTAAACCAAATAACAACCCTTTAAAACCAATACCATTCTTGTAACACCCCAATATTTTTTTTGTATTTTTAAATAAATTTGGTTAATTATGTGTTTTAATTAACAATAATAAAACTTATAAATAATTATATAGAAAATTTAGAGCTTTCAAATTAATTAATGTTCTAAAAAGAGATACAATTTTGAAGTATTATTTCGTGTAAAATAATATTTTGATATATATATTTAATTATTTTTTAGAAAGTTCATTTTTACCAAAATATTAGTTAATTAAATATTTTAAATGAATATGAACAATATATATTGGCTATTATAATTATTTTTACAAATACTAAATCATGCTATGAATATATTCACTGTTAATATGACACCCCAAGGATTTACAAATAAATTTAATATAGAATACATGAAACACTGAGTCTCTACTAAACTACACTTTGTAATAACCTAACTAATAAACATAATTTTTCTACTGTGTTTTGAATTTCAAAAAATAGACATACACGGTTGCGTTCAATATGATATTTAGAGTATGATAGAATCAACTTAATTTATGGTGAATAGAAACTTACACTTATGAATAGTGACATTCCCTTATGAATACTAACATGACCCATATGAATAGTAATTTAACCTTATGAATTGTAACCTCACCCATATAAGTATAAATAAAATTTATGCACCTTATAAATGAAATATAATATTTTACAAATTAATACTTAAGTGTCTGTATTTGGTGAGTAATAAATATTTAATTACAATTTATAATTAATAAATTTATTTAAAATAAAATTAATTTTCATAAAATGTGTTCATAAATAATTTTTTTGAGGTGATATAATTTTAATATAATTTAATAATCCCTTAGATAAATTTTCAAGGTATTATAAAATCAGTTATAGTTTTAAAACTGTATTTTCAAGTAAATAAGGATTTTATTTAAAATAATAAATTTCTCATATTTAGAATATTATTTTCATAAAATGGAGTTAATTTTATAATTATACACATTGAAAAAATGGTTTGGGCTAATTTTTGGGATTTTTCATAAATATTTAAATTTATGGAGAATAGTGAAATTCAATAAATTATAAAATACGATAAATAAATGATATTTTGAATCATTCTTGGGGAATGGATGATGTAAATAGAAATTGGTTCAAATTCACATGAACTTATTACTATTTTTGGTAATGTAATCATCACTTTTTCTTGTCTTATGGAAAAATAATAAACTAAAGATTAAAATATTAAGAAAACCCTCCTCTCCTCCTATATAAAAGCCACCTACACTCCCCTCTTCTCCTCACTTCTCTAAATATTGCCTAAACTTTACTAAATTCACCTCACAAGCTTCTCCCACACGTCCATCAGCCATTTTTATCAAAAAAAGACCAAATCCTCTCCCCTAAAGAGGCTCTCAAGGAATATTAATTCGAGAGGTAAATTCCTCTTTTCAATTCATTTACTTTCATTTCAAGTTCCTTCGTTTTCATTTCTATATTCACCTCTCCTCATCCAAATGTTATAAAACATCTAGTACCATACATGTACTTATTTTTTTGATGATTATGGAATATGTTATTATCATATCTCATTTACCCTTATTATGTGCATTTAGTAAAAAACACCATCCGAGATGCGCTAAATTACATCATTCAAGGATATTGAGTTTTCAATTTCTATTACCATATTTAATTATGGTTATGAAACCATTTTTATGGTTTGAAAAGACTATAATATATATATTATGTCTCATATATGTTTTTTTTTGAATCTTTTTATACACATGGTTTTGATTTATTAAGAAAAATAAGTTTGTTGTGTTCAAAAACCTCCAGTTAACCAAAACAGTTATCAATAAATAATTTATATAATGATTCATCTTCAATACAATTAAACAAATTAAATTTACGTCTATGTAACATTATATATGTTAAATAATAATTTATAACTTCATTTCTGCATAACCATCCTCATTTTACATGATTCTCCATTCATGTATATACGTATACCGATAATGAAACAAATAGACCTGAACAATGAAATTGAACATCTTAATACATAAAAAATTACATGAATGAACTAAATAAGGTTTTAATAAATCAATAACATGGAGAGTAGGTTCTGGAATTATTAATTAATGAACCTAAATTTGATTATTCTGGTAATTAAGATCAAGTGGAGAACACCTTCAGACTTAAGGTAAGGGTTTCTTCATCTCACTTCCATTTTTGTGAGATATTCTATATTCCCTACTATTACTTCTGTATGGTGTATGTATACTGACCATTTATATTTAATATCATGAATATATTTATTTTTATGATCTTCAATGTATCATTTGATAATTATTAATTTTGGGGCATATGATTTAATTGATAATAAAGTTGTAAGTATTTTCTACTCGAACCTCCAGTTTCTTTCGGGTTTCTCTTATTCTATACTCCACTCAATGTAATTATTATTTATTATTATTTAATCCTCATAAATTAAGTGTTAATGTTATATATATGTGTACCAATCTGAATCATTCTTTATTTTACGGGGCTCACTCATCATATCTTAAGCTATAATGGCTCAACCCAACATATCTTAAGCTATAATGGCTCAACCCTTTTTCGTGAAAATCACTCTTAGAACATAAACCTTGCACAAAATCTAATGAAATATTACTATTAAAAAAACATATAATGGAGACACTATGGTAATATAACATCATGAAATCAGAATATTAAACTCATGTCATAAAAAAACAATATCTTTGGATTTCAAAAAAGAGACATTTAAAAGGATTTTAAGAGGAAAGTCCCATAAAAATACCAAAACATTGAAGAGAGAATTTATTAAATGAAAGAATATGTATATATACTATAAATAAACATAATAAAACATAATATAATCAAATTAAATTTTACCAGTCATCTTAGCATGATAAAATCCTTGAAGTTGGAGGTTGACCCAAAGAATGGAAATTGGGTTTAGAATTCACTTATGAAATTTCAGCATGGTATCGGGTGTACATGGGAAGGCTTAATGAGATAGAAATGGGGTATGTCATCATTAATATGTAATAAGGGTAGTATAGGGAAGGTACAAAAACATACACCAACATTAGGAATTTAAAAAATTCAAGAGCATAATATAAGGGCGATTTTTGAATAAAAGTGAGAAAAAGAGGATCCCTTACCTCGGGTTTGACTTCCCTCAAACGTGTCTGAACATCTTCTTGATCTCTTATCCTTGAGATCCTTTTTAAGGCCCTTGGTTTTGGAATTTTGGTGAGACCAGAAAGTCTTGAACGTGGGGAAGGGACTTGAGAAGAGTATTTGGAAAAACTTAGGTAAGGTTGAAGGATTAAGAGGTCTAGGAGGAAGAGGGGGAAATGGTGGTATTTATAGTGGAGGAGAGGAGGAGTTTTACCTTATTTTAATCACTAATTCAATACTATTCCTCAACACTATGAATAGTCTTAATTATTGTGAAAAAATAGTAAATAGATCATTTGAGTTCGAACCAAGTGTGCTTGCATAAGCCATGATGTAAAAATAGTGTATTTAACTAATAATTTAAATATACAGTATTTTACTGTATTTCACTATTCATCAAAAAATATAGTATTTCAGAAAAATCCCAAAAATTCACCATAACCATTTTATGACATGTAGAATTCAAAAAACGAACTCTATTTTTTAGAAATAAATTTCTAAATATGATTAATTTAATTTTTATGTAAAATAATATTTTATTCCAAAAATAACAATTTTAAAACATTTATTTACTTATTCCAAGATATGGGTATATTGTAACTTCAATTAAATATTATATGTATGATATCATAGGTGAGGTTACTATTCATAAGGGTATGTTAATATTCATAAGGGTGAAATTACTATTCATAAGGGTATATCACTATTCACCAAAAAATAGGTTGGTCCTATCAGACTCTAAATAACATACTAATTGAAACTCTGTATGTCTGTTTTTTTTAATTCAAAACATTGAATAAAAAAATTTATGTTTAAAGGCTAGTTGTAACTATATACTTAAAACAATGTTTCATGAATTTCAGTTTACTTTTAAAACCTTTGGGTGTTACATTATCCCTACCTTTTGAAAATTGCATCTAGGAAACTTTATTTACTTATTAAAAAAGTCAAGGTACCATTCCCTCATAGAATTGTCATATTCCCAAGTTGCTTCTTCTACCATGTGGTTTCTCCAAAAAACCTTTACCTGGTAGATACCTTATTTCACAATACTTGTTCTCTTCGATCAAGAATCTGAACATGTTTCTTTTTATTAGAAAGGTTCTCTTTCATATAACCTAGTTCTGGGCTCAAAACATGAGATTAATCTGGCACATACTTTCTCAATATAGAAACATGAAAACATTGTGTACCTAAGAAAAACTTGTAGGCAATGCTACTTGGTATGAAACTGGTCCAAATTTCTCCAAAATTTCAAAAGGACCAATGAACTACAGAATTAGATTCCCTTTCTTACCAAAATGCATCACACTTTTCCAAGGAGATGTTTTATGTAAACCATTTTCATCTTCCTCGCAAGAGAATTATTTCCTTCAGTTATCTCTATAACTTTTCTAACTACTCCGAGTTGTCTGTATTTGTTGTTGGATTATCTTCACTTTCTTTGCCACCTACTATACTAATTCTGGCCGCATCAACTTTCTTTCACTGAATTCATCCCAAAGCACTGAAGTTCGACACCTCTTCCTATAAAATGAATCAAAAGGTGCCATATGTATACTGTAATTAAAACTGTTATTATAAGAAAACTCAACTAAATAAATATGTTGATCCCAAATTCCCCAGTAGTCCATTGAACATGATTGAATCATGTCCTATAAAGTCTGAATCGTTACTTCTAACTACCTATCTAATTGAGGATGAAAAGTTGTTATGAAATTTAATTATGTTCCTAATGACTTATGAATTCCCTTCCAAAAGTTATAAGTTATCCTAGGATCTCGTGAAGATAAAATGGAAGGAAGAACTCTATGTAACCTAAAAATCTATTTGGGCTACAATCGAAAAAGATGATATAAAGAAATTGTATCTTGAATAGGGAGAAAATATATAGATTTATTCAATCACTCAACAATAATCCATATTGCATTGTTACCTCGAGAAGCCTTTGGTATTCACACAATGAATTCCACAGATATATTCTCTCATTTCCACTTTGGCATTGGCAAAGGCTGGGGCATCCCCTTTGGTAACTACTACTCTTCCATAACCTGTTGACATGTCAAACATGTAATGGTAAAATTATCAATATCCCTTTTTATTTCATCCCACTAATAATACTCTTGAATGTCTCTATACACATTTGTGTTTCTAGGATGAACTAAAAATAGAGAACTGTGAGTCTCACTTAATAATTCTTTTTTCAGTTCAGAATCAGAGGATACCCATAATCTTTTCCCAAATCTGAGAACACAATAATTATCAATATTAAATTCAGTCAATTTACCTTTCATGACCAGTTGTATCATTTTTTGTAACTCACTGTCATTATTCTACACTTTCTTAACTCTTTCTAAGATTGACTACTTTACTGACACCTGAAACAGAAGAGTGGAATATCCTACAACAACAACTTCCAAGAAAAAATTCATCAAATCATTAATCAAGGGGTCATGTTCAATATGTAACATGGTTAATGATGTATGATGTTTTCAAATAAAATAATCTTCCACTTTTTTTTTCTTTCCTAGATGGTAATAGATCATGCAGTCATAATCTTTTATTAGTTTAAGCCATCTTCTCTGCCTCATGTTCAATTCCTTCTGAGTGAATATATACTTCAAACATTTATGGTCAGTATATATTTCACATTTATATCCATATAAATGATTCCTTCAATTTTTAATTCCAAAACACCAACAGAAAATTCTAAATAATGTGTAGGGTAATATAACTCATGAGGTTTCAACTGTCATGAAACCTAAGAAATTACATGATCATTCTACATCAGAACACATCCAATTCCCTTCAAAGAAGAATCATTGTAGATTAAAAATTAACCATTTATGGTAGGTAGAGTCAAAACTAGAGCATTCTCCAATATTATTTTCAATTCCGAAAAACCATCATCACATTATTTTATAGATATGAACGTAACACCTTTTCGAGTTAACTTAGTCATTGGGTTGAATAATCATTCAATGTTTTCAAAAAATCATCGATAATAGCCCACCAGACCAAGGAAGATATGATTTTCACTTATATTTGTGGGTCTTGGCCATTCTTCAATAACATTTGTTTTAGCAGGATCAACAGTTATTCCATTTTTAGAAACAACGTGACCAAGAAAATAAATTTTTTGCCACTAGAATTTACACTTTATGAATTTTTCATATAGTTTATTTTCTTTTAATGTTTTCAAAACAACCCTTAAATGTTTCTCATTCTCCTATTTACTTTTATAATATACAGTAATGTCATCAACAAACACAACCAAAAATTTATGCAAGTAATCATGAAATATTCTATCCATAAGATCCATTAAAACAGTAGATAAATTTTTCAAACCAAAGGGCATAACTATAAACTCATAATTCCCATATCTTGTGTGGAAGGATGTTTTCAGAATGTCATCTTCCTTCACCTTCAGTTTATGGTACCAAGATCTCAAGTCAATCTTGAAAAAATATTGAGCTCGCTAGAGCTAGTCAAAAAAGTCATTAATATGTGGCAATGGATACTTATTCTTAACTGTAATTCTATTCAAAACACTATAGTCAATGAAAATTCTCATTGAACCATCTTTTCTTTAACAAATAAGATAGGATCACACCATGGTGAAGTGCTAGATCAGATGAAGTCTTTATATAATAATTCCTGCAACTAATTTTTAAATTCCTGAAGTTCAATTTGATCCATCTGATAATGAGGTATAGAAATTTTCTTTTCATTAGAAAATAATTCAGTAGTAAACTCAACCTCTCAATCAAAAATAACACCTGGGAAATCATCTAGGTATTCATTTACAACTAGTACATTATTAATCTAGAGAGTTCCCTTGTTTTCAATGACATGATAAAGATAACTTTCATTTCCATCTTTCAAAAGCTTCTTATCTTTCTGATATGTTAAAAATTATATGGGATCGTTATTTTATAAAAACTGAAACTCATTCTAAAAAACAACTACTTAAGGTCTACAATAAATCTTTGCATGAAAAACAGATAGCCAATCCATACCTAGAATAACATAAAACTCTACTATAGGAAATACAAAAAGTTTTTCAGGTAAACTCTTTCCACAGACAAAGATAGTAAGATTCATATAATTTATTTTTTCCACGATATTTCCTCCAGGTGTTTTTACCATAAGTTCTAGATTTATTTCTTGAGGTTCAATTTCCAATTTGGAAGAATTTTTTTTCAGAAATGAAAGAATTTATAGACCCCATATCAAACAATACATCAACAAAATACGAGTAAACAAATAATGTACCTGATACCACTTCATTTTATGGATCATCATCTACTAAAGTGTTTTCACATGATTTTTCCAAACCCATATTCTTTCAATATTTATAATTTCCCACCAGAGTGACTTGCTTCAAACAAACATTATCAAAATAACTTAATTCCTTACAGTTAAAGCATCTCATCATCATATTCTCATTAATTTTCAGATCATTTTTCTTTCACTAACAAGACATGTTTCAAAAATTTCCACATTAGTATCATTTCCTAGAATTTACAAGATATTCACCAGTATGCCTTTTACCACACTTTTCATAAGAAGGGAATTTTACTTTCTTACCACCAAATTTGTTTGATGAATTCTTCCCCAATGCCTGTCAATATAACCACTTCTTATTCATGTCTTCACGAGGCTCATACATGTCAAAAAACATCATCTCAACTTTTTCAGCATAATGAATAAGTTTCTCATAGCTTTTAAACTCTCATGAAGCCAAAGATCTTCGTAAAAATGGTTTCAAACCCGAGTAAAATATACTAATTTTATTATCAAAATCCTGAGTTATATCTAGTATGTACCTAGATAGTATTGTAAAATTTTCTTCATAAACAGCCACAGATTCATTATCTTTCTCCCTCAGTTCCAAGAATTGTTTCCAAATTCTGAGTTGAATAGTTTTAAGAAAGTATTTATCCCAAAAAAGGATATAAAAATCATCTTATTCCATACTGTCAAGAGCATATCATTATTTCATATTCTTATCCAGAGAACACCATTTATCAGTTTAACCTTGAAAACGATAAATAGATAGTATTACCTTTTAGAGTTCTGAACATCATGTGACATCCAATATCTTTTCTAGAGTATTGATCCATACCTTAGATATCATTGGATCTGCAGTTCCACTAAAAGATGGAGGATGTTGCCTCAAGAAATCCTCCAAAAAATACATGCTTCCCATATTAGATCAGGTTCCTCTCTATCATGGATACCACCACCATTTATTTTTTGAGTTAACTATGCCATTGCTATCAAAAACTGCTCAGTTCTGATTCCTACTATTCCAAGATGAAAATTCATATATGTATTAGCCTCTCGGTGCCTTCCAACATCAGCTTCCCTGTTTCTTCTACATAAAACCATTTTTAACAGATATATCTTAGACAAAGAAACATGGTAATCATCAAATTATATATAATTTTAAATTAACCATAAAGTAAAAAATAATTTATGTTATTCAATTAACATCATTCTAACCCCGAAAGTTATATAAACAATCCTCTAATACCAACTATAAAGACCCAACCTTAATACATTACTTAATATTGAATATTAGTTAATAAAATACATTATTACTCATTGGAGAACTTTTCATGATTATAGTTTTAGGCAATTACGACAAAAAACATACATAACATCTCATAATCATACACGTGGATACTATAAAAACAATATCCATTTTTAAAAATATAAAAAATTTCAAATAAAACATATTATCATTGAAAAATCATCATTATATTTAAATTGAATTCCTTATTTCTATTACAAATCCTTATAACCATTGAAAAACATGGGATAAGAACAAAAATCTCAGTAAGGGATATAAGGAAAGAAATCGTTAGTCAAGTGATAACATAAAATCAAATAAAACCCCTAATCATAAAAACTCATATGTAAAAAAACATCACAAAGTTACCTTTGGACATTTTACCATATCAAACTTACATTCACCATTGCACATGGAATAACCTTTCGGTAAACTTCTATCTCTGGTGTACTCAATGCATTAGAGAGCTATAATAGGGCTCACCGGTCATATATTGAGCTATAATGGGCTCCACCCAACATATCTTGAGCTATAACTAGTATCACCCATCATATAGTGTGCTATAATCAGATGAAACCAACATAAAAAATTTCTAAGAAATATATACTGAATAAAACACTTCATAACTCATTTACACCCTAGAGAAAAACACATTCACATTTCAAAATACCCTGTTTTAATGAAAATCACTCTTAGAACATAAACAATACACAAAAGATAATGAAATTTTATTATTAAAAAAAATATAATGGAGAAAATTGGTAATATAACATCATGAAATCAGGAGAGTACATTCATGTCAAAAAAAATCTCTTTATTTTTCATAAAGGAGACATTTAAAAAGCTTTTAAGTGGAAGGTCCCTCAAAAATACCATAACATTGAATAGATAATTGATTAAATGAATATAATATTTATATATATACTATAAATATACATAATACAACATAATATAATAAAATTACCTTTTATGAGTCATCTTAGCATTATAAAACCCTTCAAGTTGAAGGTTATCCCAAAGAATGGAAATTGGGTTTAGAGTTCACTTACAAAATTTCAGCATGGTATCGGGTGTACATGGGGGGAATTAATGTGATATAAATGAGGTATCTCATCATTAATATTTCATAAGGGAATTATGGGGAAGGTGAAAAACATACACCGTCATGAGGAACTAAAAAAATTAAAGAGCATAACATAGGGGTGATTCTTGAATAAAAGTGAGAAATAGTGGATCTCGTACCTTCGGTTTGACTCCCCTTAAATGTTTTTAAACCTCATATTGATATCTTATCCTTGAGATCCTTCTTAAGGCCCTTGGTTTTGGCCATCTTGTGAGACTTATAGGTCTTGGGCATGGGGATGGGCTAGAGAAGTCCTTACCATATGTGATCCCATGGCCCTAAAAATTGTATTAGGAAAGTAAAAAAAGATACATAGAGAGTTAAGGGTACACATGAAACACTATAATAAAAGTATAATAGAAAAAACATCAGCCTTGGACTCTATCACCCCAACCAAGAAATCATCCTCAACCTCCCAGATGCCTTCCCCTCCACCACTATATCAGGGTCTCCCTCGTGCTACCTTGATCAAGTGTGTCTACAGTCTGAACAAATTGAAAGTTCACCTGGGTGACATCCTCAACATCATATTTATCACCATGAGAATTAAGTCTCTAATAATCCTCCCTAAGGGGATTCCCAAGTTGTTTCTTCATTAAAATATCTTATTTGACCAAAGTCAAGACATTAGTAACAGGACCTGATAACACTTGCTTACCCATTCATTCCTTACTTTCTTTGTATACCTTGTAAAACACAGAAGATTTGACGGACTCCAAAATAGTAAAAAAATTAGGCCTCATAGAATCATGACGAGATGGAATGTCCTCCAATGATGCTTCAGAACCTATTATCATTACAACATCATACACTGCATCCAAAATACCAGATGAAACCACAATAGTGTTAGCATTAGAAGTGACATGAGAGGAATCTTGTACGAACAATACAGTGTCTACATGAGTAGTAGAGTCCCACACTGAAACAATGTCTCGTACATGACTACCACAAATAAGTTGCAATAGACCCATGTCTTCTGTAGATTCAACATGAGAGACAACAATGACAGAAATCCCAGGGGCATCATGTGCAACACTAGTAAGAGCATGCACAGTTTCCACCCTCCCTATAGAATCCCCTTAGAGTTGGGGACTAATAGACAATTTGCCTTTAGTATAGAACTACACCCCCATTAAAATAGAGGGTTCTATATCGGTGTCACTACCATGACTACCCAAATCCACATTATGCCACGAAGAGTTCTCCCTGCAATGAGAGGGATCTATTTCTAAGTGATCACCCAAGGGAAGTACATCCCCACAGTTTTTTCCAACAATATGGCTACCAGACTTACCAACGACAACATTAGTAGAGGAAATAGTTTTTCCATTATTTTAACTAGTGTAATACTTTTGATGAATATTCCCATTAATGGATGAAGGGGATTTATTCACACCATCAGGGTTAGACTTCTACCCAGGTAGTACAACATCCGGGTCTCCAGTCAGTCTAGATTTACAATTTTCAGCAATATTTCCAATTCGTTTGCAACTAGAGTAGTGTATTCTTCTATTAAAAATAGCTTTAACATAACCAATAGAAGAGCAGTTTAGACCAAAATCCGGGACAAGCTCATACTCAATCTCAAGTTCAAATTTGAACTCACCATCTATCAAAAAAATAGTCTCAACAAGAGGAAATGACATATCATATTTAACCAAAATATGAGAAAAATAACCATATCAAACTAAACCAGTATCTTTATCAAACTCTATGGGTGTCCCAACATCCATAGAAACATCCCATAAGATGCTAGGATACCAAAATACTGAGCTCAATCCTTTAATATGAACCCAGGATTGAGAAACTGTATTCCTAACCTAAAAAGGGTCAAACTAGGGATCCCAATTCTGGAACCTCAAGATCCTTGGATTTAAATTAACAAAACCAGGTCTCCAGGCCCTTAGCATCAAATAATTCTTATAGAAATTGAAATGGTAAAAGTTCATACCTAGCGACAAAATATGCCATTTGATGAAATTTTTTCTTCTTGAAGACGTTTCCTAAGATCTTCAAACATCCATGAAAAACTCAGATGTGAACTAATACAAGCGATCATAAAAAACTTACAAGCATAGATACACTACTGAAAGAAGCAGGGACTTGCTTCAACCACAGTATGCACTCAATTCTACGTGATCTGATTAGAATAACTGGAGTCATTAACCTGAGAAGAAGAGAAAAATATGTTTGAACCCTTAACCTATAGTGATTCAGCTCGAGGAGTATAATCAAAACTCGAGGGTACCTTCGGCTTCACAATACCAGCCTTCTTCGAGGGAATGATGAAAATTTCTATGGGATTGAAATGATCTCACGAGGACGAAACCATATCGAGCCAATGATAAAAACCTAGACGTTGTGGATAAATAGAGATGTGCTCTCGACCTTCCACATCTAATGTAAAGAAGCGTATTGAGAGGAGTATTTAGCATAACATAGGTAATTCTCAAGGCTTAAGAGGTGTGAGAGGAATAGGGGGAGATGGGTGGTATATATAGTGGAGGAGAGGAGGAGTTTTCCCTTATTTTAATTACTAGTTTAATATTATTGTTCAAGACTATGAATTATATTAATTCTTTTGAAACAAATAGTAAATAGAGAATGTCATTTTGAAACAAGTGTGCTTACATGAGCCATGATGTCCAGAATAGTGTATTTAATGGATAATTTATATATATGGTATTTTATCATATTTCATTATTCATAAAAAATTTAAGTATTTCAGAAAAATCCCAAAAATTCACCCTAACTATTTTCAGCATGTATAATTAAAAAATGAACTCTATTTTTGGAAAATAATTTTCTAAATATGAATATTTTAATTTTTAAATAAAATAATAATTTATTCGAAAAATAAAAATTTTAAAACATTTATTTTATTATTTCATGATATGGGTATTTAATAATTTCAATTAAATATTATATGTATACTATCATAGGAGAGGTTACTATTCATAAGGGTATGTTACTTTTCATGAAGGTAACACTACTATTCATAAGGGTATGATACTATTCATGAAACATTATGTTGGTCTTATCAGACTCTAAATAACTTACTAATCACAATCATGTATGCCTGTTTTTTAAAATTCAAAATGTAGAAGCGGTAAAGTTATGTTTAAAGGATAGTTATAACAATGTTGTTAAAAAATGTTTCATGAATTTTAATTTACTTTTAAAACCTTGGGGTGTTACACATGAGAGCCATATAAAATGGCCACAAGACCTAGAAACACCAGTACTGACAAAGTAGTAATGATCTAGCCAAAAACTGCAAACCTCTAAGATCTTTCACACCTGACTGCCTCGATGAGGCACACATACACCAATCGACCTTACGTCATCATGGAAACCAAGTCATTCATGACGAGGATTCAATTGTAAGGCCTATCTTTTCTACTTTAGATGTGACATCCCACAAACGTACAATTCACATGTCACCACCCTCAGTCACCGACCAAGATCTAGACACCACCACGCCCATGAATCTTGTCACCACCACATTAGAGACAGCCTCACCAATATTACTCCACCACCATGTAGAAAGCTTATTCACTTGTAGTTGAGCCTTGAATCAGCTCCCCTTTTTCGAAAAATGACTATTTTTTGGGTCTCAAGTAGCTGTTGTCAACAACACCTCAAATTCCATCTAGACATCATCCAAATCACCTACATCAACCCTCTTATCTGAAAGAAACCTCAATAACCTAGCCCTCTTGTTAGGACAAAAGAGAGGAAAACATTTCGTTGTGCCCAACAACATCAACAGAGGATTGATCATCCTCAGATGTGCCCAATTTAGAGTGACCCCAATATTGATCGCTGGAAAATGATAGAGAGTGAATCTCTTCACTAGTGAGAGACACCATCATTATATATATTTATAATTTTATAATTAACTATGTACATTCCATACATATAAACATGTACATATATTATATATATATTTCCATTGGATGTACACAAGCACATATATAAACATATACATATGTAAATATGTACACGTACAACATCTATATATACACATACACAAAACACACACACACATAGCATAATGCATATACATATATACACATAGACATTGATATAAATATATATTTTTAAATATCACATATTAATAATATATCATTTATATTTATATAACTATTTGAATTATTACTATATATATGTATATATCAATATATCATATTTATATTAATTATATGCATGAATTTTGTAATTAATGTATATAAATATACTATTAATGATTTTAACTAATATAAATTTGATAATTTTTTATATATCAAATTAAAAAATAAGATTCATTTTTTAAAAACATATATAAATAATATTTATATATTATATTTACATATATATATACTTATTATAATATAATTTTTATTTAAAAATAATAATAATAATAATAATAATAATTATAAATATATATATTTATAAATATTTTTATATAATTATATATATATTTATATATTATATATGTTTATATAATTATATATATTTATTAATATATATGTATATATAAATATAACTATAATAAATATAATTATTTAAATTTTATAGTTATTTAAATATACAAATATATATTTATAATTATAATTATAAATATACATATTTATAAATATTTGTATATAATTTTAAATATATTAATATAATTATATATATATATATTATGTATATGGGGGTACAATTATAATCAAATACACACACACACACCCACACTTCAAGCTCATAACTCAGTCCATAGCCCCATTAGTGTTAAACTAGACTAATCCATGTTCTAATTTACATATTATATATATGTATTATGTATGGAATAACTGACCACTTTTCTTTCCATCCCCCCATTGTTATGAGGGGGCTCCTCCTCATGTCGGCCCATCTAGGACCACAACACCATTCCACCAATAGGCACCGGTCATCCAAGCCATCCCCCATCGTCTAGTTGGGGCACCATTCATTGGTCGACCATGTAAACATGGCCCCCTTCTTCAATCATCAGGGCAGTGGGACCCCTTTGTCATTATCTCTAGTGCCAAGCAAGCATCGCCTTCCCCCATGAGTGTCATTCATTGGAGAATGCATACCCACATGCCACCACCCCCTTCTCTGCCAAAAGTAATCACACCAGGATCACACATTGGAACCCCCATGGTGAACCAAGTTATTAGTGTCTAGAAACCCCCCACACCATCGGTCGCCACTACAAGGATTACAAGTCATTGCCATCAGTTCACCGTCTACTTTTATCCACCACATTAGGCCCACACGACACCCCAATGGATTTTATATATATTAATAATATTTTTTATTAAATTCTTTTATCACTTATAAGAATAACACTAATAAAGATCCATATTTATTAGTTTTAAAAAGGTGCTGATAAAGGTTACTCCTCTATCAATTATTTTTTTAGAAATGATAAAATTTAACTATATAGTGCTTTTATCTAGTAATGATAAAGGTAACCTATTTATCTGCACTATTAGCTTAGCACTGATAAAATCTAGCACTAAGTAAGGTGTGATTTGTGGTAGTGGTGATCTACCTTGTGGATGATCTACAATATTATGGCCGACCCATACAACCAATGATATTCTAATGTGGTCAATGCATAGGGTCTATATAGATGGTGTTAGCTTCATATAGTTGATATGCCTCACAGTCAGTTCCATACTTGGAGTATTTTCAATTGAGTGTGCTGAGAGAAAATTCAAGATTAAAAAATTTGAATATTCTGAAGAATTGAAAACCGATGATGATAAATTTGATCCTCAATGGTTAAAAAATCACATATAAAAAGTGATTGGAACTATTTAATGTGAGAATTAGATAATGGTATTCAATACTGATTTCTATTTGATTTTTTGAGTTGGTTTATTAGAAATGTTTTTATTGTGGTCAAGGGTTATTAGTTTTTGAATAATACCCAGATGTAAAATCTATAAAATCAATGTGACAATTTTTTGTTGTTATTAAGATAAAATAATCACTCGCATTAGAATATTCAATGATTATATATGATTTATTAGAGAATAGATATTTATGTTGTTGATTATTATTATGTTTTATTAGGATAAATTTCTTTTCATGAACTATATGAAGTATACTAAGTTCAATATTGATTTAGTGATGAATAATACAAAGGAATTTGTAAAATTCCAAAATTCTAATTTTTTTAATATTTTTCATTATCAAGTGATGATAGAGAAGATTCTCAAATATGTTTTATTTGATTTGGTGATAAAAAATAAGGGTATAATTGGAATTATTTAGTAGACATGCAGTTATGCAAAGGGAATAATATTCATGATATTGTGGAACATGTTTGCAAGCCTAACTGAATGAGGAAATAAAGGAGGATCATGATTTATGATTTCATTGAGGGAAGAATAAAAAATGATGAGCTGGAAAATGATTTAATGGAATTAAATTAATTTCTATATTTTTATTTTTCCTAATATTGAGGGTTTTCAAATAAAGAAGATGGTGAACTACCTAAATATCATAAAAGTTAAAAAAATCAAAAAACAGAGAGAATTAAATAGAGTTCCTTAATTATACATTTATACATACTATTATATATCATAATGTTCTTGAGAAATCAATGAGATTGTATAAGTCTGATATTGAGAAGAATTTATATACAAAATTCACATGAAGGGAGCAATTGTTCTTGAATATTCTTGAAGGCTTGTCAAGGGTGATATACATCTATTGTTTCTGAAGTGACCAAACTCTCAATAAGATATATCTCATTAAAATTACTTAATATATATAAAGGTAGTGTTAAAATACATAGTCTGATGTGACATTGGACTAGAATGGTGTGACTTCATGAAACATTGTAATCTTGTGATTTTTTGTCTTTTATAGTGAATAATACTTTTTTGGGAAAACTAACTGGCCAAAAAAAGGAGTAAGTTACCCACGAAGGGCTAGAACCATGTAAAAATATCCATATTCATTATCTATTTATTTTCTATAGACATAAGTGAGGTTGAAAATCTTTTCTTGAGGGAATCATACCTTAACATGTTCCATATGTTTATTTAATTAATAATTAAATTAAAAAACTTGTTTCCACTGATTCATTCCCTATTTTTAGTGGAGTAATTCATTAATAGGCACTTCAATTGGTATTAGATCAAGGTTCATATATTTTATTCAATCAAGTTATTATAATTTTTGATCACAATTAAAGGAATATTAGTGGTGTGCCAACTTTTAATGGAAAAATTATCATAGTTAGAAGAAAAAAATGTTGCCATATCTTATCTCCCTTGGACTGGAAGTTAGATATGTTTTATTTGGTTTTCCATCCATTAAATGGAATTCTTTTCATTATACATACCTTTAAAGGTACCCATCCAAGGCTATAAATGGAGAAATAGTGATAATGACATCTGATATCCGCCTCCAATGGGCCATCGGTTATCAAAAAGAACATAGGGTATATAATCACACTCATGAGAGGAATTACCCTCATAAAGATTTTATAATTAAGAGACAAGATGATAAAAATCACCAAACAACTCCTACTAATGATAAATAAATAACCAATGTTAATACATTAATGAAATCATATAAACACGTGAAAACAAAACAAAAACTACAATAAATTCTTGACAACATTCATGAAGCTCCAATATTTCTTGAACAACTCCTAAAAATAGTAATGTATATATCAATCACCAACCAGCCCCTATTGAACTAAAAAATAGTTTATATATATTATGATGAGCATAAATTTTATACTCAATTAGATTCTGTCAAAAACCTCTTGTGAAAAATGTGAAAGACACATACTAAATCACAATGAATAAACAAATGAAACTAACTCATCACCTAAACATGTTTACTATTATTTTTCCATCCCCACTATGGATTACTCAACATGTATGGAATAAAAGTAATAATATTATATCCAATCATAATATTACATGAGATTTCCCCACTACAACTTCCCCGCTAGTTTTTTTGCTCTTCCCCAACATCATACGTCTTAAAACATCTCTCTCTAAAAGTAATTTATCTCAATGACTCATGGTCTACAGTAACCTAACATGGACCCTATGCATCACATAATCTCATAATCTCATACCATGAACCCCATTTACAACATCATATCATTATTCCAAAAACTTCTCCAAATAGTAATTTAGTTGTTTCTAGGATCCACCCTGCCCATATGTTGTGTATTATATCTCAATATATCAAAACCCATATATGACATGACCATAATAAACAATACTATACAATATACTTATATATAATGTGTGTGGAATTACTACAAGACATTAATTCCACATACACATATATATAGGAAATGTAACCACTAGGCATACCATTATATAAAATTATTAGGAGTAGAGAGTGGGGCTAGGGGTAGCCATCCATTAATTCCCAAACAACCTAGATGTTGAGGAAAACACCCTCCCATAGTTTAATGGGTTTCACTTCCCCTACTAAAAAGGATGTGGTATCATATGAAAAAACAAAACATATAGGATATATAGCTGACAACCACCCTATGAGAAACTACCTAGCCCAAGCCTCATCTTCCGCTAACATTGCAAAAAATTCTCGGATACCACTACTAAGGTCTAGGTATAACATAACAATATAATCATCAAGCTTAATTTGATTAATTAATTAATTAACCATTAATAAATTATTACTATTAAAATTTCCAAGATTAACATTTTAATCTTCTAAACCAAATACCCACAATACTATTAATTATTTTCTTATATTCTCAAGAATGACATCATCATTAGAACTCACTAAGAACCAACCCCATTATTCCATAAATTAAAAATAATTTAATAAACATATAGGTGCTCTAGGAATAATCATTTTTTACCAAATTAAATATTCACTCATAGTCTATAGCATGAAATTGCATCCTACATTTGTAAAATGGTCATATAAATAACATCTGGTTATCGGGCCATCAAACATGCATTAAGAAAGAGTTAAGAATCGATGAGAAATTCCTTATCTAAACACACCCCAATTATCTTGATGTCATCCTTGAAACCACTATACAGAATATCCCATCCAACATCTCATGGAAACTCTTTATATAACCAAAAATTCATTCAACCACCATCATTATATCCATCACCTCATTCACCCATCAGTGTCATAACCAGTACATTGTGCCACCATCATAAATTTTGGAATCCTCACCCATTACGCATCATGTATTACAACCATACAAGGTTATCATTTAATCATATTAGGGTTCTAATTCCATAGATCATAAATAAATATTAAATTTATTATACACACATAATTTCAAAGAAAACTATGGCCAACTCAAACATGTATTCTAGAATTTATCAAACAACAACAAGCTCACTCGACCCAAAATAAAATATTCAAGAAATTATTAAATTCTAGTTACTATCATCAATTTCCCAATTAATACAACATAAATCACAATAGAATTATCCAAACAAAATTTCAATGCTAAATACTATTTAATTAATCTGGTGTTTTTCCTTAATATTCTCTTTTATATATCAATAATATCAATTCTAATTCTACATTACTATTTTATTATAATAAAAGTCTAATCAAATTTATTTTTTATTTAATTTCCAAGATTACTAACCATTTTTAGCAATAATAAAAATCTATTTCACACTATCTGGAAAATTTCAAGAGGCAATAATAAACACATTTGATCACAAAGTATAAATCAATAATTTAATATATATATTAAATTATATAAACATGTGATAATTCCCATTTAAAATAACATCTTTCTATAACTATATAAATAATTATCATCATAAATATATTAAATATTTTATCTTCTCATTATGTAATTATCATTGTATCTTTCATGAATAATCAATAAAATATTTATCATTATTATAAAACATGCAACTATTTATTTCCCCTTTCTCCTTGAAATCATATAAATTATATAATATTATTATCTACTAAATGTGAATAAAAATTAAATCCCATTCTTGGAATTATATCATTGATATTAAATATATATCAAACCATGCACGTGATTTCTGTATTTTAAGAAAATCATAATTTTTAACCACATGTAATATTATTTTTAATACATTTTCTATATTAACAATAATAATATTTCAATCATAATATGCATGAAATATTAATTTATTTTATTCCTAATATATAGTTAATATTTTAGTTCATATGTTGATCCTAAATTTAAATTATGTAAAAATAATAGTTCATTAAAAGTAAAAAACACTATATACATTTCATCTCACACTTTTAGAAATTTCAAATTTTCATATAATCTTTCTTTATGCGATTAATTTATAGATTTTTATCTAGTTATGGTTAATCACATCTATTTAGGAAATTAAGATAAATCATGGACTGTTAACATTTTCACAAAAAATAAAGGATACGTGACAAATCCTCTACCTGGAAAGAATGAAGATTTTACATTGTTCCCAAAGTAGATGAGAGGGGAATACTTCTTAAATGTGGAGAATTCATGTTTGGAAGTAGGTGAAGAGTCAGAATATTTCAAATAAGGATTTCAAATCTTGAATTTCAAGTTTTTGGATCACCAAACCTCAATAGAAATAAGTATAGACTCAAGAGAGAGAAAGAACCTTATTTTGAAGAGTCACATACATATCTCCATGGATAATAAAAAAAATATTAAAATTATAATGACTCAAAATCATTCAATTCATGATTTTAAGATTTTAAATCATTGAAAACCACATTTATAGATTTTAGAATAAAAAAACTACATAATTCTCATTACCCATACACAATTTCATAGAGCTATATAAGGATAACTTTGTTTACCTTTACACAGTGTCTATATTTCAAGGTTATCCTTACATAGTCTTTAAAATCTTGAGACTACCATTACATATTTCTCAAACTACCCTTATTCGAATAGGTAAATTCATGATTCACCCTTACACAATGATCATATTACCCATATGTTGGAATTGTAAAATTGAAGAATCCCTTATGTGAGTTAAGTAGGACCATGGAACAACATATAGAACAACCCATTTACCTTTACTTAATGGAAGGAAAACATCATCTACCCTTACAAAAAATACCATTATGCATGGTTTAAAACCCATAGATTACCCTTTCACAGAAATAATATGTTTGAGTTGGTGTCTTAGAAACAACTATTCGTACTTTTATTATATGTATATTCGATTTTTTGGATATTAATTAAATATATTAATATATATTGTTCATTGATCTACATATATTTTATGTACAAATGTCCTAGAGTATCTATCGCATTGATAAGGTTGGATTAGTTTCCCGCTATGATGAGAACCTTGAAATGATATGATGATATTCTTAAATATAGTTCTATAGTCAGATAATGTACTATGACGGGGAATATAGAATATAGAATTTTATTTGTGAGTACTCATAAAAAGATGATACTTCTTCTCATTAATTCTGGATTTTAAAATCTCCATGATGGTAGATTAAGAGAACAGAACCGCTAGTAGGAATTTTGTATGTTTTTGTGTCATAAAATATTCATATATGCAAATTTGTTTAATGGTCCATATACATTAATTCTATTATTAATTCATGTTATTAATCATGTACTTAGATTAATTTCATTAACCATGACGATAATAATTCATGTATAAGTTAGAAACATTGGTTGCATCACAAGTTATGTGTTATTAGTGAATAGGTTTAAGAAGGATTTATCCCTTCAATCTTTATGGATGTTGATATATTGAGTGTTATATGGGAATAGAACTTTCAAATTAAATTTTATGGTCACAGTGTAATGAGGTGTTTATTTCATATATTCAAAGAAATTAGTATCCAACATATAGGTTGATGACATGGATGTGAAACCTTGTTGATAAGATATTGTTACGAAGGGTTTATATTACATAAAGGGTGTTCATATTTGGTTGTTGTTATTGTGAAATTAAGTTCTTTCTCTTGGGTACCTTGACCCACTTAAAGATAGTAATATGAGACTTTTGGAAAGCCTTCCTAATTCTAATGATAAAGTATCCTAGATGGTCACACAATAACTATTTTCATTTATCTTGATTAAATTATATTTTAATTTAATTAACTGAATAAATAGTATTCTCAAGGATGATAAATAATTTTATTCATGTTTTATTGATCACAAATATTTATTGATGAATAGAGTATTTAATTAAATATTTATTCTAGTATTTAATAAAGGTCAAGGAATTATAAAGGACCAAGACCATATTCGATCACTACTATTAATTTACAATCGAGTTGAATAATATTTTTTATTGCCCAATTCGACATGTAAGCCATAAAAAATTATTTTTATTATTTTTATTTTTATGTGTCATGGGATTTCATAAATATTATTATTTTATTTAAGGGATGATATGCAATTAAATAATATTTTAACCTAAATAAAAACTCTATAAGTATATGGTTATGTCTATTGTGTAGGGTTAATCAAATTTTTAGAAACATTGAACACAAAGTATTTCTCTCTTGGTTCCTCTTCCTATCTTCCTCTAAAAGATGAGAATATTTTCATAGAATCCTTCAAGCCCAAAGGACAATTGATAAATATGAACAATACAAGAAAAAATATTCCCCAGGATAACACCCAAATATCAATTGGAATTGCCTAGAGATCAATGAAGCATGTGTGGATCACTGCTAGATGGATTTTAAACTTGGATCATCCTAATGAAAGAAAGAAAATCTAAAAGGGTCTTTCGAAATATCAACATCAACAATGAAGAAATATACTTTACGAGGAAACCATTTCATTCTATTTTAAATAAATTAATTATAAATTTAACATGAAAATATGCATATTAGGTTCCGAGTTTTTCCTATTTCAATATCTGGTGGAAAAATTTCTTTGTTCCTTGAATTAAAGTCATTAAAAATATTTTAAATGATTCACTAGATCAAAAATATTTTATTTATTTTTTACTGGTTAAGGAGTTTCTGCAACACCCAAAACCTTCAAGTGGTATAAAAGCGATCACATTAAAATTTATAATTATTTATTTGATTGTTTATTTTCCTTCATTTAAAATTTATTTTCATTCCATGTTTTAATTTTTTTGATTTATCAACTAAATATCTTCTACCTCTTTATTTCACAAAAATATTATCATGATCATTTAATGATGAACAAAGTTTATATATGAAGATCCCATATGGAAGTGACAAGGATACTCATTGGTTAACATAAGACTACAAAGTGTGTTCTCCTTTTTCACACACTATGTATCATTGTCCATTATATAAGGATTTTGTAGTGAATTCTCAATCATCATATAATAAGAACATGTCTCATACAATAAATCCACTGTGTGTAAACTGGTCAGGGTGGAACAAGGATTTTCCATAGTACACATCATGTTGTTTGACTACATGCCATGTAGTCCATGAATTTTAAATATTAAAAACACAAGGTCAAACTATGTCATGTAATTAATGCACTATATATAATTAATACACGATGTGTATAGACTTAAAATCATATAACTTGGATTATATGTCATGTATCCTCAATACACACCATGCACTTCATAAATGTTTGTGATAAGTACATGCAGAGTCCTTAGGTGTGTAATGTAGATATTCAATGAAGATAATTACACACTGTGTTTCTAGCTTATACACACCGTGTATTTTACTATTTACAATGAAATATTAAAAATAATTAATTACACCTTAAAACTTATTTACTCAATTTCTATGTTTCATTAAGTTGGTAGTACAAACCAGTCATCAAGTTTTATATAATATGAAATTTTAATTAATATTATACCATATTCGACACCATGAATCATGTATGCTTATTGTATATTAAAGACTCAACACATTAAAGTATACAAGCAATATAATTTTCATGTGTTACATGTAGCATTAAATTGGCCAAACACACTATGAAATTATGACACATTTTGTGTATAAAATATGTTTCATGAGTGTATCAATTATAATTAAAAAAAATGATCACTTCATATACGTAATCAATGGGTTGATTCCAAGTATAATTTTGTGTTCTATTTTATTGAGTTTTAAATAAAATAAAATAATTTATTTTATTTAAAATCACATGGAATGGTAAATTTTAGGAATATTGGATGAAATAAGATAAATTAAATTAATTTATAAATAATATAATTAATTATATTAATTCACATGTGTTTTATATTATTAACGATTGAATTGAAATGAATGATAGCTAGTTATTTTAAATGCGTAATCATTTCATATGTGACAGGTCTTGATCTAGATCAAGACCTGTGTATGATTTAGAATTGTTAAATTTAATTTATTGCATGAGTTTTCAATTATTAACAATTAAATTAAGATAATGGTCTGTGTGTTATCCCACCCTCTACTATTATTCAGGACATGCATGTCCAAAATGATTTATGCAATTCCCCTTAACCAACCCTTTGGTTCCCCTCACATACGCATCCATTATAAATATTTGTAATAAATGGATTATCACAAGGAATGTGGAGTTGGTTCATGATGAAACCATGATGATCCCAACTAGGAGATACATAGGTGGACTTATGGAATGCTACAACTCATTCCAATACTAGAATAATGAGTTCTTTACCCTACATCAATGGTTTATTTAATGTCTTATCATTAAATAAACCATTAGATAAGCTCGTTATCATGTAATTTAATTATTTCTATCTTATTCATTATTTATTTTATGGTTGCAAGACATCAATCCCATAAATAAATAAATAAATGGGTAAATATATAATTTAAATAAGTGTATTGTTCATAACTATGTTATCTAACATGGTTAATAACTTAAGTAAAATCCAATTAACATTAACAATAAATGTAAAATATAAAGATAGAAAAAATTTATGCATAATCAAACAGAATCCCTCAAGTTTATATTAAGTCATTATTCATTCCACTATTTTATTGAGAATGAAACCATAGAAATAAGTGTTTACATTGACAAATTCTGAACACTTTCTTTTATCATGGAGTTATTATGAGAGGTTTTGTCAAATTAACCAAACTTTTATTTAATTTAATGACAAAAATCTATTCAATAAAAATTTGAAGGAAAGTATTGAGGAAATTAATGTTAGGATTTCAGGATTCTGTAGTAAACTTTATGGATTAAGGTGTTTCAAGACCATAGTGGGCATGAAAAACAACCTAAATTTCGTCTTATAATATCCATATATAAAGTCTAGATCATAAAGAAAAAAATATAGGTCCTTCCCACCATAATTTCTTAGAAGCTATACATTTTGATTTCTATGATGAGGGCTATTAGAACATGATAAAATAGTAGGAGACTTAATAAAATTAATTTTTATTATTTATCACATAATTTATAGTCAATAAAAATACTAATAATCAATTCATTTAAATTGAATAATAAAATATAAATTTCATCATCCACATTATCACTACGATCAATATTGGAGAAATCCATCTCCAAACTAGAAGTGACTTCTAGAAATGGTTCAGACACCTTTTAGTTGTGTTTCACCATGAATAGAAATCTTATTTTATTGAATCCTCACTTCCTGATCCACTTGAAAATGAGGTGAGTGATTAATATTTTTTTTATGAAAAAACTTTTAGTGACTTGGTCAATATTCAATGTTTTATGATATCATCTATGTTCAGTGAACTAATGAATTCAATTGAAGACATGGATTCTTATAGAATTTTCAAGAATATTTTTGGTTTATATACTAGATTAGAAATAAAAGAATAGTTGGAGATATCCAAATAACTCTTTTAGAGTAATCTTTCAGAGGACACACCAGCTGGACCTCATGTAGTCAAGCTCATTGGAAACATTGAGCGACTATAGGTTCCAAGGTTTAAAATCCCTGACGAAATGTTCACCAATATAATATTTTATCACTACCTCAAAGATTCTCCATATTTTTTTGTAAATTTTAAAATGAACAACATCAAGGTGTCTCTCCCAAATCATATTACTCTAGTTCACCAAGTAGAAAAGGAGACTAAGTGCAAAAATCCATTGTTCTTAAGGTGAACAAATAGAACAACCAATAGAATATATCTAAGACCAAATATTATAAAAAATTCTCTTATATGAATAGAAAGGTTGAGGGAAAATCTAGGGAACATGATACTGTTTGTTTTATATGTGGAAAGATTGTCCCTTGGAATAAAAACTACACCCATCCAAAGAAACAAGGGAAATCTTCAAGTGCATTTGTTATCAAGTGAAATTTATCTATTTATATAAATTGGGTATTATATACAGATTTTGGTGCACACATATTAATTTAAATATAGGAACCAAGTAGATTCATAATAATTGAATAAGGGGAGGTGGATCTATAAGAATGTCACAAAGATAAACTTTTTGTTGTAGTTTTCAATTACTATTATATTATGTTTCCAACTAGAATTGTAATGTCGTGACCTCGATTTCTCAAATCCTGTGCATTATTTAATTATATTGTAATTCTTACAATAAATTCATATCCTCAATGACTAATTATTTTAGTAGTTTCTGAAAACCAAATACATACATAGTCTCAACATTACACCTAGAAATGAAATATGACATATAAGTTTTATTGGGAACATCCACAACTCTAATATTATCCTTGCAGGTCATTCATAATAAGATTCTTTATGTAAAAATAAAATGAAACATAAGAAAGGTGTGAGCTCAGATTATTAGAAAGGGAAAGAAATATAACAGAAGTTATCATAGATATAAACATTAGGCATAGTGAATAACTAAAATCGCATGCAGTTAAAAATAAACTTGTACATACAATAGTGGGAATACGAGATGAATAAATAAGTCAATAATAAAGTTTAATCATGGGAATTATACTAGTAAAATAACCGCATGAACTTTTAATTACTAGTTTCATAATGAGGGAATGTATAATGTGGTACATCATAACCACACTGTCAAGGCCTCATGCCAAGAACATAAATATCCAATTTGTCAAGGCCTCGTACCAAGACCATAGTTTATCTCATGAGACCTACCGATGCACCGAGAGAATATAGAGGGCCCCACCCAACACTTACTAAGTCAAATTAATTCTTCTTATGAATGGGTATAAATATAAACAACATATATATTCATATTGAAACTAACATATGAAATGTAAATAACTTTCCCCATACATTAAACATAAACACTAACCATTCGAAGTAAATTGGTGAATAGTATCAAGATATAACATCCACATTAAAACTAATCATAAACCCTTAAAAAAATATTGTAAATGATATAATAAGATATAAACCTATGTTAATTATAAAATTCATCAAAGGATGTTGACATAAATAAAGATAAATTTAAATGATACCATTGAGAAATTCTTAGGGAAATAATCCTTAAACATTCCAACATGTACTATACCACCTTGAAAAATTCAAATTATATTCCCTTAGAATATAATTAAAATAATTGTACTCTTGATATGATATACCAAGGTGTAGTACATAAACCACATGCAAGTAATTAGTGGTGAAAAATGAATATATCTCATAAAATCTAAAGTGAGGTGAGAAACATATATTTTACTTTGGAAAGAAGATTTCTTTTGGAAAATCATTTTTATTTTTCATAAGTATGGTTTTAAACATGTATATACTAGAAAATAAAAGGTAAGTAAATTGATATTACATTTGAGGCTTAAATTATGTTCCACGGAAGTGAAATCATGTAAAAATTGTTTTTAAAGAATCTTTAGAATTAAAACATTTTAGTGTGGTTTAAAGAATTTATTAAAGAGATTTTGAAGCACAAAGTCATGTTTTCCTTCATAAAACAATAAATTAAACATAATATATTTTTAATTTTGAAATGAGTTTTTTATAAAGATAAATCTAGCATAGAATAGATTATAGAGTGAACTTCAAAATAGGTAAGAATTTGAGCAGTTCCTTGAATCGGGCTTGCATTTTGAAAGAATGTTTTAAAGAATATTTTAAAACATGTAACTCCCCATAAAATAAAGACGGATTCTGATTAGTACACATATATAGAAAATTCAGATATAATTTATGGGGATTATATAATAATAAATAAAAATTTTAGTGAGTATAATAGAGAATAAGAGAAACCTGAATGAAAATGGAGGTTCAGTTAGAAAATACTTACAACTTTGTAATCAATTGAATCGTAAGCCCCAAAATTAATAATAATAAAATGATACATTGAATATAATGAAAAAAATAAATTCATTATATGAAACATAAATGGTCATTATACATACACCATAAACAAGTAATAGTAGTGAATAGAGAATATCTCACATAAAGAGAAGTGAGATGAAGAAACCCTCATCTTAAGTCCAAAGGTGTTCTACAGTTGAGATTAATGACATTAATAATCTAATTTAGGTTCATTAATTAATAATTACAGAACATAATATATATGTAATTGATTTATTATAACCATTTTATATTCATTCATGGATTTTGATGGTTTAAAAGGTTCAATTTCATTGTTCGAGTTCGTTTGTTTCATGATCGGTATTCTTATATAAATGAATGGAGAATCATATAAATTGAGGATGGTTTCCAAGAATTGAATTTATACATTATTAATTAACATAAAAAAGTTTATATGGTTTTAAATTTAATTTTGTTACTTTTAGTGAAGATGAATATTATATAAATTATTTAATGATAACTGTTTGGCTTAATTGGGAGTTTTTGAACACAAAGAACTCATTACGATTTATAAATCCAAATGAGATGTACAAAAATAATACATAAGAATATATGAGAAATAATACATATATTATAGTCTGGTATAACCATAATAATAGATTCATGACCATAATTGAAGATAGTAATAGAAATTGAAGACCCATTGTCCTTGAATGTGATAAATTAACACATCTTAGATGGTGTTTTTTACTACTATTAGAAAACAAGGGTAAATGGGAGATTATAATAACTTATTCCATAATCATAAAAGCATTATAGAAAATTTAATGTATTGGAGTCTTCATAAAATTTGTATGAGAGGAGGTTAGGATAGAAAAGAAAACAAAGGAACTTGAAAAGAAAGCAAAATAATTGAAAAGATCAATTTACCACTTGAATTGATCTTACTTTAGAGCCTCTTTAGGGGAGAGGATTTGGTATTTATATGAGACCATGGGATGCTGGATGTAGGGGATCATCTTTGGAGGATATTTTAGTACAATTTATGAAAGGAACAAGGCTTTAGAGGAGTGAATAGAAGAGGGGAGTGTGGGTTGTTTTTATAGTTGAGGAGAGGAGAGTTTTCTTAATATTTCAATCATTAGTTTATTATTTTTCCATAAGACAAGAAATAGTGATGATTCCATGACCCAAAATAGTAATAATTTCATTTTAGTTAAAAAAATGGCCATTTACATCATCCCTGACTCAATAATGATTCAAAAATTCATTTACATAACATATTTTATAATTTATCGAATTTAACTATTCACAAAAAATTCAAGTATTTCAGAAAAATACCACAAATTCACTGAAACCATTTTTTTGATATGTAGAATCCAAGAATGAACTCTATTTTATGAGAATAATATTCTATGTATGATAAATTTAATTTGTAATTAAAACCATTATTTACCTAACAAATACACTTTTAAAACCATAACGGATTTTATAATTCCATAAAAAATTATTTAAGGTCTTAATAAATTATCTTAAAATCATAGTACAACAAAAAAATTATTTAGGAACACATTTTATTAAAATTAATTTTATTTTAAATAAATTTATTAATTCAAAATTATAAATAAATATTTATTACTCACAAAAATACTAACACTTAATTATTAATTTATAAAATATTCTATTTCATTTATAAGGTGCCTGAATTTAATTTATAACTAAATGGGTGAGATTAGTATTTCTAAGGGTACTTTACTATTCACATGGTTCATGTTACTATTCATAAGGGTTTGTCAATATTCATGAGGGTAAGTTACTATTAACCAACAATTAATTTGATTATATCATAATCTAAATATCATACTGAACGCAACTGTGTATGTCCATTTTTTGAAATTACATACACATAAGTGGAAAAAATATCTTGATTGGCTAGGTTATAAAAATGTTTTGTTTCATAGGGACTCAGTTTTTCATGCATTATATATTAAATTTATTTGTAAATCCTTGGGGTGTCATATTAATAATGAATATATTCATAGCATGATTTAGTGTTTATTAAAAAAATTATAATAGCCAATATATATTGTTCCTATTCATTTGAAATATTTAATTAACTAATATTTTGGTAAAAATGAAATTTTTAATAAAATAATTAAATATATATATTAAAATATTCTTTTAAACAAAATAATACTGAAAAATATTATCTCTTTTTATAACATTAATTAATTTGAATGCTATAAATTTTCAATATAATTTTTTATAAATTTTATTATTGCTAATTAAAAGAATATTTAATTTAATCTATTTAAAACTATAAAACAAATTTTTGGGGTGTTACATTCTCCCCTCTATCAATAAATTTTTTCCACACAATTAGAAATTGCACTTCAAAATTTAAAGGTTGATATAAGAAAATTTTCTTGTAGAAAACCCACATCTGAAATAGGGTTAATAAAATGTTCTCTTAATAAGTGGGAAAGTGAGATACATAGGTTACTAAAAAACTAAGCAATAAAATAGTTAGGAAAATGTACATTTAATAATAATCTAGCCATCATGTTCTAATAGAGAGAGATAGAGAACATGACCATTTATAATGCTAACATTCAAAAAGTCATAAATTTGTGATGATGTAAAGAATCATTCAATTCATCGGAAAAAGGTTCTGGGATAAATTTTTTTGTTTCGGGATCCTTTACCTAATGTTGATAAATTCACTCACACTATACTGATGTATGGATATAAAAGTACTTGATATGTTTCTGTAAACACAATCTTATCCTTTAGGTGGGCCTTTTACTATTCCTACTTCATTTCATGGAACAAGTTGTATCATAGGGTAAAATAATCTATAAACCATTACAAAATATCAAATTCAACCATTTCATAAACGGTTAACTTTTTTGAAAATATCACAATCCAACACTTTAGAATGAAACTCACAGAATTTATATAATAAACTTATTGAGCAACATGAAGTGGCTCTTAAAAATAACATACAAACATGTGAGTACATTCTATTTATATTCTCTTTAGAATGGTAATTACCATAAAACCATATTAATTGAGTTCATGCTTCCTTGTAATAGGAATTTGGATATATTACTTTTTTCCAAATTGTTGTATACTCTATCACTTTTTCAATTCTCCATTCAATAGATCCAAGATAATCAGTGATATCTGATTTACGTTATCCAAATAAATCATCTCTTTATTCTGAAATCGATATCTCATGGACAAGAATGTATTACATGTTGTCTTCCCCTAAACCATATATTTTTCCAAATGTTTAACTTTCTACTGATTAACTTTTCCTTTGTATCATTCATCATATGACCTCAAATCCTTGATGAAATAGTACTATAGTAAAATCCTTATATATTCCACAATTCTTATAACCAGAATATTGCTGGTAAAATATTCAAATGGCATGACTCTTAACAAGGCATATTAATCATTACGATTCATTTGCGGTAGTATCATAACTTGATCATTATCTAGTAAAATCAATTGGGGTATATTTCTTTGATTCTTGGGACATTGATTCTTATAGTGTCTCATATCATTGTAGTTGAATCATTTTACATCAAAAACCTTTTTTCACCCTTGAAATCCCAAAACAAGTGTCCTTTTTCTTCACACTTATAACAAACCCCCATTACCTTCAAGTATTTACCAAGATGATACTTTCCACAGTTATCATATGTCAGAAAACCCTTCTTTCCCTTATTCCCTTTATCCATATTTTTCTCTTCCATACACTTATTTTCTTGATTCCCTTCAAATACATAGGACTCAGGGAATTATTTACATATCTTGTTAACACATGATACTATTTCCTCATATGATGGGGATACTTGGGAGACTATATTCTTTTTAAATGATGGGTGAAGACCATAAGATATATGATCCTTCTTACTCTTTGCATCATTTGAATTGGTGAAGTTCTCATTCCTTATACTAGGTTCCATTTCAAATAAATTCCATGTACTAAATTAGATCATAAAATTATGAACTCTATATAACCCTAAACATGGAATAGTACATAACATAAATTTATGCATCATAAATCCTAGAACCATATGCTTTGTATACTTTAGGGGTATAAATACTTCATAATGGCTTGAAAAGAAAATGTGAATTATCCTAAGAATATACCCCCGGAGTGTCAAACCAAGTGCATAGTAAGGCATGTTTTCTTGTACCAGGATACCCCAGGTCAAGCCTGAAACACCTTTTCAAATTTGTTACTCCTAGGTACATATGTTCCAGAACCACGTCCACTTGTAGTATCCATACATGCTTTTATTTTCTAGGAATATCCAAATAATATATTCCTTACCAAAATTCTTAGATGTTATTTTATGTGTATCACCAAGTCTATCTTACAATTTTGTTCCTTGATATTCATTTTAAAAATCTTATTTCCATGTTTTCTACTAAACTTCCCCTGATAAAAATTGTAATGGCTCCGCCCCAGTTGCTCAGGGCTGGTGTATTATTTCATTAAATTGAAATTCTTAAAATAAATAAGTATCCTAAAGGAACAAATAGTTTAATAGTTTTGGAAAACTAGATACATACATAGGTTCAACATTACAACTTGAAATGAAATACAACATATAATTTTTATTGGGATCATCCACAACTCTATGTTTATCCTTACAGGTCTTTCATAATAAATTTATTCATGTACTCAAAAAATTAAACATTATAAAGGGGTGAGCTCAGATGCTCAGTAAGGGTAAGAAATATATTGGAAGATATCATAAACATAAACATTAGGTATGCTGAATAAGTAAAAACACATGCCTTTAAAAATAATCTTGTACATACAATGGCAGGATTAAGAGCTAAATAAATAACGTCATAATAAAGAAAAATCATGGGTATTCTACTAGTTGAATAACCACATGAACCTTAAATTACTAGTTTCATAATGAGGTAATTTATAATGTGGGACATCATAACAATACCATCAAGGCCTTTTGCCAAGACCATAAATCTCCATTTTGTCACGGCCTCGTGCCAAGACCATAGTTTGTCTCATTAGACATACCGATGCACTGAGGGGCTATAACGGGCCCTACCTAACAATTACTATTTCTAATGCATTCCTATTATGAATAGTGACAAACAAAAAACAATATATATATTCATATTAAAAATGACATATGAAATGTAAATAACTTTCCACCTATATTAAACATAAACACTAACCATTCGAATTAAATTGATGAATGGTATAAAGATAGAACATCCACAATTAAACTAATTAAAAAAACTTCATAAAAATATTTTATATGATATCAAAAGATATAAACGTCTATGAAATATAAGATTCATCAGAGGATGATGATATAAATAAAGACACTTTTAAATGAGACCATTGATAAATTTTTGAGGAAATAATCCTTATACAATCCAAACTGTCGCATACCACCATGAAAAATTCAAATCATAAACCATTATAATATAATTAGAATAAGGAGACTCTTGATATGATATACCAAGGGTAGTACATACCCCACATGAAAGGAATAAGTGGTGAATAATTCATATTTCTCATAAAAGTCAAAGTGAGGTGAGAAAATTCTATTTTACTTTGTAAAGAAGAGTTCTTTTGGAAAATCATTTGTATTTTTAAGAATTTTGTTTTTAAATGTGTATATCCTAGAAAATAATATGGAAGGATTTTGAGATTACATTTGAGTCATAAATGATGTCCCACTAAAGTGAAATCATATAAAAAGTGTTTTTAAAGATGTTTTAGAATTAAAACATTTTAGTGTGGTTCAAAGAATTCATTAAAGAGATTTTAAATCGCAAATGTATGTTTAATTTTATAAAACCATAAATGAACCAAAATATATATTTTATGTTAAAATGTGTGATTTTAGAACCAAATACTCTTCTCAAGTCCCATCCCCATGTTCAAGACCTACTGGTCTCACCAAAATACCAAAACCAAGGGCCTTAAGGAGGATCTCAAGGATAAGAGATCAAGAAGATGTTTAAACACGTTTGAGGGAAGTCAAACCCGAGGTAAGGGATCCTATTTTTCTCACTTTTATTCAAGAATCACCCCTATATTATGCTCCTAAATTTTTTAAATTCCTAATGATAGTGTATGTTTTTGTACCTTCCCTATACTACCATTATTATACATTAATGATGACATACCCCAGTTCTATCTCATTAAGCCCCCCCATGTACACCCGAGACCATGCTGAAATTTCGTAAGTGAATTCTAAACCCAATTTCCATTCTTTGGTTCAACCTCCAACTTCAAGGATTTTATCATGCTAAGATGACTGGTAAAATTTAATTTGATTATATTATGTTTTATTATGTGTATTTACAGTATATATACACATTACTTCATTTAATCAATTCTCTCTTCAATGTTTTGGTATTTGTATGGGACTTTCCTCTTAAAATCCTTTTAAATATCTCCTTTTTGAAATACAAAGATATTGTTTTTTTATGACATGAGTTTAATCTTCTGATTTCATGATGTTATATTACCATAATGTCTCCATTATATGTTTTTTGAATAGTAATATTTTATTAGCTTTTGTGCAGGGTTTATGTTCTAAGAGTGATTTTCACAAAAAAGGGTTGAGAAATTATAGCTTAAGATATGTTGGGTTGAGCCATTATAGCTTAAGATATGACGAGTGAGCCCCATTATAGCTCTCCAATGCATTGGGTACTCCGAAGATGGAATTTTATCGAAAGGTTATTCCATGTGTAAGTTTGAATGTAAGGGTGATATGGTAAACATGTCACCAACAAGCTACATGATGTTTTTATGCATATGAGTTTTTTTGATTATGGGTTTTATTGGTTTTTATGTTATCACTTGACTGGCGATTTCTTTCCTTATATCCTTTACTGAGCTGTTTTGTGCCCATCCCATGTTTTTAAATGTTTTTCATAGGTTAAAAGGATGAGTAAGAGAAAGAAGGAAGGAAATTTAAATGTCATGAAGATTTTTCAAAGATATTATGTTTTATTCAAAAAGTTATATATTTTTTTAAGAAACGGATTTTGTTTTAATAGTATCCACATGTATGATTATGAGATGATATGTATGTTTTATGTCCTAATTACCTAAAACTCTGAACCCGAAAAGATTCTCAATGTGTAATAATGTATGTTCTTGACTAATATTCAAGATTAAGTAATGTTATAAGGCTGATTACTTATATCATGACTTTCTTGGTTGGTCTTTGGACTTTCTTTTATTTTGGGTCCTGTTTGGCCACTTTCATGTTTTAGTGGCACTTCACGTGTCACTCAGGTTGCCTTTGATGTACTCTTATTTTAATTAATAAATTATTAGGGTCGGGCACACTCGGTACCCGAACATTCCTGGTATAAATATATATAGTGTTTTAGAAAAATTATTTATAAATTTATATATATATATATATATAACTATATAACTATAATAAATATACTTAAATTATAAATATATTTATTATATATATAATTATATATATTTATAAAATAATATATATATATATATAATTATATAAATACATATAATTATATAAATATATATAACTATATTAATATATTTATAAATATATAAAAATATTTATGAAAATATTTATTTATTATTAAAATTATAAATAATTAAATATATATACATTAATGTATATTTAAATAATTACAAAATTAAAATAAATATATGTAATTATATAAATATTTCTAATTATATAAATATATATAATTATATAAATATATTTATAATTATATAAAAATAATTATAAATACATTTATATATAATTAGAATTATAAATTATTTAATATATATTTAATGAATTATGAAATTATACTAAATATATTTAAATAATAAATATATTTATTATATTTATATTTATATATACTTATATATTAAGAAATATATATAAATAATTATATAAATGCATATAATTATAAATATATATATATAATTATATATATGTGTATATAATTATATAAATATTGATAATTATCAACAAATATTTATAAATACATTTATTTATAACTATAATTATAATAAATAAATATAATTTTTAAATAAATATATAATTGTAATAAATATATTTAAATAATAAATATATTTATTATAATTTTAATTATATATATTTAAATAGAAAAGGTATAGGGTCAAGCTCCTTTATTGATAAAAATAAAAAATGAAAGTGAAACCTAAAATGTGATATGGTTTAAATAAAAAAACCCCTCAAATGAATTATAAAACCATAACAACCAAAAAATCATATAGATAAGGATTTCAGTGATTATCATATGCCACATCCTTAAAAAGAACCTCGACCATGTGGATAACGACCACACCTCTATGTCTTTGCCCACTACTAAGGCTCATGTTCCTCGTCAGAGGATGAAATGGACTTTTAATCGTCACCACTCTAGATGCATGCTCCATTTTTCTATGAAAGGTCCCTATTGTCTAGTTTGAGGTTAAAAAAAATTCATTCTCACACATTGATGGAAATAAACTTAGGAATATCAAAATAATCATGAATGATGATTGCATCGTGATCCAATACTGTAAAAACATCCTCAACTTGAAGATCAAACCAGTTCGTCATATTCTTTGATATATATTTATATAATAATCAATATATATAATTATATAATTATATATCATTATATAATTACATTTATAATTATATATAAATACTTTATAAATATATTTATTTATAATTATAATTATAAAAATATATATATTTAAATAATTATAGAAGTATAATAAATATATTTTTAAATTATAATTATATATATTATATATTAATATTTATATATAAAGTGATTGGGGGTATAATTACATTAAACACACACACACACACCACACACAGGCCAGAACGGTAGGCCACAGACCCCCATAAGGGATATCCCACCCATCAAGGCTTATTTATTCAGTACATGGCCTGAGGGGCCAGTGTGCATGAATCCCATTACAAAGACCAAATGCCCATAAACTGGCCTGACGACTGAGTGCAGCATCATGCCTATTTCATGAATGCATGAACATTTTCCTATGTCATTCCTGTGTCACCACCTTCTTCACTACTTGCCTACATCATACCTCTGTGACCACCATCTAGAGAAAATTTTCTCCCACCCAGATTTGAGCCTGGGTATGATGCAAGATTATGGGAGCCTTTACCAGTTGGGTATTCACCCAACTATATATATATATATATATAATTATAATTATATAATTATAAATAATTATATACCAATATGACTCAATCATGAATTTGGAAACCAGGTCCAGGACCCCAAATTTATTAATAAAATTAAAACTTGCAAGACGAGATAGCGGGCCAAAAAATTCACAAAGTACCTACACTAGAAGGAAAAAATGGAATAGTAAATCAATCCCTTCCAGTCACTATAGATTCCAAATTCCTAGGGAATATTCCTCTTCCCCTTAAATGCCGACCTCTTTTCCATGTCTTGACCCTTTATGGAGCCTCATATTCTTCTTCTAATGATGATTTAGTATATCCCCTAGATTGGAGTTAACCCTAAATTTCCAAGATAGATCTCAAAAGTAAATTATAAGATTGGATCAGACTCTATACTCAATATTTATTGATAATAATTTTTATTCTGTTAAATAGTCATTGAGGATGAATACATCAAGCTCCATGAGATAGTAAATGACTTCAAGTTGTGAAAAAAACCATTCTGCAGCTTCTTTAATGAGACCTTCAGTGGGTCTTTCACTCTCCTAATCCAATTAAGGTATGATACTAGAGTTTCATTTTCATTCCATATCACATACCTCATTTGAGGCCTTTCCAAAATATACATATGAATTTTTCAGTAATTTAGTTAAGTGGGGTGGATAATACCACTCCACATCCTCATCAGAACATGGATACTCAACCTATAAAGGGGAATTTCTACTTGGAAGGTCTGCCTACACTTGGATTAGAGAGGGTGAAACCAGCATAGTCTGATATTGAATCTCATATGTTTTGAATTTTCAAGGGGTGAAAAATTAGAATCTCTCCTCATCCCCATGAATTTTATTACCATTATGGGCGCTTGACATAATCAAATTCTCATGTCTTAGATGTTGGTCAGTCAACTCTTGGGTACTATCTTCATCAATGGATAGGTCATCCATTGTTGTCATGATATCTCCACCATTAATTGACTAATGGTAAACCACACATCTTCCGTCCATGGTCCCCAAGAAATTATCTTTAATACCTAATGTTGAGTTGAGTAATACCATTTATGGACTTAGGGATGAATCTTAACCAGAATCAAGGACCCTCACAGAAGAAACATTTGAACCAGTATTTAGAAAATTGATGTGACACCATCTAAGTGGTAAAAGAGGGATCACCATGATTCCACTCCCCCATAATCAAAACCCATTATCAATAATACCACTACCATTGATATCATTTTTCCAATCATCAACAACATGACTCGGAGATTCGGATGTGCATTCCCACTACCCATATCCTTCAAAACCATCCCTAGGAGAAGCGTCCACATGATGAACATGTTTCTGAATTTTCAGAAGGCCAAAAATCTTCAGACCAGATGATACTATACTATTTTGAATTAGATAACTACAACCAACTATCATTCCACCTACATTATTTTTTAACATTTTTAATAATTTAAAAGTATTATATATCATCATGTTTTCACAGAGAAAACAAATCATAGTCTACAGACTTCTTACAGTTAGAAATATTATCTCCTTAAACTTTTCAATCCAATAAATTGGGGAAAACTTTCATACTTGATTATCTGGGAAAAATCATTCTCATATATTGAGATAAATAACCTATAAACCAAAGTAGTGTATAAATTGACTTCCACTAAAAATAGGGCATAATTCCCAGATCTGGAGGTTTCAGTCTCCTATCTAATTTAATCATAACCATATGAACATTATAATGTCATAGAGGATCCTTGGATTCAAGAGTATCTAGTTCTATCCAAAAACCAAGACCTGTAATTTCAATGATGTGTATCCAATATCTATCATATTTAATTTCTGATCCTATTCCCAGATATGCAGAAAACCATGTTTGAGTGAGATTGAGCCATGACCCCAAGCCCTCAACATCAATCTGTAGAGAAGAATTTCATGTGAAATAAACTATGTTTGAACAAGATTAATCTCCAACTTGTGACACCCCAAATACCTGAAATTATTCTAATTAGATCTTTGAGCTTCCACAATGCTGAGCCTATTGAAAAAAAGACATCCCATGATTGAATTCTTGTCGAGTTCAAACCATTTTTATACTACCAAAGCATCATCCCTTACACGTGTGACAGTTTCCCTGTGTTATCTTTATCAATGATTTTTTATCTTTGAAAAATGTATCTTTATTAGAACCATTTTAAAATTTCTAATAAAAGCGTTAACCAATCATATAAAAAGAACCCTAATAGAATCTCCTCCCTCACGCTATTCAAGATCTCATAGAACCCAACTGTTTCCACTGCTCTCTCTCTTCATCAAATTTCTTGAATAATTGATCCTATCGAAATATATGGTATGTGAGAACAGTTGGGTTCTTCATCAACTTTCTCGATGAATTGATCCCTCACACCATTAACTAAAAAAATTATTATTTCATTATGTTGCTGGAGACTTATCCCCCATATCTTCTAGACAAGAACCTATGTTTCTTTAACTACTCTAAGTAGTAGTCATCCCTTACTAGGTACCAGTGATTATTGTGGATGAATTCAAAGGATAACACATACCACCAGTAGAGTAATTTTTTTTCTTAAATTAAATTAAAAATTTTCATCAACGCATGCTAAAATTATTTCAAACATTAAAATATTTGGTTACCCTTATTTTAAAGGCCCCCATTTATGAATTTATTTATTTTGTTTAATATTAATAGTTTCAAATACAATACTATGTATATTGATAAAAAATCTATGGATTCCAATAGTATGACAAAGGATTATAATTATGGGGTGAAAGAGTTAATCAAGTTTGATAAATATCATGCATATGACCCTTATCAAATCCTCTTTCCATGTTTATGATATTTTTATTCAAGAATAATTAGTCTAGTTGATTTAAAAGAACCCTTGATCTATCATTGAATAGATAAAACTTATAAATGTTGGACTAAACATGGGGAAAACAAGAATGTTGTTAGTGATTGGGATAACACTTAATTTTATGGATCATATGATACGATCACAAGTGTGAACAATGAATAAGACCATATAAGGATTTAATTATATGTGTGAATGATGTTGAAGATCATATTAAGGAAATGATAATAAATTTAAATATTATATTCATGATTGTAGAAAATTATTTAAGAAGTTAAAGAGTTTTGGAAAAAACTATTGTTCACTGGCTACAATAAATATACTTCATTATCAACCAAACTAAATCTTCATAATTTAAAAGATAGAAATGGATGGAGTGACTGAAGTTTTTCTAAAATAATTTCTCTCTTAATTGATATGAACTGAGAAGATAATGAGATTATTAACCCAATATATGATGCTAAATGTGTGCTTTGTTCAAATTGCATGGTTTCTGAAAGAATACATACCTATCCAAATGAAATTATATTATTTCATAAGGTTCAAAAATCACATAAATAATTCCCAAATTTTGGTGATTCATGATACAGGAAAGATGATTCAGTTCCTATAAAAGTTGTATGGTAGTTTCGAATCATTCCAAGGTTTAGGAACCAATATGGAAGTGAGGATATTTTTGAGAAATTGATGTGACATTTAGATACAATAAATAAATATGGTAAACTTCATCACATAAAAAACTCTCCTCAGTGGAAGAAAATTCTTCATGACTATAACAAATTTGGAAATGAGCTGAGAAACCTTCATCTTGTTCTATATGAATATTGAGTGGATTCTTTTGGTTTTAAAAGTGTCACTCGCAGTACATGGTTGATTATGTAGGTAAATTATAACTTTCCACCATAGTTATGCATAAAATGAAGATAAATTTTGTAATATGTACTTATATTAGGACCAAAACAACTAGGTAATGATATTTATGTTTATTTACCTCCATTGTTTGAAGATTTGAAATTATTGTAGGACTTCAATTTTATGTTTTATAATGCTTACCGAAATGAATATTTCCTATTGAGATCCATTTTGTATGGGAGGGTAAATTACATTATATCTTATAGGAATTTTTTAAGATATAGAATCAAAGGAACGCAAGGGGCCCCATTTGTTAACATGGTACACAATTAACTAGGTTGAACAATTCATCGAAGAATGTGTTTCTAATATATCACTAATTTATAACCTAGTAATATAAGTATTGATATTTGATGACATAATTCATTAGAAGTTTAGAATAACATACAAAAAATATCCAATAACACTTGATCAACTATTTGAGAAAGTAAAATATATAGACACTGCTTTTAGTAAACCCTTTTTTTCAAAATCCTTATGAAAATTGATTGTAAAAAGTGATGAGTTTTTTTTGGAATTAATATAGTGGAATTATTTGTAAATCGGACATTTTATTAATGTTATACATGTTACAAAAATATATGAGATATTATCATTGACACCTTACTAAATGAACCCAAGAAGACAAAGGATAAAATTAAGGTTATGTTGGATAGGAATGACGTGGGAATATTGGAAGATTCATCGCTATTATATGGTGAAAAATAGTCTTTTCTTCCTCCAACTTCTTACACTACTTCAATGAAGGAGAGATATCCATTTTAATTTTTTTAATGATGTCAAGGTTATATAGGGGTACCCATTGAATATTAATAATGCCATGTTAATTATTTATTTAATGTTTAAGGGCCTGAAATCACATAACTTTCATGTTTTTATGGGATATCAAATGTTTGTAGAATTAAATTTTATTTTTTCCAAGAATTTCCATCATGCATTAGCCAAGCTCTGTTTTTTTTCAAATGTATATGCAGAAAAGTTATAAACCTGGTGAAATTACCAACTATGGAAAAGGGTATTTTTATCATCTTATTTTAATTGGAAATGTTATTCCAACTAATATTATTTGATATGATGGTTCTCATTATGGTTCACTTAGTATGAGATATTTGACTATGTGGTCCAGTTGAATATAGATGGATGCACCACATTAAATGATATATGAAAATTTTGAAAGGGTTTTTCAAAAAATAAAATTCATCTAGAAGGTTGTATTACAGAGCGATATATTTTTCATAAATCCATTAAATTCTTTACTGACTACCTTTCTGGTGTGAAAATCATTAGTCTGCCTAAATATCATCAAACTGTGTGGCTTGTGGGTGAAAGACTTCCTATAATAGATGTTTTCAAAATCATTATTATATATCATGGGTAGGCCCAGCTTAAAATGTTTTATAATAATTTAGAGGTTTCCCAATATGTTGAAACCGACAAATAAATTATTAGGTATTTTAAACCATAAAGGGATAAAATATAGATATCAAATATACATAATCAATAGTTTATAGGATGTTTTTGAGACTATATTTTGAAGGTGACATATGAAAATATAGATTCAATTTCAGAATGACTTCTATGTATATAGATAGTACTAAGTGTAAATGTGTTATCTTGTAATGGTTATGTAATTAATGGTTATATGTTCAATACAAATGAACATGATGAATGAAGTACCATGAAAAATTGTGGAGTTACAATTATTGCTGAAGCGAAGCATGTATCTATTAACAAGGAAATAAATACAATTTATGAGAATACATCATACTTTGGCATCATCAAACAAATATGGGAGTTGGATTATAGAACATTCCAAGTTCCGATTTTTTAATGCATGTGGGTTAATAACATGAGTGATAATAAAATAGATGAATTTTGATTCATGAAAGTGGTTGTTAGTAAGGAATCATACATAGAAGAACCATTTATAATGACATCATATGAAGTATGAGTATTTTATGTTCTTGATCCCACAAATCAAAAGTGGTCAATTATTCTACTATTGACCAAAAACACTGAATGGTCAGATGAAAATTAATCTGATGATTACCCTTTCATTGGGGTGTCACAATCATTTCGCACCAGTCCCAATGTAGTTATGGTATTTTATGTTATATGAGACTATAGTTAAGGTATTTGGATACTCTATAGAATGGTAAAATCTCTTTTACCTTTAAAGAAAAGAGAGTTCAATATTCATGTTTTTTGTCATATATATTGCATTACCTCTTATTACTATTTTCTCAGTTATAAATTTACATAATCTAAATTAAATTTTCAACCACTTCTATAGATAATGAATTATACATGTGTCGATGCCCCCAATCCTTAGGAACAAAAGGTTTATCAACCCACCAGTGCTCCCAATGCAGTGGAACAATAACCTTATGCACATATTGATGCTACAAATCTAGAGGAACAATATATTGGTGATGTTAAACCTGATGAAATGGTAGACACTAAACAAACAGTGTCCTATAAAAAATAGGATTATCGTAGCATGATGATGTTGAGAAAAATTATTAAGGTGATAAACAAAGGAATCAAATTTGAGGTTTGATGGAATGCATGCAACTAGGCTGTTAACCCCAACAAGGCCAGTTTAGTAGTTTTATTAGGATCACCACTTGATAGTGAATTCTAATTAATATAGATTCTTGGACCAATGCTATTACAAAATTTAATACACTAGTTTTCAAGATATTATGGTATCATTTTGATATACTTTCTTTATTTCACTAAAATATAATGAAAATTTGAATTTCTCTTTAGTATAACTTGTTGTGTGTATTTATAATAGACAAATCCTGAACAAAATTTGTATGAATGATTTTTGGAAAGGATCAGAGACTCTTTCACCAAATTTGTATAAATCTTCATCTGAAATATGTTGAAGGGAAAATAAACCTGCACCAACCAAATATGTATGCACACTTGATAATCCAAGAAGTATGTGATGTGTTTACTGGACATCACGAGGAGACATCTTTTCAGGTACATTGTGACTGGTAATACATTGTTTGAAAATATGTGTATTAATCAATTTTATTAAGAATTCTTAATTTATGAAATTTAAACTGACTTCTGAAAATATGCAATGAGTAGTAAAACCAATGCACCCCTATCGTTAAGTAAGGATGGGGTATTCTTCACTCGAAAAAGGGTATATATTTTAAATATACTTTAATATTTTTTGTGACATGAAACAAAAACAAAATTATATTACTATTATTATATAATGATTGATGTTTCCTAATTCGAAGACACTTCAATCAGACATCATTTTCTATGGAAGGAGGAACATGTAAATAAATATGGGACAATAATTAATGAAAACAACAAAAAGTGCGGGAAGCATGTAAAAGTATGACATAATAATTTTTTTGCTATAAATCAGTTTTATATAACAATGATTACTTATTTTTATTTATTTTTTTTATTTTAATTAGAAATATGAATCATCATCCACTTTACAAAATGAACAACTACTATCAGTGGCCCTAATGTGGTCAGAACAGTATGGTCAAATTAGAGGTGTGGGTTTTGGGGTGTCACCCTCAACCTATTATGAGAAAATAAATTAACAGAGGGGTAAAGATAAATTGAAGATTTTCAGGCATGATTACATACTCTTGAATAAAATTTTAATTGGAAGTTAGAGTTTCTAGAAAATGGTACGAAAAGAATCAAAGAGATGAAACAACATAGGAATAACCACTACGTGAAGACCCCCCAACCCACCCACCCACACCCCACCAAATTTGTGGCAATCTATTCCCCTCAAAGAACTTTGTTATATGAGGTAATTAATATTCTCATAACTATTTTAGTGAAATTTTTATCTGGTATACACTGATACATTTCATATAATGATATATTACAAGGTGAAAACGATTGTTATTTTTATCTATCAACACCCATCTGTCGACTTGTTGTGAGGGATACCATGTTAAGTGTCCAATAATGTATTATACATAATATAAAACTTTTAATAGGTCATGTGAGAGTGGTAATTAACCTAGCTCATGAGCCAACCGCTATTCTAAATATTCCACTAGATGGAGCATATATTAATAAGGTTGAGGAATATATTGGATCATTTGTAATATGACTGCTAGATCTTGTAAAAAACATGTCGATACATAGGTTTTAATTTCAAATTTATTTTTTAGGATTTTTTTAACAATTAATTAAAAAAGTTTTGAATCGATAAATTTTATTACATACATACAAATGGATGGGGTGAAATTAAAGGTCGAATCAAAATGATCTTAAGGATCAACCAACCAATAAATAATTTCTTCAAAAAAGTACCTTTTCCCCACCCATTCAACTTTCTCATTTACTAACATTTAAGGTTCATGTTGATACAAGGTTACAAAGTTGTAGTAATTTCATAGTATATTTTAAAGAAAAAGTGTACAAAGATGTCATTACACAATACATTTCTCTTGATAATTAAGTGAATCCTTATGTATGAATGGCTATGAGTGTCCATTTTAAATGATTACATGAGGTGTGTTTTCATGATTTTTTTCCAATAGTTGATCTACATTGTTAATTACGACTAAATAAAATTCATATTTTTTATAGGAATATATATAAATTCTATTTGAATGGAAAACCATGTGAAGATAAATAAAGACTCATTGGTCCTAACATCACATATACACAATAATCCCCATTTGAATCAAATAAAATTGAAGTAATAGTGGAAAAAATGGAAGTAGTGTTAGAAATAAATCTTATGGATGATGTAATCTTCTTATTAACAATGATTCACGGGTAAACTCTACAATTTAATCATATCAAATATATTTTAATTACTTTTATTAAATATTCCTTTTTCCTTTTTAGGCATCATTGGTTACTCATTGTAGTCAATTTGGTAACTCTAAATATTTATTTTATGGATTCAATGAATGGATTCCCAACAAAATGACCACACATGATGACATTTTTCAATTTGTAATGAATTTCATGAAACGTTATAAAACTAAAATTCAAGTTATATATTCTATATTATGTTTTAATGAGAATTATGTGATGATAGGGAAGTGTTTAAATATGGTCAATAAAATGGAATGAGGAGAGTCCATGCTTACAAAGAATACAAGTGGACAAGTTTTAGGGTATATATAATAAGATTTCACTATCAAAACATATATCAAAACAAATTACATATTTTTTTCATTGTTTCATCAATTTTTGAAACAAAATAATGGAAATGATTGTGGTAATTATGTTTGAAAATTTACAAAATATATCATATACTATCAACAAACTAGCATCCATGAAGTGGTATTTTTTAAGATAATTAAAATTTCATTTAAAATATTTATTAATTAATTGTGTATTTATATTTTCTAGTACTACCAGGGATTTCTAAAGTCATCGTATTCACAATAAGAAATAGATTTTATTTGAAACAACTGGTTAGCATACCCGGTTTTAGAAGATGTGACTTCTTACTACTGTTTATTTTATTTTTCATCATTTTATCTACATTTTTTTGTTAATTTCCTTGTAATTTTTATCTAATACTTATTTGGTTATTTTTCATAGATATCATGAAGAAATGACTTTTTGAATAAGGATGATTCACTCATGTACAAATGATCAAGCACTCAATATGGATGATGCGCTCATAATGATGTAACTTTATTTTTATTCTACAATACATTCAACATTTTGGGTTATAAAATAGTAATACTGTTAGATAAACGGGAATCGTGAATGCATTATGGGATAAAAAGGGACAAAAGAATCAACCATACCAAAATCAGATACATGATGTACCTATTAGGACCTAGATTGTGTGGTTTTAGTTTAAACGTTTAATTTTTTTAATGTATTGTTTCATATATATGTTTAATTAATTTCTTTAAATTATTACTAACATAATATTTTTTTCTTATACAGAAGGATTATTTTTTCTCAAGTTTGGGTGGTTTTTTTTGAAGCTAACCATGATCATGAAAGAATGGAATTTGATTCTATAACTGAGATAATGGAAAATATGAAATGGTTCAATAAGCCGCACCCAAATCTGATACACCGTTTGATTTTTATTACTTGAACTATATGTTTTTAGTTTATAATTTACATATTAGTTCCAAAAAAATAAAATACTCAAAACTAATCAAACACATTCATATTATTTTGATACATTATAAAAATGATCCATAAGACATTTTCGATTTGTAGGAATCAACTGAACCTCAATATGATATATGATGTGATCAGTATGACTCCATGTGTGTATTTTTATTTAAAATTGAAATTTTTGTAAAAAAGGAATGTGACATACTCAAAATATAGAAAACAAATTCATATCATTTTTATACTTTAGAAAAAATATCCATAAGTTCTTTTTTTCATGTACCAATCATGCACACCTCAATACGATACGTGATGTGCCTGAAATCACTCAAAGTGGTAGTTATCAGTCTAAAATTGAAATTTCAGTTCAAAACATGTATTTCTCATTGAAAACCAAAAAAATGTGCTCATATTTTGTTGATACTTTTTTAAAACTATTCATACATTACTTATGATGTGTAAGAAGCAGTATCACATCAATCCTAAACATGATGTGACTGGTATGACTCAAAGTTCATTTTTTCAGTTTAAAATGACATTTTAGTAAAAAAGGAAAGTGAAGTACTCAAAACTAAGAAAATTAATTCATATTAATTTGATAGTTTTGGAAAAAAATCAATAAATCATATTTTATGTGTATGAATAACCTTCATCTAAATCCAACGCATGGTGTTACTAGTATGACTCAAAGTGTGTAGTTTTATTTAAAATTGATATTTTCGTAAAAAAAAGTGACACACTCAAAACCAGAAATACAAATTTTAGTTGTTTTGATACTTTAAGAAAATGATCCATGAGTCATTTTTGATATGTAGGATTTAGCAACACCTCAATCTGATACACGGTGTTCCCAGTATGGCTCAAAGTGTCCATTATCATTTTAAAATTGTCATTTTAGTTCAAAACATGCATCGCTCACTTAAAACCAAGAAAATATGCTCTGAGTATCTTGATATTTTAGGAAAATGATTCATAAGTGATTTTTTATGTGTAAGAATTAGTCTCATGTCGTACCAACACATGACATGACTGGTATGGCTCAATGTTCCATTATTTGTTTAAAATTGACATTTTTGTTCAAAATGTGTGTCACTCCCTGAAAACTAAGAAAACACACTCTTATTGTGTTGATACATAAAAATTTTTTATTAATAAGTCATTTATAACATGTAGTAATGAGTCTCACATTAAACTAAACCATGATATGAATGATATGACTAAAATTGAGTGTTTTCTATTTAAAGTGATATTTTTGTAAAAAAACAAATTCATCATACTAAAAAACCAGTGAACACATTTGGCATGTTTTGATAATTTTGGAAAACAATTCTTAATTACTTTTTGATGTATATGAATCATTTTTACATCAATCTGACACATGGTTTGACCAATATGACCTAAAGTGTGTCTTTTTATATAAAATCGACATTTTAGTAAAAAACAAAAGTGACATACTCAAAATAGAGAAAACATATCTATATTGTTTTGATGCTTTATAAAAATGATGTATAAGTCATTTTTTGTGTAGGATTCATCCTCACCTCCATATAATATACAGTGTGCCCAATATGACTCAAAGTGACTATTATCTATTAAAAATTAACATTTTAGTTCAAAACATGTGTAACTCACTGAAAACCAATAAAATGAGCTCATATTGTCTTTATAATCTAGGAAAACTATTCGTAAGTCATTTTTGATTTTTAGGAATTAGTATCACATCAAACTGACATATGATGTTATCAGTACAACTCAAAGTGTGTGTTTCTTGTTTAAAATGATATTTTGGTAAAAAAAAGTGGCATACTTAGAATTTGTAAAATGCATTTGGATTATTTTGATACATTAGGAAAAAAAATCTGTAAGTACTTTTTTATGTGTATGAATCATACTCTTATCAATCCGAAATATAGTATGCCCAATATGACTCAAAGTGTATATTATTAGTTTAAAATTAACATTTTAGTTCAAAACATGTGTCACTCACTGAAGACAAAGAAAATTCTATCTATTTTTCCTGATAATTTCGGAGAATGATTCATAAGTCATTTGTGACATGTAATAATTACTATCAAGACAAACTGACACACGATGTGACCAGTACGACTAAAAGTGTATTTTCTGTTTAAAATGAAATTTTAGTAAAAGCACCAGAAAAATATCCAAAATTGAGAAAACACATTTGGATTGTATTGATAATTTATTAAAATGATAAATAAATTATTTTTATGTGTAGGAATAATACACACCTCAATCTGATGCATGATGTGACTAGTATGACTCCATGTGTCTCTTTTTATTTAAAACAAATATTTTTGAAAAAAAATACAAGTAACATACATAAAACTAGGACAATACATTTTTATCATTTTGAAACTTTGTGAAAATCAATAAGTTATTTTTAATGTGTTTGAATTAACTACAGCTAATTTGATACACAATGTTCTCGATATAATTCAATGATTCGGTTATCTGTCTATATTTGATATTTTAGTTCAAAACACATGTCACTAAGTAAATTGTGTTAAATCATAGTCATATTGTTTTTATGGATTAGAAAAAATATTAATTAGTCATTTATGATGTGTAAGAATTAGTCTCACATCAAACTAACACACGATGTGACCAGTATGACTCAGAGTGCGTGTTTTTAGTTTAAAATTAAATTTTAGTAAAAGTGGAAAGTGACATACTCAAAACTGAGAAAACAGATTCTGATTGTTTCAATACTTTAAGAAAATTATTCATAATTTATTTTTTACATGTAGTAATTAGCCCCAAATTAATCTGATTCACGGTATGACCAATATGACAATAAATGTGTTCTTTTATTTAAAATTAACTTTGTATTCATATATTGTTTCATATTATGTTTAATTTATTTCTTTATAGAATTACTAACATAAGAATTTTTTTCTTATACTAGTGGATTATTTTCCTTAATTTGGGTTGTTTTTTTTAGTAATTAATATCATTATTTTTTCTTTTTTAAGAGGGGGTCGGGTTCCAAAGACAATAAAATATTTATGTTTTTGAATTTTTGTGATAACACTTACAAATTTAATTGTACAAGACATTTTTTGAAGTCTATATAATATAGTGCTTATTATTTATATGTGATGGAATTTTTATTTCAATTAAATTACTATATATTTTTCATATATAGGATACTGGTATGGTGTGCAGTAATTTAAATAGAACATTGCAGTAGTATGGCCATTATTAGTGCTATTTCTTGTGCTGATAAAGGCAATGTTAGTTCTAGGTGTAACGAAAGCGTGTGGTGTTGGGAGATATATTAAAATTTCGTTTAATATCATTACCCAAAAACATGAGTGAGGATATTTCATGTCAAATTTACAATTAATTTATTTGATGTTTGACGAAATAAAAACCCGGGCTTAAGAACTTTTTCATTGATTAATGTTGATCATCTGAAAAGACTCTTTCCGATTGCCTTCATTATGTTCTGATGATCCAAGGGTAGAATCCCTGTAGTGGTGATCCACATGTTCTCCAATGATATCTGAGAAACACCACTTGATCTTTGGGAGATGGCACTGTTATTCGAATGTCTTATTTTGTTCATTCTTGATCACTCGTTCTTCTCTCTTAAAGAAATCGTACTTACGTTTCTTTTTCTTAAGAGGGAGAGAGAAGGAGGATTCGAAAGAGAGTTTTTTATGAAAAAATATATATTCTCAATTATTTGATGTAATACACAATAAATATAACTGTATGTTTATAGATTTAAGTTTTAGGTTAAAATATTATTAATTTTCATGTCATAAATTAAATAACATTGAAACATTTAATGAACCCCATTCCATGCAATAACATTATTATCATTTTTTAGTGTGCCAACTTGAGAAAATTAATAAATAATATCTATTCGATTATACATAGTCTTGGTCTTATTGTAACCCTTATTTTATGATCACAAAAATCATGTTTCTTATGTCATTAATTATTTTTATGTTTATGATAACATTTTATGATATATGGTAGATTGGTGAAATTTTGGTTAAATTTTGGAATGACCCATTGTCAGACTCTAGTCACCACTAGACATGACTCACCATTAAGGAAGAGTCACTATCTGAATTTAAATATGGAAAATTATGGAAAACACCTACCATCAGGGGAGATCAATGGAAATTTGGATAAGTATGGAAAACACCGACCATCAGAGATGAACTATGTAAATTTGATAAAGTACGGGAAAGACCTACCATAAAAGGATGACTATCCATCCAAACTTAGTCAACCCCAAACTTGTAAAAGTATTAAGAGGACCTACAATTATATTTTATATACCACCAATAATTTTATCAATGTTTTGGGATGACTCACCATTGAGACAAGCCACGCCGAGATGACTCACCATTGGCATGACTCACAACCATCCTTTGTCACTCCCAGAAATGTATCACCATTCAGAGGAGTCACTTTCACTATTTATATTTATTTAAATTAAATTATTCTTAAGATAATGTTATAAAATTTTAAGATGAGAATTATTTTAATTATTTTTATGAAACCTATTACAGAGACACATTAAAGTTTGTTTATGTTGGCTAGTACGAGGAGTAGAGGATATAGATTATTATTCTCGTATGCTGATGTTAAATGAAATATAAGACTCCCTCATGAAGACATACATATATGTAAAATACTCAATGATATTAATGTAAATGTATAGAGAGTTGAAGATATATTCCAATAACAAAAAAGATAGTGTTGTGAATATTGTTATTGGTGTCTTAGAACCAACAGTTTGTACATTGATTACATAGATATTTAATGTATTGAAATATTAAACATCTTATTACAAATTGTTCATTGTTCCACATGACTATAATGTAATAATGTACTAGAGTATTTGTCTCATTAATAAGGTCATAGAAGTTACCCTCTATGATGAGAACCTTGAAGTGCTATAAAAATATTCTTAAATATAGTTCTATGGAAGGATGAAATGATATGATGGGACACATAGTATACAGACCATCAGGCGCGAATACTCGTAAGAAGATGAGACTTCTTCTCAGGATGTTCTCATTTGGTAATCTCTAAGATGAGAGATTTTGAGAACATGCCCAGCAGTAGTAATTCTACATGTTTTGGTGTCATCAAATATTTATATTTGTGAGCATGTGTAATGGTCCATATAATTTATGATTATCCTTAATACATTTAATGATTTGAGCACTGATATTTTTTAATGAAAACCATCATGCTATATTTTGGTGGGAATTAGGGTATGTTGGGTACATCATGAATGAAATGTTATTAATGGATAAGTTGAGGAATGATTTTTTCCCTTCCATTTATGGAAGTTGATATATTATCCCTTTGATTGAAATAGAACATTCTCCCTAAATTCCATAGCCATGGTGTAACTAAGAGTTTATTTTAGGTAGTCAAATAATGACATATCAAACATATAGGTTGATGACACTATCATGAAACCTTCTTGATGAGATATTGTGATAAATGAAATATATTACATAGTGAGAGTTTGTATTTGTATTTCATCATTGCGACTTTAAGTTTTTTCTTTTGGGTGCCTTGACCCAATTCTAGATAGTAATATTATAATTTAGGCAAGCCCACCTAATTCTAGTGAGAAATAATCCTAGAGGGTCACAGACAAAGTGTTTCTAGTGGACTCGATTAAATTCTATTTGAATTAAATTAATGAAATTAATATTATTCTCAAGACTGAGGAATAATTTTATTCAAGTTCAAATGATTACATATTAAATAAATATTTAATCACTAGATTGTGAATAAAATATATATATTTATTTTATTGAACATTTATAAATATTTATTTACTAGTTTTTAAATAATAATATTTATTTATGAAAATAAAATATTTTATTAGGGTTTCCAATTAATGGAATAGGAGTCTGAATAGACCAAGACTGTGTCCGTTAATAAATTAATTATTTACAAGTTGGTAAATAATGTTAATTCAGTTGGCATAAGAAATAATAATAATAATGTAATAATTATGTAGAACATGATTTAATTTATGGTTCCATTTTGTGAAGGTTTGGGCACCAAAAATAATGGTGTTGATATTGTTATTATGTTGCATGGGTTTCCTCTAATAGTTATAATTGTATTTAATTGTTGTTTTGCAATTAAATATTGTTACGGAAACACCATGTTCATTAATAGGCAGGTATGTTTATTGTTCCAAACCCCTGGTGAATTGAGAATTGTTGAGCCAAACATTTTCTCTCTCGACTCCTCTCATCTCTCCCACTCAAGAATGAGAGAAGTTCTTAAAGACTGAAGAATGAGTGATAAAGAATGATCAAGGAAAGACATTCATTCCATCGCACTTGAAGCCGAACAATGAGTGGCTTTTAACATAGACCATTAGAGCACATTTGGATCACCACTATAGTGATTCTACTTTGGATCCATGAAAGGGTAAGAAAGGCAATCCGAAAGGGTCATTCCGAACGACCAACGATCATCCAAGAAAAAAGAACTAAAGACCCAAGTATTTAATTTATTCAGAAAATATTAAATTAATTATAAATATGATGTGAAAGATCCTATTTTTCAGATATGGGTATATTCTTCAATTTTTCTAAATCGTTGATTTCAATCCAGTGATACTAGAGTTCATCGTCATATTGATCCCAGATTGCTCATCAATTAAGAAAAAAGCAAAGTTGGTACCTCATAAATGCCATGCATCCATTGCATATGGATCCTACAATTGGTATCAGAGCGGGCTCATCATAGTTTATAATTATTTAAATATTTTTTTTACAGATACACACTTTAATAATTTAGTTTTTCAATTCATGTTTAATCATTATTTTAATCTGATTTTTGAGATTTGTTACACCTATTTTTGTTTATGATAGATCTAATAAGAGTGAATAATTTTTTGATTAAAATTAAATTGAGGATCTCATCAGGAGGCATCGATGATTATATCCAAGTAACACAATAGTAGATGTCATGTATTCAGAGTTACATGTGGTGTAGTTAATTCTTACATCGTGTGTTGACCAAGAGAGAATAGTTCATGGTGATCTGGATTACACACCTTGTGGCCCACTATACATGGCATGTAGTCCCATCAGGCCATGGGGAAAACAATGTATCCCATACACGACTAAGATGATTGGTAATCGTGAAATTTATAGAAAACATGACATGTTCCCACTGAACATCCCGTGTACTCCACGATTTCCGAAGTATGCTTCACATGAAGAGTCCCTAGGCATGTACTTCAGATAAGACAGTGAAGGCAGTTCAAGTCATATATTTGGAACTACAGGCCGTGTACTTTACCAAATTACACAGAATTCAAACTTTAATGTTATTGTAATGTTCAAAATTACATATCATGTAGATTTGAATGAGTTTTCACCATGTTACCACCATGTTTATGGATGAGAATATCAAGGAAATTCAAAAAGGATTAAGATAGAATTATTGATTAATTAAATATAATAATTAATCAATTAAAGCACTATTTATCTTAATAAGAACAATTAAATAATTGGATTCTAATATTATTAAATTCGCAATTCATTGTATGTGTGTGGATGATCATGAGCTAGACCAGACCATTCTGTATGATTGGTTTTCATTTATTTTTTCATAAATTAAATTGTTAGTTTGGGTGACATCTCTCCCCATTAATATGTAGGGCCTGCATGCCCATGGTTTCTTTTTTGTAAACCCCCATTTTACCCCTCACCTATGTGTGCTTAAAAAATAATATGTAATGGATGGAGCTCCCAAGCAAGTGGAGGTGGTTCAAGATAGAGCCGAGATGAAATGAATCCCAGGAGAAACAAAGGTGGACATGTGAAAAGATGTAAACACGAATCCAAAAGGTTCAAGGTGTTTCTCCTGTAGTCCAGGGTTACATTATTAACTTCTAGATTAACTAACCATTAGAAAATATCATGATCACACCCTTTACTTTATTTTATTTCTTCCAGTTTCATGTTTTATCATTATGGATGTGTTGTCACGATCACATAATTAATGAATTAAACAAGAATTCAAGATGGAACTAAAATAAACTAGTATTATGTGTAAATATTATCAAGATATGGATAATCACTTAAGTAAGTTCCACTTAATATTAACAATAATGTGATAAAAATAATAATCAATTTACACATAAGAGATAACAATGTTTGAATAAAATATCAAATAAGACTTAGCCATTTGTCACTTGATTAAAGTAAAGACTCAACAAAACTATGTGTTTGGCCAATATTTGTTGGGATGCTTACATTTATACACGAATAAATTATGAATGTTTCTGGATAAATTAACCAAATTACATCAAGAAGAGTACCCCTTTCTAGACTTGGTGTAATATTGGAGGTAAGTGTTGAGGAAATCCAAGTCAGGATTTCAGGATTAGGGAGTCCACTCAAAGGATCAAGGAGCGGCAAGCCCACAGTTGAAAAAAACATTTCTTTCAAAATACCTTAAAATAGCTTGACCAACCCTTGTTGGGGTTATGGGAAGGGAAATATGGATCCTTGCTACTAGAATTTCCAAAAAACTAGATATTCTAAGTTTAATGGTGAGGGCCATTAAGACTTGATAAAATAGTGGGAGAATTAATAAAATTAATTTATTATCTATGACAAAATGTAATCATGAAATTACTAATTATATACTCTTTTAATTATAGAATAAAAAAGACAAACTTGTCAACCACACTATCACTATGATCAATAATGGATAAAGACAACATCCTCACCGATAATAACTTATAGGAATTCATTAGACACATTTGGGTCATTCTATACCATGAATGGAAATATTACGTGATGGAATTCTCATTACTTTATCTGCCTTCACAAGAGGTGAGTGGTGAAGAGTTCCTTGTCCATGAAAAACATATTAATGACGTGGTCAATGTTAAATGTTTGATGTTATCATCAACTTCTAGTGAACTCATGAAGTATCATGAAAACTTGGATGCCCATAGAATGCTTTAGAACCTCTGTGGTCTTTACTAAGAGAGAGAAAGACGATAATAGTTTAAGATCTCCAAGGCATTCTTTTAGAGTATGCTTGGATAGGGTTCCCTAGATTGGCCTTACGTAGTCAAGATGATTGGCTATATTCAGTGTCTAGAGGTTCTAGGGTTTTAACTCGACAAGAAATAGGTACTAATCTATTTCTCACATCACTCCCTCAGATCATCTCTAGTTTTGTTGTGAATTTCAATATGAAAAATATTCATAAGCCTCTACCAGTTCTTATTATCACATTTTTTCAAGTGGAAAAATACATGAACCACAAAAAGCCTTCTATCTTTAAGGTGAATAAGAGGAAAGGGAAGGAGAAGAGAATTAAGGTCAAAATTATCCACGCCCTTACAAAAAATGGACGATCAGGGGGGATGGAATGGAATAGGAAGATATTTGTTTTGCAAGTGGTAAGATGGGTCACTGGAAGAAAAACTACACCTAGTTAAAGAAGAAAGGCGAAGCTCTAGGTGAATTTGTTATCGAGATTCGTTTATCTATTTCCGAAAATATGGCATTAGATACAACCTATGGTTCCCACATATGTATCCAAATATAGGAATCATATAGATTCAATAAAATTGATCTAGGGGAGGTAGATCTACAAATATCCAATAGAGAGAGGCTTGCTACTATAACTACCGAGGACTACCACCTCACATTGCCAACTGGACTGATCTTGGTATTAAAAGGTTGTTATTATGTTCCTTCTGTAACCAACAACATTATTTCTATATCCAGACTAGATACATATGGATTTATTTTCATATTTAGAAATTAATGTTTCTTCTTTTACAAAGATTGAATTTGTTTTGGTAAGGAACATTTATATAACCGTATTTATGTGTTGGATTACACAAACTATGTAATGGAAATTGATAACAAAACTAACTCATATAATCAAACCACACTCAACTATGGCATCATCAGCAAGGTCATATAAATGAGAAATTCTGGACAGAGTTACATCAAGATGGATATTTAGATTCCTTTGAACTAAAACCACTTGGTGTATGTCATGAATGTTTATAAAGAAAAATTACCAAATCCCCATTCAGTGGGAAAGGTGAAAGAGCCCAAAATATTCTTGAATTGCTTCATACTGATGTGTGTGGACCATTTCCAGTTAAAGCAGGGGGTGGGTACTAATACTTCAAAACTTTTACTGATGATTTTAGTAGATTTGGATATATCTACTTATTGAGGTATAAGTTATATTCTTTTCATATGTTTAATGAATACAAGAATGATGTTGAGAACCATCTTGGTGAGAAGATTAAGAAACTCCACTTAGACCAAGGTGGAGAATATAATAATCAAGATTTTATTGATTACTTATGGATGTTTGGGATCCTATCCCAACTCACTCATCCTTACACACCCTAGAATAATGGTGTAAGAAAAAGGAGGAACCACACCTTGTTGGACATGGTGAGTTCAATGATGAGTCATGCATGTATTCCTTTATCCTTTTGGGGATATACGTTACAAAAAATGATACACATACTAAACCAAATACCAACTAAATAGATAAATGGTATTCCATATGAGATTTGGAGTGGATGAAAAGCCATGTTATAGAATTTACATGTGTGGGGAAGTGAATAATTTTTTAAAGACTCTTCCGGTAGCAGACTTTCACACCGAGGAAAAAAAGTGTACCTTTATAGTATACCCCAAGGAAAAAATGGGATATTTCCTATACAACCCCTAAAACAAAAATGTTATAGTGGAAAGACACAGCATATTACTTGAGGGGGATCACATCTCCGAAATAGAGAGTGGGAACGAAATAGACATCGATGAAGTTGAGGCTCAAGGAACATAAGATTTGGTACAAGAGAAGATTCCACAAATCCCTATAGAAGAAGGATATGTTACAGAGACATAAGTACTACGTATGAGTACAAGAGATGTTAGAGAACTATAATGGTACGATTTTCTATTTACTGAGAGTAGTGACACATTATTATTTGATAATAACGATCCTCTAACCTAAAATGAAGTAGTAACTAGCACTGGCGTTGCCATGTGGCAAGAAGCCATAAGTTTTGAAATAGATTCCATTCACCAAAACCAAATCTCAATTTTGGTATATCCTCTAGTAGATGTAAAGACTATTGGTTTCAAATGGGTGTTCAAGAAGAAACTAGACATGGAAGGAAAAGTCAGTACCTATAAGGCATGACCAGTTGCAAAAGGGTTTAAAAAATATCAAGGTATTAACTATGACAAAACCTTTTCACCAGTTGAAATGTGTAAATCCATCATTATTCTATTGGTAATTACTGCTTACCACTATGGGATTTGCATTATGGTTGTCAAAACATCTTTCTGTAATGGAAACCTTCTGGAATATGTCTATATGACATAACCTGAAGGGTTTGCGACTCCAAAGGATTACAATAAGATATAAAAGTTAAAAAATCAATTTATGTATTAAAGAAATAATTCAATCACTAGAACGTTCATTTTGATGAATCCATAATGAAATTTGGTTTTATAATGAATGAATGTGATTTGTGGTTCTATAAACAGTTTAGTGGGAGTAAAATCATTTTTCTAATAGTTTATGTTGATGACATATTACTTATTAGAAACGAAATACCAGTCTTACAGTCTGGTAAGGAATAGTTGAATAAGTGATTCTCCATGAGGGACATGGATGAGGCAACATATATTCCTGGGATCAAGATCCATTGTGATTGATCTAAGAGAGTGTTGGGACTATATCAAAGTACATACATTGAAAAGAGACTGAAGAGATTCAATATAGAACAATCCAACAGGATATTGTTTCCAGTGTCTCATGGAATTCATATTCCCAAGAAACCTTTTACTCAGAAGTATGAGGAAAGAAAGAGAATGGAAAGGATTCCATACGCATCAGTGATTGGGTCAGTCGTGTATGATATTATATGTACTAGTATATATGTCACTTAAACATTTAGTGTGGTAGAAAGATATCAAGATGATCAAGGTGACCGTCAATGGATAGAAGTCAAGACTATCCTTAAGTATCTAAGGAGTATTAATGATATGTTCCTGGTTTTTGTAGGAGATAGGGAAATATTCATTAGATGATATGAAGACGCTAGTTTCCAGACTGATCCAGATGACCTGAAGTCATAAATAGGATACATTTTTTACATTGAATAGAGGTGTTGTGAGATGGAAGAGCTCAAACCAAGGTGTGGTCACAAATTCTACAACATATTTTGAGTATATCATATATTCTGAGGTAGCTAAAGAAGAAGTTTGGATTTGGAGCTTTGTCCAAGATCAAGATGTTGTACCTAGCAGTAAAGATCCCAGCATACATTATTGTGATAATACTACAACACTAGCTCTTTCAAAAGAGCCAAGGTCACATAAGCAGATGAAGCACATATTGTGGAAAGTAACATCTCTTGAGAGATTTTTCTCAGATAGGTGAAGTTGCAATAAGCAGTATTTCCATAGAAGATAACATGGATGGACCCTTTACTAAAGTCTTGACTCAGTAGAAACATGATCATCATGTGAGGTCAAGAGGACTGAAAGTCGTAGGCAGTTGGCTGTAGTCTAAGTGGCATTTTTTTGGTGTTGGTGTCCTAGAACCGACTATTTGAACATTTACTGCATGAATATTTAATGAATTTAAATATTAAACATCGTATTACATATTGTTCATTTTTCTACATGACTATAAGGTAATAATTACCTAGAGTATTTTTCTCATTAATAAGGTCATAATAGTTCCCTTCTCTAATGAGAAACTTGAAGTGCTATGAAAATATTCTTAAATATGGTTCTGTAGTTGGATGACATGCTATGATGGGACACATAGTATATAGACCATCAGGTGTGAGTACTTGTAAGCAGATGAGATTTTTTCTCCTGAAGTTCTCACTTGGTAATATCTATGATGGTAGATTATGAGAACAGACTCACTAGAAGGAATTCCACATGTTCTGGTGTCATCTTATATTCTTATCTGACTCACACACTTAGATTTGCAGATGAAAACTATCATTCCATATGTTGGCAAGAAGTAGGGTACATTTTCTACGTTACAAAGGACATGTTATTAATGGATTAGTCGAGGAATTAATTGTCCCTTCTATTTATGTAAGTTTATATCATGGCCCTTTGATTGAAATAAAACTGTCTCCCTAAATTCCATGGCCATGGTGTAACAATGAGTTTATTTAAGGTAGTCAAAGAATAAAGTATCAAAAATATAGTTCGATGACACTATTATGAAAACTTCTTGATGAGATATTGTGATAGAGGGATTATATTACACAGTGAGTGTTCATATGTGGATGTCGTCATTGCAACTTTATATTTTTTCTCTTTGGTGCCTTAACCAGTTGCTAGATAGTAGTCTTACAATTTAGGATAGATCGCCTAATTCCAACAAGAAAGAATCCTTGAGGGTATTACACTATGTGTTTATGGGGTTCTCAATTAAAATCTATTTGAATTGAATTAATGGAATAAATATTATTCTCCAGACCAAGGAATAATTTTATTCAAGTTAAAATGACCGCATAAATTAAATAAATATTTATTCATCAGATTTTGAATAAAATATATTTATTTATTTTATTGAACATTTAATAAATATTTATTTTCTATTTTTTAAATAAAAATATTTTTTAGGAGAATAAAATATTTTATTTGGGTATTCAATAAACGGAATATGAGTTCGAATGGACATAGACCATGTCTGTTGATAAATTAATTATTTACAAGTGGATAAATAATGTTTATCATATTGGTGAAAGAAATAATAATAGTACAGGAATCATTATGTGGCACGAGATTTCATTTATAGTTCCATTTTTCACAAATTGGATCACCACAAATAATGGTTCTATTATTATTATTGTGTGGGATGAGTTTTCTCAAATAGTTACAATTCTATTTAATTTATGTTTCACAATTAAATACTGTAACTAAAACCCCATGTAGATTAATAAGTAGGTACTTCTATTGTGCCAAACCAACAGTGAATTGGGAATTATTGATCTAACCATTTTTTCTCTCAAATCCTCTCATCCATCCCTATCTAGAATGAGAGAAGTTCTTCAAGATAGAAGAATGAGAGATCAAGAATGGTCGATGGAAGACATTTGTTTTTTTCACACTAGCAACAAGAGAATGAGTGACATTGATCAAAGACCATTGGAGCACATGTGGATCACCACTAGAGGTATTATACTTTGGATCCTCACAATTGCAATGAAGGCAATCTGTAAAGGTCATTTTGGATGATCGACGTCCGTCATAAAATAAATTACCGAAGACCCAAGTATTTAATTTCTTCATAAATTATTAAATTAATTATAATCATGATGTGAATGATCATCTTTCTCAGATCTGGTACTATTATTCTCTTTGTGTAAATATTTTATTTCAATATGTGGATACTGGAATTTATCATCTTATTGATCCCAGATTGGTCATCGATTACAACAAAAGCAAAGTTGGGCCTTCCCAAAATCCACACTTACACTGCATCTGGATCCTACTATGAAGTGTTCCTTACATGAATCATCCGTACCAGTAACTAATTGTAGAAGATTTATGCTAATGGAACATTCAATTCCTTACCATATTCATATTAGAAGACTTCATGATGATCTGTTCTACTACGATTTTTAGAAACTAGACTCATACTCTTTTTCAACAATTATACAAGGAGTCTAAATCTTTAGAGAACATCAGACTGAGTAACAATATCTTCTTTATATATTTTATTTTTTATTTCTATTTTTTATATTTAAATTACAAGTAGTGTGTTCTTATATTGTATTTTAAACACACAAAATGTCTCATATTTTTAAATTGGGAGATACTTGATATCAACACTACTTCCTTTACACCTATTTACCCAGATGCTGTGGAAGAGGTCCCTGTTTGGCCTGTTTTTGTTTTATTCTCATGATTTTTTGGAAGAGGTCCATGTGTGTCCTGGAAAACTGGTTTGATATTGTATACCAAATCTAGATTGTGGATTATATATTATTTTATATAATCTACTTGTTAACAGGTGATTTCCAAGATGAGAGGATTATGTCTCCTCTTGAGTCTGAACCTCTTATATTGATTTATGGTGTTTTTTTATTTCTACGGATTTAAAAAAAATTGTTTTAAACTATAAACAAAACCAATAATTTGATAATTAGTCTAAATTAGTGTTTATATAAGTTTTTTATTAATAAAATTGATTCCAAAAGTTAAATTAATATTAAATTTTTTTTAACTAGGTCTTAATCAATCATTGAGAAATATTTTAACAGATATGAAATTATATAGATCTTCTATTTTGATTAACTAGATTTTTTTAATGATTATTGGGATTTTATTTAAATGTATTTGGAATAAAAAATTTTATTGGTTACTCAATTCACCCCCTCTTAAGATACTCACTCAGAACAACATTTGGTATTTGAGTTTTTCTAAATATTTTTAACTATGTTTTTAGTTTTGTTTTAAAGATCTAATTTTTTTTTAAATTATATATTTAGTTATTCAAATGGATAATAGACAAGAAGTTTTTGATAACAACATACCTTCTTTATTTAATGAGAATAACTATGCTCAATTTAAAAAAATGATAAAAATGAAAATTGAAATCATGGGTATTCAGATTTGGTCTTCTATAGAGGATAAATATGATTTACCTTTGACTGCTAGGAATAGTTGTGATGGTTCAATTAAACATGATTATAATAACAATTGAAAATTCATGAATGATCTTCACTATGGTTTAAGAGATGAATAATATATTAGAATATATACTAGTAAAACTAATTATGAAATTTGATATACTTTACCTATTTCTCATAAAGGAACCACTAATGTTAAAGAAAAGAGATTGAAAACTTATATAATTAAGTATGACTCATTCAAAATGAAACATGACGAGTTTATCTCTTATATGTATCTCTGGTTCAATGAGATAGTGAACACAATGATCTCCTTGGGGAATCCAATGATAGAAAAAGAATAAATTATATAACTACTGAGATTTCTTCTAGAGATATAGAGAGGGACATCTGTTTCAACAAGAGAATCTTGTAACATCAGTAAACTTCCAATCAATGAATTGATTTTGAAGTTGATAATTTTTAAGGAGATATTATGGTTCATCATGAAGGGGATGATGAACCTTAGAGTAGGTTAATATCCTTCAAGACTACTACATAAAAAGAAAAAGAAAATTCGAATGTTCAAGATGAGATCTATAGTGATGAGGAATCACCAGCTGATAGTGATGATGAAATGACCCATCTGTCCAGAGGGTTTAAGAAGTTTTACAAGAAGAAAAAATTATTTAGAAAACCGAGATATAAGGGAAATTATGATAACATAGGGAATTTGAAAAAGGATTAGAAATAATATGACAATACAAATGATTTTACTTGTTGTGAGTGTAATATAAAATGATGTGTTAAGGTTGAATATACTAAGTTGAAGTGCAAAAAGACATATGATGATATGGATAGACAATATAATAAATCCATGAAATCCACATGGAGTCCCTCCGAGGATAGATACAATGAATCATGCTTAACTCATGAGGAAAAGCAGGTCATATCAAATATGAGATTCTTGGGAAAAATATATGAGGTACCTACTGTATCTTTTGTACTTAATTATAATCTTTCTAAAAATGAACAAAATCATGATGATATATCAAAAGAGGAAATTTTTGATTATTTCAATATGCTGGAGGATAATTTTAATGAATTCAAAGATAAATAACAAATTATTAAGAAATAACATGTTTTATTTGCTAATATTAAGTCTAATGTCACTGTAAAGAAAGAGAAGAATGCTCAATTATTAAAAGAAAATACTGAAATGAAATTTTCAATTGTCAAAGTAAATAATGAATTAGAGATATTTACAAATGTAATAGAAACTCTCACAATAATTATAGGAAAACCAATTTCTCCAAAATATATTACTAGTATAGGTTACCAACCTAGTAAAAGAAGGATAATTAAGAGCACTATTGTTCCTATGTCTAATTATATAAATTCTAATGCTATTTATTTTTCAATTGGACCAAATAATTTTTTTTATTTTAAAGTGTGTATAATAATTTTATAGGAAAACAATAAAGAAAATATGGGTTCCTAAGTCCCTAATTACTAACATATATGGACCCAAGAAAATATGGGTATCATAATCATTCTTGGTAGAATTTGTTTTGTATGAAAACTTCTTGAAAATATAATCTAGAAATCTATTGTACATGGATAAGGGATGTTCTAGACAAATGTCAGGATATTAATCATGCTTCAATAACCTCATAATGGTTGATGGTGGTCATGTCACATTTGGTGACAATGTTAAAGGAAAGATTATTGGCCTTGCCCAAATCAGCAACACTAACTTAGTTTTTATTTCTAAATCACTTTTTTATGGTTTAAAATATAATCTTCTTAGAATATCACAATTATTTGATGATGGATTTCATGTATAATTTGAAAAAATTGCATGTAATTTTTTTAATTATAAATTTTTAGTATTTGCTTCTTTGAAAATTGAGAATGTGTATGCTGTTAATATTGATTCTTTAATTTCCCAAAATATTTCTTTCTTAAGTGCCTAACATAGAGAATCTTGACTTTGGAATAGGATACATGACACTATAACATTCAATCACTTAGAAAGTTTAATAAGAAAGGGTTAGTTCGGTATTTAACCAAACATGAATTCCAAAACATTTAAGCTTGTAACCCTTTTCAAAAATGGAAGCAACAAAATATTTATTTTAAATTAAATAATGAATTTTCATCTTATTAACCTCTTGAGTTGGTTTACATGGGCTTGTTTGGACCATCTATATTTTCTTGTTTAAATAGGTAGTAGTATGTCTATATACATGTAGATGAATTTTATAGGTATACTTGGGTATTCTTTTTAGCTCACAAGCATGAATCTTGATCTTATTTTAAAAATTATTCCAAATCTGAAGAAAAACATAAGTGGATATTGAATTAAGACCTTAATAAGTGACCATGGCCATGAGTTTGAAAATCTAGACTTTGAATCTTTTTGTTCAAAAAATGGCTATAGTCATAAATTCTCTACTCTAGGAACCCTTGAAAGAATGGAATTATAGAAAGGAGAAATAGAGAACTTTAAGAGATATCCTAAACAATGCTTAATGAGTATGGCTTACTTATCTACTTTTGGGTAGAGGTTATCAATATAGTCAATGATAAAATAAATAGAGTATTAATGAGACATATATTTAAGAATATCCCTTATGAACTTCAAAATAGTATAAAACCAAAGGTTAGTTACATTAGAGTATTTGGTTGAAAATTATTTATTCTTAACACTAATGATTGTCTTGACAAGTTTTCCTCCAAGCATGAAGAATGAATTTTCCTCATCTATTCTACTTTTAGTAAATACTATAGAGTTTTTAACAAAATAACCAAGTATGTGGAAGAGTTTTTCCATATCATGTTTGATGAGATAGATACACAGGAACCTAATACCCTTTTAGGAAACCTTTAGGATTATTTATCTAATTAAAACTTAAATTAAAACCCTTATTATTCTTCTTTAAAACAAGAAAATAATAATCTAGTTCTGAAGAACATCAAGAGCCTGAACCTGAACCAATAGAAGACCCTAAGGTGACTGTCCCTTTTTTCTATTGTGGTTAGGATTCTTAAATACCATCATTTAGATGCTGTTGTTGGAGACTTAGATAGAGGTACACACACTATAGCTTCTCTAAGAAACTATTTTGAACATCTTGCTTTCTTGTCCTAGTTTGAACCTAATAATATCAATGATTTAATTAATGAAGAATTTTGGTTAATGGCTATTCAAGAACAACTTAATAAATTTTAAAGAAATAAAGTTTGGGAACTTGTTGATAGACCTAAAGACACCATGACGGGTATAGTAAAGAAGATGGTATAGATTATGAAGAGGGTATAGTCAATAAGAGGGTATAGATTATGAAGAAACCTTTGCACCTATAGCCAAACCTTAAGCCTTTATAATTATACTCTTATATGTAGCTTTTCTAGATTTCAAGCTATATCATATGGATGTCAAAAGTGAATTCTTGAACATGTATATAGTTAAGGTTTGTTTTTCTAAACAACCCCCTAGATTTCAAAATCCCCATTTTCCAAATCATTTTTTCAAGTTAACCAAATATTTATATGGTTTAAAAAAAGCTCCTAGAGCTTGGTATGATAAGATCAACTCTTTTCTTATTTATAAAGAATTTTCAAAATGTATAGCTGATACTACACTATTTATAGAAATAAATTCAAAAGTTTTTTTTAGTTTTTCAAATTAATATAAATGATATTATTTTTGGATCTTCTAAAAATTATTTATTACTGACTTTTCAAATATGATGGAAATTGAATTTGAAATGAGTTTGATGTGTAAACTTCAATTTTTTAATGGTTTTCAGATTTTTCAAAATAAAGAAATAATTATTTAAAATCAAAGTAAATATACTAAATACATTTTAAAATATTTTATTTTGGATAGAAATAAGATTAGTGACACTATTTTATGTTCCACTTGTATATTGGATCTTGATGAAGATGGGAAATAAGTGGATCAAACCAATTATAGATGTATAAGTGGAAGTATTCTCTATATAACTACTAGCTTACTAGATATTATGTTTAGTCTATGTATGTGTGATCATTTTCAAGAAAACCCAAAAAGTCACACATAGTTTCTGTAAAAAGTATTTTTAAATACCTCAAGTATACTACCAATTTAGGATTGTCCTATTTTATAGGACAATCTTTGGACTTAGTTATCTATTAAGATTTTGATTTTAGTGCTTGTAATATAGTTAGAAAAATAACCTATGGAACATGTCAATTTTTTGGAAAGTCTCTATTTTATTGGTTTAGTAAGAATTTTTTTTGGTGCATTGTCTTTTTCTGAATCTGAATACATAGTTATAAGTAGTTTTTGTACAAAACATTTGAGGATAAAACACACATTCCTAGAATATGGATATCAATTCCTAAATGTAACTATAAATTGTGGTAATACAAGTGATATAAAAATTCATAAGATTCCTATATATCACATGAGAAAAAAACACTTTGATTAAAGATATCACTTTTTGAGAGATCATTTTCAAAAGGGGGATATAACTATTGAATACATGGGAATTGAACATCATCTTGCTAAGATTTTAAATAAGCCTTTTGAATTATAAGATAATTAACTACTTAAAACATCAATTAGGCATGATTAATTTTGGTTAAGTTTAATTTTATTATATCCCATCTTTGAGATTTACCAACCATTGAATTTTACCGACGGCTGAGTTTTACCCACTGTTGAGTTTTACCCACCGTTGCGTTTTACCAAACATTAATAAAATATTCCTTTTTCAACTTATCACCATTAGTTTTTAATCCACTATTTATAATTTATTATACGGGTTGTTTATTTAATTTATAATTAGATTCAAATTTTATTACATTTTTTATTTTACAAAACCCAAAATTATATAAAATTAGACACTCGCCAAATTTCAACTCTCCCTTGTGCCTTTCTCACGAGTTGGGTTGCAATCCTTTCTCTCCCGATCATCAGCCTCAACTCACCTTTATCCTAACCATCCATGTCAATCTCAACGGTTATAATGAAGACTTATATTGAATCATCTCTCAGTAAGTCACATCCTTTAAATAATCCGAAAGGGGAGTCAAGTCATTCTGCTGTTGATCCAATAAACAACGAGATTTTGAAAGGAGTCATGGAACCTAAAAAATAATTTCATGTCTAATAGTTAATTATGATAAACTATTTGGTGACGATAGTTCATAAATTCTTGGGATGGGTGGAATAGTTTTATTCTAACGAGAGGAATTTCTATCATATGTTGGTGCAATAGTTTTATTAGTATTTAGTTCAGTTTCAAGTAAAATGAAGACTCGGTAAGAAGTAGAATAAATGGATGAAAATTTGTTTTCTCTTAAAATAAATGGTAAATATGTTTAAAAGTTATTCATGATGGTTTATCAAATTTCTATCAAATAAATATTCCAAGTTATAGTGATTGTTTTGTTTTGGATGATTCTTTGGTAGAGTTGACTAGTGATTGGATAGTTAGAAGACTAGTTGTTACTGAGATTGATGGTGAATTTCTCTTTCTTTTTATGTTTATCCAACATATTCTATACTAGAGGAATGGTGATTTTATAACTATGAGGTATTAATATTTTTTTTTATTTTGAGTCTTATGAAAATATGAAAAAATATTAATCTTTAAAGATACCTAATGACTCATGTAGAGGATATGTGAAAGGAATATTCCAAGTTAAATTATCTAATTTATACTAAGTTTGTATTGGCCATGATGGAGGCCAAATGATTAGTTGATTAAGGAGAAGAAAACATAGTTATGTGTTGAGGATTTTTTATTTCAAGGGTCATTTTGAAAATAATGATGACTAGTTTTAACTCATGGAAGAATCAGTGGGTTGATGATGCTGGCAGGCTGTATGAGGAGTTCAATCTAATTAATCATCGAACAAGACTAAAGAATCTAGTGGATCCTATCATGGTGATAAATGATGTTTTTTAATATTCAAATGAAGAATAGGAGGTTTCTACTTATGGTGAAGAGGAACATAGGTTTTCTATGGTTGAATATGGTGACCTAGAATTACCTCAAAGTTATCCAGCTATTAATTATGGTGATTTTAGATATAGCGACCCAGAATTTTCTATCATTACTATTATATCATTTACAAGATAAACAACATAATAGTATTACACATAGAGGATCCAGAGGTTTAGTGTCTTAGGCAAACTAGGACCATACATAACAAATACAACATCAACCATAAACATTTATTTTATTTCTTCTTCACAGGATTCTTAGTGGCACTTGTCCTCTCATTAGTACATGTAGACACCTGAGGATATACATAAAAAGGGGTGAGCGAGAAGCCCAGTAAGAGGATAGATAAGAATAATATAGCATGGGGTGAGCATAATCATGACATAGGAAAAAGATCATGAACATGAGAGGAGCATAAATAAAAGACTTGAAATGTGGAAATGCATAAAAATGAAACATCATGTCTTAGTGGTTAACTACCACACATATTTGTGAACCAAGCTAGAATCTTTTTCACACATCATTCCACATTTACTCACGAGATTAATCACTTTACCCAATGCATTGGAGCGCTATATAATTCCGGGCGCACCCATCACATCATAACATTATAATTTATCATGCTTGGCACAATGAACATATAACATAAATCAACATAATTAACCCATGAAAAGGAATGGGTTTCATCTCATAATAACACATTCATAATCTTGGGGTTCCTAAAAGAAGGAGGGAATAACATACATGTTACAAGAACCGTTCACTTTGAGTGAGAAGTAAAAGGGGCGTTCTTAAAAGAATTATTTTGGAAAAAAATTTGTTGGACATAAAAAAACCAGTGAAAAACATGTATATCCCAGAAAAGTAAAGGAAATTATGAAAAAATGATATTTGATTAGTAACCATATCAAAAATGGAGTGAAAGAGGGTGAACCCGAAGGATGAAAGTTGGGTTCGCGAATTTCCCCTTACCTTGTACTCAAATGCCTCCTTCTATTTAATGTCCTATATAATGACATTATATTAATTAATTAGAAATTACAGAACCTTTTATAAATTAATAGGGTTCATTATGTTTTCATTATTTCATATTATGTTCATTTTGATGACTTATAGAGTTTAAAAACATTGTTCGGGGATGTTCGTTTTTATGGTTTTTCTTGGGTGGTTCAATTGTATTATTAAATTGATGTTTGGGTAGATCATGGGTAAACATCCAGAAATGATATCACATGTTATTAGTGATATTACAGGATCTTGAATGATTTTATACTGAATTATATTAGATCCATGTGGGTGAATCATTAGATAAGAATTAAATGATGATTATTTGGGTTAATTTGAGCGGTTTTTAGATCACAACGAACTTGTTTTAAATTTTCACTTAGTAATATGGACATAGGTTGTTTCCAGAACTTAAAATAGAACATAATACATATAAAATTTTCTGGTTCAACCATAAAAATGGTTTCATGACCAGATTTGAAGGTAGAAATGGAAGAAGAGAACATGTTGTTTTTGAAGGTGATAAATTTAACACCTCATGAACAACGTTCTCTTTAATAAAATAAAAGGAAGAGGGAAAGGGGGTGGGGTGATATAATATCCCATTAGAATAATAAAATTATATTATATGTATAATACGGGAGTTACAAAACAATTTGGATGAATATAGGTGGGGAGAGATCAAGAAAGGAACTTGAACTTGAAAGGAAATTAAAGGAGAAGAGGGAGAGAAATTACCTTTAGAATCCTCCTCTTGAGAACCTCCTTAAGGGCCTAAGCATGGTCTTTTTATGAGACCAGAAGCTCTTGGACGTGGGGGAGGGGATAGGGAAGGTGTTTGGGCAGAGTTTAGAGAAGGCTTGGAGCTTGAGAGGTGTGTGTAAAAGAGGGAGTGAAGGGTGGATTTTAAAGTGGAGGGGAGAGGGGTTTCCTTAATATAAAATTGATTAGTTTATTATTTCCCCATAAGACAAGGAATAGTAAGTATTGAACGACCAAGAATAGTAATTTTATAATTTAATCCCAAACCAAGTGGGCTTACATCAGCAGAACATCATCGATGACTCAATTAATACATTATTTAGCTTTTATTGTGAATTATCGGATTCTACTATTCATAAAAAATTCAAGTATCTCAGAAAAATCCCAAAACTTTACCCCAACCATTTTTCGACTTGTAGAATCCAAAAATGAAGTCCATTTTTCAAAAATAATTTTCTATGTATTATTAATTTAATATTTAATTAAAATCATAATTTACTTAAAAAAATAGTTTTTAAGATTAAAACTGATTTTGTAGTTCTTTCAAAAATTATGTAGGGTCTTATAAAATTATCTAAAAACTATTAGAAATTGATTCAATACTTTATGAATACATTTCAGGGAAATAATTATTCTTGTAAATTAATTAATTAATTATAATTAATTATTTATGACTTATAAAATACCAAAAATGTTTACTAAGGTCAAATTATCACTTTCTAAGATGTCTAAATTTTATTTTATTATTCATAGGTAATGTTACTCTTATTTACTATTCATAAGGGTCATATTAGTATTCATAAGGGTAGGTTACTATTCATAAGGGTAGGTTACTATTCACAAAAAAATAATTTTGTTTCATTAGACTCTGAAAACCATCTTGAACACAACCATGTATGTCAGATTTTCAAAATTCCAAACATAGGGTGACAAAATTATGTTTAAAGGTCACTTATCACTTAGTAGTTCATTATTTTGTGTTTTTATGACATAAATATAAGAAGGGAATTTTCCATTGAAAAACTTTGGGTCATTACATTCTTCCCCCTTTAAAAAATTTCGCCCTCTAAATTTCACTTTACATAAAAAGGTGAGGGTACTTCTCCTTCATTGTCTCTTCTGGTTCCCAAGTTTCTTCCTCAAACTTATGGTTCTTCCACGACACTTTGGTAAGATGGGTTGTCTTTTTGTGTATAACCTTATCACTTCGGTCCAGAATCTTTACTGGATGCTCTTCATAGGAGAGATCATCTTTCAGCTGCACCACTTTTGAGTTTAGTACATGTGTGGGGTCTGGTATGTACTTTTTCAGTAGTGATACATGAAACACATCATGAACTTGAGCCATATTCGGTGGAAGTGCTAGATGATAGGCCACAACTTTTATGCGGTCAAGGATCTCAAAGGGGCCAATATACCTTGGAATTAGTTTCCCTTTGTTCCCAAATCGCATGACTCTCTTCCATGGAGATATTCAAAGGAAGACTTTATCTCCAACGTCAAACTCCAAGTCCCTTCTACAGTTGTCAGCATAGCTCTTTTTCCGACTTTGAGAAGCTTTGATGTGTTTCTGGATGACTTGAACCTTCTCGATCATCTCTTGAACAAGATCGGGCCCAAGTAGCTTTCTTTCTCCAACTTCATCCCAACAGGTTGGAGTTCTACATCACTTTCCATATAGAGCTTCATACAGAGCCATCTGAATGCTCGAGTGGAATCTATTTTTGTATAAGAACTCAACCAACGGGAGATGCTGATCCCAACCACCTTTGAATTCAAGAGAGCATGATCTTATCATATCTTCAATCATCTGAATAGTCCTTTCAGATTGGCCATCAGTTTGGGGGTGATAAGTCGTGCTAAAATTTAATTCTGTACTCAAAGCATGTTGAAGGCTCCTCTAGAACTTAGATGTGAACCTTGGATCACGGTCAGAGACAATTGAGAGTGGAACACCGTGCAGTCTCACTACTTCCTTCACATATATCCTTGCAAGTTGTTCAAGCGAGAGGTCTTCCCGAATAGTGATAAAATGGTCAATCTTGGTGAGTTGATCAACCCCAACCCATATCGCATTATTTCCCTTTGAAATCTTCAGGAGACCCATGACAAAGTCCAAAGTAACATTTTCCCATTTCCACATGGGTATAGGCAATGGCTGCATCATACCCTTGGACTTTTGTCGCTCATCTTTAACTTGCTGAAATACCAAGAACCTTGATATATATTATGCAATCTCCTTCTTCATGTTATCCCACCAGAAGTGTTCTCGGAGATCACGATACATCATGGTACTCCCAGTATGGATAGAGAAAGTTGAGCTATGTGCATTATCCAATAACTCCTTCTTTATCCCGGGCGATGAAGGCACACAAAGCCACGTTCAAAACTGAATCACACCATCATCGTCGATATGGAACTCTTGTAGTTTCCCTTCCTTTACTGCATTCACCCTTTTTTGTATCTCCACATCATCCCTTTTTACTTTCTTAATCTTCTCTTGGATGGATGGTTGTGAAATCATTTGGGCAAGGTAGGATGTATCCCCTGACCTTATGATTTCCAAATCCATTCTTTGCATATCCAAGAAGATAGGGTCTTTCTCAATCTGCAACATGGATAGAGTAGTATGTTCTTTTCTGCTTAGAGCATCAGATACCTTGTTCGCCTTTCCAGGATGATAGTGAATAGGGCAATCGTAATCCTTGATTAGCTCTAACCATATCCTTTGACGCATGTTGAGCTACTTTTGTGTGAATATATACTTTAGGCTCTTGTGGTCAGTGTATATGTCACACTTCTCACCATAAAGGTAGTGCCGCCAGATTTTCAAGGAAAAAATCACGGCTTCCAGCTCTAGATCATGCGTCGGGTAGTTCTGCTCATGGATATTCAACTGTCATGAGGCGTAGACTATCACATTATCATTTTGCATGAGTACACAACCCAAGCCTTTCTTTGAAGCATCACTGTATATCACAAAACTTTCTCCACTTTTTGGTAGTGTGAGTAAAGGTGTAGTGATCAGCCTTATCTTTAGCTCCTTGAAGCTTCCCTCACATTCTTCCATCCAGAGATACTTTACCCCTATCCTAGTTAACTTAGTTAGCGGGCTTGACAATCGTGAGAAGTTTCTCACAAAACATCGCTAGTACCCAACTAATCCAAGAAAAATACGGATTTCTGTGACACTAGAGGTCCTGGGCCATTTCTCAATCACCTTTGTCTTTGAAGGGTCCACACAAATTCCCTCACTTGTGATCACATGTCCCAAGAACGTGACTTGATTCATCCAAAAGTCACACTTGATGAACTTGGCGTACAACTTCTCCTTTCTCAATGTCACCAACACAAGTCTTAGATGCTCTTCATGTTACTCCATTCTCTTAGAGTAGATGAGAATATAATAAATAAAAACTACCACAAATTTGTTGAGGTAAAGTCTAAAGACTCTATTCATCAAATCCATGAAGATTTCAGGGGCATTAGTAAGTCCAAAGGGCATCACCAAAAACTCATAGTTCCCATACCTTGTACGGAAGGCAGTCTTCTGAATATCTTCCTTCTTTACCTTTACCTGATGATATCCAGAACGAAGATCCACCTTTGAGAAGTATTGAGATCCTCTTAACTGATTTAACAAGTCATCAATCCTTGGGAGAGGATACTTGTTCTTTATGGTGATCTTGTTGAGTTCCCGATAATCGATACACAACCGCATTCTTCCATCCTTATTCTTCACAAAGAGCACTGGCACACCCCAAGGTGATACACTAGGGCGTATGAACTCTTTGTCTAGATACTCTTTCAGCTACTTATTTAACTCCTCCAGTTCGATAGGAGCCATCCTATAGGGGCATTTCGAGATAGGAGTAGCTCCAGGTATGAGTTCAATTGAGAACTCTACCTCACGATCCGGGGGAATTCCGGGTAATTCTTCGAGTAATACATCACCGTATTCCCTCACGATGGGAATTTCCTCAAGGTTGGAACTTTTCTTCGACTCAACCATTTGGGCAACGTATGCTTCTTCATAGGGAATCAACACCCACACCATTGAAGGATTTTTCAAAGGAGATTCATCATCTTCCTTGAATTTGTAGAGGATCATGGGATGGTTCGGTATATGAAAAGATATTTCCTTTTCCTGACAGTTGATATGTGCTCTATATGACGAGAGCCAATCTATTCCCATTATAGCGTCGAATTCCACCAAGGGAAGTATTACGAGATTTTCCGGAAGAATCTTCCCACATACGTCAATAGGAGAAGAGTCAAACACTTGGGTTTCAATGATTTCACCACTTGGTGTTTTTACAGATATCTCTACTTTAAGGTTTCGGGGCTTCAATTCAATAGTTCTAGCAAACTTACAAGATATAAAGGAATGCGTAGAACTAGAATCAAATAAGACTTTTTCCATTCTTGAGTGAATAGGAAGTGTACCTTGTACGACTTCATTATCATGATCCACCTCCGCAATAGTGATGGAATAAGCCTTCCCTTGTTCCTTTGGCTTTGGTGGCTGCTGACACTGATTACCCTCGAGAGATAGAGGTTTAGTGCACTGGTTTTCATAGTTCCCTTTCTCCCTAAAGTTGTAGAATTGAAACATGAGTGGTTCTCTCCTTTCATCAGCTACATTATCCTTCATTTTCATGTCTTCTCGACACTCTTAAGAATGGTTTCCTTCTTTCCCACACTTGAATCATTTCTCCATCACTTTGAGGTAGTTCCCATGGTCCAACTTCCCACATTTTTGTCATGTGGGTCATTGTGTTTTCTTCCCACCTTTATCACTAGATCCACCAGCTTGAAACTCCTTCTTTCTTTTCTTATCACCATAGCCATGGGACCATTATCCAAACTCTATCTCCACTTTGAGATCACACTGAACAACTTCTTCATAACTCCCAAAGTCTCGAATTACAAGAGCCTTTCGAAGATGGGGTTTTAATCCACTATAGAATCTGTCAATTTTGCTATCATTATTGATAACAAAACCCGAAGAGTACCTTGCGAGCCTTGTGAAATTTGATTCATAGGTTGTGACAAATTATCCTTCTTTTTTATTGAGATCTATTAATTCTCTCTCCATCTTCGTGTGAAGAGTTCGTGGGAAGTACTTATTAAGAAACATTATCTTAAAGTCTTCCTATTCAATCTCTTCAATTTCCTCCCTTGGCTTGGTGTTCTTAATAAAATCCCACCATTAATCGGCTTCTCCATCTAGATGATAAACGGCTAGAGTCACCTTCTCCATCTTAGAACAGTGAAGAACAGAAAATATCTTCTCCATGGAGTTGACCCACTGTTCTGCAACTAGTGGATCAGAAGATCCACAAAACATCGGTGGTCGTTGCCGAATAAAACATTCGATTTCCAGTTTCTCCCTCTTTGGTGAAGGAGGAAGTTCCCCATTATTATGGTTATTATTCATAACCTGAGATAATTGGGTAAGAATTTCCATGAAGTTTTGAACTCCACCTCCCAAATCATTGGGTATGTCGTTCGACCAATCGTTGCATTGGCCCTCGCATGAGTTGTTGGAATGATTTCTCCTGGTTCCCACCATTTTCTAAAATATAAAAGGTTAGAACAAAACATAAGTAAACAAGTCATGAATAACTTATTAATTTAAACAATTATACCAAAAATATAACATATGGGATCCCTAGGTAAATATTCTTGTGTTCATATTTTTACTTAGTCTCATGTTGTAGGTTTTCTCTAGGGTTCACTAATCCTAATTCCCAAATTAACTAAACCTTGCCTCTGATACCAACTATAGCGACCCGACCTTTTCTTTCATTACTATTAAATCATTTCAAAGATAAACAACATAATAGTATTACACATAGAGGATCCAGAGGTTTAGTGTCTTGGGAAAACTAGGACCATACATAACAAATACAACATCAGCCATAAACATTTATTTAATTTCTTCTTCACAAGATTCTTAGTGGCACTTGTCCTATCCTTAGTACATGTAGCCACATGAGGATATACATAAAAAGGGGTGAGCTAGAAGACCAGTAAGAGGATAGATAAGAACAATATAGCATGGGGTGAGCATAATCATGACATAGGAAAAAGATCATGAACATGAGAGGAGCATAAATAAAAGACTTAAAATGTGGCAATGCATAAAAATAAAACATCATGTATTAGTGGTTAACTACCAGAAATATTTGTGAACCAAGATAGAATCTTGTTCACACATCATTTCACATTTACTCATGAGATTCATCACTTTAACCAATTCATTGGAGTGCTATATAATTCCGGGCGCACCCGTCACATTTAAACATTCATATTGCACTATATAATTCCGGGCACACCCATCACATCATAACAATATCATTTATCATGATTGACACAATGAAAATATAACATAAATCAACATAATTAACCCATAAAAAGGAATGGGTTTAATCTCATAATAAAACATTCATAAGCTTGGGGTTCCCAATAGAATGAGAGAATAACGTACTTGTTACAAGAACCGTTCACTTTGAGTGAGAAGTAAAAGGGGCATTCTTAAAAGAAGATTTCTTTTGGAAAACACTTTGTTGGACATAAAAATACCAGTGAAAAACATGTATATCCCATAAAAGTAAAGTAAAGGATGAAAAAATAATCTTTGATTAGTAACCATATAAAAAATGGAGTGAAAGAGGGAGAACCCGAAGGATGAAAGTTGGGTTCGCGAATTTCCCCTTACCTTGTACTCGAATGCCTCCTTCTCTTTAATGTCCTGTATAATGACATTATATTCATTAATTAAAAATTAAAGAACCTTTTATAAATTAATAGGGTTCATTCTGGTTTCATTATTTCATATTATGTTCTTTTTGATGACTTATAGAGTTTAAAAACATTGTTCGGGGATGTTCGTTTTTATTGTTTTTCTTGGGTGGTTCACTTGTATTCTTAAATTGATGTTTGGGTAGATCATGGGTAAACATACAGAAATTATATGACATGTTATTAGTGATATTACAGGATCTTTAATGATTTTATACTGAATTATATTATATCCATGTGGGTGAATCATTAGATAAGAATTAAATGATGATTATTTGGGTTAATTTGAGCGGTTTTTGGATCACAACGAACTTGTTTTAACTTTTCACTTAGTAATATGACCATAGGTTATTTAAAGAACGTAAAATAGAACATAATACATATAAAATATTCTGGTTCAACCATAAAAATGGTTTCATCACCAGATTTGAAGGTATAAATGGAAGAAGAGAACATGTTGTTTTTGAAGGTGATAAATTTAACACCTCATGAACAACATTCTCTTTAATAAAATAAAAGGAAGAGGGAAAGAGGGTGGGCTGATATAATATCCCATTAGAATCATAAAATTACAGTATATTTATAATAATGGATTTACAAAACAATTTGGATGAATATAGGTGGGGAGAGATCAAGAAAGGAACTTGAACTTGAAAGAAAATTAAAGGAGAAGAGGGAGAGAAATTACCTTTAGAATCCTCCTCTTGAGAACCTCCTTAAGGGCCTAAGCTTAGTCTTTTTATGAGACCAGAAGCTCTTTAACATGGGGTAGGGGCTAGGGAAGGTGTTTGATCAGAGTTTAGAGAAGGATTGGAGCTTGAGAGGTGTGTGGAAGAGGGAGTGAAGGGTGGCTTTTATAGTGGAGGGGAGAGGGGTTTTTTTAATATAAAATTGATTAGTTTATTATTTCCCCACAAGACAAGGAATAGTAAGTCTTGAATGACCAAGAATAGTAATTTTATAATTTAATCCCGAACCAAGTGGGATTACATCAGCAAAACATCATCGATGACTCAATAAATACATCATTTAGCTTTTATTGTGAATCATCGGATTCTACTATTCATCAAAAATTCAAGTATCTCAGAAAAATCCCAAAAATTTACCCCAACCATTTTTCGATGTGTAGAATAGAAAAATGAAGTCCATTTTTCAAAAATAATTTTCTAAATATTATTAATTTAATATTTAATTAAAATCATAATTTACTTAAAAAAACAGTTTTTAAGATTAAAACTGATTTTGTAGTTCTTTCAAAAATTATGTAGGGTCTTAAAAAATTATATAAAAACTATTAGAAATTGATTCAATACTTTATGAATACATTTAAGGGAAATAAATATTCTTTTAAATTAATTAATTAATTGTAATTCATTATTTATGACTTATAAAATACCAAAAACGTTTACTAAGGTCAAATTATCACTTTCTAAGATGTCTAAATTTTATTTTATTATTCATAGGTAATGTTACTCTTATTTACTATTCATAAGGGTCATATTAATATTCATAAGGGTATGTTACTATTCATAAGGGTAGTTTAATATTCACCAAAAATTATTTTTGTTTCATTAGACTCTAAAAACCATCTTGAACACAACCATGTATGTCGGATTTTCAAAATTCCAAACATAGGGTGAAAAAATTATGTTTAAAGGTCACTTATCACTTATTAGTTCATTATTTTGTGTTTTTATGACATAAATATAATAAGGGAATTTTCCATTGAAAAAATTTTGGTCGTTACATTAGACCACCTAGATCTCTCCCTATTTGAGAGACTCTCTTAAAAGAAGAATGTTAAGAATTAGAAACTGATATTTCTAGGGATGAAAATTTCATAATCCCTTCTAAGCCTTCTGAATAAAATTATGTGAAGGGTGATGAAGATGAATACTAATAAGAGGGATAAGATAAAGAAGAAAATTGATATGATAAAGATGAGGGAAATGGAACTAGATAAGGAGATAACAGTGATGGTGGTTCTGACCAGGATGGTTTTAGTGGACACATTGATGATGAGGATGTTGAGATGCCTTAGACACTTATCTATTCTCCATATCTATCACATTTCCATATATATGAGGAGAGACCACTAATTATTAGTGATGATGATAGAAAAACTATAGATTCAAATGATGAATCTTATGAGGGGGAGGAATCCCCATGTCTAGATAGTCACCTATTTGATATCACTGTTGATGGAGACCATAGTGTGCCTTCAGTAGATGTATAGAAGTTTGCTGAGTGGATAGTTTTGATTCAGTTAGTTAATGAATATATGGAGGTTGAGCCTACTATTGATGATAAAACAACTATTCTGTAGAGATATGATAATTAGTTGGGTGTCATAACATTCATTGATGATTTTACAGTTACTGACTGTACTACTGTTCAATTTCATAGTAAGTATTCTCTAAGTTTTATGGACCCAATGATTGAGGAATGGGATAAGTTTACAAGGTATATTAGACTAGGATAGTAATACAATGATTCATATGAGGATAGCAGTCCAATAAAGGATGGTGGACCTAAAATTCTAGAAATTATGGATCCTAAGGGATCATTGGTTTCTTAGATAGATGTTATTGAGAGAGTTGATGTTTCCTTACCTGCACCTTCCATTCCTTTAGAACCATTTGATATTGTCATAGGGACGGACATAGAATTCTTTATATAGAGGTTAGACTTTAATTTTGGTTTGTTTTTGAAATATTAACCTCCCTTGGTTACCTTGATTAGTGAGGAGGATGTAATACAGTTGTTAGGGCTTGTGATTTAGAACATCCCACCCAAAATTATGCTTCACATTCTTGAAGTGGAGGTAGAAAATAGAAGGTTAACAAATGAGATGGAACCTTTGATATCTACAATGGATGAGATGTCTTATTCTTTTCTAGATTCCATAGATGAATTACTAGATAAGATAGATAAACCTTTTTCTATATCCTCTTCATAAAGTGCCCCACCTCCTCCTCTTGATGATTACATGATAAGATCTACTTTGAAAGAAGACCTTTGTGGTGATTCGGGTTATTTACCTGACCTACCTCAGGAAAGTTTGATCGAAATCAAACATAACAGTGACCATGTGCATATGATGGTTAGGTAATATATGAAGGATATTAAATATGATATAGATACAATTAAAAAATCTATAAATTATTACCTATATTATATTTATACTGATCATGAGTTGAATGCCCATTTCATGTTCCTAGATGATAACCTTAGAATGCCTCTAGTCATTAAGTATTTCAAAGAGCAAGATAATTATTTAAAATTGATGACTCCAATGATCAATATTTTTAGGGAATAAAAGGACTTGTTTAGTGCTATGGAAAGGTGTGGAAATATTATTATAGAAATCATAGGTCTCATGAAACCCTTTCTTTATGTTTCTAGAACCATAGTGGTGGATCAATATTCCATTCTAGTTACTTCTCATTTGACCCCTCCTACTTCTACTCCAAATGTTTTTAGACTAGGTGTCACCAGAGATACAAATTCACCATTTCCTTATCATTTACAATCATTCAATATAACTCCATGAGAATAATTTCTGCATCTCAAGCTAATTATCATCAGAGATACCACTTCTCTACTTTTTATCCATAGAAATATTGAGGGTGAGTCTCCATCCATATATATATTTGGAGAAGTATGGAAAAAACCTACCATAAAGGGTGATCCATGGAAATTTGGAAAAGTATGGAAGAAACTAAACATCAGAGATGAACTATGTAAATTTGGAAAAGTATTGAAAAGATCTACCGCTAGATGATGACTCACCATAAAAACATAGTCACCTAAAAATTTGAAAAATTGTTGAGAAGACTTTATATCAGAATTTTATCTACCAACAAGAATTTTAACAAAGTTCTAGGATGACTCACCTTTGAGAAAATTCAACACTGAGATGAGTCACCATTGGCATGACACCGCACCAGCCTAATTCACTGCCAGAGTTGTCTCACCATTCAAAGGAGTCACCATAACTATTTATATTAATTTATATTAAATTATTATAATGACTAAATTATCAAATTTAATGTTGATTATTGTTTTTAGGATTGTTCTTATTATTATTATAAAGATTCATTAAAGTTTGTGTTAGTCAACCAGTTCAAGGAGAATATGATCTGGATTATTCTTCTTGCATGTTGTTGCTAAATAAAGCAGTAAACTCCCTTGTGTGAAAAAAAATGAAAAATATTGAGAGATATTCACTTTCCCATGAAGTAGGATGAATATATATTGCATGAAAAAAAGAGTGTTGTAAAGTGTCCCTTACCTAGAGAATACATACCAGAAACCAACTATGTAATATTGATGCTCATCGAACATTCAATTCCTTCCCATGGTCAGATCAAAATATTTAATTAAACTCTATTTTATGGTGATTTTTAGAAACATGACTCAATATCCTATTCAAGATATATCCAAGGATTCTCATGCTTTAGAGCACATTATACCAACCAAAAATAACTTATGTAAATATTTTATTTTATCTGTATTCTTATTATCTTTATATTATGAGTAGTGCGTGATTACTCTATACTTTAAACACATACGAGCCTCCTTTTTTTAAAATGGAATATAATCAATATATTTTTAATCCCTTTACACCTATTTACCCACATGTTCTAAAATAGGTCCATGGGTGGCATGTGTTTGTTTTATTCCTACAGGTTTATGGAAGAGATCCTAGTATGGGAAATACTGCTTGTTTTCTATGGTATACTATATCTAGGTTGTGTATCAAAGATTGTTTTATATAATCTACTAGGTAGTAGTTTATTTCCACGTCGAGAGGATTAGGTATCAGCTTGAGACTGAACCTCTTGTATTTATTCTTTGGTGTGTTTTTTTATTTCTATTCATTAAACTGAATTTGTTTTAAACTACAAACAAAAAAACTATTTAGATTTTTAGTCTTAATTAGTATTTTTATATGGTTTTGATTAAGTAAATTTATTTTAAATGTTAAATTAATATTTATATATTGTTTTAACTGATACTCCATCAATATTTGAGAAATATTTTAAAATTTCAAAACATATATCGATTTTCTATTTTGATTAACTAGGATGTTTTAATTATTTTGGGGATTTTATTTAAACCTATTTTTAATATAAAATTTTATTAGTTACTCAATTAACCCCCTTTTAAAATACTCAATCCGACCAATTGGTACATTTGAACTCATTAATATTTTTTGAATACCCGAATAAATATTTCATTCAAATACTAGTGAATAAATATTTATTAAATTTTAAATAAAATAAAAGAGTATATTTTTATTGAAATGCTAGTCAAAAAATATTTATTTAACTTATGTAAATAATTTATCTTAAATAAAATTATTCCTCGATCTTGAGAATAATATTAATTTGATTAATTAAATTCAAATACAGTTTAGTCGAGATCAATAGAAACACTTATTGTGTGAGCCTCTAGGATTCTTCCTCCTAGGCATTGGGAGAACTAGCCTAAAGTAAAATAATATTGTAGTGAAATGGGTCAAGGAACCCAATAGAAAGCACTTAATTTCACAAAATAAAGAACAACTTACGAATTATAATTTTCTAATATAATCTATTTGTTATAGTATCTCATCAAACAGGTTGCACGACCGCTTCATCAACCTATATGATTGTTACATCTTTATTTTTTGATCTAAAATAAATATGTTGTTACACCATGTCCCTGAAATTTAAGAGATGAATATATTCCAATAAAAGGGTTGATATATCAACTCCCATAAATATGGAAGGGCCAAATCCTTTCTTGACTTATCCATTAATGACATGTCAATCGTGATGCACCCAATATTCCCTACTTCCCACTAACATATGGCGTTATGGTTTTTATCAATAAATAGAAGTTCATGATTCATGAGGTGAATTAATGAAAATATTAAAGTCCAAGGACCATTACCCATTCTCACATATATGATTCTTTGATGAGACCAAAACAAGTGCAATTCCTACTGGTGGGTCTGTTATCATAATATCCCATCATAGAGATTAACAAATGCAGATATCATGTGAAGAAGCCTCATCAACTTATGTGTAATCACACCTGACATTATAAATAATATGTGTCCCATAATAGTATGTTATCTAAATTAATAACTACATTATGATTATTTTCATATCACTTCAGGGTTCTCATCAGAGAAGGGAATTGTTATGACTTTACTGATGCGAAAAATATTCTACTACAATATTACATTAAGTCCATGAATTACTATAAAAAATATGTAAAAATATGTTTAATTAATATTCAATACATCAAATATACATATAATCAAAGTAAATTAAGTTTGTCAGAGGATATCAAAACTAAAAAAATCTCCCATGGATAAGAGCTATCTACCTTTGAATTTCAGTCTATTAGACCTCACGTTATAATCATGTTCTTGTTGAGTCAAATATTTAGTCAAGGGGTCTTCCACATTTTCTTCCATGAAAATACTACTCACTACAACCTTAAATATTAGGGAAAACCCCTCAAGAGATGATACTTCCAAAGTATATGAAACCACAAACTACTTTGAGCTCTTCTGCCCCACAAAACCTATATTCAATGAAAATTTGTATCTTTTTTGTAACTCTGTGTCGTCTTAATAAATTTGGAAACTAGAATATGAATTTCCAATGATATCTAATTCCTCATATCTTCTATAGAAGAGTAATATATCCTTAGTATGACTCAGTTACTTATGGATAGTCTTGATTGCCATCCAATAGATATTAGTGGGATTAACTTGATATCTGGAAACCACACTTAATGCATATGTAACATCTAGCCTAGTACAGATAAGAGTATACATCACTAACCTAAACACTGATGCATATAGAATCCTTTTCATTATATTTCTTTCTACATTTTTCTGAGGAAATACTTTCTTGTAATGATGAATGTCATGTAACACAGGTAATAGTCCCATCTTGGATTGTTTTATACCGAATCACTTAAGAATCTTGTCAATGTATATACTTTGATATAGGCCAAGAAACCTATTTGATTTATAAAAATTGATATTGATCCCAAGAATATATATTTCCAATCCCTGACCCTTCAGAGATAATAATTTATTCAACCATGCCTTAGCAAACTAAAATAATGGTATTTAATTTTCAATAAGTAATATGTCATCAAAATATACTATCAAGAAAATAATCACACTCCCACTAAACCACATATAGACACAAAATCCTCATTTATTATTTATGATACCAAATTCTCTTATGTCCTCTTCAAAATTAATGTTCCATAACCTGGATGCTTTCATTAATCCTTATGTGGATCTAGGTAACTTGCTTCCATTGTTGGAATCATTTGGAGTCACCAAACCTTCGGGTTGTGTCATATAGATATCTTCTTAAATGTTTCCATTAAGGAAAGTTGTTTTGACATCCATTTTCCAAATATCAAAATCATGGAAAGCTGCAATGGAATGTATAATTCTGAGGGATTTCAATTTTGCAACTGCTGAAAAAATTTAATCTTAGTCCATTCCTTGAATCTATTTAAACCCCTTTGCATCTAGTCACGAGTTATAGGTACTAGAATGTCCTTGGATCTCTATTTTCTTCATGAATACCCATTTCCAACCAATTGGATTTATAGATACTGGAGGTTCTACCAAAATCTAGACTTTGTTTTGGTACATGGAATCCATTACATAATTCATCAATTATTTCCACTTGGCAACATCTATAGAACTTATAACTTCATTTTAGGCTAGAGGATCATTAATATAAACTAATAATACTATTACTAGGAAACCATAATTTTATAGTTCTCTAACCTCTCTTTTACTCATATATAGTACTTGTTTCTTTGGAATAGTTTCTTCTTCCACAGTGCTTTCTGGAATCTATTCATGTACCAACTGTTGTGTTACTTGAGCCTCAAATTCATTGAAGTCTATCTTACTCACTCTATCTCTTTTTGTGATGTGATCCCTTTCAATGAATATAGTGTGTCTTTCCACTACAAACTTTTTTTCTGAGGGATCATATATGTAATATCCCTCCGTTTCTTTGGGAATTACTATAAAGGCACACTTTGTGTATTCAAGTGCATGTTTGTTACCTGAAGAGGAATTAAAAAAATTATTTCCTTCCCCAAACATGTAAATTTGATAACATGGTCTTATTTACACACCAAAATTATAATGTAATACCTTTATAAATTTAGTTGATACTTGGTTTAGTATATGTGCTACTATTTTAAGGAATATCCCTAAAAGGATAATGGAAGACTAGCATGACTTATCATTGATCTCACAATGTCCAACAAGATATGGTTCCTCCTATTAATTACATCATTCCAATGATCTATATAAGGAGTGAGTTGGGATATGATCCCAAAATCCTGTAAGTAATCAATGAATTCTAGATTAAGATATTATCCACCACAGTCTGAGTAGAGTTTATTAATATTCTAACCAAGATGATTCTCATTTTATTTCTTTTATTTATTGAATTTATCAAAAGAATCTGATGAATTTCTCATTAAGTTGAAATATCTAAATCTAATAAAATCATCTATAAAATTTATAAATTATGAGTACCCTCCCCTTGCTTTACTAGAAAATTGTCTGCACATATCAGTAAGAACTAATTCAAGACTGTATTTAGCCGTTTAACATTTCTCACTAAATGGGGCATTGGTCATTTTCCTTGTAAACATGCACACCATAAACCAAGTATTTTTTGTTTATAATAATAATAATATACATCATTATGTAATTTAGTCAATATATTATCATTTACAAGACCTAACCAGTGATTCTATAGTTGGGTGTGGTATGATTCATGTGAAGTAACTTCGTTGTTGATTGTGATTACTTAGTTCATGTAATCCAACACATAAATACAATTATTTAAATGTTTATTACTATAACTAATGTTATATTTTTAAAATAATCAAAATTTATTCCAAAATTTGAAAATAAATCCATCACTATGAAGTCTGGAAAAAAAAATAATGTTTTTGGTAACAGATGACACATAATAACAACCTTTAAAAACTAATATCATTCTGGTTGGAAATGTGAGTTGGTAGTCCCCAAAATATACAACAATAAATTTTTCTCTGTTGGATACACATAAGTTTTTTTACCATGATGATAGAAGGATTTAAAACTTTATATCCTAATATAATTGGTGAATAAGGTTAGAAAGATTTGGTAGATAATTCACAATGTTTTTCATATTAAAATTAGTAAAAAATATAGAGAATTTATGAGGGAGTGATACTAGAATCAGATTCATTCCCAGTTCTTTAGATATTTTAAAACCTATATCCTTGAAGTTAACAATGTATCCAAAATTATTAACTATGGGAGGATCAGTTGGGTCACCCTCTCCAGGCTTGATTTGAAATAGCGCCTTGGAAATCTTGAATAGTTCATTTCTAGATCTCTCCATGTAAAGACCATGGATGTGATCAAGCATGATATATGTATACATGTATTTGAGAGACTTCATGAGTTCATTATAAATTGAATAAAGAATCAAAGATTGAACATTGACCACATCATTCATATTTTTATCATAGACTAGGAACTCTCAATCATCTGTCTCCATAGCATGCAGATCAATAAATAAGGATTCTAGCCAGCTTTATTTATAGTGTTGCATTAACAGATGAAATTTTTACCATTCCTAAAAGATACTACAAGTTAGGAGGTTGTATTTATCTAATATTTATCATAGGGATAATATGGATGAAAGGATTTACATTTTTATTCTATAATTAAAATATCTTATTATTAGTAATTTTCTTGATTAAAAATTTTGTGAGATATAAAAAATTAATTGATTTTATGAAATCTCCCACTATTTTATCAAGTTACAATAGCCCCCACTATTGAACATGGAATGTCTAGTTTCTATAAAATTATAGTGGCAAGGATCCATATTCCCATTCTCATAACTTAAAAAAGGTTGGTCAAGCTACTTGAAGGTATTTAGGTAGGAAATTATTTACTAACTATTGAATTGCATCTTCTTGATTTGTTGAGTGGACTTTACTATCCTAAAATCCTTACTTAGACTTCCTCAAAAAATTCCTCCAAACTACACCATGTCTGTCAAGGGATAATCCTATGAATGTAAAATAGTTAATTAAACCCAAAACCATTATAAGAACTCCCCAAATAAAAGTAAGTGTCCCAACACGGGTTTGTCTAACACTTAATTATATTGAGTTTCATTCTCAATCAAGTAATGGAAGTTTACGTATAACATATTATTAGGTATTTTTAATTTATTAGGAATAAATTTTATGTTGTTTATACTTTAAAATTATTCTTAATATTAAGTGGATTTTACTTATTTAATTAACATTTTTGAATTAAACACCTAGAGAAAATTCATTTATTTAATTTCTATCCTTTCCCATTAATTCATTTATTTATGTTATGATGACCTTGCATCCATAAAATAAATAATTAAATATATATAAATAAATAAATATTTAAATGAATTTTCTCTGAGCATTATCTAATGGTTGATTTAATGAGCGGACATTAAATCAATCTTTGACCCAGGGGAAATAAATCATATTGATGGTCTTGGCATGAAAAGCAACATTCCACCTATCCAACTGTGTATCACTTGAGTATGAATCATAATGTTTTCATTTTTAAACCACCTTCACAAACCCTAGGATAATTCATTAATTACTCATATTTATTACTCACACACTGGTGAGGGTAAACAATGGATTTTGTAAAAGTGGATTACAATAATATACTTGAACACACAGGTTCAATATAATAATGGAGTGAGGGATGACTCTAATACCATCATTTGATTCAATATTAAATAATTTCAAACCCATAAAATAAATTAAATTAAAAAATCTAACACATACACATGTATTGGTTAAGATTATGAATGGTCATAAATGCAACGAATATGCAAAAAAGCAACTCTCTAGAATTCATTTCTGTAACACCCCAAGATTTTACGAGAAGTATTATTTTTAATTTATTTTATGTCTTGTGTTGTATGCTACACCAAGATTATCTTGCACTATATGTAACATCGTATTAGATTGCAGTATATGCAACACTATTCTTGGAACATGTTACACAAAATTTCAAGTTCACAACATTGAGTGTATATATATATATATATATTCAATTTATAAATGAAATAGGGTTGAATTCTATTATACACAAAAACAAAAGAATCTTTCACTACACGCAACCCTAACTTGGCTTTCTTTACATGCAATCGCGACCTTCCATGATAGCGTGTGTTGTACACAATACCGAGTTTCACTAAACAACAATATGTTATTAAAATATTATATAAACTAGCAGCTATGAATAGTAATACCCACTTTTTAAAATTTTATATATTTAATCTTTCAAAATGGACTTCAATTTTGGATTTGGAATATTGAAATTAGCCTAGGCTGAATTTTTTGTATTTTTCTGAAAACTTTTAATTTTTGATGAATAGTGAAAACACTCAGTTACTATTTAAAAACCGACTTTTTATTTAAATAGTTATTTATTTTATTTAAATTTATTTTAGGTCAAAATAGATACATAATATATATATATAAGTTTAATTTAATTCATTGGAGTCTGTTTATAATAATTCTAGAGATATAAAAATTATATTGAAATTTTTACCATCTTTTACCTACCTCCTAGGAGCTTTTTAGAAATTTACATAAAACTTAATTTTACCACTTATGTGAATTGAATTTCAAAAATATTAGAAACACGGTTAATATCAATGAGTAAAATGTGGTTCAATAAGATAAAAATAATTTTTGGTGAATAGTAACTTTTTACTTTTATTTACCGCGGTTAAAAGTAAATAGGGTAATTAAGGATAAAAATGAAATTATTATTACCATAACACATGCCCTAATTCTATTGGATAAGTGTAATTCGACAAAAAAAACCTTAGGAATAAAATATTACCATTTAGGTCCAGTTAGATTAGATTAGGACATTTATTATTATTTTATTTAAAGAAGAGTTAAAATAGTTAAAATCAAGGTTTAACAACTAAAAATTTTTTAATATAGAGTTGTAAATAAGATAAATTCGACTATAAATATTAATTAGAAATCTAAGAATATTTCCTACCTAATGGTATTTTATTTATAATTTTTTGACATTAAATATTTTAATTTATTTATGACACAATGATGATTCAATAATTAGATTATTAATGAAATATTAACATAATTGATGTTATAAATACCCAAATAAATGTAATTTTAGACTTTCTATGAATTAACCTAATTTTATAAGTTAATATGACATTTTAGTATTGATTAAGTAAATTTTTTCAAACTAATAATTCTGTTATGATTTTCACAAAAATCAATTACCAAATAGTGTCAAAATTGACATAAAATAGTTTTTAAAACAAAAAATTATATTATTAGTTTTATTATATTCCTAGAAATCTAAGGTTCAGAGAAATGCATTAGATAAGGTTATATATATTACTAATGAACCATTTGGGGTTCGTTTGGCTTGTTATAGTATGTTTATTAACCATATAGTGTAAGAAAACAAGAAGATGCTGTAAAAGTTAAATTATTTAACTTAGAGTTAAATATAAATGATAAGATTAAAATAGTAACCTAAACTTGTATAAAACCTTTTGGTTGAGAGGATTTTGACCCATACCCACCTTATCTTTGAAATAAATCAATTTTAAGCTATTGAAAACTGAATATGACTTTATTATAAAATAATATTTTATGTTTTTCATAAGGTGCCCCTCTCCTCCCTTATAAAAGGGCACCTCCTCCCTCTTCTCTTTACCCAATTTTGAGCTTTAAATATCGGCCAAACCTGGACCATTTACCTTCTAAAATTACCTATAAACATTATAGAGGTTCTGGTCTCCTCAAAAGACCAAATATAGTGCCTTAAGATGAATCTTAAAAGAGGTGTGTCGAAGAAGAGGTGATCTCTTCTACCAATTCTTTCAAGTTTTCAATCGTCTTCAACTTATTCTTCTTTAGTTGTTTCATTATCAAGTAATAACATCAGTATCACTAATATACTGATATGTTATTATAAATATTAAACAAACCCATTTCACCTTCTATCCATCCTACAGAAAATGAAATCACCGCGCGTGCGTACGTACAGAATACCGTCGCCACGCCATGGTGTTATCTGTTTTTCCACCACCACCTTACTTGGATGAGTATAATGGTGTTAATAATAGATATATATATATTTATTATGACATCATACTGATTCTGTGATATTATATCATCCACTCCAATTCAATTCATTAATTATGGGAACGATATCATCGCTCGTGCGTACGTACGGATTACCGTCTCCATGACGCGATGAGATTCGTTCTCCATGTTAACCATTCAAGAATGATTATAAAGTATATATAATGAATAATAATGAAATATATGTCATGATACAGCTAATGGATATATATATATATATATATGTCATCTACTTACTTCCATTCAAGTCAATAAGTAAAGGAAAATAGCGTTCATGCGTACGTACGGCCTACCGTCTCCATGAACGGTGTATTTCATTTCATTTATATATCTATTATATATATATATTTGTACTGAATATATATATGATATATAAATCATGATTTACATTCTGGAAGTAAGTAAATCAAGATATAAGTAATAATAATATCAAGAACAACAAGTCCAAACACGTACGATAAATAAAACGATTTTACCCAAAACGCTACTTTAACAAGGAATTTACAAAAGAATGGGTAATATAAAGTCATAAGTGAACCATATATGATATCATAAAAATGAATATAATTCTTTAATAAGTAAATTACAATATTTAAATCATTATACAGTATGTTAGAATACGTATGAAGCATATCAGACCTAAGGTAAGGGATAAATTTGCAATCTCATTTTTATCCGAGATTCCTTATATGTAAGTATTTACTAGGGTTATATTTTTCATCCATGACTATAGAATGTTTTTCATAAAGTGTTTAATATTCTTCCATGTAGGTTTAATGTAATTTTTACCCCACCTTGACTTTTACTTTGTGTTATGTAAGGAATATTTCTTTTGTTTACTATACGAGGAATTTTTTGACTTTTCCGAAAAAAGTACATGGAGAATGTTTTTTTAACTTATACGGCCTAAATGGATTTTTATGGTTTCATAATGCCTAATTTTAATTAAGCTTATTCTACATTTTTTCATTATTATTTTCAACAAAATCATTTTCTTTTATAATTTCATGGCTTTTTGTGAAAAGAAAATGATTTTAAAGAAGAAAGGATATTTTCCTCAAGAATTTATTTCAAGTGTTTTGTCAAAACCATTTTCCATATAAGATGACATTATTTAGTATGATTATGTTTCAAGTATAATGTCTCTATTATTTAAATGGTTCTATTCATCTTATGATTAAATGATATTCATTTGTTTTATATGGATTATTTTATGATGGGATGATGTTTATGAAAACTATTTTATTCATTGGGTTATTATGAATGATGTATGTTTATTTTGTGGCACATGTAAGAATTATTACATTATGAGATGGGTGGAACCTATATCTCCCTCGAATTAATTGGGTAAATATTTATATCTCATGAGATATACATGGATGGAATGGTAAGTTAATCCAGTTCAGTGATACAGGACTAGAACGAGGAGTGAACTCGATTCAGAAAGGGACTTTGTCCATTAAGATGGTCTTGACAGTAATGCCTTGGATACTATGGAAATAATATCATGTTCTTAATGGTTTTCCACAATTAAATGTTTTATTACCATTCTATTTTATCATGATTTATGTTCCTTTATGACCTATGCCTTATGTACTACCAAGATTTATTTCACAACTAGAGATTTTGATGTGTAAAATTTATGTTCATGTTTTGAAGTTCAAATGTGTATGGTTTGTTTTATTTTCTCCATGATTACCCTTACTGAGCATTTAAGCTCACCCTTTATATTTTTTCTTTTCCCCAGGATATAAAGAAAGGTTTTAGGTAAGAAAAAAAGAGAAGATCTTTATGGGAGATATTGAAGATCGTTCACCAAGATTAGAATATTATATTCTGAGTTTCCAAAGATACTATAATATTACGGTCCTTTGGTGTCTATTTTTGTTATGTATTAGGTATTAATCAGAATTAATTTAATGTCCATTTATGTCAATATTGGGTCTCTACAGTTGGTATCAGAGGAAAGGTTTAGTTAGCCTTTGGAAACTAGGATGTGAAAACTTTAGTGAAATCCCTAGAGATATTTATAAGGTATGTCTAGGGACGTCCCTAAGGATAATTATATGTATAAGTTATAGTCATAGAATTATGGTAATGATCTTATAATTAAACCTAATATGTTATATATTTAAAGTAATCCCCCTTTATTATGCTATTTTCCTAGCATGATTTTTGCCTCTCACACTGTTCTTTTTGGGTTTTAGATGATGGCCGGAACCCGAAGGAACTATGTTGATCAATGTAATAGAAAATGAAATGATTTTACTCATGAAAAAACCAATGTTATGGGAGATGGAGTGAAAAATCTTATTTCTATACTTACACAAGCTTTGAATCATTCTGGACTTCCAAATAAGGGGAGAAAAGAACAATATTCTATTGAGTCCTTAATGAGGCAACGCCCACCTTATTTCAGTGGGTCGTCTGACCCACCTGTTGTTGAACAATGAATTAGTACCATTGAAAAGATACTTTCGATACTTCGCTGTTCAGAACATGAAAAAGTCATTTTGGCTGTTTACCGGTTAGAAGGTGAAGTAGACTAGTGGTGGACTCTAATTAAGAATACAACTCCCCAAGATGAAATTGAATCCATGGAATGGGATGAGTTCAAGAACTTATTTTTCAATAAGTACTTCCCTTGTATTCTTTGAACAAATATGGAAAAAGGAGTTCCTTGAGATTAAGCAAAAGGATTATGAATCTGTTGGTATATACGAAGCGAATTTTACAAGGCTTGAAAGGTATGCATCTGGCTTTATCATCCAACTAGAAAGTAAAGTTGATCGATTCTTCAGTGGATTAAAACCAAGTCTTTGAAGGGCATTAGCTATAAGAGAATTTAGTACCTATGAAGAAATTGTGCATTGTGCTATCAAGGTAGAACTGGAAGTTGGTTTTACATATCCATCTCATGGTTTTGACAAGAAATGAAAGATGTAATTCAAGGAAAAATTTTAGAACACTGGTGAAAAAAAGGTAAATGTTTCTTTATGCTCAAAGTGTGGAAAGAAGCATGGTTGATATTGTCTAAAAGGTACTAGAAAATGTTTCAAGTGTGGAAAAGAAGGTCACAGAGCAGCTGAGTGCCGAAGTAATGGGAAAAAGGTTTCTAATGATGAGAATAGAGAAAAGACTACAGAGAATGCTCCACCAACACTTCAATGCTGCAGGTGTAAGGAAATGGGGTATTATGCTAACCAATGCCCTAATCCAAGGTTTAATGATGATCGACCTCAACAACATCTTAAGGTAAAGGGAAAAGGGAAGTCACATGTGATCACTATTAGCGATGTTGAGTATGACAACGATGTAGTGGAATGATTATGTGTTTATGTAACGGGATTCTGAAACAATGTTTTGGAATCTCATTTATAGTATTGTGGAATATTGGATTATCTATGTATTAGTTTATTGTGGTTTTCAATAATTATATGGTACCAGTAACCATGAAAAGTGATTCAAATATTTTGGAAATCAGATGATATGTGCATAATGAAGGGATAAAGATAAAATGAAATATTTAATAGTATTCATCAGATCATGACTAATATAAGGACAAAGTGATATCATGGTTTGAGTATATAGAAATTTTGGAATTTCGGTATGAGGAAAGAGTTAAATTTTAACAGCACTCATGCTTTCACTAAGGTTCTATGGTAATACATGATTAAGGTATTCACATGTTTGGAATGTGACCAACAATATATATCTTATGATATATGGGGGATAAATGATGGTATTAACGTTCTTGTTATGTGACCTTTCAAATAATAATTTTCTTTATACTATGATATTGGATATATGTGTTTTGGATAAGCCTAAAGATTGGAATGGATTATGTTGGACATCAGATAGTATTTTTTAAGGATAGAACCTTTTTTCGATATTATTTATGGAATGTTATAATAGTGTAGTCTTAGAAAAAGTGTTGGGCAAAAATCCCTCAAGGTATCATTGAAGCTTTTTTGAGGTGATTGTGTTTGTTGACAAAGTGGACATCTGAGTTGTGATTGTTGACAAAGAGGATTTCATGGTGGAATGTCGAGTTCAAGAGCTGAGGTCAATGATCCATGTTTGATTCAAGAACGTCGATAAAAGGAATGTATGATCTGGAGGCGGTACAAAAGAACAGATACAAGGTGGCGCCGTTTTCCAGTGTTTGCCAAATTTTTGGGCCTGAAATTCGGCAAATGAAGAAAAGTGTTTTTGGCAAAGGGACTTGCGCGCCGCGAACATGGTGTACAGGAAACTTGCGCGCCACATGTTTTTCAAGATCAGAAGATCAAAATATGGCTAAGGAAATAGGATCGCGCAAGTTTGGGAGTTGGTCGCGCAAGTGTCTAAAGGAGAGGAGACTTGCGCGCCGAAACTGGGTCGCGCAGGTGACTTGCGCGCCGTCGCGCAGGGTGGTCAGATTGCCTATAAATACCGGACCACCCCTCTTCATTTCTCACCGGAGTTCAAGACGAGAGCTCCCGTCGCGCAGGTGTGGTGGTCGCGCAAGTGGTGTGTGTGGTCGCGCAGGTGGGACTTGCGCGCCAGTGGTTGAAGTTGTGCGCCGGTGTTAGAAGTTGCGCGCCGGTTTGCAGTTGCGTTCCAATAGTGGTTTGGGCGTAAAGGGAAGAGAGTCGCGCAAGTTTGGAGTTGAGAAAGCTTGTGTCGCGCAAGTGTCAGAGGAGGACTTGCGCGCCCGTTGTGACTTGCGCGCCGATACTTGCGCGCCGAGGTTGACTTGCGCGCCAAGTAAGGTTTTGTTCCCGCAGTGATTTTCAGACTGTGTGGAAGCTGGAAGTTTTCCCGATACCTTCGGTGCAAAGAGATATTCATCAACGGGTGAAAGTTAAACTTCAACAGAGCATCTACATACAAGAGAAGATGCATTCATTCGTGCAAATGAAGAGACCTACAGGTCTATAAACTGTGAGTGGATTCCCTTCTGGAGCAGTGAGCTTAGGAAGAGGAAGAAGGTGATCCTCTCCACCGGCAGTGAGCCAGAGAGAGAGAAACAGGGAGTGACCCTTGGTAAAGCAGTGAGCTGACCCTAAACATTGTAAAGGCAGTGAGCCTGGGCATAGAAGTGATCTAGCCCGAACATTGTAAACCACAGCTAGTGAAGTTAGTGGATCTTGGTACGAACCGGCAACTTGTCGGCGTATGCTCCTTGGATGTAGCCCTTAGTGGTGAACCAAGTTAAAATCGCTGTGTCTGCCTGGTCGCTTCTCTGCATTGCACTCAAAGCATTATCATCAGATAAACTTGAAAAGAACTGAGCATAGTATACACACAAGAGCAAACAAAGTGACCCTTGTAACAAAGAGGTCAAGATCCAGTGGGGCAGGAAGTATTTTGAAAAAGAATATCCATACCCTGATTCACCCCCCCTCTCAGGGTACATAGGCCCCTATTGGCCCTAACAATTGGTATCAGAGGGACTGGTTGCTTTTATCAGATTTGTTTGCTTCAACTTGGTGTAGTCGATCTGTGTTGTTGAAGATATTGTTTGCGCTTATCTCGGTATACCATGGGAAAAAGAAAATCTTCAAAGAAGAATCAGAAGTCAGGTGGTATCCCTCAGTGTGGAAGTGTTTTTGGAAAAAGTGTGATTCAAATAAAAGAATCAAACAGCTTACTGAAGGAATCATGCAGTGAACAGAAAAATGATTTGGATAAATCATACCACAAAAATACTTACTCAGTCAATGATGCTGATGGAATGAGTGAAGAACCAGACTTTCCAAGTGAAGTTGGAACCACTGACGGTGAAGAAGAAGAAATTGAAGGAAGAATTGATATGCGAGCTGAGTTGGAGGCTGCTCTTGAAGAGATAGATGTTTGGAGGGCCAAAACCAAGAAAGCTAACAAAATTGTTCGCGATGCCAAACTCTACATGCAGCAGCAAGAAGAAGAGAAGTCTGAGCTGATGGAAGAAATTGAGAAACATAATTTATCAACATCAGATAACTCAGAGTCTGTTAGTAAGTATAAGCTGAAGGTTGAAGAACAGAAACGAGAGATCGATGGACTGAACAAAAAGGTGGAAGATGTCCATGGGACTGAAGAATTGGATCAGAAATCCACTGAGGAAATTAAATCTAAAGGCATACAGATCCATGCTCTGGAAACTGAGGTCAACAGGCTAAGAGTATTAAATCAAAGGCTTATTGATATAGTTACTGACCTAACAGAGAAGAATGATTCTCAAAGTGAGGAACTACAGAAGCTGGCCAAAGGAAAAGGAAAACAAAAGGCTGGTAAGTGTGAAGAGAATCAAGAGTCCGATGAAGTTCGAAATCTGAAAGCCAAAAATGATGATCTAGCAACACAACTGTCTGAGTTAGTTCAGAAGAATCAAAAACTACAACAAGAAAATGCATGTTGCTCCGATTCTCTTGCTCAAGAAAAATTGAATGTAAAAGAGCAAAATGTCATGGTTAATAAGCTGAAGCATGAACTGGAAGATGAGATGAGTTGTGGAAAGAATCTCAGAAAAGAACTTGATGCTCAACTTGTATCAAGAGATTTGAATATTAAAAGGTTGGAAGAAGAGCTACAGTCAGTCAAGAAGGAAATGGAGAATTCTAAATCCAGAGATAAGCCCAAGTTGAATGATGCACTGCACTTATTATTTGATCATCCTTCGGCAGGTGATGATGAAATGAAGTCCAAATATGCTGCATCAGAGGAGAAGCATGAAAGGATTGTATCTTCCCAAAGGTCAACCTTTTTGGGAAAATCTGGAATTGGATATGATAATCTCACTCCTATGGATGATAAGAAAAATGCAGTAAAAACTTTCAAAGGTAACAAAAATCCTATAGGTGCTGGAGATAGGCCTATGAGGATAGTTTCAAGGAGTGATGATCTGTGTTATTTCTGCGGAGTTCATGGCCACACATCAAGCTTCTGTACAGAGGCTCTGGAGTACATTTCAGGCTGTGAAGAGAGAAACATTAATAAATCTGAGAACAGGAATAAGCATCAGGAGAATTTAGAAAGAAGAGCTTCTCAAAGGAAAGCATAAGTTAGATGCTATTACTGCGGAAGAATGGGACACACAATGAGTATGTGTCAGGAAGCTCAGGAGCCCAATATCAAAAGAAGAAATCAAGGGGCATCAACATCTCAGCAGAGAGATGATGAAATGAGGTATGCCTTTGAGGGAAAATGTTTTATATGTTCTCACTATGGGCACATGGCGAGACATTGCAGTAAGAAGAAAGCAGGAAAGGGAAAGGAACAAGAAAAGAGATCTCCACCACAAGAAGTGTACAAGAAAGAAGCCTGTACTGGGAGACAAAGTGGTAAGGAGAAGAATAGGCTTAAAGCCTCGGGGAAATCACATGGAGCTGAACGAACGTTGTATCAGTCACCTCCTCTATCGTGCTCACAACAACTCTCAAGGAGAGAATGTGAACAAACCTGGAAGATTAAGGGGAGATCTACTCCAGTTGTGATAAAGAAGAATGAACGTTCAATGGAGGACCCACCACCAATGCAAAATAGGGTGGCGACTCATAATTCTGATAAAAGGCAGATAAGCAAAGAATGCATTGCAAAATTCGCCCCGCAACGAGAAGTGGAAGAAAAAGGCAGATCCCTACAATGGACAAAAAAGATGGGGAAGATGAAAAGAAAGGAGATTCCTGCACCGAGAAACAATCAAGGGAAATGGAATTTCAGTAGAACATCAAAGACCAAAATGTGTACCAGTTGGTCTAAACCCCAGATTGTGAGAAAGGACAAGACTACAGAATCTTCATATCAGAAAAAGGCTCAGAATGTGAGAAAAGAATGCCTAGTCATATGGCCAGAACAGTTGAAGTTGGTCAGGCAGTTGGAGGAAGCAAGAAAGGAGTGTGATGCCCTCCAAGAAAGAATCAAAGGGTTGACCCATCAGGATCAACCACAATCCTCATCTTGAGGAGTCCGGAATAATCCCCTATCCCTATGTATATAAATGCTATTAACTGATGATCCGTGTGTTCCAGGTTTTAGGGAGATACAATCCAAGGGGAAGTGGCATCTAAGGATGCGAAGTGGATATGTGATATGCTCTACAGTTTCAATTGATTCAAATCAGGTACCAGAGTTGAAGAAGAAAGGGAGCAATAGAGCACAACATAATGTGATTGTGTTGTTAACTTTGTCTCTTGTTTCCTACACCGAGTTTCAACTCAGTAGGCTTAAAGATTTTTGTTAATGGCTCAAATCTGAGTGGAAGATGAGAACAAATGATGTAGGAGGAAAAGACGTGTTATGGGTCTAAACTGTTGGGACTAACAACATGAAGAGTTGCATAACACAGGGGGAGAATTCTATATCCTAATCAGATGCATGATCTCAATATGATATGAAGGATGAATGTTTATGCTCATGAAGAATGATTGGTGTAAAAGCAGCAACACACGGGTTTTCATGATTATTTATTTTGATCTAACATTATGGTATCAGCTGACTGTTTTCAGGATACCAAGAAGCTGCGAGAAGTAGTTGAAAGGAATGATTCCACTGAACAATGAAACAGTGAGAAATATTCTAATAAATGTGATGAGGAGGAAAGCAACAAAGGGGGAGCATAAGTGACTAATGATGATTTAGAAAAGAAAAATCCTCATCTGCATAATAGTCAAAGAGATGAGCTGAAATTGACATGCAGAATATCATTGGTGATTTGGTAGCTCTAGGTCAGACAAGGAGAATGGAATCACTGCAGAAAACACCGTTTAGATCCCAGGTTGAAGTGAAATGCTTTTCTGATGTAGCCGGAAATGAAAACTGGGTTCAGGCTATGAATGAAGAGCTTGATCAAGAACCAGATGTGGGAGATTGTTTCGAGACCAGCAGACAAGAATGTCATTGGAACCAAATGGGTCTATCACAACAAAATGAATGAAGATGGAACTGTTATTCGAAACAAAGCACGACTAGTGTGAAAGGGGTACTCCCAGATCGAAGGAATAGATGTTGATGAGACATTTGCACCAGTTGCAAGGCTGGAGACAATCAGATTATTCTTGGCCATAGCTGTGCAAAGAAAGTTTAAAGTGTTCCAGATGGATGTCAAATCCGCGTTCTTGAATGGGATTCTGGAAGAAGAGGTGTACATTGAGCAGCCAGATGGTTTTCTCATTCATGAGGATGAGAAAAAGGTTTGCAGGCTGAAGAAGGAATTCTAAGGGCTGAAACAAGCACCAAGGGCATGGTACTCAAGGATTGATCAATACTTGAAGAAGCTTGGTTTCCAGCGTGGAGGATTTGATTACAACCTCTATTTCAGCAATGAATGTGACACAAGGAAGTAATGGCACTTTTATTTCTCAATCCAAATATGCCAAGGAGGTTCTAAGAAGGTTTGGAATGGATAATTCCAAGGAGATGAAGACTCCGGTTACTACCCGGATGAGATTATCAAAAGATGAAGATGGCAAGGCAGTTAATATCACAGAATACAGGCAAATCATTGGAAGTCTGTTGTACTTAACCGTAACAAGGCCTGATATTGTTTTCGCCACATGCCAAGCAGCGAGATATCAGAGTAATCCCAAGGAAAGTCACATGCTTGTAGTGAAAAGAATACTTCGGTATATCAAGGGCACGGTGGACTTCGGTTTGACATACAACGACAAATCTCAGACAGAGTTATTGGGATATACTGATGCAGACTGGGCCGGTTCAGCAGATGATAGAAAATCAACGTCAGGTGGTGCATTCTATCTTGGTGGATTGTGTATTTCTTGGCTAAGCAAGAAACAAGATTGCATTTCATTGAGCACCACAGAAGCTGAGTATATAGCGGCCACTCAAGCATGCACACAGTTATTGTGGATGAAGCAGCAGCTTGAAGATATGGGAGTTGAAGTGAAGTCTCCGATCGGAATCCAGTGTGACAACTCAAGTGCTATAAATCTTAGCAAAAATCCTGTCCATCATTCCAGGACAAAGCACATTGAGATCAAGTATCATTTCATCAAGGAGAAGGTTGAGCAGGGCATCGTGAAGTTGGAGTATGTGCCTACAGAGCTACAGGTTGCAGACATTCTGACAAAGGCCTTACCCAAGGAAGCTTTTGAGAGGCATCGACTAGCTCTGGGAGTTCAGTCGATTCCCCGCACTTGAAATAGTGTGGACGCGGGACCACCCCCCCTCTCCCCGAGGTATGTTGTGTTTTCCCTACTGTGCTAATGTGTTCTCTACTATGTTACAGACTACAAAGGCATGACCTTTGGGTTCGTTGACAAAGGGGGAGAAAATAGTGGTTGTTCAAGGGGGAGACAGTGCGGAGATTTGATAAATCATAAATGATATGGGGAGACGCTGACAGGTGGAGCAGCCAGATAGGGGGAGTTGAAGCTAGTTGAACGTGCTTAGCCAGAGCTTAGCTTGGACAACACAGGAAATATGGCTAAAGAGGTGTTGAAGCTGTGAGCAGAAAGGGGGAGCGTATTAAATCTGACGATGCTAGAAGTGATCGATCAAATAATAGATATCACGACAGCTGAGGATCGTGATACAAGCAAAAGTATGGTGTCAACAGTGGATGTCAGAGATAAAGTGATTCATTGATGAACTTTTCATTTACTCTTGTTTCTCACGCCGAGCATTGCTCATGTGGGCTTAGAGTATGTGTTGAGTAAATCCTTGATCGCTATCAGAATCGCAATGAGGCGAATGGAGACTGAAGAATCAACAACGTATCTTAGTCTTGGAAGAATTGTCAACAAACCCAAAGGGGGAGATTGTTGGGCAAAAATCCCTCAAGGTATCATTGAAGCTTTTTTGAGGTGATTGTGTTTGTTGACAAAGTGGACATCTGAGTTGTGATTGTTGACAAAGAGGATTTCATGGTGGAATGTCGAGTTCAAGAGCTGAGGTCAACGATCCATGTTTGATTCAAGAACGTCGATAAAAGGAATGTATGATCTGGAGGCGGTACAAAAGAACAGATACAAGGTGGCGCCGTTTTCCAGTGTTTGCCAAATTTTTGGGCCTGAAATTCGGCAAATGAAGAAAAGTGTTTTTGGCAAAGGGACTTGTGCGCCGCGAACATGGTGTACAGGAAACTTGCGCGCCACATGTTTTTCAAGATCAGAAGATCAAAATATGGCTAAGTAAATAGGATCGCGCAAGTTTGGGAGTTGGTCGCGCAAGTGTCTAAAGGAGAGGAGACTTGCGCGCCGAAACTGGGTCGCGCAGGTGACTTGCGCGCCGTCGCGCAAGGTGGTCAGATTGCCTATAAATACCGGACCACCCCTCCTCATTTCTCACCGGAGTTCAAGACGAGAGCTCCCGTCGCGCAGGTGTGGTGGTCGCGCAAGTGGTGTGTGTGGTCGCGCAGGTGGGACTTGCGCGCCAGTGGTTGAAGTTGTGCGCCGGTGTTAGAAGTTGCACGCCGGTTTGCAGTTGCGTTCCAATAGTGGTTTGGGCGTAAAGGGAAGAGAGTCGCGCAAGTTTGGAGTTGAGAAAGCTTGTGTCGCGCAAGTGTCAGAGGAGGACTTGCGCGCCCGTTGTGACTTGCGCGCCGATACTTGCGCGCCGAGGTTGACTTGCGCGCCAAGTAAGGTTTTGTTCCCGCAGTGATTTTCAGACTGTGTGGAAGCTGGAAGTTTGCCCGATACCTTCGGTGCAAAGAGATATTCATCAACGGGTGAAAGTTAAACTTCAACAGAGCATCTACATACAAGAGAAGATGCATTCATTCGTGCAAATGAAGAGACCTACAGGTCTATAAACTGTGAGTGGATTCCCTTCTGGAGCAGTGAGCTTAGGAAGAGGAAGAAGGTGATCCTCTCCACCGGCAGTGAGCCAGAGAGAGAGAAACAGGGAGTGACCCTTGGGAAAGCAGTGAGCTGACCCTAAACATTGTAAAGGCAGTGAGCCTGGGCATAGAAGTGATCTATCCCGAACATTGTAAACCACAGCTAGTGAAGTTAGTGGATCTTGGTACGAACCGGCAACTTGTCGGCGTATGCTCCTTGGATGTAGCCCTTAGTGGTGAACCAAGTTAAAATCGTTGTGTCTGCCTGGTCGCTTCTCTGCATTGCACTCAAAGCATTATCATCAGATAAACTTGAAAAGAACTGAGCATAGTATACACACAAGAGTAAACAAAGTGACCCTTGTAACAAAGAGGTCAAGATCCAGTGGGGCAGGAAGTATTTTGAAAAAGAATATCCATACCCTGATTCACCCCCCCCTCTCAGGGTACATAGGCCCCTATTGGCCCTAACAAAAAGGGACAACCTGCAGGACGGGCGACAACCCGTTGCGTCGGACAAGGTTGCAGGAATCGAACCCACAACCGAAGTACGATAGGCCTTTATCACCTACTTCTGGCCTATAGGAAGTCCCTGGTTTGTATAAACTAGTTTTATTTTATTAAGCGGTATGATAGATGAAGTATAAGTCCATTTTTGGAACCATATATGATTAATCTCACCATAGATGGACTTATGTATATAACTTTTGGTAACCTTATATTTGAGACAGATGGAATGACCTATCATTCTATCGCATGATCTGATAACACTTCATGAATGACAAATTCAACATTCATTTATTTTATAGATGAAGTGGAAATTGTTCATGGAACGACCAATGATGAGATTGTACCAAAATCAAGAAAGTGTTTCTTTTAATTCCAATTTTTTTCAACTTTAGGGAAATGATCTTAAAAAAAAAATGTTGTCCTATTGCCCTCATATCTGATGAATTAGATGGTACCTTAGATCATCACAAATTTATGGCTTTGTGATTGTTGGCTTTATCATAGCCATGTCCTCTACCACTCTTCATCAGAAGATGATGGTTATATTTCTCTTCCATATCCATATTTTCACCTATGTTCTCCTATGTGGAAACCCAATGATGAGTTAATTTGGGTAACCATTACGTTTCATACATTAGTTTTTAAAATTAAGTTATAGTATTCCTTTTTACGATGTGGGTTTCTATGAAAGAAACTTTCAAGTAGTAAATGATTTATAACCCCGACGAATTTCGAGGGAAAAATTCATTTTAAGGGGGGTAGAATGTAACACCACGAGATTTTATGAGAAGTATTCTTTTTAATTTATTTTATATCTTGTGTTTTATGCTACATCAAGATTATCTTGCGCTATACACAACATCGTATTAGCTTGCAGTATACACAACACTATTCTTGGATCATTTTACACAAAATTTCAAGTTCGCAACATTGAGTGTATATATATATATACAATGTATAAATGAAATATGGTTGGATTATATTATACACAACAACAAAAGAATCTTGCACTACACGCAACCCTGACTTGGATTTCTTTACACGCAATCACAACCTTCCACGATAGCGAGTGTTGTATGCAATACCGAGTTTCACTAAACAATGATATGTTATTAAAATATTATATAAACTAGCCGTTATGAATAGTAATAACCACTTTTAAATTTTTTATAAATTTAATCTTTCAAAATGAACATCATTTTTTGGATTTAGAATATCGAAATTAGCCTAGGGTGAATTTTTGGTATTTTTCTGAACACTTTCAATTTTTGATGAATAGTGAAAACACTAGGTTACTATTTAAAAACCGAATTTTATTTAAATAATTATTTATTTTATTTAAATTTACTTTATGTCAAAATAGATACATAATATATATATAAGTTAAATGTAATTCTTTGGAGTCAGTTTATAATAATTCTAGAGATATAAAAATTATATTGAAATTTTTACCGTCTTTTACCTACCTCCTAAGAGTTTTTTGCAAATTTACATAAAACTTAATTTTACCACTTCTGTGAATTGAATTTCAAAAATATGAGAAACACGGTTAATATCAAGGAGTAAAATGTGGTTCAATATGATAAAAATAATTTTTGGTGAATAGTAACTTTTTACTTTTATTTACCACGGTTAAAAGTAAATAGGCTAATTAAGGGTAAAAATGATATTATTATTACAGTAAAACATGACCTAACTGTATTGGATAAGTTTAATTCGACCAAAAACAATCTTAGAAATAAAATATTACCATTTAGGTCCACTTAGATTAGGTTAGGATATTTATTATTATTTTATCTAAAGAAGAGTTAAAATAGTTATAATTAAAGTTTAATAACTAAAACATTTTTAATATAGGGTTGTACATACGATAAATTAAACTATAAATATTCATTATAAATAGAAAAATATTTCATACCTAATAGTATTTTATTTATAATTTTTAGACATTAAATAGTTTAATTTATTTATGACACAATGATGATGTAGTAATTACCTTATTAATGAAATATTAACATAATTGATGTTATAAATACCCAAATAAATGTAATTTTAGACTTTTTATGAATTAAACTAATTTTATAGTTAATATGACATGTTAGTATTGATTTAATTAACTTTTTTATAACTAATCATGCTATTATGATTTTAACAAAAATCAATTACCAAATAGTGTCGAAATTGACATAAAATAGTTTTTAAAACAAATATTATATTATTAGTTATTATTCTATTCCTAAAAATATAAGGTTAGGCCAAATGACTTAGATAAGGTTATATTTATTAATAATTAACAAATTGGGGTTCTTTTGGATTGTTATAGTAAGTTTATTAACCATATAGTGTGAGAAAACAAGAAGACACGGTAAAAGTTAAATTATTTAACTTAGAGTTAAATCTAAATGATAAGGTTAAAATAGTAACCTAAAACTGTCTAAAACCTATTTTTTGAGAGGTTTTAGACTCATCCCGACCTTAGCTTAGAAATAAATCAATTTCAAGCTATTAAAAACCGAATATGACTTTATTATAAAATAATCATTTAGGTTTTTCCTAAGGTGCCCCTCTCCTCCCTTATAAAAGGGAACCTCCTCCCTCTTCTCTTTACACAATTTTGATCTTTAAAGCTCAGAAAAACCCTATTAATTTTCCTTATCAACTTCCCTAGAAACATTATAGAGGTTATGGTCTCCTAAAAAGACCAACTCTAGTGCATTAAGAGGAATCTTAAAAGAGGTGCGTCGAAGAAGAGGTGATCTCTTCTACCGATTCTTTCAAGTTTTATTTCTTCTTTGACTTATTATTCTTTAGTTGTTTCATTATAAATTAATAAAATAAGTATCACTAATATACTTATATGTTATTATAAATATGAAACAACCCTATTTCACCTTCTATCCATCCTACGGAAAACGAAATCACCGCGCGTGCGTACGTACGGAATACCGTCTCCATGCCGTGGTGTAATCTGTTTTTCCACCGCCACCTTACTTGGATGGGTATAATGGTGTGAAGAATAGATATATAAAGTTATTATAACATCATAATTATTCTATGATATTATATCATCCACTCCAATTAAATTCAATAATTATGGGAACGATATCATCGCTCGTGCGTACTTACGGATTGCCGTCTCTACGACGTGATGAGATTCATTCTCCATGTTAACCATTCAAGAATGATTATAAAGTATATATAATAAATAATAATGAAATATATGACCTGATAAAGCTACTGTATTTATGTATATATATATTTCATCTACTTAATTCCATTCAAGTCAATAAGGAAAGGAAAACAATGTTCATGCGTACGTACGGCCTACCGTCTCCATGAACGGTGTATTTCATTTAATTTATCTATCTATTATATATATATATATGTACTGAATATATATATTATATATAAATAATTATTTACATTCTTGAAGTAATCAAATAAATATATAAGTAATAATAATATCAAGAACAACCAGTCCAAACACATACGATAAATAAAACGACTTTACCCAAAACGCTACTTTAACATGGAATTTACAAAAGAAAGGGCAATATAAAGTCATAAGTGAACCATATATGATATCATAATAAATAATATGATTCTATAATAAGTCAATTAAATTATTTAAATCATTATACTGGAGTTTCGGATATGTACGAAGCATATCATACCTAAGGTAAGGGATAATTTTGCAATCTCATTTTTATCCGAGATTGCTTATACGTAAGTATTTAATGGGGTTATATTTTTCATCGATGCCCATAAAATATTTTTCATAAAGTGTTTAATATTCTTCCATATATGTTTAATGTCATGTTTAACCTACTTTGACTTTTACTTTGTGTTATGTAAGGAATCTTTCTTTTGTTTACCATATGAGGAACTTTTTGACTTTTCTGACAAAAGTACGAGGAGAATGTTTTTTTAAATTATATGACCTGAATGGATTTTTATAGTTTCATAACACCTAAATTTCATGAAGCTTATTCTACATTTTTTCATTATTATTTTCAAAAAAATCATTTTCTTTTAAAATTTCATGTATTTTTTAAAAATAAAAAGATTTGAAAGAAGAAAGGATATTTTCCTCAAGAATTTATTTCAAGTGTTTTGTCAAAACCATTTTCCATCTAATATGACATTATTTAGTATGATTATGTTTCAAGTATAATTTCTATATTATTTACATGGTTTTATTCTTCTTATGATGAAATGATATCCATTTGTTTTATATAGATTATGTTGTGATGGGATGATGTTTATGAAACTCGTTTTATTCGTTGGGTTATTATAAATGATGTATGTTTATTTTGTGGAACAAGTAAGAATTATTCCATTATGAGATGGGTGGGAAATATATATACCTCCAATTAATTGGTTAAAGATTTATATCTCATGAGATAGACATGGTTGGAACGGTAAGTTAATTCGGTTCAGTGAAACAGGACTGGAACGAGGAGTGAACTAGATTCAGAAAGGGACTTTGTCCACTAAGATGGTCTTGGCAGCAATTCCTTGGCTACTATGGAAATCATATCATGTGCTTAATGGTTTTTCACAATTAAATATTTTATTACTATGATATTTTATCATGATTGATGTTCCTTTATGACCTATGCCTTACGTACTGCCAAGATTTATTTCACAACTCATGATTTTGATGTGTAAAATTTATGTTCTTGTTTTGATGTTCAAATGTATATGGTTTGTTTTATTTTATCCATGATTACCCTTACTGAGAATTTTATACCACCCTTTATATGTTTTCTTTTCCCAAGGATATAAATAAAGGTTTTATGTATGAAAAAAAGAGAAGATCTTTATGGGAGATGTTGAAGATCTTTCACCAAGATTAGAAGATTATATTCCGAGTTTCCAAAGACACTAAACTATTACGATCCTTTGGTGTCTATTTTTGTTATGTATTAGGTATTCTGCAAAAGTAATGTAATGTCCATATATGTCAAGATTGGGTCTCTACAATTTCATTATTGGTTCTTTATTACTAAGATAAACACACTTTAATTAATCAACTAATTGATTAATTAATCTTATTTCATATTAATTATCATCCAAACATAATTGTTGATACCCATAATTTATGTAATTCATGAAAAATAAACAATATATCCAATAATGACATATTTATTACAATAAATTAATTGATAATTAAAAAATATTTAAAATAATTATTAAATTGTCAAACAAAAAATTGTGTTCCAATAAATAAAATAAGGTTTTAATGCTAAAATTTTCCTATTTAATGTAATTTTTAATTTTGTCCATTAATGGTAGACTATAGAGTGTGTACATCCAGCTACACACTGTATATCTCGGTTGTCATGTATCCGGGTTACATGTTTGGGAATGTAGGGTAAACCTCATCTAGAATACACGATGTGTACATACCACTATACCCTATGTGTTATACTTTACATGTGTCTGGGATATATGACTTGGTTTTCTACATGTGTCTTGATGGACGAAATTGCGTGTATATGCCATCTACATTTTGTGTATCTCTTAAAGTCGCATGTCCTTTTTTCTCACTGAGTCACTCAATGTGTTCTTTGGACGTGGGAATTGATGAACTATATGTTGTGTACACTACATCCAAAATGTGTATATAATAAATGATCTAGGTTTTATATATCATTTGGTTTTGATAATGTATAATGACCACACAGATTGTGTGATTTATAGCGGTAATCAGTGTAGACTACATGACATGTATATTGATACCCGCCATGTAATCCGAAAGCTATGTTCCAAATTTTCCAGTCAACACAAAGTATACTCTATATTTAATTACTATGTGGCAGGCCATGTATCCCTCAACACATCCAAATTCTGTACACTAGGGTACACGGTGGGTACTTCTGAGTACACACCATGTAACCTTCCATTACTTTTAAAACATTGGTAGTTTTCCAATGGAATCTATGGTCATTCATCGTCTCTTCTTAAAACTTTAAGAAAAATAAAACACTTTAATGAATGTAATTAATATGTGAAATCATATTAATTCAAATAGGATTAAATAAAAAATAATTTATAATAAATTACAACCATGGTTTCTTATAGATCTATAATCAAATAAATAATTATAAATTTAAATGTCACCTCCCTTTGATACAAATTGTTGTTTCTGGGAACAATGGAAGTGTAAGATGGTGGATGATATATTAAAATTTATTTTAATAATCATTGCTTGAAACCATGAGTAAGAATATTTCTTGTCAATTTTATAATTAATTTATTTAATATATGAAGAAATAAATATTTGGGATTAGGAATTATTGAATGTTTATCTTCTGAGAAGTCTCTTTCAGATTGTCTTCATTGCATTGTGAGGATCCAAGGATATAATCCCTCTAGCGGTGATCCAAACATGCTCCAATGATCTCTGAGAAATGCCGCTCAATCTTCAAGAACTAGCACGTAAAATCAAATGTCTGGAATTATTCCTTCTTGATATATCATTCTTCAATCTTGAAGAAATCTATCCTGCATTTCTCATTCTTTAGAGGGAGATAGGTGGAATTCATAGAGAATTTTTTGTGTGCCAAAATTCTTGTTTATCAATTTTTGGAAGCAATACACAATAGACATAACTGTTTATTTATATAGTTAGGGTTTAGGTTAAAATAGTATTTATTTTATTTATGACCATTAAATTAAATTAAAAATATTTAATAAACTCCTTTCCACATAATAATAATAATATTTTTTTGTGTTCCAACTTGCGCAAATGAATATAAAAAATTTACCAGCTTATAAATAATTATTTTATCACTAGACCCAGTATTGATCTGTTCGGACACCTCTGTATTTATTGAATACTTAAATAAATATTTTATTCAATAATAAATATTTCATTCACATACAAGAGAGTACATATTTATTAAATATTCAATAAAATAAAATAAATAAAATGTTATTCACATGTCAGCGAATAAATATTTATTTAATTTATGTGATCAATATAATTTGATTAAAACCATTAATCAATCTTGAGAATAATATTTATTACATTAATGAAATTAAAGTAGAATAAAATAAAGATCAATAGAAACATTTAGTGTGTGAAGCTATATAATTATTTTTTTTGGCATAAGGTGGACTTTCCTAGAGTTTATGATTATTGTATAGAAACGAATCAACACATCCTAGAGAATGAACATAATGTCACAATAATGACAACCACATATGAATGTTCAAGGTGTAATATAATCCCTTTGTCACAAAATCTCATCAAACCGGTTGCACAATGGTATCATCAACCTATATGATTGATACGTCTTTATTTGACTATATGAAATAAAAACATTGTTACACCATGACCATGTAATTTAGGCTATGATTATATTTAAATAAAAGGGCGTGATATCAACTCCCATAAATATAGAAGGGACAAATAAATTCTTGACTTATATATTAATGACATGTCAATCATGATGCACCCAATTCACACTACTTCACATTAACATATGGCATGATTGTTTATGTCAGTAAATCTAAGCATGGGAGTCATGAAATGTATCAATGATATTATTAATGTTTAAAGACCTTGACACATGATCAAATATATAAATATCTGATGAAACCAAAACCAACAGAATTCTTACGGGCTAGTTTGTTCTCATAACCTACCATCTTGGAGATAACCAAGTGTGAACTTCATGAGAAGAAGACTCATCTTATTATGATTACTCACACCTGACGGTGTAAATACTATGTAACTCATCATAGAAATTTATCGAATTACAGAACTATATTAAGAATGTTTTCATAACACTTCAATGTTCTCTTCATTGCATGAAATTTCTATGAGATTATAAATGCGACAAATACACTAGAACAATCTGAAATTAAATACATGTAGCATAATAAAAAATATGTAATAAAATGTTTAATTAAAATTCAATACATAAAATATATATGTAATCAAATTAAAATCAGTTGGTTCTAGGAAACCAACTTCAACAGGACCCCTTTATCAATTCTAACGAAAGACTGCTAAAGGGAACCCTATATCAGTGATTTTTTAGCATTGATAAAGGGGTTTCCCTGTAGAGACCCAAAGCCAGACGTACATGGACATTACCTTACTTTTGCGGAATACTTAGTACATAACAAAAACACACACACAAGGATCGTAATAGTTTATTGTCTTTGGAAACTCGAAAAATAATCTTCTAATCGTGGTGAAAGATCTTCAACATCTCCCATAAAGATCTTCCTTTTTTTACCTAAAACCATTCTTTATATCCTGGGGAAAAGAAAACATAAAAGGGTGAGCTCAAATGCTCAGTAAGGGTAAACAAAAGTAATATTAATCACATCATATTCATAAGAACATAACATTTTGAAAATCTTAACCTGCAAAAGCGAGCATAACATCATAACATGGGATAAATCATGGCAGTGAAATGTAATCACAATAATCATAACGTAAAACATAAAACTTTGTGTCATACACACATAATCATAGAAAATTATTTCATGTTAGTCAAGACTCATTTCCAAGACTATCTTAGTGGACAAAGTCCCTTTCTGAACCGAGTCACCCTCGTTTCAGTCCTGTTTCACTGAACCGGTATAACCTACCATTCCAGAAATGTCTCTCTCATGAGATATAAAATATTTACCCAATGAATTGGAGGGAGATATAGGTCCCACCCATCTCATAATGATACCATTCTTATGTGTGCCACAAAATCATAAACCATACATCATAGCATAACCCATGTAATAAAAATGGGAATCTTAAACATCGTGAAATCATAAACAAATTCATATAAGATAAAGGAATTCATAAAAAAATATTTCCATCACAACATAATAAAATCCATGTAATAATAAGGATAGAAACAGAACCCTTTATTATCTTAGATGGAAAATAATTTTGATAAAACACTTGAACTCCATTCTTGAGGAAAATATCCTTTCTACTTCAAAAACACTTTTCCTTTCTTAACATGTCATACAATTTTAAACTAAAAGAAGTTGATTAAAAATAAACTTGAAAACTTGTAAAGTAAGCTTCTTGGAAATAATGTTTTAAAAATCCATTCATGCCGTATAAGTTAAAAAAACATTCTTCTCGTACTTTTGTCGGAAAAGTCAAAGAGTACATCGTACGAAAAACGACAAAAGATTCATGGCATATCTTTTACTAAAAACTCACCGAAGGGAAAAATTGGATATAAAATATTGTAGAAAGATATAAATATTACATATTGAGGAAAAATGGATGTGGATGATAAAATACACCCCAGTAAATGCCAAAGTATAAACAATCTCGAATAAAAATGAGATTGCGATATTTCCCTTACCTTAGGTCAGACTTGCTTTGTAAGTGTCCGAACCTCCTGTATAATGATTTAAATAATGTTATTGACTTATTCCAGAATCATATTCATTGTTATGATATCATATATGGTTCACTTATGACTTTATATTACCCGTTCTTTTGTAAATTCCATGTTAAAGAGCGTTTTGGGTAAAATTGTTTCATTTGTCGTTCGTGTTTTGACTTGTAATTATTCATATGATTACTTAGATCATGATTACTTAATTCCAGAATATAAAACATGATATATATATATATATTCAGAATATACATATATATAATCAATCACTAAATGGAAAGAAATACACCGTTCATGGAGACGGTAGGCCGTACGTACGCATGAACGCTGTTTTCGTTTCCTTATTGAGTTGAATGGAATTTAGTAGATGACATACATATATATACACATAAATCTAGTATCATTATTATGTAATATATTTCATGATTACTTATTATATATACTTTATAATCATTCATGAATGGTTAAAGTGGAGAATGAATCTCATCGCGTCATGGAGACGGTAGTCCGTACGTACGCACGAGCGATGATATCGTTCTCATGATCGTGGGACTGTATTGGAGTGTATGTATACTATTTCAGAATCAATATCACTTTAAAATAATAATATATAGTTATTATTTACACCATTATACCCATCCAAGTAAGGTGGTGGTGGAAAATAGATTTCACCACGGCGTGGAGACGGTATTCCGTACGTACGCACGCGCGGTGATTTCGTTTTCCGTAGGATGGATAGATGGTAAAATAGGATTGTTTCATACTTATAATAACATATCAGTATATTAGTGATACTGATTATATTACTTCATAATGAAAAAACCTAAGAAGAAGAAGTGGAAGAAGAAATAAAGGTGAAAGAATCGGTAACGGAAATTACCTCTTCTTTGAAGCGCCTCTTTGAGACCTCCTCTTAGGGCACTAAAATTGGTCTTTGAGGAAGACCAGAACCTCTAGGATGTTTCTAGGTAAGTGGAGAAGAGAATTTTTCAGGGTTTGTCCGAGCATGAAGGCTCAAAGTTGTGTGAGGAAGAGAGGGAGGAGGTGCCCTTTTATAAGGGAGGAGAGGGACACCTTTGGAATAACTAAAAATATTATTTTATTATAAAGTCAAGTTCGGTTTTAAATAGCTCCAAATTGATTTATTTAGAGTCTAAGGTAGGGATGGGTCGAAATAATCTCATCCAATAGGATTTAGACAAGTTTAGGTTATTATTTTAACCTTATCAATTAGATTTAACTCTAAGTTAAATAATTTAACTTTTACAGTGTCTTTTTGTTTTCTTACACTATATGGTTAATAAACTTACTATATCAAGCCAAAAGAACCCAAAGTTGTTTATTATTAATATATATAATCTTATCTAAGTCATTTGGATGAACCTTATATTTTTAGGAATAAAATAACAATTAATAATATAATATTTGTTTTAAAAACTATTTTATGTCAATTTTGACACTATTTGGTACATGATTTTTATGAAATTCATAACAGAATGATAAGTTCGAAAAAAGTTACTTAAATATACAATAACATGTCATATTAACCTTGAAAATTAGTGTAAGTCATAAAAAGTCTCAAATTACATTTATTTGGGCATTTATAACATCAATTATGTCAATATTTCATTAATAAGACAATTACTGCATCATCTTTGTGTCATAATAAATGATAATTATTTAATCCCTAACAATTCTAAATAAATTCCTATGATGTAGATAATTGTATTAGATTTCTGGAGACTATTCAGGTTTGAAGTTTCATGAAGTTTATCACTAGATTAAAATTATTATACTTATAAGATTTAAGAAAGTGACATGTTGTCACATTCTTTGGTTTTAATAATAATTAAATTATTTTCATGGAAAAAGTCCATAAAATGAATCTAATCCGACCCTAAGGTTATATGGGTCTACTTTTAGCCATCCAATAGGATTTTACAAGTGTTAGGGTAATTTTATAATCTTATATTTACCCTTAATTACCCGATTTACCTTTAACTATAGTAAATAAAATTTACCGTAGTTACTATTCACAATGCCCAAAAATAAAAAGTAGCTTATTAACATAATTTGGACCCACTGATTCCAAATATGGAATCCTTTTTTCTAAATTCAATACACAAAAGATGCAGAAATTAAATTAAAATTAATCCCGTTGTCGAACGAAAACAAGTTTTTCTTTAAAACATTGCAAAAGATTGAATTGATTTAACCTACGAATTCAAGGTAAAATCAATGATAATGACATACATTATATTAAAAGGTAAAAATATATTCTATTTATACTTTAAAACCATTCAATATTATAATTAAACACATAAGATATTACGATGAAAAAAGTTGTTTTTAATTAAAATATAGCGTGTTTTTACTATTCATTAAAATATGAAAGTTATCGGAAAAATATCAAAACTTTATCTAATGTAAATTTTTATATGCTGATTCAAAAGAAGAATTTTATTTTGTCAAATTGAACTTATAAACATGTCAAAAACTAGATTTAAAGTGGGTGCACCATCAAATGGCGGAAAAACTGCATTTTTTGAAAAATACTTATTTTACCCGAAAAATTTATTTTGTTCTTATACCATGTTCTAGAAAATGTGTAAGATGAATAATAATGTTATAAAATTCAAAATTTAGTTAACACTATTCATAACGGCTAGTTCATGAAAATATTATAATAATATATCGTTGTTTATTAAAACCCAGTATTGCATACAACACACGCTATCGAGGAAGGTCGCGATTGCGTGTAATGCAAGCCAAGTCAGGGTTGCGTGTTGTGAAAGAATACTTCATTGTTTCGTATAACAGAATCCAACCATATTTCATTTATACATTGAATATATATATATATATACTCAATGTTGCTTAGAATAACTATTATAAAAATTTTGTGTAACACGATCCAAGAATAGTGTTGCATATACTGCAAGCTAATACGGTGTTGCGTATAGCGCATGGTAATCTTGGTGTAGAATACAACACAAGACATTAATGAAATTAAAAGAATATTTTTCATAAACTCTTGGGGTGTTACATTCTACCCCCCTTAAAATGAATTTCGCCCTCAAAATTCGTCGGGGTTATAAATGGTTTACTATGTGAATGTTTCTTTGATAGAAACCCACATCGTAAAAAGGAATACCAAAACTTATTTTTAAAAAATAAAGTATAAAACGTAATGGTTACCCAAGTTAACTAATCACTGGGTATCCACATAGGAGAACATAGGTGAAAATATGGATATGGAATAGAAATCTAACCGTCATGTTCTGATGGAGAGTGCTAGAGGACATGGCTATGAAAAAGACAACAATCACAAAGCCATAAATTTGTGATGATCTAGGGTACCATCTGATTCATCGGATATAAGATCACTAGGACAACATTTTTGGTTTTCAATATCATTTACCTAAATTTGAAAATTTTGAATTAGAAGAAATACTTACTTGATTTTGGTACAATCTCACTGTTGTTCCTGCTTTGTACAGTTTCCACTTCATCTCTTAAAGAAATGAAGTGTTAAAAGATCATGTGATAGAATGATGGGTCATTCCATCTGTTTCAAACAAAAGGTTATAAATAGTTATCAAATATTCATAAGTCCGTATTTTGTGAGGTTGAACTTATACTTCATATATCATACCTCTTAATAAAATTAAACTAGTTTCTACTAACCAGGGACTTCCTGTAGGCCAGTGGTAGGCGATAAAGGCCAGTCGCACTTCGGTTGTGGGTTCGATTCCCACAGCCTTGTCCGACGCGATGGGCTGTCGCCCGTCCTGCAGGTTGTCCTTTTTCTAAAACTACATTACTATAACATCCCATCAATAATATCGAAAAACGTTTTATCCTAACTTATGTCCAACATAATCCATTCTAATATTTAGGCTTATCTAAAATACTTCGGTCCAAGCTCATAGTATAAAGAAAATGATTACTTGAAATGTCACAGAACAATCACGTGAATGCCATCATTTATCACCCCATATATCATAAGATATATCTTGTTGGTCAAATTACAAACATGTGAATACCTTAATCATGTATTCTCTTGAAGAATGAATACCCATTGAACCTTAGTGAAAACATGAATGCAGTTAAAAGTTAACACTTTCCACATAACAAAATCCTCAAAATTCTATATACTCAAACCATGATATCACTTAGTCCTTATATCAATCATGAGCTCATGAATACTGTCAAACATTTCATTTTTTTCCTTATCCCTTCATTATGCGCATATCATCTTATTTCCAAAAATATCTCAATCACTTTGAATACCACATTAGACCAATACATAAATATTCCAATACTCCATGATACAACATTATTTTGGAATCCCATTACATAAACACTTAATCATTCCACCACATCGTTGTCATATTCAACATCGCCAATAGTGATCGCATGTGACTTCCCTTTGTACTTTGCCTTAAGCGGTTGCTCATGTCGATCATCACTAACCCTTGGATTAGGGAATTTATTAGCATAATTCCCCATTTCCTTGCACTTGATGCATTGAAGTATTGGTGGTGCGTTCTCTGTAGTGTTTGCTTTGTTAACATCATTCCATTACTTTGACACTCAGCTGCTCGATGACCTTGTTTTCCACACTTAAAACATTTTCTAGTCCCTTTAAGACAATCTCCACCATGCTTCTTTCCACACTTTGTGCATAAGGAAACATTCATCTTCTTTTCACCATTATTCTGAGATTTCTCCTTGAACTCCATCTTTCATTTCTTGTCAAAACCATGAGATGGATATGTAACACCAACTTCCATTTCTACCTTGATAGCACAACGCACAATTTCTTCATAGCTACTGAAGTCTCTTATAGATAATGCCCTTCGAAGACTTGGTTTTAAGCCACTGAAAAATCGATCAAATTTTCTTTCAGGTTGGATGATAATGCCAGATGCATACCTTGCAAGTCTTGTAAAATTCGCTTCGTATATACCAACAGATTCATCATCCTTCTGCTTCAGCACAAGAAACTCCTTTTCCATCTTTGTTCGAAGAATACGAGGGAATTACTTACTGAAAAACAAGTTCTTGAACTCGTCCCATTCCATGGACTCAATTTCATCTCTTGGCCTCGTATTCTTGATAAGATTCCACCATTGATCAGCTTCACCTTCCAAACGATATACTGCTAAGATGACTTTATTAGGTTCAGAACATTAAAGAACTGAAAATATCTTTTCAGTGGTACTGATCCATTGTTCAGCAACAAGTGGATCGGAAGACCCACTGAAAGAAGGTGGACGTTGCCTCATGAAAGACTCAATAGAATATTGTTCCCTTCTCTACTAATTTGGAAGTCCATAATGATTCATAGCTTGTGTAAGTATAGCAATAAGATTTTGCACTCCATCTCCCATAACATTTGTTTGTTCAGGAGGGCAATCATTGCATTGATCAACACGGTTCCTTCGGGTTCCAGCCATCGTCTAAAACCCAAAAAGAATAGTGTGAGAGGCAAAAATCATTCTAGGGAAAACAACATTATAAAGGGGGAGTATCCTCAATATCTAACTTCTTAGGTTAAATTCTATGATCGTTAGCATAATTCTAGTACTATAACCTATACGTATACTTAACCTTAGGGACATCCCTAGACTTAGACATACCTTAGAAATATCTCTAGGGATCTCACTAACATTTTCGCATCCTAGTTTCCAAAGGTTGACTAAAACTTTCCTCTGATACCAACTGTAGAGACCCAAATCCTGACGTACATGGACATTACATTACTTTTGCGGAATACTTAGTACATAACAAAAACACACACACAAGGATCGTAATAGTTTAGTGTCTTTGGAAACTCGAAATATAATCTTCTAATCGTGGTGAAAGATCTTCAACATATCCCATAAAGATCTCCCTTTTTTTTTACCTAAAACCTTTCTTTATATCCTGGGGAAAAGAAAACATAAAAGGGTGAGCTCAAATGCTCAGTAAGGGTAAAAAAAAGTAATATCAATCACATCATATTCATAAGAACATAACATTTTGAAAATCTTAACCTGCAAAAGAGAGAATAACTTCATAACACGGGATAAATAATGGCAGTGAAATGTAATCACAATAATCATAACTTAAAACATAAAACTTTGTGGCATACACACATAATCATAGAGAATAATTTCTTGTTAGTCAAGACTCATTGCCAAGACTATCTTAGTGGACAAAGTCCCTTTCTGAACCGAGTCACCCTCGTTTCAGTCCTGTTTCACTGAACCGGTATAACCTACCATTCCAGACATGTCTATCTCATGAGATATAAAATCTTTACCCAATGAATTGGAGGGAGATATAGGTACCACCCATCTCAAAATGATACCATTCTTATGTGTGCCACAAAATCATAAACCATAAATCATAGCATAACCCATGTAATAAAAATGGGAATCTTAAACATCGTGAAATCATAAAACAATTCATATAAGATAAAGGAATTCATAAAAAAATATTTCCATCACAACATAATCAAATCCATGTAATAATAAGGATAGAAACAGAACCCTTTATTATCTTATATGGAAAATAATTTTGATAAAACACTTGAACTCCATTCTTGAGGAAAATATCCTTTCTACTTCAAAAACACTTTTCCTTTCTTAACATGTCATACAATTTTAAACTAAAATAAGTTTATTAAAAATAAAATTGAAAACTTGTAAAGGAATATTCTTGGAAATAATGTTTTAAAAATCCATTCATGCCGTATAAGTTAAAAAAACATTCTTCTCGTACTTTTGTCAGAAAAGTCAAAGAGTACCTCGTACGAAAAACAACAAAAGATTCCTTGCATATCTTTTACTAAAAACTCACCGAAGGGCAAAATTGGATATAAACTATTGTAGAAAGATATAAATATTACATATTGAGGAAACATGGATGTGGATGATAAAATACACCCCAGTAAATGCCAAATTATAAACAACCTCGAATAAAAATGAGATTGCGATATTTCCCTTACCTTAGGTCCGACTTGCTTTGTAAGTGTCTAAAACTACTGTATAATGATTTAAATAATTTTATTGACTTATTCCAGAATCATATTCATTGTTATGATATCATATATGGTTCACCTTTGACTTTATATTACCCGTTCTTTTGTAAATTCCATGTTAAAGAGAGTTTTGGGTAAAATTGTTTCATTTGTCGTCCGTGTTTTGACTTGTAATTATTCATATGATTACTTAGATCATGATTACTTAATTCCAGAATATAAAACATGATATATATATATATATATATATATTCATAATATACATATATATAATAAATCAGTAAATGGAAATAAATACACCGTTCATGGAGACGGTAGGCTGTACGTACGCATGAACGCTGTTTTCGTTTCCTTATTGAGTTGAACAGAATTTAGTAGATGACATACATATATATACACGTAAATCCAGTATCATTATTATGTAATATATTTCGTGATTACATATTATATATACTTTATAATCATTCATGAATGGTTAAAGTGGAGAATGAATCTCATCGCGTCGTGGAGACGGTAGTCCGTACATACGCACGAGCGATGATATCGTTCTCATGATCGTGGGAATGTATTGGAGTGAATGTATACTATTTCAGAATCAATATCACTTTAAAATAATAATATACAGTTATTATTTACACCATTATACCCATCCAAGTAAGGTGGTGGTGGAAAATAGATTTCACCATGGCGTGGAGACGGTATTCCGTACGTACGCACGCGCGGTGATTTCGTTTTCCGTAGGATGGATAGATGGTGAAATAGGATTATTTCATACTTATAATAACATATCAGTATATGAGTGATACTGATGCTATTACTCCATAATGAAACAACCTAAGAAGAAGAAGTGGAAGAAGAAATAATGGTGAAAGAATCGGTAACGGAAATTACCTCTTCTTTGAAGCGCCTCTTTGAGACCTTCCTCTTAGGGCACTAAAATTGGTCTTTGAGGAAGACCAGAACCTCTAGGATGTTTCTAGGGAAGTGGAGAAGAGAATTTGGCAGGGGTTTTTCGAGATTGAAGGCTCAAAGTTGTGTGAGGAAGAGAGGGAGGAGGTGCCCTTTTATAAGGGAGGAGAGGGGCACCTTTGGAATAACTAAAACTATTATTTTATTATAAAGTCAAGTTCTATTTTAAATAGCTCCAAATTGATTTATTTCTAGGCTAAGGTGGGGATGGGTCGAAATACTCTCATCCAATAGGATTTAGACAAGTTTAGGTTATTATTTTAACCTTATCAATTAGATTTAACTCTAAGTTAAATAATTTAACTTTTACCATGTCTTTTTGTTTTCTTACACTATATGGTTAATAAACATAATATATCAAGCCAAAAGAACCCCAAGTTGTTTATTATTAATATATATAATCTTATCTAAGTCATTTTGCCGAACCATAGATTTTTAGTAATAAAATAACAATTAATAATATAATATTTTTTTTAAAACTATTTTATGTCAATTTTGACACTATTTGGTACATGATTTTTATGAAATTCATAACAGAATGATAAGTTCGAACTTAAATCAACAATAACATGTCATATTAACCTAGAAAATTATTGTAAGCCATAAAAATTCTCAAATTACATTTATTTGGGAATTTATAACATCAACTATGTCAATATTTCATCAATAAGACAATTACTGCATCATCTTTGTGTCATAATAAATGATAATTATTTAATCCCTAAAAATTCTAGATAAATTCTTATGATGTATATAATTGTATTTGATTTATGGATACTATTAATGTTCGAAGATTCATGAAGTTTATCACTAGATTAAAATTATTATACTTATACGATTTAAGAAAGTGACATGTTGTCACATTCTTTGGTTTTAATAATAATTAAATTATTTTCATGGAAAAAAGTCCATAAAATGAATCTAATCCGACCCTTAGGTTATATGGGTCTAATTTTAGCCATCCAATAGGATTTTTCCAAGTGCTAGGATAATTTTATAATCTTATATTTACCCTTAATTACCCGATTTACCTTTAACTATAGTAAATAAAATTTACCGTAGTTACTATTCACAATGCCCAAAAATAAAAAGTAGCTTATTAACATAATTTGGACCCTCTGATTCCAAATATGGAATCCATTTTTCTAAATTAAATACACAAAAGATGCAGAAATTAAATTAAAATTAATCCCGTTGTCGAACGAAAACGAGTTTTTCTTTAAAACATTGCAAAAGATTGAATTGATTTAACCTACGAATTCAAGGTAAAATCAATGCTAATGACATAAATTATATTAAATGGTAAAAATATATTCTATTTATAATTTAAAACCATTCAATATTATAATTTTACCACATAAGATATTACAATGAAAAAAGTTGTTTTTAATTAAAATATAGCGTGTTTTTACTATTCATTAAAATATGAAAGTTATCGGTAAAATATCAAAACTTTATCTAATGTAAATTTTTATATCCTGATTCAAAAGAAGAATTTTATTTTGTCAAATTGAACTTATAAATATGTCAAAAACTAGATTTAAAGTTGGTGCGCCATCAAAAGGCGGCAAAACTGCATTTTTTGAAAAATACTTATTTTACCCGAAAAATTTATTTTGTTCTTATACCATGTTCTAGAAAATGTGTAAGATGAATAATAATGTCATAAAATTCAAAATTTAGTTAACACTATTCATAATGGCTAGTTCATGACAATATTATAATAATATATCGTTGTTTATTAAAACCCAGTATTGCGTACAACACACGCTATCGAGGAAGGTCGCGATTGCGTGTAATGCAAGCCAAGTCAGGGTTGCGTGTTGTGAAAGAATCTTTCGTTGTTTCGTATAACAGAATCCAACCATATTTCATGTATACATTGAATATCTATATATATATACTCAATGTTGCGTAGAATAACTATTATTAAAATTGTGTGTAACACGATCCAAGAATAGTGTTGCATATACTGCAAGCTAATACGGTGTTGCGTATAGCGCATGGTAATCTTGGTGTAGAATACAACACAAGACATTAATGAAATTAAAAGAATATTTTTCATAAACTCTCAGGGTGTTACATTCCCCTTTTAATGGTGCTTAGGAAAACAGAATTTTTAAAGCCCATTTTTCAAGCTGTTAAAGGATCTCATATTTGTTAGTACACCGACACAGATCAACCATATAAATAACTTGATTTACTACATGAACACCAGATCGACCATGTAAATAATTGACTCACCAAATTCCCAACTAACCACCCATAAGACTAATTGATCAACCACAAGAATGAATTAATGACTACATGTCTGTCCCATCGACCACACCACTTATTGATCGACCAGACGACTAATCTCAAGAAAACAAATAGAAAAATTGAAGTAAACAATGAATTTATTCGGAATCATTTTGTACCATCTGGAATCAACTCAAAAACATCTCGATAGCCTCAAACACCTATCTCAAACATTGCAATCATGTTGAAAACCAATGTAAACCATTAGTTAATTCATCAAAAACTCCAAATATTCTTCAATAAATATATTTTCTATCTCATACACAAGATAAAGTTTGTTTTTAAAAAAAATATAACATATAATATGAAATTTAGTTTATATTATATATGAAATAACATCCTTTTTTTAAAATATTTATTACCATATGTTAAATTTCTATAATCTCGTAATTGTGAGAAATTTTATTTTATATAATATCTATCTTTGTACATGAAATTTGTCTCATCACACGAATGAGATAAATTACTTTAAAAAAATTATAATGTTACATTAAATGTATTTTATTCATAAATGAGATAAAATTCCTATCAGAAAAGATATATTATTAAAGTTAAAATTTATATCATCACATGAATGAGATAAATTTCAGTACATTTATTATGTATTAGTGAACATATGTTTTATACTTTCTAAAAAATGATAAAAGTTTCATTTTTTATGTAAAATATGATACATAACATTTATCCCACCACTCACATGAGAAAATTTTCATTTTTAAAGATTATTTCAATGTAAATAAAATTTATCTCATATCATATATGAGATAATTTTAGTTTATAAAAGATATGTCATTTTATATGAAATTAATCTCATCACATGCATGCACTTCCAGAGATATGTGAAAGGGAAGCACCTATTTCTATCATTAACAAGTATAGAGGATTGGTAATGGATAGATTTATCAGTGCTAAGAATAACACTCATAAATGTTTTAATAAAAAATATTATTAATATATGTTATTATTTTATTTATATTCAAAAATGATGTTTATTTACATACAATAAATAAAAATGCAGGTTTATAATTAAATTATTAACATTATATATTTGTTACTGCTTATAATACTATTCTTTATCAGATCTATAATTTTAGCGCTGATAAAGACAAGTTTTATGAGTGATTTATTAATGTTGATAAATTTTTAGGTTTATCAGTACTAAAAAACACTGTTTAAAGTTTCATCCCTTATTTTAAAAGAACCCTAATGAGATTTATTCTTTCACACACCTTAAAACTTTCATGGAACCTAACTGTTGTCACACTATCACTCTCACTAAACCCCCCATACAACAACATCTCTACTCCTCCACTCTCGCTAAAACTCACTGTTTCGACACTATAACTATTTCCTAATCTTATTCCCAGCATTTTTGTTATTTCACTTAACACCACCACTATCATTGCTCTCTATGAACATCTCCACCCTTGTTGGTCTCGCAAAACCCCACTGTTGTTGCTGCTCTCACCTTGTTAGAATCTACTATCTTTTGTGACTTACTTGAATATTTTGAATGAATAAAGACCCTAAAAACTAAATTTATGCTATTCAAATCTTGTTTTTATGTATTTATCAACTGATTAACTTCATGGTTCACTTTTTTTTAGTCTTGAACCATTGTCTGTGTGGAACCCCCTTTCATTTTAGTGTTGTTTTGTTCAGAGCGGATTCACCCCCTTAGTTTCTTCTCCATCACCATGCCCATTCATGGCCGAAGGCAAGGGTAAGGGTTGACTATTTTATTGTGGTTTCTTTATGTTAATGGAATTTTATTAAATTTTTGAGCTCTATTCATCTAATATCTGAATTTATGCACCATTCTCCATTTATTTGTGATAGGTTACCCTGTGTGTTTTCCATTGAATTTGAGAACCATGATTGTTTTCATGTTTAACACAATGTTTTGTATATCAAATAGTAACATTCAATGTGTTTATGTGTTTTTGTAAAGGTAAATCAAGTTTTATGTTTTTTTCATTTCAATTCCAAGGACTTCTCAATTATGGAACTTTTTAAAAATATTTTTAAATAAACCATGCTCACCATGTGTTTGATAAATTGAATGAATTATATTTATAAATAGGTTTTAATATTTTATATGGTGTTTTGTTCATCAAATTTAATTCTCAATAGGCACAATATGTTTACTTTTTCATTCAAGAAATACATGAAATACAAATAATTAATAAAAAAAATCAATATTTATTTAAAACAAAATGCGAGGTTTAACATTTTTGGATCTCATTTGGTTTATTGGATAAGACAATTTAAGAAATATTTTAATCAATCAAGTTATTTTATAAAGGTGGACTAATTTAATAATTGATTTCAACAGTATTTTAATTGTAATGTTTTATGAAATGTCTCATAAATGATTTCAAATAATTATATAGAGAATCAGCCTCTTGCTGGGTTTCTAAACGGCCTATTTGGACATTTTAAATGGTATTTTGAACAAGTCGGTGTGTGAGACCCACTTATTTCCCCTTATTATTGTTTCCCTTTATGGGAGGTGTTTTATGTATGTGGTTATCAGGTGGTGGATAGAAATGGGATATTTGTTGTGTGATCATTAGAGGTGTGAGTGATTTATTATTTATGATTAATGATAATTTTTTGGATTATTGATTGTTTCTCACCATTATTATTACTTCAATCATGGGAACATGATTAAGTAAGTAATAAGTATTTATTTATACTACACAAGATTGTTTCACACTTCTAGTGTCCCCGATTTAGGTATAGGTCTAGTGGGGGTGCCCCTGATTCTGGGACTTATAGGTTTCAGGAACAGTAGAAGCATGTGATGGGTAGTGCCCTACTTTTCTTCTTTCCATGATCGATGATCAATATGAGATATTCAAAATGATTAAACTCATGATTTACATAATTTAATAAAACAATATATACAAGGGATAGAATTTAAGAACCAAGAGAGAAGTTTATCACATATTATTTATAATTAATTTAATTAAATAAAGAATTACCTTGATGAAATTATTTCTTCATTGATGGATCTGACAATAGATCTGTGCTGCTTTGTCATTTTTTTGTAGGAATAAAAGTATATTTCCTCTTGTGGCAATCAACACATGTTTCAAATATCTCTGAATGTCACTCTAAAAATCTCTGGGTTCTAGCATGATAGATCCTAGCACTTGTGTCTTCCACCTTTGATCTCCTCAAGAACCGCTTCCAAAGCATTCTCCTAGATTTCTTTCAAATTGAGAGTGGGAGGTTGGGGAAGATCACCCTTCATTCTTGAGAGCATTATGATAGAAGGGATTTCTCATGTTCTTGAGAGGATTCTCCAAATCCGTTGTGCACAACCAAACAAATGCATTGAATTATTGAGAAAATAATATAATTAAGATTATTTATCATTAGGGTTAAAATAAAATAATTACATAATTTCCCTTTGTAGTTTATTTAATCCCTTCAAAACCCCATGACAAATAATAATAATATTATTATTTCTCAACATTAATTTAACTTGTAAATTAATTTAAATATTATTTAATCAAATAATATTTAATATTTATTATTTCTCCATGGACTATTATGCTCAGTCTTCCATTCCTACATAATATTTATCAACCCTTGAATAATGAATATTTATTTATTAAATAAATATCAGTGAATTATTTACCGAAAAATATATAAATATTACATTCACTGAATAGAAAATAAATATTTATATGTGATCCAGCATATATGTATAATTATTAATCCACATCTGGAAATAATATTTATTCAACTTGTTAAATAATAAATAACAATATATTATTTAACTGAGATTCTATATACAATTAGTGTGTGACCCTCTAGGACTCTTTCTCAGCAGCATTAGGAGAAGTACTCTAAATTCCAAGGTTATCATCTTGAAACACGCCAAGACAACCAAAGATACAGAAGTTAATACCGTAATGAAATGATATCTCATACAAACTCTTATTGTGTAATATAATACCTTTATAATGGTATCTCGAATCAAGATGTTGGTTCCATATACCTATGTGCTTGATGTATATTTCTTTCACTTCCTAGATATTGAACTTGCTTATTATAAACCATGTGCATGGATTTATTTAGGATATATAATTTCTATCACGGGGCTTGAGATATCAACTTCTCTTAAAGAAGAGAAGGGAAAAATATTTTCTCGCATTATACATTAATGCAATATTACATGTGACATAGCCAATGTATCCTGCCTTGTTGTGAACATCCATCATCAGGGTTTTCATTAATACATCAATGTAAGTGACTCATAACACTCATTAATAATAATATTAATGTATTAGGACCAATACACATTTTTGTCGATTGGAACATCCAATGACACGTATAAATTTGTATTTTCTATTGGAAGGCCTCATTATAATAATATGATAATAGATATTACCAAGGTTGTACACCATGAGAGGGCACATCAAAGTCCTATGTGTCTCCACCCCTGATATCCTGTATCATATGTGTCCATCCAATAATATCATCTGGCTATAGAACATATATTTAAGAATAGTGCTGTAGCACATTCAGGTTCTCTTCATAGTGGGGAACTACTATGAACTTTAAGTGTGACAACTACTCTTGGGACATTATCATTATACTATATTACTCGTAATAATAATCATGATGTGATAAGAAGTTTAATAATATTAAAAAAAACTATTACAAGTTATCATAAAGTACACAAAATTTTGTTCTAGGTCCCCAACTCCAAAAGACTCTCAACTACACTAGTGCCAACTACTAATAACCTGTAGTTTACTAGATCTCACATGATACTCATACTTTTTCAGATATATGAATTTATTCAATGGTTCCTCCATGTTATCTTCCATGGGAACTATGATTACTGCAACTTCACCCCTCTAATGAATAACCCTCAAGAGGTGATACTTCCAGAGTATTTTTTCAATTGGTATTACCTTGATTCTTTTTCAAGAGATAATTCTATAGTAATATCATAATAAAATGAGATAGGGTCTTTACTACTAGGTACCACATCATGCTCCATGAAAAATTTACTGATCCAAACAAATTTATTGGCTATATCAGAAGCCAATATATACTCAGAATCTGCTATAGAATCAGTAAAAACTAGCTTCTTTAAACTCTCCCATATCACAAATACTCCATTGAGATAGAAACAATATCCATGATATTCCTTCATATCATTCCAATCTATCTAAAAACTTGCATTAGTATAACCCCTGATGACCAGCTCTTCATATCCTTTATATACTAGGAACATATCCTTAGTTATCCTTAGATAATTTAGGATAACCTTAACAATAGACCAATGTTGTTCTCATGGATATGATTTATATCCGCCTACCATGATCAATGCATAGTCAACATCAAGTATTGTACATAACATGGAATACAATATTGATCCTATCCCTGAATCGTATTGGATCTTACTCATTCACTTTCTCGTGTTGTGTATGAGAACACATTTTATTAGAAATTTGTAAAGCATGTTACACTAGAATCAATCCCCTCTTGGCCTTAAGAGACATTTCCAAGGTTCCAAATGCTGTAAATAAATTCTGAGGGCTTTAAGAATAAATTAGGGAATGATTTTAACTTGAGATAAACCAACCAGACAAACAATCCTTTACCAAAAAGCTACATGATGCATGTAACATAGTAACCTGAGTCATAGATTACCAAAATACCACTAAGCTATTCCATAAAAATTTCCAAAAACTAATAAAAACAAACTATACCAAAACAATATCAGAGTACCAAGCAGGATACTAAACAATAAGACCCCAAGGAACTATGACACCATCCATAACTCCACACCAAGCTCCATTATCCAAGAACCACAACACCACCAAAGCATCATGAAGAACCATAAGCAAAATGAGATTCTTTACTCTTACATGTGTCCCAAAATACAACATCTACAAAAACACCAGAGTTCCAAATCTAGGGTGAGTAATAATACTCAGATGTATTTATCGAATTGAATTCCGTACACACACCATTAAGAAAGAACTGTTAGAACATTTATATAAAATAGTTTATATAAAACCTCAAATAGTTTAAAAATTACTGATAATCCAAAGACACCCTTACCAATATACCTTTACCCAAACCATGAAACCCAAGGGAAAAACGAAAACCCATTCCATAATCCACTTAACCGTTGAACATTTGCACAATAATTTTCATCTCTCTTAGTGAAACACAATAAGGAAACAAACACGGTAGAACTTCCCATCCAAACCTGTTTACTACTTTCCAAACCAAGTGGTACTTCCCACCCACTTATCATTAATAATATCCCTTAAATCCACTCTCCATCCTATTTTTATAGTGGTACTCCCAACCCACTTCACATTATTCCAATCACAAAAATGACATGCAGAAGCCAATTACCAAGAATATAACACACCAAGGCCACATCAACAATCCAACAACCATTTCATTATAAAAAAAATCCCTTGAAGTATCATCCATGCCATATAACATTTTAATAATGAAACCAATTTTTATTGAAAACCATTTTCTCCAACCATTTCTATAAAAAAACCCCAGTTACTGATTTTAAAATTGACATTTTAAAATCCAACCACAAGAAAATTTCACCACAAATCCCCTTTTCCCCAAAAAAATCATAAAACATTACCAAAGGGATTTCTAACCAATTTCAAAAAAATAATAATCTCCAATTGATTAATGAAAAAAGACTTAATATCATAACATAAGGAATAAAAAATACTATATCTACGCACAACATATGTAGATATAGAAAACCAGGAGAGAGGGAATAATAGATCTATAGAATACCACAAGCAACTAAGAGGGAAGACTTACCCGAGACGAACTGCCTTCAAACCATGAAGAAACCCCTTCAATTTTATTCAAAAATAGGTGGGAGAGCCCTTATAGCCCTGGAGATCAAGGATTGTTGTGTAGGGTTTATATGGGAGGATAAAGTAGAGAGATAAGGAAAATACCAAATAATCATATTAAAAAAAACTAATTTTAATGGCCCACACATTTAGCTCACACAGTTTGACAAACCGTGTGCTAACTGTGTAGAATCTATTGTCTGAATAGTGGCATATCACATGGTTATCGAGGATTCCTGCATAGTTTCCCATAACCATATAGACTTAAAAAGGCCTCCAAAACTTTAAAAAACGTTTCTAGACTCTCCCAAACTCTTACAATAATTAACCAACCACTTCATATACATAAAAAGGAATAAACAGAGGCCATATTCCTCAAACCAGGGGAGATACAAAGAAAAACTTGTTTAACAAATTCTTAATAGCCTATAAGACTACTATATAATTTTCAATAAGTAATATTCTGTCAACATACACTAATAGGAAAAATAATACATTTCCACTAAACCTATTTTAAAAACATGGCTCACATTTGTTCTTAATGAAACGAAATTATTTTATGGATTCATTGAATCATTTTTTATATGAACTAGATTCTTTATTCAATCCTTAAATGGATCTTTGTAACTATTAAATCTTATTAGAATCACCAATAGTCACAAAAACTTATTGTTTTTTTATATACACATCTTACAGAAGGTTCCCATTAAGGAATGCAGTTTTTGAAATCCATGTTATAAATATCACAGTCATGGTAAGTTGCTATAAAAATAAGAATTCTTATGGATTTAAAAATTGAAACTAGTGAAAAGGTTTCATCGTACTCAATTACAAGATATTTTTAAACCCTTCAACCACTAGTCTTTCTTTATAGTATTTAATTTACCTTGTATGTATTGATTATTCTTGAATACCCATTTTTATCCAATGGGATTTACATCAACTGGCGCACCGACTAGAACCCAAATTTGGTTTTGATACATGGAATCCATTCCAGAATTCATGTCTTCTTTCCATCTTACATATTCTGAGATATCTAAGGCCTCCTTGTAGAAGATAGGTTCATCATTATCAACCAATAATGATTCTCCATCTTCGATGAATAGAAAAACATATCTCTATAGTTCTCTTACATCTCTTACGCTCCTATGAATTACTTGTGTTTCAGGAACTACTTCTTCAATGGGAACCTATGTAATCTATTTATATTCCAACTCTTGGGTTTCTTGAGCATCAACTTCATAAAATTCAACATTTCTCCCAATATATTTTTTTAATATGTGATCCCCCTCAAGAAAGTCATCTTGTATGGAAACCATCACTTTATTTTCTGAGGGGTTGTGTCACAAACCAACCCGGGTTAACCCTAAACCAATCACAAGAGCCAAACTATGACATGAACCAAAGGGCTATCTCGATACCCACAGGATGGAAACTTGTGTCGGGCTTCAAAATTAAATAGGTGGTAATGATTTGGACCATAAATGAAAGAAAAATAAATAAATAAAAACCAAACAATGAAAATGAAAACTATCAGTGGCGATAAAATAAAACTGTACATACCTCTATGTTACCCTACGGTTAACCACTGACCTCAAACCAACATCACTCAACAAAGACCAAATTCATGCATTAAGGAGCACCTGAAGCTAAAAACAAAGATAAACTATAGGCATGTGTAACACCCTGACTCCTCTATACTGGAGCCGGTTCATTACTTATAACATTGGTATGGTTAGAAAGAAATAAATCTGGAAGGAATGATTAGTTTAGTAGTCTTGAAGAAACTCGATATATATATATATATGTATATATGTAACTCAAATAATATTGGGAAAGGTAAAAAAGTACAATACATAACAAAAACTAAAAATTGCATCTATAGGAACTCAATAAATGATATCCTCTTCATAACCTGTTGAAGGTAAACAAATGAAAGGGGTGAGATAAAATACGCAATAAGGGTTACAAATAGAGGAAGAATGAATTCACTAATAAGTGAATCATAAACAATTTGACATAATCAATAATGAATAGTGAATAAATGAAAAAATCACGCCATTAACAAACTAAGAATGAAACTGCATCCATAGATTTTGTTATAGTGAAAACCTCATGAGTAGTAATAACTGATAATGAATAAAAAGAATGATTATTAATTGTACATCATGTATATGTCACATGATACCATAATACCATCAAAACAGTTTAAGTATGTGGGTAGAAACCTGTCTGATTTTTGGAAACAAACTCGAAAGGTTTGTCACCAACCGATTTGTCTCATGAGACCTGTCGATGCATCTAGGGGATATAGAAGGCCCCACACACCACTAAAAGTCCAAATAATTATTCATACATAGATTTAATACAAGTTCAATCTACCTTCTCAATATCCATATAGAGTAGAGAATACAGATTCATCAATATTTCCATAGTTAAAACATCATTCCAAAATTAACACCGTATGTGAAATGGTATATAGATTAATGAAATAGTAATATACATGCTACTAGAAAATGGATATTTACCAGAATTATAATTTCAAAAGAAATATGATCTCAAATGGGAAGTAGATACACCACATAAGAAATATTATGTTCTTAATACAAAGTAGGTCTCAATGAAATGGAAATTTAGAAAAAGTAACTTACTATATTGTAATCAATTGAATCGTATGACCAAACTTCAATAATACATAAATTAATAACATAATAACATGAATATAAATAGAATAATGATATTATATATCAAATGGAGGACTCATATACCACATACACGAAATAAGTGGCGAAAAATTGAAATCTCAAAGATGAAAGTGAAATGAGAAACCCTTACCTTAAGTCTGAATGTGTTCCCCTCTTAAAATTAAGGTCCTAGAATATAAAATTGTATTCATTAATAAATTAATTAATAACCAATTATAAATGTATTTATTTTATCATAAATTTTTTAGTTCATTTATTTTTTATTGATAAGTTATAATATCGAATTTTGTCGTTTTAGAGTGTTCGCTTTCTTGATTTTCATAATCAGTTCACTTGTTTTTAAGTAATGGAGTTCTTGTGGAATGGTTGTGAATATCCAGAATTAAAAGTACATATTATTTATGAACATCCGTAATTGTTAATGGTCATTTCTATCAATTTTTTTCATGGAATGAGGATGAATCATTATATGACAACCACTTCAATTATTTGGGGGTATTTGGATTATTATGAAATGGTTTTGTCATAAAAATTAAGAATATGTACATATATTGGTTCATGAATATTAATTAGGTTATAATAAATATATTATAGTTTGGATAAAACATAAAAATGTTTTCATGAACAAAAATTAAAGAGAAATTGAAGAACGAAACTTTGTTGTCCACGAAGGTTATAAATTGGAACCCAATGGACGTTGATTTCGTTTATAAGAAGAAAAGGGAGGGAGTAAGAATATTGATGATGGTTCTTCCATTCACATGATATAATTCTAGTATATAGATTATATTGAAGTTATCATGGTCATTTTTATAGAGGAGTTTAGGAGTGAAAAATAAATGAGATGAACTTGAAAATAGAAGAAATGTTGAGAGATCCCTTATGAATATTCAGTAGCCTAACGACGTCGCTTAAAATTTCATAAAATGAATTAATGAGATCAAAATAGTATATCATCATATGGATATAAAAAGTATAGTAAGAGGAATACATAATATCGAACCCCAACATATGAGAATGGTAATTTTAAAGAGATAACATAAAAGAAGTGTTCACTAAAAGATGAGGGTGAAAGGTTACCTTACCTTGTAGAGTAACTCCTAGAACATGAAAGTTGGGACCTTGGGGGATTTAGGACTCCTATTAGGGAGGAAAAACTACCATAAATTCTCTGGTGAGGGATTTTTAATGAAATAAAACGAATTTATGAGTAGGTATTTACAGTAAAAGAGATTGAATATTTTATTAATTTAAAAAGACACATCATTAGTGTTTTTTGTAAAACAATGGGCTTTCCCATGGTATTTGAACATGGTATTAGACACTAGGGACCCTTAATATCTTATTGTACTATACACAAGTCGATCAATATTTTTTATTAATTAGTACATCATTATGATGTCATCAAATATTCTGAAAACTCAAAACTGTATTTTTACTGTTAACGAAAAAATCAGGTATTTTAGAAAAATCCCAAAAATTCACCCCTACCATTTTCGACGTGTAGAATTCCAAAATAAACTCTATTTTTAAAAAATAATTTTCTAAATATTATTAATTTATTTTTTATATAAAATCATAGTTAATTCAAAAAATAACAAATTTAAAGATATAATTAGTTTTATATCACATTAAAAAATTAATTAAGATCCCATTATCTTATTACCTTAAGAAAATAAAATTTTAACATTATTTACTATTCATAAGGGTCATATTACTATTCATATAACTTTCATTATTGTGAGATTTCTATTGTTCGCCACTTATTTCTTGTATGTGATATAAGTGTACTTCCATTTGATATATAATATCATGATTCTCTTTATATTTATGATATTCTCTGATTAATATAGTCATTATTGAATTTTTCTCATACGATTCAATTGATTACAATATGGTAAGTGACTTTTTCTAAATTTCCATTTCATCGAGACCTACTTGGTAGTGTGCAACTAATCTGTCTTATGTGGTGTATCTACTACCCATTTGAGATCATCTTTCATTTGAAATTATAATTCTGGTAAATATCCATTTTCTTGTAGCATGGATATTATTGTTTCCTTAATCCGTATACCATTTCACATACGGTGTTAATTTAGAAAGATATTTTAACTATGGAAATATAGATGAATCGGTATTCTCTACTCTTTATGGATATTGAGAAGGCATATTAAACTTGTATTAAATTGATGTATAAAGAATTCTATGGACTTAGAGTGGTAGGTGGGGCCCACTATAGTACCTAGATGCATGGACAAGTCTAATGAGAAAAATCAGTTGGAGACAAACCCTTCGAGTTTGTTTCCAAAAATCAGATAGGTTTCTACCCACTGACTTAAACCATTTTAACGGTATTATGGTATCATTTTTCAGATACATGATGTACAATTAATACGAATTCTTTTTATTCATTACCAGTTATTACTATCCATGAGGTTTTCACTATGAATAAATCTATGGATATAGTTTGATTCTTAGTTTGTTAATGGTTTGATTTTTTTATTTATTCACTTTTCTATTTGGTTACATTAAATGAGGACGAATCATTAGATGAAAACCAATTCGATTATTTTGTGGTATTTGGATTATTATGAACTAATTTTTTCATAAAAACTAATAATATGTACATATACTAGTTCCTGAATACTAATTAGGTTATAATACATATATTATAGTCTAGTTCAACCATAAAAATGGTTTCATGACCACTAATGAAGGAGAAATTGAAGAACAGAAATTCATCATCACCGAAGGTTATAAATTGGAACCTCATGGAAATTGATTTCATTTACAATAATAAAAGTGAGGGAGTAAAAATATTTATTATTGTTCTTCCATTAACATGATATACTTCTATTATATAGATGATACTGAAGTTATCATGGTCATTTGGACACAGGAGGCGAGGAGAGAAAATGAAAAGAGACAAACATGAAAACAGACGAAAAGATGAGAGATCCATTAATGAAATTCGGTAGCCTAACAATATCGCTTAAAATTTCATAAAATGAATTGATGAGAGAAAAATGGTATCTCATCATATGTACATCAAAAGTACAGTAAGAGGAATACATAATATCAAACACCAATATACGAGAATGGAAATTTCAAAGAGATAACATAAAAGAAGTGTTGACAAAAATTGGAGGGTAAAAGGATCCCTTAACTTGTAGAGTAACTCATAGAACATGAAGTCTGGGACCTTGGGGGATTAATGAATCCTTAAGAGGACACCTAGTGAGGAAAAACCACTAGATATTTGAGGATGGGGGATTTGGAATGAAAGAAAATGATAACTGTTGAATGACAGAATTCGATATTATAACTTATCAATAAGGACACAAATGAACTAAATAGAATTATGATAAACTAAATACACATATAATAGGTTCTTAATTAAGTTATTAATGAGTATAATTTCTAATTCCATGACCTTAAGTTCAACAGGGGAACAAATTCAGACTTAAGGTAAGGGGTTTCTTATCTCACTTTCATTTTTATGAGATTTCCATTATTTTCCACTTATTTCTTATATGTGGTTTATGTGTACTACCATTTGACATATAATATCATGATTTACTTTATATTCCTGGTATTTTGTGATTTATATATTGATTATTGACTTTTTTTTCATAATATTCAATTGATTACAATATGAGTGACTTTGTCTGAATTTCCATTTCATTGAGACCTACTTGGTATTGTGCACCTAATATTTGTTATGTGGTGTATCTACTCCCCATTTGAGATCATCTTTCATTTGAAATTATAATACTGGTAAATATCCATTTTATTGTATCATGGATATTACTATTTCCTTAAGACGTATACCATTTCATATACGGTGTTAATTTGGAAAGATGTTTTAACTATAGAAATATTGATGAATCTGTATTCTCTACTCTATATGGATATTGAGAAGGAAGATTGAACTTGTATTAAATCTATAAATAAAGAATTATTTGGACATTCAATGGTGGTTGGGGACTGCTATATCCCCTCGATGCATCGACAGGTCCCATGAGACTAATTAGTTGGCGACAAACCCTTTGAGTTTGTTTCCAAAAATCAGATGGGTTTCTACCCATAAACTTAAATCGTTTTAACAGTATTATGGTATCATGTGACAGATACATGACATCCAATTAATAATAATTATATTTATTCATTATCAGTTATTACTATCCATGATGTTTTTCACTATGAAAAAAATCTTTGGATGCAGTTTCATTCTTATTTTGTTAATGGCGTGAGTTCTTCATTTATTCACATGTCATATTGATTGTGTCAAATTGTTTATGATTCACTTATTATTTAATTCATGCTTCCGCTATTTTTAACCCTTTATGAGTATTTGAGCTCCTAACTTTAATTTTTTTACTTTAAATAGGCTATGAAGAGGAGATCATTTATTGAGTTTCTGTGGATGCATTTTTTAGTTTTTTTATGTATTTTTTGAAAAAACTAGTTCATAATAATCCAAATACCACCAAATAATCAAAGGGTTGTCATCTAATGAATCATCATCATTCCATGTAACCAAATGATATAAATTACAATTAAAAATTCTGGATGTTCATAAATAATATGTAATTTCAATTCAGGATATTCAAAACCATTCCACATGATCTCCATTACATAAAAACAAGCGAACTGATTATGAAAATCAAGAAAATAAACACTCCTGAATGACAGTATTTAATATTATAACTTATCAATAATTACATGAATGATCTATATAGAATTATGATAAAATAAATACATGTATAATAGGTTTATATTAAGTTATTAATGAGTATAATTTCATATTTTAGGACCTTATGATCAAGTGGGGAAGATATTCTGACTTAAGGTAAGGGGTTTGTCATCTCACTTTCATTTCTGTGAGATTTCCATTGTTCGCCACTTATTTATTGTATGTGGTATATATGTGATGAAATTTGATATATAATATCACAATTATCTATATATTAATTTTATTATGTGATTAATTTAGGTATTATTGACTTTTTGTTATAAGATTTAATTGATTGCAATATGGTAAGTGACTTTGTCTAAATTCCCATTTCATTGAGACCTACATGGTATTGTGCACCTAATATTTCTTATATGGTGTATATACAACCCATTTGAGATCATATTTTATTTGAAATTATAATTTTGGTAAATATATTTTTTCTTGTAGCATGGATATTACTATTTCCTTAAGCCATATACAATTTCACAAACGGTGTTAATTTGGAAAGATGTTTTAACTATGGAAATATTGATGAATATATATTCTCTACTCTATATAGATATTAGGGAAGGCATATCTAACTTGTATTAAATATATTCATAAATAATTATTTGGAATTTATGTTGTGTGTAGGGCCTGATATAGCCACTCAGTGCATTGACAGTTCTCATGAGACAAATCAGTTGGCGACAAACCCATCATGTTTGTTTTCAAAAATCAGACGGGTTTCTACCCACATACTTAAACTATTTTAATGGTATTATGGTATCATGTTATAGATACATGAAATCAAATTAATAATGAATAAAGAGAATTATTATTAATTGTAATTCATGTATCTGGCACAGGATACCGTAATACCATTAAAACGGTTTAAATCTGTGGGTAGAAACCCGTCTGAATTTTGGACACAAACTCGAAGGGTTTTTCACCAACTGATTTGTATCATGAGAATTGTTGATGCCTATATAGGCTATAGAAAACCCCACCCACCCCAAAATGTCTGAATAACTCTTTATACATATATTTAATGCAAGTACAATATCCCTTCTCAATATCCGTATAGAGTATAGAATACTGATTCATCAATATTTCCATAACTATAATAACTTTACAAATAAACACCGTATGTAAAAGGGTATACGGATTAAGACAATACTCATATCAATGAAACAAGAATATAGATATATAAAATATTTAAAATTTCAAAGGAAAAATGATCTCAAATGGGCAGTAGATACACCGTATAAGATTGATTAGGTGCACAATTCCAAGTGGGTCTCAAAGAAATGCAAATTCAGACAAAGTCACTTTCCATTGTTCGCCACTTATTTCTAGTATGTTGTATACGTATTAGTCCATTTGATATATAATAACACGATTCTATTTATTTTCATGCTATTATGTGATAAATTTTGTGATTATTGACTATCTGTCATATGATACAATTGATTACAATATAGTAAGGTTCTTTGTCTCAATTTGCATTTCATTGAGACCTTCTTGGTGTTGGGAACATAACATTTCTTATGTGGTGTATCTACATCCCATTTTATATAATGTTTCACTTAAAATTCTAAATATATTATATATCCATATTCTGGTTTCATGGATATGAGTATTTTCTTAAGCTGTATACCCTTTTAAATATTGTGTTTATTTGGAATGTAATTTTAGTTATAGAAATATTGATGAATCTGTATTCTAAACACTATATAGATATTGAGAAGGAATATTTTAATTGTATTAAATCTATGTATAATGAATTATTTGGATTTCAGTGGTGGGTGGGGCCTGCTATAGCCCCTCTATGCATCGACATGTCTCATGAGACAAATCCGTTGGCGACAAACCCTTTGAATTTGTTTCCAAAAATCAGATGGGTTTGTACCCACAGACTTAAACCATTTTAAAGGTATTATGGTATCATGTGCCAGATACATGATGAAAAATTAATAAGAATTCTCTTTATTAATTATCAGTTATTAATTTTCTGATTATTGAATTTCATTCATACGATTTAATTGATTACAATATGGTAAGGGTCTTTGTCTCAATTTATATCTCATTGAGACCTTCTTAGTATTGTGCACTTAATATTTCTTATGTGGTGTATCTACTGACCATTTGAGATCATTTTTCATTTGAAATTGTAAATATATTATATATCCATATTCTGGTTTCATGGATATGAGTGTTTTCTTATGCCGTATACCCTTTTACATACGGTGTTTATTTGGAATGTTATTTTAGTTATGGAAATATTGATGACTGTATTATCTACTCTAAACGGATATTGAGAAGGAATATTGTACTTTTATTAAATCTATGTATACTGAATTATTTGGACTTGTGGTGGTATGTGCGGCCTAGTATAGCCCCTCGATGCATCGATAGGTCTCACGAGACAAATCAGTTGGTGACAAACCCTTCGAGTTTGTTTCCAAAAATCAGAAGAGTTTCTACCCAAAGACTTAAAACATTTTAACAGTATTATGATATCATGTTCCAGATACATGATGTCCAATTAATAAGAATTATCTTTATTAATTATCAATTATTACTATCCATGAGGTTTTTACTATGACAAAATCTGTGGATGCAGTTTCATTCTCAGTTTGTTAATGGCGTGAGTTTTTCATTTATTCACTATGCCATATTGATTATGTCAATTTGTTTATGATTCACTTATTATTGAATTCAGGCTTTCACTATTTGTAACCCTTACTGAGCATTTAATCCCACCCCTCTAATTTGTTTTCATTCAACAGGTTATGAAGAGGATACCATTTATTGAGTTATAGTGTATACAATTTTTAGTTTTTGTTATGTATTATTTTTGTTACCTTTCCCAATGAAATTTGAGTTACATCTATGTATGCATTTTCTTCAAGATAGCTAAACTAATAGTTCCTTGGAAATTTATTTCCTTCTAACTATGCCAATGTAACAAGTAAAGAACCAGATATGGTCTAGAGGGGTCAGGGTGTTATAGTAGTAAATAATTATAAAATTTTATTTTCTTAAGTTAATAAGATAATGAGATATTAATTAATTTTCAATGTGATATAAAACTAATTATACCTTTAAAATTGTTATTTTTCGAATTAACTATGAATTTATTTGAAAATTAAAATAATAATATTTAGATTTTTTTTTGAAAAAATGGAGTTTATTTTTGAATTCTACATGTTGAAAAATGGTAGGGGTGAATTTTTGGGATTTTTCAAAAATACTTGAATTTTTGTGAATAGTAAACATACAGTTTTGAGTTTTTGGTATATTTGATGAAATAATAATGATGTTATAATTAATAAAAAATACTAGTAAAATTTTTTTTAGAACAATAAGATATTTGGTTTCCCAAATGACTAATACCATGGGAAAATACCAAGGTCAAGCCCATGGTTTTACAAAAACCACTAATGAGATGTCTTTTTAAATTAATAAAACATTTTCTCTCTTTTATTATAAATACCCACTCATCAATTCGTTTTAGTTCATTTAAAATCTGTAATCCTAGAATATATAGTGTTTTTACCGCCATAGGAGTCCTCCCAAGGTGTCCTTAAGCTCCCAAGGTCCCAACCTTCAAGTTCTAGGAGTTTCTCTACAAGGTAAGTGAACCTTTCACCCTCCTCTTTTAGTAAACACTTCTTTTATGTTATCTATTTGTAATTTCCATTATCATATGTTTGGGATTGATAGTATCTATTAATCTTAATTTACTTTTGATTTCCCTATGATTATATAACCTTTTTCTCTCATCAATTCATTTTAAGAAATTTTAAGCGACGTCGTTAGGCTGTCGAATTTTTATAAGGGATCTCTCAAATTTTATTCTATTTTCAAATTCATATATTTTCTTTTTCACTCCTCAAATACTCTATCAAAATGACCATGATGAATCCAGTATAATATATATAATGGAATTATATCATGTGAATGGAATAACCATTATCAATATTCTTACTCCCTTTTATTCTTATAAATGAAATCAACGTCTACGAGGTTCCAATTTATAACCTTCATGGACGACAAAGTTTCATACTTCAATTTCAACTTCATTATTGGCCATGAAACCATTTTTATGGTTTCAATAGAATATAATATATTTATTATCACCTAATTAATATTAATTAACCAGTATATGTATATATTATTAATTTTTATGACTAAACTAGTTCATAATAATCCAAATACTACCAAATAATCAAAGTTGTGGTCATCTTATGATATGTCCTAATTCCATGTAACCAAATGATATAAATGACCATTAAAATTTATTTTTCTTCATAAATAATATTCAATTTCAATTCTGGATATTCACAACCATTCCACATGAACTCCATTACTTAAAAACAAGTGAACCGATTATGAAAATCAAGAAAACAGACACTCCAGAACGATGGAATTTGATATTATAACTTATCAATAATGACATAAATGAACTAAAACTAATTATGATAAAATAAATACATGTCTAATAGGTTCTTAATTAAGTTATTAATTAGTATAATTCTATATTCCAGGACTTTCAGTTCAATAGGGGAACACATTCGTACTTAAGGTAAGGGGTTTCCCATCTCACTGTCATTTCTGTGAGATTTCCATAGTTCGCCACTTATTTCTTATATGTGGTATATGTGTGCTTCCATTTGATATATAATATAATTATTATTTTAATAATCATGTTATTATATGATTCATTTAGCAATTGTTGAATTTTGGTCATACGATTCAATTGATTACAATATGGTAAGTGACTTTGTCTGAATTTCCATTTCATTGAGACCTACTTGGTATTGTGCACTTAATATTTATTATGTGGTGCATCTACTGCCCATCTTAGATCATATTTCTTTTGAAATTATAATTCTGGTAAATATCCATTTTCTTGTTGCATGGATATTACTATTTCCTTAAGTTGTATACAATTTCACATAATGTGTTAATTTGGAAAGATGTTTTAACTATGGAAATATTGATGAATACCTATTCTCTACTCTATAAGGATATTGAGAAGGAATATTGAAATTGTATTAAATATATGTATAAATAATTATTTGGACTTTTAGTGGTGGGTGGGGCCCGCTATAGTCCCTCGATGCATCGACATGTCTCATGAGAAAAATCAATTGGCGACAAACCCTTCATGTTTGTTTCAAAAAATTAGACAGGTTTCTACCAACAGAGTTAAACTGTTTTAATAGTATTATGGTAGAATTTCCCAGATATATGACATCTAATTAATAGTAATTCTCTGTATTCATTATCAGTTATTACTATCCATGAGTTTTTTACTATGACAAAATATATAGATGCAGTTTCATTCTCAGTTTGTTAATGGCATGAGTTTTTCATTTATTCACTATTCCATATTAATTATGTCAAATTGTTTATAATTCAATTTTTACTGAATTCATTCTTCCACTATTTGTAACACTTACTGAGCATTTGAGCTCACCCCATTCATTTGTTTACCTCCAACTGGTTATGAAGAGGATATCATTTTTTGAGTTTCAGTGGAGGTAGTTTTTAGTTTTTTTTATGTATTGTATTTTTTTTACCTTTTCCAATGTAAATTGAGTTACATCTATGTATATAGTTTCTTCAAGACTACTTAACTAACCATTCCTTCAAGATTTATTCCCTTATAACCATGCCAATGTAATAAGTAATTCACCGGATCAGGTCTAGAGGGGTCAGGGTTTTACAGTTGGTATCATAGGAAATTTAGTAGAAAACATGGAAACTAGAGTAGAAAATATAGAGTATGGTAAAAGGACCTAAGGTAGTATTTGAGGATAAACATACAAGAACGTCCTAGTATTTTGGTAATGAATAAATTGTGTGAATATTTCTATAAAATACATCCATGTCAGGATACAAATAGGTAGAAGTGGATCTGCCACATATGTACCTAGGAGTGAAAGCTCCAACAAGGAGTTTTAGGCTTTTCCCAGGGCATCCTAGTACACGAAAATTATCCCTGTTGTACTCTTGGTGTTGAAACTCCCAGGGTATATTCTTAGAATAATTCACATTTTCTTTTCAATCCATTATGAAGGATTTTAATATAAAATTTTCCACAAATAAATCATGTTTATAAGCTTAGTTATGCATAGAATTTTAATCTATGTTATGTGATTTTAAATTTGAGATTCATAACCTAATCGAGTGTATTATATTATTTAGAAATGAAGCCTAATGGAAGAAGGGTAATTAATACTTGTGGGAAATGTAGGGATTTCCCCACTGAGCAAGCCAACATAGTCAATGTTAGAGAAGATCAGATCATGACCATATTGGGTAAAATTACTTAGGATATAACAAATAACCATTCCACTCCTGTGTTGGATTGTTTCATGCGGTAGAAACCACCATCTTTCAGTGGGACTACTAATCGAGTGGTTTCTGAGCAGTGGATCAAGTCCCTTAAAATTATATTCAAGTCATTAAGATGAAATGAATATGAAAAGGTAGTACTGGCAGTATATTGTCTCAAGGGTGATTTTGATCAATGGTGGTACTTGATTTAGAATACCATAGAGGAATAAGAAATAGAGTATATGGAATGGAGGACTTTTAAGTGAATATTATTTGAAAAACATTTCCCTCGTGAGAAACGAACCTATATGAATATGAAAATTACTTGTCTTAAAGAAAAGAGAATAAGACAGTGTTGTAGAGTATGAGGCTACCTTCACAAGGATAGCCCGCTATTCCATAGATTACATTAGTGAATTGGCAGACAAAATTGATCATTTCATTTAAGGACATAAGCCAAGTCTTCGAAGGAAACTGACTTCTCAAACATTTTCATCATATGATGAAATTGTATCGAGTTCCATTAAAACATAGAAAGAATTTTATAGAACAAGTTTGTTCAAGGGAAACCTATATAAGAAGTTGTACTCTGATAATGAAGGAAAAGGTGAAGTATCAAAGAAGAACAAGGGAATGAAGAAATTCTTATTATGTGAGAACTGTATAAATAATCATATCGAAAAATGTTGAAAGGAATGAGATTATTTTATAAGTGTGGAGAAAAGGGTCATAAATCTAATTAATGAAAAGGGAAGAAATAATTTTATGTTGTTCAATTCTAAAATTGTAGATATATGGGAAACTATGAAAACGAGTGTCCTATATGCCAAGGAAACCTTCCTTAAAAAAGGTCAAGAGAGATAGGTAGAGCTTATGTGATTACAACGATGGAGGTTGAAGATCCTACTAATGTGGTGGAAGGTACTTTATTTGTTTCCTCAAACTTAGGCAACACTTTATTTGATTCTGGATCATCACATTAATTTACATCATCCCAGTTTTCCAAGAAAATTAGATATGTCTAATTTGATTTAATAAAGGAGTTGTCAGTAAAAACTCCTAAGGGTTGTCTCTTTGTAACAAAGGAATATCGATTAGTCCCCCTCATGACACATAAATGTGATTTAGTTGCTAACCTTATAATCATACTAATTACTGAATTTGATATAATTCTTGATATGAATTGGTTGTCAAACTATGATGCGATGATTTATTGGAAGAAAAAGGAAGTTAATTTTTTTGAAATTTGTGCAGAATCCCTTATCTTTAGAGAAGAAAACTTTCCATCTAATTAGTATCTTGATCCACCCCTGGTAGATCTATTGAATGCAATTCTTGGAGTAGAAGAGAACCCAATGACTATGGGTGAGGAAAGAAATATTTAAATTTAAAATGTACATATAGTTCAAGAATACAGTGATGTATTTCTAGAGAATTTACCTAGACATCCTCCATAGTGGGAAGTTGAGTTCCTTATTGATTTAATTCCAGGTGAAAGACCTATATCAAATAACCCCTATAGAAATGACACTTTGGAATTATTGGAGCTAAAGAAACAAGTAGAGGAGTAGAGTGACAATGTAATTATTTTACCTAGTGTTTCTCCATGGGGAGTCTATATCCTCTTTGTCAAGAAGAAAGATGGATCAATGAGGCTATGCATTGATTAGAGGGAAATCAATGCAATAAAAATAAAGAATAAGTATCCTCTACCATGAATTAATGATTTATTTGATCAACTTCCGAGAGACAAATATTTTTCAAAGATTTACCTTCGATCCAGATATCTTTATTTGTGTGTTAGGAAGGAAGATATTTCTAAGAAATCATTTCAAACTTGGTATGGGCATTATGAGGTTACAGTGATGCCTTTTGGGATGACTAATTCACCCTCTATTTTCATGGTTTTAATGAATAGAGTTTTCAAGGAATATCTTGATAACTTTTTGTGGTATTTATTGATGATATCTTGGAATACTCTAAAAGTTATGAAGGCAATGATAATCACTTGCATATTATTCTGAAAACTATTAAAAGAAATGAATTATATGGGAGGTTTAGCAAGTGTGATTTCTATCTTCAATCACTTTCTTTTATTGGCATTATTTTCTCGAAGGATGGAATCTTAGTTGATCCTACTAAGACAAAGGCAATACAAGATTGGACCATGCCAAAAAAAATTAACTAAGGTATGCAGTTTTATTGGCTTAGTAGGTTACTGTCGTCATTTCGTTCAGAATTTCACCCAACTGGATGACCCACTAACCAAGCTCACATGTAAATGGGTTAAGTTTGTATGGAAAAATAAATTTTCAGAATGCATTGAATAATTGAAAATAATAATATTAAATTCTCCAATTTTGTCTCTTCCATCATGAAATGATGGATTTGTGATATACAGTGATGCATCAAAGAATAGTATGGGTTTCATCCTTATGCAAAATGATAAAGTTATTGCTTATGCATCTAGGTAGTTGATGACTCAGGATCAATATTACCTGACCCAAGATCTTGAGTTAGCAGCCGTAATATTTTCTATGAAAATATAGAGACATTATCTTTATGGTGAAAAATGTGAGATATACATGGATCACAAGAGTTTGAAATTAATTTTTACACAAAAGAAACTCAACATGTGGAAAATGATATAGCTCGAGTTACTCAAAGATTATGATTTTTAAATATACTACCACCCCGAAAAGGAAAATAAGGTGTCATATTCTTTTATTAGAAAAGACCACAAAATTCTGAACAAGATGAGAGTTGAAAGGGATCCTATGTTCATGGATCTAGTAAAGATGGATATGAGAATTATCATGGAAGGTAACACATCACTACTATTTCAAATGGTTTCCAAAAATTCTTTACTAGAAATGATAAAAAGTTATCAGATTGATGATGAGGAGATTCAAATGAAAATTAAAGCTGGAAATGATGGGAAGCTGGTTGACTTCGTATATGAAGGAGGCATTTTGAAATTTGGAAAGAGGCTTTGTGTTCCCGCTATTTCTGAGCTAAAGAGATAACCGTTGTATGATTCTCATAGATCTAATTTCTCTATACACCATAGTAGCACAAATATGTATAGATATCTAAAAGAATATTTTTGTGGGACAACATGAAGAGGGAGATTGCAGATTACGTGTCGAGATTTTTGGTTTTTCAACATGGGAAGACTGGAAGAAAACATCCTGGAGGATTCATGAAACCCCTTCCTATACCTATGTAGAAATGTAGTGATATTACGATGGAATTTTTCATGGGGCTACCAAAGACCCCAAGAAAAAATGATGTGATATGGGTCATTATTGATCGTCTTACAAAATCAGCAAATTTTCTTGCTATAAGAGAATATTTTCCATTTCAACATTTCGTAAGACTATATATTAATGAAGTTGTAAGACTTTATGGTGTACCCTTATCAACTATTTTAATCATAATACATATTTTACATCAAAATTCTAGAAATTTTTTCAGAAGGCTTTGAATACTAAGCTTTGTATGAGTACTTCTTGTCTCCCACAAACCGATAGACAGTCTAAAAGGACTATTCAAACTCTCTAAGACATACTAAGATCATGCTATCTTTACTTTCAAGGTATGTGGGATCAATACTTTCCTTTGGTGGAATTTTTCTATAACAATAGTTTCCATTAAAGTATTCAAATGGCTCTATATGAAGCATTATATTGAAAGAGATGTCTAACTCCAACATGTTGGGACGAAGATTGTGATAGGAAACATATAGTCGCAAAACATATTGATGAGACCATAAAAAAGTTAAAGACCATTAAAGCCCATATTAAAGCATCCCAAAGTAGGCAGAAGAGTTATGATGAAAACTGGAGAAAGGATTTAGAATTACAAGTGGCAGATCATGTCTTTCTGAAAGTTTCTCAATGGAAGGGTGTCTTAAGGTTTGGTAAAAAAGGGAAACTATTCCCCAGGTACATCAGACCATTTGAAATTTTGGAAAGAATCAAACTTGTAGCTTACCGATTAGCAGTTCCTCCAAGTCTCCCCAATGTTAATGATGTGTTCCATGTGTCTTTGTTGAAGAAATACATTCCAGACCCAATGCATGTATTTACCTATGAAGAAATAGAACTGGAACTTGAATTTTCATACTGTGAAGAGCCTATCGGGATTCTTGACACAAGGGAGTAGGTATTGAAAAATTGGACAACTCATCTAGTAAAGGTTCTTTGGAGAAACTAGAATATGAAGGAAGCAACATGGGAACCTGAGGATGTTATGAAGAATAAATACCCACATATTTTTTGTGGGCTTTATACATAAAATTTCGAGGATGAAATTTCGGAAGGAGGGAATAATATTACACCCCAAACATTTTTTGTTATGTTTTTCGTAAATATATTCTATTTAGAGACTATATTTCATAAGGAACTATTTTCCTTTGAAAAAAAACTTGGTTATTTAAGAGATAGTAATAACCTAGCTATTAAACATAAATTTTCCACTTCTATATTTTGAACGTCGAAAAAAATCATCTAGAGTTGTGTCCAGTAAGTCATTTGGAGTCTAATAGAAGAAACTTGATTTTTTGAGGAATAGTAACATACCCTTATGAGTAGTAATATGAATAGTAATATGACCCTTATGAATAGTAAATAATTCCAAAATTTTATTTTCTTAAGGTAATAAGATAATGAGATCTTAATTAATTTTTCAATCTGATATAAAAATAATTATACCTTTAAAATTTTTATTTTTCAAATTAACTATGATTTATTTAAAAATTAAATTAATAATATTTAGAAAATTATTTTTGAAAAAATGGAGTTTATTTTTGAATTCCACAAGTTAAAAAATGGTAGGGGTGAGTTTTTTTAGAATTTTTTAAAATACTTGAATTTTTTTCGTGAATAGTAAAAATATAGTTTTGAGTTTTAAGTATATTTGATGACATAATAATGATGTGATAATTAATAAAAAATAATTTTAGACTTTTTTATAGTACAATAGGATATTAGGTGTCCCAGGTGGCTAATACCATGGGAAAATACCATGGGAAATCCTATGGTTTTACAAAAACCACTAATGAGGTGTCTTTTTAAATTAATAAAAAATTATCTATTATTACTACAAATACCCACGCATCCATTCATTTTATTTCCTTAAAAATCACTAATCCTCTAAGATCTGGTGGTTTTACCTCCCTATTAGTCCTCAAAAGGTGTCCTTAATCCCATATGATCCCAACTTTCATGTTCTAAGAGTTACTCTTCAAGGTAAGGGAACCTTTCACCCTCCTCTTTTAGTCAACACTTTTTTTATGTTATCTCTTTGAAATTTCCAATATCATATGTTAGGGATTGAGATTATGTATTAATATTACTATCCTTTTGATTTCTGTATGATGAGATACCCTTTTTCTCTCATCAATTCATTTTATTAAATTTTAAGTGACATCATTAGGCTGCCGAATTTTCATAAGGGATCTCTCAACTTTTCTTTGATTTTTCAAGTTCATCTATTTTCTTTTTCTATACTCACATACACTTTCCAAATAACCATGATAACTATAGTATCATCTATATAATTTAATTATATCATTTGAATGGAAGAACCATCATCAATATTCTTACTCCCTCCCTTTTATTCTTATAAATGAAATTAACGTCCATGAGGTTCCAATTTATAACTTTTGTGAATGACGAAGTTTCTTTCTTCTATTTATTATTCATTACTAGCCATGAAACCATTTTTATGGTTTACCCAGACTATAATATATGTATTATAACCTAACTAATATTCAGGAACCAATATATGTTTATATTATTAATATTTATGGAAAAACTAGTTCAAAATAATGAAAATACTGCCAAATAATCGAAGTGGTTTTCATCTAATGATTCATCCCCATTATATGTAACCAAATGATAGAAATGAACATTAAAAATTATGTATGTTCATAAATAATTTTTAATTTTAATTCTGGATATTCACAACCATTCCACATGAACTCCATTACTGAAAAACAAGTGAACCAATTTTGAAAATCAAGAAAACGAACACTCTGGAACGAATAAATTTGATAGTATAACTTATTAATAATGAAATAAATGAATTAAAAAAATTACGATAAACTAAATAAATTTTTAATAGGTTATTAATTATTTTATTAATGAGTATAATTTCATATTCCAAGACCTTATGTTTAAGAGGGGAACACATTCAGACTTAAGGTAAGGGGTTTCTTATCTCACTTTCAATTCTTTGAGATTTCCATATTTCGCCACTTATTTCATGTATGTGGTATATGTGTACTACCATTTGATATGTAATATCATGATTCTACTTATATTCATCATATTATGTGATTCATTTAGTGATTATTGACTTTTCATCATATGATTCAATTAATTACAATATGGTAAGTGACTTTGTATGAATTTCCATTTCGTTGAGACCTACTTGGTATTGTGCACCTAATATATCTTACATGGTGTATCTACTGACAATTTGAGATCATCTTTCATTTGAAATTATAATTCTGATAAATATCCATTTTTTTGTGGCATATATATTACTATTTCCTTAAGCCATATACCATTTCACATACGATGTTTATTTGGAATGAAGTTTTAAGTATGGAAATATTGATGAATCTGTATTCTATACTCTATATAGATATTGATAAGGCAGATTAAACTTTTATAAATCTATGTATAAATAATTATTTTTAATTGTATTGGCCGATGGGGCCTGCTATAGCTCGTCGATGCATCGATAGGTCTCATGAGACAAATCAGTTGATGACAAACCCTACGAGTTTGTTTCCCAAAATCAGACGGGTTTCTACCCACAGACTTAAACCGTTTTAACAGTATTATGGTATCATGTGCCAAATATATGACATCCAATTTATAATCATTCTCTTTTTACATTATCATTTATTACTATCCATGAGGTTTTCACTATGAAAAAAAATCTTTGGATGCAGTTTCATTCTCAATTTATTAATGGCATGAGTTTTTCATTTATTAACTATGCCATATTGATTATGTCAATTTTTTTATGATTCACTTATTAACGAATTCATGATTTCATTATTTATAACCCTTATTGAGCATTTGATCTTACCCCTTTCATTTGTTTACCTTCAATAGGTTTTGAAGAGGAGATCCTTTATTGAGTTTCGGTGGATGCAGTTTTTAGTTTTTGTTATGTATTGTATTTTTTTACTTTTCCTAATGTAATTTGAGTTACATCTATATACTTTGCGAGGTTTATAAAGGGGGCGATGAGGTTTTCCTAATGACCGCTTGGATTTTTGTTTCTTTTGACTTTGTTGTTACATTTGGTTTTTTCCGGATTGTGTTCTTCTTGTAATGGTTTTCCTCTTTCCCATTCTAAAAGATGTTTTTTTCTTTATTAAAAGGGGATTTCCCCTCACCCTTCTCATAAAAAAGTCTCTTCAAGACTAATAAACTGATAATTCCTTTGGGATTTATTTCCTTGTAACCATTTCAATGTAACAAGTAATGCACCGGCTCTAGTATAGAGGGTTCGGGGTGTTACAACCTGAGTATTAAAAATCAGTAGGAATTCCCAAACAATCTATTCCCATATGCATTTCCTTTAAATAAAACATCCATAAATTTGAAGCTTGAAATACAATGTATAAAAATATATTTTCACAGATTTTTCTCTTAAAACAAATCTCGGTCCATTGCCCTTTTTCAATTAAAAACTAGATTCCCTTTTTAAGAAGTAGATGTTGTCATTTTAAAGGAAGTGATGTTTACACTAAAAAGGGTGGAAGGAAGTGTAAAAAATTTTCAAAACCATTTTACATAAACACTAGAAACAATTTTTTCACTTTTAGCAAGAAGCTACACCATGAAAGGAAACAAGATCCATAAACATACAAAATGAGAAATGGAAAAACATCTCATAAGAGTAACCAACCAGCACATGCATCTCAATAATCTGCAGATAACTAAATACTATACAACATGGGAGAACCTATGAGCTTATGAATAATATAGAACATTCAATACATATGACTCAGCCTTAAGGAATTCCCTACCTGATGATATCATAACTCACAAATGCCTGATCATCGCCCTACCTGTCATAACCGAGGGGCCCAATCCTATAACAATAATTAAAATATACCCCTCTTCTATGGGCCACCAAACATTGTGTAATATTAACTAGTGCTGAAATCACTCACTGAAAATTTGTTCTCTATGCGAGGTTCCCATGTTTATACTAAAAAGGGGGTGCGATGACAATTTCAAACAAGCAATACATCACATATACATGCATCACACACAAGCAACACACACAACAGTCACCCCCAAATCAGTCCAAGGGATTTTCTGCCTCCTGGCTTCATCTATCAACTCATGGGGAAAGTTCCATCTGAGGACCACCCACTCCCATCAATATCCAACAAGGAAACAGGTTCACCCCAAAGAGAGTTTTTAAAGTAAATTATTTAATAAAAGTACCAAATGGCCATGAAGCAAGGATTCAACACCAACCCATTTTCCAAAGAACAAATACACAAAACTTTCAAAACCAAAAAACCACTTAGACACTCATTTAAGAAACCCAAGTCACAATTTTAAATCTAATTTTTTTTATAAAGTCCAAAAGGGAATTTCATCAAGAACTTGATGTGAAAAACACAATCTAGACCTTTATTGAAACACATTACAAGAAATAAACCATTGCAATTGAAGTTAAACAATTTCACTGAAAAAATTATATAAAAAATTACTATAAAAACTAGGTGCGAAACACAAGAAATTAATGATTCTTAAATTTAATGGTCAATGCATGGATATCCTACCTCAAATATGCTGCATTTAATGATGAATTCTCAAACTTCCCCTTTTCACTTACATGCATATGCATTTATACACATATTCCCAAAACATGATAGAATATGTACGAAGAGAGTATATATATATATATCTGCCTTACCCCTACACATGTGCATATGGAATCCTCAGAATGATGGCTCAAAATTACATCAAAAAGGTTCAGACGCTCTATAAAATTTACCAAAACTCAAAAATCACAAAACCCCTAAATTAAAAATTGGCCCTAATGAAGAAAAGGGGGATCCTTTTCCCAAAAAACAAAGAGAATCCACTGCCCTTGAGGGTGATGGATAGAATCGACTGAAATAAAATTCCCCAAGAGAGTTAGGTTTCATAAAAACCCTATGAAAGGTATGAAAAATAAGGAAATACGAAAAGGAGACTCATTAGGGGGAAAAGCCGGCCATGCGAGAGAATCCATTGGAAGAGGATGGTGGAACTGCCAAGGGAGGACTTCCGAAGGAGGGTTTGGTCGGGGTGACCGCGCACGAGCAGGAGGCCACAAGAGGGAGGGGGATTCATGTGAGGGAGGTCCGGAGGGAGGTTTGGTCCCTAGAGGGTGTGTCGGCCAGAGAGGAGTGTGTATGCAGGGTTACACAGGGAGGAGAAGGGGGAGGGGTGCTAGCGGGTCGGGTAGGGAGGAGGAAGGGGTTGCCAGTGGGTCACACAGGTAGGAGAGGGGGAGAGGGGGGACACGTGGGAGAGGAAAAATGGAGGGTGAAACCCAATTTAGGGTTTAATTAAAATGAAAATAAAAATAAATTACTACTAGTAATAGTATGATTATAATAATAAGAATAATAACAAAAACATAATGGTAACAATAATAATGATAACATAATAATAATAATAATAATAATAATAATAATAATAATAATAATTTAAATTAAAATAATAATAATAATAATATTATTATTATCATTATAAAAGGATATCCATTTTATTTTATTTTATTTTATTTTATTTCTCATTTAATTTCTAATTTAATTTTTTTATTTATTTCAAATACTGGGCAGTGACATGGTTTGCCTGCAGCTAGACGTGCAGTTGAAAAAAATGTTCTCAAACCATACCACCCAACACTGCCCACTTACAGAGCCAAGCCACATCCTTGTCACATAGTTTTATAAACCGTGTGGAAGTCATGTGCCATAATTGAAACCCACCTGGGCATCTGCATGGGCACTGCATGGTTACGCCTAACCGTGCATAAAAACTGTTTAATAGTAAAAATGCTTTCAAAATTTTAAAATTCATCCCACATACTACCAAAATTTAAAATAATGACTAAAAATAATTAAAATAATTAAAATAATTAATTTATAAGGTTGGGGTGTGGCAATTCTCCCCACCACAGAAATGTTATTCCCCCAGAAAGTCATAATACCAAGGGATAACCACAAGTTAAGTCCATGCCCAATCAAAACCAAGAAAATCAAGGAACCCCGGGGTGACCATTCTTCCTAGAGGTCACACCCAACCGATCAAGAAGAGACCATTGTCCAAAAATGAGGAAGGAACACGAGATGTTTCTCCCCACCATAATAATTTCACTGACAAAGAAATTTTATAACCCAACCAAACTCACCAGGACATAAATAAAAAACCTACTACGGAGAAACCCAGCAAACTGAAACCCTAGAAAATATCTCGACCTCTCCACATTATCCAAACAAAAACATCACCTCAACTGAGAACTAGGGAACTCCCAACATGAATTCTAACTAATTTCCTTGCACAACCCAAACCGCGCCAGGAGGACTTGAAGGAATAACTCACTACAAGGAAACCTTGCATACCGAGATTCTAGGATGAGGTAACATTCTAAAAAAGTTAACAAACCTCTATATAAGGGTGAACAACAAAACTATTGGAAATAGAAATATTTACACACACCCATTAAACCCACAACGCTAGGGGAAACTGCACGAAAAAATATTAATCAAAACAACAAACCATAACCACCATCCATCAATTAAAAAGGATTCAAATATCTAAAAAAAACTAAAATCAAAACCACTCACCCAAGGGGAAAACACCCTTTAAGGAAAAAATGATTCAACAAAACCACATTTAAAATAGACACAATCGCTTGGATAACATTATAACCAGTTCATCACACTTTTAGAATAAGATGATGAACTTACAATAGCATGAGAAAATGAATAAGGAAACCATAAATGAATCTATTAGAAAATAAAATATATAGAACTGGGACAAGGGATCACATACCCCAGGAAACACTGACTATGCATGAGCTCCACCCCAATACTTGTGGATGGGGCTCTGATGGCTGAAGCCTCTCCTGCCTTATAGTCATGTACGAGCATCCCATAGTCATAACCCCTTCTTCAAACAATGCTTCATGAAAAAGATTTCCAGGTGACCCAAACAACCACAATAATGGAAGGTCTTTAGAGTGATGTGATAAGATGGCTTTGAATGACTGTACCTAAGACACTAATGGCACACCAAAAAGAAGTCTAGAAAACTAAAAATCCGAACCAACAAAAAAGATTCATTAGGGATAGGTTCCTCCATCATGTACTTATTTCCAGACGGTGAAACTTTATGAATGACATGAAACACCAGATTTACAACCTCCTGAATTTTAGAAAACCACTCATAGAAGTGTTCAACATAGACATTCATCATTTACTGGCCTTATTGAACACACATGAGCTCTTCCCTCTTCTTCATCTTCACCTCCTTGGGTATAAACCATTAGATAAAAATAGACTTAAACACATCCCACATCATCCCAACTTGTAATGATCATGGGGGAAACAACTCCCATTCATCCAATGTTGAACCCTCAAATATCCCCAAGACTGCATGCACTCTAAAAAATTAATGAGTTTCCAATGATATGGAGAAACACTCTACCTCTTCAATCTACTCCATTACCTCAAATGGACCTCGATCACCATAATGAATAGGAAAAATTCTAGAAGAACCAAAAATTGGGCATGACTTATTAGAAACATTAGAGACCTTACTGGGTGGTACTCTCTGTGTAACACGAAAGGAAAAAATTAAAACCATCATCAAACCAAAACACAACTGAAAGGAACAAATTGAGCCAAAACAATAGGCTTTGAATCCAAACACAGTCAGGTATAACCAAAACATATCTTTTCTAAAGAGAAGATTTTCATTTAAATTTGAAAACCACCTTCCTCCAAGGCCATTTTCCAAATACCAAAATCCCCTTTTTAAAACAAATTTAATTTCCAAAATCATTTCCTCTTCCGATTTTTCTTAGGAGAAACCAATACATGCCTTCAATTTCAAATACACACCCACGTAATCCCATGAACCATTTCACATGTGTTCATCCACTTTCATCCATACATTCCAACTCACACATTCCATACACACCCTCACATGTGAAAACATCTATTAGAATCTCCCAAGGTTGTGCTCAAACCGTTGATTTATAAAATTTAAACATTTCTTAAATTCTCCAACCAAAACACATTCAATTTTTAAAACTTATTTTACCAATTTAATGCCATTTTAAAGAATGAATTCCTAGTTGAAACCAATTTTCATTTCTCAAAATAACCTTTACACCAACCAGAACTAGAATGAAACTAAAATTGCCTCAAACTACTGAAATGAGGAACTATTAGTCATGCCTTACCTAGAGACACGGTAGTAATCCATGCCCCAAGTATGAATCAACATCTAGGAGGAGCTTAAACTGATTAATCAGACTCTACATGGTTCATTACTCTATACTAAATCACAAAGTAACACCATCTTCCCTCTGTTGTCATCCTTCAATCTAAAACAAAGACAAAAGACTCAATTCATGGACTACACTTGGAAACTTAAGGTTAAAAATGAGAAATGGTTCATGACGCCCTTCCCGTACCTACCTACAGAGTATCAAAAGTCATTATCTTCATCTAATTGAAACCCTAAATATCAAGGACCTCCTGTGATACTATTTTTTCATGAACCATCTCAGGAACTCCCTTCGGGCCACGCTGTGGTTTGGCTCTGGTGTCGGGTTCAGGGTCGACTCGGGCAAGTTTGTGACAGGTTTTATAAGTAGTATCTTTTTATTTCCTTAGGATTACCTATAAAGATACTCTTTTTTCCATGGGGTGCTATTTTTTTCTTGAGAATGCCTTAACAAATGCCTCACAACCACATACATGTGGATTGGACAAAATGAGTTTCTTTCCACTCCATAAATCAAAGGGAATTTCATTTTCCACTTTAGTTGGAACTCGGTTTAATGTGTATTCCATGGTTTTTAATGCATATACCCAAAAGGATAATGGAATATCTAGGTGAATCATAATCAACCTTACCATATCTAAAAATGTACAGTTCCTCTATTCACTAACACTATTCCTCTGTGGTTTATATGGTTGAGTGAGTTGATATATAATTTCAAACTCTTGTAAAATTTTGATGAACTCTTGGTTAAGATTATCACCACCTTGATCTGATCAAAGCTTATTTATCTTCTTTCCTAGTTGATTATCTACTTCATTATTGAATTCTATGAATATTTCAAAGGACCCAGACATATACCCCATTAATTAGAGAAATATATATCTACTCAAGTCATCAGTAAAAGTTATAAAGTATTAATATCCACATTTAGCTTCTACTAGAAATGGACCACACACATCAGTGTGTACAAATCCTAGAATCTATATGGTGATTTTATCCTATACACTAAATTTTGGTTTGGTCATTTTTCCTTGTAAACACGCATCATCTATTTCAAGCGGTTTTATCTCATACAAGACAAAATATGAATCTTTATAGAGCTTTGTCAAATGTAATTCCTTTTCATGACCAAGAAGGTGATTCCAAATATAGGTGTTATATGAGTTGAGTGAACATTATTAACTATCAATTTATAGTACTTTGTTTTCATAATTTAATAAATAAAAAATATTATTTAAATATTCCATACCATAATATATGTTTTCCTTATAAAAGGAACAATTTTTATTTCCAAACATGAAAATAAATCCGTCTCCATCTAGGTACGATAGAGATATTATTTTCTTGGTAACTATGGGTACATAATAAAAAATTTTTAAAACCAAAATAATTCCCATTGGAAATTAAAGGTGGTATTCACCAATGACTAGGAAATATAAACCCACTCTATTAAAATCTATCATATCCATCTCTCGTCAAGAAATATTTTTAGATCTACTTGGATTCTTCATTTGGATATAGTTGTGACCCCACAAGATGTATCTAATACCCAATGTATAGATATTGAAAGACTACACTCGATAATAAACACAAATTTAGCTTCCCCTAGCTTCTGGTTGTAGTTCCTCCTCCAGTAGCCATGCTTTCCACATGAAGAACATACTACCTCCTTTGCCTTACATTGCCTCTAGATCTTCCTCTTATTGGAAGGACAGTGCTTAGGAGATTTAGATTGTTTATAGGTCTTGGGGCCCTTTTACATATTCTCCCTTTTCATATTCAGTATAAGGACTATGGGTCTTTCACACCCCATGTCGTTATCCACTTGGAGAATCAATGTAACAAGATTTTAAAGAATCTTCCCATTATTTATCATGTTTTAATTAACAATAAATCTAAACAAGGTCTTTGGTAGTGATGAAAGTATGATATTTTTATGCAACTCATCTAGGAATTTAATCCCTAAGATGTCTAGGCATTCAACATAGACAATAATCTTGAATACATGAGGCCTAGTTGGCACATATTATCTAAGATTAGTCATGAAAAAAGAATTAGATATATTTTACCTCTATTGTCTCACCTTCTCTTAATAGAGATCCTACAAGTGATACATCATTCTATAGGCATCAAAGTCCTATTGTTTCTTCAAAAGCTCATTGAACATGGATGATACCATGAAACATTGAACATCTATGGAATCGTTAAAATATTTCTCATAGAGTTTTAACTCTTAATCACTAGCCTCATTTCTATTAACATTAGGAAAAGGTTCTTCTAGAACATATAATTTCATTTCTTGGGGAAGGATGACACGTAAGTGCCTTTTACATTCATGGAAGTTTTTATCGGTGAGAAGGTTTTTGTTCTCATATTTCCCAATGATATGTTTAATATCATTTTAATGATGTTTCTAAAAAATAAGATATGAATAATTTTAGTACTTTATCTGATAAATTTAGACAAATAAATATTATATTTATTAATCTCTTACCATTTTATTGTAACCCAATAGCCCTCACCATTGGTTTCAGAATATCATGTTACTTGGACATCCAAATGGTAATCCATATTCGTCTTCTCATTACCCCAACTTTTGTTGGTCAAGAAACTTGAAAAGTTTTAGATACACATTTAAAATGAAAATTGAATTAATTGAAAGTTCCTTAATCCACTAAGTGGACTCCCCAATCCTGAAATCCTCAAATTGGATTTCCTTAACTTTTTCCTTTTAGTTACACCAAGTCCTGCTTTGGAAGTCAACCCTTGATGTGATCTAAGTTAATTCATCCCAGAACATCAAGTTATAATTTCCCATTAATTGAAATCACCCCAAATTTGGATGATCAAGCACTTTGAACTATAGATCAATTTTAACTGATGTAGTGGAATTCTATACCGAATTAATATATGTTATTAAGGGATTTTATCCTTTGTTGCATAAATTTCAAATTATTATCTTTATTACATGCTTGATAATATTAAGTGGATTTACTTAAGTGATAAACCATTTCTTAGAAAATATTTACACCTAAGCTAATTTATTTTAGTTTTATCTTGAAAGCTCATTAATTTCAATAATTTATGTGATCGTGAAAAATATTTATAATGAAATAAGAATGAAACTTGACATAAATAAAATAATAAAGAGGTATGATCTTGAGAATTTACTAATGGTCAATTTATCTAGTGGTTGAAAAACTAATTTTTGGTTTAGGTTAAATAACACCTTGAGCTGGTTAAGGTTCATGTTGCAACTTTCCACATATCCACCAATGTATCTCTCTTGGATTAGTTTCACCTCTGGTCCAAACATGAGATGCCTCCACTATCTTGGGAGCTCAATCCATTACATATGATTTTACTCACACAAGGGTTTGGTAAAAAGGTTTACATAAATGAAACCATGGGCATACAGACAAAAAATAATAAGGGGAGAGAAGGCACACAAACCAACATTTTAATTTAATATTAAATTCAATAAAACCAATCACATACAAAGGCTTGGTCTATGATCATGATCATCCACATTCATGCGATGAATTATGCATTTAATAAAAATTGCATTAAATTCTTATTCATTATTATTTAAGATAAATAATTATTAAATCAATTAATTATTATAATTAATAAATAATTTAGTCTATCTTAATTCCCATCTGAATATCTTGGTGATTTTCATCCATCATAATTTTAAACAGATTTAATAAATTTATTTAAAATTAAATTTGTACATTAAATGTACATTGGAGGCAACATAGTGAATACTCGTCTGAATCCACCCAACATGTATTATACTCATATACATGTTTACTTTTGTGACATATAGAATAAACGACTTGTCATGTACTTTCATGACATGTACTATCAACCTAATGATTACATGAGTTACTTTATTTTTTTTTTCACATTTTATGCTTTAATTCACATAGAGTAACAACTATAATACAAATCATACATGATATAAATATTTGAACACTACATAGATAATAATTAAACACACACACACACACACACATATATATATATTAAAAACCCATTGTAGGGCTTGTCCTATCAACTTAATGACCACACACATGAACATGTATCAAGGTTTACATAGTATAATAAATAAATTTTAAATCTGTGTAATTTGGTATAAGTACAAGGTGTGTATAGGTAAGCTATATAGTGTTTACATCTCTCACCATATATCCAAGGAACACACCTTGGGACTCAGTGTGTAAATTGTGCCTTAGAGAAAATGGATTGTACGACATGTGAAAGGGACTACACGTAGTGAAGACTCTGTGTTAAACAACCACCAGTTAGGTAGACCCTATATAAAACACCTGAACCATTTGTGACTCAAAGGGACTACACTCCATGTATATGGGATACACAACATGTACTCTGGCTGACTGTGCGCCAGGCTGAACTGGTCAAAACATGATGTAAGAATTAACTATGTCATGTTTCATCAATGTATAGAAATTGAATTAATTTATGAATTAATTTATAATGCATTGAACACAAGGACATGATTTGTAACTCCAGTTACATGGTGTGCACTCTTGTGTTATCCGGATAGAATCCTTGGAACCTCTATATGAGTTATTTAATTTTAAATCATTCATAAAATTAATCTAATTGATTATATCTATAAGAAATGAAGGAGGAAGAATAAGATCTCTCAATTCAGATTAAAAGAATGTTTAAAAATTAATTTAAAAACTAAATGACCAATGTGTAAATCATCAAGGATCTTTAAATAATTATAAATAATTATGTGACCTCTCTGATACCACTTGTAGTTTTCGGGTGTAGTGGAAGCATGCAATGGATCATGCCCAACCTTGATTTTTTCCATGATCGATGATCAATCTGAGATATACACAATGATAAACATAATCATCTATGGAATTGGATCAATGAATATAGACAAAGTATAGAACTCTGGAACCAAGAGAAAGGATCATCACATATTATTTATTATAGATTTAATTAAATAAATAATTACTATGGTGAAATTATTTCTTCCTTGATCGATCTGACAACAAATTTGTGTTGTTCCGGTGTTGCGTTGTAGGAATAAAAGTTTATTCCATCTAGTGGTGATCCACACGTGTCCTAAACATTTCCAAACATTTTCTTAGGAATATCTGGGTTCCTGTATGATAGATCCTAGAACTTACGTCATCTTCCTTTTATAACCTTTAGAACCACATCCAATATATTCTCCTAGATCTCTGTTGACTCGAGTGTGAGAGGTGGAGAAAAATCGCTCTCTATTCTAGGGATAATTCTTGGAGAATGTATCTCTCTAGGTATTGAGAGGATTCTATAAATCTAATATAAACAACCAAAAAAATGAATTGTATTATTTAAAATGTAATATAATTGGGTTTATATATCACTAAGGTTAAAATAAAATTATTACACAAGTTCCCTTTATTATTAATTTAATCCATGTGGAACTCCATGTCAAACAATAACATTATTATTATTATTTATCAACATGCAATTAAATTTCAAACTAAATTAAATATTATTTAATTAAATAATATCAAATATTTATTATTTCTCACCATAATATTAAACTCAATCCTTAATTCCTCTATAATATTTATATGGACTTGAATAAAGACTTTATTTATTAAATAAATATAACTGAATTATTCACCAATAAATATATAAATATTATATTCAATAAATAAAAAATAAATATTTATATATGATCAAGCATACATGAATACTTATTAAACAACATCCTATAAGAATATTTATTCAACTTGATAAATAATAAATAATAATATATTATTTAACTAAGATTCTAGATACACTTAGTGTGTGACCCTGTAGGCCTATTTCTCAGTGGCATTAGGCGAAGTTGCCTAAAGTCCATGGAAAACATGTAGAAACAATCAAAAGAACCCATAGAGAAAGATTTTAATGTCACAATGACATGATCCCTCATAAAAATTATTACTGTGTAATATAACCTCTTTATCAAAATATTTCAAATAAAGAAGGTGCATGCTAGTGCCATCAACCAATGTGCTCGATGTCTCTTTCCTTGTCTTTTGAACTTGCCTATTATATACAATGGACTTGGATTTATTTAGGCTATATCATTTCCATCAAAGGGCTTGAGATATAAATTTCTATTAAATAGAAAAAGGGAAAAATCCTTTCTCACATTATTCTTTAATGACATATTACTCTTGACCCACCCAACGTATCTTAACTCACCTTATCACAGTTTTAATAAATACATAAAAGTACAAGAATCATAATAATCATTAATAATAATCACAAAGTCCAAGTACCAATACATAGGTTCTAAGATATGGACATCCAATGACACATATAAATGTGGATTTCCTACTAGGGGTCACATTCTCATAATATCCTTTCGGATATTAACAAGGGTGAACACCATGAAAGGTTCCTAAAAGTCTTATGAGTATCCACACCTTATATCCTATATCATTTGTGTCTATAAAATGATATCATCAGACTATAGAACATATATTTAATAATAGTGTTGTAGTAATTCTATGTTCTCATCATTATAGGGAACAACTATGACCTTTCAGTGTGACAGCTGCTCTTGGATCATTATCAGATACTATGTTACGTAGAATAAAAATCGTGATGTGATAATATTCAAAAAATACTAATACATGTTATCATAAAGTACATAGAATTTGGTTCTAGGGAACCAAATCCAACATTCTTAGTGCAAGCTAGGAAATTGACTTCTGTTTGAAGGAAACAAAATCTTGCAGTTGGTCCCAGTTTTATGAATTCTAGGAAAATTTCACATTAAAGATAAGGGTATATCCCCTGGAATCATTTCATTTGTTTGCGATTAGGGATATGTGGTTTTATTTATCTTATTTAGTTCCCCTGCTTGATTTATGTGTGTGGCTACCTTTATAGATTTCTTTTATTTCCTATTTTCATTCCCTTAATGATGTAGTTCCATTCATTTTATCAGTTACCTATATAGCATGAGTGGGGTTCTTATAGGATTTTTGAAATGGTTTCAAAAGTTTTTTTCATTAAAGAAAATTGTAAATATCCTGAGAATCGCATGGTAGACCTAGAGTTTTTTATTAACCATAAAATCAAGATCGATTATTTCATGAATGGACTAAAATTGAATAAATTTTTACATTTATACATTCATAAATTATTCTTTTATATATTATAATATTATACATTTATAAACTTTTAAAACTATATAATTCTATAACTTGTGTATAGTTTTATAACATATATGTACTTTTATACAGTTTTATAAATTTATATACATTTATAAAGTATGTTTATTTATTTAAAATATATATTGTTTTATAAAATATATATAATTTTATACTTGTATATACGTGTATAATTTTATACTATTATATAATTTTTTTTAATTTATACATTTATACCAGTAAAAATGTTTTAATTTATCAGTAGATATATACTTTTATACTTTCATAAATTCAATGTGAGTGTTAAAAATATTTTAAAAAATATAATAATTTTATTTATTTATTTTCGATACCATTATTATATTAAATAGACATATTTTAAATTACAAAAATGTTTTTTAAATATTATAGATTTAAATGTTTTTATATTTCCATGATTATATTCAATAGGCATATTTCATTGAATTTTTGTAATGTTAATGTGATTTTATACACCATTTATAGTCATAAAAAATTGGTTTTATAATTAAAAATATGAATTAAAAAATACCTTTTAAAATTTAAGTCCCTTCAATTATATTCATAAATTGACTTCAATAATTTTTGGTTTTTGTTTATATGTGATGATAAACCATTTTCCAATATTTTCATTTTTTGCTAAGAAATTCATGAGATTCATCTTCAATTGAATATATTTTGTGTATTTATTTTGTTAAATATTAATATTATAAAATCAAATAGGATGTATATGAATAGATAATGGATGGATGGGAATCATATGTCAAACGATTATAAAGATGGGGTGAAAGAGTGAATCATGTTTGTAATAGATCAGGCATATGACCCTTCTCAAATCCTTTTTCTATGTTTATTCTATTGTTATTCAAGACTAATTAGTCCAGAGGAGTTGGAAGAACACTTGATCTATCATATAATTGATCAAAGCTATAATTTTTGGAATAGATATGGGAAAAAAGTGAATGTAGCTAGTGATTGTTATAACACAACATTTTATGGATCATCTCATATGATTGCAAGTGTAGAAAATGAGGAAGACAGTATTGAGGAAGTGATTACATGTGTGAATGATGATAAAGATCATATTGAGGAAATGAAAATTAAAGTTTAAGATTAACTACATGATTTTCCAAAAAAAAAACAAGAAGTTAAAGAGTTGTTCAAAGACGCCATTGTATGCTAGTTACACTAAATATACATCATTTTCAGTAGTACTGAATCTGTATAATTTGAACGTAGGTAGTAGATTGAGTGATTCCAGTTTTACTTAACCACTTTCTCCCTTTAATGATATGCTTCTATAAGATAATGATCTCTCTAGCCAAACATACGATGCTAAGATAATTCTACATTTGATGGGTATGATCTTTAAAATAATACATGCTAGCCCAAATGAAAATAAACTCTTTATTAAGGACCAAGAATAACTCAAAGAATGCCTAAAGTGCAGTGCTTCAAGATAAAAGAAAGATTAAATGGGTCCTATTAATGTTTTATGATACTTTCCAATCATTCCAAGGTTTAAGCACCCATATCGAAGTGATGAGACTACAAAGCAATTTACGTGGCCCATAGATACAAGAAATAATGATGGGAAAATTCATACCCAATAGATTCTCCTTTGTGGATCATAATTGATAATGAGTATTTTGAATTTCTAAATATGTTGAGAAAACTTCGAATTTTGTTATCAACATATAGAGTGAATCATTTTGGTCTTAAAAAACACACACATAGTACATGTCCTGTTATGTTGGTAAATTATAAAATTCCACCATGGTTATGAATGAAACGAAAATAAATCATGTTATTTATGATTATATCAGGACCAAAACCACTAGGTAATTATATTGATTTTTATTTAGATCAATTTATAAAAGACTTGAAATTATTTTTGGATTCATGTGTTACGTTGAATGATGCTTATAGAAATGAAGATTTTATATTGATATCTATGTTGTATGGGTTGATAAATGACTTTCCTAGTTATGGAAAATTTTCAGGATATAGCATTAAAGTAACTCAAGTGTGTCCCATTTGAGAACAAGGAAAATAGTCAATTAGGTTTAAACATTCATTGAAAAAAATATTTTCGACATCACTGATTTCTACCCCGATGACATAAGTATCAATCTTGTATGATATCATTCGATGGAAGTTCATAAAAACATACAACACCATCTCTAGTAATAGGTGATCAACTTATTGAGAAAGTAAAATATGTGGAAACTTCTTCTGGTAAACTGTTTTAAAAAAACCATACAAAAACCATTTGGAAAAAAGAGATCAGTTTTGTTTGAATCATCATACTTGAATTGTCTATACGAATGACATTTTTATAATGTTATGTACTTTGAAAAACAATATATGAATATATAATTGGATCCATACTAAGTGAACCTAGGGAAAAAGTATAGAATTGAGGCTATATTGGACATGGTTGATAGGGGAATACAGGAAGAGTTTGAACTAGAGAATAGAGAAAATTGAACTTTTCATCCTCTAGATGCTTACACTCTTTCTAGGATTGATAGATATAAGTTTTCAACTTCTTTAATAAAGTAAAGATTATAGTAATGTATTAATCAAATATCAAGAATATTGTTTCAATGACTGATTTAATGTTTTAGCTTTTTAAATCATGCGACTATCATGTTTTGATACAAGATATAATTCCTATTGCTTTACGTTATATTTTTTCTAAGAATGTATATCATACGTTAACTAGGATAACTTTCTTTTTAAAATCTATATACATCAAAGTAATAGAGTTGAAAAAATTAGAGACTATAGAAAAGAAAATTACCATCATATTGTGTGAATTTAAAATGTTATTCCTACTAGGAATATTTGAAATGATTTTTTAGTTGATGGTTCCCTTGGTGAGAGAGATTATTCTATGTGGTCCTATACACTAAAAATGTATTTCCCCATTAATTGGTATATGAATATTTTGAAAGAGTATGTCAAAAATTAAAGTCGGAAAGAGGGTTGTATTGTGGAGTGATATATTGATAGAGAAGTTGTTGAATTCTATATTGAATACCTATCTGGTGTGGAAATCATTGGTCTACCTAAATCTCATCGCATTGGGAAGATTTTGAGTGAAGGAAGTTTTTGAAGTGATGTTGTCACAATAAATACTACCGATCAAGAGCGGAACCACATTTATGTTTTTCATAATAGTTTAGATGTTTCCCTATTTGTTGGAACCCACAAATAAATTATTAGGAATTTGAATCCATCAAGGGATGAAATATGGATATCAAATACACATAATCATTAGTTTATATGATGGTTTGGAGACCATTTTTTAAGGATTTAGATGAAAATATATATTCAATTTTGGAATGACTTCAATGGATATCCATAGGAACAAGTGTGTTTGTATTATATTACAACGGTTATGTAATTAATTATAATATATTCTATATAAAAGAACATTATTAAGGAAATAACATGAAAATAGTGGAGTTACACTTATGGATGAAGCGATTCATGTTTATGGTACTAAGGATAGAAATCTAATTTATGTAAAGATTCTATACATTGGCATCATAAGAAAAATATGGGAGTTGTTTTATATAACATTCTAAGTTCCAATATTTCAATGTATGTGGGTTAATAATAAGAGTGTTGTTAAAATAGATGAATTGGGTTTCTTGTAAGTGGATTTTAGTAAGCAAGGGTACAAAGATGAACCATTTATAACGGAATCACAGGTAGTACAAGTATTTTATGTTACTAATCCCACAAACTAAAAGTGTTCAATTGCTTTGTTATCGACCAAAAACACTATAGGGTTTGATAAAAATTCAACTAAGGTTAACCCTTGCATTGGGTTGTCATAATCATTTCACAATGGTCCTAATGTATATACACTTTTTATGTCATAGGTAACCACAATGAAGGGATTTTGATACTTGATATAGGGTTCAAATCCCTTTAGACTTAAAAAAATAGTTCAATAACCAGGTTATATATTTTTTAATATATATTGTGTTACCTCATGTTGTTATTTGTTCACTGCTACATTTATTTAATCTAAATTTAATTCTAAACCACTTTTGTAGATAATGACATCAACACAAGTTGTTGGTCCCAATCTTGAGGTACAAAAATTCTATCAAACTACTACTGCTCCCAGTATAGAGGAACAACGACCTTTTACGCATGTTGGAACTCCCAATCATGAGGAACAATAGGTTTCCCAACCTGTTGTTGATCCCAGTGAAAACGTACAATGACATTCTGTACATGTTGACACTACTGATATAGATGAACAACATATTGATGATGTTTACCGAGAGGAAATTAAAGGCGATGAAGGAACAATGATTCAAAAAATACAGGAGCATCGTAGTGTGATACTGTTAGAAATCTTTAAGGAAAATGAAAAGACATCAAATTAAAGGTTGGATGGAATGTGTTGGGCCAGCATGTTAACCCCAACAAGTTTGTGTTCAGTAGTTACATTGGGCTCATCACTCAGTAATGTAACCTAATTGATGTAGATTTTTAGAACCATGTTATGCCCATGCTTAAGGAACTGATGTGGGAAGATATTACGGTAACATTATGATATCCTTTATTTATTATAATAAAAGGTAAAATAATGAATCATTGAATTACTCTTCTTTATCATTTGTATAGTGAATTTATAGTAGATTCCTCCCACAAAAAATATGTATTAATTATTCCTAGAAGGTTTTATATAGGGTTTCTCACAATTCTAATTATATTTCATCTTAATTATGATGAAGGAAAAATAAACTTTCATCCAATGATTACTTATGCACACTTGATAATCCATGAAGTGTGGGATGTGTTTATTGGCCATTGTATAGATATGTATTTTGAGTACATTGTGGATGGTAATACATTTTTTAACCATACATGTATTCATCACTCTGAGAAAGAATTTTTTATTTTTGAAATATAAAATGAGTGTTGAAAATAAGAAATGTGTAGAAAAACCATCATACCCTTATCGTAAAGAAGGGATGGGGTACTCTTCACCTGAAAAAAAATTGGTACATATTTTAAATCTACTGTATTTATATTATGGGACACGAAACAATAATATAATTATGTTCCTCTATTTAAATATATATTAATGAATCCAAATCCAAATCCACATACATCCCGTATCATGTTCTATGTAAGGAGGCATGCGTAAATAAATATGGGATACAAACAAATGAAAACAAATACAAAGTGTGTAAAAAATGTGTAAGTATGAAATAAAAAAACACTTATTTTCATTAAATTACTATGACATAACAATTATTACTTATTTTACTATATTTTCTATCCAACATAGTCACATGAATCATAAACACTGATACTAGATGAAAACCTACCATTGGTGGCCTTAAATAGGACAAGACATTATGGTCGCATCAGTGGTTCAGATTTTGGGGTGACACCCTGAACATATTTTGAGAAAAAAACAATCGGAGGATAAAGATAAATAAATGGAAAATATGAAGACATGATTATATTCCCTTGAAGAAAAATTTCAATGTAAAACTGAGTTCTAGACACTATTTGGGGGGGGGGGGTGGAATCAAGGAGAAGAAAAAACTCAGGAACAACCCTTGTGTGAAGATCCCCATCCACCCCCACCATCATTGAGGAGAGCCATTCCTCACAAAGAGTTGTCTTAGTTGAAATAATCAATATTATGATAATTGTTTCTATGAAATGAAAATCAAATAGACACTGATACCTTTCCCGTATTGATATTCTACATGGTGAAAATGACTATGATTTATATCTATAACCACCCACACATTTCCTTTTATGGCGGGATATAATGTTCAATATCCTAGATGACCGTCTACACAAAAGACCTATTCTAATAAGTCATGTGAGAGTGACGATTAATAGAGATCATGATTCGAGCACTGAGGTTCCTATTTTACTTGATGATGAAGATATTTATATGTTCAACCAAGCTATTGGAACATTTTCCACATGGTATTAAAATCTTATAAAAACACATATCAATAAACAGGTGTTCATTTCAAATTTATTTTTCATGATAATTTTTTTAACAATTAATGAAAAAAGGCCTGAACAAATAAATGTTATTACATGCAGAAAAAGGGAAGGGGTGAAAAAAAGGTCGACTTAAAACCATCTAAAGGATCAACCGACTGATCAAAAAGATCTTCTGAAAGCACAGTTAAATTTCACATTTAATATCCATATTTACTACATTTGAAGTTTCATGTGGATATAAAGTTATGAAATGGTAGCATTCACGTAGTTGATTTTGAAAAACAATTCATAGAGAGGAAGTTACAGACTACATTTCTTTTGAGAATGTAAATGAAATCATCATCTATGAATATCAAGGAGCCTTAGTTTTAAATGTATATATGAGGTATTTTTTTATGATTTGTTTTTCCAAAATCTGATATACTATGTTAATTTTGACAAAATATATTTCATATTTATTGTAAGTCTATATATAAATACCAATTGAAGGTATTACCCCATGAAAATAAAATTGGAATCATTATTCCCTACATCACTTTTACATAACAAACAAAAATAGATAAAAATAATAATGAAATTGTTTTAGACCTGGCCAAATTTTTTTGAAAGAAAAATTGCGAATGAAAGACCATTATTAATACCAATGATTCAGGGTAAAAAATTTACAATTTAATCATATCAAATATATTTACATTTCTTCCATTACTTATTACTTTTTCTTTTTTATGAAAAACTGGATGCTCATTACGATCGATTTGGATAATCCAAATATTTTTTTCCTGGATTCACTATATGTATACCGAACAAAATGACCACACATGATGACGTTTTTAAATTTATAATACACTACATCAAATTTTTTTAGAACTAAAATCCATGTTATATTTTTTATAATATGTTTTAGTGTTACTTTGTTATGATAGGGAGGTGTTTATATATCATGAAAATCATGGCATGAGAGCAGTCCATGTGCACAAGAAGCCTGGAAAGGTCTTCAACTGGGAAAATATTAGGGTATATATAACAATATTTCTCTATCCAAACACATATAAAATATAATTATTTTTATCAATGTTCCAATAGTTTCAAAAACAAAAAAAATTAAAAAGATTATGGTTATTATGCTTGTAAATTTATGAGGGAGATCATATTCCATCAATAAACTAGCATCATCAAAGAAGTATTTTCGAAGATAATTACAATTTAATTTAAAATATCTATTATTCCTTTGTGTATTTATATTTTTCTAGTACTAATATGGGTACCGAAAATACTCACATTCACAAGATGATATAGATCTTCTTATAAATTAAAATCTAGCATACCTGATGGCAGAATGTACACAAATATCATGAATATGTGACTTCTATGGAAGTAATGGATTGTTTCATATTAATATTTAATTTATTTTTTAGTATTATTAACATAAGAATTGTTTTCTTATATAGGTGTATTTTTTTCTTTTAGAGTTCAGGTAGTTTGTTTGAATCTTCTCATGCTCATTAGTGATTTGACTTCAAGGCTGTAACTCAGAGTTCAATGAGAAGGTAAAAGGTTTTCTTAATATACTAGGTTTTCCTCATAATTTTATCTATTTTCTACAACACTAACATAATATAAATTAAATTTTCAACTAATAATATAGAATATTTGTTCTCCCTTAAAACCTTTTTACCCTTGTAGTGTTGGCATTTATCACTTTCCTTCAAATGTAGTGGAGGTAACTTTAAGGAACATGATAAATGTCAACACTACAGTTCAGTTCTTTTGTTTGAGTTGGGGTGGTTTGTTTGAAGATGATCATGCTCTTTCAAGACTGCAATTGAGATAATAACAAGGAAATGGGTCAAGACTGTATACAACCATCATGAAAATTTGAGTTCATACTAGTTATTTAAGTAATTTTTTCATCCTTTTATCAACTATTTGTAAGTCAATTTAATTATCATTTTCATCTAATACTAATTAATTTTTTTTACACAGATCTTTTAAGAATTCAAAATTTCCTTTCAACTATCTAAAATAATCCAAAAAAGAGATAAAATGTTATTTTCTACCAATGTTACCGTTTTATCCATTGCTTTTCTTTTTCGAGATGACAACACTACATATTGACTTGATTCTATTTTCTAAAAATTATTTCTCTTTGTTGAAAACAAGAAGAGTAGAGGAATATTTTTTCAGCTAAAAGCATCCACTCAATATGTAGTGTTGGTAGTTAGACAAAAAATTAAAATGGAAATCATGGTAAAATTGGCAGTTGGTATTGTTTGGATACTTGAATACAATGATCCATAAGTCATTTGGGACATAGAGGAATCAACGACACCTCAATCCAACACACAATGTGACCGGTATGACTCTAGGTGCATATTTTAAAAAAATGACATTAATTTTACTAAAAATGAAAACTAACATAGAAAAAAATAAAAACAATTCCATCATATTATTTTTATACTTTATGAAAATGATCAATAAGTTATTTGGGCTGTGCAGGAATCAACCACACTTCAATTTGACACATGATGTGACCTGTATGACTCCACATGCACCTTTTTATTTAAAATTTTCATTAATATTAGTAAAAAATACACACATACTCAAAATTGAGTAAAACTGAAAGGAACTATTGTGGACGCTCTCAAATGATGTTCAGTTTTGAGTGATTTAGGTGCAGTAGAGTGGCGAACCAAGTAATCTCTCAAAGGAAGAAGTAATTTATAACAACATATTAATGGTATGTTGATAATAAAATAAAATAAGATAAACACACTACTTAAAATCATTGGTTATTTTATCATTTATAAAACTAGATGAATTATTTTAGAATAAGATTTTTTTTCTTATTGTTTTTGAATTGAGATTAAGAAATTACAATGAGAAGATATTTTATTTAACATAATTTTTGGAAAGAGAAATTGGTCTAACTATACATATTAACTTACTTATTATTCATTATAATTTATATGATTCATTAATTAATTATGATCCCATAATGTTTTAACCCTTGAAACCTATGATAGATAACTAAACCACAAGGATGAAATGAATTAAACCCTAGGCTAGATTCAGAACATACAATCGTAACACCCTGTGTTGATTTTAATTCCAAGACTAGAATACAATCATTGGTGAATTTGCGCTTAGAACCATTGTGGATGTGAGGATGAATTGTGTTTAGGTATTTTTTAACTATACCAATTGATCTTGTGTTGTTTGTTTCACCGACTAAAATCATTCTCTCACAATTTACAGAATTCTCGACCTCACATGTTATGTGTTAATTGTTCAATTGATTTATTATTTTCTTTTAAATTAAAAATTAAATTCATAGATAATATTAAGGGAATTATATTATATCATTTATTCAAAATAAATAAATTAATATTGTAAGATGTATATAGATTACTAGAACAACTAACATTCCATGGGTGGTGTAGTCATCGTAGAAATGAATTACATTTACAATGTTTTAGAAAGGATATAACCCAATAAAGATTAAAATCATGTGTTCTAGACTAAATAAGTTAATTAAATAATAATAAAAATGAAAATATCATAAGAAATATAAGGGAAACAAATAATTTTATTACTAGAAATAAAAAAATTACAACTCATAATAGGAAAAGAAGAGTATTTTTGAGAAGATCCAAGATTTATATATTCCCTCCTCCAATGGTGAAGTTTATTGTAATGGAACCACTTATCCTCTTCTCCCAATACACTAAGACACATAGAACCCCATTCAAATTATAAAAATACATATTTATAGCAAATATGGGAGGCTAGGTTTATAATTGGTTTCAAGTTTGAATTGGGAAATTCATCTTCACAATTTAATCCTAACTTCAGTGATTGTTTGACCTCAAAAACGTGTGGACTAGATATCTATACAAGAAGGATTATTCATTTGTAATTGGATTTTATATCATCACATGAAATTTGGGCCCAATACAAGCATGGATGGAGAATTTATGGTCCAAATACTGAAGTGGTTTCTAATCTATCGAGTCCAGGCTATCATTGAATTCATGGACCGTTTATACCAATCAAATGCATGATTTTGCTCTAATTTTATAAATGAAATTTTTATCCCATTGAGTTAGTAATTTTCAAAATAAAATTCAAATTTAAATAAGTCACATAAAAATAGTTATTTTCAAAATACTACAGTTCACATTAAAAGGTAAAAGTTGGAATTTTCATCAAAATTTCAAATGATTGATCTTATACAAAATATTACATAAATAAACATATTTAGCATAATGTGATGAAATTATTTCATTTATTAACTATTGAATTCCGAATGTTTTGATACTTTAAGACAATGATCCATAAGTATTTTTTGACATGTTGGAATCAATCACACCTAAATCTGATTCACGATGGGATCGGTATGGCTCAAAGTGTCTGTTATCAATTTAAAATTAATATTTTTGTTCAATAGGTTTAACTCGCTAAAAAATAATAAAATTCCATTTTATTTTCTAGATTATTTATGACAACTATTCATACATCATTTGTGACATCTATGAATCATTCTCTCATCAAACCGACACATGATGTGACTGCTAGGACTCAAAGTGTGTGTTTCCAATTTAAAATGACATTTTTGTTAAAAAGAAAAGTGAAGTACTAAAAACTAAGAAAAATAATTTTTATTAATTTGAAACATTATGATAGATATCTATAATTAATTTCATATGTGTAGTAATCATCCGCACCTCAATCCGACAAATGGTGTGATCAGTATAATTCTAAGTGTGTCTATTTATATAAAATTGACATTAATTTTAGTAAAAAGAAAAAGTGGAATCCTGAAAAACAATAAAACATATTCAGATTGTTTTTATAATTTAGTAAAATGATCCATAAGTCATTTTTAACATATAGGAATCAACCTCACCAAAATTTGATACATGATGTGCCCGGTATGACTCTAAGGGACTATTATCAGTTTAAAGATGAAATTTTATTTCAAAATGTGTCACTCAATGAGAACTGAGAAAACACACTCATATTTTATTGATAATTTTTTAAAATGTTTCATAAGTCATTTTTGATGTGTAGGATGTAGTCTCATGTCAAATTGACACACGGTGTAATGGATATGACTCAATGTGAGTGTTTTCAGTTTCTTATGACATTTTAATAAAAAATAAAAGTGGCATACTAAAAACAAAGAAAAAACATTCAGATTGATTTATACATTAGAAAAACGGTCCATAAGTCATTTGTGACATGTAGGAATCAGCATCACCTCAATCTGTCGAACGATGTGATCGGTATAATTCCAAGTGTGTCTATTTATTTCAAATTGACATTAGTTTTATTAAATAGAAAAAGCGACTTACTAAAAACAAAGAAAACACATTCATATTGTTTTTATAATTTAGGAAAAAGATTCACAAGTCATTTATAACATGTATTAATCAACCCTACCTTAATACAATGCTTGGTGTGATCAATATGACTCAAAGTTTTATTATCAGTTTAAAATTGGCATTTTATTTCAAAAAGTTGCACTCACTGAAAACCAATAAAATAGAATAGGATTGTCTTGATAGTTTAGGAAAATGATTCATAAGTTATTTTTTACATGCTGGTTGTAGTATTATGTCAAACAGACATATGATGTGACTGTTATGACTCAAATATCGTGTTTCCAGTTTCAAATTACATTTCAATAAAAACTATAAGTGACACAATGAAAACTAATAAAGTGCATGTGGATTGTTTTGATACTTTATTAAAATGAACCATATGTAATTTTGGATGTTTTGGAATCAGTCTCACCTTAATCGGACATACGATGTGATCCATATAAATCCAAGTGTGTCTCTTTATTTAAAATTGACATTATTTTTTTGTAAAAAGAACAAGTGACATATTGAAAATTGAACGAACACATTCAAATTGTTTTGATAATTTATAAAAACAATCCATAAGTCATTTTTTATATGTAATAATTATCCCCACCTCTATCTGATGCACGGTGCAACTGACATTACTCAAGGTTTGTCTTTTTTTTAAAAAATTGACATCAATTTTTGTAAAAAGAGAACGAGACATACTGAAAACTAGGAAAAAACATTTAGATTGTTTTGTTACTTTATAAAAACGATCCATATGTCAATTTTTATGCGTAAGAATCACTCTCACCTCAATCTGATGCACGGTGCGACCGTTATGTCTCCAAATATGTATTTTATTTAAACTTGATATTAATTCTAGTTAAAGGAACAAGTGACTTACTGAAAACAAATAAAAGGGATTCAGATTATTTTGATACTTTTGGAAAATGAACCATGAGTCCTTTTTGAAATGTTGGAATTAACCTCACCTCAATATGATGCATGGTGTGACCGGTATGTCTCCAAGTATGTCTATTTATTTAAAATTGACTTTAATTTATGTATGAAGAATGAGTGACATACTGAAAAATGAGAAAACAAATTAATATTGTTTTGATACTTTAGGATAATGACCCATGATTCATTTGAGATGTGTAAGAATCAACTAAACCTCAATCTGATGCATAGTATGACCGACATGACTCCAAGTGTTTATTTTTATTTTAAGTTAACATTAATTTTAGAAAAATGAAAAATTGACATACTAAAAAACAAGAAAACAAATTCAAATTTTATTGATACTTTATGACAGCGATCCATGGGGCATTTTTGAAGTGTAGAAATCACCCACACCTCAATCCTATATATAATGAAATCAGTATGAATCAATGTGTCTGTTATCAATTTAAAATTGACATTTTAGTTCAAAATATGTAATCCAATAAAAACCATGAAAATGCATTCCAATTATCTTGATAATTTAGGAATGTGATTCATAAGTTAATTTTGATGTGTATGAAATAATCTCATGTAAAACCGATAGATGATGTGACTGGAATGACTCAAAGTCTGTGTTTCCAGTTTCAAAATGAAATTTTAATAAAAAAGATATGTGATGTACTCAAACTATGTAAATGTGTTCAAATTGTTTGGATACTTTATGAAAACGACCCATAAGTCACATGTGATGTGTAGAAATTAGTCGTACCCCAACCAAACACACAGTGTGAGTAGTACAAGTCAAACTGTCTCTATTTATTTATAATTGACATTAATTTTAGTGAAAATAACAAGTGATACTGAAAACTGAGAAAACACTTTCAGATTGTTTTGATATTTTACGAAAATGATCCATCAATAATTTTTGACATATAGGAACCAACCTCACCTCAATACAATTATTGGCATGACTGGTATAACTCAAAGTGTATCTTTTTATTTAAAATTTACATTTTATTAATTTATTCTTTCATATTAATGATTAATTTACTACTTTATTGTGTTACTAACATAAGATTTTTTTTCTTATATTGGTGTATTATTTTCCTTGGGTTTAGGTTATTTTTTCAGCAACTAATACCATGGATGGAATCTTTTGATAGGGGATTGCGGGTGCCAAAGAAGATGAAACATTAAATTTTTGTGGATAATTGTAAATGAAATTATATGTAACATTGTTTGAAATGTGTATAATATTTTTTTATATTCATTATGTAAAATTTATTTCAATTGAATTATATAAATTTTCATAAATAGATTAAATGTTTTTTCTGTACAGAGTTTTTCTAATATGGGCTGTTATACTAATAGTGCACTGTAGTAGGTTTGGCATGTATAGACGCTAAAAAAGTGATGATAAAGTCTAGCATTTATTAGTTCTTTTTTTAGCACTGATAAATGCAATTTTGAACACTGTTAAAGGACATATTTGCAGTATTGAATTCGACGAATATCATTTTTTTAAAGTTATCATTATAAAAAAATATGTCATCATATACATGTGATACATATACATTTATAAAATATTTATCATTGTGCATGAAATTTTTCTCACCTTCAACATGAAATAATTTTTATTTTATAAAATTATTTTTATTAAATTTTGAATTTATTTAAATTCATAAATTAGTAAAACTTTATTTTTCTAAATATACATCATTATTTCTGAAAGTTTCCTCATATTATGTGTGATGTTTTTTTTAGAAATATCATTATACATTAAATGTGATCATATAACTAATATAAAAAAATTTATCATATCAGATTGGTGAGACAAATTTCATATGAAAATTCAAAAAAAATAGATGTTTTGAAGAAAATATAATTATATATATATTTTATCTATCCAGTTTCATTTGATAAATATTGTATAAGAAATTATAAAGTTTATTTTTTGTTTTTCAATGATAAATGCGTATAAATAAATTTTTATTACCCTGGTAAAATTAATATTAAGATGAAAATTTTGTGTGAGTGTATGAGAAATATATTTAATTATCTATTTTTAAAGAAACATTTGTATTTATTTTACGCCTATCAAATTGTTATATATATATATATCACATTTATACGTATAAAAAATTAAAATTTTAAAACTAATATTATCACATGTAAAATGTAGTATATATTTAATTATATACAAATATATATATATATATATTACATTGTTCATATCAACCATTATTTGTGTTAAATTTTATTATCTATTTAATTAGGTTCCATATAGATTTTTTTGAATATTTTTAAAAGAAGGTAAATTATAATAAAATATTTTTCTACACATATATATATATATATTGTAATAACTGTTTATGAATAGTAAACAATATTTAATGATAAAAAACATATAATGAAAATATTAAAGAATATAAATAATAGATATATTCTTTTTTAAATATAATTAATATTTTTTTAGTAAGTGTTAAGATAAATCAACTTTTCACGCTTAAGAGGCATAAAACCAATTATTGCGTTTCATCTCTTTCACAAATAGGATAAAATTAAAACATGTAATGATTTGAAAATTTCTGCATAATCACTAAAAACAAAGAGTATTTTTTCCACCTTATAAAAATATGGTGTTGGTATTGGGTATAAAAATTTGGATGTTAGTGAATTTTTTTAGAGTTATTATTTTTGAGTATTGTCCCATTATTCCTTATATTTTTGTATTATAATGTTGCACATTTCCTCATCATCGAAGTAAATGTTGCGAACACACAATTTTTTATAGATACATGTTAATTCAATGTAACATAAATTATTTTTCATAAATAATCAACCAAAGTCCCCAATATAAAAAAATGGATGAATCACTAATACATACAAAACAATTATATTTTTCCTATTGAAGATCTCACAGATAAGAGTATGAAATGAATTGTCTCACTAATAATTCTACATATGTAATACAAAATTTCTCCAGGATATAATGAAAATTGAAAATTAATAGAATATAACGTTGAATTTATCATTAATAATAAATAAAATAAAAAAATTAGATATGAAATATAGAGATTTGAATGTATCAAATAAATAATGTAGACTATGAGAATTAAGAAATTAAGTGCAACACCAAGGTTTATCTAATTATTTATCAACAAAGTCTCTACCAATGTTGAGAGATCCCTCCTTGTTTCGTGTATGGTTTGGTTTTCCTAGTCTCCTCCACGTTTGGGAAAATCTATGTTAGCAACAAGTCTCTCAATTTCTCGTATGGGGTTTCTTCTCATCGGTGAAGGCTACAATATCTGAATGGTGGGACATATGAAGATTGATCTGGGGAACCATTGGTCTTTTCTATCACTATATGATAATTAAACGGCTCATATTTTCATGACGATTGAGGAAGACTACTTCTTATTGTAGTGAATGGGATTACTTACAGTTGGTAAGTTCATCACAAACTAAACCTTTAATATGATCACACTGAAGAATATTCTACACGTTATTTGTCATATAGAGGATTGTGTAGCCATGTGTGAAATCAGTTTAGGGCTCTTGGTCTTTGAATTATTTAATGGGAAAGACCAATAGAAGATTATTCATGGAAGGCCCTGATCCTTTGACAACCACATTATTTTAATGGAATATCTAGATCATGATAGATATTTCTCAGACATTTACTTTTCTAAATCCCCATCTTGGATTCCTCTTACATGAATTCCCTTTTGGGTGAGTTCCAAAAAAATTATTAAGGAAAACGGGGACCATATCAATTCTTTTATGGAATATGATCAATCTAATTGTATTCTTTGGGGACCCTCTATGAGGATCAGAGTGCTGATTGGTAGGGATTAATCTACTTTAAGGGGTAAGTTCCTTTCCAAAAAACTCAAAAATCTAGATTTCATGTGAATAAGAAAAATTGCCCATATTATGCTTAATTTATATGTGCATTGGCCACTCAAAAAAGGATTGTGAAAAAAAGGTAGTAGATCATACTAGAAATGTAATCCTCCAATTTGGACCACAATTATATGGAAAATGGGGCATCTTTTGAAACTATGTCAGAAAGGAATAGGGATCGAGAAAAGATTGATAAGTCCCTATCAGAGCATGAAGTAGTTGAAAAAAATAAAACAATGTTGCTGGGGATGTCATATCTTCTCATAATCCACGATGAGACATTATAGTTGATGGAAAAGATGAATTATTCTCCCCATATCATTTCTAGAGTTTGGATAAATACTCAAGCAGGCGAGGATAATCTTCATACAATGACGATAGTATTGCCTGTATGTCCATGACCAGGGTCTGAAGGAATTTTTAATCCCACCTCCCAGACGAAACAAATTTTCTCTGACCCCTCAAACCTAGTTCTCTCTCCCAACATAGATCTTCATTTGTCTTGGTCTGAGGATGATAATGACATTCATGTAATGATGATTCCAAGCCCTAATTTTATGACCCCTCCCCACAAAGTGTACCCTTCCAGGGCCAGAAATGGGAGGAGAGAGATAATGACCCCCTGAGTCCCACCTCCAGTGGGCACTGAGCAAGCGACTAGCACCGAGGGTATAATAAACATACAGATGGGAGACATTACCCTCTAATAGAAACACATGAAGAAGAGAGAGATAAGATAGAAACCAACCAAATCCTACCAAAACTACAATATAGAAGAAATCCCAAGTACACAAATGTAATTTCATGCAAGAACTACTACAACTAAAATAGAAAACTATAAGTACCAAAAGAAGGTAAAACAACAACGACCATGAAGCTTGAAAAACTCCTAGAAAAACCCGAGCTAGTAGTAAGCATCCTGATCTCAAACCTACTCCAAATGACCTAAAAAATACTTTATAATATGTTGGGTGAGTATAACAGTATACTTGGTAGGATTCTCCATGGATCCTCTCGTGAAAAGTAAAAGAAATCCTGCTAAATCACATTGAACAACAAGTAATACTAAATTTTCACCTAAATAGGTATGCTATGTTCCCAGACTAACCATTACTACTTTCACCAAGTATCACATACAATATTATATAACATAATAAAGAATGTGAAGGTTACCCTGCTACCACTTCCCCACTAGTTTTCTACTTTTCCCCAATTTCGCACATCCTAAGCATTTCTCTCCAAAAATGCTATCCCACAGACACCTGTGTGAAGCACCAAAACACACACCTCATGGGTCAATATGCACCTCATGAATCACAACACCACATGCACATAACCAAAGTAACCGGGTTGTTTATGGGAGCCACCATATCTCTCCTAGCTGGTATTATACATCGTGTATTATACCTCAAGCCATCAAAATGCATACACCAAGTAAGGATCATCAAGGCATCACAGCCTATACACGTTACACCTATAACAGTCCATAAGAAACTATATCTAGAATATATGTGTGTGAAATAACCACAATCCATTACAGACCTTCATACATATATATGGGTAAAACTAACCTCTATGCATACCAGTATAAGTAACTACAAAAAGAAGAGTGTGGGGTCAGAGGGGGAAGTCATCCATCTATCCCCCCACTAAGATGTTGGGGAAAACACACCCCCAGGTCTCAAAATTACCAAGGTGTCAGTTTCCCTAACCAAAAGGGTGGAGTAGCATCTAGAAAAATAAATATTTCAGGATATTATATAGCTCATAACCACCCTATGGGAACAACCTAGTCTTAAACTCAACTATAACTAATGTCTCTCGGACTCCTAGCTGCCAATGATAAGACTATATATATTATAAGTACACAACCATTTAAAGAGCTATATTAAATTACTTTATCCATTTTACTCAGTTTAACTTTACCTGAATTAATTCTTTAATCCTTAATTAACCATTATCATTTTCCACATTACATTTAACTACTATCTCTACAAAGATCCATTTCCTCTAGGCATAACCAAACCGATTCCACTAATTTTAGAATATAACCTTATCATTTCATCCTAGAAAGCTCCAACCCCATGGGTTAAACATTTATTCATTTCTTAACAACATTAAAACATCCCATATTTTCATATTTCATGGTTTTATAGGAAAAAAATCTAATCTACAAAAAACAAGGGGGATCAACAAGATGAGTAGATGATCTAACCATTGAGTCTTTACCATCTATAGAATGAGCATAGACGCATCCATCCACGAAGAGCTAAATAAAGATAGAACATGGCATACCCTGTGTGTCTTTGCTTCCCTTGGGAGGAGAGTGAGCAAAACCATCCACCTCAAGCAGTGGGGAAAGTAAATTAGATAAACAAACAATAAATTAAAGATGCACCAAATTATCTCATCAATGTGTAAGCCCAACTTCAACCCATTCCATCATATCTTGTGTCCTCCCTGATACTACATGCATAAATTGATGCATATCGCCGCTCCAGGCCTCAATTGAAACCAAAAAACTATGTCTCCCTGCCCAACGAACCAAAATAGCACTCTAGGATCTATAATCCTAGAATCACATCACATCTAGGCCTCCCCACCCTAAATACCACAAGTCTCGTATTCAGAACACATCAGAAGCATCAGGAACAAACACAAAATCCGGCTCTTGGACCCAAAGCAAGGAATTCAAGATTCACACACAAATAACTCTCACAGCTCCAAAGTACAAGGAACATGTCCTTTATAACAAGTGGTAAACTCAATCCCTATGAAGGGATTATCTTTTATCAGACAAATGGTTCTTATTCCATATTGAATTAACTAAATTTTTATTCATAGGTTCCAAATACAGGAAACCTAAACAATAAGCTATCACAAGCTATCAAAAATTAATTAAACAATTAATTTAACATGGATTTAATTATTTTATCATCAATAAGCGACATGATTCAGGTTCATTAACCCATTTCAATTAAACATGAATATCTTCATCCATTTGATTATCATCAAATTAAATTAGCAACAAACAGATTCATTAAACATTCCTCTTTATGTTTTGACCAATTAATTCTCAATTAATTCCAGCTGTATGTTCTTTAACAATTTACATCAAGAACAACAAGCTAAACCAAGCAAGTCATAAATATCACACTATATAGAAAAATAATAGGCAAACCTTTATCATGGTATAGAGAAACAACATCGCTATGCGATCAATACCGATTCTTTATTCTAGTTCAAGTATATAATTAGTTCAATTCCATTGTGATCTAAGGGGCTAAATCATGCTAACTCTAAAATTAAATGTAAATAAATAGGGAAGCATTGAATATACTTCCTGAAAAGGTCATTAACATTCTATACACTAGAACAACATAAAGAAATGGATAAAAATCACCTCTCTTAAAACAAATTCATCCTCCCGAGGACGTCGTGGTACAACCACACCAAACCACAACCAAGAAAAATCTATTAGAACCATTGAGATCATGCACCATCATAGAGAAAGGAAAAGAATAAGGAAACTAATTGAAGATACCTCAAGAATGAAGGTATATCATACCTTATATCGAAGAAATATGGATAAAGATTAAAGGAGAGAGCTAGGGATTGATCCTTGTCGAAGGAATTCCAAAAACACTAAAGAGAGGGTCATTGGGTTGCCAGAGGTAGAGGGGGAACATATTCATCTATAGGTTTTTATAAATACCGAGTTACTGGAAAACACTTAAAACATACAGTGTTGATGTTTTACACAACATGTAATCCCCTTTCAAGTTGTGTAATGCCTCAAGGCCGAGTTCCGCTGAAAAACAAGTCACCTCAACAGATTATTTTATTTTTCAAACCCTGATTTATTTAAGACCATGAACCCCTCCTTCATGTCGTGAATCAACATGTGAAATAGGATTTTGCATCGTGTAACAGCCTTTCATGAAATGAAAGCTCCCTGTTTCCAGCTTATAATGACTGAACCCTCCATACTTCTTCTGAACCTCCTTCGATCACCTCAGACTTCAAAAACATGAAAAGGATTGATCCACATAGATATGTTCCCTTAAATAAGATACCTATCAAAATATTCTCTTCCTCAGGAATCCAAAACCAACCTAGAAAGGAAACATAAATGGGTTATCCGGAAAACCACCCTATGAGAAACTTCTCTAAGATTTCTCCATCACAGGAGCTCACCACCTTATTAGAGTGATAAGAGAAAAACTACTAAACAACCACAACTAACCCCCAAACACTCTAATGAGGGTGATACCTCTCAAAAGAGATAAAGGCACAATAAGAAACAAGATAAAATCATCTCATAAATAGAAAGGTTCTTCAATAATCAAATGAACACTTTTACAAAAGAAGAGCTAAACATAAAACATCTCAGGGTACTGAGTGCATATATGCGTCTCACATTCCCAGTTAATCTCCTCCCCACCACCGTTCTGCCAAAATACATGAAACAATGGTATAGCATGCCTGTGAAACACTTTCTCCTGGAAGTCCTAGATCTATATAGGCTTCTCCTCTAAGGTCGCAACATCATCATCATCGATCTCACCACAATCAATGATGTGACAGTCATCCTGAAGATAACAACAGAGCTGTGACATGTGGAAAACATTTTGTATCTAGATCATTTGCGGGGGAAGTGCTAATCGATACATCATGAAACCAACATGATTCGACACCTCAAAATTCCCAACAAACCATGGGGAAATCTTACTCCCATGATAAAACCGTTGTTTCCATCAATAGGTAGTAACATTAAAGGACACATGATCTCCAAAACCAAACTATAGAGGTCTCCTACTATGATTGGAATATGACTTTTGACAATATGATGCTGCCTTCATCCACACAGAACTCACTTGAACTATTTCCATCAAATTTTTTATCAGTTCTAACCTAATAATTTCGGACACTTCCACCCAAGTACAACAGAATTGATAATGGTAAGGTTGACCATACTGGGCATCAAATCATGCTATGCCAATGGTGGAGTGAAAAATAATGTTGTAATATATTTCTACCATGGGCTGGTGCCTCATCCACAAACCTCCAAAATCAAGGACATGTGAACTCAACATGTCTTCAAGATTCTGGATACTCCAATATATCTGACTATCCATCTGTCGATAAAATGATGTTCTAAGACATATCTGAGAACAAAAATCATACTGGTGACATTTACACACCATAGAGGTAAAATGAGGATCTCGATCAGAAATGATCACCCTTAGGAATTTGTGGAGCCTCAACACCTCCTCCAGATACATCCTTGACAAAAAATCCAATGAGCTCGACTCCTTGATATCTATGAAGTGTGATTATTTCATCAAATGATCGACTACTAACCATATAGCTTCATATCCTCCCGGATATTGAGGTAAACTAGTAACGAAGTCCACATATATGTCCTCCCACTTCCATAGAGGAATATCTAATGTCTGGAGCTAACCACCAGGAACACGGTTCTCAGCTTTCACCTTCTAGAAGACCATACACTGGGACACAAACTCTGCAACTGCACACTTCAACCTATACCACCAAAACTAACCTCTCAAAGACCAGTTCATCTTTCTCATGTCGGGATATACCAATAAGGGTGAACTATGGAACTCTCAATGAATTATCTCATGCATCAAAAAAGTAACAAAAATATTTACCTAAAACAACACTCGGTGTTGTTCATCCTCAGACCAACCATTAGGGGCCTCACCACAAACAACTTAGTCTCTCTATACCTCCACCTCAAGACCCCCCAACTGGGACTCTTCTACCTACTGCACCATAGATGACTACACCATCATCTGAAAAAGACAACTTCTGACCCAACTTCCCCTATATCCAGTTGTTTGCGGAAAGTTCTTCCATCACTCTTCAAAAATCACCTGATGTACTGCATCACTACATGACTTCCTACTTAGCGCATTAGCTACAAAATTTCCTTTCCCATACAAAATCTCAAAGTCATAATCCTGTAAGAAATCTATCCACCAATGATGGTACAAGTTCATGTCACACTGATAGAAAACAGATCTCAATATTTTATGATTTGTAAAGACCACAAAGCACTCATCGATGAGGTAATGTCTCCATGATTTAGTGAAAACACCACTTCCACTAAGTCGATATCATGGGTGGAATAGTTACGCTCATGGGGACATAACTTCTAGGACTCATAAGAAATGACCAATCTCTAATGCATCAGAAAAAACCCAAACCAAGATGTGAAGCATCACATAAAACCCCAAACAGAACTCCTTCTATTGGCAAAAACATAACTGGAGCGCTGACCAAATTCTCCTTGAAATAATCAAAATATATATGACACCGATCAATCCATAGGAATTACTGATCCTTTTTAGTAAATGCTATCAGAGGAGTCACAACATGAGAGAAATCATCTACCTTTAATAGCCTACAAGACCCAAGAAACTTTGCACTTATTCCACTGTCTTGGGGGTATCGAAAGAAACAACTGCTTCTATCTTCAATGTATCCACAACTACTCCCTTATGAAACAAAAATTGACCCCATAAATGGAAATCTAGTGCCCAAAAATCTCACTTAAATAACATCCCAAATAGATTCTATAAATGAAGATATCCCAAAACAGCATGCAGATACTCTGGATGCTTCTCCTTAGATGCGAAGTATAGAAGGGTGTGGTCGATAAGAACCATAAAAAACTTATCTAGGAACTCACAAAACAAATCATTCATTAATGCCACTAACATGGATATAACATTCATCACACCGAATGACATCACAATGAACTCATAATGCCCATGAAGACAATGGAATGAAGTCTTCAGGATATCCTCATCCTTCACAGACATATGATGATAACATGATCACAAATCAATCTTTGAGAACCAACATTAACCCTTAAATTGATCGAATAAATAATAAATATTTTGAAGGGGATAGCAGTTCTTTACCTTCACTTGGTTAAAAAGACGATAATTGACACACAACCGCAAACTGCCATCAGACTTCTTCACTAACAAAATTGGTTCACCCTACGGTGACACGCTTGGATGAATGAAACATCACTAAAACATACTATCAAGCTATATACACACATCTCATAACTCATAAGGAAATATCCTTTACAGAGACATCGAGATAAGAGACATTCCTGGCTGTAGATCAATCCTGAACTCGATATATCTATGAGGGGGTAATGCTACATACTTTTCTGGAAATACATCAGTGTACTCTTCCATGACCTTGAGAAATGACAAAAATTAAACTTACGATGAACTTAAAATCATCTCATCCATCATGGATGACAAGGAAGGAACACGGCTCTGACCCATTTGGGGGTCTCTCTTGATAACAAACACTATTATATCACTATCCACATCAAAGAATACAACTTGCCTACGAAAGAAATACATGATATCCTACACTGAATACAACCAACCCATGTTGAGGATGAAATCATATGGTTGCATCCATAAACATAGAAAATCTCCCCAAGAGTGGTGTTGCCTCAGCACTAGCTCCCAGCCTCTACATACTTCAAAGAAGTCAACTTGACCTCCAATCACTATAGTCAATGCCAAGGGAACTGGAAGTCTCTCAAAATCATGTCAAAAATCATGTTAAAGGGAAGGTGATATGAAGGAGTGTTTTGATCCTGAATCAAATAAGGAATGCACGCAATTAGAAAATAAGAAAAGGTACCTTGAATGATGTTGAATCCCATGGTGATGAAAATGATAAAGCATGAAGCTGACTAAGACCTGATCCATGACCGTACTCTTCTCTCTATGGATGGGGAGCATCCTAAGGCTATCCTTTTCCTACCCCATTTTCTCTATACTGATCCTAAACTAGAGCAACCTACTGTTGCTGCCTCGGCTGGAACTTCCTCAACGGAGGAACCTAGACTGAAACACCTAGAACACGCTGACTACTCGAAAAGGTCAGGCATTGATGCCACTGATGACATAGTCCTCCATAAGAAAAACAAAAGTTTTATCCCTTATAATAGGCATGAGATCCACTATCCCTGGAGAGATGGGATGATGAGGGCACCGACCAACCCCCGACTGATCAGAAATTATTCTGCCCTGAAAACCAAGAATACCTATACCATAACTCAGGTTCGTGAGGAATCCTGACGATTCCCCTCTCATGATGATCTAGTTTTGGCTAAAAATATCTTGATGACCTCTTCTCTTTCTATAACCTCAAGATATTTCTTCAACATAAATGGGGTGACCTTGCTCTAGATCACTGAATGTAATGCCTCCTCGAAATGCCTCACACTGGCGTCCTCATCTGAAAATAGGATTGAAACATATCACAGAATGTTTCTAAAATGGATCCCAAACTCTCGCACATTGGAGATCCCCTATAGAAGGATAATCAGCTCCTATCAAATGGCCGCTGTTGTGGTCGAAGACAGAATATCAACTCTAAATTGGTCTCATAACTCCTCCCACAAGACTGTTGACTCCTCATGATCCTGAGCAACAAAAAACACCACGGTCTCATTACCCCATGCAACATCGTCACAACCAAGGATACCAAGTTCCCCTTAAGATCATGGATCAAACTGAAATCTATCTCAACCTCCTCCAACCAGTCTTCTATGACTGCATCTAAAATGTATCCCTCATAATTCTAAATAATATGGTTATGAAACTCTCAAAGTGTCCTTCTCCAAGTGTCGTCATCAACCTTTACACTATTTTGATCTGCTGGCACAACCTGTTGAACATCCTCTACATGAACATAAAGAGGACGTCGACCTAGAGAAATTCATTTAAAAGGAAAAATCTATATAGATTATAAACCTAGAATATATAAGACTGAAACACTAAATAATTATTTTATTTTATTCATTTTAGGTTAACATATCCTAAGGTCTACCCATTTAAACATAGGTATAAAGAAGAATTTTGCATGATCATTTCTTAGGTCTCTACCTTGAAACTAGTATCACTTAGTTTAGTAGAAACTATAAGAATAAAGGTCCATGAATTAGATCATAAGGGGCTATAAATACCCATGTCTTATCTGGTATCTCGTGTTTACAACACTTACTAAATTTTTCTTACACAATTTACCTAACAACCCAGTCAACCTCACTTGTGTCTTACTCCAAACTCCACCATATCCCTCAACCAGACCTCTAATACCAATCTATCATGACCCTATCCCCACAAAGTGTACCCCTCCAAGGCTGGAAATGGGAGGAGAGAGATAGTGACCCCCGAGTCCCGCCTGCAGTAGCCCCAGGTTGGATACTAGAACCAATAGTATAATAAACATGATTATGGGAGGCATTACCCTCTAAGAGAAACACATGTAGAAGAGAGAGATAAGATAAAAAACAGCCAACTCCTCCTCAGATTATAATATAGAATAAAAACCAAGTACAAAAATTTAATCTCATTCAAGAACTACTATAATGGAAAGGGAAAACTGAAAGTACCAAAAGAAGGTACAATGGAAGCGACCATGAAGCTCAAATAGCTCCGAAAAAAACATGATCTAGTAGTAACCAGTCTGATCTCCAACCTACTTCATGTGACCTGAAAAATAGTTTATATAACATAAGGTGAGTATAAGAGTATACTCAGTAGGGTCCTCCCTGAAGACTCTCATGAAAAGGTAAAGAAAGAATGCTAAAGCTTAGTGAACAATAAGTGAAAATAACTCATCACCTAAACATCTATACTATGTTTCTAGGCTTACTATGGCTACTCTCCCCAATTATTTCATACAATAGTTTATAAAATAATAAATAATATCAACAACACCATGCTACCAATTCTACAATGGTTTTCTAGTTTTCCCCAACATCCCACATCAGGAGCATCTCTCTCCGAAATGGATAGCCCATAGACACCTGGTTAAAGCACCACAACCTGTACCTCATACGTCAACATGCACCATGTACATCACAAGACCACGTCCACATAACCAAATTAACCAGGTTGTTTCTCAGATCCACCATAGCCCCCATAGCTTGTATCATACATCGAGTATTATCCCTCAATCCATCACAACCCATACACCGAGTAAGGATCCCCAACCCATCACAACCTTTACACGTTACACCTACAGTAGTCCATAGGAAACTACATGAAGAATATATGTGTGTGAAGTAACCACGAGTCATTATATCCCTCTACACACATATATGGTTAAAACTAAACATCGTGCATACCATCATAAGTAAATACCATGAGAAGAGTTTGGGGTCAAAGGGAGTAGTCATCCCTCTATCCTCCCACCGAGATATTGGGGAAAACACCCCTAGGTCTTAGAATCCCTTGGGTGTCAGTTTCCCAAACCAATTTGGTGGAGTTGAGTATAGAAACACCAAAAGTACAAGATACAACATTGATAAAAACCACACTATGGTCACAACCTAGTCTTATACTCAACTACAGCTAACGTCTCTCGGAATCCTAACTACTACTGATAAGACTAGATATCCTATAAGCACACAACCATTTAAAGAGATATATTAAATTAATTTATCCCTTTTTCTCAATTTCACCTTACTTTAGTTAATTATTTAACCATTATCATTTTACACATTACATTTAATTACCATCTCACAAAAGATCCATGCCCTCTAGGAATAACCAAACCGATTCCATGGATTCTCATAATATAACCTCAACATTGCATCCCTGTAGGCTTCAAACCCCATGGGTTAAATATTTATTCGTTTGTTAACAATATTACTACTTTCAATACTTCCATATTTATGGGTATTCTAGGAAAACATTCTGTGCTTCCAAACCCAAGGGGGCTTAACATAGTGAGTAGATAAACTACCCATCGAGTCTGTGACACATATTGTAGAAGCATAGACCTATCCAACCTTGAGAAGCTAAATATAGAAAGTTTTGGAATTCACTACATGCCTTTTCCTCCCTTGCAAGGAGAGTTAGAAAAACTAGCTTCCTCAAGACACGAGGAAAGTAAATAAGATAAAAAAACAATATATTTAACAAGAACCCAACTTTCACATCAACAATTGTTCCTAGATTCAACCCATTCCATCATCTCTGGTGTCCTCCTTGACACCACATGCATAAACCAATGCATCTCTCCACTCCAAGAATCAACTGCTACCACGAAAACTTCTTCTCCACACCCCACGTACCACAACAACCTTCCAAGCTCAACCATACCAGGAAAACATCACATACGATGATACCCACCCCACATACCACAAGTCTTGTATCCAGAGCACATCACAAGATGTTGGAGAAAACATAGAAACAAGCTCTCAACTCAAAGGAAAAACATTCAACCTTGTCACACAATGAGATCTCATGACTCCAAAGCACAAGTCACTTGACCTTTACAATAATCAGATAATGAAAACCCAAAAAATATGTTATATTATATCACAAAATCATTTCTTATTCCATCTTGAATTAACTGATTCATTATTCACAGTTTCCAACTACGTGCAACCAAAGAAACAAGATATCAAAAGCTATGAAAAATTAATTAAACAATAAATTTAACATGACATTAATTATATTATCAACAAGAATCAACCTGAATTAGGTTCATTAACCCATTTAAATTAAGCATGTATATCTGTACCAAGTTTATTATCATAAAAGTACAAGAATAACTATCAGATTCATTAAATACAAATCTTTATCTTTTAGCAAATGAATTTTCAATTAATTTTGGCATTATGTTCTTTACCAATTTACATCAAGAACAACATGCTCAACCATAAAAGTCATATTTATCACAATATCTATAAAAACAAAAGGCAAACTGTTATAATGGTATAAATTAATAACATCGCTATGCAATTGATACCAATTCTTTATTCTGGTTCAAGTATTTAATTAGATCAATTCCATTGCAATCCCATCGGATAAATCATGATGAATCTAATATTTCATGTAAATAAATTGATAATAATTGATTCTACTACCTCAAAAGGTCTTTTATATTCTTCACATGATAACATATCAATGAAACAGACCATGTTCGCCTCTCCCAAAACAACTGCCTCCACTCGAAGACCCCATGACACAATCACACCAACCCACAACCAATAAATATCCATTAGAACCATGGAGATCATGCACTACCACATAAAAAGGAGAAATAGAAGGAAATGGATTGAATAAAACTCAATAAAAAAGGTAGATCATACCTTATATTGAAGAAGGATTGCTATGGATCAAAGGAGGGAGCTAGGGACTGATCCTTGCTGATGGAGTTCACGAAACACTAAAGAGAGGGTTATTGGGTCACATGGGGTTGAGGGAGAACCACTGAAAAAATAGGTTTTAACAAAAATTGAGTGATTGGAAAAAACATAAAATATATAGTGTAGGGGTATTACATAGCATGTAATCCCATTTCACATTGTGTAATCCCTTGAGGAGGAGTTACTTCGAAAAACACATTGCATTATCACTTTATTTTATTTTCAAGACCTAAAGTATTTCACACCATGATCCCCTCTTCATGACATGAAACAACCTGTGAAACAGGATTTCACATCATGTAACAGCCTTTCATGATGTGAAAGATCCTTACTTCCTTCTTCTAATGACTAAACCCTCCAAACATCTTCTGAGAATCCTCTGAGCACATCAGTCTTCAAATACATGCAAAGGGTCGATCCATGAAGATCTGGGATCTTAATCTTAAACTCCACTAAATGTGGAAGATAATAACTAGAGGGGAATCTAGTGAAGACACCGATATTACCGTTCCATATGGATCTAAATGAAGTTATGAGGACTTACTTCTGATGGACAACCTTTATAAAAAATGGAATGTTGTGAGTGAAGGTAATATTCTTAGACTGTTTGAGGAGGAGGCTGGGAAGAACCATCCCTACCTACCGCAATAAATATATTAGTTTAGAACTACTGTGGTCTTGGAAATCCACATACAGTTCGAATTTTTCAACAAAGATGCACTAAAATTCACCCCTACATGGTTTTTTTATCCAAAACTATTTTGGAAGGAAATTACATGTTTATAGAGGAAACAAATATGGGATTCCATGGATTTATTTCCATTAGTCTACAATTTTATTTAGGTGGACTCTACATGCTTCGAAGGGAAAAGGGGAATGTTAGGGTTGATAGCTTCTCCTCAAACCATATTTTTGTCTTTATTGACCAACTTGATGCCCTAGCTCGGGCATTTTATGGGATCTATGGATGGTATTTCCTTAGAGATAGAAACAAATATTTGGAGTCCCTCACAAAATTATGAGAGTGAATTCTGATACCCCTCCTCATTGGTAGAGACTTCAATGAAATTATGTACCAAAATGAAGATGGGGGGGAGGGCTATAGGCCAATTTTGGTGAAGCATGGGTTTTTTAAGGACACATAGTTTGCGAGTCTCTCTAACCTGAGGTACTCAGGTGATTCCTTCCATTGGTTTCATGGGAATACTGAGAGTACCTATTTTTAGGAATAACTAGATAGGTTTATGGGATCAAATTAATGGATTAATTTCTTCAATATGCATCAAATTTTCATCTTCCTCCCACCACTTCAACGCACTCACCAATAATCATCAACACCTCCCTTAGTTTTGGAAGATTTCAACACAAGCATTCCTTTAGATTCGAAATATACTGGACTAAGGCGAGGGATTATGAAGAGGTGGTGTGATGGCCTTGGAGAATGGGGGGAAATATGGAAAGAAAAATTCATCATGTGACTTTTAATTTGAAATAGTGAAGAAATAATATATTCCTCTAGCCTGGAATTTAGTGTGATTCAATTGATAGAAGTTTGAATGAACTATATTCTCCCCAATGTCAAATACAGTCCTTTCCAAAATTGTGAGTCTTAAAACTAATTTTGATGCATCATTTTAGGTGAAAGATGGCTTCTGGATCATGTGTTTCTGAAAATACCATATCAAATATATCAACTTTAATACTCTACATTTCCACCAGAAAAAAACTATGAAGTGAAAACAATATTATCTCATGACTCTCCACCTCTGAGAGTATTTTTATCTCTAGTGAAAAAGGTATTCATGAACATATACTTCATTTATTTTGGGAATATTATACAGATAAGGAGAATTTTTTTTGCAGATTTTTCTTCTTTTATTAATCCAATGATAACAAATTATATGAATAATCATCTTTCCCACAACATATATAAAGATAAAATCTTGGAAGCCTTACAAAAATCACCCCACGAAAGCATCAGGTTCTGATGGTTTCCATGCTCCTTTATTTTAAAAATATTGTAATATTGCGCGGAAGGTAATTTTATGTTTTATTAAAGATTAATTGGAATGGTAAATCAATTTTCATGTCCATCAATGACACTATTATCACTCTCACCCCAAAGATTAAAAATAATTCTTTGGTCTTAGACATTGGACCAATCAACCAATGTAATGTGCCATATTAAATTTTCTCAAATATCTTAGTAAACCATCTATGAGTTTAGCTACCTTCTATCATTTCCAAAAACCAAAGTTCCTTTGTTCCTAAAAGGATCATTTTTGATAATTCCATTATTTCCCATGAAATTTTCCACTTTAAGAAAACATATTTGATGGAAAAAAGATGCATTATGGCATGAGGAATTGATATAATAAAATCTTATGATAGAGTGGAATGAACCTTTCTCTATTTTTTTGACAGAAAATTGGCTTCGTTTGAAAAAGGACTGAGATTATTATGTGATGTGTCACTTCAGTTTCCCTCATAATAAAAAACAATGGGGGTATCACTCAAATATTTTATCCCACCAAGGGTCTCCACTATGTGGACCCGTTCTCTACTTTCCTCTTTATTTTTGTGGATTATGTTTCCTATAACATAATTTATGTGGTAGCCTTGGATAATGTCATTAATTGTGAAAAGGTTTATCGTCGACCCCCATCAATTTATCAATTTTTTTATAGATGACAACTTGATTTTTTCAAGGGCCACCCTGGAGGAATGTTCCCTTATTTGTCATATTATTTGAAACTATGGGAATGAATCTGAGAAGTTGGTAAATCATTCAAATTATAAAATATATTTCAACTTTGTTGTTCTTTGAGTAGGAATATCACACTTTTTTATGCCTCATGAATTTAGGTGGTTGAAAAGTACCAAAATTATTTGGGGCTACCCACTATTTTTGGCCTTAAAAAAGTTATTTTCTTGGGTATCCTAGATAGGGTAGAAAAAATATTTAGGGGTGTAATTTTAAATGAATCTTAAAATTAGGTAAGTAAACACTTATGAAACATGTGTCTTAGTCAATTATGTCTTTCATTATGTCCCTTTTCAAACTCCCTATATTATTCATTGATAAACTCCACTCTCACCTATCTAATTTCTGGTTGGGAAAGAATGAGGGAAGGAACAAAATTAATTGGATTTATGGGGATTATGTGTGTCACGATAAAGCCTATAAGGGTATGGGATTCCGAGATCTACATCGCTTAAATAATTCCCTCCTAACAAAAATTGGAGGGAGGCTTTTGCATTAATCTGACACTCTATGCTCTAAGATCCTTTGTGTAAAATATTTCCCACACATGGACTTCCACCATGCATCATTTGGACCTTTCCTAGATACCTATAGAGATAATTGTGGGGGTGAATGTGATTTTCTATCTAATGCGATTTGAGGGAGGATCAGTAATGTGGTGAATGATAGAGTTTGGAAGGATCCCTAGATTGTTGATTGAGGTGAAGTTAACTCATGTTCCCTAATGATCTATGGATAGGAGCATGAAAAAATTATTTATCTTCTCAACGAGGCGTGAGATCGGTAGTGTTCTAATAAATTGAATTTCCAATTCTCTGAGATAGATAATAACCTTATTCTCTACATCTCATACACAAGATACCTTGACCTAGATCATCCCTTATCGTGGGATGATATGTCTAACATTTACTCAATCAAATTTGATCATAGTCTTGCTTCTAACATGCTACTCATAGAGAATGTTGAGATTTGGAAGACCCTTTGGAAGCTATCCATTCAAACAAAAGTTATATTTTGTGTGTTGAAATCATTCCCTGACATTATTCCATCCAAGGAATTCCTCACATTTTTCCCTACTATTGAGGACCCGACCCTCCCCTTTTGCATGGCCTCTCCTGAATCATACATGCATTCCATGTTTAGATGTCCAGGTGCAAGATCTATGTAGAACGTCTAAAATTTCAATGAGGAATCCTTCATGGGTGTAGAGAATGACCCCATTGTGCTTTTTGAAAGTGTGGGTGTCCACTCTTCTAGTTGAGATAGTAAAATATATTTGCATCATGGTACACTACTATAGAAATTTCATTTTAAAACACTAGAAAAGTGCTATTAAACTCAGTAATAATAGGTGGTCCCCTTTAACAATGATAAAATAGAGTTGATAAAGGGTGTCATTTATCTATTCCAAATAATCACTGATAAAGGCACCTCCCCTTTATCAGTGCGATTTTAGCACAAATAAAGGACCCCTTTTATCAGTTCTATTTGTTGTGATGATAAAGGGGGCCTTTATCAATGTTCGAAATAGAACTGATAAAGTGGGACTTTATCATCCTTCTAAATAGAACTGATAATGGGGGCCTTTATTAGTGCTCTAAATAGAGCTGATAAATGCCTAGGTGCATGTGATGTGTTGTTTATATAACATCACACCCACCAGCACCTACATAGAAAACACACACACTACCTACATAGATCACAAAAGAGAAATGTAGCGCACAAAACGGTTTGGAAAAAAATTCTATATACATTTCAAAAAATGTTTTATATATTTACATTTAAATTTATCCATCAAAAAGTTAAAATCATTAATGTTTCATCATTGAAATATGTGATCCCCTCTATAAAATGTCATCACATGGTATTAATTGTTGAACAAATCATCCTAACACAAGAAAAAGGTTCCACCTATATAAGAAAACAAATATTTTGTTAGTAATTCTATAAAGAAATAAATTAAACATTAATATTAATGAATACATTAACAAAATGTATATTTTTAATAAAAAAGACACATTTGTAGTTATATAGGTCGAACCATGTGTTGTATTGAGGTGGGTTTGATTCCTACACATCACAAATGAGTTATGGATCATTTTCAAAAAATACTAAAACAATCCAAATGGGTTTTCTTGGTTTTGTGTATGTCCCTTGTTTTTTACTAAAATTAATATAAAATTTAAATGAAATATTTTGATTTATTCCGGTCACATTGTTCGTCTTATTGAGGTGTGGTTGATTCCTACACATCAAAAATGACTCATGGATCATTTTTCTAAAGTATTAAAACAATTTTAATGGGTTTTCTCTATTTTTAGTACAGTCAATTTGTTTTACTAAAATATCATTTCAAACTAAAAACACCCATTTTGAGTCATACCGGTCACATGGTGCATCAATTTGAGTTGATCCTTATTCATATACATCAAAAAATATCTTAAGAACTACTCTACTAAATTACTAATACACTCAAATGGTTTTTTCTTGGGTTTCCATTAGTGAAACCTTTTGAGCTAAAATGGAAATTTCAAACTGATAATGGCCACCTTTTGTCATACTGGTCACACCATGTATATGATTGAGGAGCAGTTGACTCCTACACACCATAAATGACTCATATATCATTTTCTAATGGTATCAAAACAATCCAAATGCATTTCTTGGTTTTTAGTGTGTCACTTGTTCTTTTTACTTAAATAAATGTCAATTTTACATAAAAACAAATTTGGATATACCAGCAACATCATTCAGTGGATTGAGGTACATTTGATCTTACATGTCAAAAATGACTCATGGATCATTATTCTAAGGCATCAATACAATTCAAATGCGTTTTCTTAGTTTTTAGTATGCCAGTTGTGTTTTTTACTAAAATATTATTTTAAACCAGAAACACACTTTTTGAGTCAACCGGTCACATCGTGCATTGATTTGATAAAAGAATACTTCATACATGTCATAAAGGACTTAAGAATCACTTTAATAAATTATGAAGACGATAAAAAATCATTTTCTAGGTTTTCAGTGAGTGACAAATTTTGAGCTAAAATATAAATTTTAAACTGATAATAGAACATTTTAGTCATACTAGTCACACCATGCATCAGATTGAGGTGAGGGTGATTCATGAATGTCAAAAAATGAATCATGTTTTGTTTTTATAAAGTATCAAAATAATCTGAATGCATTTTCTCAGTTTTCAGTACATTTTTTTTCTCTTTTTACTTAAATTAATGTCAATTTTAAATAAAAAGACACATTTGAATCTATACTGGTCAAATCATCCATTGTATTATGGGGGCGGGGGGGTTGATTCTTAAATGTCACAGATGACTCAAGGATCATTTCCCAAAATTTTCAAAATAATCTGAATGCATTTTCTTGGTTTTTAGTAAGCCAATTTTTTTTCCTAAAATTAATGTCAATTTTATATAAAAAGGGACAATTTGAGTCATATCGATTGAAATGTGTGTCCAATTGAGGTTCAGTTGATTCTTAAACATAAAAAATGAATTATATATATTTTTACTAAAGTATCAAAATACTCCGAATGTGTTTGCTTAGTTTTTAGTATGTCAGTTGTGGTTTTGTTACCGAAATATATTTTCAAACTGGAAACACACATTTTGAGTCATACCAGTCACATCGTGCATCAATTTGACACTATAATACTTCATATACATCACAAAGAAATTATGAATATTTTTCAAAAATTATGAAGACAATCAAATAAAGTTTACTTGGTTTTCATTGAGTGAATCTTTTTGAGCTAAAATGTAAATTTTAAAATGATAATGGGCACTTTTAGTCATATCGGTCACATCATTCATCAGATTGAGGTTTGGTTGATTCCTACATGTCAACAATAATTGACAGATCATTTTCTTAAAGAATCAAACCAATCTAAATGAGTTTTCTTGGTTTTAACTATGTCACTTGTCCTTTTTACTAAATTTATTGTTAATTTAATATAAATATACACACTTAAAGTTATATCAGTCACACAATGCATCATATTTAGGTGCAGTTGATTCATACATGTCAAAAATGACTTATGGATCATTTTTATAAATTATCAAATCAATCCCAATGCATTTGATTAGTTTTCAGTATGTCACTTATTCTTTTTACTAAAAATACTGACAATTTTAAATAAAAATAGACACTTCCAGTCATACGGGACACATAATCATGATATTTGTGTACATTCTTCCATTAGGTATGTTACCCATTCATTTCTAAAAAATTTATATCATCTAATGAATATGAGTCTTTTTAAAAATCATAGTAGAAATGAAAAAATATAAATACTCAAATAATTAATAAATATTTTAAATAAAATAGTAATTATCTTCGAAAATTATTCTCTAGGGATGTTGGTTTGTTCATGGTATATGATCTCTTTTATAAATTTTCAAACATACTAACCACAATATTTTCCGTTTGTTTATTTAGACACTAAAGAAACATTAGTAAAAACTAGTAATTTTTTATATGTGTTTTGAAAGTGAATTTTTTTATATTTACCCAGATACTTATCCATTCATATTATTTGTGATGTTCATTTTCCTTTTCCCATGACCGCATTCCATGATGTAAATGGTATTCACACACTACCCTATCATAACATAATCCCTTTTAAAATATAATATAAATTATATTATTAGATTTTCAGTTCTAAAATGTTGGATGTAGTGTATTAAAAATTGAAAAAGTCCATCATGTGTGGTTAGTTTTTTGGATATCCATGCATTGAATCGAAGAAATAAATATTTGGAGTATCCAAATTGACCATAATGAGGATTCAATGCTTCCTAAAAAAAGGAATGATTAATTAAATAAATTAAAATATATTTGATGTGAATAAATTGAATATTTTTACCCCTACATAAATTTTAATAAGAAGAGTTTGTCATTTGAATTTTTTATATTAAATTATTTGAGCAAGCCTTCCACTATTTCACCCTCTTTCTCGGATTCTATTTTTTTTATTTTGTATAGGCAACATGAGGAATAATGAGTAAAAATATATATTAATGGGTAAATCCTTTCAATTATTTTTTATATATACACTTGAAAAAAATATTAAATTTATTTAGTCATAATTATCATATTATAAAAGATTTTTTAAAATCAAATCATGAAAATTTAACTCATGTATACATTTACAATAGATCTGCATAACCAATCATACTTCATGATTTCAATTACATTGTCAACACTAATGAAATACGGATCTTCCCCTTTATATATATTTTCATAAAAAATAATTATGTGAGTACCACCATTATTCAACTTCGTATTCATAAGAGCCTAAAATGATAATAAATTCAGATATAGAATGGACAGGTTTATAGTGCTTTCAGTAGATCATTTTGATCAATTGGTTGATCCTCACGGTGGTTTTGAGCAATTGTTTTTTTTTCACCCCCTTCACTATGGATTTCTGTAATAACCTTATTCATTTCAGACCTTTCTTCATTAAATTATAAAGTTTTATCTTGAAAAATAAATTTGAAATGAATACCTCCTTATTGACATATTATTGTACAAGCTATGATGGCCATTCTATAAATGTTCCAAGAGTTTATTTAACCTAATGAATATCTTCACCATCAATTGGAACAGGTAGTTCGGTTATCGGATCATAGTCTACGTTAATCAATACATTGAAATGTACTATTTGAAGCGGTCTCTTGTGTAGCATGACGTTCAGGATATTGAACACTGTAACCATCACTACAAGGCGATTGATGGGTGTTGATAGATATAAATCATAATCATTTTCACCCTACAAAATATCAGTACAGGAAAGGAATCAGTGTCTATCTGAATCAAAATTCACAGAAACAATTATTAGAAGAATGATTACCTCAACTAAGATAGGTTTTTGAGGGGAATATCTCACCTCAAAGCTAGTAAGGGGTGGGGAAGGATCTTCATGAACTGATTGTTCTTGAGTTTTTTCTTCTCTTTACCTCTACCTTCCATCAAAGTTTTCATGAACTCTCTCTATTATTTCATATATTCATCAACGATAACTATTCTTTCTCTCATCATTTTTATTTCTTCACTCTTATCCTCTTCTTGTTTTTTTCTCAAAAAAATGTTCGGGTGTCACCCCAAAACTCGTACCTTTGATGTGACCATCCTTTTCTGACTGTTTTAATGTCACCAAAAGTATATCAACATCAGGTTTGGATGTTACTAATGCCAATGAAAATATCAGATATAAATTATAGGAAAATAAGTAATAATTATCATGTAATATTGATTTAAATAAAAACAAATATTTATTGTGTCATACTTACACATGTTTCCCAAACTTTCTGTGTATTTTTAACTATTAATATCCCATATTTTATTACAAAATCCTCCTTCTATTTCCCATGGCATGGGATGGAAGTGACATTAGATTTGGATTCATAAATCTACATATAAATAGAGGAACATAGTTATGGTGTTTTTTTATGTCACATAAATGTTTTATGGTAGATTCAAAATACGTACCAATTTTTTTCAAGTATTGTGTACCCAATTCTTGATTTACGGTAGGGGTTTGATGGTTTTTCTAGTTGTACATCATTTTCGGAACTCATTTTCTGATTCATAAATAAAAAAATTGTATATAAAATTGATGAATACACATATCATCAAATAACGTATTACCAAACATAATGTACCTGAGAAGACTACTCCACATGACAGATAGTAAATGCATCCCATGCTCCGTAGGTTATCAAGTGTGCATAAATAGAAGGTGTGTGTGGGTTTATTTTACATTTAGTATATTTAAGATAAAATATTGTTAAAATTGTGGTAAATACTCTATGAATCCTTCCAGAAAACCTTAAAACATAGTCCTTGTGTGTGTCATCTACTATAAAAGAACTCTACAGGGTATGATGAAGAGTAATTCAATGTCTCATTATTTTAGTTTATAGTAAATTAAAGAAATGATATCATAATGTTACTATAATATCTCCAAAAAAAAGTGTATTAAGATTGATGACAACATGGTTCCACGACTGTACAATTATAAGGAGGCATTGCCGAGCGATGATTCCAATGTAACTACTGAATATGGCCTTGTTGGGGTTAACATTTTAGCCCTGCTTATTTCATATGACCTCATATTTGATGCCTTTATCTTTTTTTCCTTAAGGATTTTTTCTAAAACCATCAAACTCTGGAGCTCCTTCTTTTTATGCACTATCTTTGTTTAATTTCCTATCATTTCCTCAGTTTCAACATCATCAATATATTCCTCTGGATCACTAGCATCAACATGTACAGATGGGGGTTGTACCTATGCACTGTGAGCAGTATCAACAACATATTGAGAAACCTATTGGTCCTCTGCACTGCGAGAAGAATTAGGTTAATAGATCTATTGTTCCTCTTCAATACGAGCAACAACAGTTTGAGAGTCCTATTATGGCTCGGGATTGGGAGAATCATCACATACAAAATTAAGTATTTGCAGAAGTGGTTTAACATTTAATTTAGATTATATAAAATCAATTGAAAATAGATAATAACTTAAGGTAAAAAGATTTATATTACAAAAAATATATAACCGTATTATTGAACTCTTTGTTATTTAATGGAAGAAGGGATTTGACCCCTCTATCAACTATCCCAATTCCTTTATTGTGGTATCTTATGACGTACAAAAAGTTTTATACATTTGGACCACTACGTAATGATTGGGACGTCCCAATGAAAGGGTCATCCTCCATTGAATTTTCACCTGACCCTTCAGGGGTTTTGGTCGATAATAGAACAGTTGACCACTTTTGATTTGCAGGATCTGTAACATAAAATACTTGTACTACCTGTGATGCCATTATAAACGGTTCATCTTTATACCCTTTGTTACATACATCCAATTTCTCGAATCCCAACTTATATATTTTAACATCACTCCTATTATAAACCCACTTGCATTAAAAAATCAGCACTTGGAAGTTTATATAATCCAACTACCGTATTTTATTGTTGATTCCAAAGTATGAAATATTCGCATAAATTGGATTTTTTTCCTTAACACTGGAAAGATGAATCGCTTCAGCCAAAAGTGTAACTCCACTATTCTTCATGGTATTGTCTTCATCATGTTTATTAGTATATAATATATAAGCATTAATTTCATAAGCATTATAAGATAATACAAACACACTAGGTCCTTCGGCTAGCCATCAAAGTCGTTCTAAAACTAGAGTCCATATTTTAAGATGACTCTTTAAATATATGGTCTCTAAACCATCTTATAAAGTTTCAATTATGTATATTTGATATCCATTTTTTATCCCTTGGTGGATTAAAATGCCTAATAATTTCTTTGTGGGTTTTGACATATGGGTCAACCTATAAACTATTATGCAAAACGTAAAGGCGGACCTTCTCCTAATCTGTAATATTGGTTGTGAAAACCTCTCTTCTTAAAATTACTTTACTCGCAAGCCACCTAGTGTGAGGATATTTCAGTAAACCAATGATTTTTACACTAGATAGGTATTCAATATAGAATTAAATAGATTTCTCACCAATATATCACTCCACAGTACTACCCTCTTTCCAACCTCGATTTTTGATATACCCTTTCAAAATCTTCATATACTATTCAAAGGGGTAAATCCATATATAGTGTATAGGACCACATAGTCAAATATCTCTAACCAATTTAACCATCAAATGAACCATTATATCAAATAATATCAATGGGAATAACATTTCCAATTCACATAATACGATGAAAAGTTTTCTTTCCATACTCGTCAATTTCATCGAGTATATAACTTTTCTGCATAGATCTTTGAATAGGAAAAATAGATTCGTTAATGTATAATATAAATTCTTGGGAAAGATGAAATATAAAGCTATAGGAATAATATTATGTATCAAACCATGGAATTCATGTGATTTCATAACTTTTAAATTCAAATCGGTCATTGACATGATGTTCTTGAAATTCGATGAATACCCCTCTAGAACCATTATATCATTCAAGAAGTTGAAAAACTAATATCTCTCTTTCCTGGAAAGAGTGGAAGCAACTGGAGGAAGAAAATATCATTTTCACCCTTCACTACCACCAACTCTTCTCGTATTCCAATGTCAACCATGTCCAACCAACCCTTAATTCCATCCTTTGTTTTTTCCAGGTGTATTTAGAAATGTGCCGATGGCACTGTCTCATACATTTTCTTCAACATGCATAACAACAAGAAAGGGTCTGACAAGAAGATAATTCCAACATGGTAATTCCAAAAAAAACTAACCTCTTATTCCAATTGGTTTTCTTAAGGTTTTTTGAAAATGATTTACAAAAAGTAGTGTCCACATATTTTACTTTCTCAAACATTTGACCACATATTAATAGAGATGGAGCTCTATGTTATTCTGAACATCCATAAAATTATGTCATCCAAGATCATTACATATGTCATTGGGGAAAAAATCTATGATGACCTAGAAACATGGTTTTTGTTGAATGATTCAACCTAATTGACTGTGTTCCTTGTTCGCAGATAGGAAACCAATAACTTCCTTTAATGTTATATCCTGATATATTTCAATAAGTAGGAAAGTTATTTATTATCCCGTTCGACATGGATCTCAATGTGAAATTTTTATTTATATAAGTATCATACAATTTAACACCCTAATCCCACAATAATTTCAAATCATTGATCAATGGATCCATATAAACATCAATATCATTACCTAGTTGTTTCGGTCTAGATATAAGCATAGATTACATGATGTGTTTTCGTTTCAGGAATAACCTTGGTGGAAAGTTAAAATTTAGAAACATAATTGGCCTTGTACTATGAGTTATGATCTAAAAACCAAATGTATTCACTTCTTATGTAGATAATGCAAGACGAATGTTTCTCAACACCTTTCAAAAACCAGGATACTAGTGATCAATTCTTTTCCACTGAGGAGAGTTCACCAGGTGACATAGTTTCTGAAAGTTCCGGGCACAACGGAAGCGTGGTTGGAATGACACCCATCATTGATTTTTACCATGATCAATGATTATTTCAAGATCAATATGAAATTGAATTACAGTCTCTACAGAATATAATCAAAGATTTATAAAAATAAATAAGAGGCCCGAAACCTTTAGATAGGATCTTGCACATCATGTTTATAATTAATTTTATTAATTTCATAAAGAAACTAATACATGGATCTTTGATATTTTCTTCTTTGATTATGTTGATCATCTGGAATGAACCTTCCATATTATATCTTTGCTCTTGGAAGGATCCAAACTAGAATCCCTGTAGTGGTGATCCACACGTGCTCCGATGGCCCTCGATCAACACCGCTCATTCTCTCAGAGATAGCGCAGTGAAGAAAGTGTCTTATGTTGATCTTTCTTGATCACTTATTCTTCGGCCTTGAGAACATCTCTCATTATTTAGAGTGGCGGGAAGAGGATTCGAGGGAGATATTGTTTAGCTTATCAATTCTCATTTCACTGGGTGTGTGGTTCGGTACATGGTACAATAGACGTATGTGTCTATTTATTGACATGGGGCTTCAGTTACATATTAATTTCATAACAAAAATTAAATACATTCGTAACCATAGATAAAACCCATGATTTTAATGATAAAACTGCATCATTATTTATGGTGCACCAAATTTCGAAAAACGAAATTATAAATAAAATTCAGTGTCACAAAATAATAGCATCATTATTTTAATTTGTGCCAATGAGTTAAATAATTATTCATCATCTTTCAATTAATTATTTTACTGTCGGAACGACCTTGGTCCAGTCAAACTCTACTTCCATTTATTGAACATCTGTATAAATAAATAAATAAATTATTCTCTTAAATAAATACTTTATCAACAAACAAGAAAATAAATATTTTTTAAATATTCAGAATATATATATATATATATTACCCACAATCCGATAAATAAATATTTATTTAATTTATACAATCATTTTAAATTGAATAAAATTATTCTATTTTCTTGAGAATAATATTTATTAACTAAATTCAAATAAAATTTAATTTGGACCACCAGAAACACTTAGTGTGTGACCCTCTAGAGTTCTTTATCATTGGCATTAGGCGGGCTTGCCTAAAGTCCAAGAGTACTGTCTAGTAATTTGTCAATGCACCCAATAGAAATAACTTAAAGTCACAGTAATTAAATCCACATACGAATGATCACTATGTAATATAATCCCTTGGTCACAATATCTTATCAAGCAGGTTTCATGATAGTATCATCAAACTTTGTGCTTGATACATAATTCGTTGACTACCTGAAATAATCACATCATTACACCATGGAAATGTAATTTCTCTTGAAGGTTCTATTTCAATCAAAGGGCTGAGATATCAACTTCCATAAATGGATGGAACAAATTCTTCCTCGACATATCCATTAATAACATGCCACTCATGACGCACCCATTGTACCCTAATTCCTACCAAATGTCTCCATGATGGTTTTTGTCAGTAAATCAATGTGTGCGAGTCATGAAACATATTATTGATAATCTTAAGGTCTACGGATCATTACACATGCTCACAGACAGGAATATATGATGACACTAAAATATGCGCAATTCATACTAGAGAGTCTGTTCACATAATCTCATGTCTTGGAGGTTACCAAGTGCGAACTTCATGAGAGGAAGTTTTCTCTACTTAAGAGTACTCACACCTGACGGTTTGTATGCTATGTTTCCCATCATAGTATGTCATACAACCACAAAACTATATTTAAGAATATTGTTATAGCATTTCAAGGTTCTCATCATAGCGGGGAACTTCCATGAGCTTATCAATGCAACAAATACTCTAGGCCATTATTACATCATAGTAATGAAGAACAATGAACAATATGTAATACATTAGATATCCATGTAATCAAATTACAAATAGTTGTTTCTAGGACACCAACTCTAACAAACTCCCACTTGGACTAGAGCCAACTCCCTATGACTTTCAATCTGCTAGACCACACATGATGATCATGTTTCTGCTGAGTCAATGTTTTAGTCATAGGGTCCAACTTATTGTCTTTCATGGAAATACTTCTCACTATAACTTCACCTCACTGAGAAAAATCCCTCAAGAGATGATACTTTTGAGGAATGTGCTTCGTCCACTGATGTGACCTTGACTCTTTTGTGAGATCCACCATTGTCGTATTATCACAATACAGTGTGATGGGATCTTTTCTACTAGGTATCACATCTAGCTCCTGGATGAAGATTCACATCCAAACTTCTTCTTTAGCTACCTCATGAAGTTTTAATATACATGGACCATGATGTATAATTTTCGACCACACTCTACTTTGAGCTCTTCCAACTCATTGCACCTCCATTCAAAGTGAATATGTATCCTGTTTGCAAATTCATGTCATCTTGATTAGTCTGGAAACTAGAATCTGCATATCCTTTGAAGACTAGTTTATCATATCCCACATAAACTAGGAACATATCCTTAGTATGACTTAGATACTTTAGGATAGTCTTGACTACCATCCAATGGCGGTTACCTATGTCTGCTTGATATCTGCCTACCACACTCAATATGATGGCAACATCCATCCTAGTACAAATAATGGAATACATGGCTAACCCAATTGCTGATGAGTATGGAGTCCTTTACATTATATTTCATTCCTCATATGACTGAGATCACATTTTCATGGAATGATGATTTCCATGTCATGTTGTAAATAATCCCCTCTTGTGTTGTTCCATTCTGAATCTCTTTAGAATCTTATCAATATATGTACTTTGACTTAGGCCCAACAATCTCTTGGATCTATCACGATGGATCTTGATCCCAATAACATATGCTACCATGCCCAAGTCCTTCATAGAGAAGCATTGATTTAACCATGTCTTAACATACTATAAGACTGGTATCTCAATTCTAATAAGTAATATGTCATCAGTATATACTATTAGAAAAACAACTACACTCCCACTAAACCATTTGTAGACACAAGGACCACATTCATTCTTGATAAAACCATATTCTATTATGGATTCATAAAATTAAATGATCCATGACCTATATGCTTTATTTAATCCATAATTGGATTTCTTCAACTTTAATTCCTTATTGGAATCTTTTTAAGTCAGAAACCCTTCAGGTTTTGTCATGTAGACATCTTTCTAAAGGTTCCGGTTACAGAAAGCTGTTTTTACATCCATTTTTGAAATCTCATAGACATGGTAATCTTTAATGGAAAGTAGAATTATGATGGATTTCAACATTGAAACTGGTGAAAATGTTTTGTCGTAGTCAATTAATTGGCGCTGTTTAAACGATTTTACAACCAGTAGTGCCTTATAGGCACTGACTTGTCCTTACATGTCCAGTTTATTCTTGAATACCCATTTTCAACAAAAAATATTTACATCAACTGCAGGATCAAACAAAATCCATACTTGGTTTTGGAACATTGAATCCATTTTAGAATTCATAGCTTCTTTCCACTTGTCAATATTTGGGCCACTTACTGCTTCTTAGTAGGTTATAGGATCATTATTATCAACAAATAATGAGTCACCATCCTTGGTAACTAGAAAACTATACCATTATGGTTCTCTAACCTCTCTTATACTTATACATAGTACTTGTGTCTCTGGGACAAATTCTTCTTCCACGGGGCTCTGTGGAATATGTTCCTATATCAACTCTTTTGAACCTTGAGCCTCAACTTCATCGAAGTCTATCTTCCTCCAACTATCCCTTTTGGATATGTGCTCCCTCTCAAGGAATATGGCATGTCTGACCACTATAACCTTTTTTTTCTGAGGGGTTTTATAGGTAATATCTTCTTGTTTACTTGGTGTATCATATAAAGGTACACTTTGTGCCTTGGGGTGCACGTTTGTTACTTGTAGAAGCCTTAACAAATGCTTCACTACCCCACACATGTAAGTTCTGTAATATAGCTTTTATTTCGCTCAATAACTCATATGGAATACCATTTATTGATTTAGTTGGTACTTGGTTTAGTATGTGTGTAGCTGTTTATAACACATACCCCCAAAAGGATAATGGAAGACATGCATGACTCATCATTGATCTCACTATGTCCAACAAGGCATGGTTCCTACTTTCTCTTACACCATTCCATTGAAATGTGTAAGGAGGTGTGAGTTGGGATAGGATCCCAAACTCCAGTAAGTAATCAATTAAGTCATGATTAAGATATTCCCCACTTCAGTCTAAGTGGAGTTTCTTAATCTTCTTTCCAAGATGGTGCTCAACTTCATTCTTGTATTCCTTGAGCTTATCTAAGGAATCCGACTTATACCTCATTAAGTAGATATATCCATATCTACTAAACTCATCAGTGAAAGTTATGAAGTATGAGCAACCACACCTTGTTTCAATTGGAAATGGTCCACACAATTCGGTATGAACCAATTCAAGAATCTCTTTATCCCTTTCACCTTTCCCACTAAATGGGTATTTGGTCATTTTTCCTTATAAACATGAATGACATACACAAAGTGGTTTTAGTTCAAAAAATTCTAAATATCCATCTAGATGTAACTTTGTCCAGTGTTTATATTTTATATGACCTAGTCAGTGATTCCAAAGTTGGGGGTGGTATGAGTCATGTGAAGTATCTTTGTTATCAATTTCTATTACTTGTTTGTGCAATCCAACACATATATACCATTTTATAAATGTTCCCTAACAAAAAAAAATTCTATATTTATAAAAGAAGAAAAATTCATTTCCAAACTTGAAAAAAAATCCATAAGTATCTAGTCAGGATACATAAATTAGATTTTTTGTTACAAAAGGAACATAAAAACAACCCTTTAACACCATGATCATCCCAGTGGTCAATGCGAGGTGGTAGTCCCCAATAGAAACAATAACAAGTCTGGCTCTGTTGGCTTCTCGTAGATCTACCTCACTTCGATCAATCTTCCTAAATCTACTTGGTTCCTGTATTTGGATACATAAGTGAGAACCAGAAGATGTACTTAATACCCAATTCGTTGAAACAAATAGATTGATCTTGATATAATATGCACTTGAAACTTCCCATTTCTTCTTTGGCTGGGTGCAGTTCTTATTCTAGTGGCCCTTCTTATCACATGCGAAACAAACAACCTCCTGTTCTGTTACCTCCCCTTTGATCTTCCTTTTCTTGGAATGCCATGAAGAAGCTTTGGGATTAAATATCTTTACCTTCCCTTTCCTCTTATTCACCAAAAAAATAGAATTATTTTTTTGTTTGATATATTTTTTCCACTTAGAGAATGATGATAAGTAGAACAGATAGAGACATATCAATGCTGATCATGTTGAAAATAACAAAAAAGATGAAGAAGATATGATGGAGTAATGCAAGAATGAGATCAGTTCCTAGTTCTTCGAGGAGTTTAAACCCTAGAACCTCCATGCGCTCAATGTAGGCAATGAGTTTGACTACATGGGGACCAGCTGGGGAACCTTCTCCAAGATTACTCTAAAAGAGTGCCTTGGAGATCTCAAGCCTTTCCTTTCCTCCTCTCTCCTAGTAAAGACCACATAGGTTCTCAAACATGCTATAGGCATCCATGTTTTAGTGAGAATTCATGAGATCACTGGACATTGATGATATTATTAAACATTGAATGTAGATAATTTCATTCATATGTTTCTCGTAGAACATGAAATACTCATAACTCACCTCTTTGGCAGGCGGATCCAGTAATACTGACTCCAACACAGAAGACTTCAGTTCATGGCATAGGATAACCCAAAGGCGTCAAAACCATTTTTGGAAGTTACTGCCTGTGAGGATGTTGTTAGTATACAAAATTGATTGTAGGGATAGTGTAGTTGACGAGATTGTCATTTTTATTATTCAATTAAAAGAGAAGATCATTAGTACTTTCTTGATTACATTTTTATGAGAAAAAATGAATTAATTTTATTAAGTCTCCCACTATTTTATCAAGTACCAATGACCCACACCATTGAACTTGGAATGTCAACTTTCCATGAAATTCTAGTTGAAATGATCTATATTCCCCTTCGCATAACCCCAATAAGGGTTGTTTAAGATATTTTTAGGTATTTATCTTGGAAGGTCTTTACCAAATTTGTCTTGCATCTCCTTGATCTGTTAAGTGGACTCCCTAATCCTGAAATCCAGACTTTAGATTTCCATAACTCTTGCCTCTAATATTACACCAATTATATCTAGGGCTACTCCTCTTGATGTAATTTGGTTATGTAAACCTGAAACCTTTCAAAAGGGATTCTTTATAAAAGTAAGTGTCCAAACAAGGGTTGGTCAAACACATAGTTTTATTGAGTTTTTCCATTAATCAAGTAACAAATGTCTTGGTCTAACGTAATATTTTGTTTGAGGGATTTTTATATCTTATGCCTGAACATTTTATTATCATGATCACATTCTTGTTAATATTAAGTGGAACTTACTTAAGTGATTAACCATGTCTTGATAATATTTATGCATAATCTTGGTTTATTTTAGTTCCATCTTGAATTCTTGTTTAATTCATTAATTATGTGATCATGATAACACATCCATATTGATAAACCCTGCATCTGATAGAAATAAAAAAATTCAAAGGGCATGATCATGAGATTTTCTAATGGTTAGTTTATCTTGCGGTTTATAAACTAACCCTAACAAAGGAGAGAAACACCCTGAACCTTTTGGGTCCATGTTTACAACATTCCACCTTTCCACTATTGTATCTCTTGGGATTGATTTCGTCTCGATTCCATCTTGAACTACCTCCACTAGATTGTGAGTTATATCTATTACATATGACTTTTTTTAACTCACAAGTAGGTGAGGGGTAAAAAGTGGTTTTACATAAAAGAATCCTTGGGCATGCAGGCCCTACATATTAATGAGAAGAAGGCTCATAGACCAACAAAATTAATTTAAATAAATAAATTAAAAGGAATCATCCACATACAAAGGTCTTGGTCTATCTCATGATTGTCCATACATGCAACGATATTTATGCATAAATAAAACTTGAATTAAATTTTTCATAGATCTTGTTTAAGATAAATCACACCCAAATCAATTAATTATCATATTTAATTAATCAATCTATTTATCTTCAACCCTTTTATGAATTTCCTTGAGATTTTCATCAATCATAATTTTAAAAAAATAAATTCATTTAAAATTATCTTTGTATGTAACTTATACCTTGGAGGAAACCTGGTGAATTCATATTCATAACAACCTAATGAGTAGAAATGAACATTAAAAAAATGTTAAATTAAACACACATATATAAAACCCCTATCATGAATTGTTCCTCAGATTTACACCTGCACGATGGTACATGTATCAAGGGTTTGTATAATATAATAATAAATTTTAATAAATCTATGTAATGTGGATAAGTACACAACATGTAGTTCCAACTACATGGTGTGTACTATTTTTCACCATCCATCTGATGTACACACCTGGGGAAACGACATGTGAGTGTACATTGTAAATCTTTAGAGTATATTATGTGTCTAGTGGGACACATGATGTGTAGTTCCTTATTACATAGTCTCTAGCTGGGCATGCCATGTACGGGGTATACGGTCCAACCTTAACCCAAAGGGACCACACACCGTGTCTAGTGGTCCACATAGTGTGTAATCTAGAAACCACGTGCCCCATGTTACTAATCAACACACAGAGTCATTAAGACCTAGAAAAACTCCAATGAAACCTCTTGGATTTGTGGATTGGACCCGGTGCATTGAACCTTGACTACATGGCGTGTACTGCTGAATACAAATCTTGTGTGCTGGTGTCATACGGCTAGGAACCTTTGGCACCTCCAGATGAGATCCTCTGTTTTATTTTAATCAAAATTAAAAGAAAATATCATTTCTATAAGGTGAACAAGAAATGAAAGAGTAGGAACATATCACGAGATTCAGATTTTGCAAAACGATTAACTGGAATTGAAACAACTAAATTATTAAATGCATAAATAATTAACAAAATATTTAAATATTAATAAAGTATGATGAAACCTCCCATTGATACCACTTGATGGTTATGGGTGCAACGAAAATGTGGTTGGTACAACACCCTAGTTTGATTTTTACCAAGATCAATGATTATTCCAGGATCAATACGACGATGAATACCAACCTCCATGAAATAGAATCAAGGATTTAGATAAAGAAGGAAGAGGCCCAAAACATTTAGAAAGGATCTTTCACATCATGTTGATAACTAGTTTTATTAAATTCATAAAGAAAATAATACCTGGATCTTTGATACTTTCTACATTGATGATATTGATCATTCAAATGACCCTTCCAGATTATATTGTTGTGCTTGCAAGGATATGAACTAGAATCCCTCTAGCGGTGATCCACACATGCTAGAGGGATTCTAGTTTGGATCCTTGTAAGCACTACGAGATAATCCAGAAGGGTTATTCTGGATGATCAACATCATCAATGAAGAAAATACTTAAGATCCAGATATAATTTTCTTTATGAAATTAATAAAAGTAATTATAAACAAGATGTTCAAGATCCTTTGATGGCCTCCAATTGACACAACTCATTTTCTGGGTGCTAGCTAGGTGAAGCGAGTGTCTTGTGTTATTCATTCTTGATCGCTTGTTCTTCTTCGTTGATGAACGTCTCTCATTATTGATAGGGACAAGAAAAGGATTCAAGAGTGAAATTGTTTATCTTAACAATTCTCAATTCACCAGGTGTGTGGTTTGGTTCCTAGAACAATAGATGTATATGTCTATTTACTGACACGAGGATTTAGTTAAAATATTTAATTGCGTAACTGAAATTAAATACCTTCAAAACCTTATATAAAATTCATGCTATTAATAATAATACCGTGTCATTATTTATGGTGCTCAACTTGCGCAAAAATGAATTGTAAATAAAATTATGTGTCACAAAATAATAGTGACATTATTTTAATTTATGCCAACTAGTAAAATAATTATTTATCATCTGGAAAATAATTATTTCACTACCGGAATGACCTTGGTTCACTTGAACTCCACTTCTATTTATTGAACACCCAAATAAATAAATAAATAATTTACTCTCTTAAATAAATATTTTATTTATAAACAAGTAAATAAATATTTATTAAATGTTCAAAAATAAATAAATACATATATTTTTCCACAATCTAATGAATAAATATTTATTTAATTTATGGAATCATTTTAACTTGAATAAAATTATTCCAATGTCTTGAGAATAATATTTTTATTTAAATTCACATAGAATTTAACAGAGACCACAAAAACCACTTAGTGTGTGACCCTCTAGGATTATTTCTCATTGGAATTAGGTGGGCTTGCCAAAATTTCAAGATTAATGTTTAGCGACGAGTCAAGGAACCCAAGATAAAGAACTTAAAGTTAGAACAACGACATCTATATACGAATGCTAACTATGTAATATAATCCTCTTGTGAGGTGGTGATGCCCTAGATGCATGTTGATGGAGCCTGCTCCCACCTTCGCATTGGAGGGGGGAGTTTCACATCATTCCTCTCCTGAGAAGGTTAGGTACTCTCCATCTTCATGCGCCTTTCCTCCTCCCTTGTCGAGAATATGGCTTTCTCTGAAGGCCCCAGGTCTGTTTTGCGAGTCTCCCATTTTTCCTCTTCTTCTAACAGAGCTCAATAATGCCTCAGATCTATGTCGTCTCACCCTAGTGGCCCGTTTCCAGCTCAATAGACCATCAGAGAAAGTGATTGATCCGTTCGTCAATGCTAATTAGAATTTTCATGAACACGTGGTTGTTGGTTTGATCGATCAAAAGAACTTTATGATCTGATTTGGTTCAGAAGAAGACTTGATCATTGCCTGGTCTAGGGAACCCAGAAGATGTAGTAGATCCCCATTCTATCTTTTCAGATGGATCTTTGATTTTCACATGAGGCAAGACCCTTCGATGATTGCGACATGGGTAATATTTCATGGTTTACCACTTTCCTTTTAGAACTCTTCCATTTTGTGTGCAATTGGAAATATGGTAGGGTAGTTCTTATGTGCTGATCATCATACCGAGGCTGTGAGTCACCCAATTTTTCCATGCATTTGTGTCGAGGTTGATGATACGAGGCCTCTGGTGAACTGCGTTTGGATCACTAATGGTAAGGAGTTTCGTTGGAGGCAAGAAGTTGTGTTCAAATCATGGATGAATTACTGCACGAACTGTTTTCGTTTTGGTCATTTGGAGTTGGTCTGTCGTAACGGGAAGTTGAGTCGAAGCCCGCTAAAGGGTCTTGAGGTCCATGAGTTATCTGATCTGATACGTATAGAGATGGAGGGTAATAAGGTGGGTGTCTGTGTGGGAGGGGATCCAAATATCGTTGCAATGGTTTCCGAACCTTCTACTCCAGTGGTGATGCAGGAGCCATGGAAGGGTGATCCAATAGAGGAGCATGTGAGTGGCTGTGGAGTGAAGGAGTGGAAGGTGCCTGAAAACCCGACAGTGAAGCATGTAGTTGATAGATTGGTGAGTGACATTGGGATTGGGAAGATGTCCGTGATGGATAATTTTGATGATTTATATCATTTGAGTTCGGGGATTCAGCATAAGAAGCAGTTCAACAGTGAGGATCATGAAAATGGTGGAGTGAAAGATCAGAGTAGAGCAAGAAATCGGTTTGCTTGCTTAGAACATGAGGAGGTTCCTGTGGTGGATGAGGTACATCAAGAGTTTGATGTTATGCAGATTGATCCCAGTAATCAAGTGAGAGTTGTTATGAAAGAAAATGAGATAGAGCTGCATGATGGTTGTGGAAATGTGGTGAATAATCATGTTCTTTCCCCAACTGATCATAATAAGAAATATGATCTGAGAGGGATTCTGGATGATTTAGAGAGTTCTATGATGAGGGAGGATGGAGTCAATAAAGCCCCCTCTACGGAAATCACTAGAAAATGGGGAATTTTTTCTGATAGTGACAAAGAAAATAGTGAATTTTTTAGGCCATATTACAGTGACATTGTTCATGGTAGGCGATGCAAGACATCTGACAGTGATGGAAGGAGGATTGTGCCACAAAGGAGGAAACTAAGGAAAGATTATTCTTACCTACCAAATCTATTGGCCACCGGGTCTTCAACAAAGATGGAGAGAGGGGATATTCCTATTTCTAAAAAATTTAATGGACAATCCAAGAAAGAGGGTTTATCATTGGAACAATTGAAGTTAAGAGAGAAGTATGTCAATCTCTTGAAGCAATATGAAACAAATTCAGAGTGGGAATCAGCTACTGCATAGGAAACACATGATTATGGAGGTAGTGAAGGATATGAATACTATGATATGTAATTGTCTCATTTCTGTTGGAACTGATGGTTGGGTGTGTGCAAGATGTTCACTCGCATCCTTTTTCTTTCTCTGCTGTACCTTTTTTTCTTTTAATAAATGGTCAGGGGTCTTTCACCTCTAGCTCACTTACCCGGGTATAATCCTTTTGTTTCAATATTTCATTAAGAATATTTCATGATAGTGTCATCAACCTTTGTGCTTGATATGTCATTCTTTGAATACCTAAAATAAATTCTTCATTACACCATGGCCATGAAAGTTTGTGCGACAGTTCTATTTCAATCAAAGGGTCGAGATATCAACTTCCAAAAATAGAAGGGAAGAATTATTCCTTGACTTATCCATTAATAACATGCCACTCATGACACACCCAATGTACCCTACTTCCCACCAACTGTCTCTGTGAAAAGTTTTGTTATTAAATCAATGTGCATGAGTCGGGACATGTATTAATGATAATATTAAATTCCAAGGATTGTTCCACTTGGTCGCAGATAGGAATATCCAATGACACCAAAACATGAGGAATTCCTATTGGCGGGTCTGTTCTCATTATCTCCTGTCTTGGAGATTACCAAGTGTGATCTTCATGAGAGGATGTCTCATATGCTTACTTGTACTCGCACTTGACGGTCTGTCTGCTATGTGTCCCATATTAGTATGTCATCCAACCACAGAAGTATATTTAAGAATATAATTATAGCATTTCAAGGTTCTCATCATAGAGAGGAGCTCCCATGATCTTTTCAGTGCATCAAATAATCTTGGATGTTATTACATCATAGTAATGCAGAACAATGAACAATATGTCCTAAATTAAATATCCATGTAATCAAAGTACAAATAGTTGGTTGTAGGGAATCAACTCTAAAAGTTTACCATCTTTATTTCTTCTATCTTCATGCCACGTCAATTTCCCGGTGGTCTCCTAACTTCCATATAGGTGCCTAAACCATGGAATGACTAGAAAGTACCATACATATTTTGTAGGACCAGATTCATCTATCTTGTATCGAGAAGCTCCACACTTTGGTCATTATGTAAGAGATTTTTGGTCCTTGTGAAACAGTATACAGTCTTTCAAGAAGATGTGTATTCATTCAGAGATCATGGCCATCAAACATAGCATTCGTTTGGTGTCTTATGTTCGGCTCGGGAGATCATTATCTTATTGGACCATGTAATTCAACAGAGCAAGAAATTCTGTTAAACTCGTGTCACTCCATCTGTTGCCTGCTTTCAAATTATACAGATTTTGTATGACAGACAATGTTGTATATTTTGTGATACCACCACACAATGGCGTCTTTGGTCAAATCTTTAACTGCTCAAACAATTTTGGGCAATCACGAAGTTCATATTCAACTATCCTTGTCATTTTTTCAATACGATCTTCATCATCATTCACATCTATAATCACATCCTCGATACAGTCTTCTTCATTGTCCACACTTGTAATCATATTAGATGATCCATAAAATGCATTTTTATCCCAGCCACTAGCTACATTCACCCTTTCCCTGTGATTAGTCAAGCTTTTATAACTCTGATCTATTCCATGATAGATCAAGTGTTCTTCCAACTCCTTTAGACTAACTTGTCTGGAATAATAACAGTGTAAACACAGACAAACAATATGGAAAAAATGGGCATTTGCGACGGGTTATTTGTGATGGGTTAGGGGCCCGTCACAAATAACCGGTCGGAAGGGGTTATTTGCAACAGGTGGGTAAGAGACTGTCACAAAAGGTTTGGCGCGAAATTCGCGCCAAACCAAGGGAGGGGCATTTGCGACGGGTTTCCTATCCCCGTCACAAATCCCCAAGGATTGTTTTTAGTATTTTATGACAGGGAATGTATCATGTCACAAATAGTATGTCCGAAGGGAGGCATTTGCGACGGGTCCCATCAAAAATAATTTTTTTGACCGATATCCATTAATGCGGGAGGTGGACATTTTCCATGGGTGCCATCGCAAATAAGCCCGTCACAAATAATCTAACCTATACATACCTCAATATGTTTTTCCTCTTATTATACTACTTTCTCAACTTCTCTCTCCATCTCTTCTGAAAATATTTTTTCTAAATTTTTTCCAAGTTTAAAATTTTAAATCGGAGCATAATCCACAGATTTTATTCTCTGAAAGCTTCAGTTTCATGGTATTTATCATTTTTTTGTTTACTTAATTTAAATTATTTTAAATTATTTATAATTTTTGTTATTTACATGCAGTTAAATTCAATTTGAATTAGATATTTGTTTTTTCAAAATTTATTTTTATGGATATTTATGACTAAGTGTTAAATATAAATAATTAGAAATAATTAGTAATATTTTTTTATAATTAGAAATAATTTGTAATAAATATAAATATTTAGTAATAATTAGTAATAATCATCAATAATTAGTAATAATTAGTAATAATTAGTCAAAATTAGGAGTAATTTGTAATAATTAGAAATATTTAGTAATAATTAGTAATAATTATCAATAATTAGGATTAATTTGTAATAATTAGAATTAATTAGAAGTAATTATGATTAATTATTAATAATTCTTATTAATTGGTAATAAATTGAAATAAATCGAAATAAATTTTTAATAATTAGTAATAAATTATAAAAATTAGTAATAAACTATAATAATTAGTAATAATTAGTAATAATTAGTAATAATTAGTAATAATTATTAATAAATGGTAATAAATGGTAACAATTAGTAATAAATGGTAGTAATTAGTAATAAATGGTACTAATTAGAAATAAATGGTAATAATTAGAAATAAATTGAAATAATTTTTAATAATTTGTTATAATTAGTAATAATTAGTAATAAATTGTAATAATTAGTAATAAACTGTAATAATTAGTAATAAACTGTAATAATTAGTAATAATTAATAATAATTAGTAATAAACGGTAATAATTATTAATAAATGATAACAATTAGTAATAAATGGAAATAAATTGTAATAATACCTAATAAATATTAATAATTACTAATAAATTATAATAATTAGTAATAATTTGTAATAACTAGTAATAATTCATAATTAATGGCAATAAATGGTAATAATTTGTAATAATTTGTAATAATTATTAATAAATTGTAATAATTTGTTATAAATAGTAATAAATTATAATAATTAGAAATAAATTGTAATAATTTGTAATAATTAGTAACAAATTGGAATAAATTGTAATAAATATTAATAAATATTAATAATTAATAATAATTAATAATAATTTTTACTAATTTGTAATAATTAGTAATAATTAGTAATAAATATTAATAATTTGTAATAATTAGTAATAATTATCAATAAATAAGATCAATTAGTAATAGACACTATTAATTAGAAATAATTAGGATTAATTAGTAATAATTATCAATAATTAGTAATAAACTGTCATAATTTTTAATAATGAGTAAAAAAATGTAATAATTAGTAACAATTAGGATAAATTAATCATAATAAGGATTAATTAATAATAATTAGGATTAATTAGTAATAATTAGGATTAATTAGCAATAACTAGTAATAATTGGGATTAATTAGTAATAATTAGTAATAATTAGTAATAATTAAGATTAATTAGTAATAATTATGAATAATTAGTAATAATTAGTTTTAACTTGTAATAATAATGAATAATTAGGAATAATTCATAATAATTAAGATTAATTAGGATTATTTAGAAATAATTAGTAATAAATTGTAATAATTTGTATTAATTTGTAATAATTAGTAATAAACTGTAATAATTAGAAATAAGTTGTAATAAATTATAATAATTAGTAATAAATTTTAATAAATTGCAATAAATTGTTATAATTAGTAATAAATCATAATAATTATTAATAATTAGTAATTATTAGTAATAATTAGTAATAATTTATATAATTGGTAATAATTTGTAATAATTTGTTATAATTTGTAGTAATTTGTAATAATTTGTTATAATTTGTAATAATTATTAATAATTAGTAAGAATTTGTAACAATATGTAATAATTGGTAATAATTAGTAATAATTTGTTACAATAAAAAATAATTTGTAATAATTAGTAATAATATGAAATAATTAGTAATAATTTGTAATAATTAGTAATAATATGTAATAATTTGTAACAATTACAAATAATTAGGATTAATTAGTAATAGTTAGTATTAATTAGTAATAATTATCAATAACTAGTAATATATTGTAATAATTAAAAATGATGAGTAAAATTTCTTAATAATTAGTAATAATTAGTAATAATTAGGATTAATTAATAATAATACGAATTAATTAATAATAACTAGGATTAATTATTTATGATTAGGATTAATTATTAATAATTAGTAAAAATTAAGAATAATTAGTAATAATTTGGATTAATTAGAAATAATTAGGAATAATTAGTAATAAGTATGATTAATTCGGATTAATTAGTAATAATCAGTAATAATTAGGATTAATTATGAATAATTAGTAATAATTACGATTAATTTGTAATAATTCATAATAATTATCATTAATTTTTAATAATTAAGATTAATTAGGATTAATTAAGATTAATTAGTATGAATTAGTAACAATTAGTAAAAATTTATAAGAATTAGGATAAATTAGTTAGTATTAGTAACAATTAGTAAAAATTAAGTTTAATTAGGATTAATTAGTAACAAATTGGAATAAATTCGAGTATATTCATAAGATGGAAAAATTTCTAGTGGTTTGGTGGCATTTCTTTTGATCGACACTCCAGCTCCTTGCAACATTCTCCCACTACAATCAGTATGAAAAATCTACTCATATGTATGTCATAAAAGCTTTTTTATAGTGATTTAAGTAGGATAAAGTTGCAAGGAGGTGATCTGTCAGACAAAAGAGACTCTTTTTCTTGATGACTTATCTCCTTGGAACTTCTTCAACGAAAATAACTAGAAAAAGTATACTCTAATATACGAATATCTATTGTTTTATGCATGAGGATGAAGAGAAGCATAGCTAGGCCTCCATGCTCTCCATACTCATGCACAAAAAAATTGATATTCGTATGTAAGAGTAGACTTTTCATATTTATTTGAGTCGTAGAAAGTTGCATGGGGATGATTCATCTGGAAAAAGAGCTACTGCCAATCTGTTGTAAATTGTGTCATCGATAATTAACAAAAATTTAAAAAAATAACTATAATTAATAATAATTAGTTGTAATTAGTTTAAATTTTTATAAATGAGTGTAGTTTAGTATAAAATCATAACAAATAGTACAAATTACTATAAAATAACATAAATTATTATAAATTTCTAGAAAAGAGAATTTAATTATCTTCTATTTTTTGGATAGTGTTTATTTAATATCTAATTATACAAAATAACTAATTTTTTCAAATTTTTTAGAAAAATATGGGTCAAGGAAGTAAACAACAATCATTTTTAGATGATAATGCTTGGATAAATCAGTGCAAGAATCCAAATGGATATGGTTTAAATCTTGTATATATTTAGGGTGTTCAAACTTTCTTATCATTTTTATCATCACAACCAAAATTTGTTTAAGAAGGGATAATTAAGTGTCCTTGTACAAAATATGCTCTGAGTACGTATGACACATTTGAAAATGTTGGCTGCCATTTATTGTGGGTTAGTTTTCAACCAGATTATGTTTTTTGGTATCAACATGGTGAATGCAGTTCTAGAGAAGATACTAGTAATTTGGTTCTAAAACCAGCACAGTTTAAAAATTTAGTACATGATGTGGAAGGTCCGTCTTTCTAACAAACTGAAATTCGGGATGATATTAATTTGACTCTTGAGTTGGAACCATCTCATTTATACGAGTTTTTGAGGTCTTCTAAGGATTCCTTATGTACTGGTTGCAAGATAAGAATGTTTAAAATAGTTTCTAAATTTATGGATATTAAAATAGATAATGGAATGTCAAATATTTTCTTGGTTCATATATTCTATTTTATAGAAACAATGCTACCTGAAGGAAATGTGTTGCCTTCAAATTTCTATGAGAGCAAGAGGCCGGTTCGTAATATAGATCTTGGTTATCAGAAGATTCATTCATGTTCAAATGAATGAATCTTGTATTATGGTGAAAATGATTCATTGGATAGTTTTCTTACATGTGGACAATCGAGGTATAAAGATGCCCAAATTGGGAAGTCTAGATTTGTTCCAGTAAAACAATTAAGATATTTCCTGTTCACACCCAGATTGTAGCATTTATTTATGTATCAAAACACTAAATCATTGATGTCATGGAACAAAAACAACATTTCAATCAGTGAAAGCATAAATCATACCTATGATGGTGATTCGTAGAAAATTTTTGACCATGTGCTTCTGTCTTTTTTTTTAAATCCCAAAACATGCGATTGGGTCTTTCATTTGATGTTTTCTGTCCATTTGGTTCTTATGGTAGTTACAATTCATGTTGTTATGTCTTTATAACTTCATATAATTTACCTCCATAGATGTTGATGAAGGATCCATATATATTTTTGACCTTATTAATTTCAGGTCATCCGAAAAAAACATCGATGTATATTTGAAACCATTGATTGATTAGTTGAATTCACAGTAGAGTAATGGTGTTAATACATATGATGTTGCTAGAAACAAAAATTCATACTGAAATCTGAATTATTGTGGAAAATTAGTGACATCCTAACATATGTAATGTTATCTGTCTAGAGTACACATATTCCAAAATCATGTCCATACATTATGAGAGAAAAAAGCATTTATGCTCATTAATAAAAAAACATTGTTTTTTCTACTTTTATCGTAGATTTCTTCCAACCTATCATCATTTTCAAAAAAGAAAATATCACTTTTAAAACGTAATAGTTGAAATTAATGGTCCTCCAATAATTATTTCAAGTGTTCAGTTATATTTAATTGTTTCTTCATTAACTCCCACCATATTTGGACTAAAAATAAAACAACCAAAAATTATGAGTTTGGAAAAGAGAACAATTGGAGTAAACATATCCTTTTTTGGGATTTTCTATATTGTTATGATTTTTTGGCCTATCACATTGTGGATGTGATGAATATTTAGAAGAAAGTTTATGATAATTTATGTAATACAGTTTTGGATACACTAGGTATGACCCAAGATAATGTTAAGGCATGATTAGATCTTGCCTGAATTTTCAAGGGACCTGAAACTGGATTGTTTGAAAATGTCAGATCACAGAAGTGAATGAATCCAAAAGAAAATAATAATATTTCTAAAAAGATACACTTACTATTTTTTCAGTGGATTGTAAATTTGAGACTTCAAGATGGTTATGCTTTCAATTTGGGAATACATGTTAGAAATGGTCATATTAATGGATAAAAAATTCATGACTGTAATGTTTTAATGGAAAGAAATATTTCAATTTTATTTAGAGGTTTTTTAAATCCTTCAATTTGGAATGCGCTAACAGACATATTATATTTTTTTCAAGACATTTGAGCATCGACAACAGACTACAATGGAATAAGAAAACTAAAAGAATATGTCATTATAATTTCATTTAAATGGGAAATTATCATCCCACTATGTTTTATTGACTCAATGAAATATTTGATATTAAATTTGGAATATGAAAAAAAATGTGGAGGTCTATACAGTTTTGATGGATGTACCCAATTGAGAGATGAATGCAGAAATTGAAAAAAAGTATGTAAAAATGCATCAGTTGAAGGAACAACTGTAGAAAATTATTTGCAAAAGGAAATTTCTTTGTTCTACTCTCATTACATTCAATATGAATATCCCTCAAAACACAACCATGTGAGCCGTAATGAGGGAAATGTGGATGATGACATGATAAATCAATTATCAGTTTTTAATCAGCTCGAACCTGGATTTGATGGAGTTCATGTACGATGGCTTTTAGATGATGAACATCACAGAGCTCATACATATATTATGCTCAATTATGAAGAAATTAAACTATTTGTACTGTGAGTTCTCCTATCACTTATTCTATAATTTTTATAATATTACATTAAACTTATTTAATTCATAGGTTATATGATAATCATATCAAGAAACAGTTTCCCCAAATTACCACAGCTTCTCTTGATGAACGTTGTTAAAAACAATTCTCCTACTAATTTCAATAACTAGTAACTTAAATTATTTAACATTTCACATAAAAAATAAATTTAATACTTGTTATAGTGGTATTTTTTACAACATTTTAGTTATCTCAACATACAGATATAATTGAAACTCAATTGTATGTATTGAGTAACCCACCACAAAAAATGGTTAAATCTTATAATTCATTGGTCGTGAATGATTTTTGATTTCATTCACATGAATATGGGGAATTAAAAAAAATGAATAGTGGTGTTTACATAAGAGAATCTCATTATAGAGAATCTGAAGTTGACTTTTACAGCATACTAGATGAAATTAGTAAACAATGTTATTTGGGACAACATTACATAACGATGTTTAAATGTTAGTGGTTTGATACTGAGAGGGTCTTACGTGTTCATTAAATCCATTGAATTATTGATATTAAATAAAAAATACTTATTGTTGTAAATGAACCATTTTTATTGGCTCATTAGGCACATCAAATTTATTATAAAAATTACTATTCTACTTCAAGAGAGTTGGGTGGTTGGTGGAGCTTAATAAAAATTAAATCTTGAGAGAATCAGTTTACTGAAAGTGAATGTGGTTCCGCTGAAGTGCAAAGAATTGTAATTTTATATGATACTATTCTGAATCAATATTTTCGATGTAGTGAAATGAATATCATTAATGACACCCCATAATTAAGGATCAATGATGACGATGATGTTAATGATGTTACTACTGAATTTGAAATGACAAGAGATGGTAAAATTGAAACTAATATAGAAATTGATGATGCTGAGGAGGAAAATGACGACAATGACATCGACAAATATGAAGATAAGGATGAAGATGGACTTTGAAATAGTTAAATACTGGTTGTAATCATATATAATACATATCTATATATAATAGTTGTTTTGAACTGTTTTCTAAATACAATAATTTCATGTTTTAGATGGATGAGGATCTATATCATTTTTTATAGGAGGTTGATATACCTTTGGACGAGAAGGAGGTCAGATCATCCAACCCTCAGACTGTTAGTAGTTTAGGGGACACTCGGAGGGGCGTGGTCTTTCTTGTATGATGATTCCCGACCCAATCCCCGAGAGAAATCCACCTCGTGGGTTCAATCCATGCATGCAAGGGTATTTTTACCAGTGTATTTTAGTTATCTTTCATTAATTTATTTATATTTTATTTTTTTGATTATTTTTTATTTTTTTCATAGCTTTACAAATACAACTATTGGACTGGAAAGTGCTATATTGTGCAATTACTTTTCTGAATCATGGTTATCAGGGGATCAGATTCCCATTGATGTTCAACAATGCATGTTCGAGCATTGGATGGTACATAAATAAATAATATTTATTTTGAAATTAATTTAATTTATAAATTTATTTAAAAAATTATTTTTAGAGTGTATGGTATCCCCTAGATGAGAGCATATGTGAGGATATCTTGAAGGCACGGAAGAGAAAAATGCATCCGCATTGCACTCAGTTTTTGAACAATTTGAAAAAGAAAGAAATGGAAAAAGCAGAATTGAAGGAGTTTGATGAGACATGTCGCATCCACCAACAAGATTATATTTCATATCAGGTTTGGGATGGATTATGTACACACTGGTTGAGTAGGAGGTTTCAGAGTAGATCATCAGTAGTTTGGAAAAATCTAGGGAGATAAGAGGTGACATATAGACCAGGTAGTCATATATTCAGAATGCATAGGAAGCATATGGTTAGAATATTTATTTACATTTTGTATATAACTTTAAATGTAAAATATTCATTTTATATTTATATAGGTAGTCACACAACCCGATATTACGGGGTACAATGTTTATAGGATGATGTAAAGTGATCCAGCGACTGAAGCGATTAGAGGTTCTCACCAGTATTAGATTGTGGTTAGTATAAGTTCTTTTTGAGTTTAAAATTTAACTACAAATAATATTTTAACTATTTTAATTTTAAATTTCAATTTAATGACTCATTTGAGGCCACGGCGTCCCAAACACATATTGAGAGTTAGGCCGAGACCGATGGTCAGACCAGTGCCCCCCCGATTTTATGAGGCAACATGGATGTAGGTGACCCAGTATGACTTCGAGAAAAGCCGAGTTGTTGGTATTAGATCTCGATTGACCCCTGGGTGTTTTTATGGAACCTCTGCAATGTCGGTGTCTATCTCAAGAGGATCTCGCGAAGAGTCATCATCATCTCATGAAAATTATCAGGAGTAGATGTGAGCTTAGAGTGAGCTTGTAGAGAATATCCGTAGGGAGTTGGAGGAGATGTGTCAATGATAACAATAGTAGTAGGAAGAGTTTCTTCAATAGAAGTAGAAGAAACAGCAGGAGATGAAAGATGAAATGTGTTGATAATGGAAGGAATAGGAGCAGGAGCAAATAGAGTACTTGTGAAGTCTGACTCGCAATTTAGGGATAGAGTTCCCCCTACCATCTCCTCAAGCTCCTCGAGATAACCCAACCCCCTCAATGACATTTTTTTTTATTTTATAATGAAACATTTGAATGGATCATTTTTTAATATTAAGTATTTAATGTTTTGAAAAGTGAGTTTTTTATACTATCTTGAATATTATAGTTTTTTATTATTTATTTATTTATTTTTATTTTATTTATAATTTTATTAATTAATATATATATATTTTATTTTTTTCCGAATAATTAGGTTTTTATTATATTAATAATAATAATATTATTATTTCATTAATATTAATAATAATATTATAATATTATTTAATTATTTTATAAGTAATTTTATTTTATTTTATGAATATGAATATTTTATTTATAATAATATTATATTATTATTATTATATATATAATTTTATTATATCAATATTAATATTATGATTTAATTTATATTAATATTATATTATTATTAATATAATTTTATTTAATTTATTTTCATTATTGTTTCAACTATTTTTGACGAGCACATCAGAAAATTGTTTTTTTATATTTTCTGTAGTAGTTGCGACGATCTTTCACAAAATGTTAGAAAATGGGAAACTATTTTCTATAGGTGGTCGACCCGTCAAAATAGAGTTTTTTAAAATTTGGCAGAATTTGTTTTGTGGCGGTGCTACTGTGTGTTGTAAATAATAAATTTTTGCGATGAACAGTCGCAAAAAGTAATATTTATGAATCCTTTTTCACCAACATGTTATTTGGGACAGGACCCTATCATAAATTACCATTTGTGACGGGAACCCATCGCAAATGATCCATCACAATAAGCCATTTTTTTAGTAGTGAAAAGATTTGAGAAGGGTCATATGCATGATATTTAAGAAACTTGATGAACTATTTCACTCCATCTTCATACTCTCTTGTCAAACAATTGGGATCCATCCATTTTTTATTCATATGCATCCTATTTTATTCATTAATATTTGTATTTAACAAAATTAATACACAAAATATTGATATAATGTAATGGATTTCCTAATTCTATAAAAATCTAAACTTAAAATATTATGAAAAACTACTGTTCAAATGTCCTTTGAAAACTATTTAAAAAATAAAACTTGAAATCCCATTAAAAAAAACCCATTTACACAAATTCTTCATTAATATAACACACCCTTTTTAAAATAAATAAATCAGTTCCAAACACTCTTTCAAAAAACCACAATTCCTTTTTTAATGAATTTATTGAAACTTCGTGACCCAAAAATCTTAATCATTTAAAATTAGAAATATCCTATTAAGAAACATTTCAAAACACTTGAATCATTTTACAAGATCCACTTAGGTATTTTCATAAAGACATAGATCCCAATGGAGACACTTTATAAAAGATACATCAAAAACACCTCGATTCATCCCAAATAAATCAATGTTTTATCAATCCATCACATTATTCCAAAGGTAGGTGTAATAATAATAAATTCCATAAGCATTTGATATTGTGATTCCCATAATTGGATATCCCTTATACATGGTTCCATTTCCCATTTATATCAATTATCCTTCACCACAACACCAGAGTCCCAACAGATATGTTCCATACTTAATGACCAAACTCGAAACTATGAAACAGTCATGTTCCAATTTACTATAGACACTACATTATCCTAATGATCCTTAGATCACACCAAATCAATTGATTGTACACCTCAAGAACAATATATATGTCTCTCACATGAATTACTATTTGTTCCTTCCTTTATAAATACATCTAAGAAAATATATATGCATGAACCCATTACATAATATAATTTTTTTCAAGTGTCATTACTTTCACACAAAGAATTTCCCTATTCCACTCACCATTAGAAGAAACTATGTTGCTTTCCTGATCCCTATATGTACAACATGCCTTAAGTCAAAATAATAAAATAAATATGGTACTAAAATAATAGATGGTATAATTTTCCCAATACTATTTTCTAAAATCTTCAAAAAGAATTTATGAATGACATCACAAAGAGTAGTCATTCTAAAATTCTAAACCTAACTCATATTACTAACATCAAAATCAAAGTGATGAGAGTGTCATTATAAGTCTAAAGAGAATTATTACCTCTCTAAAACTCATTCATGGGGTTAGAAACATAATGTCCCAAAATATTCTAGAACCTTTTGAAGGTTCTGGGCGTAGCGGAAGCGTGGTTGGGGTTGGACTAAATTTTGATTTTTACCATGATCAATGATTATTCCGAGATCAATATGATGATGAATGCCAGTCTCCATGGAATATAATCAAAGATTTAGATAAATAAAAAGGAGGCCCTAAACCTTTAGAGAGGATCTTTCACATCATGTTTATAATTAATTTAATTAAATTAATAAAGAAAAATAATGCATGTGCCATTGATATTTTGCTTTGTTGATGATGTTGATCATACGGATTGACCCTTCCAGATTATCTCATTGCGGTTGAAAGGATCCATACTAGAATCCCTCTAGTGGGGATCCACATGTGCTCCAATCAACACCGCTCGTTCTCTAGGTGCTAGCACGATGAAGCGAGGGTCTTGTGTCGATCATTCTTGATCGCTTGTTCTTCGGCCTTGAAGAACACCTCTCGTTATTTAGAGGAGAGAGAAGAGGATTCGAGAGTGAAATTGATTGGCTCCACAATTCTCAATTCACCAGGTGTGTGGTGTATGGCACAATAGAGGTACTTTTCTATTTATATACATGGAATTTCAGTTAGGATATTTAATTTCATAGGAACAATTAAATACATTCATGAACATATAGAAAAACCAGGCTTTTAATAATAATACCGCGTCATTATTTATAGTGTGACAACTTGCACAAAATTGAATTATAAATACAATTCCTTGTTAGAAAATAATATCAGTGTTATTTTAATTTGTTCCAACTAGTTAAAGAATTATTTATCATCTTGAAAATAATTATTTTACTACCTTACCGAACTTGGTCCACTCGAACTCCACTTCCATTTATTGAACACCTGAATAAATAAATAATTTATTCTCTTAAATAAATATTTTATTTACAAACTAGAAAATAAATATTTATTTAATGTTCAATAAAACGAATGAATAAATTTTATTTAATTTAAGGGATCATCTTAACTTGAATAACATTATTCCATGGTCTGGAGAATAATATTTATTTCATTAATTAAATTCAAATAGAATTTAACTGAGACCACTAAAAACACTTAGTTTGTGACCCTCTAGTATTCTTTCTCATTTCCATTATACGAGGTTACCTAAAGTCCTAGAGTATAGTCTAGCAATGGGTCAAGGAACCCAAGAGAAAAAACCTAAAGTCGAAACAATGACATCCAAAAACAAACACTTACTGTGTAATATAATTCCTTTGTCATAATATCTCATCAAGAAGGTTTCATGATTGTGTCTTCCACTTTTTTGCTTGATACGTCGTTCTTTGACTACCTGAAATAAACTCGTCGTTACACCCGGACCATGGAATTTCGTGCGACAGTTCTATTTCAATCAAAGGGATAAGATATCAACTTCCATTAATGGAAGGGAAAAATCCTTCCTTGACTTATCCATTAATAACATGCCACTTGTGATGCACCCAACGTACCCTACATCCTGCCAACTGTCTGGGTGACTGTTTTCGTCATTAAATAAAAGTGCTAAGTTGTGACATGTATTAATGATAATATTAAAGTCTCAGGATCATTACACATGCTCGTAGATAGAAATATCTGATGACAAATAAACTTGCGGAATTCCTACTAGCATGTCTGTTCTCATAATTTTTTATCGTAGATATTACCAAGTGCAAACTTCATGAGAGGAAGTATCATCTGCTTATGAGTACTCGCACCTGATGGTCTACATGATATGTGTCCCATCATATCATGTCATCCAACCGTAGAACTATATTTAAGAATATTGTTATATCATTTCAAGGTTCTCATTATAGTGGGGAATTTCCATGACCATATTAGTGAAACAAATACTCTAGGACATTATTACATCATAATCATGCAGAAAAATGAAAAATATGTAATAATACATTAAATATACATGTAATCAAAGTAAAACAAGATGGTTCTAGGACACCAACTTTTACAAACTCCCACTTGGACTAGAGCCAACTACCTACGACTTTCAGTCTACTAGAACTCACATGATGATCCTATTTCTATTGAGTCAAGTCTTTAGTCAAGGGGTCTTCCATGTTTTCTTACATGGAAATAATACTCACCGTAACTTCACCTCTCTGAGAAAAATTCCCCAAGAGATCATAATTCTGTAGTATGTGCTTCTTCTGCTGATGTGACCTTGGCTCTTTTGTGAGAGCCACCATCGCATTATTATCATAATACAGTGTGATGAGATCTTTACTTCTTGGTATCACATCTAGCTTTTGGATGAAGCTTCGCATCCAAAATTATTCTTTAGCTACCTCATAAGCTGTGATATACTCAGACTCTACTGTAGAATCTGCGACCACACTCTGCTTTGAGATCTTCCAGCTCACTGCACCTCCATTCAAAGTGAATATGTATCCCGTTTGCAACTTCATGTCATCTTGATCAGTTTGGAAACTATAATCTACATATACTTTGATGAAAAGTTCCACATCTTCTCCATAAACCTAGAACATATCCTTAGTGCTCCTTAGATACTTTAGGATAGTCTTGACTACCATCTAATGGAGGTCACCTGGGTCAGCTTGATATTTGCCTACCACACTCAATACATAGACAACATCCAGCCAAGTACATAGAATGGCATACATGACTGACCCAACCACTGATGCATATGGATACCTTGTCATTTTCTTTCTTCCCTCATGTGTCTGAGGACAAATTTTCTTTGAAAGATGAATGCCATGTGATGCTAGAAACAATCCCCTCTTAGATTGTTCTATAATGAATATCTTCAATATCTTATCAGTGTATTTACTTTTACTTAGGCCCAAAAATCTCTTAGATCTATCATGATGTTTCTTGATCCCAAGAATATATACTTCCTTGGACAAGTCTTTCATGGAGAAGCATTGATCCAACCATGCCTTAACAGACTACAAGACTGGAATCTCGTTTCCAATTATTAACATGTCATCAACATATAATATTAGGAAAACAACTGCACTCCCACTAAAGTGTTTTTAGACACAAGGCTCACATTCATTTTTGATAAAACCAAATTCTTTTATGGCTTCATCAAAATGAATGTTCCATGACCTGGATGCTCACTTTAATCCATAAATGTATTTTAGTAACTTTCATACCTTATTGGCATCCTTTGGAGTTACAAACCCTCTAGGTTGTGTCATGTAGACATCTTCTTGAAGGTTTTCGATAAGGAATGTAGTTTTGACATCCATTTTTCAAATCTCTTAGTCATAGTAAGCCGCAATAACATGTATAATTCTATTGTATTTCAACATTGCAACTAGTTAGAAGGTTTCATCATAGTCAATTACTTTACACTGTTTAAAAACATTTTCAACCAGTCATGCCTTATAGGTACTAACTTGTCATTTCATGTCTAGTTTCTTATTGAATACCCATTTGCAACCAATAGGCTTTACATCAACTAGATAATCTATGAAAATCCAGAATTGGTTTTGGTACATGGAACAAATTTTTGAATTCATGGATTCTTGGCACTTGGAAATGTCTATGCCACTTACTACTTCCTTGATGGTTAGAGTATCATTATTATCAACTAATAACGAGTCACCATCCTCGGTAAATTGAAAACCGTACTATTCCGGTTCTCTATCCTATCTTGTACTCCCACACATTACTTGTGTCTCTGGAACAGATTCTTCTACCATAGAGATTTATGGAATCTGTTCTTGTACCAACTCTTGTGCACCTTGAGCCTCGAATTCATCAAAGTCTATCTCTCTCCCACTATCTCTTTTGGAGATGTGATCACTCTCAAGGAATATGGAATTCCTTTCCACTATAACCTTTTTTTCTAAGGGGTTATATAGGTAATATCCTCTTGTTTACATAGGGTATCCTATAAAGGTACACTTTGTGCCTTGGGGTGCGAGTTTGTTAATTGAAGAGGTATTAACAAACAATTCGCTACCCCACACATGTAAATTCAATAACATGGATTTTCTTCCACTCCAGAACTCGTATGGAATACTATTTATCGATTTAGTGTGTACTTGGTTTAATATTTGTGCCACTGTTTGTAATGCATATCCCCAAAAGTATAATTGAATACTCGCATGACTCATCATTGATCTCACCATGTCCGCCAGGGTGCAGTTTCTCCTTTCACTCACACCATTCCAACGGGGCATATATAGAGGAGTGAGTTGGGATATGATCCCAAACTCCCGTATGTAATCAATGAAGTATTGATTAAGATATTCTCCACCTCGGTCTAAGAGGAGTTTCTTAATCTTCTTACCAATCTGGTTCTCAACTTCATTCTTTTATTCTTTGAACTTATCAAAAGAATCCGGCGTATACCTCATTAAGTAGATATATCCATATCTACTAAAATCATCAGTAAAAGTTATGAAGTATGAGTAGCCTCTCCTTGTTTCAACTGGAAATGATTCACACACATCGGTATGAACTAATTCAATAAGTTCTTTAGCCCTTTCACCTTTCCCAATAAATGGGGATTTGGTCATTTTTCCTTGTAATCGTGCATGACCTATGCCAAGTGGTTTTAGTTCAAAAGAATATAAATATCCATCTTGATGTAACTTTGTCAAGCGTTTCTACTTTACATGACCTAGTCGATGATTCCAAATTTGGGTGTGGTATGAGTCATGTGAAGTTTCCTTGTTATCGATTTCCATTACTTGGTTTGTATAATCCAACACGTAATGTCTGTTGTTTAAATGTTCCCTACCATAACAAATGATATCTTTGTAAAAGAAGCAACATTCATTTACAAACTTTAAATAAAATACATATGTATCTAATATGGATACAAAAATAATGTTTTTAGTAACAGAAGGCACATAATAACAACCCTTTAACACCAAGATCATCCCATTTGGCAATGTGAGGTAGTAGTCTCTGACGAGATACAACAGTAAGTCTGTCTCCATTAGCTGCTCGTAGATCTACCTCCCCTCAATCAATCTTTCTAAATCTACTTGGTTCCTGTATTTGGATACATATGTGAGCAACACAATCCATATCTAATACCCAATTTGTAGAAATAGATATATTGAATTTGATAAAAAACACACCTGAAGCTTTCCCTTGATTCATTGGATGTGTGCAGGTTTTCTTCTAGTGGCCCTTCTTGCCACATGCGAAACAAACAACCTCCTGTTCTCTTGCCTCCCCTTTGATCTTCCTTTTCTTGGAAGGCTGTGAATAATCATTGGGCTTAAATATCATCTCCTTCCCTTTCCTATTATTCACCATAATGACAAAAGGATTTTCGCGCATCATATCTTTGTCTACTTGGAAAATGAGGATAAGAAGAAGAGATTAAGACTTCTCAATGTTGTTCATATTGAAATTGACAAAAAAAGTTAGAGAAGATCTGATGGAATGATGCAAGAATAAGATCGGTTCCCAGTTCTTTGGGGAGTTTAAAACCTAGAACCTACAATCACTAAATGTAGCCAATGAGCTTGACTACATGAGGCCCAACTGGGGAACCTTCTCCAAGTTTACTCTAAAATAGTGTCTTAGTGATCTCAAACCTTTCCTGTCTTTCTCTCTCTTGGTAAAGACTACAGAGGTGCTTGAGTATGTAATAAGTATCCATGTTTTCATGAGACTTCATGAGCTCACTAGACATTGATGATAACATCAAACTTTCAACATCAACTATGTCGTTCATATGTTTTTCATAGACCAGGAAATCCTCACCACTCGCCGATTTGGAAGGCGGATCAGGTAATGCTGACTCTAGAACGTAAGACTTCCGTTCATGGCATAGGACAACCCGAAGGCGTCTAAACCATTCCTAGAAGTTACTTCTGGTGAGGATGTTGTCTTTATCCAAAATTGATTACAGGGATAGTGTGGTTGATGAGCTTTTCATTTTTATTTTACAATTAAAAGAGTAGATCATTAGTAATTTCTTGATTACCTTTTATGAGAAATAATAAATTTTATTAAGTCTCCCACTATTTTATCAAGTCCCAATGGCCCTCACCATTAAACTCGGAATTGTTGGAGTTGGTGGTCTAGAACCAAATACTTTGAACTTTATTCATTAAATAAAAGCCTTATCACATCTTGATTGTTCTTCTGCGTGACATGTCATGTGATAATGTCCTAAGGACAGCTGTTGCATTAAAGGGTCGTAGCGGATCCCTGCTATGATGAGAACCCGAAAGTGCCATAACACTGTTCTTGAATGTACGTTCTATGGCCGGATGATATTATTTAAGGGACACAAATAATACAGGTCATTAGGGGTGAGAACTCATAAAACATTGAGGCACCTTCTCATGGTGTGCGCCCTTGGTAATATCCAGGAGGATATTATGAGAAAGAGACCCGCCAGTAGGAAATCCACATTTCATAGTGTCATTGGATGTTCCTATCTACGGACGTGTGTATTGATCCTTAGACTTTAAGATTATTATTAATGGGTATTACAACTCGCGCACTTAGATGTATTGACGAAAACTGTGACGACACACTGTTCGCAGCGAGGTAGGATACGTTGGGTGGGTCACGAGTAATACCGCATTAATAGATAATGCAAGAAATGATTTGTCCCTTCCGTTCCATAACGGAAGTAGATATCTCAGGCCCTTTGATGGAATTGATATAGCCTAAATAAATACATGGCCATGGTAAGGTATGGGAAAGTTCAATTCCGGGAAGTCAAAGAAAGAATAATCAAGCACATGGGTTGATGGCACTAGCATGCAACCCGCTTGATTGGAGATATCAATAAAAAGGGATTACATTACACGGTAAGCGTTCATAGGAGGTGACACGTCATTGCGGCGTTAAATTCTTTCTCTATGGGTGCCTTGGCATGTTGCTAGACTCTAACCTTGGACTTTAGGTAGGCTCAGCCTAATGGCACTGAGAAAGAGGCCTAGAGGGTCACACACTAAGTTTGTCCATGTATCTCAGTTAAATATTAATTTAACAAGTTAAATAAATATTATTCCCGAATGTGGTTTAATAATTATTTAAGGATGTATGATCGCATTTATTTTGACACTAGTTATTCGAGAGAATATACTGTGGATAAAATAATATATTTATTAGCGAGTAATGCAGTTACATTTATTTAAGAAATAAATAGTCATTACTCAAGGTCTAATAAATGTGGTGGAGAAAAATGGAAAATAAAATTACACGCTGTGTATATAAAATATACACGCTGTGTAGTTTTATGGAAAATAAGTACACGTCGTGTATTAATTATTACACGCCATGTAGTTTTTCCAATTGGGATTTTGAGGATTTAATATTGTTTTATTAAATGATATTTATTATAATCAGCGTGGGCGCATGTCAAGGAATTAATAATTCGACATGGGGGTTTTCAATAAGAGTTAATGAAATAAATAAAACACGTAACACGTTTATTTATTGTCATAACTCTATTAACCTCAAACCTAATTATAAATATCCTCGCAACCCCAACATTTTTTGGTGAGCCATTGTTGTGAACAACGGATTTGGAAATACTCTCAATCCAAGAGAAAATTCCCTTTCCACCAAGAACGCCCTCAAGTTACGAGAGTAAGATCCTCCACCGGATCAAGGCGGTCGAAGACGGACATCGCAAGCGAAGGTTCTTCCGCGCTAGCACCCGCAGATCTCTTCGGCGACGTCCGGAGATACGTGACACATGTGTGGATCACCGCTAGAGGAATCCTACACATGGATTTTACGACGCAACGACGGATCACCGAATTGTGACCGGACACATCAACGAAGAAAGAATTCCAACGAGGTAATTCTTATGCATTAATTAAATTAATTATAATCAACATATGATGATCCTCCTCAAGGGTTCTGGGACTCATCTTTTCTTTTCGTTCTTCATTCTATTCTGAAGATTCAACGTTTTATATCGTGACAGATCTCGGATTGAACATTGTTTAACGAAAAATTAATTTGGGCAAACCCACCAACGCGCTTCCACTGCGCTCGGAACCTACAAGTGGTATCAGAGCGGGGTCATATCATTGGTTATAATTATTTAGTTTTTTGTTGGTTATTTACGCATTTAATAATTTAGTTATTTCAATTCATGTTTAATAGTTCTGGAAATCTGAATATCGAGATCTGTTCCTCCTCTCTCATTTCTCGTTCACCTCACAGAAACTATTTTTTCTTTTAATTTTGATTAAAATAAAATAGAGGAACTCATCCGGAGGAGCCAAATGTTTCTGGCCGTATAACACCATAATACACGGCGTGTATTCAGAAGTACACACCGTGTAGTCTAGGTTCAATGTATTGACTGATCTGCCAAATTAGGCTGTGTATTGGATTCTTTCTAAGAATTTAAGACACCGTGTGTTGACCAGAAACAGGTGTCACACAGTTTCCGGAATACATGCCGTGTGGTCCAATGAACACGGCGTGTAGTCCCTTTGGGTTAGGGTTGGGTCGTGTACTCCGTACATATCCTTCCCGGATGGAAACTATGTAACGCGGAAACTACATGGTGTGTGTCCCACTGTACACGCCGTGTACTCCGAAAATTTCCGAAGTACATTAACATGCCCTATCCCTGGGCGTGTACTTCGGATGGACGGTGAAGAAAAGTACACGCCGTGTAGTCGGAACTACACGCCGTGTACTCACCCAAATTACACAGATTTATTAAAATTTATTATTATATTATAGAAACCCTTGAGACGTGTACCATGGTGCAGGCGTAAATCTTAGGCACAACACGTGATAGGTGTTTTATATATATGTGTTTAATTTAACATCTGCGTAATAAATGGGAATTCACCGGGTTGCCTCCAAGGTACAAGTTGTGTACAAGGATAATTTTAAATGAATTTATTTGTTTAAAATTATGATGGATGATAATCTCAAGGAAATTCAGAAAATGGATTTGAGATAAAAGGATTGATTAATTAAAAATAATTAATTGATTTGAGTGTGATTTATCTTAAACAAGAACGATTAAAGAATTGAATTCTAGTTTTATTTATGTGTAAATATCGTTGCATGTATGGATGATCATGAGATAGACCGAGACCTTTGTATGTGAATGGTTTCTTTTAATTAATTTATTTAAATTAAATTTGTTGGCCTGCGAGCCATCTCCTCATTAATATGTAGGGCCTGCGCGCCCAAAGATTCTTTTATGTAAAAACCCCTTTTTTCCCCTCACCTGCGTGTGAGATAAATGCATATGTAATTGATGGAGCTCCCAAGCTAGTGTAGGCGGATCAAGTTAGGAGCCAAGATGAAACCAATCTAAGGAGATACAAAGGTGGACAGGTGGAAAGCTGTAAATACGAACCCAAAAGGTTCAAGGTGTTTCTCCCCTAGGTCTTGGGTTAGTTTATCAACCGCTAGATAAAATAACCAATAGAAAAGCTCATGATCATACCATTTATTTTATTTCTGTCAGTTTAATGGTTTATTTATTATGGGTGTGTTGTCACGATCACACAATTAATGAATTAAACAAGCATGCAAGATGGAACTAAAATAAAATTGGCTTATACGTAAATATTATCTTAGACATGGTTAATCACTTAAGTATATCCCACATAATATTAACAAGCATGTAATCAATGATAATAAAATGGCAATTTACGTATAAGGATAAAATCCCTCAAAATAAATATTAAGTCGGCATAGCCTTCCATAATCTTGGTTAGAATCGAACCATAGTTCAAAGTGCTTGACCAACCCTAGTTGGGGTGCTTTCAATTATCGGGGAATTCTAATTCAAGGTTTTGGGCTGACTTGACTTGTTTCGCATCAAGGGTTGACTGCCACAGCAGGACTTGGTGTGACCAAGAGGCAAAGGTTGAGGAAATCCAAAAAGGATTGCAGGATTGGGGAGTCCACTCAGCGGATCAAGGAACTGCGAGTTAATGCAGTTGGCATTTGGAATGCCTACCTAAAACCCTTCAAGTTGCTTGACTAACCCTAGTTGGGGTAATGCGAAGGGCAATATGGATACTTGCCACTAGAATATTCACGCAATAGAATATTCCAAAGTCAATGGTGAGGGATATTGGATTTCAATAAAATAGTGGGAGACTAATAAGTATTAATTTATTTATTTGTCTCAATTTTTCTAATAAAGTACTAAACCTTTGCTCATCTTAAATTTTAGAAACGGAAAGAAAATGACTTCAAACATATCATTTCGCACCATACTCGAAAAAGAAAACCTTCTCACCGGCACCAATTTCCAAGAGTGGCAGAGGTGTTTACGCGTTGTCCTTCGCCACGAAAGGAAATTATATGTGCTAGAAGAGCCTATTCCAGTTGCGCCTGGGAAAGAGGCTAGTGATGAAGAATTATCTCTCTACATGAAACACATGGATGATGCCACAGATGTCCAGTGTTTCATGCTATCGGCCATGTCTAATGAGCTCTTGAAGCAACATGAAAACATGGATGCGTATAGCATGATGTCTCACCTTAAAGATCTCTACCAAGAGAAGGAGAGACAGGAGAGGTATGAGATATCCAATGCTTTGTTTACCACGAAGCTTGGAGAGTCTGCGCCAGCTGGGCCTCATGTGGTCAAGCTTATTGGATACATTGAACACTTGGACATCTTAGGGATTAAATTCCCAGATGAGTTGCGTATAGATCTCATCCTATCATCATTGCCCAAGACCTTCTCTAGCTTCATTGTCAACTATAACATGAGCGGCAATGAGAAGAGTCTATCAGTGCTTCTGACGTTGATTCTCCAGGTAGATAAGGACGTGGGGCGTGACAAACCCACGGTCCTTATGGTGAACAAGAAAAGGAAGGACAAGGCAAAGGGGCCAAAGACTTATAAACGGTCTGAAGCCCCCGGGCACTGTCCCTCCAAGAAGGGGAAGATCCAGAGGCAGGGCAAGGAACGGGAAGCAGTGTGTTTTGCATGTGGCAAGCAGGGCCACTGGAAGAGGAACTGCACCCAGAATCATGGAGACGCTAAAGGTGCGTTCGTTATCAAGTGCAATCTTTCTATTTCTACACATTGGGTATTAGATACAGCTTGTGGGGATCACATTTGTATTCAAATGCAGGAACCAAGTAGATTTAGAATGATCGCCAGAGGAGAGGTGGATCTTCAAGCTGCCAATGGCGCAAGGCTGGCTGCGTTGGCTATTGGTGACTATCGCCTCTCATTGCCAACTGGCATGATTTTGGTTTTACAAAACTGTTATTTTGTGCCTAGTGTTACCAAGAACATAATTTCTGTATCTTGTTTGGATATGGATGGATTTATTTTCAATTTTGGAAATAAGGGTTGTCTCTTTTATAAGAACAACGTATGTTATGGTATGGAACATTTGAATAATGGTTTGTATGTATTAAATTACGAAAACCAAGTGTTGGCAATCGATAACGAAACAAACTCACATGACTCATACATCACCCAGTTATGGCATCACCACCTTGGTCATGTGAATGAGAAGCGCTTGACAAAGCTCTTCCAAGATGGATATTTAGACTCTACTGAGCTAAAACCACTTGATAGATGTCACGCTTGTTTACAAGGAAAAATAACCAAGCCACCTTTTGGTGGACAAGGTTAAAGGGCCACAAAGCTTCTAGGATTGGTACACACAGATGTGTGTGGACCATTTCCAGTAGAAGCTAGAGGTGGATATTATTACTTTATTACTTTTACTGATGATTTGAGTAGATATGGCTATGTATAATTAATGAGGTATAAGTCAGAGTCCTTAGAGAAATTTAAGGAATTCAAGAATGAAGTAGAAAATCAACTTGGTAAGAAGATAAAGAAGCTTCAATCGGATCGAGGTGGAGAATATCTGAACCAAGAGTTCATCGATCTTCTACGGGAGTCTGGGATTCTATCTCAGCTCACTCCTCCTTATACACCACAGTGGAATGGAGTTAGTGAAGGGAGGAACCGCACCTTGTTGGACATGGTGAGGTCGATGATGAGTCATGTGGATCTTCCATTATCCTTTTGGGGATATGCATTATAAACTACAACATACACATTAAACCGAGTACCAACTAAGGCGGCAAATGGAATTCTATCCGAGTTATGGAATGAAAGGAAACCCACTTTGTCGCACACACATGTATGGGGATGCGAGGCGTTTGTTAAGGACTTCTCAGGCAACAAACTAGCACCCCGGGGCACAAAGTGTATCTTTATAGGATATCCCAAGGAAAAAAAAGGATATTACCTATATAACCCCCAAGACAAAAAAGTGACTGTCGCCAGACAATCCGTCTTTCTTGAGAGGGAGCACATCCTCAAGAAGGATAGTGGGAGAAAGATTGACTTCGACAAAGTTGATGCTCAAGATACATAGGAGTTGGTACAGGAAAAAGTTCCACAGGTCCCCGTGAAGAGGTTCCAGAAACACAAGTACTGCGTAGGAGCTCAAGAGAGGTAAGGGAACCAGAGAGATTTGGTTTCCTAGTCACCGAGGATGGTGAATCATTATTGTTGGACAATGATGAACCTCTCTCCTACAAGGAAGCAGTAGAAATCTCAGAAGCTTCAAGATGGCTAGAAGCTATGAATTTTGAGATGGATTCCATGTATCAGAACAAAGTTTGGGTTCTGGTCGATGAGCCAGTTGATATAAAGCCTGTTGGATGCAAATGGGTATTCAAAAGAAAGCTGGACATGGAAGGTCAAGTTAGCACCTATAAAGCAAGGCTAGTGGCTAAAGGATTCAGACAACGTCAAGGAATTGACTATTATGAAACCTTCTCGCCATTTGCCATGTTTAAATCCATAAGAATCATACTTGCGATAGAAGCTTACCATGACTATGAGATTTGGCATATGGATGCCAAAACAACATTCCTTAACGGGAACCTTCAGGAAGATGTCTATATGACACAACCAGAAGGGTTTGTGACACCAGGTGAAGCCAAACGGGTTTGCAAGTTGCAGAAATCCATTTTTGGATGAAAGCAAGCATCCAGGTCATAGAACATTCGATTTGATGAAGCCATAAAGGAATTTGGTTTCATTAAGAATGAATGTGATCCATGTGTTTATAAGCGGTTTAATGGGAATGCGGTCGTCATCCTAGTGGTATATGTTGATGACATATTGCTTATTGGCAATGACGTACCATCCTTACAGTCAGTTAAGGACTGGTTGAAAAAGTGTTTCTCCATGAAGGACTTAGGAGAAACAGCCTACATTCTAGGGATCAAGATCATTCGTGATAGATCCAAGAGCCTGCTTGGACTAAGTCAGGGTACATACATTGACCAGATACTAAAGAGATTTAGTATGGAAAAATCCAAGAGGAGATTGGTTCTAGTGTCACATGGCTTACATCTTTCTAAGAAAATGTGTCCCCAGACACAACAGGAGAAAGATAGGATGAGAAAGATCCCATACGCTTTGGCTATAGGATCCATCATGTATGCCATGTTATGTACCAGGCTTGATGTTGCCTATGCACTGAGTATGGTAGGCAGATATCAAGCAGATCCAGGAGAAAAACATTGGACTACTGTTAAGAGTATCCTTAAGTATCTGAGAAGAACTAAGGATATGTTCCTAGTGTATGGAGGAGACGAGGAGCTTGTCACCAGAGGGTATGCTGATGCTGGTTTTCAAACAGATCAGAATGATCTGAAGTCGCAATCTGGATATGTTTTCTGTCTCAATGGAGGAGCTGTGAGCTGGAAGAGTTCAAAGCAGCCAGTTGTCGCCGATTCTACAGCGGAGTCCGAGTATATAGCGGCTTCTGATGCAGCCAAAGAAGCCGTTTGGATTTGGAACTTTATCCAGGAGCTTGATGTGGTGCCAAGCAGTAAAGATCCCATTACATTTTATTGTGATAATACTGCAGCGGTGGCTCTTGAAAAAGAACCAAGGTCACATCAATGTACAAAGCACATACTCCGGAAGTATCACCTATTGAGGGATTTCTATCAATGGGGAGATGTTGCAGTGAGAAGAGTGTCCACGGAAGAGAACGTGGCGGACCCCAAGACTAAAGGCCTATCTCAGCAGAAGCATGAATATCATGTGAGAGCTAGCGGGTTAAAGGTTGTTAGCAGTTGGCTCTAGTCCAAGTGGGAGTCTGTTGGAGTTGGTGGTCTAGAACCAACTACTTTTTACTTTATTCATTAAATAAAAGCCTTATCACATCTTGATTGTTCTTCTACGTGACATGTCATGTGATAATGTCCTAAGGACAGCTGTTGCATTAAAGGGTCGTAGCGGATCCCTACTATGATGAGAACCCGAAAGTGCCATAACAATGTTCTTGAATGTATGTTCTATGACCGGATGATATTATTTGAGGGACACAAATAATACAGGTCATTAGGGGTGATGACTCATAAAACTTTGAGGCACCTTCTCATGGTGTGCGCCCTTGGTAATATCCAGGAGGATATTATGAGAACGAGACCCGCCAGTAGGAAATCCACATTTCATAGTGTCATTGGTTGTTCCTATCTACGGACGTGTGTATTGATCCTTAGACTTTAAGATTATTATTAATGGGTATTACAACTCGCGCACTGAGATGTATTGACAAAAACTATGACGACACACTGTTCGCAGCGAGGTAGGATACGTTGGGTGCGTCACGAGTAATACCGCATTAATAGATAATGCGAGAATGGATTTATCCCTTCCGTTCCATAACGGAAGTAGATATCTCAGGCCCTTTGATGGAATTGATATAGCCTAAATAAATCCATGGCCATGGTAAGGTATGGGCAAGTTCAATTCCGGGAAGTCAAAGAAAGAATAATCAAGCACATGGGTTGATGACACTAGAATGAAACCCGCTTGATTGGAGATATCGAGACAAAGGGATTATATTACACGGTAAGCGTTCGTAGGAGGTGACACGTCATTGCGGCGTTAACTTCTTTCTCTATGGGTGCCTTGGTGTGTTTCTAGATGCTAACCTTGGACTTTAGGCAGGCTCAGCCTAATGCCACTGAGAAAGAGGCCTAGAGGGTCACACACTAAGTGTGTCCATGTATCTCAGTTAAATATTAATTCAACAAGTTAATAAATATTATTCCCGACTGTGGTTTAATAATTATTTAAGGATGTCTGATCACATTTATTTTGACACTAGTTATTCGAGAGAATATACTGTGGATAAAATAATATATTTATTAGCGAGTAATGCATTTACATTTATTTAAGAAATAAATAGTCATTACTCAAGGTCTAATAAATGTGGTGGAGAAAAATGGAAAATAAAAGTATACACTGTGTATATTAAATATACACGCTGTGTAGTTTTATGGAAAACAAGTACACGCCGTGTATTAATTATTACACGCCGTGTAGTTTTTCCAATTGGGATTTTGAGGATTTAATATTGTTTTATTAAATGATATTTATTATAATCAGCATGGGCACATGTCAAGGAATTAATAATTCAACATGGGGGTTTTCAATAAGAGTTAATGAAATAAATAAAACGCGTAACTCATTTATTTATTGTCATAACTCTATTAACCTCAAACCTGATTATAAATATCCTCGCAACCCCAACATTTTTTTGTGAGCCATTGTTGTGCACAATGGATTTGGAAATACTCTCATGCCAAGAGAAAATTCCCTTTCCACCAAGAACGCCCTCAAGTTACGAGAGCAAGATCCTCCACCGGATCAAGGCGGTCTAAGGCGGACATCACAAGCGAAGGTTCTTTCGCACTAGCACCCGGAGATCTCTTCGGAGACGTCCGGAGATACGTGAAACATGTGTGGATCACCACTAGATGAATCCTACACTTGGATTCTACGACGCAATGACGGATCACCGAATCATGACCGGACACATCAACGAAGAAAGAATTCCAACGAGGTAATTCTTATGCATCAATTAAATTAATTATAATCAACATATGATGATCCTCCTCAAGGGTTCCGGGACTCATCTTTTCTTTTTGTTCTTCATTCTATTACGAAGATTTGGCGTTTTATATCGTGACAGATCTCGGATTGAACATTGTTTAATGAAAAATTAAGTTGGGAAAACCCACCAACGCGCTTCCGCTGCGCCTGGAACCTACAGGAATTTCCAGTTTCCTTGAAATTCTAGTGTCAAGGATCCATATTCCCCTTCACATAACCCTAACAAGGGCTGGTCAATCTATTAGAAGGTATTTAGGTAGGCAGGTCTTTGCCAACTGCGGGCTTTCAGCTCTTTGATATGTTTAGTGGGCTCCCCAATCCTTAAATCATGGATTTAGATTTCCTCAACTCTGGCCTCCAATATTACACCATGTCTATTAAGGGATACTCCTCTTGATGTAAAATGGTTAAGTCTAACCGAAATATTTCATAAGGGCTTCTTGTATAAAAGTAATTGTCCCAACAAGGGCTGGTAAACCACATAGTTTTATTGAATTTTCCATTAATCAAGTAATGGAAGGCTTGTTCCAACTTAATATTTTATTTTAAGGATTTGTATCTCTTATACGTAAACTTCTTATTATCATCATCACATGCTTGTTAATATTAAGTGGAACTTACTTAAATGATTAACCATGTGTTAATAATATTTACACATAAGTCTAGTTTATTTTAGTTCTATATTGCATGCTTGTTTAATTCATTATTTATGTGATCATGGAAACACATCCATGATGATAAACCTTGAAACTGACAGAAATAAAATAATGTAAATGGAATGATCATGAGTTTTTCTAAAGGTCAGTTTATTCAGTGGTTGATAAACTAACCCTGCCCTAGGGGAGAAACAATTTGAACCTTTTGGGTTCATGTTTACAAATTTCCACCTGTCCAACTTTGTATCTTCTTGGATTGGTTTCAACTTGGATCCTAACATGAGCCACCTCCACTAGATTGGGAGCTCCATCCATTACATATGATTTTATCTCACACATGGGTGAGGGGTAAAAAGGGTTTTACATAAAAGAAACCTTGGGTGCGCAGGCCCAACATATTAATGAGGAGAAGGCTCACATGCCAAAAAATTTAATTTAAATAAATAAATTAAAAGAAACCATTCACATACAACGGTCTTGGTCTAGCTTGTGATCATCCATGCATGCAATGATATTTACACATAAATAAAACTAGCATTCAATTATTTAATCATTCTTGTTTAAGTTAAATCACGCTCGAATAAATGAATTATATTTAATTAATCAATCCTTTTAAATTAAACCCTTTTCATAATTTCCTTGAGATTCTTATCCATCATAATTTTAAGCAAATAAATTCATTTAAAATTATATTTTTACATAACTTGTACCTTGGAGGAAACCTGGTGAATTCATATTCATAACTACCCAATGAGTAGAAATGAACATTACACAAATGTTAAATTAAACACATATATATAAAACACCTATCACGTGTTGTGCCTCAGCTTTACACCTACAAGATGGTACACGTATCAAGGGTGTGTAAAATATAATAATAAATTTTAATAAATCTGCATAATTTGGATGAGTACATGACGTGTAGTTCCAAATACACGACGTGTACTTTTGTTCACCGTCCATATGAAGTACATGCCCGAGGACATGGTTTGTAGATGTACTTCGGAAATTTTCGGAGTACACAATGTGTTTAGTGGGACTCACGCTATGTAGTATCCGCGTTACATGGTTTCCATCTGGTCAAGCCGTGTATGAAGTACACGGTCCAACCCTAACCCGAAGGGACTACAAGTCTTGTTCCATGGGACACACATCGTGTAATCTGGAAACCGTGGGCCACTTGTTCTTGGTAAACACACGGAGTCTTAAAGAATTTGATAGGATCCATTTACACGACCTGATTTAGAAGACCAGTCCAATGCATTGAACCTAGACTACACAACATGTACTTCAGAATACATGCTGTGTATTCTGGTGTTGTATGACCAGGAATTTTTGTCACCTCTAGATGAGATACTCTATTTTATTTTAATCAAAACTTAAAGAAAAATTCATTTCTGTAAGGTGAACAAGAATAGAAAGAGGATGAATAGATCTCAAGATTAATATTTTCATAACGATTATCTTGAATTGAAACAACTAAATTATTAAATGCATAATTCATCAATGAAATATTTAAATAATTATAAAAGATGATGTAACCCCTCTGATACCACTTGAAGTTTTCAGGCACAATGAAAGCGTGGTCGGGGCGAGACCCAATTTTGATTTTTACCATGTTTAATGATTATTCTGGGATCAATACGATGATGAATGCCAGTTTCCATGGAATATAATCAAATATTTAAATAAAGAAAAAGGAGCCCCGAAAGATTTAGATAGGATCTTGCACATCATGTTTATAATTAATTTAATTAATTTCATAAAGAAAAATAATACATGGGTCTTTGGTATTTTTCTTCATTGATGATGTTGATCATCCGGATTGACTCTTTTAGATTATCTCATTGCGGTTTTAAGGATCCACATTAGAATCACTCTAGCGGTGATCCACACGTGCTCTGAAGGCCTCCGATCGACACCGCTCGTTCACTGGGTTCTAGTGCAGCGAAGTGAGTGTCTTGTGTCGATCATTCTTGATCACTTGTTCTTCATCCTTTAAGAACACATCTCATTATTTAGAGGAGAGAAAAGAGGATTCAAGAGAGAAATGGTTTGGCTCAATAATTCTCAATTCACTAGGAGTGTGGTGTGGTGTATGGAACTATAGGTATACTTTCCTATTTATATATATGGAATTTGAGTTACAATATTTAATTTCATATTAACAATTTAATACATTTAGGAACTTAGATAAAATCCATGCATTTAATAATAATACCACATCATTATGTATAGTGCGCTAACTTGCACAAAATGGATTATAAATAAAATTATCGTCACAAAATAATAGCAGTGTTATTTTAATTTTTGCTAACTAGTTAAATAATTATTTACCATCTTGAAAATAAATATTTTACTACCAGACCAAAATTTTTCTGCTCTAACTCCACTTCGATTTATTGAACACTCGAATAAATAAATAATTTATTCTCATAAATAAATATTTTATTTACAGACTATTAAATAAATATTTATTAAATGTTCAATAAAATAAATAAATATGTTTTATTTAATTTATCCGATCATCTTAACTTGAATAAAATTATTCCACAGTCTTGAGAATAATATTTATTTCATTAATAAAATTCAAATATAATTTAAACGAGACCACCAAAAACAGTTAGTGTGTGAACCATTAGGATTATTTCTTGTTGGAATTGGGTGGGCTTACCTAATGTCTAAGACTACTGTGTAGCAACAGGTCAAGGTACTAAAGAGATAGAACGTAATGTATCAATAAGAACATCCACATATAGACTCTTACTATGTAATATAATCCATTTTTCACAATATCACATCAAGCAGGTTTCATGATTGTGTCATCAACTTTTATGCTTGATACGTCATTCTTTGACCTCCTAAAATAAACTCATCGTTACACCATGGCCATGGAATTTTCCGCGACGGTTCTATTTCAATCAAAGGGCCGTGATATCAACTTCCATAAATGGAAGGGAAAAATCCTTCTTCAACTTATCCATTAATAACATGCCACTCGTGATGCACCCAATGTACCCTTCTTCCCACCAACTGTCTACATGATGATTTTCGTCAGTAAATCAAAGTATGTAAGTCGTGACATGTATTAATGATAATCTTAAAGTCTGAGGATCATTACACACATTCGTAGATAGAAATATCTGATGACACCAAAATGTGTAGAATTCCTACTAGTGGGTCTGTTCTCATAATCTCCTATATTGGAGATTACCAAGTGAGAACTTCATTCGAGGAAGTCTCATATGCTTACTAGTACTCGCACCCTGACGGTCTTCATGCTATGTGTCCCACAGTAGAATTTCATCCAACCGCAGAACTATATTTAAGAATATTGTTATAGCATTTCAATGTTCTCATCATAGTGGGGAACTGCCATGACCTTATCAATGCAACAAATACTCTAGGACATTATTACATCATAATCATGCAGAAAAATGAAAAATATGTAATAATACATTAAATATCCATGTAATCAATGTAAAACATGTTGGTTCTATGATACCAACTCTTACACCTTTTAAAGAAAATTTCATAAAAAATATAGGTTTGGAACCTTTTATGGATGTATTAACCTAAATGTCAGAAAAAAATCAAAACAATGAATATAAATAGTTAATAATTCATTCATATAAATTTTTAAAGTTGTAATAAAATAATAATTTATATTTAAAATTATGATAATAAGAAAATATTATTTTATAATCACTTAAATTATATCATTTTTCTTTTTTAGGGGATTCCCCTTTAATTGTTTATGAGTGGAAGGATTCATTACATGTGTTGTTATGGTTATTTGACTAGGGTCCCCATAAAGTGTCTCATGTAGCTTTGGATAGGTAGGGCTAACAAAATCTATGTTTCCCTTATAACTCAATTTAGCCCTTAATATAAATTTCAATTTATTCCCCTATGAAGTAGGATTGTAATCCAAAAAACCTAAATTTCATGTGGTGTTCTTATTTCATTTATGTCATGTGTTTATCCTTTATTTCTAATTTTATTATGGGGGAGGTATTTTAAAAACCAAGAGGTTACTTGAAATAGAATGTACATATATGATGTAGTGAATTAGTTATAGCTTTACTTCTATGTTATGGTATATCAGGTTTGGGGATTTATTTCAATTCTGGTATGTCTGAGAATTTATTCCAATATCTGTAAGTTTTGGGGGTTTAAAATTAGGATTCTTTATTTATACCAAATACAACTAGTGGTAATAGCTCTTTTCTTTGTTCTACTATCGGTTACCAAAAAGTGGTATTAAATCTTTGTTACATAAAATATGGTGATTATTTTATCAAGACTTGATAGAAATTCTTGGTTTCAAGACTACTAGGTTTCCTCTAGTGAAGTGGTTTCTATGATTTAGGGTAATTACAATAGTAACAAAGTAGTGGTTCCATTAAAAAGGGTAAGGTTTATATTGATATTAAATAGTGGAGGACTCATACTTTAGGGTAAAATGGAATTCATACACTTGTATAGTTCAAAAGTTACATTGATTTCCAATTAATGATAAGTGAGGTGTTCAGTAGAATGGAAAACCATGAGATGGAAGCATTAGAATTTTTTTTAAAAGGTGTGTCCAAGAGAATCTGGATCCACAAGGGAAGAATGACTTGCCTCAATTATGTTGATTATTAAAGGTGGATGTGTATTTGAGAGATGGATTAAGGAGTATGATTGGATGATGTTTTGGTTAAATAGTGGTTCTCAGTGAGAATGTATCAATTTTTAAAAATTTAATCATTTTGATACATATGTGGGGAGAGAATATTGATTCTTAGTAATTGTGGGTATGTAATCCCATACTTGGGAGATTAGATAAATATCTAGAAAGTACATGTACTAGGTATCCCCTAAGTAACTAGGGTTCTTAATATATGAAATAGAGGAGATCAAAATCAATCATGAAGTTAATCACATAAAATCATAATGACATAAAAAACTATTCATATTACTTATAAAATCCCTTCACTAAAACAATCCCTTTTTACCCATGTATAACACATTCCAAAAGAAAATCACCCTACTTTATATAACCATAAAAATCCAAATATAATATAGATAAGATGTTCCAAAATAAAGAATATGTGAAGGCCTCTATGTGATGGGATCTACGTGATATGCATTGTTGTATTAAAACATGAAGTATGTTGACCTATTGTATGAAAATATCATGTTTATAAAAAAAAATTTGATGCTAATGTTAAAAACATGGGTCTCATGCATATAAATCATAAAAAATATAAAATAAAACCATTTTAGTCAATTTTTTTAAAGAATCCATTATGGAATTTATCACAATGGGTAAACCAAATTATCATTTCAATTAAACATTTGAAATTTATAAAACAACCCCATTTTAAAATAATTTTAAAATAAAAACATCACTCTAAACAATTTCCACATCAAAACATTGTTTTATTTCATTGAAAAAAACACTAGATTATAATATAACACACAACACTTGATTAATTTCAAAAATACTCATTTTCATTTCACAAAATCATTGTATATGAAAACATTCCATTTCAAACATGGGAAAATGAAAATTAAATGTGAACTCATTTATTCCAAGATCAAAACATAATAAAACAGTTTAAATCACCATGTTTATATCAAATATATTCATAATTTTAGAAAAAATGAATTTAGAATGAAGAGTAACAATTTAATGTACAAAAATGAAACAATTGCATTGAAAATTCTACTTGGAAGAAGAATAAACCAAGCTGAAAGATGATGCCTTAAATAGTGACTAAATAAATAAGAAATAAGAACTCTGTTACAATACCTAAAGTTCCAAAACTCTAGTATTGAAATATCCCAAATTATCTCATCATACATGAGGGAAAAAAATTGAAACAAAACCCCAATGATCCGTGTAATATATTTATTTTTTTGTGAATAAGGAATCATGTTTCAATTTGCACCTATGGAGGGCTCAAAGATGACAAAATTCAGAGGCAGAGGAGAAGGAGGAGGGTACATGACGATAGAGGAGGGCTTTGCGGTGGTGGTAGAGTAGGAGGAAGAATTGATATCCAAGGACGAGATAGAGGCAGCAGATGAGAGTTTAATGGAGGTGGAGTTGGACTTCATGGTAGAGAAAAAGGAGGAGTAGGCGACCGAGGAGGTGGAGGAGGACGTGGCAATACCAGGGTAAGGATTACACAAGAGTTTGAGTGGTGAGAAATATAAGGCCCCAAACATAAACATTACATAATCTTGAATTAAGTTAATAATTCACATTGAGGATCTTTTCAGGTTTATAGTTATAGATAATTAGGTCATAAATATTACATTACATCTAAAAAATTTCTAAGTTGACACTTCTACTCATTATCCATTTTTTGATAAAATAAAAATTCTTAAAATAAAACAATAATCCTTTTCTTGATATAAATCTTCTTGAGTTCTTCCTTTATCTTACCCTACCTTATACCCTGTAAAAAGTATTTCAAAAACTGGGGATGAGTATAGAAATCTCAGTAAGGGTTATAAAATAAAGAAAACATTAGTTCATAAATACATACAAAAGATAATCTCTTTAACATACCTCATGAAACCATAAGATTTATGAACAAAACATTGAAATTAGAAATCATAAAGGTAACTTATGGAATCCATATCATAATTATATTGTAGCTTTCATAGCTACATAAAGATTCATAGTTGGAATACCCATCACGGAATATTCCCTAAATCTCTTAAGAGAAACATTAACATTTACCTCTGTCATGTCACCCAATGCTTTGGAGATCTTTTTAAGGCTCACCCGCACTACATTTATCATAGAGCCACCCATATACATAAAAAATGCCCAATAACCATAACATAAGAATAAAGTAAAGATAAAATTTCCACATTACAATCACAATATATCATTTCAATATATTGAAATAATCAATGCTTTATCACAACATTTTCAAAACCATTTAAAACATTTAATAATGAGATTTTTAAATCAAAGTGTCCTATAAAATTTTGAAACTTTTAATGGAATTTACATTTTAAAACATTAATTTCCATAAAAATAAATCGTTAAAACCATTTTGAAAACATGGACACTAATGAGAAATATTTAGAAGAATAATTTTTTAAAACATTTAAAATAATGTTTTAATTAAAGAGTCCCTTACCACTTCATAAAATACTTGAATAAAAACAATTGTAGTATAAAGTTAAAAAAATATTATAATATCATGAGAATATGGAGATTCATGATATAATATGTCAAAGGAAAGTATATACCCTCTATGAAAGTGAATTGGTGTATAACAACAAATAAGTCTCAATGGAATGTAATTTGAGACAAAGTCCCTTACAAAGATCGTATCCATTGATTATGGATAAATCAATGACATAAATATGTGTGAAAAATAAGGATACACCCAATATAAGTGATTATTAAGTGTAAAATAATAAAATATCATTCACAAATATTCATAGTATGAAAAATTCAAGAAGTAAAAGTTTAACCTAAATAATTGAAATTGGGTTAAGAAGTTCTCTTACAGAAATTCAAAAGCCTAACAACATCGCTTTAAAATTTATAAAATGAGTTATTAAGAGAGAAAAAGGGTTTATCATCAGAAGGAAATAATGTTTTTAGAAATAAATATATATAATAACCTATCCCATCATTTGATAATTTAAATTTAAATACATATAATAAAATAAGTCTTTGACTAGAAGAGGAGAGTGAAAGGTTCCCTTACCGATTTGGTAACTTAAGAAACATACACCAAATGAAAGAAGGATAATGAAATGAAGATGTAAAAAACCATAAATTAAATTATATTACACAGTGAATTCCATCATGGGCAGTACATACACCACATAAATAAAAAAAGTGGAAAATATAGCATGAATCTCACGAGAATAAAAAAGTGAGATGAAAACCCCTTACCTCATTGTAATCAATCGAGTCGTATGACTAAAAGTTAATAACCTCAAAATTAATAATATAATACCATGAATATAATTAGAATAATGATAATATATATCAAATTTCAGTAAAAAATACACCCCATGCAAGAATTTTGTGGCGAACAATGGAAATATCACAGAATTAAAAGTGAGATAAGAAACCCCTTACCTCGTGTCCGACATGACTCATATGTTCTGTGTTCTTCCCGAATAATAAACATATCTTAATTTATAATTCCTTAAAAACCTTTTTAAAGTTTATTATTCATTTTATATCATTTATTACCTTTTTATAACAATTAGTTAATTATTTGAGTTCATATCGTATGTTTTGTCAATGTTCAGAACTTTAGTAAAAAATGAACTTGTTATAATTACAAATTGTCCATGTGGTAAAAATTACACTATCTATAGATTGATATTAATGATTTAGATATCATATATGTCATATATATCCAGTTTATATGTATTAATAATATTCCATATGATTTGGAGTTATGAAATGAAACACACTGTTGATGGAGACGGTTAGTCGTACATAAGCATTAACACTACTTTCATTTCTATTTTATATTTAAAGGAATAAAAACTCAATAATAATTAAGTATATTATATTTAAATTATAATATTTATGTTATGTAATTTAATTAACTCCATCCTTTATACATTCTATGTATGGCATCAATGAGTCATATCACTTTGAGGGGGCGGTGGTCCACACTTCCTCAAATGAAACTATCATATTAACCCTTTATGGATATCCTAATGTTATGATATAAATGAAAAATAAATAAGTATAGAGACAATAGAAATATATTATATATCACATGTAAATACAGTTCCACCTTAATAGACACCATGAGAGGTGGTAGGAGATAATCTAACAAATCATCGTTTTGTGAGGCAGTAGTTTTCCGTCCACCGAAAGAGTATGTTATTTACCCATTAGAAGGAGGTGTGTGTAAGTGTAGTTAGGATACCTCTAATATAAACAGCCTAGTATATTTAGGATACATGTGTTTTTATAAAATAAATTAATAAAAACAGTCTAGGGGGTTGGAGAAGTAAAATAAAATAAAAAAACTTAAGAGAAGATGTTAACTTTAAATCTGGAGACTCCATTTGGTTTGAACTAAAATGATTTCTTGAAGTGCCTTCTATCTAAGGTAAGGATTATAGGTGGAATATAGGGATATTGAGAGATTATTTGGAAATATTATGGATGAGACAAGGGTCTTGAGAGGTGTGAGTAAGGTGTTAGAGGTGAGGGATTTTTATAAGGGGGAGGAGGGGCACTTTAAGAAAGTTGGAAAATATTATTTTATTATATATTGATTTTCAGTTTCTAAAGGTCCAAAAATTATTAAAGTCAAAGATATGATGACTATTGTTTGAAATAAAATCATTCAATAAGAATTGGACAGGTTTTGGATATTTTTTTTATTTTTATAATCAAATTAATTTAAATCATTCATTAATGAGGTAAACACTGCATCATTATTGTGTCATAAATGATTTTATTTAGTTTATGTCCAAAAATTATTGTGTTATAAAGAATATTTATATTCAAATATATCAATTATTTAACACGACATTAGAATTGTTTTAGAAAAATAATACATGTTTATGATATTTTTATTTTTACTTTAAATAAAAAGTAATTGATGTCATTATCTTACCCAAATGGCTTTAAAAGGTCATAAATCTCACCCAAGGATTTTATTGGTAGACCATGACTCATCCAATAAGGTTGGGACAAGTGTTAATGTAATTTTATATTATTATAATATTATTTTTACCTTGAATTACCCTATTTACCTTTAATCGCGGTAAATAAAAGTCAAAAAGTACTATTCAAAAAAAATTATTTTCATATTATTGAACCAAATTTTACTTAATGATGAAAAACATGTATATAATATTTTTTTTAATTCAATTCAAAGAAGTGGTAAAATTTCATTTAAATGAAAAAGTCAGTTTTTAACGACTACTTAGTGTTTTCACTATTCATCAAAAATAGAAGGTTTTCAAAAAATACCAAAAATTCCGCCTAAGATATATTTGATATTACAAATAGAAAAATGATGTTTATTTTACCAAATTAAAAACATAGAAGTTTCATTAATTAGTTTAAAATTAATTCCCATTTCTAAATCAAAAAGCGTGTTTTTAAGAATTTTTTTTTGTCACCGCAAATCATTTTTTTCATTTTCCAATGCCAGTTTATAGTATTTATGCTTAAAATTATATTCATTCACATATTAAGCCTCTAACATTTATTGGATAAATGTAAAAACATTTAAGAAACATGTTTAATCATAACTTAGATAGTTATTTTCATTACCGCCAATACAATGGCTAGGCATTAACTACCATTTTAAATAATATAATATTATTATTTTTCAGTATGACCCAACGTTGTGTCCAACGTAAGATTTCAATGAAACTCGTTGTTGCGTATCAGATATGCCATTGAACATAACATCCCCTTTAAAGTAAAATTAATATTCAATTCAAAAATATTAATAAATATAAAAATGTATTATTATTTATTTACTTGGGATGTTACACGAGGGAAGGAGGAGACTGTTAGGATTCATTTATAAAACCGACAAAACATTTATCACCACTAGCTAAAAAGAACTGATAAATGTATGTTTTACCAGCACTAAATTAGAAAGCTCCGATGAAACATACGTTTATCAACTCTTTTTTAGCACTAATAAAACTATAATGATAATAAATTATTTATATTTTTATATATATTTATAAAATTACATGTATAATAAATAAATATATATATATAATAATAACTATAAATAAACATATATTTCTTTATATTTATATATGAATTTATAATTATAAATTTATAAGAAATATATTTGTTATATTTGTAATTACATATATTTCAAATATTTATTATAAATATTTATATTTATTTATTTATAACTATAAATATAAATATTTGTATTTATTTTTCAATATTTGTATATATTTATAAATATATTTATTAAATTATATATAATATTATATATGAAAATAAAAATATATCTTTTATAAATAAATAATTATTCAAATAAATAAATATTTATTTATATTTATAACTTATAAATAAATATTTATTTATTTGTAATTAAAAATTACAATAATAAAATATTTATATATTGTTGTAATTATAAATATAAATATATTTAGTTATTTAAATAATCATAAATTTATAATATTTTTTGTATAATTTTATATATTTATGTAATTAATATATTTACAATAAATTTTTAATTATTTAAATATATCTACATTTTTTAGATTATAGTTATAAGTAATTGTTTTTATTTTTAAATATTTGTATATAAATATATATAATTAATATATTTGTTATAATTTTTTAATTATTGAAATATATTTATATATTTATTTAGGAATTATAATTATAACTATTTATATTTACTTTTAAATATTTGTATATATTTATAAATACATTTATTTAATTATATACTTATAACTTTTTAAGTAGTATAATAAATATATTTATTATAATTTTATAATATATATATTTATTTATAGTTGTAATTAACTATAAATAAATATATTGACAAATATTTGTATATTATTATAAATATATATAAATATATATACAATTATAATATACGTATTTATTGTAAGTTTATAGTTATTTAAATATATATAGTTATTATTATAATTACAAATACGTATATTTAAAAGTATTCATATATAATTAGAATTTAATAATTATAAATATATTGAATATATCTATTATTTAAAAATATTTAATTTAGTTTTATTAGAATTTTTGAGAACATAATATTCATACGGGTAACATGAATTACTCATATACATGTATAATAAAAAACGATTCATCACATATATAGAAAACATGAATAATAAGAAGGGTGTTTGGTATAAATGAACATTCATGATGACACATAACATATATGCACGCATGATCAATATATTTATTGACCAAATTAATTTAAAACATATATATATTTAATAATCATAATTATAAATATATATATAAAAGTATTTATATATATTAATTATAAATAAATTAAATATAATAAATATAAAAAATATATCAAATATGTGAAATATAATAAATATAACGAATCTAATGAATCTAAAAAATCTAAAAAATCCAATAATTCTAATAAATTTAATAGAAAATATAGAAAATATAATAAATATAATAGTTATAAATACAATAAATCTAATAAATCTAATAAATATATTTATTATTTAAGGAAATTTATTATAATTTTATAATTATTTAAATATATATTTAATTATAATCTAAGAAATATTTTTTTTTAAAATTTATATATATATATTTGAATTATTAAAAAATATATATTAATTTTAAAAATACATTGTTTATTTAATGTATACAAATATCCATAATTCTTGAATATAAGTATAATAATGTTATATAAATTAATAATATTATTAATTTAAATGTATAGTACAGAGTTGATGTAAAAAAACCAGGAGAACCAAACTTTACAAGAAGAAATAATCAGGTCGAAACAACAGATAACAAGGGAGACCTCCAACAAGGGACCCGACGTGAATAGAAATGCATTGAAATAGTAACCATGAAAATCCCAATGTGTGGAACCTCGAGTAGTGAGATCATGATGGAACTAAAGTGCAGCACAAACCCACATTCCCCAAGGCTACTAGCTCACAACATGTGGCCCCACCACCCTCAACAATCACATCTAGACCTATGCCACTACTGAACTCCCACAACCTATCAGTGGGGAAACTATTCGCGACACCAGGGATAATTATAAATATATATAGTTAAAAGGTATTTATATATAATTATAAATACAATAAGTATATTAATCATATAATTTTTTTGGTTATTTAATATTTATTTATGTATAATTATAGATATATATTTTTAAAAAGTATTTATATAAAATTAAAAATATATAATTATAAAATTAGAAATATATAATTATAAATTTCTAAATAGATAAATATAATAAATACAATAAATATATCTATTATTTTAAAAAATTTATTATATATATTTGATTTGTTAATACATATATATTAATTATAAACATGCATTTTTTATTTAATGCATACAAATAAACATTATTTTTTAATATAAATACAATAATTTAATATAAATTATTATTAAAATCTTTTATGAGCGCTGATAAATGTACCCTTTAATATTAGTTTTAGTTAGCCCAGATAAAGACCCCCCTTTATCAGCGCTTTCTATTTAGTGCTGATAAAATGAGGTGCTTCCCTTGCCCATTTTTGTGGTAGTGTCATGGATGATCTGGGTTCAACGCAATGATTTCATCTTTAACTAGACTCAGAGACCTCCTTTCTTATGGATCAAACAAGCATCTTCTTTGTTGGTCATTTGGAACCGTGATTCGTCACTATAGGAAACCCCTCTTTGCCGGCATGGTCCAGTACATTGAATCCCACCACCAATGGATTTTCTAAAAATCAATATGGATTCTTCTCTTTCTAATAAGGGCATTTTTGGCATTGGTGTTACCATTCAGGAATCTCTATGCACTTTAGTTACTATTCGTCAATCCTCCTTTTCTGTTGTATGGTCTCCTATTATTACTGAAGCCCACTCTATTATTTTCATTATGAAATTTTCTTATAAAATAGGTTGGGATTTATTTAATATTGAATCAAATTGTCTGATTATCGTTAATGCTATATCTTCTCAGGGTAGTGAAATTCTGAATTTTACTCTATGGTTAATGAAGATACACTCACTTCAACAACAATTTGCATCATTATCCTTATCATTCTCCAAAGGAGAGGGTAATAGAGCTTCTCACATGTTGTCTACGCGTGACCTTTCTGATGTGTCTCATGATTGGTTGGATGATTTTCTGCCAATATTTTAGACCATGTACTCCCTTCCATTCGATCTGTTATTCAAATTTCCTTTCTCATAAAAATTATAGTTATTTCGCAACCACTATGGGGAAAACATCTTTTCCAATGAGATATTTGTGACAGGCCCGTCGCCTATCAGAATTAGTCGTCTGAAAAAGACTATTTGTGATGAGATTAGTTTCCTGTTGTAAAAAGTCATAAAAAACAATATTTACGATGTGAATGTTTTTTCATCACAAACACCTTCTGTTATTATTGTTATTTGTAATGGTAATTAACTATCGTAGTAAAAATTGTCCACAAAAGAGTATTTGTGATGATTCCCATCGCAAATATCTTCCATTATTATTGTTATTTGTGATGGGAAATATCTCTTGTTGAAAAAAAAACTGATGGCAGAATAATATTTGCAACGGGTATAGTCGAAGTCCAAGTTTTTACTACCGTCATAATTAATAATGATGAGTACTATTTATGATGGGACTTGTCACAACTAATACTATTTTCAATGGGTTTACTATCGCAAATAATCAAGTAATTTTTTTTCGAACCCATATATACCTCCCCTATCTAAATTGTTTACATTCTTTTCTCCTCTGAACACCCCTCTCCTCCCCTGCTCTTGTATTCTAATGTTTAAACTTTGAAATGTTTTAAATTATACAGGGAGTCAAATTTTTGGCTTAACATCTGCTAAAAGATTCAGTTTAGGTATTTATTTTATTTTATTTATTATTTATTTATTATTTAATATTAGTAATAACTATTATTAATTAGTAGTAATTAGATATAATTAGAATTATTAAGTTTTATTTGGAATTAATTAGTTTTAACTGATAATGATTATTTTTAATTACAAATATTTAGTTTTAATTATTAATGATTATTTTTAATCACAAGTATTTAGTAGTAATTACTCTTAATTAGTAGAACTTATTAATAATTAGTAGAACCTAGAAATAATTAGTAGTAATTAGTAATAATTGGTAATATTTGGTAAAACTTTGTAGTAATTAATAATAATTATTAAAAATTAGCAACAATTAGCGGTGATTTTTAATATTTTGTGGTAATTAGTAATAATTAGTAATAATTAGTGGTAATTAGTAATAATTTGTGGTAACTAGTAATAATTAGTGACCATTAATTATAATTAGTGATAACTAGTAATAATTAGTAGTAATTAGTAATAATTCATAATAATCAGTAATAATCAGTAAAAATTAGTAAAAATTAGTAAAAATTAGTAATAATTAGTAATAATTAGTAATAATTAGTAATAATTATAAATAACTAGTACTAATTAAAAATAATTAGTATTAATTAGTAATAAATAGTATTAATTTTTAGTAATTTGTATTAATTAGTAATAATAGTAATAATTTGTATTAATAAGTAAAAATTAATAATAAATTGTTGTAATAACCAATAATTAGTAATAATTAGTACAAATAAGTAAATATTTGCAATAATTAGTAAAAATTAGTAAACATTAGTAGTAATTAGTGGTAATTAGAAATAATTAGTAATAATTAGTAATAATTTGTTAAAATTAGTAATAATTAGTGGTAATCAGCAACAACTAGTGATAATTAGTAATAATTAGTGATAATTAGTAATAATTAGTGATAATTAGTAATAATTAATGGTAGTTAGTAATAATTAGTAAAAATTAGTAAAAATTATTAAACATTACTAAAAAATAGTGGTAATTAGTGATAATTAGTTATTATTAGTAAAAATTAGTAATAATGAGTGGTAATTGGTAATAATTAGTCGTAATTACTAATAATTAGTGGTAATTAGTAATAATTTGTAGTAATTAGTAATAATTAGAAATAATTAGTGGTAATTAGTAATAATAATGAAAATTAATAATAATTTGTATAAATTATAAAAAATTACTATATATTTTTATAAATTGATATAATTTGCAATAAATTGATATAAAATAGTATAAATTATTATAAATTATTATAAACTTATCATATATTTTTCAAAAAATAAAAAAAATTAAACATATAAAATTTGTATGAATTAGTAAAAATATTCTAAATTGGTATAATTTATTATAAATTACTATGGAATAATATAAACTATTATTTACTATTATACAAGTGAAAATGAAATAATTCATCAATTCTCGATTCCTAAATAACGACAAATTTGGTCATGGTTGACCCAAATTAGTTATTTATCATGAATAGAAGATTAGAAATTATATGATTTACACCCTTTTAATAATTTATAATATATTTTATTACTCTATATAAAATTATACAAAACAATAACGGTAATTACTATTAAATTTCAGTAATTATAAAAAAATTAGATGTAATTTACAAAACAAAATAGCGGTAATTAGTGATGATTTTTGATAAATAATACTAATTTATGATAATTAGTATTGATTACTAACAAAATACTATTATCAATAAAAATTAATTATAATTATCCAACATTAACATTAATTGGTTCTAATAAATGATAATATTAAAAAAAGAACTAGTTATTAAAAATCAGCTATAAATCTATAAAATTGATAATATTTAATAGTACATTATAATTTTTTTATTTTATACTATTTTTTAGATTTTGTTTTTCTTATATCAAATTAATAATCAATAATTTATTTATTTTATATTTTTAGAGAAATTTGGAAAAAGGAAGTCGATAATAGTCTTTATTACATGATCATGATTGGATAAATCATCACATAAATTTAAACGGTTATTGTATAAATCCTGTATATATTGAGGGAATTGAAACTTTTTTATCATTTGCATAATCTAAATAAGAATTGTTTTCAGAAGGGAAAATTAAGCATCCATGTAAGAAATGTGATCTGAGGAGGTTTGATACCTTTGAAACATTTGACAATGTCTAGGGTCATCTATTTTATTTTGGTATTCAGAATGACTATATTTTTTGGAATCAATATAGTGAACATATTTCAAGATAAAATATTAATAATTTGGTTATAGATCCATCACGGTTTAAAACTTTAGTACATGATGTTGTTGGTCTATCTTTTCATCAAAATGAAACTCATAATGAAATTTATTTCAATCTTGAGTTAGAACCATATTAATCATATGAGTTTCTGAAGTTTACTGAGAAAGATTTATATGATGGTTGTAAGAGAAGAAAACATGAAGCACTTGTAAAAGTTATGGCTATTAAATAAGATAATTGAATGTCGAATAAATATTTTGATATGATATTATCATTGGTTAATGAAATAATACCTCTAGGAAATGTGTTTTCAATAAATTTATATGAGAGAAAAAGGCTGGTTTATAATTTGGGTCTTAGTTATCAGGATATTAATGCATGCTCAATTGATTGCATATTATATTATGGTGAAATTTATTCATTAGTTTGTTTTCCTACATGTGGAAAATGGAGTTACAAATAGGTTTAACGAGGGAAGTTTGGATTGTTTCATATTAATCAGTTGAGGTATTTCCATCTTGAAAACCAAATTGAAACATTTATTTTCATCTTAGAACATAGTGACATTGATGTCATGGCATAAAAACCAATATTTACAATGATAAAATCTTAAATCATCATTATGATGGCGATTCATGGAAACATTTTGTCTAGGTACATCCTTCTTTTTTATCAGAATCTTGAAACATGAGATTAGGTCTTTCTAATAATGGGTTTTAACCATTTGGTTATTATGATAGTCAATATTCTTGTTGAAACTTATTTATAGCACCGTAAAAATTACCTCCTTGGATGTTGATAAATAAACCATATATCTTTTGGACCTTATTAATCCTAGGAAATCAAAAAATTAATATAGATGTTTATTTGAATCCATTTATTGATGAGGTAAATTTAATTTTGATTAATGTTTTAGTACATATGATGCTGTTTTGAAACAAAATTTCTTAATGAAAGCTACATTAATGCATAAAATTAGTGAATTACATGCATATAACATGTTATCTAGATGTAGAACACATGGTCCAAAATAATGTATGTATTGTATGACTGAAATATTTTTTTATGCTCATAAATGAGAGAAACCGTATTTTTTTTATCGTCATCGCAAACTTCTTCCGATTGATCGTACTTTCTGAGTAAAAAAAATCATTTCAGAAAAGGTATAATTAAAAAATATGGATATTCAAAAACAATCTAAGTTATTGATTTAAAATTTAATGTCTATTTACTACCTCCCATTACCTTTGTATCGAATATAAACCATAAAAAATAGTTGACATTGGGAAAAATCATAATTGGATTAAATAGATTTTGTTTGGGATCTTACATATTGGTCTGATTTTTTTTCTCCATCACATGTTGGATGTCAGACATATTGAGAAGAACCATTTTGATAACATATTTTTTTTAAAACACCTGGTAAGACCTTGATAATGTAAAGCCACGATTAGATCTTTCCCAAATATACAGGTGACTAGAACATGAGTTGTTTCAAATAACAGACCATAGAAATTAATGAAGCCAAAAGTGGCTTATACACTTTAAAAAGAAAACTATTTATTATTTTTTCATTGGATTTTGGATTTGAGACTACCAAATAGTTATGTCTCAATTTTTTCTAGATGTGTAACAAACAATCAAATTACTGGGTTAAAAAGTCATTATTATCAAGCTATATTAAACAGACTTATACTGATTGAATTTAGATGGTTGTGGAATTATTTTATTTGCGATGTGATAAAAAAATATTATATTTTTTTCAAGACATTTGTTCATGGATAATAGACTAAAATGAACTTAATATATTGAAAGAATATATTATTTTAAATTTATATAAATTGGAAAAAAATCCATCGAGTCTATTTGATGTAATGAAACAATTGATATTAAAATTTCCCCATGAAGTAAAATGGGGAGGTCTTATACAATTTTGTTGGATATATCCATACAATATATGTATGCAAAAAATGAAAAAATGGTATGTAACAAAGCCTGAGTTGAATGGTCAATTTGAAGAGCTTATTTATAGGAAGAAATTTCTTTTTTATACTTTCATTATTTCCAACCAGAATATTATTTCAAAAAATAATTGAATGATTCATAATGAGGAAAATGTAGATGATGCACTGAACATTCAATTATTAGTTATTAATTAGCCTATACTTGTCATTGATGGATTTCATGAATGTTGGATTTCAGATGATGAACATCACATGTCACATTCATATGTTCTGATCAACTATGAAGAAATGACATGATTTTTATATTGATTTCTACTACCACATATTAATTAATTTTTTTTAAAAAATTAATTAATACTATTTTATTTGTAGATTATATCATGATCATATCAAGAAACAATTTCTAAAAATTATTGTAACTGCTCTTGAAGAATGCCGAAACATAATTTTTATATTGGTTATGAAGACTGGTAGAGAAAATTATTTATGGTTTAATATATGAAATCAATTTGTTATTTTTATATTGTTAATTATTTTTCAATTTTACATCCATCTCAACATGCCAATAAAATTTATAATCAATTGTGTGTGTTGAGAAACCCCCTATCCAAAAGGTTAAACATTATAATACATATGTCATGAATGGTTTTCGATTTCATACACATGAATATGATGAATAAAAAACAATTAATAATTATGTTTTTTTGAGAGGATTTCATAAAAGAGAAAGTTAAGTTTACTATTATGAAATTTTGGATTAAATAATTGATTTATGTTATATAATAAAAAATTATTTAATGATTTCTAAATTTTATTTGTTTGATACTGATATAGGATTTCAGGTTCATCCACATCACGGAATTATTGATATTAAATATAAAATCCATATTTTAGTAAATTAACTATTTTTATAGTCTCATTAAGCACACAAAATATATTATGCAATTATTGTGATTCTTCAAGGGATTAAATCAATTGGAGGATAATTATAAAATGTTATCCCATGAAAATCATTTTTTTCCAAGTGAATGTGGTTCTATTGAAGTGCAAGGAATTGAAAATTTTCAAGAGAAATATCCAAATTCTTCTTTTCAACGAAGATAAAAGAATATGAATGATGAATCCCCACAGTTACAAGCCATTGTTTGTGATTATGTTGATGATGTAACAAATGAATTTGAATTAATAAGTGACGATGAAGCTAAAACTGCTATGGAAACTAATGATACTAGCGAGGAAGATAAAGATATTGAAACTATCATATATGAAAATGAGGATGAAGATGAATATTGAAACAATTACTTGTTAGTTATATGTATAATATATATATATATATATATATATATATATAAGAGTCATTATCCATTATTTACTCACAATATTTCTTTCATGTTTCAGATGGCCTAAGTGACTGATGATGGTATATTCCATAGAATTGAGGAGGCTGTACTACTTGGTGATGAACTTGATACTTTATCATATGACCCTAAGGAGTATAGGGGTTTATTGTCGACTCGAAGGCGCTGGGCTCATGCAAGATTGATGATTTCCGACCCTATTCCTGAGTGACATTCACATCTTTAATTTGATCCACACATGCAGAGGTATGTTCAGTTTTATATTTTAGATATTTTTCATTACTTTTCATTAATTTATTTATGTAATAATTTTTTGATTTTTTGTTCTATTTTTTTCACAGATTTTTGAATATATCTGTTGAATAGTGGATCACTATTTTGAAAAACTATTTCTATGAGGCATGGGTGATGTGGGATTAGATTTAAATTGATGTTTGGAATCACTTTCATGATTATTAGATGTTATGTTAATAAATAATATCTATTTTGAAATTTATTTAATTATTGACATTATATTTTTTAAAAAATATAGGGTTTACGGTATCTCATCAATGATAACATGATTGATTACCTATGGGAGGTTTGAGAGGAAAGTATGCATGAGCGATGTCATCATTTTTTTCATAATTTGAGGTGGAAAACCATGAATAAGGATGGAGTCATAGATTTTGATCATTCCTTTTGTTCCCATCAACCCGATTTCATATCTTCTCAGGCCTGGGATAGATTATATTTATAATATATGAGAGCTAGTTTTCAAAGGAGAGAATCATTAGGCTGAGATAACTGGGGGAGTCAGGAAGTGATACATCGAACAAGTAGTTGTACATTTAGTACATATCAACAACATATGATAATTACTTTTTTAATTATTTATATAACTTTAAATGTCAACACTTTATTTTATACTCATATAGGAATTTGAACATCCCAATATTATGGAGTGTGACATTTATAAGAGGATATACCATGATCCTATCATAGGAGAGATTACAAGTGGTCACCAGCTTCATATTGTGGTCAATATAATTTTTTTTTAAAATTAATATAAAATAATATTTTAAATATTTTAATTCCAAATTTCAATTTAAGGAGTCATATGAGGCCATGAATTCTTAGACACTAGATGAGAGTTAGTCTGAGACTCAGAGTTATGCCACTGCTGTGGTGGGATTTGATGATGTAGCATGGATGCATGAAATACATTATGCTTTGGACAAGGGATGAGTGATTGCTATCAGTTCTCGACTGATGCCTGATATTTTTTATGGTATTGCATCATGGTCAACATACATATTAATGGGAGGTCATGAAGAGTTGTAATCATCAACCTCACAGTATGAGTATTAGATTGTAGATCAGAGTGAGGTTATAGAGGAAATGCGTAGGGAGCATAAAGAGATATATCGATAGCACCAACAAGAAGAGAATGAGATGTTATGATGGAAGGAGAAGCATAATGAGTACATGTGATGAATGGTTTAGGGTTTAGGGATGGACTTACCTCCCCTTCCCCTCCCCCTCATCCTCTATAGTGATTGACACATTTCTTACATATTTATTATGTTAAAATTTAAATGAAAATATTATGTTTAATATTTCTATTATTTCTTATGTTTATAATTTTATTTATACAATTTTTAAATTACTTTGATATTTTGATATTTTATGTTTTATATATAAATTTTTTATTTTCCATATTTTTAATTTTTAAAATTATTTGTCATGTGAAAATGACCCTTCCTAATAAATAATCAATTCTAAAAAATATTTAAGATGGGGAGCCTTCCCATCACATAAAATTATCTTTTGTGATGTTATTTTTAGTGATGAGTTATTTGTTATAGGGTCCCATCAAAAATATCTCATTATAAATAATCTATTTTTTCTGTTATGGATATATTCAAAAAAATTATTACCTTTTCAGAAAATGACTTTCATAGTACTGAAAATTAAATTTCATTTTGAATTCATTATATATTTCTTTAAGTTTCTATGAAAATATAATTTATTTTGTTTATGTATTTTATCATTATGAAGTATGTTAGGTGTTTTTTGGATCTCTGTTTACTACCTTATATATTTGTTATATAGGGATACTTGTTTATGTTTTTTGTTTTACTTGCACAAATGTTTTGTGATATGTTGTTGTTCACACAACCTTTTATATTAAGTGAGATGTTTATTGAGTCTATGAATCATAGTGTCTTAGTTTTGAAAAATCATCATATACATTATTAAGGTTTTTATTGCATGTTGTGTTGTCTATTTAAATTTTGTTCCATGTAGACTTAATTCCCAATGAACATATTTACTACCTCTATGTTTTGATATGTTGATATGTTCTTCTAAAAATATGTCTAGTTGTTTTCATCATTTTTATTCCATGAAAACATCGGATATTAATCATTAATTTTAGTTATATTTTTCTAATAGATTTTATCTGATGTGGTTTTTTTACGAACTGACTCGTGCATTCCCACCATCAGACACCCGAGTTGGGCAGCAACATACTCGAGAGGCTTCATCAATCCCCCCAAGAAGACGAAAAATGTCATTGGCATAAAATAAAAATGGGAGGGAGAAATTTACCCATAAAATAAGATAAATAAGAAGCATAAAAATAATAATTACCACTCCAAACATCATAGGTCCATGCACCGGTAAAAAAACAATTAAAATAAAAGTAGAAAAAAATTAAAACCAAGTACTCTCATATCACCCTTTAAATCCATCATCATCAACCAGCTCTAAGTCCCCCCAAAGACCTCCAAGGATATAATATTATCTTAAAGAAACCATAAATAGAAGCGATAAAGTCCTACATGGTCAATGTGATAAAAAAATAAAGAAATAAATAAACAACATACCTCTTTGGGAATCCATGAGTCACCATCCAATCTCAAACTAATCGTTCTCTATGAGACTTCAAAAGTTATAAATATATCTTAAACTGAAATATTATGTAATTGTGAGAATTGAAATTATTATTAAGTAATCCAGAGATAAATTACACCCTAGAATCATCTTTAAAAAGTGGATTAGTTTAATGAAATTTTAAATATATTATTTATAACATGTTTTTCTTTTAAAACATATTTTTATAAACCAAACACATTGAAAACATATTATTTATTTTATTTTTTTTATAAATTATTTTTTGGTTCATTCTTTCAATAAACTTTTAAATCAAACTCAAAACACCCAAATAATACACCAAATACAAAAAATTAACTAAATGGAAGATAATGTAAATGAAGGCTAATTAAATAAAACTTAACTATTATAAGTAAGTTCTTTTATGTATTGAAAAGGGTGAGTAAAAGCGCTATATAATCACGAGTATAGTAACATAAAATATAATTGGGGGTAACACCATACAATTATAAAAATTTAAAATAGCATCATGGTAGGAACACATTAGGAGAACTATGACTAGGGGAATGTAACACACCATAATGAAAAATGTTTAAATGAATAAATTATATAAATCATGTAAAAAAGGTGCACCTTTTTTTAGGATCATACATGATAATAAATCCATAGTTAATCACGGTTTCTCTATAGTATTGATTAGGATGAGTGACCTCTTGGAAATTTTCCCAAGGTGTGTGTGAGTAAGGAAAAACCACATAGAAAAGAACATGTGTTGTCTTGTGGGGACATTCATTAGTATGATAACCTATTTAGGCTTGTGGGTGGGCCCTAAGAAGGGTAACATGTGTTTACAAGGAAAATGGTGGTAGTTGGTGTGCCTGGAACAGACAAACATGTTAAGTTAGGGGTCAGTGCTATCAGAGGATCCGATTTGTTACATTATCATTAAAGGAGGAAACCATCCTTAAGTGTAGTAGCACTACCTAGGTTGTGATGTAAAGTCCATAATGAGGATGTTGTGATCTAGGGGGTGAATATAACATCCCATAATTATAAAGGTTTAAATAAGTAAATGATATGAAACATGACAATAAAAGGTACACCTTTCTTTTAAGAGTTTACCTAATTAGAAATATGCAGTGAATTGTGCTTGTCGAGGTGTAATGATCAAGATAAGTGACCTCCTAGTAAGTTTCCCAGGGTGTGTGTGAGTAAGGACAAAGCAAACCGGAAAAACAAATTTTGGAAAGTGGGGATATTCATTACTTTGATGAACCATTTGGGTATGTGGGTGGTCCATAGATAGGTGACCACGATTTTCATGTTAAGGAGGGGTCTTTGTACAGCTAGTGAGGACCATTTTTTACATAATTTTCACATATATGGTGTTATTTTAAGGTATTTTTCTTTTATTTTTGGAATTATCTTTATTACATGGATTTAATGGGATTTTTTTGAGAAAATTGTTGGTATTTTGGATGAACAGAATGATGATCATGATTATCGTAGGGTTTGGAGAAACTGTGCACCAACCCAATGAAAATAACACACCCTGGATAGTGGAAATATCCAGGCTTCACAACCTAATGCACAGGTGTGCGACCCTACCTAACTAACTATACAACTTGGACAATGGAAATATCCTGGCCACATGACTAGGAACATAGACATATGCCCTCTCCAAGAAAACCATGCAACCTCTTTTCACATTTCATAGAGGTGTTTCATGTTTGGCACATAGTTTTAAAAACTAGGCGACCAAACTATTTATACTTGTATAAAATAAAAAATGAATAAATTCTAAAACTAAATATCCCTAATTTTAACCCCAAATCACCCATTTCTCACCCAATTCAACCCTCTATACCCAATGCACACCTCCCTCTACTTCTACACTTCCTTATGATCCAAATCTTATGCGTTTTGGTTTGGATTCTTCCAAAACTCCTCAAGAAATATTCTCCTATATTATTCGGATTCCTTTTCATAGTATTTTATTTCTTCTTTCTTGGGTTTCCATTTCTATAGAAAGTGTTTTGAACTATTATGGGTCTAATAAAATTTCATTTTGATAAATATTATTGCTTTTGTGGTGCTATTTCCCTTATAGGTTCTCCTCTTGGTGCAGTCAGTGGTTTCCACCTGGATTTGTGAAGGTTTTGAGGAAAAGGTAGGTGGATCCATGTTTTCTATTGTTTTATGTTTTATATACTATTTTATGCCTCCAAATTAATTTATAATTTTTCGGGTGTATAAATCCCTAATTTGGAATTTTTGGCATACATATGGTTTCAAAGTGGATGAAACCCCTTGTTAATGGAATGTGTGATTATGTGATGGTTGGGATTGTGAAAGAAAGGTATTTCATGGTTAAAAAGGGAGAATCACATGGGAATCATGGGTTTCTATTTGTGAAGACTATGAAAATTACATAAGGCATGACCTCATCTACCTAACTAGTTCACGATACAACACTAAGTTAACATTTAGGATGGGGATTGGTTGGATCGAGAAGTAGATACGCATTCACTTCCTTATTTGATCACCAATAGTATGAGGATCCATGATCCCCAAAAACTGTAGTTACCTAGAAATTTCCCATGGTGATTATTCGGTTTTTTGTTGGTTCGATTTCTTGTTTGAATATAAAAAAAAATCATGTTTTAGTTAAACTTTTTTATCTTTATTTAAAAAACTATCATGATTAATTGTCATATAAAAACAATTCATGAAATAATCTTGTGTTACTCTACTGGTAAAGTGATCTCACTCCCTACATGCACCATCAGGGGTTTTTAGATCTTGTTTTGTTTGACTTGGGTAAAGGAAAGTCTTTTTCTATAGTGGTGATAGTGGATTTATGTGTCAGGTATTTCATGTTGGACATGTGTTGGTGGGGGTAGAGTGAGGGTTTTGACCCAATATTCACATGAAGGATTGTTTTTCTGGTCATTACCCTCGGCCTTTTGTTTTATATTGTTAATGATAATTTTTAACTCAATATTACAGTGTTTTATTTTCAAGTTTTGTGCTATGGAAATTAGTTATAGTGTGTTGAATAATTGTGTGTGTTGATTATATTTTTGTCTTCATGGGCTAGACTAATCCTAGATGTGGTAATCGATGCCCATTAACTAATTTCTAGCCTGATAGAATCAAAAACACCCTTTAGGACAAGTCAAGGGATGGGTCAGGTGTCTGGGTAGATGAAAGCCCATACCGTTTCATTACAAAATTTAATTAGTGGTACTTTATACATGTTTGGGTCATTTTATTTTGGAGATTATTGATAGAAAGAATCTAGAAGTATTGGGGATTGAGGTTATGGTTTTGAGTTGGGTGTATGACCAACACACCTCATGACATGCCTTGAGTCACTATGGGATTTGTTTTAAATCCCCCTCTAGGTGTGATGCATAGGCTTTAGAATGGGCATGGGCACTGATAGAGGGTGGAGTGGGTTAATCTGCTATTGTTCTTATTATGATTTTATTTTAATTTATGGGAATGTTTTATTTTTATCACTGCTAAAATTTCTCAAGGTGGTTAATTGATTGGATTCATAAAATTGTTTAAATCGTGTACCATTATGCCTTCCTGGAGACCACTCGTGAAACTATATGAAGAATTTAGAGAGAATTCTACCTCACTAGTTTATCAAAGATTAGTTGACGCAGTAGTTTGGGCTGTCTGGACACTGTATCAAGGAGCAGGCTATGGTGCTATTTAGGCTAAGGAAACCAAACTGGGTCCAGAAAAGAGTAAATCCAAGGTGTTTGTTAGGAATAAACCCCTTTCTTTCCTGGGTTACATGGAATCCCTAGAAGTGAAAGATTGGTTGGAAAATACTGAGAGGATCTTGGAGTTTCTCAAGACACCTGATGTTGTCAATGTGAAATGTGATTTATTTATGTTGGAAGGACATAGTAAACAATGATGGGACTCAGTGGTTCAAGTCGAGAAACATTATAAGATTGGTGGGAAATACTTCATGGCCATTTTTAATGGGCATTATTGACTGGAGACCTTGTAACTCTCTAAAACCTGGTAGTATATAGAACTACAGTTGGGGGATCACACCCTGTTGTAATATGCCAACCATTTTGCAGAATTGGATTGTCTCACAACCAAGGTTGTTTCTCATGTGTGGATAACAGTTCAACCATTTTAAATGGTTTTATAGCTAAAAATTAAATAAAATGTATTATTTTTTAAGATTAATATGTTTTTTGAGGTGGGGGATTGATCCCTAACGGTGGAAATTAACTAGGAAGGTAAGTTAGAATTTTCTTGGGACAACCCAACATATGAGCTAGATTGGAAGTTGAACATATGAAAATAAGAGAAATAATGAGGAGATGGGAAATATTAATGGGGGAAAGTCTAGATAACCCTCCCAACCGCCTATGTTATCAGCTTCGGGTGGAGGATTTGTTGTGTGACACCAGTACGGGAGATATGGTCAAATGTGATATATGTGTTAGCTTCAACTAAAACCTACCATTTCTATGATAATTCAGGACAAATTCAATTTTCTATAAAAGTTCCTGACCCACATAGAGTGGTAAAATCTTCTTAGTTAATAAATAATTTCCAGCTCCGTTTAGGGCATTGAGGGTTTTTGGCACTCAAATTGTTGGGAGAGGTGGAACATCTAGTTTTTCCTATGACTAGAGTAATATCAGGGAATATCCACATGTTAGTAACTAAACACATGAATTTTAAGAGATGAAGAAGCTCCATTCTATAGACTAAGTGATATTATAATCACATGGAAGACCTAGTATTGTTTGAGGTACTATTATTATTGCATCATCAGTAGATGTCTCTTACTAGATATTGGTGCTTCTAATTCTTTTATCTCTAGTAATCTTGTAGAAATTATGAAATTAAAAATTAATATTATTCCATATTACATTGATTTGGTTACACAACATTGTAAAAAGAGGGGACATGGTTTTATATGTCATTTCTACATGCTCTCCCTATCAGGCGTTGAATTGGTGTAAGACTTATTGGTTCTGGAAATGGACCTCTTGGATGTGATTATAGGAAGGGATTGAATGGTGTGTTTCAAGGATCATATTGATTGTTATTTTCAGTTTGTTACTTTTTTGGAACCCAATGGAAATACTACAGTCTTCCATGGTTAATGGAATTAACTTCGAGTGTTTGGTAGACTTTATTTCCTTGTTTCTTATCTTATACTATAGGATAATTAGATAGGTTCCAATAATGGGTTTTCTCTTATATTGTATGACTTTTAGAGGTATTTCTAGATTATTTATCAAGGTTACCTCCAGAACAGGATGTGGAGTTCACCACTCACTTGGCACCAAGAACACAACCAAAACATCTTACCTATTATCACATGTCCTTGCACTGAGTTGAGGGAATTAAATATATATCTAGAAAATTTGGAATCCAAAGGATTAATTTTCCTGAGCATATCATCTTTGGTCACCCCTATGTTGTTTTATAAAAAGGTTGATAGATCCTTTTAATGGTGAATTGGTTACCAGAAGTTGAATATGGACATAATCACGAATAAATATCCATTACCTCATATTGATGAACTCTTTGATCAGATGAAGGGGGGAAGATGGATTTCCATGATTGTACTGTTCTCATGGTATCTTCCAATCAGGGTTAGAGAGGTGAACAATCCCAAGATATCCTTTTATAGTAGGTACCGACACTTTGGGTATTTGGTCCTGCCATCTTGGATGAAAAATACTCCTGGTTTTTTCATGGATCTTAGGAGACAAGTGTTCTATTAGTACCTCAACTCATTTATCATAGTGTTTATGGATGAAATGAAAATCTAATCTAAGAAAAAGGAAGATCATGAAAAACACATGAGGAACATTTGAGGTACTCTTTGAGATGATCATATTTATTATAATCTTTCTAAGTGAACTTTTTAGATCCATGAAGTTAAGTTTCTAGGTCATGTGATCTCAAAACATGGGGTGTTATTGGAACCCACAAAAATTGAAGTAGATATGTCATGGGAGAATATGAGGAATGTATTTGAGAACAGGAGCTACTTGGGACTAATAGGGTGTTACATGTGGTTTTTCAAGGAGTTATCATGAATCCCTTTTCCCATGATCATGTTTACTTGAAAAGGGGAATGTATTGAATGGAGTCTAGAGTGTCAGAAAGCTTTTTAAGAGATTAATTAGTGGTTGATCGGCACCCCTAATTTTATCTTACTAGAATCCAAAAGGTAATATGTGGTCTACTATAACGCTTTTGGGACAAGTCTTGGGTGTGTGTTGATGCAGGATGGCCATGTGGGGGAATATAGATCTCGCAAACTATGACCACATAAAAGGAATTACACAACCCATGACCTAGAAATATAAGGGGAAATTCATTTTTTGAGGACATTACATTACTATATATGTGTGGATAAATTTATATTCTACTCAAATCATAAGATATTGGCGTAAATTTTCTCCTAGAAGGATCTAAATATGAGGCATCACTGATGGGTTGAGTACCTTCAGGGGTTCAATATCTTTTATACCCCATGAAAAGGGAATATGGTAGTGGAATCTCAAGAAAACATATTCTATTGAAAGCTATGAAGGACTCCTGTGATGAATGGACTTTGATGGGTCTTTCTCTTATATAAACATAGAAGTCAAAGAGTATAGTGGAGGCACGTTCTTGGCCAGTGTTCAATTGACACCATAAATTCTAGAGATGATTCATTTATAGAATACTAATTATGATCTTTTACAATGTTCTATATAATTTAAAAAAATTAGGGATGTTCCCAATGAGTGATCATTGTCAACTGAGCGAATTCAATGTTTCAAGGTTTACTCTATGGTTACACTTTCATTATAGTAGGTGGTGATGTAGGATAGCCACAAGTATCAGTGGTCTGTTAATCCTAGGACCACATTGAAGTTTTTTAAGGCGAGACACTATTTTTGGTGTCATGGTATGAGGCGTGACATAGTTAACATCATATCTAGGTGATATAATTTTCAACAAGTTAAATTCAAGAACTAAAGGCCCTTATGTTTGATTTATCCAATCCTCATTCCTACTTATAGTGGGAAAAGGTCATCATGAACTTCATAATCATGTTTCTTATAAACCTCAGGGAAAGAATTCCATATTAGTGGTTATTGGCGTCTGAATAAATCATCATATTCCTTTCTATTCAATTATTTTACCAAGGTGGAAGAGTTGAGATTTTTTTATGTTTAGGAGATCATGAGGCATCGTGGTTTGACATAAGATGTTGAGTCAAACAGGGAACACCATTTTAACTCTTGGTTATTATAAAGCCTTTATATGGTAATAAAGTTACAATTCAAACATAGTATGGCATATAATTTTCAAATGGATGGCCAAATAGAGTAAGAAATCAAATTTCGGAAGACATGCTTCATGCATGCGTGTTAGATTTCAATGGATTGTTGGATAACCATTTAAGATTGGTGGAATTTATGTACAATAGTAGTTATCAATAATTTATTAAAATGGGACCCTTTGAGGTACTTTTTGGTTGGGAATTTAAGTCGACTTTGTGCCATACTAAAGTGGGTAATACTTTATTATTGAGACCGAGCCTTGTGCAAGAGACATCTGATAAGGTTTGATTGATCATGAATTTGTTTTTGATGGAGAATATCTACCATAATTATTATGATTAACAATGGGTTTGAGCATTGTAGTTTTTAGTATCTGAGTAGGTGCTCCTATTGGTGACACCATGCATGGGTCACCAATAACTGGGTAAGCAGTGAAAGCTTACGCTAAGGAATGTCAGAACTTTTGAGATTACTGAAAGAATTGGTAAGGTGGTATATCAGTTAGATTTAAAATCCTAGTTGGAATCAATACATAGTTTTTTACATGTATCATAATTAATAAAGTATATCATAGACCTATAACATCTTCTAAATTGGGAAGAGTTGGAGTAGTAATCTCACTTGTCTATGTTCGAGCAACCCAGGTAGATTGTGGATTCCCATGTGGAAGGGAATTGGATAAAATCCATACTATTAAATTAGATTATTTGGAATAATGGAAATTATGATAACAAAACAAGGGAGAGAAATTATTGGGTGGAGGATCATTACAATATTTTATTCTCGGATCTAACTTCATTTTGACTTTCTGAGGGTGAATTGTTTTCATGGTGGGTAGAATTGTCACATCCATGGAATTATTTTTTTATCTTATTTTTTATTTTTTATCCTATATTTATTAAATTGGTTTCCTATTATTTTTTGAGAAATGTGGAAGTATTTGGGCTAAAAAAAGAGGGCACACAGTTGGTACAAGGTTAAGAGATATCCTACACCAACCCTGGGAAAACTATTTTCTCTAGAAAATGGAATTTTATTGGCTGGATGACCTAGAAAATAGGCAGGAAACCCTCCATAACTAACTATGTGACCATTGTATAAGGTACATGGGTAGGTTCATAGGTGTGTTACCCCTCCAGAAAAACCATACAGCCTCATTTCCTTTTGGATAGAGGTATCACACTGTTTGGAAAACAGTGTTTCCAAACCATGTAGCCTACCAGAACATTAAAATTTTTGAAATTCATAATCAACCCATCCTCAATTTTAACCCTAAATCCCCAATTTCTCACCCCATTCTACCATTTCTACCCTATACACACCTCCTCCTCCTCCATCTCTTTGAGCTCTAAAATTTGGGTGTTTTGGAATGGATTCATTAATAATGCCTCAAGTAAGATTCTCCTATCCTTTTTTTCCTTACTCTTCTTGGTCCCGTTTTCCTTCTTTTTGAGATTATCTTTTCTCTAGAATGGGGTTTGACAAATATTTGGTATAATACCCTTTTATTAATTTAAATATTTTTGGTTTTGGTGTTCTATATCCCATAGAGAATTTTCTCTTAGTGAGGTCAGAGGTTTCCTCCCATATTTGTGAAGGTTTTAAGAGAAATTTATATGGTTTTAGGTTTTTATATTATTTTATAATTTAGATATTCTTGTATGCCTCCAAATTAATTTCTAATTTTTTTTGTTTAAATATTATTTATTGGGAATTTTTGGTGTGTGTGTGGTTTCAAAGTGAACAAACCCCCTTTTTAATGGAATATGTGATCATGTGATAGATTTTATTATGAACGAAAGGGGTTTCATCTTATAAAAAGGGTGTAACACATGGTAATGTTAGGATTATAGGTGGGTAGACTAGGATAAGTGTGCTAGGCATGACTCACCCTACCTAGTTGGTTCATGATACAACACTAACTATACATTTATGATGGGGATTGGTAGGATCAGGAAGAAAATGGACCATCGCGTCTAGGTTTGATCCAAAAGAGTATTGGGATCCTAGGTACACACTAACCCTAGTTTCTTATAGATTTTCCATGGTTATTATTCTATTTTTTATTAGTTCTATTTATTATTTTCTTATATAATAGATCATGCTTTTAGTTAAAACTATTTTTCTTTATTTTTTAAACTGTAATGTTTAATTTTCATATAATAGTTATGCATGGAATCTTCTTGTGGTACCCTACTGAGAAAATGAATTCACACCTTACATAGACCCTTGAGTGTATATAGATATTTCTTTTAGACATAGTTAATGGAAAGGATTTCCATGGTGGTGACGATGGTTCTATGTGCCAGTGGTTTCTTATTGAATAGGTGTTTGTGGGTGGTGGCATGAGTGTGTTTACCCACATGCCTCAACGAGGCTTATTTTTATATTAAGTCCCATCCCACTTTTTTTAGTTTTTTATTGTAAATGATAAGTGTTTAAATCAAAATTAGGATGTTTTATTTTTATCTCTTATGTTATGGGCCTTAGTTATGGAGTGGTGAGTAATTGTGTGTGTTGATGATAGTTGTGTCTTTATGAGATAAACTATTCCAAAAGGTTTCAATTCACGCCTAGGTACTAGTTTCTAGAATATGGGGATTGGGAACACCCTCTAGTCCATGCCCTGTTCTAGGTCAGGTGTTGGGTTGGATGGAATCCTAGACTAGGTTGTGATAGGGAACCTATAACTTCTATGTCCCTAATTAAGCATACCCTTAATTAGTGGAATGCGTATCATGACACTGGCTAGTGTAATAGTAGAGTCTACTTAACTTTCATTACTAGTGTCTAGGAAACCTTTCCCTTTGGAAGTCCAGCTACCCAAGTATATGAGATTCTCATGAATTTTGAATAATATCCATTGCCTCAAAATTGGGCATATATAAAGTCAATAAAAAACTAAGAGTATATTCAAGCTACACATCCAAGCTCTTCATGCAAGATCCATGAAATTTTCCTTTGAAAAACAATCAAAGGATTAAACATTATTTTTAATGTTTCTCACTAATACTTATAATTTATTTTATAATTACACTCAAAATATTATTTGAAGACAATGTTTGAATATCAAATTTTGATTTCCAATGATTTTATTTATTATTAAACACATATAAATTCAAATACACACACACATATATGTCTCTCATTAAATAGATTCACATATGATCATTTTAATTTGAACTTGTATATATAAATGTATACCCATGTATATGTGTATAAAAAAAATACATCAAAATGAATTTATAAACCTCTTACTTTTATCTAAAACTAATTTTGAAACATTTTATCAACACTTGGTATTTCATGTAATACTTGAAATTCCAAGTTAAAAATTAAGGGATAATTGAGAATTTATTTTTAAAAATAAAATATGATGGAATAATTAAAAAACCCTTTATTAAAATCATTTGAAAAAACTTACCAAACACCTAGTGTGTGATAATAATTATAGAATATTGTTTACAATATTCCCAAATTGAGAGAGTATTTATCATTGAAATGAAAATCAAGTGAAACATGATTTTACATTTTAAAAATCATAGAACGCAATTAATATCATCATTTAATATAAAAAAAGGTGTTAAAAACAATATATTAGGGTTACCAAATTTAAAAGCCAAATGAAAGGGTAAATATACCTTAAATGAAGTAGAACTCATCGTTTTTTAAATGTCAATACAATGTTCCTAAAGACAAATCTCTTGGGCCCTAGGTACAAAGAATTAAAAAAATAAATACATAAAACACTCTAATCTATTTTAGTGTTTAGGAAAGGATCACACAGAGTGACGAGATATGGATAAATCAAGGGGAAATAATGAGGAGAGGATGAATGGGGTCGTACCTAGAAAATCCATCCTAAAATAACAATAAATCGACCTTAGAACAACCAAGGAAAATGAAAAATAGGTGAAGGAGCACACATATGGGATCCTTTGATTGTTTTATGACATAAGGGAGATGGAGGAGGGGAGAGGGGTTCTAGAAATGTAAAATAGAGGAGGGGAGATTATGCAATTTCTCATTTTTTATGTTTTGTACACCACACATGGTTTCGTTTCACATCTTTACAAACTATGTTTCAACAATGTGCTTCCTACCATTGGGTCTAGATCACCTCATATGGGTAGGATACACGATTAGAAAAACTATGAAACAACAATTAATTTTAGATCTTTCAAGTTACATATTCATTCAAATAGATTATACAAGGGTTCTACTAATTATGCACCAATTATTCATCTATGATAAACATCCAAAATTTAAAAATTTAAACCCATTTCATCCTAAAATTACATGATATGATGGAAGATTATTAGATAAATAAAATATTAAATAAAAATAGGGTCATTGTGTGTTTATTTTATTATAAAATCTATTACATTTCACAATTTTAATTATTTATTATCTGGTCCATCGAGATCAAGGAGCTCATAGGTTGTGGAAGCTGGTTCGCCTGATCATTCAAGGTTAAAGATATTTGGTATGTAAAGATGTATCATTAGAATGATTTGTTGATGGAGTCCTAATATAGAATTACTATTGATTGTGATATCAAATAGGAGCTTGAGGCTTGAGATTCCTATTTCTTGTAACTTTCTTTCAATTGAAGAAATTATAGTCTTGGAACTTGGTACATTTTGACAAATCTATAGTTGATGAAGTTATGTAGAATCATTGATACCTTGGTTTAAGTTATCACTCCACTTACTGCGTGGGGTTTAATGTGAAGGCCTTATATTAATTTTATGTATATTGTTAATAATATATTTTAGGGTTATTTGAATTGATATTTGATAGTCTAATAATTTTCCCATTACTTAGTGTTTTCATTTTAATTTATACTCTTCTTTTAGTTGTATCAGATAGTGGTCATATTTTCATAAAAGAGTTTTCTGATAATTATACATTGTATAATATTATATTTAATCATAAATCATATTTTCTGATCTACCTAATAACTTTATTGGGATAAAAAATTATATTTTTATACTAAAATTCACCCCTAATTATAGTTTCATATAATTCAGTCTTTGAAAAATCATTATTTGGTTTATGATCTATACTCAATGAGACCATTTTTTATGTTTTATTTTCTATATGGTAGTTTTTTGTTCTTCCATTAGACTATTTATCATTTTTTTGGTTAAGGACTGCATATGTTTTTTCAGGTATGTCATGTGCTCTCATGGATCGGTCCATGTTTTTTATATTTTATCTATGCTATGTCACTAATTCACTTTTGTTTTCTGGTCACATTCACTATTTAATCCGTTTTTATAAGTATTAGTCATTATATTCATTTTATATTTTCCTTGATAATGTTATATATCTTTAATTATTTAATGTGTTCCAATTAACGAACTACACACCACTTTTTTGAGAATTCTATTTGAGTGGAGGTTGATCAATCTACCTCAAAATTAAAGCTTGACCACTTGATCATTGAAATTTAACTTGAAACCTTAATCCATGGAGCCTCATTGACCTTATATCTTTTGAACAATATCAGTTTAATGAGAGAAATACATAAACCAAGGAAGAGTTCTTGTTGTCTCTCCATCATCTAAGGGTTTCTTGTTCATGTGAAGAATCAATTTCTGGGGCTCTAGTTGCTAATTTTAGGGGATAAACTTTGGAATAAAACCAATAAACCTCATCTATGATGTAATATTTTTCATGACTACTTTTATCTGGAATTCATTAGATTTTATTTTATTTCTTGAAATTTATATTGATCATTTATGAAAGAGTGTTGACTCTGTAATTATATATTTTTTGATTTCCTATCAATTAGTTAATTCCTTCCTTTTATATAGTTTTATATGGTTTGTCTGTGTCCAGTGGAGTTTTTCAACATAGAAGTACGATTCAATGCTATGAGCTATTAAATTTAGGCACTTTATGCAATATTTTGGTGTTGGTTGGGATATTTTGAGTATGGGGTTGATGAATATTTTACAGTTAAATATAGTTTATAGGAAATATTTGTCATATTCATTAGTTTCATGCATCATATACTGATATATGGAACTTTTTTTAAAATGTTTACTTATTTGTGAGTGACTATCCATGCTAAAAAATGGCTTTGAGGTTAATAAATTTCTGTACCAAAACTATAACATGATTTTTTTAAATATTAATGTTTTAAATGAAATGGGGAGGCATTTAAATATTATATTTTTAATAGATTATAAAATAATTTTTAAAATTAGAATAGAAATTTTGATATTTGGGTTTCAAAATTGACAGCTGACATTTTATTATTTGAATGGGTGATTAAAAATAAATGATAATATTTTAGAAAATGAAATTTAATTATAGTTTTTTGATATGGAATTGTGTTAAAATCATCCAAACATGATAATTTTTTTAAAATAAATTCAATTCATTGTTTTGATTTATTTTTGGTAACCAACAATTTTTTGTTATTGAAAAAATATTAATTCCAATGATTTGTTTTTAATGAAATATTTTTATATAATCAAATAGTTAATAAATCCTTGTTATGGAAAAATATGCATTGAATATTAAAGAAAACTATTGTAATTTGGAGATATATTTAATGTGATAGATCATAAATATATTTTTAGGTAAATTCTTTAACATAATTTTATTATTATATTTATTTTAAAAAAATGTTATAGACCAATTAAATATTTTTTTCATAAATATTAATTTGTTATTTTAAAGAAAAATATCTTAAAAATAGTAAATTTTAAATATTTGTTTTAGTTTAATTTTTCTTGTGTAAAATTTAGTTCACTAAATTAATATAAATAATTCGTGATACAATTTATCGTTATAAATAAGTGCCTGAACTTTGGGACAATAATATGTCAGAAGATTCTTGTTGGATTGATGTCCTAAATTAGGATTCAAAAGTTATTATTTAAATTTATTTATGAATTTATAAATCTATAATTGGTGTGAAATTCTATAATTACTGATGATATTATTGATAATTATCAAATTAAATCAAGCTACTTTCATGTCACAACGAGATTTGAGTCTTAAAATTTTACTAATATATATATATATATAAGTATATTTTTATATATTTATTTAAGAGAGAATGAGTGAATGTTAGTTTATGTATATAGTTGAATTGAAGTTATATGTGATTAATTTTATAATATAAAATATTTTTAATTATATTTATATATTTGAGTAATGGGTTAAATTTAAAACATATTTTAAATAATTGTTTTAAATAATTGGGATGATTTAGAAACCTGATGCTACTTTAAAAATGAAGTGTGTTGAAAATTATGTTATCAAATGGGGTATAATTTGAAATTTTCATTACGTAATTTATGGCATGATGGTTCCAAGAGAATATTATAATTAAAATATATGAAGTATTGTGATCTTTATGGGTGAGGAAATCACTTTTGAAATAATATGATTAATTTTTAAAATTTTAATGTGGTTGATTTAGAGATATAAATTGATAAATTTTGATATATTTCAGATATTATTGGAAATTTTGAATTTATTTATGTTATAGAATATTACATGAAAGTGAATCTAGACTTTTAATTAATCATGGTGGTTTATATTGTCGTACTATACTTATGAATAAAAATGGATTTCCTTATAGGTTTGTTTGGTATATGTGATTTTCGGATGATATTGGTCCATAAATTAATTTGGATTACGGAAAGGTATTAATTTGAGTATGGTTTTGATTATGATGGAGGAATATTTTATAAATTCCCCTAAAAAAGCTTTTATTACCATTGGTGAACTATAACATAATGTATTGAAATCGTGATTGATGCTTTGGGAAATGTAATAACATAATTTAATTTTTTTGACATAAGGATAATTTAGTATGAGATGCTATTATATAAACTCCATGTATGAATTTTAGGTTTTCATTCTTGAAAATATTTGTTATAAATAATTTAAAATGAATAAAAGTATCATTTAAAGTACATTCTATGGAGTGTCACGGTGTTTAGAGGAAGTTTGGATAACTTTGGTAGAGGTATAAACAACTATGTCCTGGTGTAGGACTGTACATCATGCTTTCAACCCATGGTTTATATAATGTTGGGAGTTCATTTTTTTCCATTGAGGTATTTTTAAATGATTTCACTATACACCGTGACACAAAAATACATGGTGGTTGATCCTATGGTTATTTTATGAGGTTTAAAAAGGGGCATTGTAAACTAAAACACATCAGAATGCATATCATAGTGTAATTTTTTTGAAGTTCTTAGATGAAATGACTTTATTAAAAAATATCATTATGGTTGGAAGTTTCTTAAAATAAAAACTAGGGTTTCTTTCACAAATCCATGGTATGAATGTTTTATGAATATGAAGAGTTGAAAATGTCATTTTGAAAACATAGTGATGATTATAGATGTGAGAAGATGTTTATTAAGAAAGATACAATACCTAGTTTCTATTAAGAGTTAAATGGAATTGTAGTTTGTTGTATAGTTCATGAAAAAATGTGGAAGATACCATAGTCTCTATAGTGGATATGGGAATTTTTCTCTAAATAAACCAATGGATGAATCATAAAAAACAACATCATATTTTGGAAGAAATCATATTGTTGTATATAGAAGATATGAAATTCAATAGAAATAAATGATCATATTTTTAGGGATGTGATCATTTAGACACCATGGTTTTTAGATTCAAATAATTTAATTAAAATACAAGTCATGGTTTTTGTGGACATTTCATGGTTTATTTTATTTCTATGTATTTTTAATATTTGAAGATCTATTTAAAAATAAAAGATATTGATTTTATAGTAATATATTCATGTGATTTTTAAATTAATTAATAGATGGTTTTAACCATCACGAAATAAAGGAGTAAATATTTTATATTTTAAAGTATTATGTTTTAAATATGATGCCTTATCCCAAATGACCAAGGAATTTTCGAATTATTTGTCACATCTATTTAATTAAAGAAATATGATTTAAGATTAAGTGACATGTTTACTAAATTATAGAGGTGAATCCATAGCATGATATTCTAGAATACAGAGAATAATTTCTCATATTTTAAATATTCATCCAAGTAAGGGTCTTTTTTTTTTTAATTTTTTGGATCAAACATGTATACTTGTTTTGATAAAAATTAATTATTTTGAAATAGAGAAGTGAAATTTCATATTCCGAAGTAGTTATAAACCATGGTGACAATGAGTCATCTTCAAAATTTTATAGGAAGTGCATTTAGTTAATTTCTGCACATTGGAACCTCATTTTTGTTCCTCTGTATATGTATTATAATGTTAGTGAACCATGTAAAATTATTTTCATCTTATATATTTATTATATTTAAACTCACTGAGGATGAGAGAAGACTTAATACTAATTATAAGAAAATATATCTACAGTGTTTTATTTTGAATTGACATGCCTTGATTCACCACCATCTCTGAGTATTGTACATATGAGGACCAAAGTGTTATATAAGACAAATGTTTCTTTTTCGAGATTATTTTACAATTTAAATAAATTGTCTGTGGTCATTAATCACAAAAGGATTCTAATATTTTATAAAAATAAATTTCAAGTTTGTAAGAATCATATTCAACATTATTTTTGATCCCTCAACATGGATACGTACACAAATTTCATACATGGTATTGGGTTAAATATGGAAGGTATAACACTTATGAAATAGATTATAAATAATTAGATGTTGATTCCATTAGACTAAATGATTTAGGGGATCTTTTTCCAACACATCACATGAATATGATCTTCTGTAAGTATGTAATGGACAGTTGGGAGAATTTTTTTAACATTTAAGAATGTGATACATAGGTAAAAGAGACAAAAATATGTGTACTTTGGAATAAATACCAGTATTCAAGGATATTCTTAGATAAATCTATTGACACATTATTTGATTGTGTGAAGGTAACAATATAAGAAAAATAAAGTATTTTGTGAAACACTTATGGATGTCAATATTTTGAAGTTTATATAGAGAATATTTCCTCCTCCCTTCAATCCAAAGGACTTGTTGATTTATTTAAAGTAACCTAATTTAGTATTATCATATGACATGGAAAACATTATTTATGTATAGGAGAAGAGAAAAAATAATAATGATCTTATGGGAAAGAATAGTCTAAGGGAAGTGTCATTATAGGTGATGAATAATCTAACTATTAATGATGATAAAAAATATATTGAAGATGATAAGTTAATTTCATTATTTGAGGTTGTTTGTGGAGATTAACCATGTCCAAATGAATAAAAAAATCAACGAAAACTAGTTTTTCCACAAGATCAATCCATTCATTTGAACCAAATAAATATAAATGTGTATCATAATTTTAACTTATAAACCATTATAACCAAGCTCTTACATATAATATTGATAGTTATTTGTGAGAAAAATATAATGCAATCCTTTATCAATGTGTATCCACCATATGTATAAATCTTTAAATACATGGGAAATATCCCTTCTTTCTAATGGTCTACATGAACCTTAGTTAAAAATAAATAGAGAAAGATATAGATCTATTGGTCTTTAGATTATGAATGTTTCAAAGGATTAAATTATAGTCTCACATATATCATATTTAGAAACCATAATCCCATTTATATATCTATTAAATGATACTCCATAGATTCAAATAATTTTAATTGTTTTTCCATTCAATGAAAATGTTCAAATATTTTTTTAGGTCACAAACTTTTAAACTCTAAAATCATCATTATGATAAGTTTTTTTTTAAAATTTAAATAAATAATTTATACATTTAAACTCCTCAAATCACTATAACTAATTATCTAAATAAACATGATAACTTATAGTATGATAAATGAGTAAGTCAAAAATTATATCATAATATACACAATCACATAAAAAAAACCCTGGAAAAGTGACCCACACTATGTCAGGGTTTAAAAATTTTCAAACCAGGGGTGTGTTTATAACACCACATCACATTTTATATTTAGTGTATATTTTTTATAATCCCCCACTTCTACTAAGGTCTCACATAATTTTTGAACTTTCACATTATGTCACATAATATGTAATAAAATTTAAAACCATATCCAGAACCCCCATTGTCAAATTTATTATTCATTTTCACTATAGTTACATCACATGTATCAACTTGGGAAAAACATGAAAAGGTACTTTTGGATATCCTTCCGAACACTTTGGGTTATTCACTAAAATATTTGTGTAAACACTCTATAAAACATTATCCTCATTCACCAAACCACAAATAATAACCCCATTAGCCTTTGTACTACTGGAAATAACTAATAATTCAATAATATATAAATATAGAGAAATAGTATTCATAAGAAAACTATATGAAACACTGAATATATAATGTTTTTTTGTGATATGTTCCTCAAACATGTGTATCTCCAAGATTATATCCACCGATTGTATCATTTAAAATCATTCATAATTATATAATACCATTTTTAAGTCATCGAGTGATTAAAAGTCATATATTGTTCCAATTTCATATAATATACTCATAAATTCTTAATTTTATGATTATTGACTAATCATATGAATGAAGACATCAAATATGATTGATTATGTGGTTGAGAACATCATATGACGATCATCTAAATAGAAATGCACAACCCACATCAGTGAACTTGGTATGAACATGGAATTCGTCTTCCTATCCCAATTGATGGGCTAGATTTTCTACTCATTATACATGGGAAGAAATATTATCTTGGTTGAAAAACAACTAATGATATGATAAACAACATACCAAACCACTCTTGGAATATCCTATCCTCATGGATGACATAAGAAATGTATACATATAAAAAATTTGTATTTCATGGAAAATTTTCATCCAAAGGTAATAGGTGTTTCATAATGACCCACTTTTTTATTATTTAAATTATTTAATATTTTAGTATTTAGATATTTCAAAATGGATTTATTTATTATCAATTTTTAAATTTGGGATTTAAATTGGGCTATTTGATGGTGAAAAGTAAGGATAAATTTATATTTAGAAATTTTACAAAGGAACTTATCATTTGTTATGATTTAGAATATTTAAAGTATGAGTTTAGAGATAAAAAGATGATTAGAATATCCCAGAAGTGATATTTGAAATTTTTATGAGTAAAATGTTATAAATAAGTGGTAGAAGATGGCCACTATGTACTATGTTGCATGCCACCAGGTACCAGGTGATTAAACTAGTGGGGGGTATACCCACTAGAGTGTCATACAAAACCTGGTGGGATTCTATCAAGTCTTTAGTAAGACATCGTATAACTAGTGTGATACCACTAGGTAGTAAATGGTATCATGTTTTTTTATTTTGGAATTGTTTTTGGGATTCTTATATTTTAGCATATCTTTATGGTATGATTTGGTAGTCTATATGAATGGAGGGTGAGATTCCCTCACCTCATCAGTTTTTTCAGTCCTTGTACCATCTTTACTCTATGGAGCATACAAAAGTTTTTTATTTCTATATAAAGTTATGTATATCCCCATACTAATCCTTTATAATTCATCTTACCACTTTATTGGTTTTGTTTCATGCGTTAGGTATTTTTTTATTATGATTCAATTAGATCATGGTGGAATCAATTCTGACTGAAGTGGAATTTATCTATGCTATCTAGTGGAAGCTAAAGAAGTAAAATTTCTATAAATCAGTTCAATTTTAATGAGAATGAGTTCAATAATATATTTAATTTTATAGTTTATTCATTTGATTTGAAAATGATGGCTATGTGTGTTTTGAAAATTTGATATTTCTTATATGGTTATGTTGAGGTACCGTTACGACTTCCCTAAAGTTTTTTAATTAATTATTTTTGACATATATATATAATCATATTTTGGTTTTATTTATTTAGGGATTATGTATTTTTTTTGGTTCTTTCTTCTGGTCATCATATTAAGACAAGATTTCCAATGGGTAATAATATTAGGGGGCCTCAACTATCCCTGGGTTTAATAAAAGATTATCCAATGTTGTGTCTTCTATTTTATTTTCATAACATTACTAAAATATAATAGATTGTCACGACCCATCCTCGGGGCCCGTGTCGTGACTACCCCAAGCCCGCCTTCCATAGGCCAGGGGCTGGAGACTAGCACCAAAGCGTAAATCCCGGTAAAAAGGGAAGGCATTGCCTTTGTAAAGTAAACAAGCACCACAAAGTAAGGAAGAGGAAAAGTAAACACTAAGTAAAAACAGAGTACAACTGAAGTTCGGAAAAGTAAATGGGCCAGTATACAAACCCAAACTGAAAGTAAAGTACAACTCGAAAGGGAAAACAACAACTGTAAAGTAAAAGCCGCTACACCGAGCTGTCCACTGGAAATCCCACCTGAAGGGTGGGTACATATAGCTCCACTGCTCCTCGGGTCCCGCCGTCCGCTCCGAGAACATCCGGCCCAGTGGTCCACCTCCAGGTACCGTCCTGCTCTGCAAGTCTCAACCACGATCAACGCTGTCCGTCGTCTGTAACCAACACAACATAGTGCGGGCATAGCCCATGCAGGGGTGAGCATAACGATACTCAGTAGGGACCCCGAGACCCTCAAGGTCTCACTAAAACCAACAAGGATAACCACAAGAAGATCTCAACAGATAACCTCTACTTAGATATATGCCCATACATATACCTAAGTTATCAAGTAACCCATCTCAATCATGAGGAAACACAAGGATTGTGAAATCAACGGATAACCACTACCCAGGTATATGCCCATACATATACCTAAGTTATCAAGTGACCCATCTCAATCATGAGGAAACACAAAGGTCAAAAGTCTCAGCTCAAACCAGGATTTTCATTATCGAAACCATAACTGCTGAAGAGATCCGTCTCTGGAGTGTACAAATGGTCCTGTCATGACTCCGAGGTACTGCTCACTAACCTAAGACTGCTGAGGTACTCCTCCTGTCGAGTACCGCGGGCCTGCCACCTCACACAGTAGTGCTTCCCGCCGGGGTCTGACACCCAACACAGTAGTGCTCCCCCCTCATAGCCTACAGAGGTACTCCTCCTGTCGAGTACCGTGGGTCTGCCACCTCACATAGTAGTGCTCCTCCGCTATGGGTCTGCCACCTCACAAAGTAGTGCTCCCCACTGGGCTACGTAAGTCACTCCGAATCGAATCGGACAAGAAGTCTTCAGGTCTCGGCCGACTACACGGTCTCCGTACTCCGTACGCTCGTATCTGGGAGGGTCCGCTCCACGATCTACAATACGATACTCCAAGTATGTCAAAGTCCCAGGAAGAAGTATCTCAAAGGACCGCCTTGCCATAGGGGTCTTAACGCAACAGACGGGGCGTCAATCGAACGCCCGGTCTGTGGGTTATTAGCCTTTTCGTCCCAGGGGTCCGGTTGGTTTCGTGAGCGAACCAAACCCGGCCGTATCTCAACTGTACCCCGAACTCTCATAGGGTATACTCATAGGGACCGTTTCTCAACGAGATCACCAACGCCGCTGACGGTTCGTCAAACGGACGTTCTGTCAGAAAGGTATCAACTTTTCCATTCCAAGGGCCCGGTTGGATTTCGGTGCGATCCAACCCGACCACTATCCATCTGTATCCAAATCTCGGGCGGAGGATGCCAAAAGTTCCGTATCGTCAACAGGAACGCAAGGAGACAGAAGGTGCGTCAATCAGATGCCCTGTCTGTGAGTTATTAGCCTTTTCATTCTAGGGGCCCAGTTGGTTTCGAGAGCGAACCAACCCGACCACACTCCGACGACATCCAAACCTCGAGAAGAGTAATCCAAAAGATCCGTCTCACTTAGAGAAACTCAACAAAGCTGACGACACGTCATCCGGACGTCCGTAGCTCAAGATATGAGCGTTTCCGCTCCGAGGGCCCGGTTGGTTTCGTGTACGAACCAACCTTGCCGAACTCAAAGTATTCCAAAACCTTGAGTGCGATATACCGGAATGACCATCTCGATCCAAGGATCGCATCTCCACTGACGGCGCGTCGTTTGGAGGTCCGTAGCCCGAGTTATGGGCATTTGAATCCAAACCGCTCGGTAACGGGGGTTTCCGGCCCGGGTCGTCCCGGCCTGAGACCCCCCGGTTGGCCCGAACCGGGTCGACCCGCCCCGGACAGGGTCGACCCAGCCCAGCCCGGTGCGCTGGTTCAGCGCAAGGCAACGTGCTGGGTGCGCTGCCAGCTCGGCCTTCGGCCGAGCTGATTGAGAACGGGGGGCACCTGCCCCCCTTTTGTGAAACCGCGACCCCTTAATTGGGGCCGCTTGAAGACCCGGTGGGGGGAATTATTTCCCCCGGTCTCCACTGCCCGGCCGGCCCGCATTGGCAGGCCGGTTTCGCTAGCAAGGACCGGCGACGGCCGGTCCTTCCTTCGCCGACACCGGCGGCCCGGTGCCGTCCGCCGGTCATCTTGGTCCGCCGCGGCCCGGAACCGGCCACTGCCCTTGTCGTTCGGCGCGGCGCGACGGCGTCGTGCCCTTCCGCCGCGGCCCCGCTCCGGCCGCGGTGTCTTCGACTTTCTTCGACGCGACGCGGCGACGTCGCGTTCTTGAATCTCTTTCCACGGGGCGGCGCGACGGCACCGCGCGTATGTTCCGCATGAACCGCGTGGTGCGACGACACCACGCTCCTTCCTACCAACCACAAGAAAACAATTATGAAAAAGGCGGAGGGTCGGCCGTGTTTGTGCGGTCTGGCCCCCTCGCATTATTCGATAATAAAAAGTCGAAAACCACAAAATTCGACATGCCAGAATCATGAATGGAATCAAATAACATTAAACCCCTACCTCGGTTTCAATTGCGGATCATGTCAACAAGCCACGAAAGACAAGCGTCGCGGAGGTCGGGCGTTGCGGGAATCGAAGGTCGATTTCGTTGACGTTGGAGGAAGAAGAGCTCGGTGAAGACGAGTCGAGTCGATTCGACACTCTCAGAATACTTTTTGGGTGGTGGTTCTTCCCTTCCTTGCTCCGGTTGAAGAAGGTAGAAGGTGTTGCTTTACGTTCTTCGGAGACGTGGAACGTTCTTCTTCGAGAGGTTGAAGGTCTTCCAAAAGTTCTTCTCCTCTCCTTAGTTCTCCCCACAAAGTTTATGCCAACCCAAAGAGAAGAATATAATCTCTCATTTTAATGTTGGAAAAATAATTTCAAAAGAAATCAAACACTCAAAATAATTAATTAAGTTGGTTTAATTAATTAAATGCAAAGTGTTGGCAAGAATTTCAAAAGTTTGAAATTAAGATAACTCTTCTCAATTAATAACCCAAGTTGTCAAGATTAATTAGAGAGGAGTTATTGGGAGTTTAAAGGGGAGATGAAGAGTTAGGTTCGTGTGGGCCCCACCACACTTAATCCTCTCAAGGGAGGTGAAGTGGATGTGGGTCCCACCTATAACTCCCTTTGGAAGGATAAAACCAACATGGATAAAATAAAATGTGTTTCCACATTTTATTTAACTTAATTTTAATTCCCCCAAAACTAACTCTCAACCCGCCTAAAACGCAACCTCGGAAAAGGTCTCCTTAGGAGAATATCGGCGTTGCGAGATCATCAGTGCCCTCAGAATTCGATTCCGGGCACCGGTTGAAAAGATAGGAAAAACCGCTCATTCGTTCACTGAACGTACCCGAGCCAAACTTCGGAAATTGATTCCGGGCACACCGGGCATCGGAATCAGGTGCTGTCAGAAACTGCGTTCTTGTAAAATTCCAAAGAAAATTAATAAAAAAATTTCCCTTGAATTTTATGGGTCTTTACATTACTCCCACCACAGAGCTTTACATCCCCGTAAAGCTTCACCACAAACTTAGGGAAACAAAGGAGGTACTGAGCACATATCTGAGCCTTCCGATCCCATGTGATTACCTGGAGGTTCCTGTACTTCCAAAGAAACTCACCCGAGGAATCGATCATCCTCGTAGGATCCACTCCTGTCGATCCTCGATCCCCACTGGAACATCCGTGAAAGACAGCCCATCGCCATCGTCTAGCTCCTCATGGTCGATGATATGCAGAGGGTCGAGCACGTATCTCCTCAGTTGAGATACGTGGAAAACGTCATGCACCTAGTGCAACTGAAGTGGATGGGCCAAGCGGTAAACCACCTCGCCTACCCAGCTGAGGACCTAGAAAGGTCCGTTGAACCTCAGAAATAACTTGCCTTCCTAGCCACATCTCCGTAAACCTCGTCGATGTGAGACTCGTATAAGGACGTGATGGTCATCCTCGAAATCTAGAGGCCTCCAAGTCCTATCAGCATAAGGCTTCTGTCGGCCCTTTGCCGTCCTCATCCGCTCTTGGATGACCTGGATCTTCTCTAGTCTCACAAGAGCTGCTATGATTTCTTCTGTGCCGAAAAAGAGAAATCCGGTCTCATCCCCTGGATGAACCACATTCGTTGCCTAATATAGTCAATCCTGACATGAATGATGCATTCATGCCATGGATGACGTCATAAGGCCTCGACGTAACTACCAAGAGATCCAACTGTCACTCCCACCTCCAAGGGTCGAGTCACACTGTCGGCATCAGTGTGTGGTCACTAGGTCTCCTTTAGTAGAAAACTCGAAAGTGAGGGTCAAGTCAACAGTCTTATCTGGAACCTCTTAGTAACAACACAAAAGAGGATAGGACTGAAAACATCACAAAGGTAAGCATATTTTATTATTTCAGCTCATAATACAAAGATTCTACACAATGGAAACAAGAAACTAGAAGTACAAAGGACATATCTACTAGTTCCGCTCCTGTCCATCTGCTCCAAGAGCTCCATGATCGAAGGCCTCAACTGCCTGAAGTTGAGCTCTCGCATGTCCACCAACTCCCTACGGTCGAGGCGGACCTCCTGGTGGTGGTGGTGGCAACACCTAGAAGCGTCGTCCACCTCCAGCTGCCCGGCCAGCTCCTCTGCCATGGCCGCCCTGATTGAACCTCTGCCTCTGCCTCAGAGGTTCTTCATTTAACTGCTGGTCTTCTGCATGGCGGGTCGGACAGTCACGTGATATGTGACCAATTTTGTCATAGGAGTAACACCTCATGGCAGGTCTGGATCTATCATTTCCCTTGGTGCCCCGCACTACCGACCCTGAGTCATGCGGTTGACCACCTGTTGGTCTTGTCCTCTTAGACCCCTGCGTCATCTATCTACTGCCCGCTATAGAAGGCTCTACCGCATGCCGGCTAGTGGTGGGTCCTGCTGCTGGAGACTGCTCAGCAAGGAAACTCTCCACTAAGAGGGCTCGCTCCAACACTCTTGTCTGCGTCGGAATGTTGTGCGATACAACCGAAGCTCTGATCTCCCGCCTGAGCCCCTGATCGAAGGTTCAAGCCCTGAAGAATGGGTCCCGTACCATATCTGTGGACTAGCGCGAGAGGTCTGTAAATCTCGCTGAGTACTGCGCCACTAACATGCTGCCCTGCCGTAGCTGAAGTAGCTTCTGTATACGCACCACTCGAAGGGTGGCTGGTACAAACTCTGCCCGGAACAGGCTCTCGAAGTCTGCCCATAGAAGTGTCGCCTCGTCATGCATCTGGATCATCAGGCTCCACCATCTGCCTGCTGCTGCCTGAAGAAGGCTGGCAGCAAGGTTCACCATGAAATCTGTCGGCGTCCCCACTAGCCTAAAGACTCTCACCACAACCTCCAGCCAATCCTCAGCCGCCTGCAGGTCCATCCCTCCCTAAAACCTGGGTGGCCTCTGGCACTGGAACTCATGCAGTGTGCTCAAGAGACGTGCATCCTCTGCTGCTGGGGCTGGTGGCATCGGTGGCCCAACGGGTAGTAGTACCGCTGGTGCCTCCGCTGGTGCCTCAACTCGGATAGGGCCCTGTACTGAGGCCTCGTCGCTCGGCGGCCTGTCAGTACGCACCACTCTCGGGGCTCTAGCTAGTCGTCCACAGGGAGGCATCCTGAAAGAAACAACGTGACACGGTCAAAAGATTATACCTGGTGAGCTAACCTGGTTTGAGCTGACATTTAAATAAAACTTCTGGAAAACACACACGCAATCAGTGTTTTCGTGCACAAAGTCAGAAATCAGTTGTCAGGGTCCTGGTGTATGGATACGTCGGCCACCCGCACCAACACTGGACTCCCTGAACTGAAAACTACACTCGGTACTCTTAAAACAATTGATTCACAGAAAGAAACATCAGAGTTATAAGTTCTGCGGTAGAACCGAACTCCTCTGATACCAATTTGTCACGACCCGTCCTCGGGGCCCGTGTCGTGACTACCCCAAGCCTGTCTTCCATAGGCCAGGGGCTGGCGACTAGCACCAAGGCGTAAATCCCGCTAAAAAGGGAAGGCATTGCCTTTGTAAAGTAAAAAAGCACCACAGAGTAAGCAAGCGGAAAAGTAAACACTAAGTAAAAACAGAGTACAACTGAAGTGCGGAAAAGTAAATGGGCCAGTATACAAACCCAAACTGAAAGTAAAGTACAAATCGAAAGGGAAAACAACAACTGTAAAGTAAAATCCGCTACACTGAGCTATCCACTGGAAATCCTACCTGAAGGGTGGGTACAGATAGCTCCACTGCTCCTCGGGTGCCGCCGTCTGCTCCGAGCACGTCCCGCCCAGTGGTCCACCTCCAGGTACCATCCTGCTCTGCAAGCCTCAACCACGATCAACGATGTCCGTCGTCTGCAACCAATACAATGTAGTGCGGGCATAGCCCGTGCAGGTGTGAGTATAACGATACTCAGTAGGGACTCCAAGACCCTCAAGGTCTCAATAAAACCAACAAGGATAACCACAAGAAGATCTCAACAGATAACCTCTACTAAGATATATGCCCATACATATACCTAAGTTATCAAGTAACCCATCTCAATCATGAGGAAACTCAAGGATTGTGAAATCAACGGATAACCACTACCCAGGTATATGCCCATACATATACCTAAGTTATCAAGTGACCCATCTCAATCATGAGGAAACACAAAGGTCAAAAGTCTCAGCTCAAACCAAGATTTTCATTATCGAAACCGAAACTGCTGAAGAGCTCCGTCTCTGGAGTGTACAGTGGTCCTATCACGACTCCGAGGTACTGCTCACTAACCTAAGACTGCTGAGGTACTCCTCCTGTTGAGTACCGCGGGCCTGCCACCTCACACAGTAGTGCTTCCCGTCGGGGTCTGCCACCCAACACAGTAGGGCTCCCCCCTCATAGCCTACAGAGGTACTCCTCCTGTCGAGTACCGCGGGTCTGCCACCTCACATAGTAGTGCTCCTCCGCTATGGTTCTGCAACCTCACAAAGTAGTGCTCCCCACTGGGCGATGTAAGTCACTCCGAATCGAATCGGACAAGCAGTCTTCAGGTCTCGGCTAGCTACACGGTCTCCGTACTCCGTACACTCGTCTCTGGGAGGGTCCGCTCCATGAGCTACAAGACGATACTCCAAGTATCTCAAAGACCCACGAAGAAGTATCTCAAAGGACCGCCTCATCATAGGGGTCTCAACGCAACAGCCGACGCGTCAATCGAACGCCCGGTCTGTGAGTTATTAGCCTTTTCGTCCCAGGGGCCCGGTTGGTTTCGTGAGCGAACCAAACCCGGCCGTATCTCAACTGTACCCCGAACTCTCAGAGGGTATACTCATAGGGACTATTTCTCAACGAGATCACCAACGCCGCTGACGGTTCATCAAACGGACGTTCTGTCAGAAAGGTATCAGCTTTTCTGTTCCAGGGGCCCGGTTGGATTTCGGTGCGATCCAACCCGGCCACTATCCATCTGCATCCAAATCTCGGGCGGAGGATGCCAAAAGTTCTGTATTGTCAACAGGAACGTAACGAGACAGATGGCGCGTCAGTCGGACGCCCGGTCTGTGAGTTATTGACTTTTTCGTTCCAGGGGCCCGGTTGGTTTCGTGAGCGAACCAACCCGACCGCACTCCGACGACATCCAAACCTCGAGCAGAGTAAGCCAAAAGATCCGTCTCACTTAGAGGAACTCAACAAAGCTGAAGGAACGTCATTCGGACGTCCGTAGCTCAAGATATGAGCGTTTCCGCTCCGAGGGCCCGGTTGGTTTGGTGTACAAACCAACCTGGCCGAACTCAAAGTATTCCGAAACCTTGAGTGCGATATACCGAAACGATCGTCTCGATCCGAGGATCGCATCTCTGCTGACGACACGTCGTTTGGAGGTCCGTAGCCCGAGTTATGGGCATTTGAATCCAAAACGCTCGGTAACGGGGGTTTCGGGCCCGCGCCGTCCCGGCCCAAGACCCCCCGGTTGGCCTGAACCGGGTCGACCTGCCCCAGACAGGGTCGACCCGGCCCGACACGGACCGGCTCGGCAGACCGGCCCGGCGCTCCGGTTCGGCGCAAGGCAGCGCTCTGGGCGCGCTGCCAGCTCGGCCTTCGGCCGAGCTGATTGAGAACGGGGGGCGCCTGCCCCCCTTTTGTGAAACTGTGACCCCTTAATTGGGGCTGCTTGAAGACCCGGCCAGGGGAATTATTTCCCCCGGTCTCCACTGCTCGGCCGGCCCGCACTGGCCGGCCTGTTCCGCAAGCAAGGACCGGCGACGACCGGTCCTTCCTTCGCCGACACCGGCGGCCCGGTGCCGGCCGCCAGTCATCTTGCTCCACCGCGGCCCGGAACCGGCCACGGCCCTTGTCGTTCGGCGCGGCGCGACAGCGGCGCGCCCTTCTGCCACGGCCCCGCTCTGGCCGCGGTGTCTTCGACTTTCTTCGACGCGACGCGACGACGTCACGTCCTTGAATCTCTTTCCACAGCGCGACACGACGACACCGCACATATGTTTCACATGAACCACGTGGTGCGACGGCACCACGCTCCTTCGTAACAACCACAAGAAAACAATTATGAAAAAGGAGGAGGGTCGGCTGTGTTTGTGCGTTTCGGCCCCCTCGCATTATTCGATAATAAAAAGTCGAAAAACACAAAATTCAACATGCCAGAATCAAGAACGGAATCAAATAACATTAAACCCCTACCTCGGTTTCAAGTGCGGAGCACGTCAACAAGCCGTGGAAAACAAGCGTCGCGGAGGTCGGGCGTCGAGGGAATCGAATGTTGATTCTGTTGACGTTGGTGGAAGAAGCGCTCGGTGAAGACGAGTCGAGTCGAGTCGACACTCTCAGAATACTTTGTGGGCGGCGATGCTTCCCTTCCTTGCTCTGGTTGAAGAAGGTAGAAGGTGTTGCTTCACGTTCTTCGGAGACGTGGAACGTTCTTCTTCGAGAGGTTGAAGGTCTTCCAAAAGTTCTTCTCCTCTCCTTAGTTCTCCCCACAAATTTTATGCCAACCTAAAGAGAAGAATAGAATCTCTCATTTCAATGTTGGAAAAATGATTTCAAAAGAAATAAGACACTCAAAATAATTAATTAAGTTGGTTTAATTAATTAAATGCAAAGTGTTGGCAAGAATTTCAAAAGTTTGAAATTAAGATAACTCTTCTCAATTAATAACCCAAGTTGTCAAGATTAATTAGAGAGGAGTTATTGGGAGTTTAAAGGGGAGATGAAGAGTTAGGTTCGTGTGGGCCCCACCGCACTTAATCCTCTCAAGGGAGGTTAAGTGGATGTGGGTCCCACCTCTAAATCCCTTTGGGAGGATAAAACCGACATGGATAAAATAAAATGTGTTTCCACATTTTATTTAACTTCATTTTAATTCCCCCAAAACTAACTCTCAACCCGCATAAAACGCAACCTCGGAAAAGGTCTCCTTAAGCGAATATTGGCACTGCGAGATCATCGGTGCCCTCAGAATTCGATTCCGGGCACCGGTTCAAAAGTTAGAAAAACCCGCTCATTCGTTCACTGAACGTACCTGAGCCAAACTTCGGAAATTGATTCCGGGCACACCGGGCCTCAGAACCAGGTGCCGTCAGAAACTGCGTTCTTGTCAAATTCCAAAGAAAACTAAGAAAAAAATTTCCCTTGAATTTTACTGGTCTTTACATAGACGATTTCCAAAATAAAAATGTAGTGTTTTAAAAAATAAATTTCTATGCTATTTCAAATCTCTAATATTACCGACGTTATGAAATCTCGTCGAATTGTTTTTTTAAAATTATTACTTTTATAACTTATAATATAAATTGTCAATTTATTAAAAAATATTACATTACTTTTATTCATTACCATAATTTATATTTGAATATTTTTATTATAGCTTATAAATTAGGGTTTATTGGTGACGTTATGGGGTTTTCAATTTATATACCATCAGGTGATTATATAATTCCATACATAGCTTATGATGGGTTCTTACTACTAATCCCATTTTATGGGTTTTTGGAAATTGTTTTATCAATATTTATTTTATTTTTTATAAATTATTTTATTTATTGATTCAATATCATGAAGTTATAAATGGAAATTATTTACATTCCATATAACTCCAAAATGAATTGTAGATCAATGAATTATAGTTAATATTTGGTTTTGAGGTTTTACTTGTAGAGATGTAATTACTGGGTATTGTTGTGGAAAGGAGTGATCTAGTTTTTTTGATATTTGTAGAATTTTCTTAAATTAATAATTTTTTAATTATAATTTCTAAAAATGTTAAACTTATCCTATATAGGTAATGTGTAACCGGGAAGGTGACATGTAGAAGAATGATCACTCAAAGTGTTATCACATTTGAATATTTGCAATAACTAGGTGGCGGTATTTGTTAAAATGGAAGTCTAAGGAAATGATATTGTTGAGGCTTATGGATTAGATTCATTCCACACTTATTTCATGATTTCTTATCAAATCTACTAGTTAGTAATTAAATAGTTCATCACTATTTATTATTTTTATTTAATTAGTGTGTGATTAATTGTTATGTGAGTTATCATGGACTATCCGTTCGGGTTGATTTTATTTCTATCACTTTTTAATTTTCCTATTTACTTTAATGTCTATTATAATTTATAAGGGTTACTTTATGAGAAATAAAGTTTTTTTGGGATAAAAAAGTTGTGTTATTTTGTACTTCCTTATTTTTTCTTATTTTTGTTTAGTTATGAGGTTTTATGCTTATGTGATTAGTTACAACACAACCTATGATGTGGGAAATATTAACGTGGGTTTCATTATAGATGTGATGGGATGAGTTACTATAGGTGTGTATGCTTTTCTAGGGTATCTTATAACATCACCCATTTTTATTCCTTGAATATATAGAATAAATTATTTTTCACACAAAACAAAAAAATGAACAACACTTTATTTCATTATATAATAATATTATATAATCAATAACATTAATAAATTATGAGAATGAAATATTAAAAATAATTATAAAAATTACAAGAGGAATAAAACTATAAGTAAATAAAAATACATCTAATTGAAATATTCATCCTCATGGTTTATCTTGAATATCATACCCCCAATTATAAATATGAATAAATAGAAAAACCCTTGAAATATGTATAAATAAATGAAAGGGTAGGAATATTGAATCTTATACAATCATGTAAGGTTATATATAAGTGTAAAAAATGAGTAATAATACTCTTATATGATCACTGTAAATATATATTCCCATTGGGATTGTATATAACCAATTGGTATATTGAAAATTTTATAAAGGGTTCCTATTACATTTTTATAAATTAATATTGTATTATAAATCATATATTTAGCATGGATAATATGTAATAAATACTCATTAAATAATGAAGGTACGATAATAAATCAATATATAGTCATTTATTACATATGGCATTTTTTATTCGAGAAGGATTATTTTTCTAAACTATTTAAATATTTTTTAATAGATATATTTGAAATATTTTATAATTAAATTTTGTAAAATGGATTAGAAATTTGGAATTATGGTATCAAAATTAGTTAATTAGGTGAATTTTAGTTTTGGTGAAAAAAAACTATTAGGGTGAATAATGAATAACCTTGCTACATTGTAGAAATCGTTAAATATAGTATATGGTTAAAATGTTGTACAAAACTTATAAAAATAAATATACTTGTTCATAATGGGGATAATCTTGTTCTCCCATTTTTTCATGTCAGGGTTACTTTTCATAATAAATTGACCTTCTTTAACCATTTTTGAATGTTTAATTTGAAAAACACAACTAAAACACATCTATGAAGGGACCCATCCACTACCCACACCAAAAAATATTATATACATTGGCTTCAATTAGAAAACCTACCCTAATTTTCTCTTATAGAGTCATATCTTTGGTTTTTTAGATATTAGTCCCAAGAAGGCGTCAGAAATGAACCAAAATAGGGATATCATATTTAATTATATCTTTTAATTAATTTCTTGAGATATAAAAGTGATTCATATCATAGAGTATGATATGATAATATTGTATGTAGCACATGATACCTCTATCATAGCATATGATAATATTACGATCTCAAGTTCATGAAAGTTTCAATGAATCCTGAATAGTTTCCTTCAATTATGAATTAACATGGTGATTTATTTATTTCAAAACATATATTAAATAATCAAACGAAACATTAAGAAATCTATAATGAAAAAAATAAGTCATGTGTTATCATAATTCATGTCAGCTACCAAATGTTGGTAGTCAATTCTGAAAAACCTTCATTGAATTAAGTGAGACATTATTAAGGGATATGATCACCTATTGTGTGTTAATGATTCTGTCAAGCCCTAGATGACACTCTCTTCTTCTTAGTTCTCCTTTTTTCTTTGTGATTAAATTTATCACATACCCTAGGAGATTGTGTGGTCCTATAATTAGGAATAATGAATATAATGACATGTGGAGAACCTATATATTAGAGAGTTCTTTAGATACTACTAAGTGATAATAATAAAAAAAATACATAGAGTACACTATAGATGCATATTTATGTGTTTCAAGTGAAATTATTTACATTTTTTATTCTTCACTACATTCTTTTTTGTTCATGATATATCAAAAAGTTTATGGGTTTATTCTACATCTATAATCGTATGACGATCTTGAAAAACCCATAAGTGGTTTTAGATCAATTTCCATTAATAAATATACATGTTTTTTTATCATTTTTATGAATAAGATTCACATTTTAATATTCTTGGGTATTTTTGATATAGGACATCATAATTCTATATTTTCTTATCATAAGGTATGACTGATCTATATATTAATGTATGAATCAATGAAAACAGATGGTTTTTTACAATGTTTTTAGCTATGATATATAATATTATAGATTATTAATGAAAACTATGTTTTGGAAAAAAAGAGAATAAATTCATAGGTACTATCTAACATATATATCTTGCTATGACTAGCCCATAAATAAGGGTTAAATAGTAAACATGTAAGAAATCTAACCTTTACGTGTACATTAATTTTTACATAAGGGTTTATGGTGTTTCATGATACTAAAATGTGCTAAAGATAACCTTTACATATACATTACTTAATATATAAATATATAAACATTATTCGTACAAATGTGTTAACTCATATATAAGGCTTTTACTTTACATAGATCACTCTTACATATGGGTTACCAAATACATAATGGACAAACTTTGTGTGGATTACTACTATGTATGGGTTACCCCATACAAAAGGGTTTATCATTTTCTATAAAAATTTATCTTAAGGGTACAATATCATTGAGTCATGAATTATTATTGATTATATCCCCTATAAATTTTAAAAATAAGATTCATAAAAAAATGACAAGTTTAATATTTTGGGATGAAATTCATATTATTTATCCATTATTTAAAAAGAAAACTGTTATAACTTATAAATTGAATATTTTCATGCCAAAATAATATATGAAATTTTTATATTAATATAATTTTTTAAAAATAAATAAAATTATTATTTATTTATATATTCTGTTATAATATTCAGGTTTATAAATTATTTATGAAATGTGAATATTATGTATTGTTTAATTTATGTGATAAATTATGTCTTACAAATTGTAATGCAATGCATCACATGCTTGGAATAATAACATTATATTTATTTTTCATTTAACTTTATCTCAGTTTTCAATTAAAGTTAATAACTTGAATTTAGTAGGTGAAAATAGATTGTACCTATTAGTTATTAGGGTTATGATGAATTGGATTATAACTTTAGTATAGTATCCCTGGGAATAGGTACATTGGGCCAGAATTCCCACTGGAATGGAGGCTTATGACTTGTTCTAGAAAGTTATTGGTTGGATATTTGTAGAACAATGTTTACTAGTGTGATGATTTTAAATTTCACATAACTCTATTATTTTACATCAAAATATGATGTACCTTATGAATAAGATGCATTTTTATATGTCTGAGAATGTTTAGATTCTATTTTTTTGGTGAGTTACATACATTTTGGGATCTGTAAAGAGTTACACATTAACACGACATGAATACATTATTTTGGTGGATAAAATAGGGGTTATGAAACAAAATAATTAGAAACATTCATACATAAATGGATAAAACATGATATTATAAACATTTAATAGGATTGATTAGTTATGATTTTAATATTCATAATATGTATGTTAAATTATCATGTCTTTAAAACAAAAACTCTAAATACTAATTGTATTATTCCTTCAAAACAATCACATGTAAAAAACTTGATCATTCAGTATAGGTGACGTTAACCCATAGGTTCCCATGAATTATATTTTTCATGAAAATAAATTAATATGATGAACCTAACCATTATGTGACTTGTTCTTATTGTTTTATTTTGGTAACACTTATTTGGGAAATACAAACTGTTTGGATACTATAGAAATAGAGTTGATTAAATATAAATGATGGATTTGAAAAAAAATATATCCAATTAGATATCCATGATCCATATATGATATGATGGATAATAGTTTTCCACCAGATGATTTTATAGCTTATTTAAATAATAAAGTATTTTAATTCATGATGAAATATGTTCCTTAGACTACTAAATTGATATGATGTATGTTGTCATAATTTTTGGTGGGATTAATTTCATTTAAATTACATGATGAAATGATATAAAACATGGTACTCACCCATAGATATGTATTTGATTTAGATTATGGCATGTGTCATGTCCATAATTTTGAGATATCTTATAGGAATGGCCTATAAAACTATTATAGACTGGTATATATAGTTGAGAAGTATTCTAAAATACAATAAGTATGAACCTTTGAATGTGAATGTTATAGAGATCAATTTCTCCATCTCTGACTCATCGGTATAAGATTTTGGGTGTGCATCACACTTTTTTGGTGATATACAAAAAGTCAAAGGTAAGACAGAATTGATGAAAGGTAAAAGAAATCTATGTTTTAAAAATAGTGTAAGAGTTTTTTCATTTGATTTTGATACTTATGATCAATGTATACCAAGTATATTAATAATATATTTAAAGAACTTTTATTATATTCCTAAGATAAAAAGAAAATTGATTTCTATATATTGTTTGGACAATATGGGATTTACACTCATTATTTAGAATAAGAGTTGTTATATATATATATATATGGATTAAATGTTTTACGAAATCAGAAATATAGAAAATGGTTTATACATTCTAGTTATGGATAATACTATCTATAACATTCATAATAATAGTATTGAGGTTTATTTTAACCTTACAAACCTTTTTAATTATTTTCTTAGAAATATACATTTTAAACTTATTCAAATACTCCATAATGATGGATTGTTGTAATCACTTTATTGTGAATCATTTGTTAACTGTAAATCTTGTTTATTAAGTACAATGATTAAATAACCTTTAATTAGAAAGTGTGAAAGGGTTAGTGGACCATTGGATCTTATAAAAAGTGATGTATGTATACCGATAAGTACTAAAGAAAGTGGTGAGTTTAGGTAATTCATAACCTTTAAGGATAACTTTATTCAATATGTTTATGTGTTTCTAATGAAATAGAATCACAATTTTTTTTAAAAGTTTAAAGAGTTTCACAATGAAGTATAAAATCAAATGTGGATGAGTATTAATATTATCCGATTAGACCAAGGTGATGATTATTTGAGCTAGGAATTCACTAATTTTCTAAGAGATTGTGATATTATTCCACAACACACTCCAAGATCAAAATAGTAGAATTGTGTGCTTGGTATGAGGAATAATACCTTGTTGGGTATAGTTCAATTGATGATGAGTTAGTTTGGATTTCATTTTTCATCATAGGGATATTCTATATTACTGCTACATTTATACTTAACTATATTCTATCTAAATTGTTCATGAAGACACTATATGGGATATGGAATGGGAAACTTTTCAATACGTATTTTATGTGGATTTGGGGTTGTGAAAAATATGTACAACATATAAATTTTTATAACCTGATTATAAATGATATAATTCCTTATTTGATGGTTATCCTAAAGATACCTTGGTATATTAATTTTATAGTCATACTAAAAATATGTATATGGAACTATGAAGTTTATTCCTTAAGAAGAACATAACATGAGGAGTAAGTGAGAGGAAAGTTGAAATTGGAGAATTTCAAAACCAACAATCATAAATTGATCCTAAGATGGATGTTCAGATGGTTCTACAAAGAGTTATACAAGAAGAACCGACACAAGTAACATAGGAACATTGATAGTCTAATAGAATTATTTTGAAGGTCGATATATAACTAATTTTTGTGAAAAATGATAATGAAACAATGTTAATAGTTACTGTACCCACTACATATAGGCAATTATGAATCTAGATTTGGAGAAATGGTTAAAATCCATGAAATCTGAGATTGGATCCATATACACTAACCATTTTGAAACATGGAGGATTTAACAGAAGTGGTTTGACCTATAGGGTGTCAGTGGGGTTTCTGTAATAAAACCAACAATGATGGAAGATTATCTACTTATGAATCTTTCAAGGTTACAAATGTCTACAAAAAAATTCATGGTAATAATTATAGAGTGACCATTTCACCTTTTTCAATAACAATGTCAATCTAGATGTTTTCTATAATAGAACATTATAATTATGATATAAAAAAATTGGTTTTGAAAACCACTTTCCTTAAAGGGAATTTAGTCAAGGATGTGTATTTGATACAACCTAATGTTTCTGATGTTCTATTTTATTATACTATTGTTTACAGTTTGAAATGGTTGATTTATGGATTGAATAAATCCACTCAGAGTTAGAATATCTAGTTTGATGATGTAATCAAAGACTTTCATTTTAGTATGATTAAAAATTATTACAATGTTTACAAGAATATTAGTGTAAGTGTGGTGGTATTATGGATATTTTATACATATTCCATACTTCTTATCTGAAATGACATCTTGAATTTATATTCTATAAAGATGTGGTTTTGGAAAATTATTATAGATAAAAGGAATGTGTGTAGAAACCAATATACTAGGTATCAATACCTATAGAGATAGATCAAAGAGGTTACTTAGGTTGATTCAAAAAACATATATTGGTAATGTGCTAAAGGGAATTAGAATGGTTATCTCCCAAATGGCGTCCTTACTAGGGTTTCATGGAATAAATCTTAGGATGATTTAACAACCTTCTAAATTGTTAGAAAGTGTGGATGGAATTATTTATGCATGATCTATAATATATGTCATATATAAAATGTTTTGTACACTGAATGATGCCACTTATTCTTTGATAATTACAAGTAGATAACGTTCTTTTCCTAGTGAGAGTAAATGTATTTCTATCAAGAACATCCAAAAGTACTTAAGAAGAAGTGAGGATATGTCCTTTCTCTTTGAATGAGTGTATAATCTCATTGTAAGAAATTACCCTAATTATAGTATCCAATTAAATAAAAGTGTCATGAGATCTCAATCTTGTTTCATGTTTTTCTGAAATGGTGGAGCTATCAGTTAGAAAAGTTCCAATCAAGCCACCATTGGGGATTTGATAACAGAGACAATGTACATCGTTACATTAGATGTTGAGAGAAAAACTATTTTGATCACAAATTTTATCTATGAACTTGGGATGATTCCTATAATTGAGTGAGAAATGTAGATTTAATATAAACAATGGAACTATTAATTTGTCCATGGAACCCCAGACTAAATAAAGGACCAAAAAACCATCATAAGTACCATCACATTTGAGATAAAATTGAGATGGATGATATAAAGATATATTGGGAATCTATAGAGGATAATTTAGAGGATCCATTAAAAAAGTCATTAGCGTAGTTTAATGATGACGGTCCTATTGAATCTCTTGGTATGAGATAAATGAGAGATTGGATGTAATGGTTGTAAAATGTATCATGGTTTTATAATAAAAGGAAATATATGTTTACCATTCAGTTATGTGTGCCACAATTTATTATATGAATAGTGTAATGATAATATTCCCTGAAAGTAAAACTTTGAGTTGTACCCAGTCGATAATCATCACATTATATTTTGGGTTGTTATGATATGTAAATAGTAACATGAGTTCAATATTGTACATGATACAAAGAATTACATACATGATACAAAAAATATACTCATAGGGTAATAGGTCAAGAATTATTATATGGATTGGCCAACCAAATCATATATCATTGAATTTCATATGATAATTGATATACTATGGGGTGTACACTAATTATGAAACCCTATTACATGAGTTTAGCAAGAAACAAAAAATGGGAACTGTCATACATTGATACCTTTCTTAAAAAATCCTTGAGGATTAGCTCTTTTGGGGTGGTTAGGTATATTTTCAATTAGGTTATCAGTAGACGATTAACCAAGATAGGATTTTCCACTCACATGATGAGTTACAAGAACATGATCCCTTAACTGAATTAGGATAATGAAATTTATGGTCATACTTAATTGAGTTGTACAAGATTTTTTAACTATTTAAGTGAGCGTCATGTGATGTTCTCATCATCTATATGAATTACTTGTGATGTATTAATAGGCCTTGTCAGTATATTTCAATGAATCATAATTTTGTGAGATATCCTATACTACATTAGCATGTTTTATATCTAGTGGTTACCCTATGTAATCGGTAAATGGATTATATATAGGTATACATATGATACATATGCTACATATTATGATCGGCATGTCCATATAAAGATATGATTATATTTTATAGAGGCTGAAATAGACCTATTTGTAGATTAAGTAGCCTTTATTTTATAATTACCCAACTGAAACTACCCATCACTGTCTTAAATAGAGTAACACAAGACCTTAGAAAATCCTCCCTATACTCTAGAGGATGCTTACTAGTGGTGATGGCCCAAACCATACATTAGGTAGAGTATAATTGTGATATCATAACCATTAATAAAGGTAAATAACCAAATAAAATCCACATTCATGTATCAAAGTAATAATAAATCAACATCACACAGTGATATAAAAATGAATGCAATAATATAATCAAGAATCACAGCTAATCAATTATTGAGATGATCATATATAAAAATAAATATGAAAAAATAAATTCATAAGGAGGATATAATATAATCTATAATAATCAACTATATAAAATTACAATTCTCTATATAGTTTATTTAGCTTGATTCACTATATAATACATTCTCATACATGTAAAACAAATATAAGGTCTACACACTCTAGGGTTCCCAGGTATGGTGTTAGAAATAAATATAATTATGGGATCACAAAATTCCTATAATATATGTTTTCATATACATTTTTATGCATGATATAAATAAATAATAACAAATAAACATTACCATTGGGTTATTGTGTACTAACTAGGAAACTATGACACCAAACCAAACCTACTTCAGCCTATGTCAGAAGAAGTAGTCACCTAATGACACAAGTTCTAACCCATACATGATGTTTTAGAGCATAGTGTCTCAAAAATACCCAAACCATAGTAGAGTATATATGATAGGGTTCCTTATCAGGCCCAAACAATACCTGAAGATGTTCAGTAGGGTGTCCCACCCAATCTAAACCACTACCCACTCTCAGGGTAGGGCACATACCAATCCGCAGATGCATTACACCAACCCTCAACCTCAAACCTCTCACTAGGGGAAAGGTCTTATAAAATTTATCAATATCACCAATCATCTCATACTAAATATCATCCTTTAGACTCTTACCAAGGGTAGGGTCCCACAACCATGTCATGGACCCATGCCATCCCACTCAAGGAGGTCCTTCAGTTCCATCTCAATCAAGGTGAAGCCACAAATCCACATCTCACATAACATATCATCGACCACTCCACTATCTCATGGTATGTCACACACCACATCTCATATCAAAGCACATCCTACCCTATTCCCTTATCACTCAAGGTAATCTTCCAAAATATTCTCATTTAATGTAAGGTTATAAATTAAATGGAATCATCCACCAAATTATACAAACCACTCCCCTCACCCAGGGTGGGTCTCACATAAAAAACCTAAATCAAAATCCATTCACTCAAGATAATCTACCAACACATTCTCACTCAATGTGAGGTTATAAAAAGTATAATATCATTAACCATATCAAACATACCACTCTCCACTCTTTGGGTGGGTCTAACATACACAACCTAGACTAAAACCTTACCACACAAAGTTGTCTACCAACACCTTCTCACTCAAGGTGAGTCCATACATCCAAATATTTACCTCCACCACCTCAATCAGGGAATGTGATCATATCACATTGTGTGTAGTACATTATCACTCATTTTAGGGTCTAAAAACAACTTTTTCACAAAGGTAGTAGCCATCTGGCCGTTATTATCATCTAGTTTACACATAGTCGATTCATGTGTTCCTCAACAACTATTGCATCATAGCTCATCTCACATGCTCATCGATCTGAAAACTAATTTAAATTCATGTGATACCTATCCATACATCTCTAAACAGGTATCCCAATCAATACAAATATACAATAAAATATCTTCAAGACCATATCAGTCATACAATAATAACATTTCAAACCTATCATCATTCTCATCTTACCTCAAAGAGAATATACTAGGTTACTCAATATTATATGATTCTCCACTCACCAATATTGACCTGCACTCATAACCCACAGGTATATCGTCAACTCACAACCCCTATCTGACTATGAAATCATGTGGAAGTATCTAACCATAGTAAATTCCCATGACCCTCAGTGGGGATGCATCCTAATTCCATATTAAGAGAACTCTCAATCCATAATTTAAGGAAACCATCTTCATTACATCATGTCTAGTCCTAGAGGATATATTACCATCATGGAAATTTTCATGGATCTGATCCACCTATTAGTGGGTGTACCTAAAAATACATGATATGTGTAAGCATAACACCCATCACCACTTGGATTAAGCCTCTTAGGGAAACACAAATATCCCAGGGAATACAACCTACGATATCTACATCTCATCACAATGCTGTTAAATACATATGGACTCTCATAATCCCAACTATAATCCCCTCCCTATTACTGAAATATTCACTATGTGATGCTAAAATAAAAAACATTTATGGGTCCCCAACAACATCTATAGAATTCTATATGATTCCTTGTCTATTTAACTAGTGTTATATTGGTTCCTATCTATTTTACACAAACCTGTGCTAACACAAAGGTATAAAAAATCTCACATAAACATAAATATGAGTTTTTTATTATAGGGATCACCTATATATGAAAAATAGTTTTCTAATTTCCATGCTCCACACATCCTCAACTAAGCCTATCTATGAATTTTCTAAGATCACACGACCACCAAATCTCATATATTAAGATACAATATCCAAATAAATAATTATCAAAATTTAATTTTTTTATATAATTTTAACTAAAGAAGGATAATGACAAAAAAATCATCGATCAGTTCCACATCACCAAAATACTATGAAATATAATGTAATATTCTTAAGAAATATTGTTGGTATTATTGTGAAAAAATAACTATGAAATTAAGTACACTCGGGCATTGATTCAATAAAAAATTGTGAAAAAACTAGAAAATACGCTTGGTGATATACCTCCATCAAAACAGTGATAAATGGAATGTTTTCATCATATGGAGATATATAACATCTACTAAATTAAAAATCACTAATTCTAGGGAAGTTTCTACCAGTCTCAAGTGGAATATTAATAAAACTGTAGCCCAAATTACCATATATTGGAGGTAAATTAAGAGAAATAATAATTAAGGGATTAGAAGAAAGAACATAAATCAAATCATTCTGAAAAAATTATATGAATCACCCCACCCTAATGGGGATATAGGAGGGGAATATCTAGGTATGGTTCGAATCGAAATTCCCTCTATCAGCACTCCCCATTTACCTAAATTTGAAATGGAGAAACTTGGGAATGTCATGTATGCCTTGGGATTTTAAAATTTAGGGAACAACCTCATCATGGAATGACACATAGGAATATTGGTGTGATTAACTATTCTAGAAACTCCTCATAGCTTTCCCCCTCAAGTCATGGATTGGAAAACCTCCCCTTACTAGAATAAAACCCCATGTCCCATGACTTCATGACATATACTACCCCCTTCATAGTTTTTGATGCCAAAAAATAAATGACAAGAGATATTTCAAAGAAGGAATGGGAATTTTGAGGTAATTCATTGCCAAAATGAGTCCAAACCCCATCAATGGTCCTATATTCATGAAGGTAGAGAACCCTTATTAAACCAAACCTTATAAAAATTCAAAGGCCACCATGGAGGTTGGGTCAGTAACCTACACACAACATATATTTCTTTCATGAATGTATCAATACCCCACAATAGTTGAAGAGATAACGTCATCATTGTGTTTGTTCCTTCACTGAAGTATCTAACCATCAAAAAAGTTATTATCTTATCTGAAATGTTTTATAATTCAACAGACATATCTCCCCACCCTCATCAAGACTATAAGTACCTCCCCTCATACAAATTTTATGGGGAAGCCGCCTTTGGTATTCCTCCCAAATATATGATTTTTAAAAAGATAAACCTTCATGAAAAAATGAATAAATTGACCACCCATGGTATATATATTTTGTGAAAATCCTCCCAAGGGATCCTAAATACCTGAGACCTTAGTGAAGATGCGTGTTATGAAGTTAAATGAAATTCACATAATTAGAAACCCTTTGAGGATATTTCGATTTCACTAGATAATAATCGTTCATGAAAGCATCCCCATGGGAACTTGGACATTACTCTAAGGTTTGTTCACACATGGAAATTGTGGTACCATTGGATTTTCATGTCATCAGTTCCAACTATCCAGTTCTAGGATGTACCAAATGTGGTTTTGGGTCCAACGGGAAACTTTCATGTGAGTTGTGGGAAGATAATGTTGGGTATCCTCACTCTATTCCATCATCAATGTAGATCCTTCCACCACCATATAAAGATTGAATGAAATTAGAAAATTTGGAATCACCTTCATCAAGTCTGTTCTGGTTGTTGGATCCATATAACTTACAGGAATAAAGACACATATCAATGACCTAACATCATCTAGCATGGGGTAAGGAGGAATGTTGGTGTGGAAATCCTGAAAAACTATTCAATTGGAATATTAGCTCGTCTGTCCATAGATATTTGGTGACCATTCCATATAACACCTTTTGATATTCTTTGGGGAAGGGTGATCAATGCCTCAGTTTGTTATTACAAATGAGAGGAGGTTATCCCAGTTAGGGATATGGCCCATTAGGATCTATAGTCATTGATACCTCACCAATTATGCTTCCCACTAAGGTCCATGCAGGGGGAAACCTTTCATTGTTACAATAATAAGTGGCTCTGGGATCCTCTCCTCATAGAATTTTGATAGATCATTATCATATTCCAAGGAGGAAATGGATGTTCCAGACATGCCTATCACTACCACTACTCAGGAGCCACCTAGGAGGGCTCACACCCAACCATGAAAATGAAAACATCAACCAAATCCATAGCCCAGTGAGAAGGTTGATATCACCCCTAAACCATCAAATTTGGTATGAAATACCCGACACTGATGATGGGGGATCTCCATGACCTCTACCTATAGAAGGCCTCTTCTTTGGCTCAGGTGTCCCCAACATCACAATCACATTCTATCCCATTATTGAAAACTCTGAATAGGGATTTTTCTTCACCCTCTTAGGGTTGAGACCCCAACTGTCTTCAATGTAGGCCGAGATAAATATCTTAATCATAAGTGACACCAGAATCCATCATGGGATATCATTTGATGACTAATATTATAAAGAAGGTCCTATGTATACCACCAATAACCAATGTGAATCTCCTACCCATGATAAAGAATTTCCCTATCCTAAAGATCTATACCAAGATAAGAGGGAGAACAACCAACATGGGTGAACTCTCCACTAAACAGGATGCAACACACATGGGAGAATTCCCCAAAACACTTAGGGGAATGACCTTAGGGAGCCACTATATCAAATTAGGTAGGAATTATTCAAACACCATATCATCATCGACCTTTCAAATTTTGAGGCGAGTGATCATTCAACAGAAGAATTTTGTCTAGTATCGTCACCACTTGGGGAGGAAGTTCTCTACCTGAGGATGACTATCCAATATTACATAGTCCACATGGTTCCCAAATACCTCTATAGGTACATTACCATGGAAGATTTTGTTTGCACTTTCCAAGAGCTCGTAGGGAAACCATATCCACTAACATCAGCTTCCCTCCTCTTGGCCTCCACCCTGGAAGTTAGAGACATGTCACGATCTACTCTAACATCATTATATAATGGTGATAAATCCACTAATACTTTGAGGGATTTAACCTATATCAATCATATATATTCTATGACTACCCTATCCTATATGTATTGAGTTCATAATTTGGAACTACTTCTTAAGGACATCGTATCTTTCCAAGGGCAGTTGGCCTACATGACATCCCCTTTGTTAAAAATCCCAAAACCGAGTAGGTCCATGTTAGTACCACCTCAAGTTTCCTAGTAATATTTGATTATATATTTGGCTGACTAGAATCAATATGAACCCCTAAAAAATGAGTAGGAGCAATAAGTGTTGGGTATCTTCACCACTGATAAATAATCAATCATGTTTTGGACACCCACAACCCTATATTTCCCCATCCAATACATCCTCACGGAGGATCAAGTGACCCGCTTCCATAAAAATATTTAGGCCCCATGGAATGATCTCTATATGCACAAGCTGACCTATATTAGAATCCAAGTTCACTTTCAGGACAACTAGTCTTAGTGTGGGAGGTTTGATATTGTAGCACTCATAGTGGAAGAATTCATTGACTTGTATGGATACTGCAAGAAATTTAGTGGACCTACATCAAGAGCCTCACCATGCTCCATCGAAAAATGAGTGAGGTGTCTCCACACAAATAGATCAGTTATTGGTGGAATTATGTTGACCTTAACTTTATAACCTTTCTAAGGTAATTAAAAAATCATCAACCTAGTCCATAATTAATGGTAAAATATATTATCACATAGTTGGAGTTGTGAATGTTATCACAGTTTACCATCTAGCAGGTCATGTGGGGTATGAAAGGGATAACTCACCCCGAAGGTGAAGACATCAGGTAGACCCACTGATGGGTACCCACACCCATTATTATATGTTTTTAATGGTCCTTGAGAGTCCCTACCCAATGGGATGTTTCCACCTACAATTCGACATCTCAACAAATTAAAGGGACACCTTGAGCCGATCGGTCCATTTGAGCCTAATTCAGAACCATAACTAGACTCTAGAATGGTCACCACAGTTTAATTTCCCAATGAATATAAAATTCTCACAATGAATCTCCTCTCTGAGAAGTGTCTAGGTCAGGATAATACCAAAAGGACCCCACATATCTTATGCTTGTACATCCATTTCTCCACGTTCAAGCACCCTGAGTCCAGCCTATTTTACTCACATTCTTATCCAGGGTAGAAGTTGGAGTCTATTTTAAATATCTAATAGTTTATATCCTACACCACATGAGTAGTACGACAACCTTCCTTGAGAAAAAGGTTGTTTTGACCCTCGAGATGATCAACTATTCAATGCCAAAGTTTCCACAAACCCACAACAAGAATATGTGATAACCCCTCTCATTGCCTAACTTTAGGCTCTGGAAAGGTATCAGGTGTCGATTCCACTAAAAGGGAATTCATACCCAAAATGGGTGTATTAGATGTACTTCCTCAAAATTTGGGAACTGCATTTCACCTCATTCAACATTATGTATGATCCGCTGCAACATTTAGAGCATTTCACTTCATGGAGTCACCCATTGTTGGGAACTCCAGAATGGAAGAAAGTCCCGAAGCTCAGGTGCTTCATGCATAACTATAGAGACAAGCATTTGTGTGGTAAATAAAATTGTCCCATGGATCTATAATCGGTTGGGAGGACATTTATAGGTAGTTAACCTATCATTTCAACACTATGTTGCACAATAATAGTATCACTGACCTCTATAAATGAAATCAGAGGACCGATTAGAAAGTTGCTAACTTCATTAGCCGATGGAAATAGCATACGTTCTCTCTCTATCTGAATATTTCAATGGAACAACTATTGAAGATATGTGTAGAGAAAATAAACGATGACTTGGTCCCTAACCTAATCTTATTAAAATATATGTATGAGTTTAGGGAGTTATTTAAGAGATATCAGTGCTTAGAAGAAGTATTAAAGCTAAATAAACAATGATCATACACATTACCTCTTCCAGACCATGTGTGATTTCTAAAAAGAGTAGATGTAGATGATGATAAAAAAATTGAATCCCCCAATCGTATCATCCTTTTATTACCTCCACTGGATAGTCCTTGATAGGTGAAACCTCACCTAGTGAAACCTCACACTTCATAGTTGCATCAAGAACAATTTCACTACAATTAAATCTCCCAATACCATCATCAGTACCAGGATCATAAGATATCTATTATAGAAATTATGAAAAATATATACACCATTAAGGATGCACTAGTACTAGGGTAATTAATTTTCACCCAAGAAAATGAAATTTTGACACTACTAGAATGCAGGAGGCCTGAGGAAGATGACCTCACCAACCGTTATAACTAATTCCCATACAACTAAATCCTTAGGCACATCATCAAAGAGTGTTTTATATTTATATATTGGATACAAGAATCTGTAGACTGTGGCCTTTTGGTGTTGGGTGAGCTTCCCATAGGGGTAACACATGTCTCCACTGAACTAGGAAATTATAGAGAAGATTTTGATTGTTTAAAATAGGTCCCTAGTTGCAGTATGAATAAATACAATGATTGGATGGATCATAAAATAGTCGCTCATACCCATGGAATCATCCATGACCATTTGAGTAGACTAGATCCTCCTCCCACAATTAACCAATTGGGACCTCAATTGACCACTTCATCCATGTCATGGCCCTCCATGTCCTGAAAGAAAAATTGTCACTGGATTAAGGGAAATTAGAGTCCCCCATAGGTTCCAAATTCATCTTTCATGAATGGTGATTTTATGCATTCTAAATTAGGAGATACATATAGAATACACCCCATCTTGTAATATTCCACTGATCAAAAATAATAATATGAATCTATGAATACTGTTATTTTAATAGATCCCTTTATGGATCCTAGTGATGAGGAACACTATAGGGAACTCTTAGGATCATTAGGCTACCATCATCGAAGGATAAGTAGATGACATACTAAAAGGTAAAATTTCTTATCTAGAACACTAGAAAGAGTTTTTCATGTGAATAATACCAGAAAAAAATCTCAAACAATTGTTAATTGGAAAAACCCTCCTAGTCTTCTTCATCAATTACATCACCACAAATGAAAATACGACTCACCCGTAGTAGGAGTGTGCTTAGTAGTGACCTGCTAGGCCCCGACCCTAGACATCTAATACAAAGACATTGTTTTTTGGATAGTATAAGGACACAACCAACACTACTCAGGATTCATCTCCTAAACCAGATGTTCCTACAACAATCCCTTCCAAAGAGTGACCCTTAGTTGGTATAAATATACCACTCACTCAAAAAAAAATATGATTTGATGAAGCACCCCGATGGTATATCTAAAATGGTTTTGATTCTTGAACAACTCCGCCCCTCAAATGAGATGTGTGAGTCTCTCATAAAGGACGTGAAAAACCCTCTCATGTTTGATGCTGAGGTAGATATTGCTAAGACCTACCATGGAGAGGATTCAAAAAAAGAGGGATCCCAAGTAGTCATTTTATTTTTATAAGAGGATGAGGGTTCCACCTTTCCAGGGAATATCCAGATATTTTGTATCACAAGACAGTTCAACGGTGTATAAATTTTCCACTACCTAATAGATACAGGTTCTACGATTAACCTCATTTCAACCTAAAGACTACAAAAACTAGTTCTTGGTAGTCATTGTTATCTTATATGGAAATATTAGTATAATGAGATCACGCCTCATACCATATTGGTAGTAATGGTTCACTCGCATGTCCATCTTAGTAGTCAAGGTTCACTCCCATGACCATCTTAATTTATATTATGAGATATAAATCTTTTCCCAATGCATTGGAGGGAGATATTGGTCACACCAATCCCCTAATAAAATAATACATACATGTTCTAAAAAATTATAAACAATCATATCATAACCCATGAAATGAAATGGGTATTGTAAACATGAAACCATATCATAACCTATGAAAAATATTTATATTTTATAATCATTTCATAAAAAACATAACCCCATAAAATAAAACTTAACATCGTAAACATATAATCCATTGAAGAGAAAAAAGTTTCATAAAGAACATGACATCAATCATAAACTATTCTAATAAAGAATATGAATTTAAGCTTTAGGTCATTTCTAAAAAAGGCATGAGTAATTTAAATGAATGTTATCATATACGTGAAGTAATTTTGAAATATATTTAAAAAATTTTCTTGAGTAAAATAAATATCTTCTTTGAAAAACTATTGTTAAATCATAAACACTTTTGGAATATATTATATTTGAAAATAACCTTTTAAACTTATAAAGGAATCCTTGAAAAATAATTTAAATCCTTTTTCCTTAGAAATCTTGTTGAGGGGATTGAAAACATATCAAACACTGTTTTTACATGAGAACATATGAAAGAACCATGAAAAAATTTTGGAAAACATTTTTTTGAAAATGTATTTTAAAAACATTTTCTTAAAAATTATCCTTTTAAACATGAAATGAAAGCTTCAAAGAAATGAAAGTGGGTGAATTCATGCATACAAAACATTCATTTTGCAACATAAAAAGTTTAAAAAAGTACCTTGACTAGAAAATGAAAAGAATATTATTTTTCAAAACCCTTTTTGGTTAAAAGTTATAACAGGGGTAAAGATTAATTATAAATATCATATGATAATAGTAGAATATTCTTGGAAACCCTATTATAAAATAGGGGTTTGAAGGAAGAAGAATTTCCGACTGAAGATAGAGCTGATGTCATATTTTCCTAAAAACATTTTCTTAATTATTGTAAATACCAAAGAGTGGAAAATATGGTACTAATAAATGAATAAATAAAGACTAACCAAAGGATATGAAAATTCTTGAGTGTTATTGAATGACCTATCACAATATTTCATTAATTATAATATGATCTTAAAAAATCTCGGTAAATAGTGAGATTGTTTTTTGAAATTATTACCACATGGTAACTATAAATCATACTCCCATGTAGGAAAATGAAATTACATAGAGATTTAAAATATCATTAAAAAAAGTTTTTTTTATAACAAGTCAAATTTATTTTATATACCTCATATAAAAATACCGGTGTATAACATGGCATGTGTCTCAAAGAAGGAAAATTGAGACAAAATTACTTTACCGATTTGGAAATATTTGAAACATAAACCCCATGAAAAAAAGATAATGAAATGGTTATGTAAATAAAAATAAATTTAATTATAATAGTCTGATAATAAATTCATGGGCTGTATATAAACAAAAAAAAAGTGGATGGTGAATAGGGTATGTATCTCATGGAAACATAGAGTGAGATGAAATTCCCTTACCTCATGACTTGAATCTCTTCATAACCGTACAAGAATCTTGTATAATAAATTTAGGTTCATTAAAAATATTTTACATAATAATATTATTATATATAATACCATATATTTTTTGATTATGAGATTATGTTACTCTCTTGTTAACAATTCTACTTTAATGTTTCACTTCGGGTAATATCCGCTTTATTCTTTGGATGTGTCTTAATTTGTTATATATTTTGTCCTTATACATATTAAATGATTTAAAAAATGTAAAATATGGTATAAATATAATTTATATTAATTATATTTGTATTATAATAATCTATATGATATATATGTATTAAATGGTATACACAGTTCATGGATACGGTAGGCCATACATACGCATGAACGTTGTTTCTATTTTATTATCGTATTGGAAGAAAGAGAGTAAATGATATATATATATATATCATTATTAAATTATAATTTTTATGTTATATAAGTTAACTAAACACATCCTTAATACATTCCATATAGTATGTGAATGAATCAAATCGCTTTGAGGAGGCAGTTATCCACACTTCCTCAAAAGGAATTAACGTATTTACACAAGGTGCAAAGTATAAATATACGGGTTGTAAAATAATTATAGAAGCTTAATTAAATGATAAATATAATAAATATTATATAATTATAGATTTTATATCATAAATTCCACTATTAGAGGTTGTAAAGGAAGAATGAACAATTATCATTTTGTGATGTGATAGTTCTCCATACACATAAACTGTATATTAATTACCCATTGGATGGAAATGTGTGTATGTGTAGGTCAAACTATTAGAATAAAAAAATCTTTGTACGTTTTTCATTATGTGTTTTAATAATAATAGAATAATGAGAGTGGAGGGGATGTATAATAAAAATAAGATAAAGGAGTCTGAGGGAGGGTGTTACCTCTTCTTTGGGTAACTCCTTCTTGATTTCATGAATAGACTTCATTGGATTTATTTATGACCAAAAGAAGGATTGAGAAATTAATTGGTGGATGTTGGGGAGATATTTAATTAGATCTTGTTTGATCTTAAGTGTTTTTATAGGTGTGTGTAAGTGGGAGGATAAGAGTCCTTTTATAGTGGAAGAGGAGTGTCACTCTTGTAATATTTTTGAAAAGGGTAACCCCTCCAATGTTTGTTTATGAAATAGGATCCAGTAATGGTCCAAAAATGATAAAAGGGAGTATAGGGTCAAAAGATGGCTATAAAATGGATTTTTACAAGTTTCTAGGGCATATTAGTTCTTAAGATTTCGGTTTAGTCCCTTGTTAAGCTTAATTTAATCTTAATCATTGTAATTAATTTTAATTATCATCACAAATATTTTTGGTCAAATTTTTTTTATATTATTATAAATTATTAATTATTCTAATTCCAAACATGGAACCTATTTTTATAAATTCTAATCATATAAGTGGCAGAAATTAATTTAAATTTAATCTTATAGAAGGGATGACAAAGCAGCTTTTGAAAGAAAAAATGCTCAAACATTTTCTAGGGTTTTATAACCAATTTCAATGTGAAATTGATTTCAATGAACTTAATTGGATAAATGAATAAAAAATTTATCTAATTAAATTTTCAAATAAATTAAAAATATAATATATTCTTAATCATAAATAAGATGAAACTGTAGTTCTGAGTTAAATTTTAGTATTTCTCACTATTCTCAAATAGTTGAAACTTCACAGAAAAATATAAAAAAATTCACCATAAACTAATTTTTATGTCGTTATTTATAAAATTAATTTTATTTTGACATTTAAAATTTATAAAAGTTTCAAAATTTATATTTAAATTAGTTTTTCAATTAACAGGCATTAAAAGTACAGTAATAAAAATATAGTTTTTTTGTGTGTGAAATTGGTGTTATTCTTATCTTATGCCTTTCAAATTTATTAAATGAATATAAAAAATATTTGGTTGAATCATATATATATATATATATATATATTACACTAGTATCACTCAGTGATTGTAATTAATTTAATTTATTAGGATAAAAGAGCTTTATGAGCATAAAAATATTTTTCTAGAAAAATATTTTGTTTATATTCAGTTGGTTCATTGTAACTAATGAATTCATTTTATATTTGCTTAAACCATACGTTTTATTAATTTAGTTATTAATATTCATAACTTTGAACTTAATGGATAGGTTAAGTCATCATATAAAATATTGTAATTATATATTTTTGTTTGGTAAAACTCTGTGTTGTGTGTAATGTACGACCAGTCGGTGTTGTATGAAAGGAATGTTTGATTTAGTGAATTGTAAAAACTCAATGAAAATAAATTCATTTGAAAAAAGTTCCATAAAAACTATGGGCTTTTACAATGACCACATCTATTTTGTGCTCCCATATAGTGAACATAACTCACCATTATTCCTTGTTTCTCACAATGATTAGAGCTCACTTTATATTTGTAATTAAGGTAGGATCTTCCAAATCATGGTTGAGAGGCATGAACTCAGTCCTAGGTTCATGACCTTAAACCATATGCACCTTTTTTTAGAGATTTTTATTGCACCGAGCTCCCATTTTCCCCCATTTCAAATTGTGTTTATTCCTCTAATGTCACATAAAAATCTCTGTAACACCCTCTTTTAGTGGAATCTCTTTGGCCAAAAACTAGGATCCATGTTCTAAGAATCATAAACATAAAATATATGCTTCTCATTTTAGGTACTCACATGTCGGATCTTCTTCAAACTCCTTTCACATTTGGTATTACATTTTTCATGCCACAAAACATTATTCAAACTAAATCATTATTACTATGTCTATGATTCATGAATTTAAACTTTTTGAACATTCCCATGTCTATGCTATATGAAATTAAACTAGCATCCATCCCTGGTTCAAGAATAATGACCTTAAACTATGTGCATATTTCCTCAGAGATCTATGCAATACTGGTATTTATTCATCCTCAAAAAAGCATATCCAAGACAGTAAAACCCCTCATGGTCCACATATTATGAACTTAAACAACGTAAAAACCATGTTATGAACCATATATACTTAAACTAGGAGCCCTACTATAAGAATCATGACCTTAAACTATGTGCAGTCACCCATACATATTCCCCAAGGATATATAACTATTTGGTCTGATTGGAATAACCATAAAATTTCAAAGGAACTAGGCACATAGATTTATCAGGTTGAAAGCCTATTGGGGGAAATTTGAGCAAACTTTAGACTCTCATTTTTTATTTAGCACCTGCGATCTTAAACTATTAGCGGTAAACAATACATATTCCCATTAGATATGTACCAGTTTTGCTTGATTGGAAATATCGTAAAATTCCCAAGGAAAGAGGAATTTACATTTTTTAGGTTGAGAGCCTATGGGGGGATTCTAGGAAAAAGTTAGACTGTCATCCCCCAAGTCCCTCTCTTCCATATGAGAAAGATCCTTCTTTTCCAGTTAGATATTCTTGGCCACCACTAAGTAATAATCATAATAAGAAGTATTGAACTCATATCACTCCACCCTTTCCCATTAGGTGATGAAATATCGGGCTAGAGAATGGAGAATTTGGTATTCCAACCTTCAAATCCCAAGGATCACCAAAAAAATATGGATATATCATATTCATATGGTAAAACAAGAAAATGGAGTGCATGTAATGAAATTACACAAAATCCACCATGATTTTCTCTTAGAGATCCAATTTTCCTTTTCCACATTGGAGATGGAGTCCTCAGGGTCTTTTGGAAGTGCATATTCTTACTCAGGAAAGGCTACCAACACTTCAATAATAGGGTTGGACTTAGGTATATATCTGGATGGGTTGAGTACTAGATCCAGATAAAAAATACCTTGTGTCAAAATATCATCTTAGAGAAAAGGCCTCCCCAACCTCCTTTAATACTAGTAGAATAGGATCAACCAAAATGGTCTCCTGTAGTGCCTCTGAAACATTCTTGATCACTATGGAATCTCATTCCTCTGAGGCAAGCTCCATCTCTATAGTCTCTTATGATTCTTCTAGGATAGGCTCAGTCACATTAGCCTCCTCATACATCCCTGTTGGGGGTGAGCCTTTGAGTTTTTCCACTATTGGGTGAGAAATTTGGAAAGAATACAATATTTTTTTATAGAAAATTGATAGGGATTAATATATTCAAATCTGTTGTTAAAATAGAATGTTAACCAGATGATAGTACTTATAGGAGGCATAACGACTGAACACCAGGTCATGAAGGATGATTAAAATATCTCCTATGCTCAGTCCTTTAAATATTATGGATTGATCCTACTCCAACAAAGGTTCATCATGAACCTCCCTCTCCTCTATAATCACTAATTTCTATAAGTTAAAAAATATATTAAAAAACAATTATATAAAGTAATTAATTGTCCCACTCCCATAGGACCTTAAAATTAACTCATCTAAGATCTAATCCTCTATTTTGGGGATCCTAGATAGGCATCACACCCCCAGTAATCCTCCACTGATCCCTATTACATAGTTTCCCATAAAACTAGTTAACTCATTGGGTAATAGAGAAGGGAAGATTTTCCTAGAAGTATCTTCAACCATTCCTCCATGGGCCGCATGACACCATGACAGTGGACCATTTACTATAGCCCCATGATGTATTGTTCCACATCATCCTAGGAATCCTAAAATTCCACCCTTGTATAGACCATCCTAGGAGGTCTTATTCCCCCTTCAGGGAGATGTGGATACATTATATTGAGAGAGTAGAGCTTCCTTCAAGTTCCCCATCTCTCCCAAGCATTAGGGAATACTACATCATTAGGGATATCTTGGTGGTGAAATTGCTTCCCTAGAGCCTTATCATTCACCCTCAAAACCACTCATGAGGGTGAACCTTCTTCCAAAGTATTCTTTCCTATGAGAAACAATCCTATTTCTTCTTGAATATCTTGATCTTCTGCCTATGAAGAACCATGGATTTCTGGACTTACACACGCTTCTCTACCTATTGGGCTGACCCTTTTTTTATGATGTGCTTGACTCACTACTCACCCCGACCCCATGTCTAGGGTTCACCATCTTTTTCATTAGACTAAATTCATCATTGCCTCATAATATCCATAGGATATGTTCTATCGTGGCTTTGCACATAATTTTTGACGAACCCATACGTGATGATGAGTGGTTGAAGTTCATTTCGCCCAGTAAAATCTTCATGCATGAACTTAAAAAATATATATATAAGGAATGAGGGGTGGGGTTTAATGTGTACCCTACTATACACCTTTATGGTAAGATACTATAGGCATCCGAACATCCTCATGAACAAGAATGGGGTTTATGGATCATAGATCACCTCAAAATCCACCCTCACCCCCAATTCCCCGTGTCAAAAGTCTAGGAGGTATGAACAATGATCTATGGTCCACATTACATCATTATCCACCATTCCTATTTGAGTTTGGGGTGGGGGAATGATTGGAAGTTATTGTGGTCCTACAACTGGATCCTCACTATTACGTTAGACGGACACAGGTCGAGGGGCCGACTCTCAGTGATGCTGAGAATCTAAAACCAATAATATGTTTCAGGAGGGGATATGTGTTTCATGTTTTTTGTACCCCCCATATGTGAAGAAAAATATCCATACATGAAATGGATGGGTCCACACATACATACATGGGTCTTCTCCTAAATTATATGGAATATATACTTATTCAACTTTGAAAGCAATGGGACTACAATGTTAATGTACTAAACCATCACCAACATCGCCGCTAGGATGATAGTTCTTTTCCACACCACCATGTAAGAATCCTAGACCAAGAGTATCCACCCATAGATAATTGTGATATTTAATCCCACCAGTCGTACTATGGAAGCCTTGAGATTCACACTGTAGCTCCATAGTTACCTCCTGCTCGCCTCCATGAGACTCTAGTGTGAGTGCTCCTTCCCTCGTTAGAATGAATTCAGACACTAGAGAGGCCTCCCTGGTAGCATATTTATAGACACATTTATAAAGAGACCGAATGAATTTGTGAGGGGGATATACTTCATCCATGGATTGTCTTATCTTGTTCCTTTCACTAGATTCAGTCAAACCCTTTCCATCATAGGAATCATCTCTTGATTATCCCAGAAATTATTAGGAGGAAGGAAGTCATCAAACATATCCCATTGAATAGGGATCCCCATGATATGATGGAGGTCCCATAGGACAATGATGACCTCCCCATGATGTAGACGAAATGTTTTAGTCTCATGATATGACCTGCTTAGTGGCTCTAGTATGAGGTCCTAATGGTGGAAGACATGGAATTGCGAGGCCCATGCAACCTCATAAATCCCAACCCACTTTAGATCTCCATCAAACTCTTGGTAGAACTAGAATACCAATAATGACCAAGGCCATTCACCTATGAAGTTGATTCCCTAGTGAATGTATCATCCTTCAATCCACCCTTTGATGTGGTCCACAAGAACCACCTTCAAAATAGTCTCATACAGAGGAGGGGATGTCTTTTTAGTAAGATCCTCTCCGTTGATGTTGTTCAAATGATTCCACAGCATGTGAGCAGTAATAGATGCATGGTATTTCAAAGAATGACACATGGTGGCTTGGTTCCACCAGTATAGTCTAGGGAAATTTTTAAACCCATAGGAAGGATAATCTTAGTTAACATTGAAGATTAACACATCATCCTTAAGTCTAAATCCATATATAAGAATTATTTTTCAGAGTGGGTATTCCTTCAGTGACGCCATCAATATTTTTGTAAGATTTTAATGATAATGTTATGTTATGAAGATATCCCTAACAACTAGGTTTCTACATAGCTCCCTCTAATGAACATGCATTGCGTTATTACCTTCATCTGCCCTCTTCAGAGCTTTGAATTTTTTTTAGTTATTATTTTTTTAAGGTCCTATTCGTTAAGGTATTTATTCGCAGAAGATTAATTACTCATGAAAGTATATTCATGGAAGACTTAATTATAGAAGGGAAAAAGGTTTATGATATTTAAGGTTGAGGATCATAGAATTATCATGAAGATCTTATGATTCATGAAAAGAGATCATAGACATTTGTTATGTGAAAAGATCCTGGCCCCCTTTGGAACCCTCCCCTATTTGAAGGCATAGTTCTTGACCGAGCTTCATGAATAGGAATTTCATATCACCAATGTTTTGTGGCATCTCTCAAAATATGACCCCCACCACATCATATCCCATTCAAAGGGGGAATATCTTGACGTCGAAAAATAAATTATATGGGAGATTATGATGAAGAAATAGGGGTTTTGAGTTAATTCGAGTACAAAGAATCCCAAAATCCTTTAAAGGGACTCAATTCTCAAAGGTTAGGAACCTTCATGAAACCCAAACTTTGAAAAAGTCATGGGCCACTATATAAGTTGAGTTAGTAACATCTTTATAGAATATGGTTCTTTCATGCATGTATTGGGCCACCATGGAGGTTGAGATGGTAACCTCCACACAACATATGTTCCTTCATGGAACTACCCAACCCTCATTAATGTAATTTTTTTTGAAGGTAACATGGATTGGTTTCCCAATCCATGTCAAAGTAAGTTTATTAAAACAAAAAGATGTACAAGGTACATACGAGGTGTAGATAGCCTACACCAGCAAACAAATAAAGAAACAGCCCACAAGAACAAACAATTGAACCAAAGGCTGTTAAAAGAAACTAGACAAACAAATACCAACAAATGCAGCACATTCTGCCTTCTAGAAAAAATTGTGCCAAACAGAAACACTATAAAGCAGAACGGAGGATTCCAAGCATGTAAAATATAGGAAAGATGCTTTAGAGGAACAGACCATCAGAACCAGCATCAACATCACCCAGCTGTTCAACATTTGTAGAGAAGAACCTGCTCTAAGTAACACAGTAAAAACATGTCAAACAAAAATAGAGAAAAGAACAGAATCTCCAATAGAATAGTTTTCCCCAGAGAGAGCATCTAAAAAATAGCAGAAGTCATGAAAATTCAGTCAATTGTTGATGCAAAAACACATAACCTTCCTTCCAAATTCAAAATCAAATAGATTCAAATAGGCTCAGATGATCAGTGATTGGAGAAAAAAGAGAATCAATAGATACCAGACAATTTTCCAGATATGAAGCCTCTCCATAACAGAGTCCAAATTAGGAAAGATGACAAGCACATCCAAATCAAACAGATTTTTCAAAATTCAAAGCAGATCATCCATAACAGAAAATATTTGAGACCAGTAAACCATAATCCATAACATCACAGACATTATATAAAATCAACATCAAGAAGATTGTGATTGCATCTTCAATTTCGAAAGGTAAATGAATTTCATAGCATCTTGAAATTGTTCCCCATTAATAATATTCTTTTGAAGCTCATGTTTCAACATTTCTTGTTGCTTCTTCATATGAGCAAGCCACTGTTGTATTTACTATTTTGTGAAATTTTGTGATAAGTGATATAAAACAATGAAGGATTTCTCACATTTTGATTTTCCTTTCTCTTTTTCAGGGGAAATCTTTTTATTGACATCAGTCGACCTAGTGGTGATGGTTCATTCCACTTGAGAGTAATCCTTATATCTTCTAGTTTTCTTTGGGTTCGAGGTGATGAAAACATCAGCATCTACCACTGGTTTTTTTCCTTTCCTAGCCATGGATTTCAAATATTCTTCTTCTAGTTGTCCAGGCTTATCATCCTCCTCAGCTGATGATCCACTACAATCAGATCCATCTTTTTGGACCTTTTCATCTACCTCTTGATCTATATTAACAAGTCGAGCAGGACATCCTTTGTCTGTATCATTCAATGAGCAGTCACCAAGATTGTGATTTTCTATGTTGTGCTGAACAGAAACATTATTATAAACAACATTTTGTTGAGTAACCCTATTCTCCACAAAAATTGATTCTGTAGCATTAAAAATAGCTGTGGAAAAATCTCCATTTTGGTTCTCAGAGGTATGAGAATCCTCTTTATCACACCAAACCTCCAAAGTAGGGTCTCTAAGCTATTCATTAGACACCTTAGAGGTACTTGGATGATTAGAAGTGTTAGGGATTTTAGAAGGGGCTGAGGTCCTTCCCCCATCATAGATAGAATTCCGAGAGTTGTGAGTTGACTTGGAAACTTTTTCCACCCAAAATGACTTTAACTGCTTAGGAGGGGGAGCTTCTTGTTTTCCACAATTCTTCTGAACATGACCTGATTTAGAACATTTGTTGCAAAATTCTGGAAGGTTTTCAAAAACAACATTCTGAACAAAACCTCTGTCCCCATTTTGAATCCAAAAGAAGCTTGGAAGGTCCTTAGAGAGATCAATCTCAGTGCATACCCTTACAATCGAGGGCCTTGTCAAATTAATGGTGGCATAATCCAGTTTGATTGGAGTACCAAACAGTTTAGCAATAGCAAATAAGGATTCTCTTTTAAACAAATGAATCAGTAAATCAGGAAAAGCAAGCCAAATCGGAGTAATGGGGGATTAAAAACCATTATTGTAGTCAGGAGACCATTTAAGAACTTTTATAGAGGATCTCCCAAAATTCCAAAAACCACGCATCCAGAATCTATAATAATCCATGTCAAATGAAAATCTAAAAAGAACATTACAAGAGTTTAATAAACCGATTTTGAAATCGGTAAAAGAAATATTTTCCAGAGTATTTCTTAGGAACGGAAGTGAAGGTCGCTGCTTAGAGAAATTACCCATCAAGGCATACTGTAAATCTGAGGAAAGTGAGATTACCTCTTCCTTCGTGAAAGATATGTCATTTAAACCATGGTGTCTGAAAGATTTCGAAGCAATATTCTCTACCTTCCTTAGGTCATTGGATGAGTCAGCACCCATGACTACATCGGCGAAGGACCTAGCATCACAAAACCCTCTCCTAGGGTTTTCTTCACAATCGCCCACACCTAACATCGCCTTAGCTCCCGCTCCTGTCGTCATCTATCACCCTCATTAATGTAATTATCTTATGTGAAGGGATCTATATTTTGTGAAAGGTTCTTTATTTATTGAAACATAAATCTTCTTCTTCATTAGGCCTATAAATGCCTCCCCTAATTTGACCTTTTAGGATATTTGACCTTTATAATTCCACCCCAATCTCTGAAATTCATGAAACTTCAACCTTCATAAAAATAGAAGAGATAAACTTCCCAAAGGTTCCATGAATTTCACATAATTAGAAATACCCTCAAGGATATTAGTATTTCATGATATAATTATCCTTCATGAAACCATCAGTACAAGAACTAGGAAATTACTCCAAAGCAGGGTCACACTGTTTCATAAAATATATGTCTTTACAAGTACACTTTAATTTTCATAACCATTGACCTTATCAAACCTCCAACTTCCACAAAACCATTTTACTAGAGATCTCCAACCAGGTTCATCCGTGCATCGATCTTCTTCACGATTGGTGTCATTAACCCCTGCGTTCGCTCATTTTTTATCATTGAACATTCTTGGAATTTGTATTTCATTTTAATTCCTATAATAAGCACTCTAATGAATATTGTTCATAAAAACAAGAAACGTAACATCTAAAACCTTGATTTCAACTCTTACATGTCCATGTTTATGCTATAAGCACCCAAAGATTCTTGTTCCATAGACATGTAAGTCCCAAAGGTGGAATTTCCATGAGAAACTGCTCACCTTTATTAATAGATAAGACTTATGCTAGATCTTATTCTGTTACCTTGATATGGTGTCCCTAGTAATAACCCCACAATAGTCTAAGCTGTAAGGAATTAAACTACATATCCCAACATCCTAGTCATACTATTCTAAACTACATGACAACATCCTTAGTACTTGATGTTAAACTATAGCATTATCCTATATGATGAACAAAGGATTCCCCTTATATGATGATCATGGGATGATGCCACCTCCCCCCATAGTATGTGACACCCATCCTAGGAAACCCATATAAATAATCCCCACACTATCCCTTTTTGATTCCCCTTACACGACACAAGCATCCTTACCACACAATGTTAAACTACATGGACTGATCTTGTCACATGACCTTAAACTATGGAATGAAACTACTTGGGTTCTAATCCTTGTCTTCTAATAGGGTATGTAGGATACCTTATTATGGTTAAAAAATGAAAAAATAGCACATATAGGTTACCTCTTTGAGGTTCAATCTAAATATCCCAATATACCATCAAATTTTCATGCCTTCTTCTTAAGAAGGAATATCTCTCAATGTGTGATCATATCCCCCCCTTGGGACATGCTTGACCACCATCTATGTGTGATCACCACACATTAATCCTCCATCCAAGTGTAATATATCCCCCCATGGGGACTCACTTAACATCTTAACATCCATCTATCTCCAGAGGACATTAAATTTATAACGCATCTCTCTATACAGGATAATAAATCTATGACCCATATATCTCTATATGACATTAAATATGTGACCCATCTATCTCCATAGGATGTTATATCAATGGAACATACCTGTCTCCATAGTGTGTTAAATCTATGAGGAACCCAATATCTATAGGACATCAAATATGTGGCTAATTATTCTCTATAGGATGTTAAATATATGAATAACCCATTATTTCCTCACAAGACCTTAAACCTAAGGCCCCAATAAAGTCCCCAAAATACCTACCTCATGAGATTAATATGGGATTCCAAGCAAAACAAGATTAAAATGGCTTATTCCCCAGGTATGGACTACTATTTGACCAACACATGATGACTTAGGTTGAAAACCTAAGATTTCTTATTCCCCTGGTAAAAACTACCCCATAACTAACATGAGATACCTTAGATTTCATGCCTAAGATACCTCAAGTATGAGATTCCCTCACTCCAAAATAAGAAGGAATAATAGATTCCAATATTACCAACATCCAAGGATACCAAGACTTGACTAATTTAATTTATACTCTAATATAATGTTGTTAATTTATTGATATTGAACCATTGCAATTAATATTCTTCCATCTTGAGATGGAACCAGGAATAAGTTTCACAAAAATGAATCAAATGTATAATGGAGTCCCATACATAGTGATGAACTCCATGGAAGAATCCATGGATGGAGGAATTGACACCCCATCATCCCATTTCAATCATGGAGACTATGTCGAAAACCATGGTGTTTTAATCCACCTACCTTTGGAAATATGGAATTCAGGGAAACAAAAAGCATGTCACCACCCTGACAATGTGCAAACCCAATAGAAAGCATCAGAAATGATAGTGTGATAACACACCTTTTATTTTCCCCCAATATGTTATTCCCTCCACCATGGAATTAATAGCATTGTTCACAAAAAAAATCAAAAAGGAAACCTGTAAATTGCTTCTCTTACATATGGTAATAACATGAAACCCTACACTATGGAATGACATTCATGTATACAATATTTTACTTATAAAAACATTAAATTTATCATACTTATCGTCACAATATGAGACATGAGGTGATGACATGACTTATCAAAATCTCAATTATACTCACCCCAGTAAAGAACCACTACACCAAGACACCCATTGGTCATGGTGTGAGAAACTTACATATGTTCTAATACCCTTCATGGTTGTGACTTGAATCCTAAATCAACCATTTGTTACAAAGTTTCCATCAACTATCATGTTATGATGAGCCATTTTAAGAAATGTTTCTACAGTAGGTCATCCTAACACTTCTCCAAGAATAATAATCAAATTTCATATAAATTTTACATCCCTCAGAGATGCAAGTCATGGAAAAATCCCCACTATAATTCTTCTCAATCTATTAATGAATCCATGAATTTCTCCAAACATCCAATAATCAATAAAAATCCAACACTTCTCCGTATTACCAATTCTAAATTAACAAGGAACAAATGGAAATACAATGAATCCATTTCATTTTCTACCTCATTGTACATAATTATATAAAAATTTACTAGTTAGTACTCCTTTAAAATACTTTCCAAAGAATTCTAATCCACACTCACTAATGCACCACCACTTCTCCTGACCATGATACATTAATTAATGGTGGCATTTTGAAATCATCAAAATTGCCACACAAAATTTTAAACCCAATACTTGATTTAATTACATGGTTGGATCCTCAAAAAATCAAATCTATTGTTATACTCCACCCATTATTACCATTGTATCTCTGATTTGAATCACTCTCATATCATAAAAAATTCTCACCCAAGCATGATGCCAATACACAGAATCTATACAACTCTATATTTCATTCCTAAATATGGAATTCTATAAGTAACAATATAAAATAAGATCCATTGTAATACTATAATTTTTATGTTATCTCAAAAACTCACAAATCAGTTACACAACATCCAAGACCCTTCTAACATGAGGGTTATATATTTTTGATCGGTGTGATGCTCCCCATTATAGGGATACTTTTATTTTCATTTTTTGATGATAGAAACTTAATATCCATAGCTCATTTCCGACCCATACCTTAATATAATGATTGAACAAGACAAAATTTCCCATACCTAAGCACCCACATAAATCTCTTATCAATAAACATTCCCAGATTACCATAAATTTCATATTTAGCTATCATAAATATACACCCACAATAGAAATTTCATTGTTTAACAGTTAACGGAGTATCCCACATTATATGAATTTCCTTACACCACTCATCAAGATCTAACCTAGTTCGTTCCCAACTTTACACAAGTGTTTCTCTTCCCAATCCACACTCATCTCATTTATAATGACCCCTATCATGTCATTTTCTTAGATTTTCCATACCATAACTCCCTAACATGTCATCAAAGTCTACTATCTCCCTAGAGGTAAACTTCCCATTCTCATGAAAACCTAAAACCACTATAACCACATGGATCACATCAAATCTAAAAACTAATGGGTACCGCATGTAACCCACACATACATACCCTCACACATTTAGGGTTTTCCTAAAAATCCATTCTAATCCACACTCTCCTCCTCCCAAGGTAAAGTGAACCTCCATGAAAAATAATGACCTTGTCTTAAAATACAAGGATATTATATCATTTTAGATGAATATTCAAAAAATTACAAAAGTACAGGCCTGAGGACCATAATAGTTTAGTGTCTTTGGAAACTAGGAAACACAATCTTCTAACTTGGTGAAAGATATTCAAAATATCCCATAAATATCTTACCCTTTTTAATCCAACATAAAACCATTCTTCATAACCCAAGAAATGGAAACATAAGAAAGGGTGATATTAGATCCTCATTAAGGGTAAAAATTGATATTCAGGAGTAACATGATCACAAGGGTATGAGAACATAACCATAACATTTAATGATCATATACCACATATCGAAGAACATATACATGATTCATTGAAAAAATATTGGTAGTTCATAATATATGAATCATAAGGAAATAAAAAAACATGATTTGTGAGATTATAAAATTGAAATAAGATATATAATTGTGGAATTCACATCATTATTAAATTGTGAACATGTATATATAGTAATTGGTTCGATCATTAAGTTAAGGACATGAAATCAGGCCCATGCATAAATTTATGCACATGTAACCAAGTCCAAGAATATCATTATAGACATGAAAGAAATGTCCAAAAAAATATTGTGAACAAGTAATCAGGTTCACACATAACATTTTGAACAAGTAATAAGGTTCATGCATAACATTTTGAACATGTAATCCGGTTCATGCATAACATTGTTAACATGTAGTCATGTTCATGCATAACATTATTAACATGTAGTCAGGTCCACCCATAACATTGTGAACATGAAATCGGGTTCAAACATAACATTGTGAACATGTAATCAGATTCACACATAAAATTATGAACACATAATAAGGTTCACTCATAACATTGTAAACATACAACCAGGTTCATAAATAACATATATACTCATTAGTTATCCATCATTACCCAATACTTTGGAGGGAGATATAAGTGTCACCCATCCCATAAGGTAATCATACATATTTGTTCCAAAAGAATATAAACATTCATAATATCATAAACCATGGAATTAAAAGGGTATTATAAACATTTCATCCTATATTAACCTATGGAAAAGAGGTAGGCTTCATAATCATTTAATCATAGAATTACCCATGAAAGGAAGTGGGTTTTATATTAGTTTTATCATGGTATAACCTGTGGAAGAGAAATGGATTTCATAATGAACATGTCATCATAAAGATAAACCATTCAAACAAATAATAAGAATCATTTCCTTAGATCATATATTCCATAAATAATAAACTATATCAAAGGATTTCATCTTTGATGCAAGATAATTTTAAAAGTATCATTTAAAAAATTTATGGAGGAAAATATTACTTCCACCTAGAGAAACACTTTTTAAAAAATAAAACATTTTATAACCTTAATTATTATAAAATAACATTTAAAACAAATAAATGAATCTTTTAAAATATTTTTAAAAATTTCCTGAACATAAAAATTATCAAAATCATTTTTGTTTTAAAATAACCTGGAAAAACCATATAATGGAAGCTTTGAAAATAATTTAAAATAATTTCAAAAAAATAAAATAATTTTAAAATAATTTTCCTTTAAAATGATATTAAATATTATTAAAAACATTTTTTAAATCATGATTTTTGAATAACTTAGATTTTCTACCAAAGAGAGAGTTAAAGTCAGATTTTATTAAAGAAAACTTTTCTTAATAATATTAAGTACCAAAGATTAGAAAAATGGTTCCAACACATGAATATATCATGAATAAAAATATGATAAAAAAATTCAGGAGTGTTATATAGAGATGGATCATAATATTTAATCAATGGAATCATAATTATAAATAATCCCAATAAATGATGAGATTGTTGAAATAAACTCTTACCACTTTAGTAACATTGAATCCTAATACCTATGGAAGAATAACATTACATGATTAAAAAAATGTCATGAAATTAAGTATAATAATGATTTAATATCTAAAATGGATATTTTATGCATCTCATATAATAATATAGGTGAATAACATAACATGTGTCTCAAAGAAGGCATATTGAGAAAAAACAACTTTACTAATTGGGTTACTTTGGTAACATTAACCACATAAAAGAGTTATCATCAAATGGATATTTAAATACCAATACATTTAAGTATAATAATCATATAATACATTAATTTTCATTATAGAAACAGCAAAGAATATACGTGTGGCGAATATGTAATAAGTCTCGCAGAATTAAAAGTGAGACTAGAAATCCCTTTACTACATGAGTAAGTTTTAAATCAAGAGATCTGTGAAATAATAATATCAATTGAAACTTTTAATATCAAGAAATTAATTAAATACATTATATATAATTTCATATGTAATTATATACACCACAAAATAATAATAAGTGTTGAATATAACATATATATCACAAAAATTAAAGTGAGACCAGAAAACCCTTACCTTAAGTCTTGACTTTCTTCTTACATAGTCAAACCTCTTATATAATACATATAAGTTTATTATAAATCTATAAAAATAAAAATATTCTTGTATATCATACCATATATTATTTTATTATTACTTTATATTACCTATTTATTAATAATTTCATGTTAATGTTATGTTTCACGTAATAACTACTTTATTTTTTGTATAGGTTTTTTCTTGTTTTTATTGATAGTATTAATTAGGTCATGATTTAATTATTTTAATAATACAAAATATGATATAAATATGATATATATGATTTATATATTTATTTATAATAATATATTAAAGTTAGAAATAGAAAATGAGATACACTATTCATGGAGACGGTGGGTCGCACGTACGGACGAACGCTATTTATATTTTATTATCGTATTGAAAGAAAGAAATTCAATGAAATATATTTTTTTATATATTAACATTAAATTAGAATTTATATTTCATATATATCATATATTTTTGTTAAATTATTTCTTAATATATTTAATGTAAAGTGTAAATGAATCGCATTGCTGTGAGGAGGCAGTAGTCCACACGTCCACAAACGATGTTATCATATTCTAACAAAATAGAAATATTGAAGGTATGGTTTATATAAAAATTACATAAGCATAAATACCCCATAAATATAATATATAAAATATAAAAATAGTAATTCCATAATTATTCCCAACCTTGAAATGTGGTAATGGAAGAAAGAACGACATTGGCTTGCGAGGCAATAATCTGCCGTATAGATGAACAATAATTGTGTATTTAATATGATTAATGTGTGTGAAGGTATAGGTAATAAAATTAAACATAAAACATATAATTATGTTTATTATATAGATTTTATTATATAATATTAATCTAATTATAATTTAATGGGTGGATAAGGAAACAAAGCACGTTGATGAACGTTACCTCTTCTTTGAGTAACTCTTTTGGTTTTTACAAAAGGGATTTCTTGATTGTATTTATTACCAAATTGAGGATTCTTGAATGTTATGAGAGATTTTTATACTTATATTTTCTGGTTTTTTATAATCCAAATGGCATTAGTGGTGTAATGATGTGAATGGGGTGAGTACACTTTTATAGTGGATGTGGGGTGACATTCTTGTATATAAAAAAGGAAAACAATATTGAATATTTTACATAACATAATATACCTTAATAATGGTAAATTGTTGATAAAAGGGAGTATATAGACTAAATATATCCATTTTTTACATGATTCTAGGTTATTTGGCCCCTTAGGTTAAAGTTTAACCACTAAGTAAACTCATTTTTACCTTAATCACTCTAATTAGTTTTAATTACATTCATAACTATTTTAATTATAAAAATTATTTGACCATAAACTAAATTATAAATTATTATGATTATAAATATGGATTCCATTTTTCAAAATTATAAAAACATACGTGGTAGAAATTAATTTTAAATTAATCCCACAGACGGGACGAGACAACAAGTTGTTAAAGTGAAAAGTTAAAATGTTTGAAATGTTTTTATATCCAATTTTAATGTGAAATTGGTTCAATGACATAAATTTTATTAATATATTTATTATTTATATAAATATAATTTAATACAAAATTTAAAAAATAATTTATCTATATAAAGAAATTATTTTAAAAAGCAGATTCCAATTAAAACTCAACGTTTTCACTATTCATAAAAATTGAAACTTCTTAGAAAAATAAAATAAATTCCCCCAAAGTAGATTTTGATATTAAGATTTTAAAAATGAAGTTTATTTTTTAGAATAAAAATTATAGGAGTCTATTTTTTTTAAAACAAGTCTTCCATTAAAGGGTTGTAAAACTCCCACATAGAAAAATATATCTTTTTATGCCTAAAATTGGATTTATTCTTTTCTTGTGACCCTCAAAATAATTTGCTGAATGTAAAATTTTTTAATGAAATTATAATATATAAATTTCATTAATATCTCTAACTAATAGTGATTAATTTAATTTATTAATATAAAACACCTTTTTGGGCATAAATTGTTTGTCATATATACATGTCCTTTATATTCAATTGTTTTTTATTTTAATTTATAATTAATTTCTAACTAATTAATTAATTTTTTAAACTTGTGTAAACAATAGTTTATATTTTAGTTAATATTATCCTTATTTTCCATTCCAATGGCTAGGTTATAACTATTATGAATTTTTTATAATAATATTGTAGTTTGGAAAAACTTGATCTTGCATGTAACCCAATCTATTGAAGGAAATCGACATTGTGTGTATCAAAAGACAAACATAGTGATGCGTGTATTGAATGATAATCTAAATGTTGTGTGTAGTAAAATATAATTTTGGTGTTGTGTGTAAAGAAAGATTAAAATTGTGTAGTGTGAAATGAAGGCCATCAAATCATTTTAATTTATTTGAAAAAAATTAATTCCAAAAAACAAAGAGTGTTACAATAACCCTCTCACTAGTTCTTACTCACAATCCAATTCAACCTCATCCAAACCCAAAAGGTGTACCTTCCTACAATACCTGATTTTATAACCATACAAATTCTCCAATGAGTCTCGTTCCATCAAACATAATATCCCATGACTATTAACTAACCATGATCTCATTTCATTTCAAACTAATCTATACAAGATAACCCTTAGTTCTATTTTTCCAATAGGCCTAGAAGCATATCACTCATTCCATGTCCAACTTCACGATAACCAACCACCTAGGAATCCTTCCACAACCACAAATAGTCTACACATTCTCTACCCATCGTAGACTGAACCATCTATGATCTCTATCTAAAATCCCATCAATAATTTTCCCTAACCCCAACTAGGACATGAATCTGACTAATCCTACCTTAAAAATTTAGCATCAATACTAAAACCACTCTAAGAACATTACATCAAAAATTCCTAAATAATTCCACTTTCTATTTATCCACCATGTTAACGATATCTATATCCTTAGGGAAACCCATGCCCATAATCAAAACGCATCTCTCAGGAATATATCACTTGTACCCATTTATCATCAAGGAATCACATGCTTGAACGAACCCTCAAAGTGTTAACACATATACCTAACAAGGAGAGAATATAAAAAAATCTCCAAATAAATATCACAATAGGATATATATATATATATATAAACTGTCATTAGAATACACTATATTTTAGTTGAGTAAAATTAAACCAATAAATTATAAAGTTGAAACCTCTTTCAGTAGTAAAATCAATCACAAAAAAGTATAAAAATGACTTTTGAATCCAAGGTTCCAAAACATATACATGAACACATACCTCTTGAAACTATAAGCCTCGATTCAAAACAAAAACCATCAATCTCAAATAAGTAAATAATACTTGAAACAATATCTAAACAACAATAGTGAATATAATGAATATAAATCCTTATGGTTCTCTAGAATCTCCACCATATAGGTATCCTGACACACCTGACCGATGAATATCATAAGATATGACATTCCTATTCACTATTTAACATATCAAAAAATATCAATTTAAATTATGAGATGACTTTATACTATTTTGTAACACCTAGATGAAACCACTCATCAGTTTCCATGACAGAGTTCCACATGACCTCAACCATGAATCTCCATACACTAGAGGCTTGTGAAAAGTGGAGATGGAATAAATCATATATTGGGAAGAGAATTCCCTCAATATAATAACCATAAATAATAATTAAATAAACAAATAACATCCACATCCACAAGATAGAGTACACATAAATCAATAACAAAAAATGATTGCAATCATACAATAAAACAACCCAAGTGACAACCCATTAAGCTGATAAAATTTAGAAACAATGAAAAAAGAATAAATTTAAGGAGGATCTACTACCATTAAATATCCTCACCTAAACCCATTATCTAATACCTATTGACATAATTTATTTTCCATACTTAATAAACCATTACCAAAACTATAAAACTAACATATGTGTTATATTCACACCAGTGTTACCGTACATGTTTTGATAAATAAATATTAGTAGTTTCTCACCAAGTTCACCTAATATATAGTATCATATATAAGTTTATTTCTAATGGAAATAAATAATTGAAAATAAACATGCACACTGGGTTACTGTATACTAGCCAGACTATTATGAAACATAACCTCACTTTATAAGGCCATATTCAGAAGAATAAGTCACCTCATTACACATATTCCAACCCATACTCTATAAATTATTATAGGGGGTCTCATAATTTCCTAGTCCAACCCCAAATATACAAGGAAGAGTGTATTAGCAAGCCCAACTCAGGCCCAATGATGGAGGGTTGTGTGTATCACCATGTCTCAACCTATAAACTCTCTCATGGCAGGGCCCATACCAAAACTCATCTACGGAACGCTAATTTTTGACCTCTTCCCTCTTACCTAGTCTAGTATCTCATAATAATTCCAAATATCACATCTCATATCACACCAAGTCGTGACCTATGCCCTCTTACCCAAGGTAGGGTCCCATAACAATTCCCTTTACCTATACCCTCTCACTCAAGGTTGTCCAATAACACTTTATCCCTCTATGTACGGGAAGAAATATATATATTTTATCACATCTCATCTACCATTCCCCTCTCTTAGGACGGGTCACACATGACATCTCATATCACAACAAATTAGGGATCAATCTCTTCTCACTCAAGTATGTTAATATGTTCTCACTCAAGGTGAGGCCATACATTACATTGCATCATTAACCCAATCCTAATGACCAACCCCATCTCCCATGGTGGGTCTCATATACACATCCTTGACTAAAACCTCATTACTAAAGTAATTTCACCAATACCTTCTTACTCAAGTTGAGGCTATACATAACATACATAAAGACCCAATGTTTTATCAACGAAAATTCCATTCTTATAATTATTTCACCCAATCACATGAAATCACAACACAATGAACTACTAATTACTATGTGACCATTAAACTTAATATTGTCACTTATATGATTTGAATTTTAAAAATATGTCATACACGGTTGCGATCTGTAAGATGTTTGGATTCCGATAAGGCGAACTTATTTTTTCGTAAATAATAACTGACCCTTATGAATAGTAATGTTATGATTATGATTAGTAATAATACCATTATGAATAGTAAATCATCTAAAATAATAGTATCCTCACCCATGAATGTATAAATAAAATTAAAGCATCTTATAAATGATAATATGACCATAGTAAAAGTATTGATATTTTTTAAGACATAAATAAATAATTAAAATTAATGAATTAATTTAAAATAAATATTATTTTCCAAAAATGTGTTCATAAATTAAAAGTTTTATTTCTTATGGTTTTAATAAAATTTTACAAGACCTTATGTAATTTTTTTAATGCATTATAAAATCAATTATATTTTTAAAATATATATTCTTAAAGTAAATTATGATTTTAATTAAAAATTAAATTAATCATACATGGAAATTTATTTTTGAAAATTTTATTTTATTTTTGGATTATACATGGTGAGAAATGGTTAGGGTTAATTTTTTTCATTTTTCTAAAATAATTGAATTTTGGGTGAATATTGAAATACGACAATTTATCGTATATTTAAATTATAGGAAAACTGGACTATTCTTAGTATCATGGATGATGTAAGAAAAATCAGTTCGAATTCACATGAACTTGTTACTATTTTTTGTCATGTAATCATCACTATTTCATGGCTTATGAAAAAATAATAAACTAATGATTAAAATATTAAGAAAACCCTCCTCCCCTCCACTATACAAACCACTCCCAATACCCTTATCTCTTTACTCTTATAAAGCCATATGACTTCCATAAATTGTACCCAAATCTCTCCCCAATCTTCTCCCCCACGTCCATCAGCCCTTGGTCGCCTCAAAAGACCAAATCTTCTCCCCATAAGAGGCTCTTAAGGAAGATTGAATCAAGATGTAAATTCATCTTTTCTTTTCTTTCATTATCTTTTCATGTTCCTTTGTTCTATTTTCTTTTCCAACCTCTCATAATCCAAATGGTATTAAAAATATAATACCATACATATACAATAATTGTTTTTATGCTAATGTGATAATTCATTATCATCTCCCCTTTCCCTCCTTTTATACCAAATAAATGAAAACATCTTCTGAGATGTGTTAATTTATCATATTCAAGGACGGTGGGTTATTAATTTCTATCACAATATTCAATTGTCGTCATGAAACCATTTTTATAGTTGAAATAGAATATTAAAAATTTATTTTAACTTATGTGATGTTCTGGAATCTTTTTATTACACAAGATGTAAAATAATAATACAAAACAAGTAAATTGTGAGAAAAATCACCAAATTAATCTAAGAGTTTATCATTAATGTTTTATATAATGATTCACCTTCACTCCAAAAAACCATATGAATTTTATAACCATGTAATCTTTTATAGGTTCACTAATTTTATATAACTTCAATTTTAGACTACCATTTTCATCCTTCATGATTATCCGAACATGAATATAAGTGAACCAATCCTTAAAACCAAGGAAGCAAACACTCCCAAACAATGAAATTGAACATCTTAACTCATCAAAATCACATGAAGGAACCTAAAAAGGTTATAATAAATCAATAAAATGTAGTGTAGGTTCAACATTTATTAATTTATAAACATAATTTGATTATTCGTGTCATATGATCAAGTGCAGAACAACATAAAACTTAAGGAAAGGGATTCTCTTTTTCTCACATTTATTTATGAATCTCCTCTATGTTACATCATTTTATGCATAATTCCTAATGTTGGGGTATGATTTCACACCTTCCACATGCTTCCCTCATTTTTTATATAAAATGAGAAACCCCTTTTCTCTCACATTAATCCCTTCTTAAGTACACCTGATACCATGCTGATACTCCGTAAGGGAATCTACCTAGACATCCTTTATTCCTTCAGGTTGCTCTATCTTTCTTTATACCCAAATGAAGATATTTATTCTGTCTATGTACATATTATAAATGTTTTTTATACTCTCCAAACCCAATTATCATTATCCACTCATCATTCTCTGTTGGGGATATACATGTTTTTAAATGATTCTCTCCTCAATAATTTCTGATAACAAAGTCTGTTTTAAGGGAACTTCCCAAATCTGTACCCAATTTCCATTGCACTCTAACATATGTTTTCTGACATAATTTTTTTTTATAATACCAGTGATTTTATTATAAAAAATTATTATTCGACTTTTGGTTTTGTAAAAAATATCATCCCTTTTTCTATTTTAAATTCTTGTTAGTATTTTCCTTAAAACCACACTAAAATGTTTTAATGTCAAAATTATTAAATACTCATTTCACATGTTGTCACTATTTTTTGACATCACTTACCATGATATATGCCTATTTTAAATTATGAATTTACATGTATGTTATAGTTCCTTTCCTTCATATACACTTTTATGATATTCCCATTCATTATTCTTTTTGAAATGCTTATGATACCCATTTCTTTTCATGGGGTCCCCTATGTTTATGATCATTTATGTATGATTATATATGTTGAATGAATATTAATGAACTTTATAAGATGGCTGCACCCAAATAGTGCTATAATGAAATGGGTAAATATTAGTCTCATGAGAAGTTATGTGGAACAGTCTTGGTGGTGAGCCTTGACTCAGGCTACCATGTGCAACAGTATTAGTGGTTAAAGTTGACATGGGAACCTCTATATGAACCTATCCTTGAATCATTATAAATTCTTAATTTATCTTAATTCTAAATTACTATGAATTCATGCTTATATGATCTCTTGTTTATGTGTTATGATTCCATGTGTTTCGTGCCTCTTATTTTCATTATTCCATTCCATCTAACCCATGTGTTAATGTATTATTACTATGTTTTTACCTTACTGGGCCTTTATCTCATCCCTTTATTCATGTGATCCATAGGGTAACCTTTGCATATGTAAGTGCTCAAAGTAATTTGGGATGTCTTTATAAAGATTTAATAAAGTGGTGTTTTTTTAGCCGCATGTTTCCAATTTAACACACCCAGTCTTCGAAGACACTAGACTTCATGACCCTTGGATTGTTTTTTGATGTATAATTATGATTAAAATCATGTAATATTATGTGTAAAATACTAGGGTCACAATAATTGTTATCAGAGGATGGTCTAGTTATTTTTTGAGATTAAGAATATAGAACTTTAGTAAGAACCTTAAGGGTGATACTATGTATAAGAAAACAACAATAAATTTTAGTATGTATAGAGTAAGTGGTTTATCAAGAAAATACATCCATGTATAGATAGAAACAAGTAGTTGTGGCTCTGGAAGAGATGTATATAGGGGTAAAACTCAAAAACATCACTTTGAACTAGACCTGGATGAGAACTGGTGCGCAATAATAGGCCATACTTCACTCTTGGTTTGATACTCTTAGGGGATATTCTTTGGTAAATTACTCAGTTTGGTAAAAACCATTATTAAGGGAATGAAAAAAAATCCCATAAGAATATAATTTAAGAAATAGATAAAGGATATCCTAGATTGAAACACAGGGAATCAGAAGTTAGGATATACTTCTCCCTTACAATTCTATCCTCCTATGTTCAAAGTTTAATTTTTTATGCTAAATAGATAAGTATTAAAGAACTCTAACTATAAATTATTTTTCTTAGTTAATGGTTTAAAATAGAAGAGAACGTTCCAACAATCATTGTGATAGGGAATCTGAAGATTATCCTAATGATATGCCTAATATGATTGGAATAGGATCTCAAAACCTCATGACAGTACTTGCTCAGGTGGCTCAAGTTATGAGTAATAACTTGAATCATGTGGAACTCCATCCTTATCCCTGCAAAGAGCATGTTACTGATGAATCATTTATGCAGCAAAGGCTTCCCATGTTTAGTGGATCTTTTGATACCCTCCTCATGAAATATTTGATTAACTACATTGAAAATATATTGTCTATCCTCCAGTTCTTATAAGAATAGAAAGTCGTACTGGTGGTCTATCATTTTTATGGGGAAGATGATTATAGGTGGAAACTGATCAAGAATATGAAACCCTTGGAGAAAATTGATTTCATGGATGGGGAGGAATTCAAGAGAATGTTTTTCAATAAATATTTTCCCCGAACTCTCCGTCTTAAGAGGGAAAGAGAGTTCATCAAACTCATGAAGAAGGAATTTGATTTAATCAGTGTCTAAGAAGATAAATTTAAAAGTATTGAATGGTATTCCTCTGGATTTGTCAGGAACACTAAAAGAAAGGTGGATCACTTCTTTATTGAACTGAATCTGACTCTACAGGAAGCATTGTAGATTCAAGACATCGTCAACTATGAGAATATTTTTCATTGTTCCCTGAAGGTTGAAATGGAGGTCAGAGACTCTCAGTGGTATCATGGGCCCGATGAATAAAAAGTGGTAAATGGAATCTAATGTGGGAGTTTATGCAAATAAGTTCCATGAATGAATAAATATTGATCATCCCACATGTAAACATTGTTGGAAGAAGCATCATGGGAACTGTATAAATGGAACTAGGAATTTCGTTAATTGTTAAATGTTGGGGAATATGGCTAAAAACTACCAAAGAGATAGAGAAATACCACTAATGTGGAAGAATAAAGGAAGGTTCATCCTGTAGTTCATTGTTACAACTATAAGGACCATGGGAATTATGTGAACAATTTTCCTAAGCTGAGGGTTGTTGGAGGCAATCAACAACAACCTACAAGGAAAAAGGAAGATATTATGATATTAATACTGCTATAGTGGATCCAGACAATGATGTGGTGAAAGGTATGGTAGTTATTCTTTAAAAAATAGAGAACTTACTATTTGATTCTGGTTCTAAAAATTATTTCATATATTACAAGCTTAGTAGAACTATTGAACCACCACCTCAAAATTTATAGGACAAGTTATCTATGAGAATAGAGAATGGGGAAATTATTTCATACATGGTTTATAACACATCCTTGGTTAACGTTTATGGATAGAACTGCATAGAAAATCTCTTCATTGATCCTTTAGTGGGGTTTGAGACAATCTTGGGCCTTGATTGTCTAACTTTATATAAAGTCAACGTCAACTGTCGGGAAAGGGAGATCACTCTTCACATCCCAAAGCTTCCTTCAATTATTTAAAAGTGTAAGGAGAAAGATAAATCTCCATTAAAATCATTGTCTCAAGTGTGGATATTAATTCCGTATGAGAAGGCATGTCTAGCTCAAATGATTGAAGAAAATGAGAGAATCTTGCTTGAATAAATTCCCATCGCGAGGGATTACACTGATGCCTCCCTGAAGAGCTGTATATTCTTATTCATGATGTAGAGTTTTAATTCTCCATTGATCTTATTCCTGGATATATGCCAATATTGAAGACACCTTATTGAATGGGAACTATAGTGATGGAGGAGCTGAATATGCAGTTGTAGGAAACTTTGGAGAAGGGTTTTATATGCCCGAGTGCTTTACCATGGGGTGCACTAGTCCTATTTTTCATGAAGAAGGATGGATCAATGTTCCTATACATTGATTATCATGAGTTCAATAAAATAACAACAAAGAAAAAGTATCCCCTCCACAGATAGATGAATTGTTCTATCAGATTTGTGGGGCCAGTTATTTCTCTAAGGTGGACCTTCAATCAGGATATCACCAATTAAAGGTGAGGGAGGAAGATATTCCCAAGACTTCATTTCAAAAATTGTATGGACACTATGAGTTCATATTGATTACCTTTAGACTCACTAATTGCTGTGACCTGACCCAACGGGGCTCGAGCTGTGACTCCCCAAGACCACCTCCAATAAGCTAGGGGCGGGCGACTAACGCCTAGTAGGCTATCACACACATGGGAGGCATTAGACTTAGGTACATGTACACATGAACCCAAATAAACCTCCAAGAAACAGTGCAGAGATGTATATAAAAACTAGAAATAAATGCATGAATACATCTAACCCACAACCAGAGTACAACAAAAGTACAAAAGGGAAAAATAGGGCCCACCGAAAGAAAACCGCAAAAGCATCCAACCAGCTCAGAAGGAGGGGATCACAGTCAAAAGGATCCACCGGTAATCTCCTCAGCGCAGCTCCGTTAGGACTCCACAGTTAGTCCCGATCACTCAGCTCCACCAACTCTGGGTCCTCCTGGGGCTCTGTCGAAAGGCCTGTGGTCTGCACAAGACACAGACATGTGCGGGAAAATCCCGTGTAGGGGTGAGTATAAAAATACTAAGTAGGAACCCCAAAAACCCAAAACAAAAGAGATAAACTGAATGGAAAAAGTCCGCTCCTCCCAGCCAGAGGGAACCCAGATGAGAGATAAACTCCATCTTGTGACCATCCTTAATTAAACACAACTAGTCAACTCAATCCAAGTGTGTGCACATACATATACCATGAACATCCAGATATACTCAGCTCAAGAACCGAGCCATATGAAGTACCGAACTCATCACCAGTAACGGTTCAAAACCACTAGAACACACTCCATAATCACTATCATCCCAGTTGACACTCATCCGAGAGATACAATCCATTGGGTCCCACACAAACATCTCAGACACTCACCCGAGAGATCACGCTCGTCGGATATTGTCACTGAGGAAACCTCGCTGAAACAACATCAACACCAAAATCCTCGGATAGGGGATATATCCTAGGTTATGCTAGGGGATACCAGAACCCACACCAATATACAAAGATCTCACAAATAGGGGATCACTCCCGGGGTCTGCAGGGGGATATCACAACCCAATTTGGCATTTGTAGATCTCATAGATAGGGGATCACTCTTAGGATCCGCTGGGGGATACCACTACCCGATCTGGGGCTCGATAGAAACACATCACTCAGATATAGGTTCTTCACATGTGTCATGATGGTCATGAAAATACCGAAACCCTATTTTGTACATCTTGTGTTGTAGGGGATCGAACTGACGATGCCGCAACCCTACATACACCACACGCTGAGTAGGGGATCGTATAACCAATGATACTGCAACCCTACTATAATCCTCATGATGAGTTGGAGATCATATACCCGACGATTCCACAAACCTACTGATCACGGCCCACTACGTATGGGATCATATTCTAGATGATGACACAAACCCTACGGGGTTAACCTACTAGATAGGGGATCACTGCCCGTGGATAAGTGGTCACATCAATACCAAGAACCCGAATTGGGGAAACGATGATAGAGGATCTTGCTCCGGGACCACCAGAGAGATACCATAACTCTAACAGATTAAACATATCATCGAGAGGATCAAAACCTATAATAAGGTTGTGATGCGATGCAAACCCTAATAGGAACAAACCAAGGGTGTACCCTCAACCACTACTGGTCCAAACATCGCTAACCTGAGCGACCCTCTATAACACCACACCGTACACCTCAAGGCCAATACAGAGTCCACAATTGCGATCCACACGGAAAAACATACAGGATAGGCTATTTATTCGCCCAAAACGGACATCCGATGAAAAAGATACTATTCACTGCCACAGGTTCTAGTGTGGCCCATGTCTTGATTGAAGAATACATTGAAAATATCACACCATTGCGATCCTCTCAAATAAACACATAAGATCAACTATTCATCTGCCAAAATCGGACTCATGGTGAGAAAGTTGCATTTCTCCGTAAACGACCAAACCTAAACTCATGGGGCCCACACCCCAATCTCAGTCCCAAAACCCAAAATCTATCTCAAAATGTATTATTTACCATCTCGATTGCAATGCCACTTACGACACGTCAATCAGATGCTGTAGGAAAAAGTTACGGTCTGTCGAAGTTGAATAATAATTAATTTTTTTATTATTCAACATTTCGTGTCCCTGGATCATGGACCCAAACCTAAAAAATACAAAACCTACCCAAAAATGTTCTTATCAATCCTAGGTTCGTGCTACCACAAATTTAGTGTGAAACAGACACCTAGTTTGCAATCTACGGGGGTTTAAAGAACCCCCGGATGAAAACTGGGTCATACCAGCCCAACCTGGCTGATCCGGCCATCCAGAACCGGCCCGCAATGGCCCAAACCGGCCCAACCTGTAGCGGCCCAAACCAACCCAACCTGGCCAGTTTGGCTGGCCTGAACCGGACCGCAGCGGCCCTAACCGGCACACTATGGGCCACCCGACCGCGTTGGGCAGCGTGCCGCGACCGCCCCTCGCCGGCACCGGCGCTACCGCGCCGGCACCACACTAGCGGGACATCCGAGGACCGTCGGGACCACCCCATTGGTCTGTTTCTCGATTTAAAGGTGTCTGGGCGACCCTTGGGACCCCTTCTACACTGCTACAAATTCATAATGAAGAAAAATTCGGAAGAAATGGGATCGGGGGTTAAAACTCAAATCGCCTACCTCGATGGTGAAACGCTGAAGCTTTAGGTGCAGAATGATGCCTGCGATGCACTGGAGCTCGATCTGCCGTCTATAGGCATCGAAATCGGCTGATGTCAGCTCCTTCATGGGTCGTTTTTTAAGTGGCGAAGAGGAGGAAAGGGGGGCGGTGGCCTCTTGCGCGTACAATGTGGGAGAGAAGGGGGATAAGGAGGATTTAATTTATTTTTTTTTAAAATAAATCCTCTTTTAACTCCGACGGCCGACTCGCCTTCGAGCCCACGCCCGATGTAGGAAAAGGTAAGGTCACCCTTATGGTAAAAATAATGTTCTAAACTCAAACACAGTCTCAGAATTTCTATCCAGGACTCCGTTCATATTTTATTCAAGGTGAAATCTATAAATAAATATATTTATTTATTTACAGAAACACCCTCGAAGCCATTTCCACCGTAGGCCCGCTCTCACGAAACTTACACCCCTCCTAGGGTAAACAACACGTTTTGGACAGAACCACACACTAGTATTTTAGATCTGAGCTACCCTTTAGGATATAACTGGTTCCTGACTCGGGAATAGCATAAAAATACTTAATATTTTTATAAAACTTAATTCCTGGCTCATCGGGTCTCAGAATCGCACGCTGTCTTCATGCCTAACTCCAGAATAATTTGTATAAATATTCCAAAGTATGAAAGGTCCAAATCCCGAGTTGCTACATCCTCACCACCTTATAACTTTTCATCTCCGAAAATCCATAAGCACAGGGAAAGCAACTGGACTCTCAACTAGGTCTCCCACGGCAGTGAGTTCACCAACACACTCCCATGCCCGAACACATAAGTCAGAGGGGCTCATCCACCACATCTCAACACTATCCTCTTTGGGTGGCATTGAATCGCCCACACGGTTTTGATCACGTCACAAAAAAGAATCTCAGTGGGGAAGGATCCCTCTTCCTCGCGCATTCGAAGCACGCCAAACAATACCCACACTTGGTCTTACCAACTCCCTAAACAAAAATAGAGCAAGAAACAGAAAGGGAATAGTACCGCTAAATAGTGTATATCAAGACTACTACAAAAATTATATAGGACACAAGGCGTACCTATATCCATCCACGGATCCTCTAGGTCAATAGTCTCTAGGGCATGTAGCTATCCTCGACCTCACCCTCCAGCTCCCTGAGCTCGGCATGGACCACCTGGTGGTGGTGGTATCTGATACCACCTACCACTTCCCAATGCTGCACCAGCTCCATCACCACATCCTCCACCCTGACGACCTCCAAACTCGAGACCTTGCCTCTTCCAAGGTGGCCTATTGACTGACTCCCTCTCAGAAGCACGACGGGTCGGATAATCTCTAGAAAGATGTCCCCGACTCTCACAAGCGTAACACCGCGTCTCCTACGGCTGGCCAAAACTGGCCTGCGATCCCTGTGAGCCCTGAGCCTCAAATTCTCCATCTCGGGGTCACCTCCTAATACGTCAGCCACTCCTAGACCCTTGCGCATACTTCCGACTACTAGTTTCCAAAGTCTCACCTGCCACACGCCCAACGCTGACGGGATAAATCTACTCAGCCAGAAAGCTCTCCACCACCAAGGCTCGCTCCAGCACTCCAGCATAGGTGGGCAGACACAAGGAAACCACACCTACTCGGATGTCTCTATGTAGGACCTTATCGGAGGTCCAAGCCCAAAGTAATGGGTCTCAAACCATATCTTGGGAGTAGTGAGACAATTCTGTAAACCTCGCTGAGTACTCCGACATAGTCATGCCCTCCTACCAAAGCTGCAGAAGCTTCTGAATCCACACTGACCTCAGCATCACCGGATAAAACAATTCCCTAAAGAGCTGCTCAAACTCTACCCACATGAGAATCTCCTCATCGTGGGATTGCATCACCAAAGTCCACCATTGCCCTGCCGAACCCTACAGATGTCTCGCTGCTAGAACCTCCAATGGATCTGGGGGTGTCCTCACTAGGTGGAAAACTCGGGTGATTGATTCGAACCAGTCATCAGCTGCTTGAGGGCCTGGATCACCCCGGAACCTCAGAGGTCACTGCCCCTAGAACTCATGCAATGCACTCAGCCTTCATGCATCCTCATCCTGCACGGCCGACACAACCAGCTGTTGGACAGGTGGTGGCCCCTCGGGCGGACCACCTGGAGGTCCAGCCTCAGAACCTATACCCTGGTCTACAACCTCTACACGTGGAATATCGTCACCACAAACAAACTACAGAATCCCTACTGGTGGTCTTCGTGGAGTCATCCTAAAATACAATCAAGACGCACAACAGTCAAAGAGTATATCTGGAGATCTAACTCAATAAGAACAAGGGAAACCCAAAAACCTAGTCCTATATGATGCATGTACCATTATGTCCCTGCAATTAGTGTCCAAACATCCCGAGTCGAAAGGCAGGTTATCATAGTCCTAGTGAATGGATACGTCGACCGCCGCACCAATATTGGAGTCCCTAGCCTGAAATCCGAACTCAAAACATCTTGACACTGCCGCTATAAAACCCAAACCAGACTCATAGCTGGACAAGATACGCTCTATGATCCCAAAGGTGGAACCTCCGCTAATAACACTCTGTCGTGATCTGAACCAACGGGGCTCGAGCCGTGACACCCTAAGCCCGCCTCTAATAGGCCAAGAGATGGCGAATAGAGCCGAGTAGGATATCACATACATTGGAGGCATTAACCTAAGGTACCATTACACACGCACCCATATAAACCTTCAAGAAACAGTGTAGAGATGTATATCAAAACTATAAAGAAATGAATGCATACATCTAACCCACAACAAGAGTACAACAAAAGTACAAAAAGGAAAGATAGGGCCCACCCAAAGAAAACTTTAAAAGCATCCATCCTACTCAGAAGGAGGGGATCAATGTCAAAAGGACCTACTGGTAAGCTCCTCGGTACAGCTCCGGTAAGAACCCACGGTCAGTCTCGCTCACTCAGCTCTGCCTGGTCCAGGTCCTCCTGGGACTCCATCGAAAGGCCTGTGGTCTGCAAAAGACACGAACATGTACGAGAAAATCCCATGAAGGGGTGAGTATAAAAATACTCATTAGGAATCCAAAAAACCCAAAAAAAAAGAGAGACTAAAAGGAAACAGTCCTATCGTCCCTGTCAGAGGGACCCCAGATGAGAGAGAAACTCCATCTCCTGACCATCCTCTGCTAAACACAACTAGTCAGCTCAATCCAGGTGTATTCCCATACATATTCAATTAACTTCCAGATATACTCAGCTCATGAACCAAGCCACATGACGTACCGACCTCATCACCAGCAACGATTCAAAACCAAGAGAACACACTCTACAATCACTTTCATCACAGCTATCAAACATTCGAGAGATACACTCCATCATGTCCCACACAAACATCTCAAAAACTCACTCGAGAGATCAAGTTCGTCGGATATCCTCACTGAGGAAACCTCACTAAAACAACATAAAAACCAAACTCCTTTGATAGGGGATTGTTCCTAGTGTCTACTAGAGGAAACCATAGCCCACACCGGTATACAAAGATCTTACAGATAGGGAATCACTCCTAGGGTCAGTTGGGCGATACCACAACTTGATCTGGATTTCATAGATATCATAGATAGGGTATCACTCCTAGGATATGATGGGGATACCACAACTCGATCTCGCGCTTGACGAAAACACATCACTCAGATAGAGGATTGTCACCCGTGTCACGATGGTCACGACATTACCAAAACCCTATCTGGTACATCTCGCGTTGTAGGTGATTGAACTGACGACGACGCAACCCTACAGACACTACGCGCTGAGTAGGGGATCATATAACCAATGATACCACAAACCTACTATAATCCTAATGCTGAGTAGGGGATCATATACTCGACGATGCCACAAACCTACTGAGCATGGCCCACTGCGTAGGGGATCATATTACTGATGATGCCACAAAACCTATGGGGTTAACCTACTAGACAGGGGATCACTGCCCATGGATAAGTGGTCACAACGATACCAAGAACCCAATCTAGGGAAATGATGCTAGTGGATCCTGTTCCGAGCCCACCAGAGGGATTCCACAACTCTAACAGATTAAAAATTCTATCATGAAGATCACAAACCTATACTAAGTTTGTGATGCCCCGCGAACCCTCGTAGGAACCAACCAAGGGCGTACCCTCAACCACTGCTGGTCCAAACGTCGCTACCCCAAGTGACCAACCATAATTCCACACCTCGCACCTCTAAGACCGATACTAAGGCCACCATCACGATCCACACGGAAAAAACACACAGGATATGCAGTTTACTCACCCAAAATGGACATCTGGTGAAAAAGATACTATCCACCACCATGGGTTCTCATGGGGACCACGTCTCGATCCCAGAACACATAGAAATTATCATACAATTGCGATCCTCTTGGAAAAACAAACAGGATAGACTATTCATCCGCCAAAATCAGACTCTTGATGAGAAAGTTGTGTTTCTCCGCAAACACCCAAACCGGGCCTCATGGGGACGACGCCCCAATCTCAGTCCCAAAACTCAAAATCTATCTCAAAACATTTGATTTACCATCTTTATGTCAATGCCACTGATGAAACATCAATCAGACACTCCAGGAAAAAGTTACGGTCGGTCGAAGTTGAATAATAATTAAAATTTTCTTATTATTCAACGTTTCATGACCTCGGATCACAGACCCAACTCGAAAAATTCCCAATCCTATCCCAAAAGGTTCATATAAATCCTAGGGTCGTGTTTCCATAGATTTAGTATGAAACAGACACCTGTTTTTCAATATGAAGGGGTTTAAAGAACCCCCGGAAAAAACCTAGGCCGGACCGGCCCCTCCTGGCCGGTCCGGCCAGGCTGAACTGCCCCGCAATGGCCCAATCCGGCCCGCCCCGGCCGCCACCACCATTGGCCGACCCTGGCCGCCGCCACCACCAGCCCACCCCAGCCACTGGACTTCCCCCGCACTGCGAACCGCCCTGCTGTGGGAGCGCGGACCTCCGCCATGCTGGGAGGCGCGCCGCCACGTCTCTGGTGGCCGCCGCACTGACGAGACTTTCGCGGACTGCCGGGACCACCCCAGTGGTCCATTTTTTGATCCGGAGGTGTCTGCGCGACCCTCAGGACACCTTCTACACTACTATGAATTCAAAATTAATAAAAACAAAACAGAAATGAGATCATGGGTTAAAACCCAAATCACCTACCTCACTGGAGACACACTGAAGCTTCGGGTGCAAAACGGCACCTGCGACGTGCTGGAGCTCGATCTACCAACGATCGGCATCGAAATCAGTTGACGTCGGCTCCTTCATGGGTCATTTTTTCGTTGGCAATGAGGAGGAAAGCGGGTCGGTGGCCTCCTGCTCGTACAAGGTGGGGTAGAAGAGGGATAAGGAGGATTTTCTTTATTTTTTTAAATAAATCCTCCTTTAACTCCAACGACCGACTCACCTTCGACCACGCACCCGATGCAGGAAAAGGTAAGGTTTCCCTTATGGTAAAAACGATGTTCTAAAGTCAACCACAGTCTCAGAATTGTGATATGAGACTTTGTTCAGAATTTATTCAAGGTGACGTCTATAAATAAATAAATTTATTTATTTACAGAAACACCCTCAAAGAAATTTTCAACCGCAAGCCCGCTCCAGCGAAACTAAAACCCCTCCTAGGGTAAATGGAACATTTTGGACCCAACCGAACACTAATATTTTAGATCTGAGCTACTTTTTAAGAGATAACTCGTTCCCACCTTGTACATAGTATAAAAATAATTAATCTTTTTATAAAACATAATTCCGGGCACACCGAGTCTCGGAATTGCACGCCGTCTTCATGTCTAACTCCGGAATAATATGTAGGAATATTTAAAAGTCTTGTAGGTCCAAAAACTGAGTCGAAACACTAATTATCTAACAATTTTAAGGGATTTAATGAATAGTGTATTTAGAGATAATCTTGAAAAATTTGTGGTAGTCTTTATTGATGATATTCTGATATACTCAAACAACAAGGAGGAACATGAAGAGAATTTGACTACTCTGCTAAAGACCTTGTGAATGGAGAAGATGTATGAAATGTAAAATAAATGTGAGATCTGGATGGAGGAAGTATCGTTCTTGGGAAATGTTATAACCAATAAACGGATATTTGTGGACCCTTCCAAGACAAAGGCGATTGAAGAGTGGCCCAGCAAAACATCTGTAATAAAGATCTGTAGATTTCTGGTTATATCTAGTTATTATTGATGATTTGAGGATAAATTTTAATGATTTTAAAGCCCAATGACCAAGATAACTTGGAAGGTTGTAAAGTTTTTCTAGATTCAGGAATGTGTAGACTGTTTTAAGGATTTGAAAATGTGAATAATCACTACACTGGTACTCACACTCCAAACAAGTGAATAAATATTTGTGGTGTAAAATTATGCTTCAAAGAAGGTATTAGTATGTGTGATAATTGAAAATGATAAATTGATATACTATGCCTCAATGCAGCTAAACTTCCATGCGAAAAACTACCTAATGCATGATCTAGAGTTGGAGGATGTGATCTTTGTGTTAAAAATGTGACAGAATTTTCCCTATGGGGAGAAGTGTGCAAAAAATACTTATAACAGTAGTCTCAAATATCTATTCACACAGAAATAGCTTAATATGTGACAATGAATATGGATAGAGTTCATCCAAGATTATGTCTACACAATCCACTACCATCCCAGTAATGCAAATAAGGAGGCATATGCTCTATTTAGAAAGGTTCCTACATCTTTATAAATGATAATAATTTTAATGGATCCTATCTTCTTAGTTTTGTAGAAGATGTACATGGGAATAATTAAGGAAGGAACATAATCAATCCTTTCTCAAATTATTTCTCAACCATACCTCATAAAGAAAATAAATGATACTCAAAGAAAAGATGTGGAAATTCAGAAAAAGGAAGAAGGCATAAAAAATGGGAAATGATCTGAGTTCATGATTGATGAGGAAGGAGTTGTATGATTTGGGTCAAGATCTTTTGTACCATCTGATCTAGAGAAAAAGAATGAGATTTTGAATGACTCACATAGGTCAAAATTCTCCATTCACCTAGGGATCACAAATATGTATCAAGATCTCCCAGAGAACTTTTGGTGGGACAATATGAAGAAGGAGATTGATGATTATATATCAAAGTGCATTGTATGTCAATAAGTGAAGGCCTAATGATAGAATTATTTGGGGATGATGAATCCACAAATCATACCATAATGGAAGTGGTAGAACAACACCACAGACTTTTTCACAGGACATCCAAGGACATCCAAAGGAAACAATTCTATATTGGTCATTGTGGATCGTCTTACAAAGACAACTCACTTTATTGAAATTTGAGAGGAATTATCATTGGATCAAATTTAACAGATGTATATAAAAGAGACGGTAAGGATTTATGGTGTATCAATATCTATTGTATCCGATAAAGATCGGAGATTCACCTCGAAGTTTTGGAAAAGTCTCTAACATGCTCTAAGTACTGAACTGAACTTCAGTACAACCTATCAACCTCAAATTGAGGACAAATCTGAGTGAACTATTCTTACACAAAAATATATACTGAGAGAGTGTTCTATGGACTTTAAAGGAGGATAGGACCAACATCTTCCACAGGTTCAATTCTCCTACAACAACATTTTCCACTCGAGTATCCTAATGTCACCATACGATGCCCTTAATATAAAAGGTGAAAAACACCAGAATGTTGGGATGAATTCAGTGAGAACAAGTTGTTTGGACATGAAATGGTCAAAAAAATTGTAAAGAAGGTGAAATCCATTCAAAAGAACATCAAGGTAGCCCAAAGTACACAAAAGAGTTTTGAATAAAATCATCGATGAGACCTTGAGGTCAAAGTTAGTGATATGGTATTTATACCCATATCTTTATGGAAAAAGGTCATGAGGTTTGGGAAGAAAGGAGAGTTAAGTCCTAGGTAAATCAGCCCCTTTGAGATTTATGATCATGTTGGAAATGTGGCCTATCGACTAGCTCTTCCACCTACCATGTCCAATTTACATGATGTTTTTCATGTATCCCTCTTAAGGAAGTACATACTAGACCCTTCACATGTAATCGCTTCAAAGGTGGTACATTTGGAGAATGATATTTCTTATGAGAGGTAGCCAGTGAAGATCTTGGATCATAGAGATAAATTTATACATAACAAGACTACTCACCTAGTAAAAGTAACATGGCATAACCATAAGTATGAAGAGGCAACATTGAAACTAAATCAGAAAACAAAGGAGAAGTACAAGCACCTCTTTATGGATTAGAATGTAAAACGAAATTTCCAAAGGGGAGAACATGTAATGACCCAATGTTTTTTCAATGGAAATTCAATTCTTATAATTATGTCATATAATCCCATGAGATCACATCAAAATTGTTGATTCTCCTTTCCGTCACAGAGTCTAATGACTGAAAAAGGGGAATACCTTAGCATAAAGATATTCATCCTTTGAAGAAACATCAAAAATTGAAAAAGGAATGAACAAGTATTTGTATACACTTGGCCCGCACAACATTCAGCATGGTCATGAAATTATACATACGCGCCGCATATTTGGCGTGCAGGTGACTTGCGCACCCTATTTGATTTTCACCCAAGGTCTTTAAGGCCAATAAATACCCCCTACGGGCCCCCCATTTCGGGATGGAAAAATACAGAAACTCAGATTTGAGATCTCATCACCCTCGTCTCTTCTTAAAGCCTTCCGAACACTTCTAAGGTAATTTATTACCTAGAAAAGAATATCTGAAGAGGGGGAAAAAGGCTTAAGTGTATAAATTCATAAACACTTACACGCATAAGTGTCTAACCATTTAGGGAATTGAAGACACATGCGCGCCGCCTTATCCCTTCAACAGAACTTGCACACCACTCATTTAAAATTATTTTGGGATAAAACTAAGGGCTTGAGCCAGGCCTATCACAAATATTACCCTATGGGTTGACCGTCGTGTAGGTACACCTATGTCGCACAGGTATACCTGCGCGACCAGGACCTGCGCACCCAAACAGGACCTGCGCGCCTACCTTCTTTTGGGTGACCCTCCTATCCCTTCATCACTTTTCTTCAAATCCACCTCTCCTCTTAAAGATTTAGCCTTCAGAATCCTCTTCAAAGACATTTATGGCATGATTCCATGGTTGGATTCGTTATCTGAAAGGAATTATATGGAACATCTCTCAAAACCTAGTGATTTACAAATCTTTATGTCACTGAGGTTAGAGATTTCATTCATTCAACCTCATACATTATGATGAGAAAATCTTTTTGGGAATCCTCTTTAGGAGTAAGCGCTAAGTCCCCTATTCTTGGGCCTCCTTTTCAGGAGTAATCCCCAGTCATAATTTCCTAACCTAGGCCTCCTCTTCAGGAGTAAGCTCTAGTACAAGTTCCCAAATATGGGCATCCTCCTTAGGAGTAATCCCCAAATCCCAAATTCCTTAACCTGGGCCTCCTTCTCAGCAGTAATCCCCAGTTCTCATGTCCCTTTTACCTGGGCCTCCTTCTCAAGAATAATCCCCAGTCATAATTTCTCTTAACTAGTCTTAACTTATTTTTTATTTGGGCATCGTCCTTAGGAGTAAGCCCCTAGTCTCTTTTTAATTTAGGCATCTTCCCCAAGAGTAAGACCCAAGTTAGAGTATCAAAATCTCCATAAAATAACATATAAATTTATGGACCCTGTTCCCAGACTTCTTCTCTGAAATAAGTCCTGATATTTATCTATTTGGGCAATCATACATATATAATCCCCAAATCATTCCTTGTGACCACATATTTCATGGCAAAAATTGTCAGGTTTACTAATACCTCTTGTTTCTCACACAGAGCATGACTCATGTGATCTTAGAGTGTAAAAGTAACCACGACACATATCTTTCAGCCGGTAATCATATGTAAGCCTCACAATTCGCAACCGAACTACATGGACTTTGATATTTACCTTAAAAGTGGAGTACGTAGGAAGCCTTTACGAGGTTCAAGCCCATCACCCATTAATTATCATCTTTCCCATACAAAATTAAACTATATCTTAATTCCTGAACTACGTGGGTTCTGATTCCTTTTCTAACAAGGATACGTAGGTATCCCATCTGTGGGTACGATCCCAACTATGAAATACTCCATTTCCTTCTGAACGACAATAAAATTCAAGTGCCCCGCTGAGTGGCTTTAAAACCAGAATGGTTATCATAATGACCAAGATATATTTATATAATGGGTTGAAGGATACCATTGAATAAGAATCTCTAACAAATATAGATGATTCTCTATCGATGAAGAACCTCAAATAAATATAAAAGATTCTCTAAATATCATACATATTAATCATTGATTTTCAGATCTTAAGGAAAGATCATTTTCGTACTTGGTAGTGTAATAAGGATTCATGAACATAACTTAAATCTAAAAAGAGATTCTCGGAGTAGACAATAATTCCCCCCAAAAAAGGTCTGATGAGTCTGACCTCCCATCCTCTCGACCAATGAAAATTCTTAAGCCTCATTGGTCCATAACTAATGAGCACCTACATTTGGAAAGTAGGTCCAAATGGATATAGAATAACTGGATGTTTCCGGTTCTATGAACAAACCCATTAGAAAACGATTGGAATGTTTGAACCTTAAGAAAACAAGGTCATCCCCATTTCCAGAGGAAACAAAAAATGGTGAACCCGACATGAATCCTTAACCAAGTTAAAATTATGTTTTACTTATTTGTTAGGCCCCTATTTATATACAATTAGAGGGCCAACAAAACAATCAATAACATATGTGCTCATCCAAAATATGTAGTGGCCAAAACTATCTTGATTATGTCTATTATATCAAACATGAACCCTTTTCCAAGATCTTCTACATTACAGAAATGGCTTCTCTAAAGTTCACACCTGTGAATGCCTCTGCTGTGAATACCTCTGCTGCTACTCCTGTTGGATCATTGTCTGCTCTGAGGATGACATCACCTACTCAGTGACTTCAATGCTGAGTATAAAATTCACTAGTTAAGGAATACCACTGACATGGTACTATTACGACTCTGGAGGCCACTAGAAAAGCCCTCCAAGTCAATAATTCACCCTGGATGTTCGGACAGTGATGACCAGTGATCATGAAGCAGGTGGTTCCAACTACCGTTTCCAACCGTTTTGGGTCATTATCCCCAGAAAACAATCACCATTCCCTCCCATATTCTGGGGAGGTGAATGAGATGGTAATTCAAGGCCTTAATTCAAGGGAACAAGAGTCCTTACCAAGATCTCCCACCAACAATCACTGCCATACTCGTGTGACAGTGTGCCCTCAACATGATGAGGGTGTCGTCTCCAGGCATTCGGCTCAGGTTTCTTGAACCCAAGCAGGCAAGACGAACCACCAGAGGTGATGACCAGTCAATAGTGATAAGGTTCTTATCTCTTCCATTTCCATAAATTCCACCAACCTAACTTGGTGGAAGGCAACGAGCAGGAAAACACACCCATCTATTTTAATTCCACTGTCCAGTAGACTCGTCTGGATGCAACACGCCATTCCCGCTAGGAAATTTTGGCGGAGTACTATAGACAGGAACATACAACTGTTTATAAACCATCATCTAGTCAGTAGGCTCGTCTGACTACATACGATGAAGCCCGCCAACCCAATGTGTTGACAACCGGTAAAAATGCACATACACCTGCTTACACTCATCAATCCTGCCAGCAGCCTCGTATGATAGTATTGAAGGATCTTTATCAACCACATTCAGTGGAGTGAAATCAGTAGGCACATACACCTGCTATTATTGATCAAGCCTACCAATAGTCTCATTTGGTAGCACCTATAGAATTCAATTGGAAAGACCCAATGACAAATAGGAGGCAGACTCAACTCTCTGCCCCCATACATGGGTACTGTCAGAATTCAATGGCAGGAAAAAAAGTATAGGAGTAGGAACACATACCTAATCCAAGCACGGAATGGACGTATATTCCCGTTCCGGTAGCTGAAGTCACCAAACATATTCTATCAATGGTGAAGGAGCAGAAGAAAATCCTTGCTCATATTTTGGATGCCTTCCAGGATATTATAACAGCTTCAGTAGCATCACAGTGAAAGAAATGCAAATCTATCGCTACCAGTGGAGTGACACATCAAAAATTTACTCCGGAACAGACACACACCTCTGTTCCAGTCCTAGAGGGTTGTGGGGCATACTCCCCCATGTCATACGGACAACCAAGTCAAGCACAAACACCTGATTTCAGTGGAGATAATCAGCCTAACCTGACTATTTCTCCTGAGCAGGCATATACACCTGCCCATAATAACCACTTTCTTCAACAACTGGTTCCCAAATTGAGTAAGAAGGCGTCTAAGAAAAAGACCCATCCAACACAGTCAAGAAATCAATATCCAATATGTAATAAGGCCTTTCTCAATGCTGGACTTATTGATGCACTTATACAATTATCTGTTGCAACTGAAGATTCTACTCTCCCATTTCCCAATAGTCGGGACATTAATTCCTAAAGTATTCATCAGACACATCCTCATGAAGGCTTTATTCATGACAGTTCGGTCGATCTGGAAGTATCAACTTCATATGAGAGCCACGATAACCCTCTACGTGGCCAGAAGACTAAGGAGAAATAGGTTTTATCTTTTTCTGTAACCCACCATGGTGGTCCTCCCAATAATGATGAATTTAGCTGCGAAATTCCTCTCTCCAGTAGTAATTCACATTGCCTGGAAAATGCTCTAATAGACAATGTAGTGATGAGAAAGACCTCTTATCTTGAGGCACTTGAAAATATGAAGCCATTAATGTCTGATGCTTTACCATTAGCAGGTGAAATAATTTCTCAACCAGAAGATAGCCCGAGGTGTAGGTCATTATCCAAACCACCCCTGATTCATGCATCTTCTAATTTGGTAAATGAATTCTCTACCAATGTTGTTGAATCTGATGAAGCAACAAAGAAGCACCATCTTTTTTCTAATAAGGTAGAATAACCTTCATTGAATGATAAATAGGAAGTGCTGAATATGAGAAAACAATTGGCGAAAGGTGAAGTGCCAGTCATGTTTTGGGCTTTGGCTGACTCTCAGTATGACATTCCAGAGATGTTAACGGAAGATTGTATTCAAGATATTCATCTCAACATGTGGAAAAATCTTTGTCAATTTAAAAAGAAAATATTATCTTATGATGAATATGAAAATAATTTTAAGATAATAGAAGGTTTAAAATGCCAAATTGACTTGGAATCTCTCTCAGTTTCTCGATATCCTAAGGATGAAAAGCAAAAGAGAGCCCTTCAGCATTCATGCCTTGGCGTACTAAGAAGATTGCGTCAGTTAATTGCCAATGCCCCATCTAGTATTCATATTAGGGGATGGGGTTTCCATAGAGCACTACATTTCATTGTACTCTCCATCCAACAAAGCCTGCCAAAAATGGTCTCATGCAATGTTATTTCCCATGGCCAACCACAACCAATTGGCTTTGTTTGTAATCAAAGGCTCGCTTAAGAACATGCGTCAACTAGTTCTTCTCAAAATAATGCATATAGAGAAAAAGTTGTCGAATTCATCTTGCATCAGGAAAATGAGAATATTGAACATGCTTCTCGGTTAGAGAGAGCACATCATCAAGTGACATAAGTGTCAGAAATCATCCAACGGTCATTTGAGTTGGGTGATTTGAGTGGATGTCGGTTGATGCATCCATCCAACTTCCATACTAAAGTCTGTAATATTAGGAGAGATTTTAAGAAAGTCTCATATATAACAATTTAAGAACCACCCCAACTTTCCAGACTGGGGACACTTTTATCCCAACCCTCAGAATCAACAAGTAGGATTCGAGGAGTTGAGTAGGAACGACCCCAATCCACAGGAGTGCAGACTTTTTCAAATCCTCAATCTCTCCCACAGAGAAAGTCAGTATTCTCTCGAATAGGAAAAAAACCCCAAGAGGTACAAAGAGACGAATTATCAGGAGATTCCCTCTAAATTATGGTTCATCATGAAGTTTATAAGGGATCAAATCAACAAAAGGCAATGTCTCATCAAGGACATGGAAGAAGACAATATCGCAGAAATGTCGATAGATGAGATGCTATGCGTTATGCATCAATAAATGTCATCAATGTTGTTGTTGGTGATCCCCCAGATGAGGCTCACTCAAAGGGATCAGATGAGGAAGCTCCTACTCAAGAAGTTGTACACACATATGCAAATGAAGAAGGTGTGCGTACACGAAACCAAAGGCTTACCCAGAATCTAGGTATTTCTTTAAATAAGACACTTACCCCTCTCCGAAAGGGATCCAAAAAGGGGAAAGTAAAGAATCAGGCTACGTTCCAACCTTCCTCTGGAGAAGTCCAATCTCTCTCATTAGAGCAAAGATTTTCACAACAGGAGGAGGAAATGAATGAATTAAGGAGGTTGAATGAAGAACTACTTCAAGTTAGTCTTCCTCTTAAGCGCGCTGGAGTCAGTCAGCCAAGGGAATTTGTTACGGCTACTAAGATGGATCAAGAGTATCCTCATTTACTAGTACACCCTTATAGGTCTAGTCCTATGGGTCATGCACAACAATAATCGGTTGTGCTACCATCAGTCTGTCCAAGCTCCAGTTATTTCACCTACTCAAGTCCAAGCTCAACCGGATGTTTTTCAAAAGTTAATAACTACCATTGAGTCATTAACAGATCAGTTGGAAGCTATGGAAGGAAAGTGTGCACCAGTTCAACTGGAGAAGAGATCTTACCCTGAATGGGTAGACACAATTCCTCCCCAATAAAATTTTGCAAGTACCACATTACCGATTATTAATGGTTCGGGGGAATCAAAGAAACACTTGAAAAATTTTCTTTCTCATTGCGATCCTATTATGGGAACCCCTTAGCAACAAGAAGCAGTTAAGCTCAGGTGTTTTGTACAGTCATTTCAAGGGCCTTCTTTTGTCTGGTATACAAGCTTGCAATCCCGGTCAATTACCAGATGGGAGGATCTCCGTCAATGATTCCTTCTTCAATTCAGGTCAACTTGTCCAAAGACAAAAGTTTTTGATCTTAAAAATTGTATGAAAAGGGAGAATGAAAGGGTTTTAGATTTCATTGCTCAATGGAAGGGATTAACATATTCCCTGATCTTAACACTCCATCAAGAAGAGTTGTTGCCAATCTGTTTGGAAAATCTGCGTGATGAGTTATGCACCACATTGATTCCTATGAAATACACAGGAGGGTTTAGAGACCTTGCTTCGATAGCTCAGCAGATTGAAGACTATCTTATGATGACTAAGGATAAAGCTCATGTAATTCCATCAGCTCCAGGAAGGAGAATGAGTAAAGTAGAGACTGCTACATTTACACTTAAACAAGCACCTGTACCTGCATCTATTTCAAGACCTTTATCTTATCAAAGGGATCCACCTATTGAGCATCAACAACATAGGCCGTTTCGTCAAGATGATCAATGAGATCAAATACAGAAACAATTTGAGGATTTGAAGGGAAAGAATTATTCTTTCCGAAATGAAAAAGTTCCTGGTTACTTCATTTCGGCTCTGAAAAATAATTTGGTTTAGTTTCCAAGGCCCAAAAGGACAAATAAGGAAGGAGATGAAGACCGTCCCAATTATTTCCCAATTCATCAAATGTTGGGGCATCCCATTCATAAGTGTTTTGTCTTCAAATACCTCCTACAAAAGATGGTAGACTCAGGACAGGTGAAACTGAACGTTTCTTCAGCTCAGGTAGCATGTGTTACTGCTACAAATCCATAGGAAGAAGGCAAGTGGAAAGAAGTTAAAAGAAAAAACGCACAGAGATATGATGATTGGAGGGTCAGACAAATGATCAACTGAACTCATTCCATTTTTCGAACGCAGATCAACAAACCAATTATATATTCTACTATGAATTCCATGGAAAACCCTCTTCATCAGAGGGAAAATCCTAAAAAAATGGTATAATTCAAAGAAAGAGGAACAATCAGAAGAAGATGAAATTATGTCAAAGCCCAAGTTATCTTTGAATTTGGAAGATTTTATGCCATCTACTTCAAAGCCACGGGCACCGCCCCGCTAAACGGCACAACCTAAATGAGCTAATCAGGCAGACTATGCCTCAGAAGAAGAGTTGATATTTGGTTCTATTAACATGATTCACTTAACAGATCCTTTTTCCATCCACAGTTTTGATTTTGATGAGCCTAAGTCCCCTGTATCAAACAGAGGAATTAGAAGAAGTTCTAGAGGTCTGGGATACAAAAAAAGACGTGGATATCCCAGAATCCACTATTCCAATTCTACCCTTTATAGAACTGTGTATGCAGCATAAACTCGTGGTAGATCCCTTCAGCAGGCTCAACAAGAATAAGGAAATTCTTCCACCAATAGCAAATTCTGTCCTGGAACAATTATTCTGGAGGATTGGTTAGGGGTTCCACCTTCTTACTCTCAGTAAGTAAATAGACCTATTTGGTCTAATCTTCTAAATCCAAGAGTACTTCCAACTCCTACCCTGATACAATATGAATCTACTTCAAAAGCATAATCTTCTAAGGCACCTACAAAACCACATGTTTCTGTTGGGAAACACAGACCTTTGGATAAAAAATATGATGCTTGAAGCATTTGGCCCAATTACCTTCCAAGTTATCAATTTTAGGATGCGTTGAATCTATCCAAGGATCTTTGGGAGGAACTCATTGAGGATTTGTCAAGTCCTCAAGAGTTCGAAACTGAAATTGTTGCAGCTGAAGTCTACCATGTTGAGAATGGTCCCGCAGAATTCCATGCGGTGATATCTTTTACAAGTGAATATGAATATGATGTCGTGCATGGACATATTAGAACTTTGTACTTATCTGGAAAGGCCAATGGTGTGTAAATATGAAGAGCTTTCATTGATAATGGTTCAAGAGTCAACCTCATCACCATTCATACACTTCGTCAATTGGGCCTCACTGAATCTGATTTATCTCCTTCTACATTAATGTTGCTAGGATTTGATAAAAATGAAAAATAACTACTGGGAGAGATTACAATCAAAACTCAGTTTGGATAACTTGTATCCAATTCAGATTTTATGGTTGTTGATCACGATACAACATTCAATTTTTTTCTTGGAAGACCTTGGCTAAATCAACATGGGTCTATCCCTTCATCATATCATCAGTGCCTCAAATATTGTTTCGATGGTCAAATTGGGACATTGTATGGTGATAAATCCCCCTTCTAAACATGTGAGTCTCAATACATTGAGGCATAATTTTATCACATGATGGGTAATGAGAAATATACAACAAGGTAGGTTACCAAAGTTAATTCTCCATATGGTTTGGAAAAGATTCCAGTAAACCCATTCACACATGTGAGTATAGATTATGTGTTGCCTATCAGTCAAATTGACAGGATAGACCCAAATCCAAGTACTCTTATGGAAACTTCCATAATGTAAATTATGACAATCAAGACAAACAACATGGGAGAAAGTGGTGATTCACCGAGCAATGATGAAAGCTCAAATAGAGATGTCTTCATTTCATCTACTGAAATCCAGCAAGTCTATACTTCTCCAACCAGGACAGAAGAAGTTATAGAAATGTTAGAGGTGAACAATGATGTCGATTCTCAATCCATCATCTCCTATTTATTACCCAAATAAGACCCTTCATCCTCAATAGGGTCAGAAATGGAAGCCTCTTCTACAAGATGTTCAAATTTTAACATATCTCCTAATCATGGAAATTCTGCTTCATCCTGTACTATTCAAGTTGAAACAGAAGAAATGACACATGTTGAACAAGAAGAGGAAGATCTCAGGGATGCTCCTCCCGCATTTGAAGAGGGTATCTCAACCACCATGGATGAACCCAGAGAAATAAATTTGGGTACAAAAGAAGATCCATGCCCCAATTTAATTAGTGCGTCCATGACTCTTGAAGAGACAGAAATGTATATTTCATTTTTAAAGAAAACCGAGATACATTTGCTTGTAAATATACAAGGATATCGGGGCTTGATCCTGATGTTGCTACTCATCGTTTGGGTTTGCCAGAATAACATCGAGGATTCAAACAAGCTGCAAGAAGAACACACCCAACTTATGCTTCGAAAATTGAAGCTGAAGTGGATAATCTTATCAAAGCTAACTTCATCAGAGAATTTCAATATCCCAAGTGGTTGGATAATATTGTCCCTGTGAAAAAGAATAATGGACAAATTAGAGTTTGCATTGATTTCATAGATCTTAATCGGCATTGTCCTAAGGATGATTTTCCATTTCTGATTACAGAACTATTAATTGATGCAATAGCTGGCTATGGAGAACTTTCATTTATGTATGGATATTCTGGATATAATCAAATCCAAATGGCTCCAAAAGATGAAGAATCTACATCTTTCAGAGCCCCTCAGGGTGTGTTTTGCTATCGGGTAATGCCCTTTGGCCTGAAGAATGCAGGCACAACATATCAGCGTGCCATGCATTGTATCTTCAAACCCTTTTTAGGGATGTTTTTTGAATGTTATGTGGACGATTTGGTGGTTAAATCCAAAAACAAATCGAATCAGTTGGCTTATTTGGAAGTCATATTTCACAAATTTTGGCAACTAAATTTTAAGATGAACCCCTTAAAATGTGATTTTGGAGTAACCTCAGGAACATTTCTCGGCTTTGTTGTACGCCATCGTGGTATCGAAGTCAATCCAGAGAATAAAAAGCCAATCCTTGGTATTTCACCTCCTCAGAATTTGAAAGAATTGAGAGGACTTCAAGGACACTAGGCCTATATTTGGAATTTCATTTCCAATTTAGCAGGAAAAAGTTTACCCTTCACCAAATTTATAAAGAAGGGAGTCACTTACCAGTGGGCTGAATAATATCAAGAATCATTCAATATTCTCAAGAAATATATCTTGAGTCCACTGGTATTAATTCCACCTGTTGAAGGAAGAAAACTTATTATTTATGTGACAACCTTAGAGCTATCATTAGGAGCCTTCCTTGGTCAAAAGAATGATGCTGGGAATGAAAACAACATTTACTATCTCATTTAGACTATGTTTGAAGTAGAAACCAAATATTAAAGTATTGAAAAGTGTTTCCTAGTGTTAATATTTGCACTTCAGAAGTTGAGACACTACCTGCAACATCATGAGGTCCATTTGGTATCTTGCAATAACCCGCTCAAATTCAACCTTAGTCGTCCAATGCTTATAGGATGTCTAGAAAGGTGGGCAGCTATTTTGCAGTAATTTGATATCCAATATGTGTCTCAAAAGGCAATAAAAGGCCAAGATCTGGCTAATTTCCTTGCTGAAATCCTTTAGTAGAAGATACATCTTCAGATATTGAACTTCATGATGAGGAAGTCTTCAAATATAGGAAATGTACTTTGATGGTGCTTCCAGAATTCCAACAGGGAAGAAAATGAAAGATCCTAAATTCAACAAAGTTGGGTTAGGAATTGTGCTAATTTATTTAGAAAAGGAAGTGGTACCCTATTCTTTCTCATTATTGGGAGGCGGTACAAATAATGAAGCAGAATATCAAGCTCTCATCTCAGGGTTGGAATTGGCGCTTCAGGCACAAGTGAATCACTTAAAGGTGAAAGGTGATTCAGACCTGGTAATCAAACAAGTTAATGGGGATTATGCCATTATAAAAGAAGAGTTAATCCCTTTGTATGATTACATAAAAGAGTTAATGGCCGAATTTTCTTCGGAACTGGCATTTTCATATGTCTCATGATCACAAAATGCTCAAGCTGATGCATTGGCTAATATAGCCACAGCTCTGGAAGATCCAAATCGGGACGAGAAAATCATCAATATTTCCCACCATTGTACAATTTCACCTTATGTTTAAACTAGAACAGAGGAAATCAATGAAATTAGTCCCATTTCTGAACCATATGGTCATACTACAGGATGGATGACACCTATCAGGGAATATCTTAAAAATGGAACACATCCACCTGATAGAGCCAGGAAAGAAAAAATTCGGCGATGTGTGGTCAATTTTACTCTTTATGATAGCCTTGATCACCTAGAAACAATTATCTACAAAATAGGTCTTGATGGAGTTCTCTTCAGATGCATTGATGGTGAAGAGATAATGGCTGTCATGAAAGAAGTGCATGAAAGAGTCTGTGGTTCCCATCAGTCTGAACATCGACTATCAGATCAAATTCGAAGGCTTGGATACTTTTTTCCTTCAATGATACTAGATTGTATTGATTTAACTAAGAAGTTTCATTCTTTCCAAGTACATTCTAACTTCATTCATCAACCCCTAGAGTTGCTTCAAACAGATAAATACTCAGGGCAATTTTCCATATGGGGAATGGATGTAGTAGGACCTTATCCTTCATCTACATATAAGAAGTTTAAGTACATTCTTTCTGCTACTGACTTCTTTTCCAAATGGGCAGAGGAAATACCTCTCAAAGAAGTTATTTATAAAAGCATTGTTAGCTTCATCAAGTCTAACATCATTACCATATTTGGTGTCCCTCATACCATATTGACGGACAATGGCACCAACTTCAGTTCATCCGAGGTAAGGATGTTGTATAAAAAATACAACATCAAATCCAACCATTCCTCTCGATATCATGCAGTAGCCAACGAAAAAATAGAAGCCTTCAACAAGAATCTTTCAAATATACTGCAAAAGATGGTGGATAAAGATTAGAAGTCATGGCCTGATAAAAGTTTTCATGCTTTATGGGCTTATCGAACCACCACCCGCACTACAATGCGGTCAACTCCATATTCATTGGTATATTGAACAGAAGCAGTCTTTCCCATTTAGGTTTAGTAAACCTTTCTCAGAGTATCAATTTGTGATCAATCATCTACAGATGAACAATCTCAAAAGATATTGGATGAATTGAAATGATTAGATGAGAAAAGATTGTGCACCTTGCACCACTTGTAAGTCTATAAAAATAGAATAGAACGAGCTTTCAACAAAAAAGTTCGTCTTCATTCATTCATTCAGGGAGAATTGGTATTGGTTATCAGAACTCTAATGATACTAGGAAAGAAACCTCCCAAGATGGAGCCAAAATGGGAAGGACTTTATTCTATACATAAGGTCTACTCTAATGGAGCTTAGTCTTTAATTTCAATGGATGGAGAACTCCTTACGACTCCAACCAATGCTAGATTTCTGAAGAAATATTTTGTGTAATACAAATACATCATCAGTCCATGCATATGACCTTAAACTATTTGCATTATCGTCCAACAAGACGTTAAACTGTGTTGTCCTCGCTGCAAGACTTTAAACTACATAGTCCCTTACGTCCAACATGATGTTAAACTATGACGTTCAAGCTACATGACGCTAAACTGTACAGAAGTCCCTTACGTCTAGCAAGACGTTAAACTGCATAATTGCTGGTCCATGCATATGACCTTAAACTACTCTCACCATCGTCCAAAATGATGTTAAACTATATCAACATCCAACATGACGTTAAAATATGAAAAAGTCCCTAAAATGTCCAACATGACGTTAAACTATGTCCTCTTTTATCCTTACTACATGAAGTTAAAATGCGCACTCCCCCTTTCATTCAACATGACATTAAAATTTATTGTCCCCATCGTCTTAGCTACAGGATGCTAAACTGTACAACACACTTATTGTCCAACATGACGTTAAATTGTGTCCCTATATTTGTCCTACATGATGTTAAACTATACTGCGCATTCGTCCTACAGGATGTAAAACTGAACAAAGTCCCTTACATCCTACATGGCGTTAATCTGTATTTTTTCCCTGCTTCATGACACTAAACTGTGCAGCACCAATAGTCCTCACTACAAGACTTTAAACTGCATAGTCCCTTTATATGTCCTACATGACATTAAACTATGCATTGTTAAGGTTGTTTCTACCTCTTGTTTCTCACACCGAGTATGACTCGCATGAGCTTAGAGTAAACTTCAACCATGACACCCTCTCTAGCCCGCTGACCATGTGTAAGTCCCAACACCATTTTTTAGGTCATTTTCCTCATGAACAAATTGACCACCAATTCATTATTTAATCAAACTACAGAGAATTTGATCCTTTCATTCTAGGATGGGTATGTAGGTAACCTCCTGAGGTTTAAGCCCAAAATAAATCTCTTCACATCAGTTCACCTACATCTCATACGATGATGATTCGTGAAACCACCCCCAGAACCAATATTTTTTACATTGGTTCACCATCGTTCTTTCTATATGACGTTAAAATCTTCGCACTTTTGTCCTGTAAGACAATAAACTACAACATTCTTTGATACCCTCACGTGAGAGGGAATCATTATTTACATTGATTTCCATTCATGTTATATTCTAAAGACTACATGCATACATGGAAATTCCCGAACCTTTTATCTTGGGTCAAACCATCATTGCACTAAAGTCCCCTTTCACCCTTCACTTATACTAACAAAATCTATACAAAGGGTATTTCAAAAACTATGTGCGGCTTGATTCCCATCCTTATGGGATATGTAGGAACATTCGAGCATCCCTAGAATCCAGCCCCATGTCTTTGGGCCTAACCCCAAATTCCACTTTCAGTACTTTGGCTAAAAATTGCCCTGTGAAAACATGAATGTGGTATGAAATCCCTGGCCTTCATTCACTTCAGGTTTATAAAACACACAATGTGTACTCTTTATAATGGTTCGAGCTCTATGAACCTAAACTAAGATCTCCTACACTCTCGTCCCACATGACGTTAAATTGTATTTCAAGAACTACGTATGGCTTGATTCCCATCATTATGGGATACGTAGTGAAGTCCAACACCTCAATTCAGAACTTATCCACAACATGAATATGGTTAGCATTGGTATGTGTATATTTTTCATGAATTGGACAATATTCATTTTCATGTGTCATAATCCTAACCTTAAATAATTCAATATCTCCATAACCCTTTTCTTGACTTCTAGTTACAAAATGTATCATATGCAAGAGTTCTTTTTCCTTACTATGCAGCATATGCCCTTAGGCGACCTTGCATAAATAGTCTACATAACGGACTTGTCAGCCAAAAGATACAATTATTTGACTACTCATCCAATTACCTTAGGCGGCCCTGCATAATTTAACCCCCTAACGGGTTTGTAAAATAAGGGTAACTTCATTCTTGGGAGGAAAATCTCTTTTGTCCTTATTTGTCTTAATGAAAATATGTATGGATCCACAAAAATAGCCATCCTTAATATATTATTCCCATACTATTTTTCATGATCTGAAAGTATTCAAGTCTTTGGTGGATATTTCCCTTCCCTACGTTTGGGTCAAACCTTCGTAGGAGTGACATTTATCCAATTCTTTGACAATCTTGATTGTAAATATCATCTCCATATTCAAGTACCTCTTTCCATACATCAGACTTTGTGCATTGGGAAATTTGAATCTCCAAAAACTTTCAATGGGTTTTTAGCAATAGAAAAGTAAAATTTCTAAGAGTTCTTTTGCCTAACAATGCAGCATGTTCCCTTAGGTGGCCTTGCATAAGTAGTCTACATAATGGACCTATCAGCCAAAAGATGCTATTATTTGACTATGCAGCCAATGCCCTTATGCGGCCCTGCATAATTCAACCCCCTAACCGGTTTGTTAAATAGTGGTAGCTTCATTCTTGGGAAATACTTCTACTAATACCTTTTATCCCTGTCTCCTCTGGAATTGGGGATGACCTCATTTTTGTAAGTTTCAAACTTTCCAATCAGTTTCTAACGGGTTTATTCATAGAACCAGAAACATCCAATGATTCTACATCCATTTGGACATACATTCCAAAGGTAGGTGATCATTAGTTATGGACCGATGAGACTTAAGAATTCTCATTGGTCGATAGGATGGGAGGTCGGACTCATCACACCTTTTTTTAGGGGAATTATTGTCTACTCCAAGACTCTCTTTATAGATTTAAGTTATGTTCATCAATCCTTATTACACTACCATGTATGAAAATGATCTTTCCTTAAGATCTAACAATCAATGATTAATATGTATGAGATTTAGGGAATCTTTTATATGTATTTGAGGTTCTTCATCAATAGAGAATCATCTGTATTTGTTATAGATTCTTAGTCAATGGTATCCTTCAACACATTATATGAAGATCTATTGGTCATTATGATAACCATACTGGTTTTAATACCACTCAGCGGGGAACTTGAAGTTTATTGTCGTTCAGAAGGACATGGGGTATTTCAGAGTTGGTATCGTACCCACAGATGGGATACCTACGTATCCTTGTTAGAAAAGGAATCAGAACCCACATAGTTAGGGAATTAAGATATAGTTTAATGTCATATGGGACTGATGAGAATTAATGGGTGATGGGATTGAACCTCATAAAGGATTCCTACGTACTCTACTTTTTAGGTAGAGGTAAAATTCCACATAGTTCGGTTTAGTAATTGTGAGGCTTAAGTATGATTAACGGCCCAAAGCGATGTGTCATGGTAACTTTTACACTCTATGCTCACGTGAGTCATTCTCAGTGTGAGAAACAAAAGGTTTCAGTAACCCTGACAATTTGTGCCATGAAAGATGTGGTCACAAGGAATGATGTGGGGCTTATGTATGTATGATTTCCCAAATAGATAAAGATCAAGAATTACTTTAGAGAAGAAGCCTGGGAACATGGTCCATAAATGTAACGACTCGAAATTTTGAATAAATCTTGTTTCCTAATTTTATGTGTTATTTTATTTTATTTTTATACTCAACAAACATGTTTCATTTGATAACATGAGCATAATTAAAATGAGACCGTTGAGTTTTGACTGTTATATCACCATGGGTCAATATGACCGCTGTAAACTAAACGTTTCGATTATTGTCTCTAAATACAAGTAGTCTTGGTTAATTATTATAGAAAGAAGATTCGATGTCCTCCCCCAGTAGTCTTGGACCAATCGAAGCCCATCTAACAGAACTTGGGAAGGAGGTATCACCACTGGGCTTTGCTCTGGACCAAACCCAAGCCAAACTTCATCGTGTGAAGCTAGAAAGGAATCGCCTTTGCGAGAAGTTCAAACTGATAGAAATTACTACTCATGCGATGTTGGCCGATCCTCCCTCATACTCTCTCACCTTAGCACACCTTACACTTAGGTCCTATGCTGGTGTGATAAGGGGCTATGTAAGGAGACCGTAACTGCCTTGTGTAATCCTTTGTTTTAAGCAAAAAATGGGATTTCTTCTTATGATGAAGTTTATGAATTTTCAAATGACCGAATAAATATATTATGCATATTTTTGATGTATTTTAGAAAAAGAATATTTTAAAAATGTTTATGTAAACCTTAAATAATTAAAAATGTGTAATGATATTCAAAAAATGGTCTTCTACAGTTATGTTCAGTACGAAATTTAGAGTCTAATAAGATCAAATTGATTTTTGATGAATAGTAAATTATGAATAGTGATTTTATGATTAGGATTAGTAATTTGACCAAATGGATTAGTAATCTCACTTAATGAAAGTATTAATATAATCTAGGAACCTTGATTAAGTAATGTGATTCAATAAAATGGATAAATAACGGTTCCATAAATTATTATTCAAGTATTAGTTTTTTTAGGTGAATAGTGTTTTTTAATTAAATTAAATTAAAAATATTTATAAAATTATTTTTATAAAATGGATTTCATTTTGGAACTAAGAGCATCGATATTATGTTAAGGTAATTTTTGGGGTTTTTTCTAAAAGAATGAATTTTCAGTGAGTAGTGTATTTATTTAAAAATTAAATTAAAAATATTTAGAAAATTATTTTTATAAAATGGAGTTCATTTTTGAAATCAAAGCATTAATATTTGGTTAATGTGAAATTTTGGGATTTTTCTGAGAAAGTTGAATTTTTAGTGAATAGTAAAAATACAGTTTTAGGGTTTCGGTATGTTTAATGACATCATAACTGTGTCATGATGATGTCATGAGATATTTTATGGGTTGGCCGACCAAAGGTGATGCATTTTTATCTTGGGGGCCCCATGTGGCCTAACTTCATGGAAAATATCTTGGGAGAGCACATGGTTTTGAGAAACCCACTTATGAGGTGTGCCTTGGCCATTAATGCCTTGTCCCCTCACTTTCCCTATAAATACTAAGACATTATATCATCCTTTGGAATCCAAAATCATTCTCAACGAAGTTCCGGTCTCCTTACCTCCCAAGAATTCCTCCCAAGGTGCCCCCAAGCCCTCAAGGTCCAAACCTTTGAGTTTTAAGAGTTACGTTTTAAGGTAAGGGATCCGACCCCCTCTCTTTCTTTTCAAGTGATCTCTTTTAAGTAATTTCTTTTATGCTCCATGTTATTATGTTGGAGGATGTTATTTTATATTCCTCTCAATTCCCTTTTCATGTTCGTATAATGAGAGATCCCCTCTTACTCTCATTATTTCGTTTTATGAATGTTTAAGTGGCGCCGTTAGGCTGCCGAAATTTTTGTAACGGATTATTTCTCCCTTCTCATTTTTCAAAATATATTTTCATGTAAAGTCTTTCAAGTTCCGTTTTATTATGTTGGGTTATGATCTCTATATCTATCATACTGATATTTTATGATCATATGACGAGAGACCCCATTTTATCTCTTCAATTCAGTATTTTGAAGTTTTAAGTGGCACCGTTAGGCTGCCGAATTTTTAAGTGGTTCTTTCACCCTTCTTGTTTTCAACTTCCACTTTCATGTCAAGTCTTTCAATTTTCTTTTTATTATGTTGGGGTATGATCTCTATAGCTATCATACTGATCTTTTATGATCATATGATGAGAGACCCCATTTAATCTCTTCAATTCAGTATTTTGAAGTTTTAAGTGGCGCCGTTAGGCTGCCGAATTTTTAAGTGGTTCTTTCACCCTTCTCTTTTTCATAGTTCTAATTCCATGTCAAGTCTTGCAAGTTCCTTTTTATTATGTTGGGGTATTATCTCTATATCTATCATACTGATCTTTTATGTTCATATTATGAGAGACCCTATTTGATCTCATCAATTCATTTTTGGTTGAAGTTTATGTGACGCCGTTAGGCTGCCGAATTTTCACAAGAGAAATCTTATTTTTGTCTTCCTTTCATGTTCTTCATTTCATATGGTATATTTTCAAATTTCATTACCATGATCTTAAATCCATTATATTATTCCCCTATACTATTTTATGGGTCATTTATGAATGTTTGACCCATGTACCCTCTCTTTTTAATGTTTTCTAAAACCCTGTAACATAGCCGTTATGCTACAGAATTTTCGTCTCAAAATGTCTCTCTCTTTTTCTAAAGTTCTTTTATTTTATTAAGTGAATACTAAATGATCTCTCTTCTATATGGGTATTCACATATATACCAAAATTTTCTATTTTAAATTCTGGGATTTACATACATGAAACCCGCTTTCCCTTTCCGTGGGCTTAAAGTGACATAAAGACCATGACTTTAAAGCAGTTTTTAAAACGTTATGATTATGAAATAAAACCCATTTATTTTATGCTATATGGGTTGTTTATGAAATTATTGATTATTATATAAGTGTCTCACATTATGATAAAGACAAATATAAGGGTGCTCCCTGACAGCGCTCCAATGCATTGGGTAAAGACTTAATCTCTAGAGATGACCTTTTAGACTGATACCTTGGTGAATAACCTTGGTAATTTTTAATGACACCTTGGGGATGGACCTTGGTGAAACGAAATGATTGTCAATATTAAATGTTGTATCCACATCTTCAGGTTATGAAATACATTATTTTTATTATGATATGCCTCATGATTTCATTCTCATGCCTTAATGTTCTTTTCATGACTTTATTGGTGTATCTCAAGTTCACATGTTAAATGTTTCCCTTGTTTCCCTTACTGGGCCTTCTTCTCACCCTTTCTTTTGATGTATGTACCTAGGTTGTGAGATGCAGTAATGAACCTAGGATGAACATAAGGAGAAGACTTTCAAGTGTTTAAGAAGAATGTTTTTTTGTTTCATGTATTAAGTTCCTGGTTTCCAAGACACTAAACCTTAAAGATCCTTAGTTTTGTATAATGTAATGAAAGTTTATGTGACAAAAAGGCAGGATTCTATAGTTGGTATCAAAGGATTGTTTAGTTATTTGTGAAAATTAGTGTATGAAAACTTTAGGAAGAATCCTATTGAAAAGTTTATATATATGAAATCTTCCTGGGATTTTGGTGAGTATTGAGTAATGGGTTGCCAAGCAAATACATCCCTATCTGGATACAAGCAGGTAGAGGTGGCTCTGGTACAGATGTACATGGCGGTAAAACCCGAAAACACCGCTTTGAGCTAGACTCAAACGGGAACTGGTACATGACAATGGGCCTTGCTGCACTCTTGGTTACGAAACTCCCGGGGGATATGCTTTGGTAAATTCATAAGCTTAGTATGAACCATTATTAAAGGAACACTGATAAAATAAAATAAATATTCACATAAGAATATATGATCATGGATAACCTAGATTGGAACCTAGGGGATCACAAGTTAGGGTATACTTTCCTTCTATAATTTTATCCTTCTATGATGAAAGTTTCCTTTAATGATTATTGGCTAAGTATTCAAGCCCATAATTGTACTTTCTTTTCGTAGTTAATGGCGGGAAGTAGAAGAACATGTCCCAACAACCAATGTGATAGGAAATGTGATGATTGTCATATTAATATGACAGAGATGATTAGGGGATTAAAAGAAGATTGTTATTTTGGAAGATGTTCACTATTTTGGGGACCCTATATGATCGAGGTAAATAGATTACTAAGGTATTTTCATTGAGGAGTAAGGTTGACTTATATTTTGAAGAATCGATGAATTTAAGGTGGACTTATAGTAATTTAGTTTACTTATGGGAATGATTAACCTATCTGGGGTAAAATATGTTTTGGTTAGCTACTTTTGTTATAAGATGTTTGGACTGGTTGATGTTGTTTGGAGATGAACAATGAAGTTTATTTTGGAAGACTATGTTATCAAATCCTTCTTGTATTTGGGTTTCAATATTAGTTTGGTTTATTTTGAGGAATTTTAAGGACCGTTATTTATGGAATCATCTATGATGATATTTGGGTAGTACCATGGAACATTGAAGATTTAAAAGTAGTTTACATTCCTATGATATTTTTTCTTTTTGAAGAGTTGTTTTACCTTACCCTTTCTGTTTTAGGGATAATGTTTAAAGATAGAATAAATAGATAGTTAATATTTTGTGGATTATGTGATTCTCTAGAAGATGATTTTTGTGTTTTGATGAGACCAAGTAGTTATGAATGCTCATAATTTGGAGAAAAGATTAGTTTTGGTAGAAACTTATTAAAGGATGAAACTCTACATAAAGATAGGTATATTTTCTTATGTTTTTGTTCTATGTAGTAAATGAATTCCTCAAAATTATGAAAAGGAACGTAAAACAAAAACGTTGTTGGTTTATGTTTCCTACTGGGTAATCAAAGACCGTTTACACACATCATAAGTTTGGTATTTTCTTATGGTTAAATTTCTCCTAATCATGTTTTCTATCACTCTCCCTCAAAACTTGACCATTTGTTTTCTCCTCCATGTCCATGTTTTACTACATGGAATCCTATTGTGGGTTAACTCATGTGACCTTTGTACTTCCATTTATTTCTTTTAAAGTAATATTTTTACTGACTCCTTTACCGATGTGGGAATTTCAATGAAATTTCAAAACCCAATTTTAAAAATTGCGAGGACGCAATTTCTTAAGGGGGGAAGATTGTAAAGACACGAAATTTTGAATAAATCTTGTTTCCTAATTTTATGTGTTATTTTATTTTATTTTTATACTCAACAAACACGTTTCATTTGATAACATGAGTATAATTAAAATGAGACCATTGGGTTTTGAATGTTATATTACCATTGGTCAATATGGCCACTGTAAACTAAACGTTTCGATTATTATTTCTAAATACAAGTAATCTTGGTTAATTATTATAGAAAGAAGATTCGATGGCCTCACCCAGTAGTCTTGGACCGATTGAAGCCTATCTAACAGAACTTGGGAAGGAGGTAGCACCACTGGGCTTTGATCTGGACCAAACCCAAGTCGAACTTCATCGTGTGAAGCTAGAACAGAATCGCCTTTGCAAGAAGTTTAAACTGATAGAAATTACTACTCGTGCGATGTTGGCCGAGCCTCCCTCGGATTCTCTCACCTTAGCACACCTTACACTTAGGTCCTATGCTGGTGTGATAAGGGGCTATGTAAGGAGACCATAACTGACTTTTGTAATCCTTTGTTTTAAATAAAAATTGGGATTTCTTCTTATGATGAAGTTTATGAATTTTCAAATGACAGGATAAATATAGTATGCATATTTTTGATGAATTTTAGAAAAAGGATATTTTAAAAATGTTTATGTAAACCTTAAATAATTAAAAATGTGTAATGACATTCAAAAAATGGTCTTCTACAGTTATGTTCATTATGAAATTTAGAGTCCAATAAGATCAACATGATTTTTGATGAATAGTAAATTATGAATAGTGATTTTATGAGTAGGATTAGTAATGTGACCAAATTAATTAGTAATCTCACTTAAAAAGAGTATTAATATAATATAGGAACCTTGATTAAGTAATGTGATTCAATAAAATGGTTAAATAACGGTTCCATAAATTATTATTCAAGTATTAGTTTTTTGGGTGAATAGTGTTTTTTAATTAAAAATTAAATTAAAAATATTTAGAAAATTATTATTTAAAAATGGATTTTATTTTTGAATTCAGAGCATCGATATTATGTTAAGGTAATTTTTGGGGGTTTTTCTGAAAGAATGAATTTTCGGTGAATAATGTATTTATTTAAAAATTAAATTAAAAATATTTAGAAAATTATTTTTTTAAAATGGAGTTAATTTTTGAAATCAAAGCATTATTAATTGGTTAATGTGAAATTTTGGGATTTTTCTGAGAAAGTTGAATTTTTAGTGAATAGTAAAAATATAGTTTTAGGGTTTCAGTATGTTTAATGACATCATAACTGTGTCATGACGATGCCATGAGATATTTTATGGGTTGGCCGACCAAAGGTGATGAATTTTTGTATTGGGGGCCCCATGTGGCCTAACTTCATGGGAAATATCTTGGGAGAGCACATGGTTTTGAGAAACCCACTTATGAGGTGTCCCTTGGCCATTAATGCCTTGTCCCCTCACTTTCCCTATAAATACCAATCCATTATCTCATCCTTTGGACTCAAAAATCATTCTCAACGAAGTTTTGGTCTCCTTACCTCCCAAGGAGTCCTCCCAAGGTGCCCCCAATCCCTCAAGGTCCAAACCTTTGAGTTTTAAGAGTTACGTTTTAAGGTAAGGGATCCGACCCCCTCTCTTTCTTTTCAAGTGACCTCTTTTAAGTAATTTATTTTATGCTCCATGTTATTATATTGGAGGATGTTACTTTATATTCCTCTTACTTCCCTTTTAATGTTCGTATAATGAGAGATCCCCTCTTACTCTCATTATTTCGTTTTATGAATGTTTAAGTGGCGCCGTTAGGCTGCCGAAATTTTTGTAACAGATTCTTTCTCCCTTCTCATTTTCAAGATCTATTTTCATGTAAAGTCTTTCAAGTTTCTTGTTATTATGGTGGGGTATTATCTCTTTATCTATCATACTGATATTTTATGATCATATGACGAGAGACCCCATTTGATCTCTTCAATTCAGTATTTTGACGTTTTAAGTGGCGCCGTTAGGCTGCCGAATTTTTAAGTGGTACTTTCACCCTTATGGTTTTCAAGTTCCACTTTCATGTCAAGTATTTCAAGTTCCTTTTTATTATGTTTGGGTATTATATTTATATCTATCATACTGATCTTTTATGATCTTATGATGAGATACCCCATTTGATCTCTTTAATTCAGTATTTTGAAGTTTTAAGTGGTGTCGTTAGGCTGCTGAATTTTTAAGTGGTTCTTTCACCCTTCTCTTTTTCAAAGTTCTAATTCCATGTCAAGTCTTGCAAGTTCCTTTTTATTATGTTGGGGTATGATCTCTATATCTATCATACTGATCTTTTATGTTCATATTATGAGAGACCCTATTTGATCTCATCAATTCATTTTTGGTTGAAGTTTATGTGACACTGTTAGGCTGCCGAATTTTTATAAGAGAAATCTTATTTTTGTCTTCCTTTCATGTTCTTAATTTCATATGGTATATTTTCAAATTTCATTACCATGTTCTTAAATCCCTTATATTCTTCCCCTATACTATTTTATTGGTCATTTATGAATGTTTGACCCATGTCCCCTCTCTTTTTAATGTTTTCTAAAACCCTGTAACTTAGCTGTTATGCTGCAGAATTTTCATTTCAAAATGTCTCTTTTTTTTTCTAAAGTTCTTTTATTTTATTAAGTGAATACTGAAATCTCTATCTTCTATATGGGTATTCACATATATACCAAAATGTTCTATTTTAAATTCTGGGATTTACATACATGAAACTCGCTTTCCCTTTCCGTGGGTTTAAAGTGACATAAAGATCATGTCATTAAAGCAGTTTTTAAAACGTTATGATTATGAAATGAAACCCATTTATTTTATGCTATATGGGTTGTTTATGAAATGATTTATTATGATATATGTGGCTCACATGATGATAAAGAGAAATTTAATGGTGCACCCTGATAGCGCTCCAATTCATTGGGTAAAGACTTAATCTCTAGATATGACCTTTTATACTGATACCTTGGTGAATAACCTTGGTAATTTTTAATGACACCTTGGGGATGGACCTTGGTGAAACAAAATGATTGTCAATATTAAATTTTGTATCCACATATTCAAGTTATGAAATATGTTATTTTTATTATGATATGACTCATGATTTCATTCGCATTCCTTAAAGTTCTTTTCATGACTTTATTGATGTATCTCAAGTTCACATGTTAAATGTTTCCCTTGTTTCCCTTACTGGGCCTTCTGCTCACCCTTTCTTTTGATGTATGTACCCAGGTTGTGAGATGCAGTAATGAACCTAGGATGAACATAAGAAGAAGCCTTTCAAGTGTTTAAGAAGAATGTTTTTATTTGTTTCATGTATTAAGTTCTTGGTTTTCAAGATACTAGACCTTAAAGATCCTTAGTTTTGTATAATGTAATGAAAGTTTATGTGACAAAAAGGAAGGATGCTATAATAAAGGTATATGTGCTTTATGGAGATTTGGATACTCTAACTTGGGTCTTACTCCTGAGGAGGATGCCCAAATTAGGAGGAGAATTATGATTGGGTTTTATTCCAGAGAAGGAACCCCAAATCAAAAAGAAGTTAAGACTAGTTAAGAGAAATTAAGAATGGGGATTATTCCTGAGAAGGAGGCCCATGTTAAAGGGACTTGAGAACTGGGGTTTACTCCTGAAAAGGAGGCCTAGGTTTGGAAATTATGACTGGGGCTTACTCCTAAGGAGGATACCCAAAAATTGAGGAACATGGACTGAGACTTACTCCTGAAAAGGAGGCCCAGGTTAGGGAATTATGGTTGGGACCTACTTATGAGAGGGAGACCGAAAATTAAGTGAACTCGAAGACTGGGGCTTACTCCTAAAAAGGAGTCCTATGAATACGGGACTTAGATACTAGGGATTACTCTTGAAAAGGATGCCCATAGAATCTTCTCATATTAAAGGATGAGGTTAAATGAATGAAATCTTTAACCTTAATGACATAAATATATGTAAGTCATTAGGTTTTGAGAGATGTTCCACAAAATTCCTTTTAAATAAGAAATCCAACCAAGGAATCATTCCATAAATGAATTTGAAGAGGATTCTGAAGGCTAAATCTTGAAGAGGAGAGGTGGATTTGAAGAAAAGAGATGAATGGATAGGGGGAACCCAAAAGAAGGTAGGCGCACATGTCCTATTTGGGCGCACAGGTCCTGGTCGTGCAGGTATACCTACACGACACACAGGTACTTGCACGAAGGTCAACCCATAGGGTAAAACTTGGGCGATGCTTAGCTCAAGACCATAGTGTTATCCCTAATGACTTTTAAATGAGTGGCGCGTAAGTTCTGTTGAAGGGATAAGGTGACACGCAGGTGTCATCAATGCCCTGAAGGGTTATACACTTAGGCTCGCAGGTGTTGATGAGTTTCAACACTTAGGCCTTGTGACCTCTCTTTAGACCTTCAATTATTGGTAAGAAATTACCTTAGAAGTGGTCGGAAGGCTTTGAGAAGAGACTAGGGTGCTGGGATCTCAAATCTGAGTTTCTGGATTTTTTCATCCTTGAAATGGGTGGCCCACAAGGGGTATTTATAGGCCTTTGAAGACCATGGGTGAAAATTACTTAGGGTGCACAAGTCACCTGTGCGACTAATTTGAGGTGCACAAGTATAATTGTGTGGCCATAACAAAACTTGCGTGACCCAAGGGTAAATAAATCCATGTTCATGCCATTTTCAATTTTTGATGTTTCTTCAAAGGATGAATCACTTTGTGTTAAGGTATTTCCCTTTTTCAGTTGTTAGATTCTGTGACAAAAGGGAGTGTCAACAAAAGTCCCCCCTCAGAGTTGGATCCGAAAGGAATGAGGATGTCAATCTGAGGTAAATAGGAAGACCATGGAAGGGTGGCGCACAAGTGTTGAGCGTGTAGAGAGCGGCATGCTGGTGAGAGGCGCGCAGACTTTGGCACGCACGGGTGTGGCCTGGCCTATAAATATGCGCATCATTCTCACACAAAGCACCCGAATTTCAGACTTTCGATCCATTACCATGCAATTTTCCTTCGTCACCCAAGTTACTTGTTTTCTTCTGGTTTCTTTGTGTCACGCTTCTGTAGAGGTATTTGGACTTTCACGGTGATACCTGCATTCCCAACACTTGTGCGACACAACTATACTTGCGCGCAAAAATTAGAATTGCATGCCTTAATGCCTTAGCCATTTTTTCATATTTTCTTCACAAATTGTATGAAAAATAAACTCACTTAAGAGTTAATTATTCGACCTTTGTGCAAGTTCAATGGCTCCTAGAAGAATTAGAACTGCTGATGAACTGGAGAGAAAGAAGATTGATGATATGATGAACATTTTAGTCCATGATTACTATGATATCTGCAACATCACTCTTCCAGATTTGGCCAGGAACATGAAGAAGTATCATCGTGACTTTCCATAGAGCATTTACTTGACTCTGTATGGGCATGGTCATCTGTAAGTCTTCAACATTCTAGAGGAAAAGAAATATCTCCCAAATTATTGGTTTTATAATTACACCAACTTTGCTTCAGCAAATATCTCAACTGGAGGAGCAATTTTAAATACTGTAATAGTGGAGAAGGCCTATATGATGCATTATAGCCCTTGTGTGCTAGATCTAAAACCTCATAAGCCTGAGCTGCAACCACATTGTTATCCTTCATTCTTATGAAATTCTTAGATGGATTAATCCAAAGGCTGGAAGAAGAGTTGGGACTTCCGTCCTGGAGGAGGTGTGAATCCAACTTGGATGTGGTCATACTAGGTGCCACAAACCTATGCAGAGTTTGTTGAGTATTTGAAAGGATTTGCAATATATAAATCCATCTGGGCTGGGCAGACATATGTATACAGAAATGATGAGTTTGTGCTGATGCTAATCAGCTGCTGGATCCCAAAAACCAATTCCTTCAATCTGAATCATGGAGAAGTAGGCATCAGTTCATGGGATGTCTAAAAGATATCGGGGGCTCCAATAATGGGTGACATGTATGATGAATTCATCCCCCCAAGGTGACTTGGAATGAATCCGAGAAAACTTCATCTTTGGCTCGAGAGTTACTGAAAATATTCCATAGGCTCAATAGTTCAAAGACCTCCCTAACTCATTCTATATAGGATATTCATCCAGAGGAGTAGATGAATATGTTTCTTACCAAGAATGAAGAGAATGGTTCGAAGGAGAAGGGGACCACCTGTACTCACCCTACTACTTTCCCCAGAACAAATAAAAGGGGTGCTTTTGGCACGTTCTGGCCGACCCTGGAAGCATGAGAATTTGAGAAGTGGGGATATGAAGTAAATTAGAGAATCCCAAAAAAGACACATCTGGAGGGCTTCTTAGACTTGTGGATCAGTATTTATCTTCTTCCAGTCAGGGATTCGAAGGGAGGCATCAAGCCAGGGAACTTCGTTGTTGCATCCAAGTTGGCTGAGAGGAGAATGGTTGGGTTGGCCACCCCCATTTTTGTGAAGATTCACAAGAGATTACTCCATGTATTTATGGGTAAGTATCCTTTGAGATTAGTGGGACCATTCAAAGTTTTGTGGGGATGGATTTCCACTCATTTCAGGACATATGTTGTACAGAAAGGAGTACAGGTTCCTAGAAGCTCTTTCAGGCCATCAGTGTAGGAATATTATGGAATTGCTTCATTATCGCTTAACCCCTATGATATGACGGTGAGGCTGAGCATGTTCAAGGAATTCAATTTCTTTCCTTATATAAACCTAGAAACCAAGCGGTTTGTTGATGATGGAACTGCCGATATGGAATTGAGGTCGTACATGCTGGCATGCAGAGATGGTGTACTGGGCACCAGGATTGATGGAGAGATTATATGTGAGGCTTGTGCTCCATACAGATTTTCATGCCAATTCAAGTGTCTGCAATAGACTGTTGTATCCCCTCTTGTGCATTCCAGGTCAGAGTATCATCTGATGGTTGCCAAACAACTATGGTTGCTGACATCAATGGAAAATACTGGGGCAATGTTTGATCTACCAGTTCATAAAGCGGTGAGTAACTTGACTACATGGTATGTCAAGAACTGGATAACATCATACCCTGAAGGGGTGTTGAATCATCCGGTTTATTAGGTGGGGAAAAAGAAAAGATCTGTAGAGAAAGAAACCCTTCATCGGGAAGGTGATGCTTACCCACATGGAGCTGATTTTTCAGACTCCCAAGATGGGGATGATGTAGCACAACATGCGGAAAAGCGGCCTCGTGCCAGATATAATCCTCCTGTCAGAATCCAAAGACCAACTCCATCAACTCCTAGTGATTTACTTTATTGGGGAAATTTAATCATCATTAATTTATAGAGCAAAAAGTCTTATTTTCTTATCCTTTATCTATAGTTGCAGGAGCTTTGAATAAGCTGAAGTCTATGATTGTAGGACCCTCCTCGCAGCCTTCTGGTACACATGTTGAATATCTACAACCAGAGGCTGTCCAGACATGGAGAAGTTTATATTGCGATGCTGAAACTGCCTGGCTGGATCTGTGTGAGGGGCTACAAATACCTGGAATGTGGAATCTTTGGGCTTCTACAGATATCTGTTACAAGGATAACCCCGATTAAGTGCATGCTTACATCAGAGAGCTGGATATGCTCATATATTCCATCGATGACTCTATTCCTGTCACCAAGCTGGTGAAGAAAATTATAGATCGTGGCGCCACTGAGGGGACTAGTGGTTCTGGAGATGAAGAATGGAACGATTATGTGGCTCTTGAAGATATAAATTTCTTTCCTTATTTTCTTTGTAATTTAATTTCAGTCAAATCTTTGTTACTCAAGGAAATTATTTTCTTCCTCATACAGCTTCCAAAGAAAGTAACTACTGAGGTTTCTTCACCACAATATAGCCCTGGTGGTACTTCCATCGGGGCTAATGAATCTTCTCACAAGCTGGGCGAGATATCTCCAGGCCAGAAATCCGTGGAGGAGGAGTAAGACATGGCTTTTCTTTCTCCAATTCCTGTTTTTGGAGATGATGATGTCAACACTTCTAATAATCCAAAGAAACAAAGGCAACGAAAGAGGAAGTCTACAGCTAAACTTTTCATCAGTAGTGGTAAGTACTTCAGATAATTATGAGTTTTAACCAATGCCAAGATTTCTTATACTTCTTGGGATTGCATGGGCTTCTTCAATTTCACCTCTGAGGGAGAGGACTGGTCCTCCTTTGAGGACGACGGAAGGTGCTGGTGAACAATCACAAGTTTAGGCTGACTTGGCTACTCTAGGAGAAGATCCAGCATCTATTCATAGTATCCCTCTTACTACAGTTGCAAGGACAGAAGAGCCTGATTTTGGTAAATTAACAATGTTTCATAAGATGTTAAATGAAACATAGACTGACTTCCATTCTGTGATACTTTTGGTTCAACCCCTGCACTAGAGATTTTGGTGGCCATTGCAACTGATGCTACAATTTTATCTGAAGATGCTATCTAGGATCAGAGGCCATAACATGAAGGTCACCATGAAAATGTATCGAAAGCTCCCACTGGTGAGACTAACTAGGAATATGAGATAATATTGGATGAAATGATGGAACTTGGTGCAAATTTTGAAGATTTTTTAGATCATGTTAAATTACCATGTGATTTAGAAGATTTTGTACGTGAGTGTTGTCATTCGTCCTGTTAAAATAACTTCTTATTACATCTCTCACCATGATTGGTTCAAATGTGCAGTTCCATCTGAACAAGATGCCAAACCGTCAATGCCTAAAGGGAGTACAGATAAACCTACTATTGTAGAGACACTGGCTCAAGTGGAGATGAACCCATTAGAGCTTCCTCAAACTCGTCCTGAAGATCCTGTTGAAACTACGAAATATGGGGAGGAGCCTTCTCCTATTTCTGATCTACTGTTGGGTAAGAGATAACAATATTTGTGGCGGGTTTCCAATCAACTTTTGTTATCCTTTGAAATTAACCAAAAACTTTCAATTGACCATTCAGGGCCGTTAATTTCAGTGGCTAGATCTGGAGGTGAATCCTCTGCCTCTGCCCCAACGGGAATAGAAAGTGACATAACAAGGGTCATGGGGGAAAGAGTAGAACATGACACTTCTCTAAGTGCATTAATCCCAGATTATATTCCCCCCTATGGCAGTGATGCTGATTCCGACCCGGAAGTACAAAAAACGCTCCAATATTCGCGATGCAAGGCATGGCAGAACATATGGAAGATCATATCTGAAGTGCCTCTAGAAGAGCTGTCATCGAAGATCCCCCGATTATCATCCCTGTTTGTTATGTTGGGACTTGGCGGTTTTGGATATCAAGAGATAAATTCTACAGTAACACAAGTCATCTAAAGAAGGGAGCAAGAGAATAAGTACCATCAAGATTTGACCAGGGTCAGGCTGTCAGCCAATATCAATGAATTTGAGGTTGCGGTATCCCGAGCTAAGGCTGATCATGATGCCAAGTTAAAGGAGTTGAATCATAAGATCAAAGAGAAATTCGTCCAGCAGATGCACCTTCAACAACAGTTAGATGCTGTAACAGGGGAACTTGAACAGCTTAATAATTCCTTGTAAGGAGTTCAAACGAATGGTATGAAAGCCATTACAGATGCCAAGAAAGCACTCCATCAAGCTGAAAAGACTGAAGCGGGTCGAGTGCATGAGCTTCAAGTAGCTACTGATGAAGCTCAAGATGATGTAAATCAAATGAAGATTTATGTTGAAAACCTTTTTTAATTCTTGGAAAAGAGAAGAGACTCTAGTCTGTGGATGTCCTTCTATCTTTTGTGCATCAAATAAAGAACACTTTCAGATTCAATCATCTGTGCATGGATTCTCTTTCACTACTTGCTTTAAATTTTTACCTAAGCCAATGGGCCTAGTAAGCATAGTTTTATTTTTTCTAGGATTCTTATAAACAAACCTACAAACTTTGAATCTTTATATTTCTCAATATTACCTAAATAATACAAGGTATAGGTTTAGTGAGCTGGGACTTGACTTTTGTTCAGAGTTACCTTGCCTTTGGTGGGTAGTTTAATTCATGAACGTCATACATAAAAATGCTAATGTTTAAGGTTGAAATATCTTTAACCTAATGGATTAAAATTGACTCAATTCCTTGATAATTTATCTCAAAACATATTACTATATTCATGTATAGAGGAAAATATGTAAATGATGACTTAAGAAATTTTGAATATGAGGAATGATATTAAAAAGGGATAAGAGGAATTAGAAGAAGTATTTACCAAGAATGAAGTTACCACTATTTAACAAACCCATTAGGGGGTTGAATTATGCATGGCCGCTTAAGGGAATTGGATGCATAGTCAAATAATAGCATCTTTTGGATGACAGGTCTGTTATGTAGACTACTTATTTATGGCCGCCTAAGGGAACATGCTGCATAGTCAGGAAAAAGAACTATCAGAAATTTACTTTTTTACTCCTAAAAATCCAGTTAATGTTTATGGAGATTCAAATTTTCCACAGCATAGAGTCTGCTGTATGGAGAGAGGTACTTGAATATGGAGAGTATATTTCTGATCAAGATTTTCATAGAATTGGATGAATGTCACTCCCACGAAGGTCTGAACCAAATGTAGGTAAGGGAAATATAAACCATAGACTTGAATACTTTTAGATCATGAAAAAGAGTATGGCACAAATATGTTAAAGATGGCTATTTTGTGGATACCTACATATTGTCGTTAAGACCAATAAGGAAAAAAGAGGTTTTTCTCCTAAGAATGAAGTTAACAGTATTTAACAAACCCGTTAGGGGGTTGAATTATGCAGGACCGCTTAAGGGAATTGGTTGCATAGTCAAATAATAGCATCTTTTGGATGATAGGTCTGTTATGCAGACTGTTTATGCAAGGCCACCTAAGGGCACATACTGCATAGTCAGGAAAAAGAGCTCTCAAGTGTCAAACATTTTGTAACCAGAAGTCAATAAAAGGGTTACGGAGATCTGTAAGTATTTAAGGTTAAGAGTATGATACATTAAAATGGGAATTTTCCAATTCATGTAGAAGATACACAAGACAATGCTAACCATAATCATGTTGTGGGTGGGTCCTGAATTGAGGTGTTGGACTTAACTACATATCCCATATGGATGGGAATCAACCCATACATAGTTCTTGAAATATAGATTAACGTCATGTGGGATGAGAGTGTAGGAGATCTTAGTTTAGGGTCATAGATCTTGGACCAAGGAAGAATTTTCATCCAAGGGAATGAAAGTGGAATTTGGGGTTAGGCCCACAGACTTGGGGCTGGATTCGAGGGATGATCGAATGTTTCTACGTATCCCATAAGATGGGAATCAAGCCACACGTAGTTCTTGAAGTACCCTTTGTACAGATTTGGTTCGTACAAGTGAAGGGTGAAAGGGGAATTTAGTGAAATGATGGTTTGACCCAAGATAAAAGGTTCAGCCATTGCCATGTATGCATGTAGTCTTTAGAATATAACATGATCAGAGATCAATGTAAATAATGATTCCATCTCAGGTGAGAGTGCAAAATGATGTTTTAGTTTATTGTCATACAGGACAAAAAGTGCGAATAGTTTAACGTCATATAGCAAGGATGATGGTGAACCAATGTAAAAAGTATTGGTTCTGGGGCTGCATCACAGATCAACATCATATGAGATGGAGGTGAACCGATGTGAAGAGATTGATTTTGGGATTGAACCTCAAGAGGATGCCTACGTACCCAGCCTAGAAGGAAAGGATCAAAGTCTGCGTAGTTCAATTAAAGAATGAATTGGTGATCAAGTTGTTCTTGAGGACAACGAACTAAAAAATGGTGTCGAGACTTACACATGGTTAGTGGACCGGAGAGGGTGTTATGGTTAAAGTTTAATCTAAGATCACATGAGTTATACTTGGTGTGAGAAACAAGATGTAGCAACAACCTTAACGATGCATAGTTTAAAGTCATGTATGACATATGAAGGGACTATGGAGTTTAAAGTCTTGTATTGAGGACTATTTGTGCTGCACTATTTAGTGTCATGTAGCAGGGACAAAATATAGTTTAATGTCATGTAGGAACAATTAAGGGAATTTGTTTATTTTTACGTCATGTAGGACGAATGATGAGTAAAGTTTAACGTCATGTAGGACAAATATAGGGACACAGTTTAACGTCATGTTGGACGTGAGGGTGCTATATTTTTTAGCGTCCTGTAGCTAAGACGATGAGGACAATATAGTTTAACATCATGTTGGATGAAAGGGGGACTGTGTAGTTTAATGTCATGCAGTAAGGACAAAAGAGGACACAGTTTAACATCATGTTGGATGTATTAAGGTCTTTTTCATAGTTTAACGTCATGTTGGATGATGGAACAGTTTAATGTCATGTTAGATGATGGTGAGAGCAGTTTAAGGTGATATGCATGGACCAGAGATTATACAGTTTAACATTTTTCTGGACGTAAGGGACTTCTGTATAGTTTAGCATCATGTAGTTAGGATGTCACAGTTTAAAGTCATGTTGGACGTAAGTGCCAAATAGTTTAAGGTCATATGCATGGACCGTATGTATTTGTATTATAAAAAATACTTCTTCAAGAATCTAGCATTGGTTGGAGTACTGATGAGTTCTCCATCCATTGAGATTAAAGAATAAGCTCCATTGGAGTAGACCTTATGTATTGGATAAGGTCCTTCCCATTTCGGTTCCATCTTAGGAGGTTTCTTTCCTGGTATAATTGGAGTTATGAGAACCAATACAAATTATCCCTGAATTAATGAACAAAGACTAACTTTTTTGTTGAAAGCTCGTGCTATTCGATTTTCATAGACATCCAAGTGGTGCAAGGTGCACAATATTTTCTCGTCTAATCATTCAAATTCACCCAATCACTTTTTAGATTGTTAATATGTAGATGACTAATCAAAAATGGATACCACGAGTGAGGGTAATTGAGCCTCAATGGGCAAGACTGATTCTGTTCCATATACCAATTAATATGGAGTTGACTGTGTTGCAGTGCGGTTAGTGGTCCGATAAGCCCATAAGGCACGAAAGAGTTTATCAAGCCATGATTTCTTATCTTTATCCACCATATTTTGCAGTATATTTGATAGAGTCTTGTTGAAAACTTCTATTTGGCTATTGGCCACTGTATGATACTGAGAGGAATGGTTGGATTTGATGTTGTATTCTTGATACAACTTTCTTACCTTGGATGAACAGAAGTTGGTGCCATTGTCTGTCAATATGGTATGAGGGACACCAAATCTGGTAATGATGTTTGAATTGATGAAGCTAACAATGATTTTAGAACTAACTTCTTTGAGAGGTATTTCCTGTACCAATTTTGAAAAGAAATCAGTAGTAGTAAGAATGTACTTAAACTGCTTAGATGTAGCTGAAGGATAAAGTCCTACTACATCCATTCCCCAGGTTGAAAATGGCCACGAGTATTTATCTGTATGAAGCAACTCTGGGGGTTGATGAATGAAGCTGGAATATACTTGGAAATAATGACACTTCTTTATTAAATAAACAAAATCTTATATCATTGAAGGCCAAAAGTATCCAAGCCTTCAAATTTGATCAGATAATCTATGTCCTGACTGGTGGGTACCACAGAATCCTGCATGCACTTCTTTCATGACAGTCATTGTATCTTCACCGTCAATGCATATGAAGAGAATTCCATCAAAACCTCTTTTGTAGAGAATTTTCTCTAGGTGATCCGGGCTATCATAAAGAGTAAAATTTACAACACGTCGCCAGATTTATTCTTTCCCAACTTTATCAGGTGGAAGTGTTCCATTTTGAAGGTATTCCTTGATAGGTGTCATCCATCCTATAGTATGATCATATGGTTCAGGAATGAGACTAATTTCGTTGATTTCCTCTGTTCTAGTTTGAATATAAGGTGAAATTGTACGATGGTGGGAAATACTGATGGATGTATCGTCCTAATTTGGATCAACTAGAGCTGCGGCTATATTAACCAGTGCATCAGCTTGAGCATTTTGTGATCTCAGGACATAAGAAAATGTTGGTTCCGAAACAAATTCCACCATTTACTCTATGACATAATCATACAAAGGGATTAACTCTTCTTTTCTGATGGTATAATCCCCATTGACTTGTTTGATTACCAGGTCTGAATCACCTTTCACACATAAGTGATTCACTTGTGCTTGAAGCGCCAACTCTAATCCTGCGATGAGAGCTTGATATTCTGCTTCATTATTTGTACCTCCTCCAAAAAATTAGAAGGAATAAGGTAGCACAACCTTTTCTGGGGAAATAAGCACAATTCCTAACCCAACTTTGTTGAGTTTAGGATCTTCCATTTTCTTCCCTGATGGACTTCTGGAAGCACCATAAAAGTTCATTTTCCATATTTGAAGATTATCTTTAATAGAAAAGACTTATTCATCAGGAAGTTCAATATCTAAAGATGTATCCTCTGCTGAATGGTGTTCGGCAAGGAAATCAGCAAGAGCTTGACCCTTTATTGCCTTTTGAGACACGTACTAGATATCAAATTGCTGCAAAATAACTGCCCACCTTGCTAGATGTCCTCTATGAATTGGACGACTAAGGATGAATTTGAGTAGGTTATTGTGAGTTACCAATTGGACCTCATGATGTTGTAAGTAGTGTCGTAGTTTCTGAACTGCAATGATTAATGCTAGGCAGCACTTCTCAATATTTGAATATCGGGTTTCTGCTTCAAGCATAGTCCGACTGAGATAGTAGAGGCTGTTGTCATTCCCAGCATCATTCTTCTGGGAAAGGAAGGAACCCAATGATCAATCTAAAGCTGTCACATAATGAATCAATGGCCTTCCTTAAACATGTGGCATTAATACCGGTGGACTCAAGAGATATTTCTTGAGAATATCAAATGCCTCTTAACATTCTTCATTCCACTGGTATGTGACTCCCTTCTTCATCAATTTGGTAATGGCTAAACTTTTTCCTGCCAAATTGGTGATGAAATGCCTAATATAGGCTAAGTGTCCTTGAATTCCTCTCAATTCTTTCAAATTTAGAGGAGGTGGTAAACCAAGAATTGACTTTGTCTTCTCAGGATCAACTTTGATACCACGATTGTGTACAAAAAAGCTGAGAAATTTTCTTGAGGTTACCCAAAAGCACATTTTAAGGGGTTCATCTTCAAATTAGGTTGCTGAAATTTGTGGAATATGATTTCCAAATCAGCCAAGTGATTAGAACGTTGCCTAGATTTAACCACCAAATCGTCCACATAACATTCAACAAACTTCCCTAAAAAGGTTTGAAGATACGGTGCATGGCATGCTGATATGTTGCGCCTGCATTCTTCAGGCCAAAGGGAATTACCCAATAGAAAAACACACCCTGAGGGGATCTGAAAGCTGTAGATTCCTCATCTTCTGGAGCCATTCATATTTGGTTATATCCTTAATATCCATCCATGAAGGAAAGTTCTTCATCGCCAGCTATTGCATCAATTAAAAGTTTTGTTATCGAAACTGGAAAATTATCATTTGGAAAATTCCGATTAAGATCTCTGAAATCAATGCAAACTCTAATTTGTCCATTCTTCTATTCCATAGGGAAAATATTAGCCAACCACTTGGGATATTGAAATTCTCTAATGAAGTTAGCTTTTATAAGCTTATCTACTTCAACTTCAATTTTGGAAGCATAAGTTGGGTGTGTTCTTCTTGCAGCTTGTTTGAATCCTCGATGTTCTTTAGGCAAAACCAAACGATGAGTAGCAACATCAGGATCAAGGACAGGCATCTCTGTATTGTTCTAAGAAAATATATCTCGATTTTTCATTAAAAATGAAATATACATTTCCTGCTCTTTAAGAGTCATGGCCGCACTAATTAAAGTGGGTCGTGGATATTCTTATGTACCAAGATTTATTTCTCTGAGTTCATCCACAGTGGTGGAGATACCCTCTTCAAATACTGGAGGAGCATCTATGAGATCATCCTCTTATTCTTCAACATGTGTTATCTCTTCTGCTTCTACATGCATAGTAGATGATGAAGTATAATTTCCATGATCAGAAGAGATGTAAAAATTTGAAAATCTTGACGAAGAGGCTTTCATTTTTGACCCTATTGATGATGAAGGGTCTTCCTTGGGAATAAAGAGGAGATGATGGATTGAGAATCAACATCATCGTTCAACTCTAACATTTATATAACTTCTTCTATCCTGGTTGGCGAAGTATAGACTTGCTGGATTTCAGCGGATGAAATGAAGACATCTTCATTTGAGCTTTCATCATTTCTTGGTGAATCACCACTTTCTCCCATGCTGTCTGGCTTGATTGTCATGATTGACATTATGGATGTTTCCATAAGAGTATTTGGATTCTGGTCTCTCCTATAAATTTGACTGATAGGAAACACATAATGTGTACTCACATGTGTGAATGGGTTTAATGGAATCTTTTCCAAACCATATGGAGCATTAACCTTGGTAACCTCCTTTGTTGTGGATTTCTCCTTACCCTTCATGTGATATAATTCTGCCTCAATGTATTGAAATTCACATGTTTCGAAGGGGGAATTGTCACCATACAATGTCCCAATTTGACCATCGAAACAATATTTGAGGCATTGATGGTATGACGAAGAGATAGCCGCATGTTGATGTATCCAAGGTCTTACAAGAAAAACATTAAAGGATGTATCATGATCAACAACCATGAAATATGAATTGGATACAAGGTCTCCAAACTGAGTTCTGAGTGTAATTTCGCCCTGTGGTTCTTGTTCATTTTTATCATATCCTTGTAACATCAAAGTAGAAGGAGATAAATCAGATTCTGTGAGGCCCAATCGACGAAGTGTACGAATGGGGATAAGGTTGACTCCTGAACCATTATCAATCAAAGCTCTTTGGATGTCAACACCATTGACCTTGCCAGATAAATACAGAGGTCTGATATGTCCATGCATGACATCATCTTCATCTTCATCTGTGAGAGATATCACTTCATGGAATTCTACAGGTTTATTCTCTACATGGTATACTTCAGCCACAACAATTTCAGTTTCAAACTCTTGAGGACTTGACAAAGCCACAATGAGTTCCTCCCGAATATCCTTGGATAGATTCAATATAGCATCCCGGCCTTTTCACACATTACTATTACATTATTTCAAAGATAAAAAACATAATATAATTTCACATAGAGGATCCAATGTTTAGTGTCTTGGTAAAACTAGGACCACACATAACAAATACAACATCAAGCATAAATATTTATTTAATTTCTTCTTCTCCAGATTCTTATTGGCACTTGTCCTCTCTTTAGTACATGTAGCCACCTGAGGATATACATCAAAAGGGGAGATCTAGAATCCCAGTAAGAGGATATATAAGAACAATATAGCATGGGTTGAGCATAGACATAACATAGGAAAAAGATCATGAACATGAGAGGAGCATAAATAAAAGACTTGAAATGTGTAAATGCATAAAAATGAAACATCATGTCTTAGTGGTTAACTACCAAAAGTACTTGTGAACCATTCTAGAATCTTGTTCACACATCATTTAACATTTACTCATGAGATTAATCACTTTACGCAATGCATTGGATCTCTGTATAATTCCGGGCGCACCCATCACATTTAAACATTCATATTGCGATATATAATTCCGGGCGCACCCGTCACATCATAACATTATCATTTATCATGCTTTCCACAATTAAAATATAACATAAATTAACATAATGAACTCATGAAAAGGAATGGTTTTCATCTCATAAAAACAAATTCATAAGGTTTGGGTTCCCAAAAGAAATAGGGAAAAACATACATGTTACAAGAACCGTTCTCTTTGAGTGAGAAGTAAAAGCGGTGTTCTTAAAAGAAGAGTTCTTTTGGAAAAAATTTTGTTGGACATAAAAACCAGTAAAAAACCATGTATATCCCAGAAAAGTAAATTAAATGATGAAAAAATTATCTTTGAGGAGTAACTATATCAAAAATGGAGAGAAAGAGGGAGAACCCGAAGGAAGAAAATTGGGTTCGAGATTTCCCCTTACCTAGTACCCGAATGCTTCCTTCTCTTTAATGTCCTGTATAATGAAATTATATTCATAAATAAAAAATAAAGAACCATGTGTACATTAATAGGGTTCATTCTGGTCTCATTATGTCATATTATGTTCCTTTGGATGACTAATAGAGTTTAAAAACATTGCTCGAGGATGTTCATTTTTATGGTTTTTATTTGGTGGTTCACTTGTATTCTTAAATTGATGTTTGGGTAGAACATGAGTAAACATCAAGAAATGATATTACAGGTCATTAATGATATTACAGGAGTTTTAATGATCTTATAATGAATTATATTATATCCATGTGGATGAATCATTAGATAAGAATTAAGTGATGGTTATTTGGGTCAATTTGGGCGGTTTTTGGATCACAACGAACTTGTTTTTAACTTATAACTTAGTAATATGGCCACAAGTTATTTAAAGAACATTAAATATAACATAATACATATAAACGATTCTAGTTGAACCATAAAAATGGTTTCATGACCAGATCTGAAGGTAGTAATTGAAGAAGAAGGCATGTTGTTCTTGAAGGTGATAAATTAACACCTCACGAACAACGTTCTCTTTAATAAAATAGATGGAAGTTGGAAAGGGGGATTGATGATATAATATCCAATTAGAATCATAAAATTACAGTATATGTATAATAATGTAGTTACAACACAATTTGGATGAATATAGGTGTGGAGAGATCAATAAATGAACTTGAACTTGAAAGGGAATTAAAGGAGAAGAGGGAGGGAAATTACATCTTAAATTCTTCTCTTGAGAACCTCCTTAAGGGCCCAAGCATGGTCTTTTGATGAGACCAGAAGCTCTTGGACATGGGGGAGGGGCTAGGGGAGATGATTGGGAAGATATTAGACAATTCTTGAAGCTTGATAGGTGTGGTTTGGCAAGAGGAGGGGGAGGGATTATTTATACATGAGGAGGGAGGTGGTTTTAGTATAAAATATTAAATAAAATAATATATCAAAAGTTAGACTTGTAATAGTGTTTTTTGTGACATCATAAATCATATATTAATATGATATGATTCGTTTTAGGCATTAATTATTCTTTATAATTCCAATTAATTAATTTATTAAAAGGAAAGTGAAAGAAAGAGAAAAAGACACTTTAAGAGATCACCTTTTGACTTTAAGCTTTGGAAAGTTTTTTTTTAGGTTTGAGAATTGGATTTATTGTATTTTAATAAACCATTTATGAAATTTAATATAATTTGGACGAAACTAAAGTTATATAATTTTTATGTCATCATTACATCATCAATGATGCAATTTAGTATACACCGATTACGCGAAAAACTGTATTTTTTTACTATTCACCCAAAAATTAAAGTATTTGAGAAAAGACCCAAAAATTTACCCCTACCATTTTTTGACATGTAGAATCCAAAAATGAAGTCCATTTTTCAAAAATAATTTCCTTAATATAATTAATTTAATATTTAATTAAAATCATAACTTACTAAAAAAACAGTTTTTCCGATTAAAACTGATTTTATAGTGCTTCCAAAAATTATTTAGGGTCTTATAAAATTATCTAAAAAATATAAGAAATTGATTAAATAATTTATGAATACATTATATGGAAATAATTTTTTTTAAATTAATTAATTATTTATAATTAATTATTTATTACTTAGAAAATACCAAAACGTTTCCTAAGGTCAAATTGTCACTTTCTAAGATGTCTAAATTTTATTTAATTATTCATAGGTAATGTTACTCTTATGTTGGATTATTTATTATTCATAAGGGTAATATTACTATTCATAAAGGTATGTTACTATTCATAAGGGTATGTTACTATTCACCAAAGACTATTTTTGTTTAATTAGACTCCAAAAATCATCTTGAACACAACCGTGTATGTCAAATTTTCAAAATTCCTAACACATAAGTGACCAACTTATATTTAATGGTCACTTATCACTTAGTAGTTCATTATGTTGTGATTTAATGTTAATTTATGACATATTTATAAGAAGGTAATTTCCATTTAAAAACTTTGGGTCATTACATTCTTCCCCCCTTAATAAATTTCTTCCCCAAAATTTCACTTTACACAAACAGGTGAGGGTATTTAACCTTCATTGCCTCTTCTGGTTCCCAAGTTGCTTCCTCAAACTTATGGTTCCTCCACAACACTTTGACAAGATGGGATGTCTTGTTGCGTAGAACCTTATCTCTCTGATCCAGAATCTTTACTGGCTACTCCTCATAGGAGAGATCATCTTCCAGCTCCACCACCTCTGAGTTTAGTACATGTTTGGGGTCTGGTATGTACTTCCTCCGTAGTGATACATGAAACACATTATTAAATTGATCCATATTCGGTGGAAGTGCAAGACGATAGGCCACGAATCCTATGCGGTCAAGGATCTCAAAGGGGCCAATATATCTAGGGATTATCATCCCTTTCATCCCGAATCGCATGACTCTCTTCCATGGAGATATTCGAAAGAAGACTTTATCTCCAACGTCGAACTCTAAGTCCCTTCGATGGTTGTTAGCATAACTCCTTTTTCCAACTTTGAGTATCTTTGATGTGTTTCTGGATTACTTGAACTTTCTCTGTCATCTATTGAACAAGATCAGGCCCAAGTAGCTTTCCTTCTCCAACTTCATCCCAACAGGTTGGAGTTCTACATCACTTTCCATACAGAGATTCATATGGAGCCATATGAATACTCGAGTGGAAGCTATTGTTGTATGAGAACTCAACCAATGGTAGATGCTGATACCACCCACCTTTGAATTCAATAGAGCAGGCTCTTATCATATCTTCAAGCGTCTGAATAGTCCTTTCAGACTGGACATCAGTTTAGGGGTGATAGGCCGTGCTGAAATTTAATTCAGTACTCAAAGCATGTTAAAGGCTTCTACAGAACTTATATGTGAGCCTTGGATCACGGTCAGAGAAAATTGAGAGTGGAATACCGTGAAATCTCACCAATTCCTTGACATATATCTTTTCAAGTTGATCAAGCGATAGATCTTCCCGAATAGAGATAAAATGGGCAGTCTTGGTGAGTCGATCAACCAGAACCCATATCGCATTATTTCCCTTTGACGTCTTTGGGAGACCTGTGACAAAGTCCATAGTAACATTTTCCCATTTCCACATGGTTATAGGCAATGGTTTCATCATACCCTTGGACTTCTGTCGCTCAACTTTAACTTTCTGACATACCAATCACCTTGATATATATTCGGAAATCTCCTTCTTCATGTTATACCACCAGAAGTGTTCTTGGAGATCACAGTACATCTTAGTACTCCCAGGATGGATAGAGAAAGTTGACCTATGTGCATTATCCAATAGCTCCTTCTTTATCTTTGGTGATGAATTCACACAAATATGTATTCCAAACCTAATCATACCATCATCGTCAATATGGAACTCTTGTAGCTTCCATTCCTTTACTGTATTCACCCTCTTTTGTATCTCCATATCATCCCTTTTTGATTCCTTAATCTTCTCTTGGATGGATGGTTGCACAATAATTTGGGGAAGGTAGGATGTATCCCTTTCCCTTAGGATTTCCAAATCCATTATTTACATATCCAAGAAGATAGGGTCTTTCTCAATCCGCAACATGGATAGAGTAGCAGGTTCTTTTCTGCTTAGAGCATCAGCTACCTTGTTCACCTTTCCTGGATGATAGTGAATAGAGCCATCGTAATCCTTGATTATCTCTAACCACCTCCTCTGACGCATGTTGAGATCCTTTTGTGTGAATATATACTTCAGGCTCTTGTGGTCAGTGTATATGTCACACTTATCCCCACAAAGGTAGTCCTGCCATATTTTCAAGGAAAAAATAACGGCTTCCAGCTCTAGATCATGATTCAGGTAGTTCTGCTCATGGATATTCAACTGTCATGAGGCATAGGCTATCACATTATCATTTTTCATGAGTACACAACCCAAGCCTTTCTTTGAATCATCACTGTATATCAAAAAACTTTCTCCACTTTTCGGTAGTGTGGGTACAGGTGCAGTGATCAGCCTTCTCTTTAGCTCGATGAAGCTTCCCTCACATTCTTTCCGTCCAGACATACTTTACCCCTTTCCTTGTTAACTTAGTTAGCGATCTTGACAATCGTGAGAAGTTTCTCACAAAATTTCGGTAGTACCCAGTTAATCCAAGAAAACTACGAATTTCTGTGACACTAGAGGGCCTGGGCCATTCCTCAATCGCCTTTGTCTTTGAGGGATCCACATAAATTCCTTCACTTGTGATCACATGTCCCAAGAATGTGACATGATTCATCCAAAATTCAAACTTTCTGAACTTTTCATACAACTTCTCCTTTCATAATGTTGCCACACAAGTCTTAGATGTTCTTCATGTTCCTCCTTCATCTTAGAGTAGATGAGAATATCATCGATAAACACTACCACAAATTTGTCGAGGTAATGTCTAAGGACTATATTCAACAAATCAATGAATATTGCAGGGGCATTAGTAAGTTCTAAGGGCATCACCAAAAAATCATAGTGCCCATACCTTGTACGGAAGGCAGTCTTATTAATATCTTCCTTCTTCACCTTTACTTGATGATATCCAGAATGAAGATCCACCTTTGAGAAGTATTGAGCTCCTAATAACTGGTCAAACAAGTGATCAATCATTGGGAGAGTATACTTGTTCTTTATGGTGATACTGTTGAGTTCCCAATAATCGATACACAACCGCATTGTTCCATCCTTTTTCTTCACAAAGAGCACTGGTGCAACCCAAGGTGATGCACTATGGCATATGAACCCTTTTTCCAGATGATCTTGCAGCTACTTCTTGAAGTCCTCCAGTTCGATAGGAGCCATCCTATAGGGGAACTTCGAGATAGGAGTAGCTCTAGGTATGAGTTAAATTGAGATCTCTACCTCATGATACGGGGGAATTTCGGGTAACTCTTCGGGAAATACATCACCATATTCCCTCACGATGGGCATTTCCTCAAGGTTGGAACTTTCCTTCGACTCAACCATTTGGTTGAGGTATGCTTCTTCACAGGGAATCAACACCCAAACCATTGAAGGATTTTTCAAAGGAGATTCATGATCTTTCTTTCATTTGTAGAGGAGCATGGGATGGTTCAGAATATGAAAATATATTTCCTTTTCCTGAAATTTGATATGTGATCTATATAAAGAGAGCCAGTCCATTCCCATTATAGCGTTGAATTCCACCAAGGGTTATATTAGGAGATTTTCTGGAAGAATCTTCCCACATACGTCAACAGGAGAAGAGTCAAACACTTAGGTTGCAATGATTGAACCACTTGGTGTTTTTACAGATATCTCTACTTCAAGGTTCCAGGGCTTCGATTCTATAGTTCTAGCAAACTTGCAAGATATAAAGGAATGCATAGAACCAGAATCAAATAAGACTTTTTCCATTCTTGAGTGAATAGGAAGTGTACCTTGTACGACTTCATTATCATACTCCACCTCCGCAATAGTGATGGCATAAGCCTTCCCTTGTTCCTTTTGGCTTTGGTGGCTACTGACGCTGATTACCCTCGAGAGCTCGAGGTTTAGTGCACTAGTTTTCATAGTGCCCTAGATCTTTACAGTTGTAGCATTGAACCATGAGTGGTTCTCTCCTTTCATTAGCTACATTATCCTTCCTTTTCGTGTCTTTTTGACATTCTTGAGCATGGTGTCCATCTTTCCCACACTTGAAGCATTTCCCCATCCCCTTGAGGCAGTTCCCATGGTGCAACTTCCCACATTTTTGTCATGTGGGTTGTTTATTTTTCATCCCTCCTTTGTCATTAGATCCACCATCTTGAAAATCCATCTTTCTTTTCTTATAACCATAGCCATGGGACCATTCTCCAAACTCCATAACCACTTTGAGAGAACACCAAAAAACTTCTTCATAACTCCTAAAGTCTGGAATTGCAAGAGCCTTTCGAAGGTGTGGTTTTAATCCACTAAATAATCTATCAATTTTTTTTCATTGATGATAACAAAACCCGAAGCATACCTTGCGAGACTTGTGAAATTCGCTTCATAGGTTGTGATAGATTCTTCTTTTTTTCTTGAGCTCTAGGAATTCTCTCTCCATCTTTATGCGAAGAGTTCATGGGAAATACTTATTAAGACTCATTATCTTAAAGTCTTCCCATTCCATCTCTTCAATTTCCTCCCTTGGCTTGGTGTTATTAATCAAATCCCACCATTTATCGACTTCTACATCTAGAAAAAAAAATGGATAGAGTCCCCTTTTCCATCTTAGAACAGTGAAGCAAAAAAAGATCTTCTCTATGGTGTTGGCCCACTGTTCCCCAACTAGTGGATTAGATGATCCACAAAATGTTGGTGGTTATTGCCGCATAAAACATTCGATAGCTAGTTTCTCCCTCTTTGGTGAAGGAGGACGTTCCCCATTATTATGGTTATTATTCATAACCTGAGATAATTGGGTAATAATCACCATGAAGTTTTTAACTCCACCTCCCAAATCATTGGGGATGTCATTCGGGCAATTGTTGCATTGGCCCTCGCATGAGTTGTTGGCTTGATTTCTCCTGGTTCCCACCATTTTCTAAAATATAAAAGGTTAGAAAAATACATAAGTAAATAATTCATGAATAACTTATTCATAAAAAATATTTATACCAAAAACATAACATATGGGATCCCTAGGTAAATACTCTTGTGTGCATATTTTTACTTAATCTCATACTAGAGTTTTTCTCTAGGGTTCACTAATCCTAATTCCCAAATTAATTAAACCTTGCATCTGATACCAACTATAGAATATCGGCCTTTTCATACATTACTGTTATATAATTTCAAAGATAAACAACATAATAGTGTTACACATAGAGGATCCAAAGGTTTAGTGTCTTGGGAAAACTAGGACCACACATAACAAATACAACATCAGGCAAAAACATTTATATAATTTCTTCTTCTCTAGATTCTTATTGGCACTTTTCCTCTCCTTAGTACATGTATCCACCTAAGGATATACATCAAAATGGGTGAGCTAGAAGCCCCATAAGAGGATATATAAGAACAATATAGCATGGGGTGATCATAGTCATAACATAGGCAAAAGATCATGAACATGAGAGGAGCAGAAATAAAAGACATGAAATGTGCCAATGCAAAAAAATGAAACATCTTGTCTTAGTGGTTAAATACCACACGTACTTGTGAACCAAGATAGAATCTTGTTCACACATCATTTCACATTTACTCATGTGATTCATCACTTTACCCAATTCATTGGAGTGCTGTATAATTTCGGGGGCACCCGTCACATTTAAACATTCATATTGCGCTATATAATTCCGGGAGAACCCGTCACATCATAAAATTATGATTTATCATGCTTGAAAAAATGAACATATAACAAAAATTAACACAATAAACCCATTAAATGTAATGGGTTTCATATCATAATAACATAATAATAATCTATGAGTTCCCAAAATAAAGTGGGAATAACATACATGTTATAAGAACTGTTCACATTGGGTGAGAAGTAATAGGGGTGTTCTTAAAAGAAGAGTTGTTTTGGAAAACATTTTTTTGGACATAAAAACTAGTTAAAAACATTTATATCCTAGAAAAGTAAAGTAAATGATGAACAAATTATATTTGAGGAGTAACCATATCAAAAATAGAGTGAAAGAGGGTGAACCTGAAGGAAGCAAATTGGGTTCAAGATTTCCCCTTACCATGTACCTGAATGCTTCCTTCTCTTTAATGTCCTATATAATGACATTATATTAATTAATTATAAATCCAGAACCATGTGTAAATTAATAGGGTTAATTATGGTTTCATTATTTCATAATATTTTCCTTTGGATGACTTATAGAGTTTAAAAACATTGTTCGGGGATGTTCGTTTTTATGGTTTTTCTTGGGTGGTTCACTTGTATTCTTAAATTGAAGTTTGGGTAGAACATGAGTAAACATACATAAATGATATTACAAGTCATTAATTATATTAAATTATTTTTAATTATCTTATAATGAATTATATTAGATCCATGTGGATGAATCATTAGATAAGAATTAAGTGATGGTTATTTGGGTCAATTTGGGCGGTTTGTGGATCACAACGAACTCGTTTTAACTCATAACTTAGTTATATGACCAGAGGTTATTTACAGAACTTGAAATAGAACATAATACATATAAAATATTCTGGTTCAACCATAAAAATGGTTTCATGACCAGATCTGAAGGTAGAAATGGAAGAAGAGGGCATGTTGTTCTTGAAGGTGATAAATTAACACCTCAGGAACAATGTTCTCTTTAATAAAATAAAAGGAAGAGGGAAAGGGGGTTGGATGATATAATATCCAATTAGAATCATAAAATTAAATTATATGTATAATAATGGAGTTAAAACACAATTTGGATTAATATAGGTGGGGAGAGATCAGGAAATGAACTTGAACTTGAAAGGGAATTAAAGGAGAAGAGGGAGGGAAATTACCTCTTAAATTCTTCTATTGAGAACCTCCTTAAGGGCCTATGCTTAGTCTTTTGATGAAGCCAGAAGCTCTTGAACGTGGGGGAGGGGCTAGGGGAGATGATTGGGTAGAGCTTAAAAAATTCTCGAAGCTTGAGAGGTGTGGTTTGGCAAGAGGAGGGGGAGGGATTATTTATACATGAGGAGGGACGTGTTTTTAGTATAAAATATTAAATAAAATAATATATCAAAAGTTAGACTTGTAATAGTAGTTTTTTTGACATCCTAAATCATATATTAATATAATATGATTATTTTTAGGCTTTAATTCTTCTTTATAATTCGAATTCATTAATTTATTAAAAGGAAAGCGAAAGAAAGAGAAAAAGACACTTTAAGAAATAACCTTTTGACTTTAGGCTTTGGAAAATTCCTTTTAGGTTTTGGAATTGGATTTATTGTATTTTATGAAACCATTTATGTAATTTAATATAATTTGTTCGAAACTAATGTTCTAGAATGTTTATGTCATCATTATATCATTAATGATGCAATTTAGTATACACAGATTATGCAAAAAACTGTATTTTTTACTATTCACCCGAAAATTGAAGTATTACAGAAAAAATCCAAAAATTTAACCTAGAATATTTTGACGTGTAGAATCCAAAAATGAAGTATATTTTTCATAAATAATTTTCTTCTTATTATTAATTTAATATTTAATTACAATCATAATTTACTTAAAAACAGTTTTTAAGATTAAAACTGATTTTATAGTGCTTCCAAAAATTACGCAGGGTATTATAAAATTATCTAAAAACTATAAGAAATTGATTCAATAATTTACGAATACATTATATGGAAGTAGATATTTTTTTAAATTAATTAATTAATTATAATTATTTATTTATGACTTAGAAAATACCAAAACGTTTACTAAGGTCAAATTGTCACTTTCTAAGATGTATAAATTTTATTTAATTAATCATAGGTAATGTTACACTTATGTTGTATGATTTAATATACATAAGGGTAATATTAATATTCATAAAGTTATGTTACTATTCATAAGGGTATGTTACTATTCACCAAAAATTATTTTTGTTTCATTAGACTCCAAAAATCATCTTGAACACAACCGTGTATGTCAAATTTTCAAAATTCCTAACACAGAAGTGACCAACTTATATTTAATGGTCACTTATCACTTAGTAGTTCATTATGTTGTGATTTCATGTTAATTTATGACATATTTATATGAAGGAAATTTCCATTGAAAAACTTTGGGTCGTTACATTCAAGGCATCAAAAATTGATAACTTGTCCGGTACTTGGGACAAATGTTTCAAGACATCATATTTTTGATCCAAATGTCTACGTTTTCCAACAGGAACATGTGGTTTCACAGGTGCCTTATAAGTTCATGCTTTGGAAGTAGATGCATCTTGTATCGGGTTAGGAGATGGAAATACTCCTAGATTTGGAAGATTAGACCGAATAGGTCTATTTACTTGTTGAGAGGAAGAAGGTGGAACCTCTAACCGATCCTCTAGAATAACTGTACCAGCACTGAATCTGCCTTGCGTGGAAGACTTTTCTAGTTCTTGTTGAGCCCACAGAAGGGCTCTACCATGAGTTTCTTCTATATACATAGTTCTAGCAGGGGTATAATTGGAATAGTGGTTTCTCGGATATCAACGTCTTCCTCGGTATCATAGACCTCTGGAATTACCTCTATTTCCTCTGTTTGATACAATGAGCTCAGGCTCATCAATATCGAAGCTGTGACTGGCATAAGGATCTATTAAATGAATCATGTTAGAAGAACCAAATATAAATTCTTCATCTAATGAAGATTCCACTTGATTAGCCCATTTAGGCTGTGCCTTTTGGCGGGGTAGTGCCTGTGGCTTTGTAGTAGATGGCATAAAATCTGCCAGAGTCAAAGACAACTTGGGATTTGACACGATCTCATCTTCTTCTAATTGTTCCCCTTTCTTTAAATTATGACGTTTCTTTGATTATTTTCCCTATTATGAAGAGGGTTTTGGTGTCGAATTCATAGCATAAGACACAATTGGTTTCTTTAATTGCGTTCGCAAAATGGCATGAGTTCGATTGATCATTTTCCCGACCATCCAATCATCATATTTCTATGCACTTTTTTTGACTTCTTACCACTCACCTTTTCTTCTTGATTTGTAGCAGTAACACATGCTACCTAAGCTGAAGTACCTTTCAATTTGACTTGTCCTGAGTCCACCATATTTTTCAGGAGGTCTTTGAAGACAAAACACTCCTGAATGGGATGCCCCAACATTTTATGAAATGGGAAATAATTGGGACGGTCTTCATCTCTTTCTTTGTTCGGCCTTTTGGACCTTGGAAATTGAACCAAATTAGTTTTCAGAGCCGAAATGAAGTAACCAGGAACTTTCTGATTTCGGAAAGAGTAAATGTTTCTCTTTAGATCCTCAAATTGTTTTCGTCTTTGATCTCTTTGATCATCTTAACGAAATGACCTCTATTGTTGACGCTCAGGAGGTGGAGCCCTTCGAGAAGATGAAGGCCTTGAAGTAGAAGCAGGTACTGGTGCTTGTTTAAGAGTAACTGTAGTAGTCTCTGCTTTACCCATTCTCCTTCCTAGAGCTGATGGAATTACACGATCTTTATCCTTAGTCTTTATAAGAGAGTCTTAAATCTGTTGAGTGATTGAAGTAAGGTCTCAAAACCCTCCTATGTATTTCATAGGAATTAACCGCGTGCATAATTAATCATGCAAATTTACCACACAAATTTGAAACAACTCTTCTTGAGGGAGTGCTAAACTCAAGGAATATGTTAATCCCTTCTAGTGAGCAATTAAATCTGAAACCCTTTCATTCTCAATTTTCTTACAATTTGTAAGATAAAAAAAAGTTGTCTTTGGCAAAGTTGAGCTGAATTGAAGAAGGAATTGTTGATGAAGATCCTCCCACCCGGTAATTGACCATGATTGGAAGCTTGTATACCAGAAAAAAGCAGGCCCTTGTAATTACCATACAAAACACCTGAGATTAACTACTTCTTGTTGCTAAGGGGTTCCATCATAGGATCACAATGAGAAAAAAAAAGTGTTAAGTGTTGCTTTGGGTCTCCCGAACCATTAAATATTGGGAATGTGGTTTTTGAAAATTTTGATGGGGGAGGAATTGCGTCTAACCATTCAGTGTAAGATATCTTCTCCGGTTGAACCGGTGCACGCTTTACTTCCATAGCTTCAAACTGAGCTGTTAATGACTCAATGGTAGTCATTAACTTTTGAGAAACATCCGGTTGAGCTTGGACCTGTGTAGGTGAAATAACTGGAGCTTGGATAGGTGTGGCGACTGGGATTGCCACTGATGGTAGTATTTCTAGTTTTTGTTTTCTATAACCCATATGATTAGGCCTCTAAGGGTGTACTGGTAAAGGAGGATACTCTTGATCCATCTCAGTAGCCACAACAAATTCCCTTGGCTGACTGACTCCAGCATGCTTAGGAGGAAGACTACTTTGATGTAGTTCTGTATTCAACCTCTTTAATTCCTTCATCTCTTCCACTTATTGTGCGAATATTTTATCTGGTGAGAGTGATTGTCATTCTCTATAGGAAGGGTATGTAACCCGACTCTTCCCTTTTCCTTTGTTGGACGCCTTTCGGAGAGGGGGAAGTTGGTTATTTAAAGGAATACCCATATTCTGGGTAATCCTTTGTTTTCTTGTATGCACACCTTCTTCATTTCTGTCTGGGTGTACAACTTCTTGATTAGGAACCTCTTCATCTGATCCCTCTAAGTGAGCCTCATATGGGGGATTAGAAACAATGACATTGATGACATTAATTGATGCATAACGCATTGCATCACTTTTATCGGCATTTCTACGATATTGTCTTCTTCCATGTCCTTGTTGAGACACTGCCTTTTGCTAATTTTACCCCCCAGGAACTTCTTGACAAACCATAATTTGGAAGGAATCTCTTGATAATTTGGCTCTTCATTCATCTTGGGGACTTTTCCCTAATCGAGATAAGAATGAATTTCTATGAGGAAGAGATTGAGGATTTCAAAAAGTCTCCATTCTAGTAGAATGGGGCTATTCCTGCTGTTCCTGCTCAACTCCTCAAATCTTATTTGTTAATTCCGAGGGTTGGGTTAAAAGAGTCCCCAGTCTGGCAAGCTGGGTTGGTTCTTGAGTTGCTATATCTGAGACCTGCTTAAAATATCTCCCGATCTTATGGAATTTAGTACAGAAATTGGATGGATGCATTAACCTGCATCCACTCTTATCACCCAGCTCAAAAGAACGTTGGATGATTTTTGACACTTCTGTCACTTGATGATGTGCACGCTATAAACAAGAAGCATGTTTGATGTTCTTGTTTTCCTGATGCAAAAGTAATTCGACAACTTGTTCTCTATATTCCTGGTTCTGGGAAGAAATATTTGAGGCCTTTTCTTGATAAATCCTTTTATTACAAACAAATCCAATTAGATGTGACCAGCCGTGGGTAATAACATTGCATGAGACCACTTTCGGCTGGCTTTGTTGACTGGAGAGTACAGTGAAATGCAGTGCTCCATGAACACCCCATCCCCTGATATGAATACCAGATGTGGAATTGGAAATTAACTGTCACAATATTCTTAATGCGCCAAGGCATGAATGCTGAAGGGCTCTCTATTGCTTTTCAGCCTTCAGATATCGAGAAACTGAGAGAGATGACAAATCAATTTGGCATTGTAACCATTCTATTATCATGACATGATTTTCATATTCATCATAAGATAATATTTTATTTTTCAATTGAAAAAGAGTTTTCCACATGTTAAGACGAATATCTTGAATACAACATTCCGTCAACATTTCTGGAATGTCATACTGAGAGTCAGCCAAAGGCCAAAACATGACTGACACTTCACCTTTCTCCAGTTGATTTATCATATTTAGTACTACCTCCTTATCATTTGATGAATATTATACTACCTATTTAGACCAAAGCTGGTGCTTCATTGTTGCTTCATCAAATTCAATAATATTGGTAGAGAATTCATTTATCAAAGTAAAAGATGCATGACTTAAGGGTGGTTCGGAGAATGACCTACACCCATGGCTATCTTATTGTTGAGAAATTATTTCACCAGCTAGTGGTAAAGCATCAGACATGACTGGCTTCACATTTTCATGTGGCTCAAGATAAGAGGGTTTTCTCGTCACTACATTGTCCATTGGAGCATTTTCCAGGCAATGTGAATTATTAATGCGGAGAGGACTTTCGCAGCCAGATTCATCATCATGGGGAGGACCACCATGGTGGGTTACAAAAAAAGATGAAATTTTTTCTACTTAGGCTTCTGGCCACGTAGAGGGTTATCGTGGCTCTCATCTGAAGATGATACTTCAAGATCGACCGAACTGTCATGAAGCAAGCCTTTAGGGGGAAGTGTCTGATGCAGACCTTCAGAATTTATGTTCCCACTATTGGGAACTGAGAGAGTAGAATCTTGAGTTGCAATAGATAATTGTCTGAGTGCATCAAGAACTCTAGTATCAAGCAAGGCCCTATCACAGATTGGCCCATGATTTCTTAACTGTGACGGAGGGGTCTTTTTCTTAAATGCCTTCTTACTCACTTTGGGAACCACTTGTTGAAGAAAGTGGTCCTTATGGGAAAGTGTATGTTCCTGCTCAAGAGAAAGGATCAGGTTAGGGTGATTATCTCCACTCAAATCACGTGTATATGCATGACTTGGTTGTCCATATGACATGGGGGAGTATGCCCCCACAACCCTCTAGGACTGGAATAGAGATGTGTGTTTGTACCAGAGTGAACTGTTGATGTGTCACTCCACTACTAGGGATAGATTTTCATTTATTTCCCAGTGATGCTGCTAAAGTTGTTATAATATCTTGGAAGGCATCCAAAATATGAGCATGGATTTTCTTTTGCACTTTCACCATTGTTAGAATGTTCTTGGTGACTTCAGCTTCCAGAACGGGAATATACATCCATTCTGTTCTTGGAGCAGGTGTGTGTTCCTTCTCCTCTCCTCCTTTTCCTGCTAGTGAATTCTGACAGTACTCATGAATGGGGGAGAGAGTTGAGTCTGCCTCTTGGTTGTCATTAGGTATTTCCAATTGACTTCTACGGGTGCTACCAAACGAGACTATTGGTAGGCTTGATCAATACTAGCAGGTGTATGTGCCTGCTGATTGCACTCCACCAAATGTGGTTGACGAACTTCCTTCAATACTGGAAGACGAGACTTCTGGCAGGATTGATGAGTGTAAGCAGGTGTATGTGCCTATTTACCATTTATCAACACATTGGGTTGGTGGGCTTCATCGTATGTAGTCAGATGAGCCTGCTGACTAGCTGATGATTTATAAACAGGTGTATTTTCCTATCTACAGTACTCCGCTGGAATTGCCTGCTGGGAATGGAGATCTGCTGCCAGACGATTCTACTAGACAACGGAGTTAAAAAGGACGGGTGTGTGGGCCCACTCGTTACTTTCCACCAAGTTAGGTTGGTGGACTTCTCCGGAGATGGCAGAGAAAAGAACCTGCTCACTATTGACCGGTCGTCACCTCTGGTGGTTTGTCTTGCCTGCTTGGGTTCAAGGAACCTGAGCCAATCACCTGGAGAAGACACCCTCATCATGTTGATGGTGCACTAACGCACGTGTCTGGAAACGATTGTTGGTGGGTGCCCTTGAGAAGGACTACTATTTCCTTGAATTATGGCCTTGAGTGACCTTCTCATTCACCTCCTAAGAATATGGGATGGAATGTTTGTTACGTTCCGGGGATAACGACCAGAAACAGTTGGAGACGGTGGTTGGCACCGCCTTCTTCTTGATCGCTGATCGTCATTTTCTGAATGACCAGGGTGAATTATTGACTTGGAGGGCTTGTCGAGTAGCCTCTAGAGTCAGAATGGTACCATTTCGACAATATTTATTAACCAGTTCATTTGATACCCAATGTTTAAGATTTTGAGTAGGTGATGTCATCCTCAGAGCAGACGACGATCCAGCAGGAGCAGCAGCAAAGGTATTCAAAGTAGAGGCATTCACAGGTGTGAACTTAAGAGAATCCATTTTTGTAATGCAGAAGATCTTGGAAAAGAGTTCCTGTTTGATATGATAGACATAATAAAGATAATTTTGGCCACTACATCTTTTGGATGACCACATATGTTATTGATTGATTTGTTGTCCCCCTCATTGAGTTTAAATAGGGGCCTAACAAATAATCAAAACATCATTTTAACTTGGTTAAGGATTCACGTTGGGTTCACCATTTTTTGTTTCCTCTGTAATTGGGGATGAACTCATTTGATTAATGTTCAAACATTCCAATCGGTTTCTAATGGGTTTATTCATAGAACAGGAACCATCCAATGATTCAATATCCATTTGGAACTACTTTCCAAAGGTAGGTGCTAATTAGTTATGGACCGATGAGAATTAAGAATTTTCATTGGTCAAGAGGATGGGAGGTCGGACAAATCACACCTTTTTTTGAGGGGAATTATTGTCTACTCCGGGACTCTCTTTATAGATTTAAGTTATGTTCATGAATCCATATTACACTACCAAGTATGAAAATGATCTTTCCTTAAGATCGGACAATCAATGATTAATATGTATGAGATTTAGAGAATATTTTATATGTATTTGAGGTTCTTCATCGATAGATAATCAACTGTATTTGTTAGATATTCTTAGTCAATGATATCCTTCAACAAATTATATAAATATCTCTTGGTCATTATGATAACCATACTGGCTTTAAAGCCTTTAAGTGGGGCACTTGAAGTTTATTATCGTTCAGAAGGACATGGGGTATTTCAGAGTTGGGATCGTACCCACAGATGGGATACCTACGTATCCTTGTTATAAAAGGAATCATAACCCACGTAGTTTAGGAATTAAGATATAGTTTAACGTCATATGGGACAGATGAGAATTAATGGGTGATTTGCTTGAACCTCAGAAAGGCTTCCTAGGTACTATTCTTTTATGGTATAGATCAAAGTCCACGTAGTTTGGTTTGGTAATTGTGAGGCTTATGTATGATTAACGGCCCAAATAGATGTGTCATGGTTATTTTTACACTCTAAGCTCACATGAGTCATCCTCGGTGTGAGAAACAAGAGTTATCAGTAAACCTGGAAATTTGTGCCATGAAAGATGTGGTCACAAGGAATGATTTGGGGATTATGTATGTATGACTACCCAAATATATAAAGATCAGGAAATAATTTAGAGAATAAGTATGGGAACAAGGTCCATAAAGGTATATGTGCTTTATGGAGATTTAGATACTCTAACTTGGGGCTTACTCTTGGGGAGGATGCCCAAGTTAGGAGGAGACTTATGATTTGGTTTTATTCCTGGGAAGGAAGGCCAAATCAAAAAGAAGTTAAGACTGGTTAAGCGAAATTATGACTAGGTCCTATTCCTGAGAAAGTGGCCCAGGTTAAAGCGACATGAGAACTGGGGTTTACTCATAAAAAGGAGGCCCAGGTTAGGAAATTATGACTGGGGCTTACTCCTAAGGAGGATACCAAAAAATTAAGGAACTTGGAATGAGACTTACTTATGAAAAGGAGGCCCAAGTTAGGGAATTATGGTTGGGACATACTCCAGAGAAGGAGACCCAAAATTAAGTGAACTCGATGAATGGGGCTTACTCCTAAAAAGGAGGCCCATGAATAGGGGACTTGGAAAATGGGGCTTACTCTTGAAAAATAGGCCCAATGAATATTCTCATCTTAAAGGATGAGGTTGAATGAATGAAATATCTAAACTTAATGACATAATGATATGTAATTCATTAGGTTTTGTGATATGTTCCACAGAATCTCTTTCAGATAAGGAATCCAACCAAGGAATCACGCCCTAAATAACTTTGAAGAGGATTATGAAGGAAAAATCATGAAGAGGAGAGGTGGATTTGAAGGAAAGAGATGAATGTATAGGAGGGGCACCCAAAAGAAGGTTGGTGCACAGGTCCTGTTTGGGCGCTCAGGTCCTGATCGTATAGTTATACCTACGCAACACATAGATACCTGCGTGACGGTCAACCCATAGGGTAAAACTTGGATGATGCTTAGCTCAATCCCTTAGTGTTGTCCCTAAAGACTTTTAAATGAGTGGCGCACAAGTTCTATTCAAGGGATAAGGCGGTGCACACGTGTCTTCAATTCCCTGAAGGGTTTGACACTTAGGCATACAGGTGTTGATGAATTTCAACACTTAGGCCTTGTTCCCTCTCTTTATACCTTCCATTCTAGGTAAGAAATCACCTTAGAAGTATTCAGAAGGCTTTGAGAAGAGACTTGGGGATCAAGAGCTCAAATCTGATTTTATGGATTTTTTCGTTCCTAAAATGGGGGGCCCACAAGGGGTATTTATAGGCCTTTTAAGACCTTGGGATAAAATAACTTAGGGAGTGAAAGTCACATGCACAACAAATATGAGGCGCACAAGTATACTTGCATGGCCATGATGAAACTTGCGTGACCCAAGGGTAAACAAATCCATGTTCATGACTTTGTCAATTTTTGATGTTTCTTCAAAAAATGAATCAATTTGTGTTAAGGTATTTCCCTTTTTCAGTTGTTATATTCTGTGACAGAAAGGAGCGTCAACAATCCTTTTTTCATTTCATTCCTCAGATTCAAAATTTCTTAAGTCATAGTTTACATGTTTTCCTCCATACTTGAATATGGTAATTTGATTTCAGATAAAATATCAAATAATTGAGTCAATTTTAATCCATTTCGTCAAAGATATTTAGACCTTAAACATTATCCTTTTTATGTCCGACGTGCGTGACTTTAAACTTCCCATAAAAGGCAAGGGAACTTTGAACAAAAAAAAGTCAAAGTCTGAGCTCACTAAACATATACTTTGTATGATTTATGTAATATTGAGCCATAAAAAGATTCAATGTTTTTAGGGTTATTTTTATAATCCTATAAAACATCAAACTATGATTACTAGGTTCATTAGATTAGGTAAAAATTTAAAGCAAGTAGCAAAAGAAGGCATACACAAATGATTAAAGATGAAAGTGTTTTTCAGTTGATGCACAAGAGTTAGAAGGATATCCATAGATTGGATTCTCTTCTCCTTTCCAAGAATTACAAGAGGCTGTCAACATATCTCTTCATTTGATTTATGGCATCGTGAGCTTCATCAGCAACCACCTGGAATACATTCGCTCAACTGGATACAATAAGAGATGTGGTGATACCAGCTCTTCTTGGAACAATTTTAAAGAATGTTCTTGAGTGCGGTTTGAGAAAATTTTATGCTGATCAAACAGTGACTCTGTTTCTGTCCAAGAGACTTGGAAGATGGATACATGGATTTGAGAATGGAGCATTGGAAGTAAAGATCCATTTTTAGAGAGTAATCTTTTTAGATATTGTTTCTAATGTCCGGATAGTCTTCCTTCCATCAACCGGTAGTGGAAAACATATCAGCCCATGGTTTTCCATTTTCATATATGCAAGGAAATGGCATGAAAGAAAGTTCACCCCATTGTTGACACTCTTAATGCACAACATAACTGAAATAGAGGAGTAATAGTGCGGCTTCATCTCGGGCATACAATAATTTTCATCTGGAACATTGACTCCTTGCAGATGATCATGGCTATACAGAGGCAAGTAGTTGCTCTGTGGAAAATTAATACGATACTTCTTCAAGTACTTGGACAAATCTAGAAGAGTGATGTCACATATATCATAGTAATCATGGCCAAAAATGTTCATCATATCATCAATCTTCTTGCTATCCAGTTCATCAGCCATTCCAATTCTTCTAGGAGCCATTGAATCTGCACAAAGGTAAATAATAAACTCTTAATATAGTTAATTTTTTTCATAAAATTTGTGAAGAAAATTGAAAAAATGGCTAAGGAATTAAGGCGCGCAATTCCAATTTTGGAATGCAAGTATAGTTGTGTCGCACAAGTTTTTAGCGCGCAGGTATCACCGCGCAGGTCAAAATAACTCTGCAGCAGTGCGACACGAACAAACACAAATAACAAGCAGAAAATCAGCAACCTACGTGATGAAGGCAACTTTCATAGCGAGAGATCGAAAGTTTGAAATCCGGTTTCTTTATGCAAGAATGACTGCATATATATAGGCAAGGCCTCACCCCTACACACCGAAGCCTGCGCTGCTCACACTTGTGTGACGCCATCTGCGTGCTCAACACATGCACACCACCCTTCCTTGGTTTTCTTCTTTACCTCAGAGTCACATCTTCATTCCTTTCGGATCCAACTCTGAGGGGGGACTTTTGTTGACACTCATTTCTGTCACAGAGTCTAACTACTGAAAATGGGGAATACCTTAGAATAAAGAGATTCATCAATTGAAGAAACATTAAAAATTAACAAAGGCATGAACAAGGATTTGTTTACACTTGGGTCACGCAAGTTTCAGCATGGTCACACAAGTATACCTGCGCGCAACATATTGGGCGCATAGGTGACCTACATGCCCTATTTGATTTTCACCCAAGGTCTTCAAGGCCAATAAATACCCCCTGTGGGCCCCCCATTTCGGGACGAAAAAAATCCATAAACTCAGATTTGAGCTCTCAGCACCCTAGCCTCTTCTCAAAGCCTTCCGAACACTTGTAAGGTAATTTATTACCTAGAAAGAAAGATCTAAAGAGGTGGAACATAGCCTAAGTGTTGAAATTAATCAACACCTATGTGCCTAAGTGTATAACCCTTCGGGGAATTGAAGAGACTTGCGCGCCACCTTATCCCTTGAACAGAACTTGCGCGCCACTCATTTAAATGTATTTAGGGATAATACTAAGGGGTTGATCAAAGTCGAGCCCAAATATTACCCTATGGGTTGACCATCATGCATGTACACCTGTGTCACGTAGGTATACCTGCATGACCAGGACCTGTGCGCCCAAATAGGACATACACACCTACCTTCTTTTGGGTGTCCCTCCTGTCCATTCATCTCTTTTATTCAAATCCACCTCTCCTTGTCAAGATTTAGACTTTATAATCCTCTTCAAATCCATTTATGGAATGATTCCGTGGTTATCTTCCTTATCTGAAAGGAATTCTATGGAACATCACTCAAAACCTAGTGATTTACATATCTTTATGTCACTAAGGTTAGAGATTTCATTCATTCAACCTCATACTTTAAGATGAGAAAATCTTTTTGGGCATCCTCCTTAGGTGTAATCCCCAAGTCCCCTATTCTTGGGCCTCCTTTTCAAGAGTAAGCCCCAGTCATAATTTCCTAACCTGGGACTCCTCTTTAGAAGTAAGCTCCAGTCCAAGTTCCCAAATATGGGCATCCTCCTTAGGAGTAATCCCCAAATCTCAAATTCCTTAACCTTGGCCTCCTTCTCATGAGTAAGCCCCATTTATCAAGTCCATTTAACCTGGGCCTCCTTCTCAGGAATAAGCCCCAGTCATAATTTCTCTTAACCAGTCTTAACTTCTTTTTGATTTGGGAATCCTCCTAAGGAGTAAGCCCCAAGTCTCCTCCAAATTTAGGCATCTTCCTCAGGAGTAAGCCCCAAGTTAGAGTATCCAAATCTCCATAAAATCACATATACCTTTATAGACCCTATTCCTGTACTTCTTCTCTGAAATAAGCCCCAATATTTATCTATTTGGGAAATCATACATACATAAGCCCCAAATCATTCCTTGTGATCGCATATTTTGTGGCACAAATTGTCAGGTTTACTGATACCTCTTGTTTCTCACACCGAGCATGGCTCACGTGAGCTTAGAGTGTAAAAGTAACCACGAAACATCTCCTTGGGCCATTAATCATACGTAAGCCCCACAATTCCCAACCGAACTACGTGGACTTTGATCTTTACCTTAAAAGGGGAGTACGTAGGAAGCCTTTCTGAGGTTCAAGCCCATCACCCATTAATTCTCATCTGTCCCATATGACGTTAAACTATATCTTAGTTCCCAAACTACCTTGGTTCTGATTCCTTTTCTAACAAGGATATGTATATAGCCCATCTGCGGGTATGATCCCAACTCTAAAATACTCCATGCCCTTCTGAACGACAATAAACTTCAAGTGCCCTGCTGAGTGGCTTTAGAACCAGAATGGTTATCATAATGACTAAGATATCTTTATATAATTTGTTGAAGGATACCATTGACTAAGAATCTCTAACAAATATAGATGATTCTCTATCGATTAATAACATAAAATACATATTAAAGATTATCTAAATCTCATACATATTAATAATTGATTGTCAGATATTAAGGAAAGCTCATTTTCATACTTGGTAGTGTAATAAGGATTCATGAACATAACTTAAATCTATAAAGAGAGTCCCAGAGTAGACAATAATTCCCCAAAAAAAGGTGTGATGAGTCCAACCTCCCATCCTCTTGACCAATGTAAATTCTTAAGCCTCATAGATGCATAACTAATGAGCACCTACCTTTGGAAAGTAGGTCCAAATGGATATAGAATCATTGGATGTTTCCGATTCTACGAACAAACCCGTTAGAAACCGATTGGAATGTTTGAACCTTAAGCAAACAAGGTCTTCCCCATTTCAATAGGAAATAAAAAAGAACTATTAATTACTCTGCGACCATTAAACATAATATTTTAACTTCATTGTTTTGAGTTTAAAAACTCTGACATACCCGGTTACGATCATTAAGATGTTTAGAATCTAATAAGATAGAATTATTATTTTTTTAATAGTAACTGACCATTGTGAATATTAATATTTCATTTATAAATAGTTATATGTCACTTATGAATAGTAAATCATCCAAAAAGAATATTATCCTCACCTGTGAATGTGATAATATGACCATAGTAAAATTATTGGTAATTTTGTAAGTCATAAATAATTAACTACAACTAATTAATTAATTGAATGAAAATTTATTTTCATAAAAGGTGCTCAAAAATTAATAATTTTATGACTTCTGGTTTTAGGATAACATTATAATACATTTTGAAAATTTTGAAAGAATTATAAAATCAGTCATAGGTTTAAAAACCGCATTTTTCAAGTAAAATATTATTTTAATTAAAAATAAAAAATAATCATAAATAGAATTTTTTTTTGAAAAATGGATTTCATTTTTAGATTTTACACATCAAAAAATGGTTTGGGTGAATTTTTGGGATTTTTCTAAAATACTGGAATTTTTATGAACAGTGAAATACGTAATTTATCATATATATACATTATAATATAAATAGAATATTCTTAGCATCATGGATGATGTAAGAAACCTTAGTTTGAATTAACAAGTACTTTTTTTGAAGGATTTTTGGATGGATTGAATTAACAAGTAATTATTACTATTTTTGGTCCTGGAATCATTATTATTGCTTGTCTGATGGAAAAAAGTAAACAAATTATTTTAATATTAAGAAATCCCTCCTCCCCTCCAATATAAAAACCACCAACAATCCCCTGTTCTCTTCATTCCACTCAAGCCTCATGCCTTCCCTAAATTCTGCCCAAATCTCTCTCCAAGCTCCTCCCTGACCTCCAACATCCCTTGGTCTCCTTAAAATACCAACTCCTCTCACCTTAAGAGGCTCTCAAGGAATATTGAGTCAAGAGGTAAATTCCTCTTTTCTTTTCTTTCATTTTCTTTTCACATTGCTCTGTTCTCTTTTAATTCCTAAACTCTCTTCATATAAATGGTATGAGAAATATAGTATCATACATGTAATGTAATTTTGTAATTCTAATGGAATAATTCATTATAAGCTCCCATTTCCCTCCTTTTATAACAAAGAAATGAAAACACCGTCCAAGATGTATTAATTTATCACATTCATGGATGACGAGTTATTAATTTATATTACCATATTCAATTATGGTAATAAAACCATATTTATTGTTGAACCAGACTATTAAAAATTTATTTATTCTTATGTGATGTTATAGAATTCTTTTTTCACACATGATGTTAAATAATAATACAAAACAAGTTAATTGTGAGTAAAATCACCAAATTAATCCAAGAGTTTATCACTAATATTTTATATATTGATTCGCCTTCACTTCAAATTACCAAATGAAATTTATGACCATGTATTATGATGGATGTTTGGTGATTTCCTATAACATAAATTCTAGAAAAACATTTTCATCCAACATATATATCCGAACATGAATAATAGTGAACCGATCATTAATACCAAGGAAGAAAATTCTCCAAAACAATGAAATTGAACCAATTAATTCATCAAAAAGGAGATGAATGAACTTAATAAGGTTATAATAAATCAATAAAATGTAGTATAGGTTATTTAATTATTAAGTAATGAACCTAATTTGATTATTCATGTCATAATATCATGTGAATAACACTATTGAACATAAGGTAGGGGATCCTCTCTTTCTCACATTTATTCAAGAATCTCGTCTATGTTATGTCCTTTTATACATAATTTATAATATCCGGGGTATGATTTAACACCTTCCACATACTTACCTTATGATGTATAAAAAATGAGAAACCCCATTTCTTTCTCATTAATCCCTCCTAAGTACACCCAATACCATTTCGATTTTCTGTTAGGGATTCTAACCAAACCTCTTTTATTCATTCTGGTTGCTCTATATTTATTTCTACCTAAATGAAGTTATATATTACGTTTATGTAAATATTATAAATTCTTTTTTTTCTCCAAAATCATGTATCAAGATACATTCATCATTCTCTTTTGGGGATATACATTTTTTAAATGATTCCCTCTTTAATACTTTCCGATAAAAAAACTTGTTTTAAGGGAACTTCTCAAATTCGTACCCAATTTCATGTCAAGTCTACAATATGTTTTAATCCACCGTTTATTTTATAAAACCAGTGTTTTTATTATGAAAATATTCTTGGATCACTTCTGGTTTTGTAAAAAAGATTATTCCTTTTTCTATTTTAAATGATTGTTACTGTTTTCCATAAAATCGCACAAAAATGTTTTAATGCTAAAAAATATTAAATACTCTTTTCACATGTTTTCACATCTATTTGAAATAACTTACCTTGATATATGTCTATTTTTCCTTATGAATTTCCATGTATGTTCTAATTCCTTTCTTTCATGGATAGTATTATTATACACCCATTCCTTATGATTTATGACACGATTATGATACCCATTTATTTTTATGGGTTCCCTTATGTTTATGATTGCTTATGGATGATTATATACATGGAAATCATATTCATTAAAAAAATTTGATGGGTGCACCCAGATAGAACTCCAATTCATTGGGTAATGTTTAATCACATGAGACGTTTGTGCAATTGTCTGGATGCTATCCTTGACTCAAGCTACCATATACAACAGTCTAGGTGGCTAACCATGACTTGTTCTCCTCTAAGTTCAACAAGCCTTGAATCTTGATAAAGTCATGATTTATGTTTCTGGAACATTACTATGAAATCATGTTTATATGATCTAATGTTTATGCGTTTTGATTTCATGTGTTCCATGCCTTTAATTTTCATTATTTCATACCTTATAACCCATGTGTTAAAGTTGTGTTACTATGTTTTTCCCATACTGGGCCTTTCGCTCATCCCTCAGCTCATGTGACCCCCAGGGCACCCTTTGTAGAAGTAAGGGTTCAAAATAAGTTTGGAGATTTTTATGACAATTAAATAAATAAGTATTGTTTTAGTCCAACACATCCAATTTTATGTACTTACCCTTCAATGACACTATATTTCATGATCCTTGGCTTGTTTTCTGATGCATAATTATTCTTAAAATTTTGTAATGTTATGTGTAAAAGGATATAGTTGCTATAACACATCATCATTAACCACATCACACTGACTACGTCTTTCCACTATTACGGGTCTCACATACACAACCTCAAGAAAAAACTTCTGACTAAAGGGGGTCTACCAATTCATTATCACTAAAGGTGATTCTATATATCCACATATCAACCACTATCTACCCACTTTAGGTAGAGTCCCTTATCACATCCCGACCACTAACTTCTTTCTCAAGGAAGGGTCCTACCCCCAAATTCTCACCCAAGGTGAATCCATTTAGTGGGTGACCTTTTCTAACATAGACATGGTCAACACACATACTCATCAACAACTAGGAAATCAAATCCTCTCTCACATCCTCATTAATTCAAAAAAATATGAGTAGGTCTCTTAGGACATATATATATATATCATGAAGGGAATATGACTATCCATCTATCCATGTTGTTTAATCTCTTGAATAACATCTTATCCACACAACAAACACTTTCTAAACCTATTATAAATATCATATTTCTCATAAGGGAATACATTGGACTCCTTAGACACACCTTAGTATGTACTCATTGATAACAACCCTTACTCATTACCCCAAGGTGATTCAATGGTCCACAATCCCTATCTGAACAGGGCCTAAATAGATTGAGTATAACCTCTTCCAATTTTTACAAACCTCACTCAAGTTCTATCCCATTCTCCCTTAGTATATATCTCAAACCATAATCTAAATAAAACCCTAAACATTACACCCGGTCATTTCCCAGAGGACTTACTCTTCTCATAATTATTTCCATGTCTTTAATCCACCCTCCCAAGGGTGTACCCCATTATAAGTGAGATATACAATGATCTCACCTAGTTCCACTAGGTTAAGGCTCTCATGGCTTTCCAACAAACCTTAATAAACCAACCTAGGATATATATATCACATACTAAAACAAAGACTTACCTTAGCCCTCTCTTAAACCCGAATGAAATACTCCCCATTGGAAAAATATTCACCTAGTGATCATAAATTATTAACATTCATGGATCCATTAATCCTTCTCTAGGAGGCTCATGAACACCATATCTCTTTACTTGGGGAACTCTTAGTCCCAAAATTTTTTAACAGGACTCATGAAATCATATTGAAATGTTCAATCATGGATAATCATTCATATGGAATGGTATCGAAGGGACCACCATACCCAAACATGTTGTTATCCTCTTTCTATGTACCACACATCCTTGTACAAGCTCGTCCATGCCTCCTCAAAGGTTTTACTACAATCTGAGCTTCTATCTCATGAAAAAAATCCAAATAATTAATTATAAAACAATTTATTATTTATTATTAAACTTCATTTTAAGAGGCATAAAAACCAAAAACTCATCGAGTAGTGTTGTATCACTGAAACCATAAGGAATGACATGCCAACATCTCATGGCATGCTCGCAGTAAGCATGTGCAAAAAATATCTATAATGATATTTTCACTCAAGAACTAATTCTATTCAAAATTTATAAAAAACATAAATAATCCATTAGGTGATATACCTACATCTAATTGGATGTAAATAGTATGATTTAATCATCCTGGGACATCCTCTATCCATCACATTCCAAATCCCTGATACATGGGATGATTCTGTCATGATCATGTGGAATCGTGATTAAACCCCAGCCCAACATTCCACAAATTTGAGGGAAATTAATAGGAAGAATAATGAAGTGATTATAGAGAACCAGTCACTTCAAATAACTATGAAAAATTCAAAATAACAAACCGACACTAGGGAAGATCAACTATAATAAGAATTGAGGATGGAGTTGACAAAATGGCCCCTATTGACACTCCCACTTCCCTTAAATTCATTGAGTGTAATCCTAGAAATAATTTTTATACCCTTAGTTTTTAAAAAATATTGAAATTCATCACTGTATAATAAACGACAGGCCTCAAATCATGTTGTAATCTACTAGAACACCCTCAGAGTATGACCCCTTGGGTCAAGGCATTTCACACCTCCTATAGATTGAATCAAACCCCCATGAATGAATCTTTTATGGCATAACCTTATCCATTCAAGACATGAACACAACTCCATGCAAATCCCTCACAACATGTCATTATCCTCTATCATGTTCCCAAAATTCTCAACAATAACATTCAAAAGAAACATGTATGGATTTTCTATTACATATGGTCACATCATGACCCCATTTTACACAAAACAACCTTCATGCATAAGATATTTACATTATCTAAATAGATTATGTGTAATAGGAATCACCATGACATGTCACCCAAGTCCATGGTTTGAATTCACCTAACCCACCCACACACACACCCTACATAAGAACCACCATACTATGACACCCACTGATCATAGTGTGACTTAATTCCCTCATGTTCCAGTGCATATAGTGGATATGATATGATTCATCAATCATCCCATCATTACAACATAGCCCTAACATTTCCTAGTTTTATGAGTGTCCTGTAAAAATATTTCAAAAATGGGTTACCCAACACTACTTCAAGAAGAAAATATATAATTTCCTTATAATTTGAAAACCTTGAATAAAATGGATGATTATAGATGTTTTTATAGATTCTACTATTTTCTTACATCTATGAAATTATAATTTCATATTTACTAACAAAACTAGAAAGGCCTGTAGGCTCACATAGTCAGGTCTTTAAATATGGATTAATTTTTGGAAAATTTTATTATACCAAAATAGCGAGAGTTTGTTAATCCATATTAAAAATATTTAGTAATGATTCATAAAGAGATGTTATGTGTTGTATAAAAGACTTATTAAAATTTAGTGCAAGTGGAGATTATAATAAATTTTATAAAACATGGATATTATATTTTATGATATCCCTTAAGTCATATCCTATGATATGCATGTATATGATATCATATATTTCGATATGAAAATATCATATAAGTCAGGTGATTCTTCTTTCATAACATATTACAGGATTGCAATATCATGTGCATAGAATTCTCCATGACTATTTCATGATTCCTTTCTATTATGAATCAATGGGTTGATTCATTTATTATAACACATAAATTTAATAATCAGTTTTAATATTCAATTTATTATGAAGTACCAGAAATATGTGTGGTATCTTAAGAAATGTTAGATTCCAACAGTTGGTATCCAAAACTCAACTCCCTTTATCGATTAAAGGGATCCTATATAATGATATGTGATCTACCCATTGAGTGTCATTATTCCACATTGATGTATCCAATCCTCTATTATCCTTGGATATCCTTTTATCATTGCGGAGAAGGTTCTAGTGAAATATAAGAGATAATATGGTGGTATCATTATGAATGAGTATTATAGTGGTTGGCATAATCCCTATGGAGGCGAGAGTCTATAGGCTATCTCTAAGTGATTATGATCTATAAAAATGCTTTGAGTGCACTGGAGATAGAGCTTGATTCATTTCTTATACACCTAATTATATTTTGTGTTCTTCACTACATGTTTTTTAATTGATGATATAACACAATTTTTATGGGTTTCTCCCACAACTATGATCAAATTGTGATCCTCTAAACCCCATGATAAGGACACCTAATCCTTCACCATGAAAGAAACTATTTCAAGAGGGATTGATTCCAATAAATTAAGCAATAATTTATTCATCATCTATTTAATTTATCTCAACTATAATTTTCATAAACCTCATCCAATAATATTATTATGTGTTATTAATATCACGAAGGATACTGAAAAATGATAGTTCTCTAATATAACCATATATCCTTACCAATCCATTCATATAACATTTTCTTGTTTGGGTCTGATTAACGACCTACGTGAACGGTGCTATACTCTATTCATCATTTTCATCATGGATGAGTATCAATACACTAATACTGGTAATATTTGATATTAATGGTTAAATGATGTAATTATTATGGTTTTAAAATTTGGTCACCCAAGTGAATGATCGAGATAATGTAACTCATCATTATGGGAAATGTTACCCAAAACATGGATATTGTGAATGAAATTATCACAAACCATTCCATTATATTTCATAATATGAACACAAGTATATATAAATAATTATAATATTATTAATCCACTAAATTGAATAATTTTTTATTGATGAACCTAATAACAAAGAGTGATTATCAAAACAGACTTACTGAGACAATCATCATATAATCAAAACTAGTAACCTATGAAAATGAAAATAGACTATAACTAACTAACATATATGTAACCAAAGGTTATAAATTATTTATATAAGTTTTATTACATATAAATAGAATTCAAAAATAAAGTATATATATTTCAATGTTGATTATATAAGATGACAGAATTCATTCCTAGAAGTTGGTAGCAAAGGTAAGGGTTTATCATATCAATTTACTTTTATTGAGATATATTACATATTCACCACATATTTTCTTTTATATGATATAATTAATTCCCAATTAATTTATATTATCATTATTTTCATGTAAATAAGGGTATTTAAAAATCCATATCATATTTTCAAATACAGTGGCATTTTATTCATGCATTCTAAAATTCATAAGGATTATATTCTCAATATTTATTTATTTATTTTATAATTTCAACACCTAAAATTATAATGGGGTAGAAGGACACCAATATCATGAATGTTTAAAAGAAAAGAGGAAGAATGATAATGTAGTGGAGTAAAGGAGAGCACCACCCATGGTCTAATTCTACAAATGTAGGGAGCAAGGGCACTATGTGATCCAGTGCACTAAACCTCAAGTTCTCTAGGGTAATTAGTGTCATTAGACACAAAATCAAAAGGTGAAAGGGAAGTATTATGCCATCACTACAACATAAGTGGATCAAGAGAATGAATTTGTAAAAGGTAAACTCCCTTTTCACTAAATAATGGAAAAATTGTTATTTGATTCTGGTTCTATGAATTCCTTTAAATATTCCATGTTTGATAGAACTATTGAATTGATTCCCTAGAACCATAATGTAGAGGTATATGTAAAAACTCCAAGTGGTGTAATTATTGCAACCCAGGTGTTGGATTCTTATCATATTTAAATATGGGGGAGTATTCTTCCAGCGAATCTCTTGATACTTCCCTTAATGGAATTGGATTATATAATGAGAATGTATAGGCTCTCATTATTTAGAGAACATATAAACTATTGGGAAAAGTGAATATATTTTCATATTCCAAACCATACCATGCTTCTCAAAAAATTCACGGAAGATCATGAATCTCATTTTGAAAATTATTCAATGGTGTGGGTGTTGATTCCCTGTGAAGAATCATACCTCGCTCAAATGGATGAGTCAAACGAAGTCGTAAAGCATATGGTAAATGCCTATAATGAGGGAATATAGTGATGTATTTCCTATAGAGATTACCAGACTTCCCCCAGATCATTAGGTAGAGATCTCAATAGAAATTGTACCTGGAGCTACACCTATCTAAAAGTGTCCCTATTGGATGGCTCCTATCTAACTTGATATGATAAAGAAGCAACTACAAGAGAATTTAGAAAGTGGGTTTATACACCCTAGTGCATCACCCAAGGGTGCACAAGTGATATTTGTAAATAAGAAGGATGAATAAATGCGGTTATGTATTGATTATTGGGAATTCAGAAAGATCATCATAAAGAACAAGTATCCTCTTACAAGTATTGATGACTTGTTCGATAAGTTTCAAGGAGATAAATAATTCTTAAAGGTGGATCTTAGTTCTGGATATCATCAGCTAAAGGTGGAGAAGGAAGATACTCAGACGTCTGCCTTCCATACAAGGTGTGGTAACTATAAGTTTCTGATGACTCCCTTCATACTTATTAATGCTCCTAAAATAATCATGAAATTGATGAATAGATTCATTATACATTACCTCAAAAATAATTTGGTAGTGTTTATTGACAGTATTCTCATATAATCAAAGTGAATTGTGGAACATGAAGAACATATAAGTCTTGTGTTGGGGACATTAATGTAGGAGAATTTGTATTCCATGTTTTTCAAGTGTGACGTTTGGATGTATCAAGTCACATTATTAGGACATGTGATCACATGTGAGGAAATTTATATGGACCCTTAAAAAAAGCCAATTGAGGAATGGCCCAAACCCTCTAGTGTCATAGAAATCCACAGTTTTATTGGATTATCTGGGTATTAATGATGTTTGGGAAGATATTTATCGTGATTCGAAAGACCACTAACTAAGTTAATTTAGAAAGGGGTAATGTATGTCTGGATGGAAGAGTGTGAGGACTGATTTAAGGAGATAAATATGTGGATGATCACTACACCTAAACTCCCAATACCAAAGAAGTGGAGAAAGTTTTGTGATATATATTAATGCCTCAAATAAAAAATTGCATTGTGTACTCATGGAAAATGATAACTTGATAACCTATGACTTACAATAGTTGAAGATCCATGAGTAGAACTACTTGAACCATGATATGGAGTTAGCATCTATGATTTTTAACATGAAAATATTGTGGCAATTCCTCTATTGTGAGAAGTGTGATATATATACTGATCACAAGATCTGAAAGTGTATATTCAAAACAAGGAGATCAAAATGAATCAAAGGATATGGTTATATCTAATTAAAATCTACGATTTATCTATTCGCTATCATCCTAGCATAGAGAACAAGGTTAATGATGCTCTATGTAAGAAATAACCTGCTACTATTTTCATGTTGTGGATTGAGAAATTCCCTCTCTTCATGGATATGGTAATGATGGATTTGTAAGTCATAACCATCGGGAATACACCCTACCTTTCCCAAATTATTTCCCAACCATCTATCTAAGAGAAGATTAAAAGGGAATAAAGGGATGATCCAGATTTACAAAAGAAGGTGAATGCAGTAAAGAGAGAGACGATTAAAGAGTTTCATATCGATGATGATGGTGTGATTCAGTTTGGAACTAGGGTCAGTGTGTATTAATCACCTGGGGTAAAGAAATAACTATTGGACAATATACACAACTCTAATTGTTTTTCCATCCAGGGGTACCAAGATGTACTGTGATATCATAGAACACTTATGGGGGGATAATAGGAGAAAGGAGATTGTGGTATATATATCAGGGTTGTTGATATTTCAACAAGTTAAATATTTGAGATATGTGTCTAAAGGAATGATGCAACCATTGATTATACCCATGTTGAAATTGGATAATGACATTATGTACATTATCACAAGCCTCCTGAAGTCATCCAAAGGAAATAATGTGATATGGTTTGTGGTGGTCTGACTCACTAAGGATGCCCACATTATCTCTATTGGGTAAGATATCTATCTCGAAAAACATGAAAAAATATATCTAATGGAAGTAGTGATATTACATGGGGTTTTACTCTCAATTGTCTCTAATCATGATCCCATGTTAAAATCTAAATTCTAGAAGAGTCTTCAACATGCTTTGAGTACTGAATTAAATTTTAGCATGACCTATAACCCCAAAACTGATGGACAATATGAAATGAGTATTAAGATGCTCAAAGATATGGTAAGAACCTACTATTTAGAATAAAAAGTTGTATGGGATCAACATATCCCATTGGTTGAGTTCTCATACAACAATATCTTGCACTCAAGTATTCATATGGCTCCGTAAGAAGCTCTATATAGAGATCGATGTAGGAATCCAACCTATTGGGATGAAGTTGGTGAAAAAAATCAACTTGGACTTGATATTGTTAAATAGATGATGGAGAAGGTTCAATCCCTCTATAAACATATCAAAGATACTCAAAGTCAGCAAAAGAGTTATGCTGCACAATACTGAAGGGTCTTGGAATTCGATATTAGAGATAAAGTCTTCCTTTGAATATTACCATGGAAGAGTGTTATGTGGTTTTAAAATAAAGGAATGATAATACCAAGGTACAATCGACCCTTTTGGATCCCTAATCGCATCAGAATCATGGTATATCATCTTTCCCTTCCACCAAATATGGCTCAATTTCATGATGTGTTCCACGTATCAATCATGAGGAAGTACAAACTAGATCTCTCACATGTGATGAACTCTGAGGTGGAATAGCTGGATGATGGTCTCTCTTATGAGGATGTTCTATAAAAATTATTGACTGGAGAGATAATTTTCTACACAACATGACAACTCACCTTGTCAAAGTGTTGTAGAGTAACCATAAGTATGAAGTAGAAACGTTTTAACCGGAGGAAGATAAGAAAGATAAGTACCATCACCAATTTATGTAAAGAAAAATTTTGAGGGAATAATTTGAAAAGTTGGGAAGAATTTATTGACCCAAACATTTATCAAAAGAATTTATCCCTTCTGATAGTAATTTCACATAGTTTAAATCATATATAATCACTGAGAGACAATAATAAATCCTTTATAAATAATGAATTAATGAAATGAGAAGTATTTCTAGAAGTTAAGAAAGCAATACTGATGAAATAATAACTTGACCATATGAATAGTAATATGACCCTTATGAATAGTAATCAGACAAAATGAATTGTAAACTCACCCAAAAAATTATAAATAAAATGTATTCATATTATAAATAAAATAGTGGTATAATTATATCATAATCTAAGTAAATAAATGTTTTAAAAATAATTAATTAAGTGTTTATATATTTATAAGTCATAAATAATTAAATAATATTTTATGATTAATTTAATAATTTAAAAGAAAATTTATTTTCATATAACATATTGATAAATTAATATGTTGAGGGCTTATTGTTTTAAGATAATTTTATGAGACCTTGTGTAATTATTCAAAGTGTTATAAAAGCAGTTATAATTATAAAATCTGTATTTTCCAAGTAAATAATGCTTCTAATTAAAAATTAATTTATTTATATTTATAAAATTAATTTCATAAAATTGAGTTCATTTTATAATTCTATATGTCTACAAATGGTTAGGGTGAATTTTTGAGATTTTTTCTAAATCACTTGATTTTTTGTGAATAGTGGGATACAGTAGTTTACGGTATATATATATATATATATTATAAGCTAAATATAATATTCATTGAGTCATAAATGATGTAAGAACCATTGGTTCGAACTATAATGATAAAATTACTATATTTAGTCTTAATAAAAATCAATATTTCTTGTCTTGTGAAAGATAATAAAATAATGAATTAATTTATGAGAAAACACCCCTCCCATCCACTATATATATGATCCCTTACACCCTCTTCTCCTCACACCACTCAATCTTTTAGAATTGCTGAAATTCTATCCAAAAATATTCCCTAGACTCTCCATATCTATTATCACTTGGTATGATCAAAATAACAAGCCTAGGTGCCTTGAAGAGGATCTAAAGAGGACAATTCTAGAGGTAAATCCTCTCTCTTTTTCTTTTAATTTCCTTTCAGTTTATTTTCTTTTCTTATTCTATCCTCTCCACCATTCTTTCAAATGAAATTAAAACTCAAGTACCATAAATATAATGTAATTATATATTGTTAATTTAAAATCCATCATTAAAATCCTTCTTCTCACTCTTTTATTATAAGAATGAAATCATCGCCTGTGATGAGTCAATTTACCAACATCGTGGGCGATGCACTTTCATATTCCTTTAATTCCTTAAAGGATGTTAAAAAAACCATTGTAATGGTTGAAACATATTTTAAAGTTTATTTTTTAACCCTTATTATGATTATTACTTAACCTATACACATAATAATAAATGATAAAACAATAGGAGTTCATTGTGATTGAAATACCATAAAAATTATCCTAAAAGGATTGTCATTAACTTTTATCTAATAATTCATCCTAAGTGTATATAAAAAAATTATTTATAAGATCATTTAAGATTATTTAATATAATAAATAACATATACTAACCCTTTGTGATATTTATCCTCATCTTACACGACCTTCAATTCATGTATAGAAGCAAACCAATCATGAAAACCAAGAAAACGAATGCTCTTGAACAATGAAATAAAATTATATAACTCATATAAAAGGAAAATAATGAATATAATAGATGTATAATTAATAAAATTAATGTATAAAAGGTTTTATAATTTTAATTTTTGAATCTAATGATATTATATAGGATATTATAGTGAATATAGTATTCAAACTAAAGGTAAGTGTAATTCTCAAATCCAACTCCATTTCTTTGAGTTTTCCCCCTTTCACCCAATTTTTAGTATTGTTATTCCTTATAAAAATTCATCATCATAATCTTTCCTTTTCTAAGATATACATGTCTTCTAATTGAGTTAATTACCAACACAATGTTTTCCAAAAGAGCTATTCTTTCAAAAAATACACTCCTTTTACTCCTCGAGATTATTTCTTCTTTACTAAGGGTTGATGATTCTTATATAAAGTATGTTATTCCCTATTTAAATTGGGAAATTTTTTATGAATTTATTTTTTATTAAATGTAACCCATTCCTTTACAAGGGTTATTTTATGTCCAATATTGATATATGTTCTATGTGGAAAAAATGATAATGTAAATGTTATGATGTGACGAGTGCTGCCAGAATTATATAGTGAAATGTAGATGTTATGATGTGATGAGTGCACCTACTATTATGTATCACTGCAATTAATTGGTTAATGTGAATAAAATCATGATATAAAGTGAAATATGCATGATAGTTATTCTATCTTTGTTCAGAACCATGTCTGGTAGTGGACCAGTAAGATATGAAGTTTAATTTTTATGCATTTCCATATTCCTTGCCTTTACCTAATGCTTCTTCTCATGATTATGACCATATTCCTATGTCATGATGATAATTATTTTGCTCACCCATGTTATATTGTTTCATGATATTTTATATCCTATTACTAAGATGATAGATAACCCATTTTTTATGTATATCCTCAGGTGACTACTTATAATAAGGATAATTCAATAGACAATAAAAAGCTAGAGAAGAAGGAATTAAATAAATGTTTATGTTTTATTTTTTAAATGATATGTATGATCCTAATTTTCCAAAGAAACTAATAATTTGGATCCTCTTTGTTTAATTATTTTATGCTATTTTTATTTTACTTAATGACATAATATATATATGAAAAATTCAGGTCTCTACATCATTAGTGGTTTTCCCTTGTCGAAAAACACCATTTAGGTTACCATGTTTAACTCATTAATAGAACTTCATCATCCCCTAAAATGATTTTTTGATATACTTATTTGTGACACCATTACATTTATTCATCATACTTCCCAAATTAGAATCTATTTGATGCGTTACAACACCATGAAAACCTTGAGATTTGCAGATCTTTGTTTTGACTATGAGGGAACATAGGAAAAATTTTTCATGACTTTTAATGTCTTGAATTATAAATGTTTTTTTGTAGAATTTTATTTAACACACTCTATAAATGGTCCATCATAATTTTATTGTTAATGATAAACTTAGTTTCATACCGTGAATGCATTTTGATGTTTTCATTATACACCCTGATATACTCATCTTCCTTCTACTTTAGTATGATGAATTCCCTCTACATTATAAGATGAAGAGTTCGGGGAAAATATCTATTTGAAAAATATTTTCTAAAAATAATCTCATTCCATGGAATCAATATCCTCTTTGGAATTTGTGTTCTTGATTAGTGTCCACCACTAATCATCTTCTCCCTTAATGCAATAAATAGATAACACAACTTTATCTTGATCCATACATTGGAAGAAAGAGGATATCAACTCAATAGAGTTAATAAATTATTCCATGATAAGGGGACTAGCAGATACACTATAGATACGATTCATTTGTTTCATAAAATACGTGACTAAAACATTATATTTATTAGATAGAAAAGAGTAATCCACATGATTCATGTTGTTATTCATAACTTGAGCTAGTTTAGCCAACACTTCTATGAAGTTCATAGATCCCACTCCCATAAGGCTTGTAACGTCATTGGGAAAATCTTCATATTTCATATCATGTTGGTTATTGGAATATTTTATCAGATTTCCCTCTATAACTAGAAATAAAAATAAGATGATAAAACATTAAATAATAAAACCAGAAAAAAGAAGCTTATAAATTGTATTGTATAGGTCGAATTGACCACTAGGGTGGGGGGAGTGGGGTGAATCAATGGATTACTTTTTATAAATTCTTTCTATTGAGTTCAATCACATGAACTTATTAAAGTTATCAATCCACCCAATGATATCTTACAGTTTCACTTAATATGAAAAAATAATAAGAGAGAGTGCCACAAATGATTTTTGTAGGGTTCGATACAAATAAATTCTCCTTTAAATGTTGGTTATCCCCCCCAAATGGAATATCAAATAAAATATTATTCCAGGTATTACAATGGTTGATACATGATGAAACTATTTCTATTCTGAATCCACATTGTAAGTTCTTTATATTGCATCCAATAGTGTTACCAGTTTCTGTACTAGCCTACTTCAGAATCTGTACTGAATAAATCTACTCATGAATCACACAAGAGTATTATTAATCTAACTCCAACCAAAGACTTCCTTCATTTTACATATCATGATCCAATGTTGGTTGATCTATTTATCTTACACCACGAGATATTTGGATCTCACTATCTCATGTACTATTCGAGTACCTTCAACAGCTAATGGTTGATCTACCCATCTTCATTAATCAATTCTAATCTTCTCTATCTGATCAGTTTCCTCAGTTAAAAAAATGATCTAGATATTATTCCTTCTACGGATGAAGTCTAGACCTCACTTAAATTTGTTCAAGTGGTGGACAAAATTTCTTCAAGAATATTTATATACAAGAAGGAATTTTCTCAATGTCACCTTAATCAATATTCTTAATTACTCAAAAATTTTCAATATAAATAAAACATCTTCTAATGTTATATCCAGCTTCAGTATCAATTCAAACATACTTCATGCATGGATTTAATGAAATAAAAGGCCTTAAAATTTTTATGCAATTTAATTATGTTACATGTATCTCAATTATATGTGAAAGGGTTTAATGGGACACATTAGTTTCTCAAAACCTTTGTTATCCTTATTTTTTGAATCATGAAGAGCGCATGATCTATACTTCTCCACCTTCCTAATATCTAGTGTGTCTTGTCTAGTGTCTTCACATAATCTGAAAAGTGATTTGCAAGATCTTCCTCATGAGTCACAGATTGTCTGTGGGTTCAACTCAAATGCATTCATAGGATCAAATATACTTTTCACATATGTTTGTACATAACTAGTTGTGTTTGAAAATTATTCTCCTTCCTTAACATGAAGTGATCATACAATGTCAAGTATTCTTATTGAGACAAATATTTTCTTCCGAAAATTACAAAAATACAATCTGCAGGTTTTTATTAATTTACCTTTACACCATCATTTTTTGCATATATGGGTTTCATGCTGATTTATCCTTGCTGCTCCACTTGTATACTATATCCTTCACATCCCCAAGGAGGGATATCATGAACTAAATGGTTCTTCAAAATATGTTGGTGATGTTCATATATCTATCTTTGTGTCTTTATAAGACCTTTATGTACTTTAGATAGCTTATTTGTGAGATAATATATATGTTTGTACATATATATCAGAGTCATTATGTGACAAAGATATTTTGGGTAAATTATTTGCGTGACACAGGGTGTGTCCACATATATCTTTACACATAATAATTAACATGATATCAAGGGTGTTTCCTCAATCCCTTAATGAGATCTGTATGGGTCACATGTCATCTTTCATGTTACAATGGGTGTGTTTTCACCTATCCTCACAAACACCTTTTTACTGGATCTGGTATCTTGGGGGTGTCTTCTTCTAGAGACACAAATGGAGCTCGTGTGTAACTTCTAAAAAAATACTTCCTGAGATAACTTTTTTTCTGTGGAATCCTTAACACAAAAAAGTTTCTGTGATATCTCCTTGATGTGAATGATTCACACCGGCTCCTTTTTTTCGAGATTTTCTCTCCAGTTATTAGAAAATATTGGTTGAGATCCTTGAATTAAGAAATACATAGAGTATTTTGTTTATTACAATATGATTCACTATACAAAGATTCTTTAAATTAAAAAATATAAAGAAAAATAGGACCAGACAACTATAAAAAGAAAGAAAAAATATCTAAAAATAATAAAATAACACCCCATCAATTTGGATGTGGAAACAGACCAAGCATGGGAAGATGATGATGACTTTGAGAAGGGAAAAGAGGCTTTGTGATGGCATCCAATAACTGTAGAGAAGTTGAAGTATGAGAGAGAGAAACGAGGCCCCGTAAAATTTGTTATTGTAAAAAATGACAATCAATTTCTATGATACTAGTCCTATCATGAAAAAAAATATTATTAAAAATATACATGGATACTTGATTATAAAATTTTAGGGAAATCCAAGTAATTTTATCAATGGAAATATCAGGTAAAAGGTGATAAAGCTAGGACAATTATGTTGTGACCCTACACATGGATCCATATTCATATTTCTCAAATGATAAAGAAACACTGACTTTATTCTTTGAATTCGATTATATAGGAATTCCACAGAATAATATAAAAAATACACCAATAGAACATCATGAAATGGGACAAGCTTCACAAACAGAGTCATAGTAATCCATGAGGGTGAAATCTATGGAATCATTAATAAAAATACCCTAAATAGGATGAATATGAATATATTGTAAAACATTTACAACAAAATCCATATAAGAATAAAAAGAACTCTAATTTAAATGGATAATATACTGAATAATATAACAAAAATCAGGTATCATTTGTAGCAGAAAATTAAGCATTCCAATAAGCCTTCTATATTTAGTGGGGTTTGAAAGAGGTTCTTCATCAGTATAATGTGTATTGAGAAGGGAATAAAAAGTATTAGAAACCTAAGGATGTGAAGAAACTACATATTCTTCACATAAATACAAGGTTTACTTTTTTTTTAAAATAAGAATACATTAGGGAAAATGATGAAACTCAAGAACTAGGAAAAAATAATGGGTACCCAAATCCTTTATTCGAAACACATATGAAGAAAATACTTTAATGAAGTAATTTCATTGAGATCATTTCTGGTAATCCATAAATCATCAACATAGAGAAAAAAAACCATGGAATTATCATATTTATTAATGAAAAGAGAATGATCAGGTGGTGAATGAATATAACCTTTAAAGAATAATTTTTCAGAAATCTTAGCATACAACTGTCGTGAAGCTTGTTTAAGGCCATAAAGGGATTTTTGGAGATGAAAAACTAGAGACTTGTCATAAAATGACAGTCCAAGAGGATGTTTCATATATTATTCATTAGAAGATCACCATGTAAAAAATAATTATTAAAATATTTCTGAAATAATGGCCAATTTTACTTAGTTTCAATAGAAAAAAGATCTCATATTGTGGTGAATTTATCTACAAGTGAAAAAGTGTCCTCAAAATAAATTCTCTCTTTTTGAGTAAATTTTTGAACAAATAAATGATATTTGAACCATTATAAACTCCCATCAGAATTTATTTTAACATTATAAACCCATTTAAATGTTATAGGTATCTTTACCTTGGGAAATTTAAAAATATCCCAGTCTTATTTTCTTCCAGAGTAGAAAATATTGCATCCCTGGCCTCTTTTCATCTAGGATCAGTAGAGGCTTTTGAATATGACTCATGTTTAGTATCATGAATCATGTACTGAAATGGGTTCTGATCAGTTTAAGAGACAAAGATGGAGCTATAGAACTTAGACTGAGTGTAGAAAAATCATTACTGAAGGTATGATGGAAAAGTTTTGAAACTATTTCACTAGTTTCATTATCGACAATGCTGAAAACATAATATTATAGATGAATAGGAGGTTTGGATGTTCTTTTAAACCTATAAGTGTTAGAGAATAGTGTATATCAGTGGGTAATGCAGATGGTGAGGGTGATGTTTAAGGTGACAAGGATGAAGTTGGAAGAGGAAAAGAAGAATAAGAAAGACGATGAATGTTATTCGGAATTTGTAAAGGAAGAGATACATGAGAAGGATCTGAGCACTAGTGTGAAAAGGGAATACTTTGTCATGAAAGAGAAAATTTTGAGAAAAGATTATATGATTAGTATGAAGATTTAGAATTTTGTAAGTCTTTTTTTAGAAGGAAACTTAAGGAACAATCGTGGATGAGCATGAGAATTGAATTTATTTTTCATTGGAAAGGAATTAGAAAAGGTAAAAAAACATCCAAAAGTTCTCAATTGGTCAAGGTAAGGTGGTTTGATAAAGGGAAGTTCATAGGGTGTTTTAAAACCCAAAACCTTGGATGGAATTAAATTAATTAGATACATCGATTGTAAAACTAACTGACGCCAATATGTTTTTGGAAGTAGAGATTGGAAAAGAAGGGAACGTGACACTTATAAAATATTTCAATTCTTACATAAAACAACTCCATTTTGTTACGAGGTATAAGGAATAGTAGTTTGATGAATGATCCCAAAAGATGATATTTTTTTCCCATCATTTGATGAACCCAATTCAGGTGCATTATCAGATCTGATGATTTTTATACCAGTGTAAAATTGAGTATAAACCAGAATAATGTAGGATTTTAAAGAATGAAAGGGTGAATATTTATTAGAAAGAAGATACACCAGGTAGTCCTGCTAAATCATCCACTAAATTTAAGAAGTAATGATGACCTTAAATAGAATAGGTTTTATATGGTTCCCATTGATCAGCATGGATGATATCAACCTGAGTATTAGTACTAGAAGTAATGATTTGGAAAGTAATCATAGGTTGTATTGAAAATGAAAAAATGATGCAAGGAGAAGAATCAACACATTTATTTCTATTTGTAACATTTATAGGTAAATGTTTTTGCTTGTAATAAGGAATATGATGCATTCTAAAATTCCACAGATTTAAATTTCAATATAAGAAGAAGAAAATAAAACTAGATTAAATGGAAAATCGATACTAAAAGAAAATAAATAATGAAAAAATATAGAAGGGAACAAGATGAATAGTCCTCTTTCTCTATTACCAATGTTCAATGGTGTCCTCAATGAATGCTCCTAGAGGAAACAAAGAGAACGAGTGAAAGTAATGGGCCAATAGAATTGAGAAATTGATTTGTAAATGAAAGAAAAATTGAAAGTAAATGAAGGTACATATTAAAAATTGGACCAGATGAGAGAATATGAAAATATCACAGAACCTATTTGTGTAACACTAATTAAAATACAATTAGTTTTTGAAAAATAAAATCTAATAAAGACAAAAATTATGTTAATAAAATCATTAGTGTCAAAATCAATATGATCAAAAGCCCCATTATCGACAATCAAAATGGCATTAGGTACATGAAGAGATTCAAAAAGGATATTACTAGAAAAATTGGCAAGGGCTATTCTAGAAAAAGGATTATCCACTAGCTTTAAATTTGTGATTAAATGAATGAGTTGAGAATACTACACAGGCGATATCTAAGAACCAGGATATGGTGCATCGACATTTGAAGCATTATTCTGAACTTGAGTAATAACTCTTTTAGACTTGGTAAATTCAAAATCATTGGGAAAACAATTAAGATGATAAAATTTATCCTTTATATGACTAAGTATCTTATATTAATTTCGAATAGTATTAAGTTTTTTAAAAGGAAGAAAAGTCAAGGGTAAAGAAGTTGTGAGAGAGGTAGCATCACCAGAAAATGGAATAATAATAGAAGAAATTTTGTTCTAGCTCTTCTCTTGGATAATAATTGATTAAGTCTGTTTTAGTGAAGGGATCAGGGAATCCATTATAATGTGACCTCGAACATCATGAAATGAATCATTCAAACCCATAATAAATTTAATAAGTTACTAATATTCAAAAAGTTTTATAATCACTTTTACCGCACCGCATGAGATTGAAGGAATCAATTGATACTTTCATAATTCAGCCCAAAATATTTTAATCTTGGTAAAATATGTTGATATAGAATTCTCACCTTGATAAATTGATTATAGTTTCTCCTGGATCTGAAAAAATTGTGTTCCATTTTACTGCTCAAACCTTTCAAGAAGCTCAGTCCAAATTCAAATGAGTTGCAGAAAGATAAAGAAAAATTTCTATGATTTCCATGGATAGGGAGTGAATCATCCAACTTATAACAATATAATTTAAACAATTCCAATTATAGATAAAATAGGAAGATGATTAAGGCTTCATAACATCACTAGTAAAAATCCAAGATTGTTATTAGTTGAAAGGGAGATTATCATCGTACACTTCTTTGAATAAATCCCAATGTTTCCGAACACCTTTGAAACAATAAGTACACTATGATTATTAGAAGATCTTTAGAAAAAAGGATGATAAGGGTCAAGAACTCCATCATGAATGGAAGAAGTATTGGAAAGTAAGGTCAATGTTGAATCGACCAAGAAAGAACTATAGAATTTATTTGATACCTTGTTGGTCGAGATCCCTAATTGAAAAAACACAGAGAGGATTTTTTTTATTACAATATGATTTACTTTATAGTGTTTATCTAAATAATGTAATATAAATAAAAATAGGGGTGAAAATATATAAAAAAAATGAAAATAATAAACTAAAAAAACGAGAAGCTTTACTCTCATCTCTCACTCGATTCATATAGGCGATGAAACTTCAAATATTAAAGTGTGCTAGAGATTCATATGGATATTGGGATCAAATGAATACTGATATTCTTAGTATCTCAATTGACTACTGTATTGATCATGTGATCTGTGAGATCTATGCTTCTTCTTTTCTTGATCACTCTTTTGATCATGCAATTTCCTTATTCGACATCAAAAAAAATATCCTAAATAAATCAAATGATATTCCATGTATATGAGGGAGAGTTATTGTGATCGAAGATACGTTCATCCTATTCCAATGGCTTCGATGGATGTCAAAATTCCATCCTACTTGTCTCCCTTCATTTCCAGGATCTTAAGATTATCACATAAATCCTAACATTAAAATCACTAGTTCTTGAGGTAGGTTCTTATACACCTTCTCGTGCTTTCTAGTGACCATCTAAAGCATGAAAGGAAATGTTTCATACCCTACTCGATTTGATTAACCAGACTCATCCTCACTAGCTTAGATTAATCACTTACTATGGATGGTATCTTAGTTCATATAGGCAGAAACATTATTAGGGATATATATGACATTACTTTGGAACATGCATGACTAATTTAAAATATTTTTCTTTGTGGGATAAGTTAATTTTGAATCATGTGACGCGCATGAGATCTGATGGTCTAGATATTTTAATTCATATGGCTGTGTTATATTTGTAACTTATGTTACATAAGAATAATACACATGCTAATACATGCCACATAAAAATCATTGTGTGTCAGGGGTGTAGATTGATAATCAACTGGCCACTAACCATCCAGAATTCTTGAACCCCCTCACAGTACCGCCCCGCACAGTGGAGCTACCTCTCCGTCAATCATTGTGGGTCTTATACCTGATCCTATGTGGGTAAAATCCTACACCCATCCATTCCACCTTTCCTACATCTAAGGTAGGCCTTCCCTGTGGGGTTGACCTTCGGGTTCCCCCATGTGCAGTTTAGGGCTAGCCATTGGTAGCTAGTAGGCGCTGACCTAATTTTTAATAAAGGCCAAAATAAAATACTTATATCATTTATAAGTACCCAAGTAATAAAAATACATCCTCTTTTGTAAATTTCAAGGCCAATAAATCCATGATATCTTTTTTATTATCATCATTAATTTACTATGATATTAATTATATTTCTACTCAAAACATATATGTAACAATTATATATTAGTTCAAAAATCATCATAGTTAACAACATAAATAATTTTTCAAGTATTCAATTATATGAATACATAATAGTTCTCTAGGAATATCCACTTCATACACTAATACATATTGACTTATTAAAAACAAATATAATCTAAGCTCAACAATCTCTTTTTTTTTTGTTTTCAATATCAGAACATATCATAAGTCAATGTGTGGATCTAATTTTCCTCCCCCTTATAGAAAATTAATACGAAAAGAGTATATGTGTTATTATAAAATGATATTTACTCTAAAAGGAATGATAACCCATCTTATGAAAATTTCAAGATCACTTTTATGAGATGAATGATCTCATGTTGTTCTCTCAGAAATGAGAATTTAGTTAATCAACTCTAAGTCTATGAGGGACAACTCAGTGTAGAAAAAATGAGAGATACACTCAAGGATATCTATGAAATCTATAAACAACATGAATGTGAAATCATGATAAAATATTATTTATTCTAATTAAATGGATTGGAAACAATTAGATTTATCATTGTATTGCAAATGCAACACATACTTCAAATAAAATTATAAAGTTCAAGTGAAAAAGATATATATCTCTATTTGAATTATTTTGACATTAATTTAAAACTCCCAATTAATTAATATGATCAGTAAAATTAAGATCATGGGCAGAAAGTTTAATTAGAACACCGTAACTTCTAATTTTATAATGTTATTCAGAATATTATCATTCACTATCTAGTGAATATTTAATAGGTTCATTTCATCAATTATCCCTTAAATGGATGCATCCATATCCTTAAATTACATAATTGTTAGTACACACACACACACACACATATATATAATGGAATAAGGAGGGACCTCTATAATCATCAGCATTATCATTTAGGATGAGAAAAATCTCTCAACACTGGTTATTGTTTTCTCCAAATCACTGCCTTCCCTTTGTGTGAAATATCCATTTTAGTGGAAGTCATTTTAGTACATGAGGTCTCTATTGATTTAATCTAATTTTAATCCTATCCAATAGATTAGAGATGATATCAATATAGTTTTTTTGGAGCATGTCCATATTTTTCACACTATACACAGATGTCATGATATTTGTGTCAAATTGAATTTTTACCTCAATTTCTGCAGACACTTTCTTTCCATTGGCTTAAAAACATTTCTCAGCTTCCTATAATAATTTATCCAATTTCAATTTTTTTTGGAATGATAACTGAGCACTATTTCTTGAAATTTTCTATCTTATCATAATTTCACACAACTCACCGTGGTTTTTCTATGGTAGTCTCTTCCCTTTATTAGCATAGAGAATATCATTGGGTAGTCCTCTGATGCTTTTTTCAAAACATTTACCCTTCTATTTATCAAATATGTTTTTTCTTGGAAACAGGGATTAATTTCTTATCATTTCATTCATTCCCTGATAATATGATCTCATTTTTTCACCATAGCTACCCCTTAGTTCATACTAATTATCCGGTAATGACATATTATACTTGCAGGATAATTCTTTGTGCCCATATGTTTTACAACACTAACAAATACTATTAACACTAGATCTTTAACCTTGATTTTTTTTATATCCTGATACCTATTGTTGTTTCAATTTTTTAAATTGAGCCCAATTTTTCTTAGGGTCTAGTTATTTTCCTGAATCATTTCTTTCTCCATTTTATATAAGAGAGGATATCTCATTTTTCTTCATGATGATAGGTGGATCAACTATATTAATCTTTTGTTCACATCTCATGGTAACTTGTCCCTAACTTTTCTTACCTTTATTTCCTTTTTTGTGGTCTTAGATTTATATTGTTGGATGGGTCGTTCATGATAGGTACATACCATAACTCATCATAATATTGAATATTTATAATTCAATATTCATAAAAATATACAATTCATTAAAATTTATTCTTGATAGAGGGAATAATTCTCTATGAATTTTTATTCTCTGATACATGTTTTCTATTTTCTTTAGTTTTGATCCAACTAAATTCATGTATTATATTATTTTAATGAATTTTCATGTTATAAAAACATTCCATATAATCATTCCAAAACTTATAGAAACACCACCAACCTCTAGTGGCCCTTTTTCTTTTATTTTGTAGTGTAATAGTTTTAGTTTTCATTGATTTTGAATCTTACAGAAATTGAGAGTCATCACCATTCCTTCAGATGCTTCTAAGGGAAATTTTATTCATAATAATTTTCACATACTACCTTGACGTTATTGAATTAAGAACATTTTACACCATCCAAATATTCATAGAGTGTGATTTGAAACCTAAACGAGTACTTGAGATATCATTAGTACATAAAAACATTTCTGGGATCTGGGTTACCTTCTTCATGGAGTATAATTCCATTTGATTAGAGGATGGTATAATGTTTCTTTATTGAATCATGATCATAAATAAAAAAATGAGTGGAAAAATTCCTTTTTATGTTATTTGGGATGTTCTATATTATGGTGATTATTGAATTTTCAGTCTCACTTCCAGCTCTAAACATCTCATGTTGAGGGAGTTCATCTCAACTCAACTAATCCAGTATTGGATTCCCAATCCTACTTCAGATTCATCATTTTTTTCTTCAAGCATGCTTATTGATTCTTGCAAATAATTTTAAATATTTTTTGACTTGTTTTATCAATCCTTCAATTTTTCAATTATGAAAACCATAGAAACTTTATGCAATTTTTTGAATTCCTTGAGAGATTATATAAATAAAACCTCATACAAATGTTTCTCAAAAAAAATACTTGAAATTACTAAATAGTTTCAACATATATTTCATTGAAAAGTGAATTTCTTTCTTCCCATTCTTTCACATGTTTTGTGAGAGTGTTTTATATTTTAACTCTTTTATCTAATTCCCCTTCTTTAGCATTCAAAAAGTATTTTACCTATGAATTTTCATTCTAAAGAACCCTGAAACCTTTAAATAGATTCCTTACAGTATAATTGGGAACATTCATGAGATGTTATTTTAATTCAAGGATTATATTTCTAAAGTATCCACTAGAGGAATAATAATCAAAATAATTCAAGAAACATTTACCATTTTGATTATATTCATTGAGAGTTATCTCTATTTGTACCATAAGATTCCTCTTGTGCCTTCTTGCCTTTCTATTATTTTTATTATTATATATCCTGGAAGAAATTTACAAATTAATATTCTTAGTAATAAATTACTTTTTATCCATATGAGGTAGCTCACTCATATCCTAAAAACATAACTTCATAAAAACTATCTTGTATCTTTAGAGGTAACCTAGGATCAGACACCACTTATAGTACCAAAGGCGAAATTGACCACTAGGGGAATTAGTGGTATAATTTTTAATAATTTATTCTTTTTAATTTATACTCGTGGACCTGTAAAGGTTCTAGATATACTTATTGATATCTGATAGTCTCACATCATATTTATAAATAATAAGAGATAGAAAAACACATGAGATTTATAAGGTTCAGTGAAAAGACCTACTTGTTTCAAGGTTGGTTATTCCCCCCAACATGGATTATCTACTATAATATTAATTAAGTGACTAAAATGATAAATAATTATTCACACTGTATCACTCAAAATCCCACACATGGGGTTCTTTATACTTTACCCCACAGTTTTATCAAAATCCAACACTAGCCAACTACAGAATCCACACAGTAGACTTCTGCTCATGAATAACACAAGGAACTTCTTGATCTAGCTCCAATAAAAGACTTTCTACTTTATTCAAGGATTAATCCATTGTAGGTTGATATATTTGAATTCCTCCATTATCTTATGGATTGAACTTTCCTTTATACTCTTCATGTACCTTCAATAGCTACTGGTTGAGTCTGTAGGTCTTGCTCAGTCAATTCGGAAAACTTGTATTTGACCAGTTTCTTCTGTACAACAAATTATCAAGATATTATTCCTCTTGATGATGAACTCCCAACATTACTCCAATGTGTGTAATTGGTGTACCCAATTTATTCATGAATATTTATATGCAGTAAGGGTCTTACACAAGATCAATATAGTCAATCTTCATGTATCCTCTAACGCATTCAAATCTGATAAAAGATAATTTGATTTCCTATCTGCATTTAGTCTCAAATAAAACATACTAGATTTAATGGAATAAAAAACAATATTATTTTATGTTCAATTAAATTATGTTTTAGATATCTTTCTTAACTTTCAAGGTTTTTATGGGTTTCATACAACCTTTATTTTCCTTATTTACTTAATCATGTGAAGATTATGATCTATACCTCACCACCTTCATATGATGTAGTGTGTATTTTCTTGTGTCTTTACATATATGCTAATAGGTTATTGGAAATATTGCACACATGAGACATAGATTTTCTATGGGTTCATTTCAAATTACATCACAAGATCAATGATACTTCACATGTATGATTTCATGTGACTTGTTATGTCTATCAATTATTCTCATTCATTCACATGAAGTGATCATGTGATGTCAATTATTCTTTATGAAAACAAATTAGTGCTTCAAAAAATATCAAAAACATTGTCTGTGAGTTCTTCATTTACCTTCACACCGAAATTTAATAATTAATGGGTTTCATGATGATTCTTAATTGCTCCTCCACTTTTTTACTACATCCTTCACATGACTATGGAGGGACATCAAAATCTCAATAGATATTTGAACGATGCTGGAGATGTTCACTTGTTTTTCTCAGTGTCTTAGTAAGACCTATATGTATTTCAAATTTATTGTTTGTAAATAAATATATATGTATGGGATTTAACTTAAATGTCTTTTTGAGACAAATATATTATTAATATATTAATCATATGACACTGGGTGTATCTGAGGCTATATACAAATAGATTGTTTCCCAAGATCTCAAGGGTGTATCCTCAACCCCTTTGAAAGACATGGATGGATCATGGTATTTTTTCATGTAACACTAGGTGTTTCTGTGCCTTTCATTACTAACACAACTTTATAAGACATGGTGTCTTGTAGGAGTCTATTTCTCGTGATAAAAATTCTAATCATAGTTACCTTCTCAAAAAAATGTCACAAGATTTCATGTTTTCTTATGAAATCCTTCATAAGATAAGTAGTGTCCATGGGATATCATTTGTGTGAATGAATCACACATGATCATTTTTTAGAGTTTCTTTTGAGTTCTTAAGAAAATAATAGACGAACTCTATTCTGTCAAAGAGTCCATATGGGAAATTAAGCTCCAAAATTTAAGGCATATTGAGAACACACAATGACATTAGGATCAAATGAGTACTGATACTCTCAGAATCTCCATTTACTTCTCAATAAATCACATGATCCATGAGATTAATTTTTATTATTCACATGATTACTAAATTGTTCAGGTGATTTCCTTAGTTGAAATCATAAAAAATATCCTGAATAAATGGAACAAAAACACCTATATTTGATAAATACTTCTCACAATTGAGGATATGCAGATACTTTTGTGTTTGATTCGATGGATATTCACATGAAATCTTGTTTGTATCCCTTAATTCTCATGATCTTAAGATAATAAAGTGACATCCTAACTCAATCATCACTTGTTCTTGTGGTATGTTCTTGAGACATATTCTTGTGATTTCCTATGTTCATAAAATGAATGCAGTATGAAGTTTTATGTCATTCTCAATTCGATTAAAATAAATTATCCTAACTAGATTGTTTTGATAACTCATGGTGTCTAATGTCTTTATACATGTAGGTAGAAGGTTCTTCAAGAGGAAGAATATAAAAATACTACTTTAGAATATGTGTAACTAATTTCAAACCGGCACAAGCATGGGGTCAGCAAATTTTGAATCATGTGATGCATGGGGGAGCATACGGTCTAGATCACTTGAATTAGATGACTATGTAACATATGAAACATAAGTGACATGGGAATGATACCTAAATTAATAAAACTCACATAAAAAATCATGTATGATGGTTTTTAGCTTAAAAATCAACTTATTCCATTAACTGACTATAATTCATGAACCCTATGTCATCGTGCAACCCAACACGGTGGCATCGCCTCATCTCGCATGTATTGTGGGACTTTTAAATAGTCCTATGCAGGCATGCTCCTACACCCACCCATGCATCCTTTCATACTTAATTGGTTATGACATTGAATGGGGGTTTAACCTCTGGTTCCCCAAGTGTAGTTGGGGGATATCCCTTGTCAGCTAGTAGGTGATAACAAAAATTTTAATAAATTTCCTGCTAAAATACATAGTTAAATTATATATACCAAATATATTTATAACCATCTTAATGTTTAAATTTAAATCACACTAAATCCCTCAACTCTTATTTAATACCATCTTCAAATCATCATGCAATTAATACTTCAATTTCATGGCCTTCAACTTTCTTTATGAAAGTTAACATTTTCATGGTCTTAATTGTTGTTTCCAATGTGAAAAAGTACTTAAAATTTTAACTTAATCATTGATGACTAGTTCAAAAATCATTAGATTTAACAACATAGATAATTTTTTGATCATGAAGTCTAATTCTATGAATCCATTATAATTATCTTAGAATCAGCACTTCATACACCAACACATACTAACTTACTGACAACAAATTAAATATAGGATCAACATAAATTTAGAAGCAATAACTTATAAATGATAAGTATATCAAAATTTATGAGTCTATAGGTTTAAATATAGGTTATCAATGTAAATGATTCTGATTAGTTTTTTCTTGCGTTATAATTTTCTCAATCCCTTTATAATGCTTCATAAAGATTTCGTGAATTTCCTAATCATATCCCCCGAGAGTGTCAAAATAGGTTTGTTGTAGGGCCTATTTTCGTGTACTCGGTAATGATCGAGTCTAGATCAATGAACCCTTTTCGATGTTATTAACCCTACGTAAAACTATTCTAGATGAAAATCCACTAGATGTATCCATATAGGGATGTAATTTTTTGAAAAATCCTCATGTTATCCTTTAACAAAATTCAAGGATATTTTCCAATACATAGACTTATCCCTACACTTACACTTAGGGTTGTCACTAATATTTTCTCATACTAGTTACCAATGTATAAATGAAACTTTTCTTTGAAACTAAGTGTAGTGAACCAATACTTTTACACATATTATTACATTATTTTTTTTCATAAATATCTATTAATTACAATACAAATATTCTGAGGGCTAGTGTCATTGGAAAACAAGGTTCATAATATATCAATGTGAGACTGAAATAAAAATTATTTATTTTATTCTCAATATTGAGATCCTAAATTATATGAATCTCCTTAAATTGAATGGGTAAACTTGGGGAATACACAATCAAAAAGGGGAGGGCTAAAAATCCATGTAGGGGAATAAAAAAGATAAGTAAGCACACCTTGTGTGTCAAAGGTATAACATGACATCATGACAGAGAATACACACGAGAAATCACATGGAAGCATAACATAAAGAATTTGGTATAATAATATCATTGAAATATGTTAAATGTGGAAGAAATATTAAACATGAAATAAACATAAGTCAAGGATAACCACCATGATAATATCACATGGTGGACAAGCTCTCCAAATGGATTAGGTTCACTCCCTAATCCCATACATTACGTATCATGAGAATAGAAAATTATACAATAAATTTTAGATATAAATAATTCCGATACCACCATTAAAATTAATATACTATACATGAATAAATTCCCTACAAAGAGAAATAAATCACATGGCATAAACATAATAATTAGCCACTGAATGAAAATTGGATTCAAAATCTTTCCTCATATCGTAATCCGAACTGATTATTAAAGAAGGAATTAGAGAAATTATCATAAGTAATGTATTAACCTATTAAAGGAAGAATGTTTAATATTTTTATACATATATGAGACATATATACAAAATTAATAATCATTCCATGACATTCAAGAGAGAGATAAATTGAGTTAGATAGAGAGTGGTCATAACCTAAAGAAAAGGGCGGATTAGGGAGATCCTTATATCATGCCCAAATTTTCACATTCATTATTTATCTTTTGGAATAATAAGATTATGTCCATTATTTAATTTTTAAAAACACTTTCATGTTCATTACTCTTTTTATTTTATTCATTTTCATGTTATATTTAATTACTTATTCTTTTAGGCTCGTGTTGTACGTTTTGACGATATTTGGCACATATGTCTTAAATCACTTGGGTAAGTTGACTAAGGTAAAATAGATTAATATTTAATCATATCCAGAATATTAATAGTTAAATAATTATATTTTTTATATAGAAAATAAAATTTTAAAACAAACAATAAAAGATGGTTATGAAAAATAAACTACATTACATTTATTGAAATGGTAGTTTATACGTACACATTAGGAAAATTTCTATTTTTCAACGACCATGATAGAAATAAGGTAAGAATTATTTTATATTTAAATATTAATAATTATATCATAAATATCATATTATTTCATTAAATAAAATGAAATATACAATCCATATGTAATGATAATAAAAAATGAATCACATCGCTTCGTGAGGCAATAGTCCTCCATTCATACAAAAAGTGTAATCTTCTTTCAGTGGTTGGTAAGGTAAGAAGGTATATGATATATTAATTTTCAATAATCATTAATATTTTATTAATATTATATATGGAAATTAAATCATTACATGTTAACATCTATGATAAGGGATGAGGGAAAACAAATAACATCGGTTTGCGAGGAGGTAGTTCATCGTACACTTGAACGATAAAATCATTTACCATTTCATAGTAGTGGATATAGGTACAGGTTATGCCATTAACATAATAAAATGTCACTATACGGGATATAATTATGATTTTATTCCATCATTATTAACATGCTTTTAAGGTGGAGGAATAAGAAATAAAAGAAAAAAACTCTGTTAAGAATGATACCACTTCACTAGACCACCACTTTAGTATTATACTCAAAGCCTTCATAGATTGAATTTATAAAAAAATTAGGATTCTAAGCTGTGGGGAGGGAATCAGAGAAGTGATTTTTGTTGGAATTTTCTAGTCCATGAGACCTTTTATGTGTGGAGGGGATAGGAGTGGGGGTGGCCTTTTATATGTGGGGGAGAGGACACAATTAGAATTTTTGAAAGGAATAAAGTGTGCCTAAAGGTTTCACTTACCAAAACGATCATAAATAGCTCATTATCAAACCATATATGAAATAAGGTCAAAATATATCCATAAAAGGGGAAATTTGAAAAGTTTTTAGTCCATTTTAACACACATATTTTTATTTTAAACCATTTATAAACACATTTAATCCTTAACAACAATAATTAATTTTTAAAGTTTTAACTATTAATTATGAAAAAAATTAAGTTGAAATTATTATCTAATATAAAATATAATGATTCAAAATATTTAATAAATTTTCTCAAGTTAAATTCATTAATGTTTCCAAATTTATATTGACATTAAATCTAGAGATGCAATGAATAGAGTTTTTTTGAGAAGTAGCATTTTTGAAGAAATTGATGATCTTGTGTTAAATATTTTAGTAGGAATAATTTTTATATGAATTTAAATTCATATTTATAGATATATAATCTATATATTTTTTCAATAAATTATAACTAAGAGTTACTTTAATTAAATAAAAAGAAGAAACATTATTCACTTTAAAATAGTATCTAGAAAAATTTGTTTTTAAAACATATTAAATAGAAAATGGGACTTCTAAATTAATTAATTTATTAAAAAGAAATAAATGTTTGGAAAAAATTATTATTTTTCACTATTCACAAATATTTTTAAAAGAATCCCAATATTACACCCTATGTTAAATTTGATATGATGATTTAAAAAAGCATGTTATTTTTATAAAATAATGTTCCAAAATTTTCCAAAAATCAATTATAGTATTTTCTCAAAAAGCTAGTAAAAGTAATTATTAGAGAAAACATAATTTTTGAAGAATAAAAAGACTCTTCTAAAATTGAGTAATATTTTAATAAAATTTACCAATGATTTTTTACTAAGTAGGATAAATATATATTTCATAAATTAGTTAATCCTATTCATACCCACTAATTTAATAGTTAGGTTATAATCGCCATATTTAAATAATCATTGTTCATTTGGGATCAGTGTTGCATGTAACATAAGTTATCCAAAGTAGTTTTCTTTTAAATAAATACTCAAGGTCTTACATTTTTGTTGAAATTAATTACATAATTTTTTAAAAAATTAATTGCAATAGATTTGTATCCTTAAAAATTAATTAAATATTTTAGAAAATATAAAAAAGTAGAAAAATAGATTTTTTTTAAAAAAAAATATAAAAAAAATGAATAGAATAATTATACCATTTCACACATAATATGATTATAAATCCAAAATAAATGACACTCAAAAAAATAAATTTGGATCAACTAGCATCTAGGGGAGGAGTATCACTTGAAGGTTCCTAGGAGAATCTATGATGACACCACACATAAGCCATCACCTATATTCTAAAATATGCCTATCATCCCCCAAATCATTATGCATGCATTGAATCATCTTCTTTTGATCTCACAACCTCTTTTCATAGTTTTGATGATGAAGACTCTTCAAAATCTCCCTTCAAGCTGATTGATGACATCAAAAAATCACCATAATAAATAGTATGTTTTAATCATGAACCAATACCAGTCACACAACCTTTCCTAATAGCATGAATAGTCATATATATCCAAGCCCCCTCATAAAAACCCAACTCTCACATGGAATATGATTTGGACTCATTATGACTCTCTCATGAATGCAGAGTCACAATATCATAAATTTTCATCTCATATAATTATAAATTAAAATTAAAATAAAATTAATTTTACTAAAATTTAAAAAATACTATGCACAATAAAGTGATGTTTCTGATTAACAAGTTATCCTGTATTAGGACTAGTGTACATAATCTTATAAACATTATACTCTATGATAAAGGGCTCAGTAGGTCCTTTTATAATATAGAAAACAATTTACTTTTAAAGTACATATACATATAAATATATAATTTCAATTTCCATATGTCATCCATGTATACAAAATGTATGAGTCCCAACCCTATGTGTGACATTTTGACTCACATGGTTTTGTTAGAAAGAAGATGAACACCTCTAAAATGTATTTTATATCTAGTTGGATCCCAATTTACCAATACCTGGGATTATATATAGTGAGTCTGATGAGAGAATAATGATTGGTTAAAAATAGTAACAAAAGATATATCCATGGATCTCTTTCTTAGGTTGTATAAAAACAAATGAAAATTTTCATGTATAAAAATCACCCATGCCTTTTGGATTAGATCTCTGAATCTGTCATCGATCAGAGACCATAAATTTTGCATGATAATTGAAAACAACATGTCACTAATTAAATTAATATAAAATAAAATATATTATTTATTTATATAAAATCCAGTTGTCAAATATTTGATTTTAAACATCAATGAGAACCTTTTCCAATGATATGTAACACAGAAAAAATTAATTTCATAGATTCTAACTAGTGATAATAATAGAAAAATGTGAAAAATGATGAAAATAAAAAAATTATTCAAAATATTATAAAAAAAATTAATGAAAATTATTTTTAGAGACCCATATGTTTACATACAAGAATTTGAAATATTTATACATACATTTTTGAAGCTAGGAAAAGAGATGATATGAAATTCCTAGGAACAGTTTTACCTAAGTTAATTTTATAAAAATATTAAATATATTTTACATTACACACACATAGATTCTTAAATAAAATGGTATAAATATGAAATAGATGCTCAGATTAGATATTTGAGACCATAGTGGAGATCAAAATTTGATGTTTACTCTAGGCACGACATAAAATATGTCAGAAAATGGGGTTCATATATCTCACGCATTGGGAATAAATTCAATTTTATAATTAATTAAATCAATTAAATCAATTTATTATTTTGACCTCACTGAAATATCTATAAAAAAACCACTATAGAAAATAGTATAGGGTTAGCTGCATAAACCCTAAGATGATTCTAGTGAATTTTTCCTCCCGTTAAGGAATCAGGATCTAACAGCAACACATCTATGGATCAGAGAAGATCAAAACATAGAAGACACAATGACTCCACTCAATCATTCGCATACATTTTCTTTGATTAATAATGATCCAATAATTGGGTAGGAATCATCACAATGAGGATTACCGATATTTTGATTATATTTATTGATCAAGATCATTCTTTATTATGAAAATCTCCAATTGTTGAAACTTGGAAAACACATATGTAAAGATTTAATTTGTTATGTGATTATTTATGAACCCCAGATATCCTTGTTCTTGATCATCGACCAAGAACGCTTTGAAAAGGTTGATATAATTTTTTTATTGTGCCTTCCCCCTTCAATTTCTCCACATTCATCCTCATTGTAACTTGAGGTCATGATTAAACTTTTTTAGGTAGGACCAAGCCCGACCAGACCCCTATATTCATGATAGATTAACATGTGAGAGATAAACCAACAAATTCAGGTTGATTTTGGCTATATTATAGATTTTGGGTAATCATATTTAGGTTTAGTATTAAAATAATGTATAAATGAGGAAACTGAGACATGCGTGTCGTGAGGTGGTATGTGAGAAGACATGGGATTTGGTTTTCTAGACACTGGACAATCGGAATCTGCCAGTCGGAGATAGATTAACCAATTTTGGGTGAATCGAGGGTGAAATCAAAGGTAGGGTCACTAGATCTAGAAAATGTATAATGGATATATGTTTCTTCAAAAAAACATGACTACACTATGTATCTTGATGGATAGAATGTTTTTATAACATATACTATAGTGGATAAGGTTCTAGATAATTATATGTTTGAAAGACCATGTAGACCCCCTACACATCGTGTACCACTTCCCCAAGTAGACAAGCTGTGTGGTGGGGAAAATAGGTAGGACCCCATATGGAAATAAACTTCCTGAAACCCACTGTGAAATGAAGTACACCTACATGGGCAGAGACACAGGAAACACCCAATGTGAAGAAACATTCAATGTACCAATGTACATGGACACAAATTCTGTACAAGGACATGGACAAGATGTAGGGTCAGGGACCCTGAGTGTCTAGGAAATGGCATGTAGACTCCCTAATGCCATGTATATTTGCAAAGTCAACAATAGATTTACCTTCTGATATATAGAAAGACAGTGGATAAAGACCAAATTCCTTTTGGGTCCCCTCACAGGTCGTGTACACCTTGGTTCCTTTGGAGGAAACTTTAATTGCTCTTATTTTCTTCATTTAGACAGATATTTTTGCTTGTGAGTAGGGTATCATGAGTTTTTCTCCACATAGAATACAATTATTACCTTTTTCGGGTTTTGGGATGTGATGTGAGGTGTTCTGATCTTGGTGATTATTTTAGGTGATTCTTGATGATGGTAGTGACCACACAGGATCACCAGAGTATTTCTGAGTGGAACCCTCCAGCTGAGCTGGGTATGGGTCCTTCATGACTAGAGTGGAACCCTCACATGTATTGAAGTAATAGATTCTTAATTATTCCAAGTGTAAATATCCATCAAGTCTAGGAATGGTTCTTCAATTACTAGAGTGGAACCCTCTTGTAGAGTCAGGGCATGGGTCCTCTATCCTTCAGAGTGGAACTATCTAGCTAGGTTGGGCATGTGTTCTCTATAGACACCTATACTAGAAATATCCTATAGAGTCATGGAATGGGTCCTCTATAATCAAAGAGCAGAATCATCTGGTGGAGTTAGGTCATGGTTCCTTTAGCACTAGAGTGAAACCCTCTATCTGGGGTGGGTAATGGTCCTCCCTCGACTTTTAGAGTGAAACCCTCCCACTAGGAATGGCATGGGTCCTCTCTTGACTATTAAGGTGTAACCCTCCAAATGGAACAAGGTACATGTCCTGTATCTTCGCAAGGTGTAGAACCCTCTTATTTTACCAATTCATGGGTCATCTATTTATCATTTTTTCCACTAGAGTACTTGGTGCAATGGTAAGGTGTTGCTTGAATTGGATGTTTTCTGCTAGGAAGACTAGTTAGATTCCTAGCATCATTGTTGGATTTTTGGTACTACTGGTGACTCTTTTTCCTTGAATTTATTGTGATATGGATATCCCATATCTCTAACGTTTGGGTTAATTTTACAGATCATATATATATAGACACATCTGTTTCAATGTTGTTGGATTAGATTACTTTCCTACCATGGGTTGAAAATACACGTAGGGTAGTATTGATGCTTTTCATGATTATATTATTTTGGTTAGATGTGGTTAATATCCTACAATTGGTGAAAGATACATGATGTGAATTCCATTAACACACTATGTTGATCCCCTTGATTTTGTATGATGTTACTCTTTCTCTTGCTTTGAATTGAGCTGCATCCTATTCAAAATTTATTGTATATTGTCTTTTTATTGCTAATTTATCTCTTATTTCCCCCTTAAGCTTTTAGGGTGTACTTTTAGGTATGTCTATACTCAACCATACAAGTGATTTTCTCACATGTTTCATGTCTTATACAGATGAAAAACCGGATGTCAGAGACTACAAAAGGATTTAGGGATGCATTGTATTTTCGACCACATGCGATGGTCATAGCTTAGAAATCATGAACTAGCTTATCTCAGCATTATACCATATAGTTTCTTCAATATAGGACATATTTATGGTTGGTTGTGTTTTTCCCCTTTAATTTTCTGTTTTCACTATCGTACTCTTGTACACCATAGAGGTTTTTCATGTTTGGTTTAATTTCTAGTAGTTACATATTTTAATAATTATTCTTATGAAATTCTACATTGAGATAGTTAGGTGGGTGAATACAAGTACATAGGTAAAGGTATCCCTATATAAGATATGCATTTTGACACTAGTTTGATTTGGTTCATGACAAATTGGGATCAGAGGTTATTTAATGCTTTGGATGGTGTTTCGAGTAGTCCCCATATGCGGTTTTTTTGGGATTTAGGGAATTAATATCAAAATTTCTAAACTTCAGATCTCAAGCTAGATAATCTAGTGATGTTATAGGCGGCTAAAATATCCTTTCACCAAGACCTTGGATACCTACTTTTCAACTCGACATACCAATAAATTAGTTGTAGGGATCAACGGTACATGAAAAATATTGTATTGAGACTTTGAATATTCTTATTGAGTCTGATCCAAATTATTATTATATATATATACTATCATCTGACCATGGTACATATTGATAAATACTAGGATACCTCCATGACAACTACCAACAAGGATACCAGTTCCAAATCATGAAATTTTTTCAAATGAGGGATAAGGCCTTAGTTTAATGTCCATCCTACAATATATTTACTCTATGTGGATTGGTAGAAAGACCACCACCTATAGAGAATAAGATAATCCCATTTGTGTAGGTTGATGATGTTTGTAGGATTAGCGCAGTCTACAAGTTCCAGCACCAGAGGCTATAGAGGTTCCATGATGAGCTTGATCCCCATGTACTATAAGATTATCTAGATTTAGTGGTACATGTTTTTATGATAATTTAGACACTAATGAATAAAGTGGTTGTCCTATCACTTAGCTTTTTCCCTAGAGTAGGGGGTAACTGGTGGAGTCTTTTTACCCAAATGCCTAACAAGTCAACACTCTCATGACCCTACTTCCACTAGTTATTTCATGAGGAGTACTACCCCTCCTACTTGTGCTGAGTTCATATTCAATTGCTACTAGGGCCGCAATAGGGAGAGATAAGAGTGGCTTAGTATGATGAAAGGTTCATAGACCTTACACGATACTCCTTTTTCATGATCTGTGATGGATACTTTTGAGAACAAAATTTGGAGTAGGAATTATGCAGAGAGATCCCTGCGAGTGTGATAACTTTGTTAATTTACACCTATTCTAGGGTGCTGGAGTGAGAACTAGTGAAAAATATTTTCCTATTATAGGGACACCAGGAAGCTAGAGCTGGCAGTGGGTGTCACAAAGATGAGAAATCATTAGTAGCTTGCAGTTTCCAGTCAATAGAATCTTGGTGCAAGTGATCTCATTGTGATTAGACTCAAACATGAGATTTTGTGGAACATGGAAAACGTATAGGAATAGTGTAGCATAGATAGCGGTGGTTATATTCTTGTTAATATATATTTCATATAGTGCATGAGTTCCAATCATACATACTGAGGTTCACATGTAGATAGCTGAAAGACCACCATGGAAGAGGTAGCATCATGGTCAGGAATCTCCCAGGGTAGGGAAGGGAGCCCCCTGAGAGGTAGATCTAGAAGCGGATCCGGAGTTGAGGGAAATTAATGAAACTATGATATCCTTCCACCACCACCACTAGGTGTCTCATGTCAGGCTTAGGGAGTCACCAGTCAAGGTCCTATACAGCTATAGGTTCTTGAGGCTTATAACCCTACACCACATGAGATGATTATAGGTATGATCTATGTGTTTTCTACTCCTTCTTCATTATTAGTTTAAATAATTTATATTCTTTGCTTCATATCTATACTCTTGGTGCGAGATATGGATCTACCAATTGAGGTGCTTACGTGTCATATTTGTCTTGAAGTTCTAACAATGAACACATATTTTGTATATTTTATCTTCCAATAGTTAAATTTATTTCTTAGTGGAGGGAGGTTCATGTGGAGAATTTTGGTCATCATAATGGAGAAATATTATGGAATATTGAGTTTGGATTTGCTATCAGTGGTCCAATCCTAGATTTATTGTCACTGTAGACAATTCCGACGACTACACACTGGTGGGACGTGAATATCCTTTATGGGTGAGAGAGATCTCTTGGGGGGATGAGTGGGTTCCATGATAATGAGGCTAAAATCCATCACCAATTATTCGTTGAGTATATAAATTGGTGTATTAGGATCATTGTGATTCTAGATTAATTTAGACATGGAGGATTATATGGTGGTCTTCCCCAAGGACATTCTGGGTCTAACTCTGAGGTGGGAGATGGATTTTTGTATTGACTTATATCCTAGGATAGCTCTGATATCTTCTATGGCATATTAGATGGGCCCTATCGAGCTCTGAGAGATTCAGTTTCTTTTGGAGGACCTTTTAGATAAGGGTTTTATCAAACCCATTGTGTCCCTCTGGGAAGCTGTACTATTTTTTGTAAAAAAGGAGGATTAGATTTTGTGACTTTACATGGTTAATTGTCATCCGAAATAGGCCAAGGTAAAGAAAAAGTACACCTAGATAAGGATTTATGATCTCATTGTCCAATTGTGAGGTGTGAAATAGTTCTTGAAGATGAATATCTGGTCCGACTACCACCAGTTGACGGTTCTTATGGATGATATTTAGAAGATGTAATTCTGATGTCTCTATGGAAACTATGAGTTCCCAATGATGCCCTTTGGTGTGATAAATCACCCACCATATTTTTGGATTTGTTAAACCAGGTATTCTAGCCATACATAGACCATTTTCTAGTTTTATTCACTGAATAAATACTCATATACTCTTCATTAGAGGAGGATCATGTAGAGCAATTGAGGATGGATTGATATTTGCTTTAGGATCACCGAATTTATGGTTAACTGTCAATGTAAAATTATAGATTCATGAGGTTCACTTGTTGGGTAAAGTCATTTCTAAGAATTTTTTATCAATAGACCCAGTGAAGATCAACATAGTTATTTCTTGGGAGCCCCCAAATAATGTGTCAGATGTGTGGAGATTTCTTGGCTTGGCTGGGTACTATTGGAGGTGTGTGGAAATTTTTATAGGATTGTAGTCCCTTTGATCACTGTAACATAGAAAGGGAAACCTTTTTCCTAAAATGATAATTTTCATAGGACCTCCAAGGAGTTTAGGTTGAGGATGACAAGTGATCCTATATTGAGTACCACAGGAGGGAGTGTAGTACGTAGTGTATTGTGATGCCACAAGAGATGTGCTCAGGTGCACGTTGATACCTCGGTGGATAATTATTGTATTCGAGTCAATTTAGTTAATACCCCATGAGAAAAATAACTTGAATCATGAACAAGAGATATTAGCAGCAGTCTTCACCCAGTGGATGTTGAGGCACTACCTTCTAAAAGAGTGCTTTGTGGTTTACTCAGTCCATCAGACTCTCAGGTATGTCTTCAACTAGAGAGACTTGAACCTGAGATAGTGATGATGGTCATATTTCTGGAAGAAATATGATTTTGAGATAGTCTATACTCTGGGTAAGGGAAACGTGGTAGAATATTACCTTATTAGGAATCCATATTCTTGTTTTTTATAGGAGGCTTCTACGTTGTTGAATTCCTTATAGCTCTCTGTGGTGGAGCATGTGGGTGAAACTTTTATTCAATCAATGGTTTTGACTCCTCTATTTATAAAGTGTGTGAGACATTCCAAGTTGGGAGATATTTATTATGAGGTTTTATATGACTAGATATCAATATGGATATTCAACATATGGATATTATGAAGGAGGGAATCATGGAATCCATTTCTAGGGATGGATGGTTCTCCTAGTTTTGATGCTGGGGGAGGTGATGATGGAGTCCCACATTTCAGATTTGGTAGTACATCTTGGTCCATGGAAGATGTACATATACCTTCAACAACCATTTTGGTAGTCAGACATGATATGAAGCATGACTGTGTTTGTCTCTTATTTCCTCACCTTTTAGTAGGTGTAGACTAGGAACCAGGTTCCTAGTGGTTTCTTGAAACCCCTTGATATCATAAAGAGGAAATGGGATGACATATCCATGGACTTTTTGACCAGTCTTCCACATACAGTGAAGGGTCATGAATCTATATGGGTGATATTTTACTGAATCATGAAGTTAGAAAACAATTTTCTATTAGGGAGCATAGTTGAGTGGAGATTTTTTGGATGATGTATATACGAGAGATCATTCTATTTCATATGATTCCCTCGATGAATGTTTTCGATCATGAAACACAATTTACATCGTGACTATAAAGATACTTGTACGAGTCATTTGATACCAATATGAGGATGAATACAACCTTTCTCCCACAGAAAGATGGTTAGATTGATTTCACAATCAATGTGTTGAAGTATATACTGAGGGATTGCATGTAAGACTTCAACAGAAGTTGGGAGGATCACTTTCCCTTGGTAGAGTTTATGGACAAAAATACTACCACACTATTATTAGCATAGAACCATTCAAGGCCCTATATAAAAGACCCTAAAATCCACCATTGAGATGAATAGATACCAGAGTGAAATTTATTGTTGGTCTAGAGTGGGTATAAGGGACAATAGAGAAGGTTCAAAAAATCCTTGAGTAGATAAGGAAAAACCAAAGTAGACATAAATCTTACATAGACTGAAATCATTGGCCCTTGGGGTAAAACTAGAGAGACCAATTTTTCATGAGAGTCTCCCCACAATGAGGATTGTGGAGGTTTATATAGGGAGGTAATCTATCCCTAAGGTTAATTGGGTTGTTTGAGACCATTAAGTGGGTACACGTGGTTTTTACCCTGTCACCTTACCCACACAGTTGGAGCAGGTGCATGACAACTTTCATGTGTCACAATAGAGGAGATATGGGAATGACCCTATGAAAATCATCAAGTAGGGAGAGTTAAATATCGAGGATATATTGACTTTTGTGGAGCACCATATGGAGATTGAGGGTCAGTAGGAGAGGACCTGTGTGGCTGGATCATTCCCTTAGTTCATAGGTTGGGGCATCACATGAACATACAAGTGATATCCTTGGAATAGAAGAGCCATATGTGGAATAAGTATCCTGATTTGTTTAATTTTCAAGGATAAAAATATGGAAGGAGGGAATGATGTAGGGGACCCGTTTTTTATTTTATTACTTTAAAATATTTCTAAATATATTTTAGAGTCACCCGTAGAGACAAGGTGAGATTATGAGGCTTGGTGTGCCCAAAATTAATTTTATTAAAATATTTAATGTATTTTATATTACAGTCACATATTTTCTAAAAGAAAATTTGAGAAATATTAAACCTAAGCTTAGATCAGAAATCCAACACCATGGTTGAGAATATAACATGATGTTTACCATATGCATGACCTAATTTTTTTCATAGGAAATTTAGATATTTTTCCCATTGATGGTGTATTCAATTAGTTAATTAATTAAATTAATTTATTATTTTAAAATAACTGAAATATTTATAAAACCACTACTATGGTCAATCCTCTTGTTCTAGACATATATACCCTTGGATTGTTCAAATGTTTTCTTCCATATTCCATTGGTTAATTGAGATCTGATGGAAATGAATCTCTAGATACGAGAAAATCGAAGCACAGTGGAAGAAATGAATCCTCTAAATAATTGGAAGGAACATTATTTGATGATAAAGGGTAAAATCTCTAGTAGGAGTCATCAAACTGTGGATTACACCCTTTTTGATTAAATAGATTGAGCAAGATCATCCCCTTTATGATTTGAGCCAATTGTTTAACCTTGTTATGAGAATATATACTGATTTAATTGGTTATGCAGTTGTTTTCTAACCCAAGATATACCCATTCTTGATCATTGACCAAGAACTCTAGGAAGAGGTTGATAAACCTTTTTTATTGTGCCTTTTTACCCCTAAATTGCATCGTATTTATCATCGCGGGACCCCATGGTTATAATTTGACATTTCTGTGAATGAACGAGACCAATAAGATCCTTAGATTCATGATGGATTTACATGTGAGAGATTGATCGATAAACCAAATGTGATTTTGTTTAGATTTTAGATTTTGGGGGATCGTATTGATGGCCATCATTCAAATAATCAAAGATGGAAGAACCCATGGTGTGTGTTAATGGAGTTAGTGCATGTGAAGCTATGGGATTTGGTTTTATTACCACCGGACGGAAAAATACTTAATCCAGATATTGATCCACATATTTTGGAAAAAATAGAAACCATAATTAATGGTGGAGTGGTCAGCTATAACAGGAAGAAAATGGATCTATGTTTTTCCAAAAAAACATGACTTCACACTTTGTATCACTATGAACACCTAGAGTTTTTTCCCTATGATGTAGGGTCTAGGGTTTTAGAGAATTATATGATGGAAAACCATGTTGAACCACATCAGGCCGTGTACCTCTTCCCAGGATGGAAATTCCATGTGGCAGAGTACATGGGAAGGGCCCTATATGGGAATACACAACAAGGAATAGACCATGTAATGAAGTACACAGGAACAGCCAGAGACAAGGGTGACACCACATGTGAAGAAACACACCATTCACCAAGGTACACATGCACAATTTGAGTACACATAAATGACCAAGATGCATGATCAAGGACCCAAGGTGTCTAGGACACACCATGAATACTCCATACATGTCGTGTTTACCTACATTGATAGATATACATGTATTTATTGGGACATGGCTAGGTGGTGGATTGGGACCACATGCCATATGATTCCCATTACATATCATGTATGCCTTGGTTCCTTTTAAGGAAACATAAAAATATTGTATCTCATTCGTTTAGACTCATGTTTTGGCCCACAAGTAGCCTATCATGAGTGTTTTACTATATAGAACACAATGGTTACCTACGTTGTGTATTTTGGGATACAATGTGTGGTTTTAAAGGTTTGGTGGTTATTTTTGGTGACACTTGATGATGGAAATATCCACAAATTATCACTGGAGGCTTTCTAAGTGGAACCCTCTATTTGAGCTAGGCATGGGTCCTAGATGACTTGAGTGGACCCCTCTTTTGGAGTAAGGGCATGTGTCCTCTATCATTCCAAGTGGAACACTCTAGCTGGGATAGGTATGGGTCCTCAATGAAAAGAGTGGAACCATCCTATGGAGTCAGGGTTTGGGTCTTCTATCCTTCCTAGTGGAACCCTCCAGATTGGCTGGGCATGGATCCTCTACATAATCCTAGAGAAAAACCCACTTGTGGATCTAGGAATGGGTCCTTTAGCATCAAAGAGTGGAATACTCCTACGAATTCAGGCAAGGGTTCTCTATAATTAGAGTGGAAACCTCAAAATGGTCTGGGTATGGGTCCTTTATCCAATTTTAGAGAGAAACCATCCTATTGGGTTAGGGATGGGTCCTCTATTGACCACTAGGGTGGACACCTCCTGTTGGAATAGGGTATGGGGCATATATCAATCCACTGAGTGGAACCCTCCTGCTGTACCCAATCACTGTTTCTCTACCCAGAGTTTGTTTCACCTTGACTATGTGGTACATTGATGGGATGTGTCTTTACTTAGATGTTTTCTACAGGGAAGATAGGCAAGATGTTGGGCATCATTGTTGTATTTTTGGAACTATTGGAGAATATTTTTCATAGACTTGGTTGTGAGTTGGATATCCCCTTTCTCTTTTATTTTGGATTCTTTTTCTGAGCACACACACACACACACACACATCTATACCCATGTGGGGGGATTCAAATACTCTCCTACCAAGGGTTGTGAAGATGTGTGGGGTTGTCCACATATATTCTGGGTTTAGATTATTGTGGTTGGATGAGTTTATTCTCCTACTATGGGTGTAAAAACTCAACATGTAGTCCATCTAAACACCATGTTGAGCCCCCTATGTTTGGGTGAGGTTACTTTTTATCTTTATTTGGGTTGAGCTCCAACTTATTCTATGTTTACTATACACTATTGTTTTATTACTTTTTTATCTCTTACTATCCCCTCTTCAGCTTTGGGGATGTCCTATTGGGTATGTATATACTAACACTTGCATGGGATTTTCCCACACGTGTCATGTATTATGAAGATGGGAAACAATTTGGTGGTGACTAGTGATGAGCTTAGGGTTATTTGGTATTTTGGACCACGTACAATGGTCACTACATGGAGATCAGGAGATGGGATCTCTCAATGTTTAACTTTTCAACTTTTTTGGTTAGTACATATTTCTGTTTGGGCATTTATTTTGACACTTTACTTTTCAGTATGAATTTTCGTACTCTTGTAAACCCTAGTGTGGTTTAATAGTTGGTTTAAATTCTAGCTATTAAAATTTTTTATTACTATACCTATTCACTTCAGCATTTATATGGTTGGGTGTGTGATTAAATGTACATAGGTAACAACCTAACCATGTTAGATATTCATTTCAGCACTGGTCACCATCCCCTGGCCTAAAGAGATGATCCTGGGGTGGTCACAACATGATCCCTGATTGGGGCTGGGTCTATAAATTATTAATATGAAATAAATATCTCAAAATAAAGAGATTGAAATATTTTTGTAATATCGTATGGACTCATCAATCATGTAAGGCCATTCCCCATCCTAGTAAGTTGTGTTGTGCCAGTATCTTGTTGGTTATATGAATGATCACCAAGCTCATCATCAGGAAGCTCAACATTAGTAAGGGAAGAAAATAGATCACTGGGACTATATATATGTATCTGAAAAAATAATCTTATATGTAATTAATTTTTAATATAAATTCCAATTATAAAAAATTAATAAATTTCATAATATAATACATTATTCATAATCTATATCCTCATGTTTATCAACGACAATGACTTCAATTTCCTCTTCAACATCATCGTCTTCCATATGAATTTTAGTTTCATAATTATTTATTAATTCATCAACATTATCAATATCATCAAATATTAACGGGGGATTGCATCATCAATATTTCCAATCCATTGATTAAAATATGTATTTGGTGATATTTATGGAAATGTTTTGATATTTTTCACTTCCATAGACCATTTATAATTTTCAAGAAACTAATTTTTATTAGATTTCATTTCAATTAAAGTCCACTAGCCATTTAAATCCCCCCAAAAAAATAATAATTAAAAAAATTATGTTCTTGATGTTCAAAAATAAATGATTTATTTATCAAAATAATTCTTTTACATTTAATGCCAGTGACTCTGAGTTATGAATAAACCTAAAACCCTTGATCAGTATTAAAACAGTTACATTTAAACATTTTACATAGTTTAGTTCCAGATAATATAATTCAATTATTTAATCTAGGATTCCCTAAAATCCAACATTACTTTCCTAATGATGTGATCCTTTGAAAATACACCATTATTCATTGATTTCATTGATTCACCATATTTGTGGGTATGCAATTGAAATCCAATAACCAAATACCCATTATAAGGCTATACAAATTTAGATGGAAGGGTTTTTATCACTCATAGTCAATTATCAATTTTATTTTAATGTTGTTTTTCCAAAAAAAATATTTTTTTAGTAATAGATATAATTACAAAATTGATTTAATGTTACACCATAAAAAATAAACTTACTAGTCTTTAAAACAAGTATGATTTTTTTTATTTTTTCAATAACATCAGAGGTAATTTGTATAAATTTATTTATATGATCATCATATTTTCTAAAAATATATAAAATTACTTTTATCTATTATGATTTCTTAAAATAATAATAAAAAGTAGTAATTACTACAGAAATCATGGGATTTCATCAAAATTGAGTAGAACATACATATGAACACTATATAATTACTCATTTAAAAGGCATTGTCTACAATAACCACCAAAGCTAAGCTCATGTATATTAAAAACTGACAATTTATGGTCTGTGACATCATAAACATTTGTCTCACTATGACCCATCGAATTATGTTTTGAAGGATATTCAAATTTAATATAATTTGAGTATAAATTATAATTTTCCTCTTGTAAGAATGCTTATGAAATTTATTATTCAATATATAATTTTTACATGAGTTTTACTTTATTTTTTTCACACATCACTAAAATGATTACATCCATTATAATTATAATAGTCCTCTGTATTTAACATCATAAAATATCACTATTAAATCTTCCATTAAGTCAATTAAGATCGATGCAGATAATTTTTCCAATTCATATAAAAAAAATATTTTCTTATAGAATACTTATTGAATAATAATACGATTCATCTATATAAAAATATAAGAATAAATAAGATATTTCACTGACCATGTAATAGATAGCTGAATTAAAAAGCCCCTAAAGACCAACAAGCTGTAGTATTTCCATTATGACATGACAATCATAAATTTTTAACCCAGTAATATTTCAATTTTTGATGTGATAGGGAAAATTAGAAGATTAAAAATATGGTATCCTAAAAAACCCAATACATGGACAAAATCAAAAGGAAATTTAATTGAAAATCACATAAGATGCTTTTAGCTTAATTTAATTGTGTGATCTTTCAATTTTATATAATTCATGTTCAAGATACATGAATTTTTTTGAAATATATAAACATGAAGTTACATTATCTATTGTCTTATCCATTGTGTTAAAAAAGGTATACAAAATGATATCAAAAATTTCTTCTCGATATGCATTACATATATCATGTGGTAAACCAACAATTCAAACCAATATAATGGTCATAAAAAATACTTTTCTTTATAAAATTATGATCTCTCCCAAAACAATATTTTTTTGCTTCTTTATAGTAAGACTAAAATTAATAGGATGAAATGAAAAGATGATATATTTTACCCGAATTCCAAAGATCATTACAAGCGGTTTATCCCATTCAATTATACATATTGTAAAATTATTTCTATTCCTTTTAAAGTGTGATCCACAGTAATACATATTTGATGGAAGTCAACATTACTAGTATTTCTTCCATAAAAAATCATAAATACTTCACTATTAGATATGTTGTACAGAAATGATTTTAAAACATCTATATTATATCCATATAATATACCAGATGCCACATTAATGAAACTCTTAGTGTAAAATTATGATACGTAACTATATCATATGCAGTTCCACAATCATTCCATAATGAAATTTACTCATCAATTAGTGGCATTATATAAACATCAATATTAATATTTGAATGTCTTGGAATTAGTAGTGATAAATTTATTTGGTTCCTTCATTTGCTTCCAAGGAGGTAATGTAACACCTCAAGATTTAATAGTGTGTTATTTCGTCCAAATAATTAAATAACATGCACTACACGCAACGCCGAGTTCAAGCGCACCATGACTTACCAAACAAGCTGTTCAAAAAAGTTATGAAAATTATTAACTAAATTTTGAACTTTGAATAATAATTATAATTTTTGAATCCATATTATGAGTTTCTTAGACATAATGTAAGAACAAATTCATTTGCAGTATTGCACTTTTACCAACTTTTAATAGTGAACCCTTTTTAAATCCAATATTTTAAACTTTAATATATTCAATTTCACTAAATAAATTTACTTTTTAGAATGGGGACATCAAAAATTTACATTGAAACACTCCAGGATTTCATGGTATGCTTCTCTTTGAATAAAACAGTAGTGTGTGTTGTACGCAACTTCGAGTTCTAACACACACTACAACCAATCAAACTAGCCGTTAGGAATAATAGTACCTACTTTTTGAAATTTTATAAATTTTATCTCTCAAAATGGACTTAATTTTTGGATTCTTAATATCAAATATATCCTAGGGTGAAATTTTGGTACTTTTCGGATACCATTTATATTTTGATGAATAGGGAAAATTACTAAATTTTTATTAAAAAAAACTTTTTTAATAAAAATAATTAATAGTGATAAATTATGAATTTGAGTGATCTTAAAGTATATTTAGAATATTTTTTTACCATTTAATACAATTTTGGTCATTGAACATAATTTCACAGTTAAACCGGACAAAAACAAGTGTCAATCTTTTGATAGTTATTATATCTTAAAAACACGCTTTTTGTTTTAACAATGGGAATTAATTTGAAATTAATTTCTGCCACTTCTGTATTTTGAATTTGGAAAAATGGATTCCATATTTGGAATCAGGATGTTCAAATTGTGTAAATATGTAACTTTTATTTTTATACATTTTGAATAATTACTTGGGTAAATATTTTATTTACCATGGTTAAAGGGTAAATCCGGTAAATAAGGGTTAAACAATAATATTATAATAATAAAAAATTATCCTAAAACGTGTCCTAACCTTAATGTTTGATACATGTCCGACCATGGGAATCTTTGGGTCGATTGTGGGACCCCATGGAGCCACTTGTAAGTGATAATGACACATTATATTAATTAAGTTAAAATAAATACAAAAATGACAAAAGCATATATCTTTTTGAAAAACATTTTTTACATATGGTTATATATGTTGTAATTTTTATTATAAATATTCATTAGAAATATAAAACTATTTCCTACATAATTATATTTTATTAAAAAAATTTAGACAATAAATATATTAATTTATTTATGACACAATGATGTTGTAGTAATGACCATAATAGTGAAAAATTAAAATAATTGATATTATAATTACCCAATTAATTCTCGGGCCACTGCATGCCTGACCGCGTACCCACTCGAGGGCTGGGCCATCACCCGCTTTGTTTCCCGGCCCCTACCTTTTGTGAAAAAAAGAATAAAAGAAAAAAAAATAAAGAGACATTGTAAAAGTAAAACTAGTTAACAAAGAGTTAATACTTAATGATAAGGTTAATATAGTGACCCAAACCTTTCTAAATCATATTGGTTGAGTTGGTTTCTACCCATACCCACCTTAAAAGTTAAATAATCCACTTTGGAGCCATTATAAACCGAATATGAATTTATTATAAAATAATATATCTAGCTTTTCCAAAGGTGCCCCTCACCCCTCTTATGAAAGGGAACTCCCCCTTCTCATTAATTCACACCTTCAAAGCCTTTTTGATCGGCCAACCCCTACCCAAATACTCTCTGAACTTCCCTCACAGAATCCTAGAGGCCTTCTTTTAGTCATAAATCCAACCTAATGAGCCCTTTTGATCAAATCAAAAGGAAGAACCCGATGAAGAGGTAATGTTTTCACCACCCTCTTTCAAGTTCCTTTATTCTTCAACTTCTTCTTTCTTTGTTATTAATATTTTAAAATAATAACTCCAGTATCATAAATATACTGTGATGTTATTATAAATATGGTACAACCATATTCAGTATTCTATCCATCCTTTGAAGGACATGTCACCAAATGTGCGTACGTACGGCTTACCGTCTCCACGTCGTGGTGTAATTGTTATTCAATAAATTATTATTTGGATGGGTATAATAATGATGTGTAATTCATGTAAATAATAAATATAACATGATAATTATTCTGCATATATGATATACCATCCAATTATATATTATGTTAATATCAAAAGAATGATATTGTCGCTCGTGCTTACGTACGAATTACCGTCTCCACGAACTCGATGAGATTCATTCTCCATCGTATCCATTCAAGTATAATTATCATTTGATGATTTAAAAATAATGTTTAAGGACTTGATATCATTCTGGATATGAATAAGATACAACCTAACCATGACATCCACAGCTTACGTAACAAAACATATTAAATAAAACGAGTAAGTTAACACCCGAAATGACGATAATACCAAGATATAATTAACAAAACAATGTTAAAAGATAATATATGATATCATATTAATGTATATGATTCTTGTATAATTTAATAACAATTATTTCACCATTATACAGGAGGTTAACCTACCCCCAACCAAGGAAAAGTACAAGTTAAGGTTTATTTTTACAATCTCTTTATTATCCGAGGTTGTTTATACGTAATTATCTACTGGGATCTCTTTATCATCCACATCCATGTTCATTAAAAATGTACTTAAAAACATTTTTAATATTTACTAGACAATGGGTTAAATTAATTTATACCCTTATGTGTTTTGAAATGAATCTTTCCATAGTTTTCCAAACTAGGTTCTTTTTAACCTATTCGAAAAATTTAAGGTAAGAATGTCTTTTTAAACTTATACGGCGGGTGGAGTTATTTTCCGCCGTTATAAAATCGCTGAAGCTTCCTTTACAAGCCTATAAGAATATTTTCAAAGTAAATGTTTTATTTTATAATTATGTGACTTTTAAATGATTTCAAACTGAATATTTTAAGAATTTGTGAAAGGTATTGTCTATCAAGATCATAATTTTAAATGTTTTAAAGATTTATCTTTCTAAATCTTTTAAATTAATGTCCATGTTTTCAAAATTATTTAAAGGATTTATTTATAAATACATGAATGTTTTGAAATGATATTTCTTTTCAAAAGTTTCAAATTGGTATGGGACACTTTGATTCAAAAATCTATTTTAAATTAATTCCTTTATAAATGTGCGAATTTTCAATGATTTCAAGAAAATAGATATTTCTCTCAAATAGTTTTGATTTCATCTATGTCAACATCCTTTGATGGATTTTAAGCTTATTTGAAGTTGATTAATTATGATACAAAAATTTTGTGTTGTATGAAGGTTTTTGTGATATGTTTTACTGTGGATGTGTTATTTTATTCCATTCATGGTTTATGGAGAAAGTATTGACATTTCTAATGCTAGTTTTAATACGAATGTTTATGTTATGTTTAAACCTTTTCATGTGGGAATGAATTGGACTTAGTATGTGACAGGTGGAGCCCGTTATAGCTCCTCGATGTATCGGTAGGTATCATGAGACAAACTAGTTTCTTGGAACAAGGCCTTGACAAAATCTTATTTTTAGTCTTGGCATGAGGCCTTGGCTATGTGGTTATGATAGTCTGTAATTATGCATTCCATCATTATGAAAGTGGTTATTGATATTGCATGTGATTATTCTATTAGTAGAATATCCATGTGAATAATTAAATGGAATTATATCATTTTATTTTTTCCATAGTATGTTGAAGTTAAAGTTTAAAAGGCTTTTGTTTTAGTTATACATTTCTTTAAATTTTTAATCTTATTTATGAAAGTTTCCTCTATATTGTTACCCTTACTGGGCATTTGAGCTCACCCCTTTTCTATGTTTTATTTTTCCCAGGATGTGAAAAAGTAATTTATGAATGACCTACAGGGATAGTATGAGGGGATAAGAGTGTGGACTATGGAGACTATATTGTTGTATTTTTCATTTTATTATGTCATGTAAACTTTATTAATGTATCTAGTTATTCCAAGGCTACTAGACTAATCGTTTTTTCGAGACTTGATCTTTCTTGTGATCATGCCAATGTTACGTAATAATGCACCGACTCTGGGTAACTGGGGTCGGGGCGTTACAGGTAAGTTGTATGGAGTTATGGAAATAGACAAATAAGAATATTGATTATCTTAAGCATCAACTGGATGAAAAACATAACTAGAAAGACTCAATAGTTTTTTATGTGGTTCTCAAAAATGAACAAATGATCCTAGTAAAAGTGTTTCCATGGATCACCATAACATAGATGATTTAAGAATTTACTAATGGAAATATTTTATTTATTTCATGTCATTCATTCAACTGTGCGGTGAGTCATAAATAGACTCTCTAAATGATGTGTTATTAGAAAATAATTCAATTATTTAATAGGGAATCTTCATATTCCTTATTGTATCTCCCTATACATCAATTAAACACATGTTTTAAAATTAACTAATGATTCATAATCACAATAATATAATATGAAATCATTTGAACATACAAGGATATGATGACAATTAAGATCCAAATTATGGATCGATGTCCTGCTTTCACAAAAACATGATAGTAATGTATTTCCATCAGGTAATATAGATTAAAAAAAGAGCATATTTGATTAAAAATCTATTTTAATTTCCAAAATACAATTTAGTAGATCAAAATTTTGTACAATATTCTTGTTTCTTAGCTTTCATCCTAAAAATAAGGCCTCCTTGGAGAATTTCAACAAATTGAAAAATTAAGAATGTTTAAATTTAGGATTTGGAATATCATTCCAAGTTTGTGTTTTTGTAATAGATTGGATAACGACCTAATATATTAAATTCTAAAATGATGGATTCACAACCAAAATTATTATATTTTATACAGAATTACATTCACCATATTGACAATAAAAGATATTTTTTTTGAAAACTAAATGAATTTAGATGATGTCCAACATTATCAATGGTTTTCAATTTCCTAAGATCTCATTTCTTACATGGACATTAAACTGTTCCTTCATATTTTTTGATTTGATGATGCAAATGATATAAATATTCCAGCACTCCTATGTAGAAGGATTTATACTATATCTATTAGGGTTTTGTGTGTGTTGATTTATCCAATCATGATCACATAATAAAAACTAATAGGAACTTTCCGAGTTAATAGTTTTTGAAAAAAATAGAAACAAGAATAATTATTACCCATTATGACTAATTGTTATAAAATTAATATTAAAATTTAAGTACGACTAATTATGACTATTTATCACAAATTATTACTAATTTGTACTTATTATTATAATATCTAACAATAATAATAATAATAACAATTCAATATATTTTTTACAACCTATTACAAATTATCATAATTTTTACTAATATTTATAAATAATTATTAATAGTTAATAATTATTAATAACATTTACTAATAATAACTTATATTGACTAATTATTTCCTAGTTTTTAAAATTTAATTAATAATTAATAATATATTTTTAATTATTAAAATTTATTTACAAATTATTGAGATTTTTTGCTAATAAGAATTACTTTTTGATATTTTTTACAATTTATTGCACACAGTCATAATTTACTAAAATTTTAAAGTCATTATTAATATTTACTAGTTATTTGAATATTTAAAATTTTTTACTAATATTTAATACTTATTTATTAATTTTTATATATTATATAATAATTATTTCTAATATTTTTATTTATTACTAAATTATTAATAATTATTGTGAATTTAAAGTAAATTTTAGTATTTTTTATATTTTTAAAAGTTTTTACAAAAAAAATTACTAATATATTCTTTTTTTACTTATTATAAAAATATGTAATTAATCAATAAAAATTATTTAATAATTATAAATGTTTTTTTAATAAATTTTACTTATTTTTAATAATCATTAGCAATTCATATAGTTTTTACAATTTATTAATAATTATTGTAGTTTACTAATATTTACGAATTATCACTAATATTTACCAATTTTTACTAGCATTTACTAATTATTCACAATATTGACTAATTGTTTATTGATTATTGAATATTATTAATGACTATTACTGATTATTTAAATTATTAATAAAATTTTACTAATTATTGATCTATTTTAATAAAATTTCTATAATTTTCTATTTTTTATAATTTATTAAATTTTTTACTAATTATTAGTAATATTTTTGAATTTTTAATAATAATTAAAATTACTTATTAAATAATTATAATTATTTAATTATTATAAATTAATTTCTAATAAATACTGTTAATTATTAATAATTATAAGTTTTCCATATATTCTTTGACAATTTATTACAAATTTACATAATTTACTTATATTTACTAATTATTATTAAAATTTACAAATTATTACTAAACTTCACTAATATTTTATTAATCATTAAAAAATATTTAATGATTATTACTATTTTTTAAATATAAATTTTTTATTACTAATTATTATGATTTTTTAATAAGTTTTTGTATTTTTTTATATATTTTTAGAAGTTATTACAATTTTTTTACAAATTTTAATCATATTTATTAATATTTAGTAACTCCATTAATCATTTATTATCTAATACTAATTATTTATGAATATTAACTGAGTTTTTTAAAAAAATTACTAATTTTAATAATTATTAGTATTATATATATTTACAATTTATTAAAAATTATACTAATTTACTTATATTTAGTAATTATTACTAAGAATTACTAATTATTACTAATATTAAATAATTAAATATTAAATATTATTTATTATATAATGATTATAATTTTTTTTAATTATTATTACATTTTAACTATTTATTCTGAAATTTAAAAATTGATATATTTTTTATATTGTTTAAATGTTATTACAACATTTTATATAATTAATAATAATATTTTGTAGATTTTATAATTAAGTAATACTAATTATTTATAAATTATAACTAAATTTTGGATAAATATTACTTATTTTTAATAGTTATTAGTATTATATATGTGTATTACAATTTATTATAAATTATTAAAATTAACTAATATTTACTAGTTATTACATATATTGACAACTTATTTATTAATTATTAAAAATTATAAAATTATAATTTCTATTTTTTAAAATTATTACACTATATTAGATAATTATAGTGAATGTTGAGTAATTGTTAGAATTATATATATATATATATTAAAAAATCTATAATCATTCACGACTCAAAATATATCCAAGATAAAAAATGCAATAATAATATGAGGCTAAAACAAAATTTGTAGTGTAAAGACCGAGACCTTAGTAGCCCAGAGTTGATGGTTACTTTATTACAATGGTGCTAGATACAAGCGATCACATGATAAAGGAATGAATTGTTTAATAGTCTTGGTAAACAAGACTCATACATGAATTTCACATTACAATACAAAACATAAAATACAATATAATATTTTCTTTGGGAACACCATATTTCCCTTATCGTATCCCTACATGTCTATCATAATACATTTCATAGTATTTTGGGGAAAAACAATATAAGATAGGGGTGAGGTTTAGAGCCCAGTAAGGTTATACGAACAACAGAATCTATCAGAAATATATATAACATAATCAATATAAAAATCTAAATATCTAAAAAGAGATTTTATTTATCAATAACATGAGCATAATATGCATTGAGTAAATGATGATCAAATAATTACATATACATAATCACATGATCTTAAAACTTATCGATGGTTATTATGACTAATTGAATAATCACATGGATATCCGAAACTAATATTAGAGTGATTGGGAGAGCGACATCGACTTCCAAAGATCTATCCTCACTCGACCGTGGATATTCAGTGTTCTTCAAGATCGGCCGGTCTTTCATCGCTTGGGTAGATCTTTAGTGAGCTCAGTGTTTCTCATTTATTTGATGATGGCTTCGATGGATCTTGATCTTAAAAGTTTGTCTGCAACTTTTCTCATCTTCTACATAAAACCTAAGTGGCGGAATTTTCCCCTTCGGCCAGTAGTGATAACTGATCCGCCACCCCCCTCTTTCCAGCATACCAAGCAGGCTCTATTGGATTACTCTAGATTCACAAACCCATGTCTCCACCCTAACTTCCCTATCATATACCTTTGTTTTAATGTTCATCCCCTTCATCGGGTGTCCATTCATTTGCACTTTTTCTCTAGGAGTTCTCAGAGGCATCATGTCTTCAAGGGTTGTCCCCAGAAGCTCGTTTCAGTCAACAACACCCATCGCTCGACAAATTTGAAAGCTTTTATAACAGCACTTGGCCCCTTTAATATCAAGTTGTTGTTGAATTTATAGATCCTTTATATTTACTTCTGCATTTCACCTATGCTAATGATCTCACTACCACATGGTCCAAGGGACATCAATACTGCGAGTTTTCCCACTTCATCTATTTCATATGGTGATATTATTTACATTGCAAATACAATCCCCCCACTATTACGATTTAGGTGTGTTTTCTAGGTTTTCCCCTTCCTATTTAAAATCCCACAATTCTTTAGAAGTTGGGTAATCTCATTTAGAGATTTCTGGCCTTTAACGAGCGTTAATGATCCTTGTGCCATCCTATTATGCCCCATATATGTGTGGAAGATGACATCTCAAATACCCATATTGATACCATTTGGATTGAGGTTGGTGAAGAGATCTATTTCCATCAACTAGTGGTATTTGAGAATTGGTTCGATTTCTTCTTATCGTGTTATAACTTGGGTCACCTATAGAATGATCATTGCTTGTCTCACAACCCTGTTTAAAATGTGATCTGGTCTATTGTTTTACTAGATCATGTTGGTCTTGATATTACTATCTATCTAGAGACAATACTAATTCATTTTGATTTGTAGGGAGTTTATAATTATTCATATTTGAGGTGTGATGTGGTTGGAACCATGAATTTGTGTAGGTTGAGGGGAAGGCTTAGCTCATCTCTTCTACTAATTTCCTTTTGATTTCCAAAATTGTTTCGGTTGAGGGGTGTAGAATTAAAGAGTATACTCCCGATGTTCTTCTGATCTCACTCCCCTCATCACTAGATAATCATTTTGTGGAGTAGGTGGGTGAAGGAGAAAATCTAATGCAGGAGACTACCGACCAGCAGTCTCCCCTAGATCATTCCAGCACCTGAACTGCTTTCAGGTATTGGCTGAACTGGTGCTTGGTGATTACCAATAGGTAGGATAGAAGATGGTGATCCATAAGTCGATATACAAGATTAATGGTTCCAAAAATCAGGTTGATATAGTGATAGGTGTCCAATAAACTAAATCCTTACTAGCCTTAGATGGAGATCAGAATAGTCACTTGACCAGAGTTGAAAGGTCTTGTTAGTTTTTAGTGGATATTGTTGAGCATATGCACAGTACAAGTCTTTATATACCTTGGAGGAAGAAGGGGAAGAAAGGAAATTAGGACTCAGAGGGACACATGGTGCATAAAGAGAAAATCCAAATGGTTTAAGGACAAATATTACTTGCCTAAGACAGTGGAAACAAGATCATCTAAAAAAGGAGAGGACAATATAGAGAGGGTGGTTTCTAAGGGGTATGAGAATACAAATCTTTCCAATACCTTAGAGTCACAAGAATATGTATCCAAAAATATTTTAATTGAGAGTATAAAATTATGGTAGTAGAAAAAGAAAAATGTATGGAGGTTATTCTTCACTTGAAATAAGAAATACTAGAAGGATCCTTCCACATAAACATTAAAAAGGAGGAGGCTAACTAAATATATTAAATAATGATCCATGTTGAAATTAACAAGCACCACAAGTCATGGATCAGTAAAAAGGATCACATATTTTTATGATGATTCTATAGAAATAAGATCAATATGGAAGAATACATTCAAACATGGAATAATTTAGACAACTATCTTGAATAAATCATCATGGAAGACTCTAGAACAAAGGTAAATAATTTACAGTGAGGATTATATATAGTGATTAATTCTGACAATCTTAGCCTTTTATTCAATGATTTTTTGATTTTTTACTACGTAAAATGATCTGATGTTATCCCTTATGAGTTCCTCCAATTTTTAATAAAGTGAGTTTGAAATAAAAAATTAAATTCACAATCAATAACTAATCTCATAATGAGGGAATTAATAATTTTAGACATTATAACTACGCCGTCATGGCCTCCTACAAAGACATATTACATAAATGTGTAAGGCCTCATCCAAATACTCATTCTATTTTATCTTATGAGAACTATAGGTACATCAAGGGGATATAACAGGCCCCTCCCATCACATAATAAATCTAATTCATTCCTCAAACGAAAGGTATGAAGCATAATCAATATAAACATTCAAATTGGAAAACTGGGATAAATTGTTTTACTACATTCCATAACCGATAAACATAATCATAAACAATATAGAGTGATATGACCAATGGTATAAAATAGTACTTACCCACTCAAAACTATCATAAACCATTTGTGGGAATAATAATTATGGTATCATTACAACATATCCAATTTGTGACATGATTAGGAAAAGGTTTGTTGACATTGATGAGTAAAATTTCCATACAGATATCAAATTTTTTTTTGAGGAAAACAACATTTCCATTTTGAAAACCACCTTTTTAAATATAAATGTTTACAAAATATTATGAAAATATTTTTCTTTGAATATAATCATGTATAATTATGATTTAATCTTTAAATTAATTAGTTTTCACAACTATGGTAAATTCCTTTCATTCCATACATGTTAAAACAAATATTCATTTCACGTTTTTATTAAAGAAAAATATACCTCGTTCAGAAAAAATAAGAAGTATCATTTTAAAAAAAAATTAGAAATAAATCTTATATAAAAATGTATTTAATAAATCATATTGAGAATGTTAAAAACCTTATTGAATTTTTTTTCAAAAAACATAAATATTAATGAGAATGGGTTTTTGACCTAAGAGAGAAATAAATTTGATTTTCCTTAAGAACTAATAAACCTGAACTATTTTGGTTAATTTTGAATCAAAATCTGGATGAAAAAAATTTACTTAAAAAAAATTAAATACCATTAATATAAATATATTCATAATAATATATAACAATGGGGAAGTATATAGACCACACAAAATAAATACGTGGTGAATATAACTAATTTCTCACAGAAGTAAAATTAAGATGTGAAACCCTAATCTCTTGTATTATTTCATTATAACATTATTTAAATACAATATAAGAAATAAATACTTATTATAAACCTATTATGGAACTATAATTACATATTTCATACCCTAAATTATTTACATATAATCTTTTATCACCCGTTTAATAACAATTGTTTTGTTAAAATAACTATTTTGGGTAATAGCTTCTTTGTTTTTCATATATGTTTTTGTTTGTTAGTTTTTGTACTTTTCCATTGATCATTTTAAATAATGTAAATAATTTTAACCATTATATAAATATAATATAAAATTATTGTGTATGTATTTATAGTACTACATAGAATTTGGAGATATAAAATTGGACTACACCATTTACAGAGACGGAAGGTCGTACAAATGCATGAATGATGGTTTCATTTTTTGACGAATTGAATGGGAAAAAGGTATATAATATATTAATATTAATGAATCATTTTTATATAATATATATTCATTTAATATATCATTCCTTGTCAAATTAAATTGAAAAATATTTCACATTGCTTCTTGGAGGTGGTAGTCCACACGTACTCACAAGCGATATCAACATTTTCCACAAGATTGGAAGGAAAGAAAATATATGTGATATTATAATTCTAAAATAATGTTAATATCATAAATATTTTATAAAAATTTTACATATATCATTATATCCATCAGTGAGAGGCGGTGATGGAAAACGAATTACATCATTTCGTGAGGTGGTAGTCCACCGCACACCTAATAGATTTTTTTTACCCATTTGATAGAATAGGAGATAGATATAGGTAATTAAATTGACATGATAACATATATGTATATATAAAATACTGGTGTTATTATTTTAGTATCATTTATTAATATTTCTCTAATGTGGAAGAAGAAATAAAATAGAAATGCTCTGTTTAGAATGAAACCTATTCTCCAGACTACAACTTTTGAATTATACCTAGAGCTTACCTATATTGTATTTCAAATAAAAAAGGCCTATAAGATATGGTAAGGGAATTAAGGAATTTATTTTGATCATTATTGGATGAACCAAATTTGTTTTGGAGTGTGAAGAGGATTGGGGAGGGGGTGCACTTTTAAAATTGGGGGAGAAAAGACACATGGAATGTTTTGAAAGAATAAATTAAACCCATGTTTTTAACTTTCCACATGGATACAAAATTGGTAATTATCTTTAATTATATGAGATAAGGTATAAATATGTGTTAAAAATATTATTTTGATATGTTTTTAGGTCATTTTATCCATTGTAATTTTATTTTAACCCCTTAGTAAACCTATTTTAACCTTGACTATGGTAATTAATTTTGTTGTTCTTATTATTCATTATGAAAAAAAATTATGTTTGAGTTTTTATATAATATAAATTATTATTATTAAAAATATTTTATATATTTTAAAAAATTAAATACAAATAAGTGCTGTAATTTAGTTTTAAATAAAACTCATAGCTACTGAAAAAAAAAACAGTTTTCTAAAGAAAAGTATTCATAATTATAAAACATTTCTATATAAAAAAACCACATAAAAATGATATAATTAAAATATATTTGTTTAATTATCATATAAGTGAACTAATGTTTCTTTTAAAAAATGTTGAAACAAAACGAAACTCTTCAAATAGTTTAAACAAAATGGCAGTTTTCAATAACATTTTGTATTTTTTACCATTCATTGAAAAACTAATCTTTTTAGAAAATTCTAAAAAATTAACTCTAATAAATTTTTTGAAATATGATTAAATATTTTTAGATAATTATTTTAATTTTTTTATAAAATTGGTAAAAATTTAATACAACATAGTTGTGCAAAATGTGAGGAAACCAATTTTCAAAAAAATACATATTTCAAGCATAAAATGGATTTATTTTTATCTAAAGCTTATGAAAAATACTAGATTAAGAATAAAAAATTTTAAGGAAAATATAATATATTCATTTAAATTTTTTTATTAACCAATAGGTAGTTATTTTTTAATTTATTATGATAAAAAATACATTTCTCGTAGAAAAATAATTTCTCAGGAAAATATTTCTTTTACATTAAAATGATTTTTATTTCCATTGATAATCAATTGATAATAAATAATTTTTTTATACATGTATAAAATATATAATGTCTTTATTTATTTTGTATTATTAATAGCCACCAATTTTACAACTATGTTATAATGATCATATTTAAATAATATATTTCTTGGGTTGTTTAAGCTCAATTTTTTATTTCATATTAAAAATATAATAAGCTATTATTATTTTAAAATTTCAAAGTGTTAAATTCTTCACAACATCAATAAATTTTGTCCACACAATTTTAACTTGATCTTAGTAATCAAAGGTTCATCATTTTAAAATACATTTCATAAAACCTCACATCATAAAAATGGTTAATAAAATATCCAATTGAAAATGGGGATAGGGAATATTAAATTTATTTGAAATAATCCATAATTAGGTTTCCAAGTAAGAGAAAATTGGTTGGAAGTAAAAATATTGAATGGAGGAGAAAGATATCACCAAAGTTTGGATAGAGTGTGATAGAAATTATTGTTAGGAGAAAGTTAATGACCATAAGTCTATTAATCCTTGACAGATGAAAATACCTTGATTCATTAGAAATGATCTCAATTGGATAAAATTTTATTTCATGGTGCTTTTGTGGAGTTGAGGAATTAATTTACCATATTTAATAAGAACATAAGGAAATATATTTCCTTGAAAAGTATAATTTCATCCATTATTAAATTTCTATGATAATATAATGTTTTCCTTCAATAGATGAGTATTACAGATTAATTTTTATTATATGAAGAAAAAAATTAGTTTTTAACGTATCATAATATCCATAAATGAATATATTCATTCCTTTGGTCTCAAGATGTTTTCCCAAACTAAAATGGTTAGCATGAGTTTTCTAATAATACAATAATTTATAAATCCCCAATTATAATTTGAAATTTCAATCCAATTCATAAATATTTTACCTTAAGTCTCCAATAAAAATTTGTCTAACCAAATTCACCATCCAAAAATTTAGTAGGAATGTTACTAAATTTCCATAATAAACATAACATTAGTTTACCCAGAAAACATAATGTAGCTCTTAATTTCACACACAAAATATGTGAATACTTTAATCACCATAAAATCATAATTAAGCAAGAAAGATTCCAAAAAATTATATATACCCTTATTCCAAAAATAATATATATAATAGTGAATATATTACATAAATCAAAAAATGTAGTAATCTCCATAAAATATAACATAAACAAATCACTAAAAAATTTCATGGTCACCAATAGTATCATATAATCAAATATTCATCATTATTTTCTCAACATCGTACATATAAAATGTTTTATCTTCCCTCAACAATGTGTTTTTTCAAAAGAACAAATTTACACTAAATCAATTTTTTGACCACTAGTACCATTAAATATATGTTTTCAAATCATTATAGAAATAATAATGTTGTAAAATCCTTATATATTTCATGATAAAATCATTGATAAATACTTCTACAATTTAATTCTTGAATCCAAATTCATGTTTACTTTAATCATCCCACTTTAACTATATTAATAACATAAGATTTCACTTGATCCCTTAACTTCTTCATAGGTATATTCTCATGACACATGAGATATTAATTTTCATAGTGACTTATCTCCTTAAAATTGTAGCATTGAACATTAGAAGCTTCTTTCTTATCCTTACAATCTTGTGCCTGGTGTCCATTCTCCCCACACATAATGTTAACTCCCATTACCATCAATCAAGTATCAGGGTGTATCTTTCATCAATAATCTCATGTGATAAAACCCTTCTTTCCTTTATTCCCCTTATCCAATTATAATTTTTTTTTCTATTTTTCCATTTATTTCATTTGAATCCCTATTACTTGGAGAATTATTTATCTATCTTGACAACATATGATACTATATCATTTCAAGATGATAATGTTTGGGTGACTAGTACCCTTTGAAGGATTAGATTAATCCCTTCAAATAAAGGGCCAATAATTGGATTTCGATCATGTACTTAGTCTATAACATGCCTTGATAACCTTGTAACGTTGGTTTCCTACTTAAAACTAATTTTACTATTCCTTTTTTATAGGATTAGTAATTGTCTCTCCATATCTTCTCATTTCTAGTGTGGAAAATATTTTTCAATGAAAAATAACTTAAAATCTTCACAGTCAATATTTTCTATTTATTATTAATGATTAATTTTTTCAATAAATGACCATCATTGGCCCAAATCCCTTGAGATATGATAAAATTAAATGAAAACATTCTCCCTTTCATCAATTCCTAATGAAGGAAATATATTGTCTAACGAAAGTTTCCATTTCTTAGCTAAAAATGGATGTTGCTGATGCATAATGTGTTTTAAAATTTTGATACCGTGTTGTGGATCAGTATGTAGATTCATGAGGGAATTTTTATTGGTCATAACCTAAGTCAAATTACACAAAATATCTATTATTATTTTTAGTTCTAGTAGGAGCCCTAGATCTTCGTTCATTATCTTTCATGAGAGATAAATTCATACATAGATTACATGAATTTATGTGGTTCCCAATAATTCTACTAGGTTACTTTTATAAAAAATGTCATACTACAGGTTAGATCATATCATTATGAAACATAATTTATAATAAAAAATCTAGCGAAACACTTAATATAAATTGAAAACATTATGTACAACTAATCTCATAATCCGAATCATGGTTTCTTTGAGAAAGTATTCAAATCATAGAAATATTTTCAAATAATTAATAATGGTTTGTAATGAAAATATAAAAAAACTGAAGAATATCCCATCGGTGTGTCAAACTAGGTGTGTTTTAAGGGCCATTTTCATAAACTAGGTGATGATCTAGTCAAATCCCAATGCACCCCTTTCATATTAGTTACCCCTATGTACCAATATTTTAGAGCCACATCCAATTATTGTATCAATAAAGGGATGCATTTATAGTAAAACCACATATTAACTACCTTACCCAAACATTCATATGTTATATTTTGCTTACACATATCCTTAAAGTCAGTCATAGAGTTTTGTTTTCTAATAAATGTTTTCTTAAATCTTGATTTTTTCTAAATATGGTTCCCAAGGTTTCTTCAAAACATTCACTAATTCCAACTATAAAAACCCCATACCTAGTACCCCAGATTTAGTGGTTACTTTATTAACTTAATGCAAGATACAAGAGATCACATACCAAAGGTCTGAATAGTTTAGTAGTCTTATTGAACTAGATATATGCATAAATCTTACATTAAAATTGAAAATATAAAATATGGAATTGAATTTTCATTGGGAACACCATCACTCCCTAAACATATTCCTACTTTTTAATCATAATATACCTCTAGTATTAGAGTGAAAATAAACCTAAGAAAGGGGTGATCTATAGTGATGGCTAGAGGTATGCATTTAGTGAAATTTATTATGACTAAATAATACATAATCAATATTTTAAGGAAATATCCAAAAACACATTCAGTTTAATCAATAATTTGAGAATAATATGGTAGGAATAAATAAAGATCAAATAATTCCATATAAATAATCACATGAGATTGAAACATATACAAGGACATTCTAATAGATCAAATCATCAAAGTGAGATCGATAACTAACAGCATAATTATGAAATTCATGGTTATGGACATCAGTTTCATTCCATTAAGGCCTCATTCTATGACATCATACATAAATGGGTAAGGCCTTGGTGAAATACCCAAGATAATTTGTCACATGAAACCTACAGATGCATTGAGGGGCTACAATAGACCCTGAACAACAATTAATAATAAAAACACATTCCTTATATTAAAGGGTTAAAACATGATCAACATAATCATTTTTAATGAAAAATTAGACACGAAATGTTAATACTTCCCCAAATCAACAAACATAATAATAAATCATCAAGAGTAATATGGGTATTGGTATCAAAAAATTCTATCACTAATCAATCTTTTCATAACCCTTACAAAGGAATAATAAGGGTGGTATCAATACAACATATCCCTGTTGGGGCATAATTAAAATAATAATTGTTGAAATTTATGAATAGAAATTCCATAAGGATATCATTAAAAATTCTTGAGGAAAATAACCTTTCCATTTTAAAAATAACCTTTTAAAAAAAGTATACAAAATATTGTGTAAATATTTCCTTTTAAATTAAAATTTTTTAATTATGATGGAATCATTAAATAAATTATCGATTATAACAGTTGTAAATTCTGCTAAATCGATTCATGGTAAAAAAATATTCCTTTATAATTTTTGATAAATGAAAAAATATACCTTCTTCAAAAAATGATAAGAATATTTATTTTAAAAAAATTGTAAAAAGGAAATATTGAGTAAAAAGATCATTAAGATATCATTTTTAAAATGTTAAAAATAGTCCTGATTTTTTTTCCAGAAAACATGGATATTGAAGGGAAATGTATTTCATCAGAAGAGATTAATAAAGTATATTTTCCTTAAAATAATAAACACTTACAATCTTGGTAACTTTTGAATCATAACCCCCATGAAATTAATAACATAAAATTTCAAAAACCAATACCATGAAGATAAAGAGATTCATGATATAACATATCACAAGAAATTATATACACCATAAAAAAAGAAATATGTGGTGAATATGATATAGGTCTCACAAAAGTAAAAGTGAGAAGCGAAACCCATACCTCATTTCTGATTTCCTTCATATGTGTTCAAACCTCCGATATAATAAATATTGAATTATTGTACATATATTCCAGAACCATTCTAAAATATAAATACCATACCATATATGATTTAATTATAATATTTTATCAATATTTTGTTAATAATTATGTGTTAAAATCACTATTCCATGTAACAACTACATTGTTCTTAATTTATGTTTTGGTTTGGTAGTTTTGGTCCTTGTAATATGATCATTGTCCAATATTATCCATAATTTTAAACATGATATAAATATAAAATAATTTTATTATATATGTATTTATAGTAACACATATAAGCTATATATGGACCAATGAATGACCCCGTTCATGGAGATGGTAGGCCGAACACATGCATGAACGTTGTATTTATTTTTTGAAATAGAAAGGGAGAAAGGTAAGTAATATTTTAGTTTCATAGAATAATTTTTAAATCATATATATCATATATATTAATTAAATATATCCTTTTTAAAATCCAAATAAAAATAAAATTAAAATGTCTTACATCACATCATAGAGGTGGCAGTCCACACATACATATAGATGATGTTATAATTTTCCAAAAAATTGGTAGGTAAAAATGTTAATGTGATATTATAATTAATAAAGTATACCAATTTTATAAATATCATATAAATATATTAATTATATCCTTATATCGATCTATTAGAGGTGGTTGTGGAAAACAAATTACATCAGTTTGTGAGGTAGTAGTCCTTCGTACAAACTATTGACGTTTTGTTTTCCTATTTGATGGAAGAGTAGATGGATATAGGATTTTACATTAAAATACTAATAGATAAATATATTTTATATACAAGTGTTATTATTTTACCATATTTCATGAATATTTTAAGGATGTGTAAGAAGATATGAAACCAAATTTCTTGATTAAGAACAATACCTCTTATTTGGACCTAATCTTTAGGATTATACCAAAAGCTTTATTAAATTAGATTTATAATAAAAATAAGGACTATAGGATGTGGGGAGTGAATTAAGGAAGTTATATTTAGGGATTTTTTAAACAAAAAAGGATTTGGTATTGTGAAGATGACAGGGGTGTGGGTGCCATTTTATAAGGGCAGGAGAGGACACACTTGGAATTTTTGAAAAGAATACATAATACTCAGGTTTTTTTACATGAAACCAGGATCCAAATGGATAATTATCAGTAATTAGATGAGATAATATTGAAATATGACTATAAAATAGTATTTGTGAAATATTTTAGGGTATTTGGACCCTTATCATTTTTTATTTAACCTTTAGTAAATAGGTTTTAACGGTAACAATTTTTATTAGTATTTACTACTATTACTATTAATTATGAAAATAAATTAAGTTAGACTTATTATTTAAAATAAATTATTCTAATTCCAAATATGGAATCTTTTTAACCAAATTCAATTCACCTAATTGGCTGAATTTAATTTAAAATAAATATCACAGACAAAGAGAAAACATAGTTTTCCAAAAGTCATCGTTCATAAATATAAAAGGTTTTTATATAACTAATCAACAAATGATTAATTACAATTAAATTTATTTGATTAATTATAATATAGTTGATTTAATTTTACTTTTATTCCAATTTTAAACAAAATGCAAAATTGTAAATGCTTTTAAAAAATGCAGTATTCAATAAAAATAATTAGTTTTCACTATTCGCAGAAAAGTTATTCTATTCAGAAAATTATAAAATGTAACATCCCAACATGAGAGCTAATAAATCATGCCCCAAGTTAGTGGGTTATATATTCTCAAGCATTACTCCCCATGATCTATGGGATTTATACTAGCATCGAGAGTTTGATATCATATAATGGGTTGACTATACCTTCATAATCAGAGCAACGCGACTATATAATACATGAATTAAAAAAGAAAAAAAGTATACTAAATGATAAATAGAATATGGGTAGAAAAACATCTATATGATAATACTAATTAGAAAGCCATCAATTGAAATATCCAGAACCAAAAAAAATAATGTTATGTTATGTCTCTAAATAAAATAAACATGAAAATATTGAAGAAGAATCATATATACGCAGGTAACCAAACACACCAAAGTCTATCTTCAAATAACAAGAAAAGAAATAGATCATTACTAGTCACCCTCGTTCCCATGCTATAATCAATCAAGAAATGGAATCTAGGCATCTTCCCTTTTCTCTTCCTTCAAAGATTTAATCATCATGATTCCCATTGAAAACCGGGATAGGTTTTGAGATAAACTTAGTAAACCACCACCACTAGTGTTTATACCATATCCAACATGTGCCTACAAAATATAACTATGTGAATTCATAATAGTAAAATTTGTAAATGAATAATAGATATTAATTTTTTTGAGAAAAAGTTATCAGAAAAATAGGCAATAACATATGAGCATCAATATACATATGAAGTGTCAACTATACATAACTTCAAGATTAAAATACACTATGTGTGAAAAATTTATAAACCTACATGGTCTAGGTACCATTTCATATTACTAGGAAGAACTATATCTCGATATGTGAATGTATACGGAAGTCACAGGTGCCATACTTCAGTCCCCCTCATCGGTACCATAACATAAGTAATCATACAAAGGGGCTTCAGTTTCCAAACCTCGATCCCATTGTCTATGTAATAACATAGGTAATCATAACATGGTGTTAAAATTTCCATATATCAATCCCCTAGATGGTTCCATACCATTATGAAATAGGCTTGATACCATTATAAGAGAGTCGGTGCCATACCAATATGTTGAACATCGAGAAATTAATAATAATAATTTTACAACGGCCATGTTAGTGTCCATACCCAGTTAAAATTATTATTTAATCAACCATTTAATAATTTTTCATAGAATTTAATAACATGGAATATGATTCATGATCCTCTCCAACTATCTAATTTAATTCATTGAGGATCCCACTACATGGGTGGTGAGATCAAACACCCCAAGGTGCGGTTTAACATATAGTAGATAAATGTACACACCACATGGGTGGCTCAGGTTGATGTTGTCAACCTACATCCACAAATAAATGTCATAAGGGAGACCCATATTAGAAGAAATACTTAATTTAGGTCTCATCATTTAATTTAGAATAAAGAACTGTAAGGTCTAGTGTGAGGAGAAATATTGATAGTAAAATAGAATAAAAACCCAAGGGAAAAGGTCTAGACCACATACTGGAAACCTATGGTATAACACTTATCCAATTTTGGACTTTGTTTTGTTCAATAATGGAAGAAAATAGAAAAATAGACAAACACACTGAAAATTTGGAAAATGATATTGCACCAAAACTAACTTCATATATAAGAATAAGAACGATTAAAGGACCTAAAGAAATGGTAAGCTTATAGGGGTGATCCAATGCGATATATGACACTCGAATTAGGGGTTGGAAGGAAGATAATATTCAAATTCATTCTTTAGGATTGAATGATCTCAAAATGAGGATAGGAGGGGATATTATATGATGGAGAAAAAAAGAAAGGTGGGGTGATTTAAATAGAAATAAGGTAAAATTATAGTTCACCGCTTTTTATTTGGTTGAATGATTTGTCTACATGGTTGGACAAACTGTGCACCAACTATGCGCACCTCACATTCTAGGGAGCATGCCCCATATGACCTGTAGCACATGGTCAGACAAACCATGCACTACCCATTCCAACCCTTTATCTCAGCTCCACAAAGACCAAGCCTATATCATATAGTTTAAACAATGTGTCAACCATATAGGGCTTCATGGTTTGAGGTGAATGGTTTGCACTAGCCAAGTGAAAGCCGTGGGTTTCTATAGTTTCCTACGAAAACCAAAGCTCTGAGCACTAGAAAATCCACAGACCCCCACAAACCCTACTATAAACTATGAGGAACTTCCATTAAGATAAAATTAAGGAATCCAAATATAAATAAAATTGTCTAGAGTTCATGTAAAATATAGTATCTTACAATCTCCTCTCATTAAAGTAACTCTTCTCCAAGTTTCCCTTAGAAGGGTGATAAAACATCATTTGAGAATAACTCCATACACTGAGCACATATGTTGGCCTCTCACTCCAAAATATCATCCTATATGTGTCCATGATTCCATAGCATGTATAATAAATGGATGAACATGCCTCAAAGAACCTTCGTGCTCTGGTCCCTAATATCAATAAGATCAACATTAATGGATGCATCCACCTCCAACTCAAATATATCAGGCTAAAAGACATGAGATGTATCTGAATAATACCAAGAAATATATGAAGCATGGAAGATTTATTGCGTATAATGATACCCGCGAGGGTAATAAAATCAATAGTCTATTGGTCAAACTCTCTCCACACCCTCAAAATATCCAACGAACCAAGGTGATATCTTCCCTTTATGTATAAACCATCGATATACCAATCTAGGTGAAACATGTTATAAAAAACAACTCCCAACATCAAAATATAGTTTTCTATGGTGATGATTAGTATATGGATTCTTCTATGATTAAACTATAGACATCTGATTCCTAATAAGTTGAGCCTTCTTCATAGACTCCTGAATAAGATGTGGACCTAGTAGAACTACCTTATCTTCCACTAACCCTCATAGTGGTGAACGAAATGGACTACTATATAAGGAATCCTAGGGAGACAACTCAATGGTCACCTTGAATATATTATTGCAATAAAACTCAATGAGAGGTATATGTTTCATCCAAGAAACTCTAAAATCAAGGAAACATGTTCATAGCATTTCCTCTAAAACCTATATCGTCTGTTCTGATTGACTGTTAGTTTGAGGGTGAAAGGCTATGATCAAAATAACTTATATGCACAAATATTTATCTAACCCCTTCAAGAACCTCTACATGAAATGGGAATCCTTGTCAAAAATAATAATAAAAGAGATCATGTGTATGAATATAATCTCATGAACATATAGTATCCAAAAACCATCTACCGAGAAATCCTCTATGATAGGTAAGAAGTGGGAGACCTTTATGAGCTAGTAAATGATAACCAACACTACATTACTTCCTTGAGAGGATATTAATAATCTAGTCACAATATTAATAATAAAATAATCCCATTTCCACTCAAGAATCGGAAATGACTATCAAATCTAGGCTAACCACTATTGTTATTCCTTCACATGCTGATAGTTGGAACACTAAGTAATATAACAAGCTATTCCACTTTTCCTGCCAAGAACCCAATAATATTTACATAGATCAAAATACATATTTTTATGACTAAGATGTACTTCCCATGTAGAGTAATGATAATATCGCATCAACTACTCCTAGATGTTGGTAGAAACAGAGATGCATTTGTGAAAGCACATAAAATAATCCTCATCAATGATCCATCAAGGCAATGGATCCTTACATAGAACACTCTCCATTAGGACCAATCCATCAATATTTATATAAAAACTCATAATTACTCTCTCAAGGAGTGGTTCACTGATAATGATGCAGTTACAGAGTATGCATGATGGGTTTTTACCTCCAAGAGCATCTTAGAAAATAAGTCCATAAACTACTACTAATAATTACCCACTCAAATTACCAATTTATAATACCATTGAATCATATAATCTAATAATTAATTTCCATTCTTAGGAATATAGTAACTATCAAAATTGATGGATATTAGGTATTCAACCTATAATCTTTGTCTAATGTTCAAGCCTTGATATGTGAAAATATACATGTACCTTTTATGGTTTGTAAACACCACAAAACTCTCTCCAAATAAGGAATGCCTCTAATAACGCAAAACATGAACTAAATCCACTAATTTAAGATCAAGATTCAAGTAATTAATCTCTTGTTAAATCAACTAACAATGCTTTTATGCCACAAATCATTCTACCTACATCAAAAATTCTCCTAGACTGATACCTGATGCATCATAGTAGATTGTATATATTATTCATGAATCTACAAAAATCAAGATAAAAATTGAAGTTAGTCTCCCTTTTAGCTTGTAAAATGATATCTCACAGGATTGTGGCCATAATAATTTCAGACCCTTCTTAGTCAATCCCCTAAGAGGTGTTGCTAGATGTAAAAATTCCTATATAAGTTACATGTAATAAACAACTATCCTTAAGAAAATATGTATGAAAAATAAATTTTTGGTATGATATGGGGTAACTAAAACTATCACCTTCTTTGTGTCTACTAATACTACTGCCTCTAAGATAATATGAACCATGAAGTGCACTTTCTCAATCAAAAAATGGAATTAGTGATCATAACATACAATTGGTACTCTCTCAATATATTCTGAATAATATCAAGATGTTTTGAATGGTCATGTTGAGTACTAGAATTCAAAAAGATATAATTTACAAGGACTTCCATGAATGAATTCATAAACCGGTGGAAAACTCGATTCATCCTATCCATGAAAATGGCTGGAACATTTCTGAGATTGAAGAAAATAATCAGATACTCAAAAAAGACATATATTCTTCATAATGTTGTACATGATATATATAATGATCTAACATGTAGATAATTAAATCCTAACCTCAAATAGATCATTTATAATAATATATCTCCTCATATATGATCAAAGTGGTCATCTGTACAAGGCAAGGGATGCTGGTTCTTCATAGTAAGCTGATTCAACTTTCGGTAATCCATACAATGCATAAAGCTTCCATTCATATTCTTAGAGAAAAGTTGTATTGAACCCCAAGGGAGTACTAGGCCATATGAAAACCATAGATTTTAATTCCTCTATATATCACTAGCAATCCTACAACATTGTAGTGTCCATCCTATATAGAGGAATGGACACTACTGCATCTCCTGGAACTACATCCATAAATAACTCCACCTCGTGATAAAGAGGCAAACAATAAAAATAGTTCATTAATACATCTCTAAAAATATATTCTATATGAGGGAATTAATCCTAATGAAATCCTGGATAATCCATATAAATTTTAGCAATCTTGAATATCACCCCACTCAACCCACAATGCTCTTGTCCAGCTCTACCTTCCTAGATATCCCATTTAACCTTTTGAAAATAATTACCACTCTCTAGATATGTAAACAACACCCTATAGTGATATAAATCCATGTAGTCATGGAAAGGACCTTACTATTCATTTCTAAGATTAATGTGAATAACAGACTTCCGAATATAGAAGAAGTTCCATAGGAAATGATAACTGCATGTCCAAATCGGTAACTCCTCACATTGAAGTACACTCTCAGAATGTATACCCAAATGGGTATCAAGTCTCATCACCCTATATATGTAATGATTCTCAAGGACAAGGATTTACATGGTAGACACAAATTAAAAAGAATTCAAATCTTCTATATAATACAAAGTTGATACTAAGTTAGATGATACTAAAACCATACTTTGAACTGTAGAAGACTCAGGACAATAATCCCCTAATACATGCAACATTACATAAACCGAGACCATTTTGTGGCCCAGAGATACAACATGAATGACTTGAGTATGTATACTCTACTAATTCTATGAAACTGGTGTCTAGATCCCCTGACCATGATTGCCTTCCCAACCTGATTGGTGGCTAGCACTCTGCCTTCTACTTGACATGGAGATACTTATCACACTCCAAAAGCTGAAGTCTTTGCTTCTCTGCTTTCACTTCCATTGGAGAGAAGATTCTACAAAACCACTATAAATGGACCATCCTATTTCATTATCAACAAAATTGGGACATTACATTAATTCCTTAGATAATGAATGAATTGGAAATGACAAGAACATGAATCCTGATTGTTACTTCCCTCACGAGAGGTCTAAAAGCACTGTATTCGACCACCAGACACCACAATACATTATCGTGGAGATGAATCTCTCAGATCTAGAACACCATCTTCCCGTATATTATGTTTGGTGATAATAACCTAGTTTTCTATATCAAATATAGTATAAAAATGAAAAAAAAATCACCTAAGAACAGATAGGATTCTTGAGAACATCATCAAAATGTCTCACGTTCACTAGCTCATTAGCAGTATTAGTAGGAATAAAGAACTATAGTTTAGTAAAATGAGATGAGTATTCCATTATAGATATAAAACCCTACTTTAGGATCATAAACTCCTTGGGATGATTATACCTTAGGTTATCAGGGAATAAATATTCACATATGGATATCTAAAAACTATCACAGGCCTACCCTGATGATAATACCCATGGGAGATTATATCCCACCATCACTCTGTAGAATCTCGCGGAATATATATAGTGAGATATACTATCCTCTTAGGTTACATCTCAAGGTACTCAATGATATTCCAAATTACCCCTATCCATGAATCGGAAGCCCGATGGCCACCATCACCCACAAATGTATGCATATTCTACTGTTGGGACTCTCACATCAAATATTCCATAAGAAGGTAAAGAATATCCCAATATCATCTGTATAATATGTACAAATTCCCCTTGAAATTGAGCATCATCACCCGTATCAAGGATAAAAATAGGTTCTATAGGTGTCATTACTAGAGGTAACACAGGTGACTCATGTACCACCACATCTAGAGCGGGGTCATCACAACCCTCTTGGCACATGACTTGAGGACATCGTGGTGAAAAAGATCTACAAAATTTCAAGCACATGACTCAGATAGGGTTTGATAATGGTAAGGTTATAAACAAAAGAATAGTATTGGTAAAAGCCTTCCTATACAAGAACCACACCACTTTACCTACTCATATTGATAGGTCTAGGTGACAAGAACGATTATAAAGAATAAAAGGGACACTTCCTACTACCCACTACTAAGGTCGAGTCTAGGTCATGCTCAATATTTCACTGTAAGATTCCCGATATATGGAAACTAAATTGAAAGTTATAATGGAAAACACTATATAAGTTTCAACTAAAATCCCTATTTAACAGCGAAAATATTGGAATTTAAGATTTATCAATTATTTCATTTACATAACAAACCAGTTAGCTGAAGTACCATTCCCAATTTATATAGGTACATGTTTTATAAGTCACAATCGGTAGTTTAATTAACTGTGTCAAATATTTATATTTGATTGTAAAATGTAACATTTAACATAAGTTTATTTGACTAAATGAATAATTATTCCAAATTTATAGGGGTAAAACCAATATTTATTTATAAATGACAATCATGTATTTAAAATAAATTTTTTTTCCAGTCTATGTAAACTCAACTACAAAACAAAATAAATTTATAATTGGTTTGTTAAGGGAAAATCAACAAACTATACATGAAAAAACATTTTAGGGTAATAAAAAAACCTTAATAAACCATTTTCTAATATAATTTTTCCTATAGAAATGTTAGTTTCATAATAGATTTATCATTGAAGGCACATAAATCTAGAGCGAGTCTGTCAAGAAAATGAAGCCTACATGAAATGGAGTAATGCACAACCTATCCATCCTATAAGGTGCCTAGAATGATGTATGATCAATGCATCCTTTGCATATTGGTATAAGGATAAAATGTAATCTGAAATCATAATAATAACAATATAACATATCTTGTTATTCTCCCAATGGTGGAATCAAATCAAGTGCAACATGCATAAACCATAACATCATATCCCATCCCATGAAATTTGGATTTTCCCTCATACATTGTTTAGCTGCTCTAAGGTAGAGGCTCATTACCATATTTTGACACATCCTATTCTCCTCTATAGTATTCCAGAATAGTAAGGAAAGTAAATGAATCCTATCATACCACTTTGTAACCTCCCAAACCGGCAGACACTAAATGATTCCCCATCATGTGGGTCACATGGACTCAAGCATTCCTCCTTGTAGACTAGAGTCTACCAACTAGAAGTAAGTGTATGAAGTGGTATAATGAAGATACAATACCCTAATAATTAGATAATTATAATTGTATAATACATTAATGAATAAACAATAGAAGAATAATAAATGATAACTATAAAAGTGTAAGTACATCATTGAAATGATAATAATAATGAACAACTATTTGATTGAAATATCCACAACTTTGTAAAGAAATGTTATAATGTCATGTCTCTAAAAAAATAACATCTAAATATATAGGCAGAAACATATTTATATATGTTTATCGAAATGAATCAAAATGACCAAGGACTATCTCCAGATAACACCACGAGTCATAGATCAGTCTCGTTCTCCCTCGATTTAATGATAAAAACAATCAAGGATTGACAACTTGGAACATGACCCAGTCTCTTCCTACATCCATATAATCTGCTCGGGCACTATTGGAGGCCCTGATAAGGTGTGAGATAATCTCAGTATCCCATCTCCAATAGTGTCTATAATTAATCCAGTTTTTCCATATAAGCTATATACATGTGATGCTATAATTAGAAAATTTGTAAATGAATAACAGATATGAAAAATACATGTGAATAAGATTTTATAAAAACATTCTATAATTGATGAGTAACAATATATATATATATATATATATATATATATATATATAAATAAATTTTCCATAGTAGGGAACTACTATCATAGCATACGCCACATGTGAGAAGATTAAAAGACCTCCACGGGCTGGTCCCAAGGAATATAACTACGAATACTTATATCCATATTTGTGAATGTATTCACAAGTAACAAGTTTCATACCTCGATCGTCTTCATTGGTGACATACCATAAATTATCATACCAGGGGTTTTCATGTGCCATACTTGAATCCCAAATTTAGTATCATATTATAAGTAGCCATAGATAGGGGCTGCATGTTCCCTTCCTCAATCCCCTAGTCAATGCCATACCTTTATACAATATGTGCCATACCATCATAAAAAAGCATGTTCTATACTGATATGTACAACATCGAACAAGTGATAACAATAATTTTAAAAGGTACATGTTAGGGTCAATACCAAATTACAATTATCATTTAATCAACCACATAATCATTTTAATACAATTTAATAACATTTAAAATGAGGTATTCTCCTCTCCAATTATCTCATTAAATTAGTAGAGGATCCTACTATAATGGTGGAAATCTCACACACACCAAGGGGTGGTTTAACAATGGTAGAATAAAGTTACACACCCCATGGGTGGCTCAGGTTAAGGTTCATAACCTCTATCCATGATTATGTGCTACATGGGTGACTAATGTTGGAATAAATACTTAATTTTATGATTAAAATTTAAATTAGAAACAATGACCAGATGGTCCATTATGGGACCCAATGGAGATAGTAAAATTTATAGGAAAACTTAGGGAAAAGGTATTGACTCACTACCTTAAGCATGCGGTAGATGACTCATATAATATCGATCTTTGGTTTGGTCATGATAAGAAGAAAATGAAAAATTTGATAAACTCCTTAAAAATATGTCATAAGAGATCACACAAAAATAACTCTTATGAAATGATATATATTGAAAATAGGATATAAAAAATAGAGTGATTATTGGTGGTGATTTAATGCTACAAATGACAATGAAATCAGAGGTTGGATCGAATAAAAAAACATAAAAAATGAGGTTTAGGATTCAGAAAGATTAGAATGACTAGGAGACATGATACTATATGCTAGATAAAAAAATGGGTTGGTGTTGTTTAAATAAAACGATTGTAAACATGATAATTAACCTCTTTTTATGTGGTCTCATGGTTTTCCCAAATTGTTGGAAAAACCGCATGCCAGCCATGAAAACCACACGTAATTGGAAGCACACCCAAAATGGCATGCATCGTATAATTTTAAAAAATATTTGCAGCCAAAGTGCACCCTTTGTCCCAGTCTAGCATGAGCCAAACCTAAATTATACAAATTAGAAAATCCATGTGTCATTTTATAGGTCTATAATGTTTCAGGTGCATTGTTAGCACTAACTAGGTGCTAACTGTGTGCCTCTGCTATTTCGAAGGAAAACTAGAGATCCAAGCACCAAAGAAGCATTGTAATCTCTTGAACCCTTCTCTAAAACCTATATAACTTCAATTAAGATAAAATTAAGGAATAAAAATAAAAATAAAAGGTACCATACCTCTAGTAAAATCCATGATCTCATAAAAAAATCAACTCACATATAATTTTTAAAGTATTATTTCAAAAACAATGTTCATTATTACAAAACAATTTACTAAAAGTGCTAAAAATTAACTTTAACATAAGTGGAAATATTGAAGAAAACATTTTTTTAGAAAATAAAAATTTCAAACATAAAATTGATTTATTCATATCTAGTTATTTGAAGATAATATTATATGAAGAATACAATATTTTATTGAATAAAAAATATATAAATTTCATTAAAACTCTTAACTAATTGTGCTTATTTTAATTTATTAATATAAAAAAATCATTTAACACGTACAATATGTTTTTAAAAGAAAATTTCTTCTACTTTAAAATGATTTTTATCCTCATTTCTAATAAACAGATAAACAATGAATTTATTTTATACATGTGTAAAATATATTCTATTCATAATTTATTTAGTCCTATTTATAACTACCAATTTATTGGATTAGATAAAATAGTCATATTTATATTATATATTTTATAAGTCATTTATTCTTGGTGTGTCATTCTGTATATAGAATTGAATACAATGTTATTATTTTATAAAATTTAGTTGTTACATGTAGTTTATGGTAACAAGTGAATTATCTTTTTTCTTCATAAAAAAGATAGATTCTAATAAAATTTAGAAAAACATGGAAACTACCCATTTAAACAAACTTGAATCCATATTTGTGTTGAAAATATATTTTAAACTAACAATCAATAAATATATTGAATGAACACTATAATAATATTAAATATAAAGATTAAATATTGGGAAAAATATCAAAAATCATATGGAATCAACCTGTGGGGAGACATAACATGTCCCAATTTATTATGGACCACCAAATATGGAATAATAAGCCCACATGAATCCTAAATTCCATATAAGCTTTAAATATTGGGTTAAGATTTTGATCTGAGGTTTGAACAAACAAATTAATGTAGGGGGATGGGAGAATTCCTAAAAAGAACAAAAGATGTGGGAAGATGAGTATTTACCTATGTAATTTGAACCAAAATCACTATAAAATAGGGTGTGTTGTAGTGGATGATGATGGATGAGGGTGTGATAGAGAAAAGGGGTGGGTGGGGGGATGCGTGACATATGGTTGTGCGAAAGAGGGGGCTGTATGATGAAGGTGTGCAAGACAAAGGGCACGAAAGTAGGGATCATGATGAAGGTGGATACATAGAATAAGAGGAGAAGCTGAAGGGGATATATATAATAAGAGCAGAAATGGTATGGTATAAATGGTATAGGAATAAAAAATAAGGGGTTGTGGGCTATGGTTCATAAATATTTTTATTTTAGGTTTTTGTGATGACTTAATAATGATAGATACTCTATTGTTAAAATATTTCCAGAGAAAACTATTTGTGATGGACTATATTATCTGCCATTTATAACCTTACTTCCCTAAAAAATAGTGATGATGTTAAAATAAATATCTATTACCATTATCATTAAATATTTTTTTGATGGAGGGTATTATCCTTCACAAAAAAGTAAATACTTATAGTTATTAGTGATGGAAAACCGTCCATCAAAATAACCCTCTCTAATGTTAAATTTCTGTAGAGTGTGTATAATAAACTTATTATTGTTAAGACATTAATTAATAAGAGAATTATATTCATTTATGTCACTATTTATTGATTTTAATTATTTTATTCTATTTTATTTTACTCATCGTTAAACATGCAGCATTTTGATGTCATGTTTTCATTAAAGTATCCCGCTTTGTTTTGATTTATCTATTCTTATTCAAGGTAATTTATACACAAGTAAAATTAATTATATAAGTTTAAAATAAACTTAATTAGATTTTAATATATTATATTTAATTCATACTTTCAATCTATAAAGGTTGTAATGAAGAAAGTCTTGGAAATGTCCTTGTAGGTGGTAAACCGATCTCTGGCAAGACATTATGAAAAGTGGAGTAAATAAAAGTATGAAATATAAATGTGTCCTAAATATAATAATTAAAATACATTAACATCATCAATTTAATTAACAAATATATTTAAATATTTTTATAAGGATTTTAATTCAAAAGAATAAGTAAAATTAAAAATAGAAGAGTAAAATGAGGGAAAAAGTTGATGAAATCTTATCCTCCTCTCAGTGTTGCTTCCTTTATACCTGAAGAAAATCCTTGAATTATTGAATTATTTTTACTATAAAATAACCCTAATGATTCTATGGATATATAGAGATGAAATTTGGGTAGAGTTTTACCTTTGGTATGTGAGGGGGACATCGTTTTCCTAGGGGAGGGAGAGAGGGGTTTAATAGTTGAGGAGACATGTATTTCAATTATAATAATGAATAAATTATTATATCCAAGGTACACCTTTAATTAGTAATTTTTTTTGACATTATGAAATATATTTGAATCAAATAACATGATTTTAGGTCTTTAAAACAATTTATAATTCATATCTATCAGTTTCATCAAAAGAAAGTGGTAAAAATAAAAAAATGTTTATTTATAGGGACACTTTCGACATTTAGACAATTGAAAATAATTTTTTGGTTTGTAAATTAATTATAGTTTTTAAGTGAACATTTATATTATTAAATTGGGTTTTGGTTATATAAAACAAATTTAATATATATTATGTCATTATTAATAAAATATTATGGTGAAAAACATGTGGTATTTGAAAAAATGAATTTTTATAATTAACATAAAAACTGAATTTTCGCTGAATGTTATTAAAAATTCACACCTGGAAAATTTCATCGTGTTGATTCTATAAATGAAAAGAAAAATAGTAAAATTAATTAATTTCTAAGTTAATTTTAATTTTTAATATAAAAGATTGGGTTTTACAAAATATATAAAATTACATATTTTTTGTTTTGTACTTATAATTTTCTTATATTTCTAATTTGAATCATTATTTTATTACATTATAATATTAATATTATCAAAATTAATTTTTAAAAATATTATCTTCATGTCATTTTACTATTATAATATTCCAATTACTGATTATAACGATCATATTACTATCCCTAACATTCAAGTTACTATTCTAACTATCATATTACTATTTTAATAACCATATTACTATTCTAATGGTCATAATTATTGATATAAATACACCTTCATCCCTTAGTTCATAATTAAAATTAAATACTATCAAGTTTTTATGTATTTATTTTATTAAATTACAATTGGGTTATTGAGGGTATATATATTTTGATACTGTAATTTGTGTGTTGGATAATTCCAGTACATCACCATGATCTATATTTTCCAGTTTTACTTTTTTGTGTGTGTGTTTAATATCCAATTGTACCGATATCCCTTTTCGTAGATATGTTTATTTAATAGTTTTAAAATTCTTAATTTTTAGAATTAAAAATTATATGTTTCATATGACTAAAATATATTTTTTGGAAAACATTACTTATTCAGAAAGAAAATTCAACATATGTAATATTTTTTTACGCTATATCAATAGATTATTCTTGAGGAAGATCACTCATAACAAACACTCAATATATTTCCGCCATAATTGGTACAATATCTATCATATTTATAAAATTAAATGAGTGGAACCCTGAAACTATATAGGTATGGTAATACCTTCTCCTCAAATTCAAATAGAGATTAATAATGAAAATAGATTCAGTATTATCTTAATGAAACACTTCCAAATAAACCAATAAGTAGATCCAATACTTTATATAGACACCCCCATTCAATGAATTATGTTGATCATCATCTTCTAAAATTTGGCTGTATCTATACATTAAGTGTAATTTATGACCATTGGAGTATTTTGATTTTTGAATATTTAAATGACCATAATATGTTTTTTATTCTATAAATAAATCACCAGAATGATATGTAACTAAAGGTAAACCTTTGGAATGATGTTGTAGTTTAAATCACCTCAAATATCATATATCTATTTGAATTGAATAATATGAAATTGGAATTAGATGCCATTAATTACATGTCTATATAATTCATTTAGATATTCATCACATGTATATCATGAACTATGATATGGATAAAAAATATAATATGATTAATCATATTTTAGATAATTTCAAAAAATGTATCATTCATTGGAAAAGTAATCACAAGAGATGGTATATCAATGGATCATTCTTAGATAGATTTGTTTTAATAATAGACCAGGCCAACTACTAAAATAGAGGTCAATAGTTTTCTTTGTATAATTATATACTATTGAATTTATTTTTGATAAATTTATTAGAATTTTCCAATCTACTAACCAAGTTATCTTAGAAACGATTTATGTATCTCTATATAAAAAAAGTCGAAGACATATTTTAGGAGAATAAGAGGTAGTTAGTCCCTATACCTATACTCACATTACCCTTTAGTGGAGATTGGGTTGTGACATGTCATGATTCATTAAAGAAGGGATTCAGGTGGGTCCTTATGAAAAATGACATGGTGATAGGCTATGAATCATGTCAATTTGAGTTATATGATAATTTTTTTAATGATTTATTTGGAGATATAAACAAGAATTTTTTTTCATTAATGATTTATGGGAATTATCCCTTCATAGAAAAGTGTGATATATATATAGATATATACATATTAAAAGATATTACAGTATTTATTTAAAGAGTAGGAGTTTAAAATGAAAAAATATTGATATAGTTGATCAAGGATTATAATGTCTCAATACATTTCTAAGCATGGAAGGAGAACTAGGTGGTTGATAATTTTTGTATATTATACCATGATCAAATATCCCAATAAGTATTTAATGTACCCTAATAATCATGTATTTTTAAATGATTTACAAGGAAATAAAATGGGAAGGGAAAAACTCAATCATTTAACATGTTATTACTCAACCTTCAATATATATGAGGTTTAGGAAAGAATAAGATGATGGTATGAATCAATATAAGAAGTTTGGAAACATTATCAAGTTCAACTTTGATAATGATGTAATTATATGATTTGGGTAATGAATAAATTCCACACATATTAAATAAATAAATAATTAACTATAGGAAGATTCCCATAGATCATTATTATCTATTAATTTTTGGAGCACAAATATTTATTGGGATACCTAGGAAAAGTTTTTTTGGGGTAAAATGAATAAGGATATATAATATTATATATCATGATTCATGGTCAACCACTATGTTAATCACGAATTTTATAATTTTATGGAGATTATGTAACCATTATCCATACCAGTATAGATATAAAATAACATCACCACATATTTTATCATAGGTTTTATCAGTGTATTTAAAGTCTATAATTTCAATTATGTAGTTATTGGTTTACCTTTAATGTTAGTAGACTAAATTTCTATTCAATAGGATTTATCAGTTGAATAACTTCCTAAGATATGCATAATGTACGTTGTAAGGCGACATAGAGTACCACATTCTATTTTATCTGATATAGATTCATTTATTAGAAAAATATTATCAAATATTATTTGATAAAAACTAGATATAAATATGATTTAAGTATGTCATATAAACCTAAAAATGTTTGGAAATATGAATATACCATTCAAACCATAGAATATAGGTAGATATCCTTTTTAATAGGTTTCAAATGTGCTTAGGATCAACATTTTCCTATAATAGAGTATCATACAGTAATAGATTCTAGTTTAGGGTTTAAATGAAACCATATATTCCTTTAAATGAGAGGTTGTTTAGAACTCCAACTCATTAGGATGGGTTAAGAGAGTGAAATATACTACGATAAGATCTTTTTAGGAGATATTATAGAATATTTAAACTTTTCAGTGATATATTAAAGAAATGTAATATCAAAAAATAGATATGTAGATAATCATCGATGATATCTATTGTTTTAGAATGGTGAGATATTATTCCACTGAATATCACTTTGTTAGTGGGTAATGAGATTTAGGAATAATGAAAACTTATTCCTTTTATACACCACCTTCTTGAATATTTATGATCCTTTAGAGAAAGTGGAAAATCAATTTTCAGTTCCACCGAAACTCTCTTTTGTGAATGTTATGCTATATGTATCAATTTAACTGAATTACAAACCCAATGTATGACATGTAATGAACTCATAGTTTTTACATGTAAATCATGATATATATTATATAAAAACTATTGGATATCTTATATCATAGAGATAAAGTGATATGAAATAATAGAAATCACATGGTCAAAGTTATCCAGTGGAATACTAAGTTTTAAGAATAACTATGGGAACATAAAGATGCAATGAGGAAAAACTCACCTCAATTGTTAGGATTAGTGTATTTAGATAATAAATGTTAATTTTCTTAATTGATGTTAAATAATACACCCCACATTTTTATTTAACAATATTCAAAAACTAGTTTCACATGAAACTAAAAAATATGAAAAAAACTTTATTTATTTGGAAACAATATTGTATCATAAAAACATTATGATATTATTGGAAATAAATATAAAACATCATTATGAAAATTATAATACGCATATAACCACACATACATAAAAGACCATTAAATTGAAATATTTACCCTTATAGGTTTTCTTGAAAGTCATACTGCTATTTATAAAAATACCATGATGGAGAAATATTTTAAATATGATATAAATTACTATAAATTAATGAAAAGGATAGATTATTGAATCTTATAGAAGTGTATATGATAATTTATAAGAGAACTAATGCATAATATGGCCATTAATTGATTTTTAGAATTTTATATAACCATATGGAAGTATATGATTAATGATTTTATTAAAAACATTAAAATTAAAATCTAATATTTTTTTGAAATGAATAGAGTATAATAAATCATATTTTTACATGATTATTAGATAACTAATGAACATTAAATAATTATGGTATGATAATGAATCAAAATATAATAATTTATTACATTGGACCCTTATTTAATTGAAGAAAAATAATTTTATAATGTATTATATATTCATATTTTGAAGAATAATGTTATATATTTATAAATTTAATTTGATAAAATGGATTCAATATTTTGAATCCAATCACTGAAATTATGTAAGAGGTAATATTTAATTTTTAGTAAAAATTTACTAGTGTGAAATTGAATGACCTCAGTAAACTATAAAAATAATGTATAAAATATGATGGAGAAAATATTTCTCTCTCTTTATTTCTTCCACTTATGTTCAATTTTTAAGATAAACAACCTTCCTTAACCATAAAATAATTAGAAATGAAAAATATTCCACTCAAAATATTCTATAAAGGGACACATACTTTTTCAATATGAAACTTGTTTTCCCATTTAGTTTCCAATTGAGTACCTACTTAAATTTCCTTTAATTAAGTCGTATCTCTCATTTTTTATCATTTGTTACCATAAAGGAGGTCTAAATTATTCATTATGATGGTTTTTGTTTTGAGACAGAGTGATTCAATTAATGCGAGAAATGAATTTTTCTTTATCTATTTCTTATATCTCCTCCCGTAGACTCCTCTAAAAACCTATACACACTTTAATAATCTGTTATTAACATTATTAGGCTTCTTTAAAAATGGTTTTACTATAATATAAGAATATATTATAATCAATTAATATAACATGTTCTAGTTTTGTTGGTTCGACATCCTATGTGAATAATAATGCACTATGTTCAATTTTTTCATCAATTAGTATCCTGAATTTAATAATAGTAATATATGATATCAATAGTTAATTATATTTATAACTAGATTTATAAAATAGAGTAATATACGAGAATGATCATTATAAAGCCACTTTCCTTTATTATAAATGTTTCCAGAAATGTTCATGTTTTGAATAATATTTCTGCAAAACATATAGGAATCTTACATCAAATAAACATGAGATGATATAAATGAATATAATATTTTGATTCCACTACATTTAATGAAATTTATTTACCAAAATAATCATCTCGCAATCGATACTACCAATATCCGATGATGAAATCAAGTTATAACTAACCAAGAGATATGTAATAAATTGGTATAAATTATTAATATATATAATGTATTAAATCTAAATATAGTTTTGAAATAAGTTAGATATATTTATACGTTTATACAGGAGGTTATAATGTTTTCTTGAATGTTGATAGTAAAGGTATGTGTTTCTCATCTCAATATCCTTTCTTCGAGATACATCCCATATTAACCTCTTATTTTATTTTATGTGGTGTATAAAGAACCACATATATGAATTTTATCATTATCTTAATTAAAATTGTATTATTTACAAATCCATCTCATGTCCTCTCTTTCAGTGTCTTTGGATTCATTCATTAAAATAAATGTAAGGGGTTCTCTATGAATATTTAGTTTTAATTGAGACTACTGATACCTAAACATACATTGGGTAAATATTTATGATATTTCTATCTAAGTACAAATTTTTTCCTTATCATGTGATTATTTTGGGTAGTTAAATGTCTTTTTAAAATATTCACTATCATTGGTTTATAATTCATCTTAAATGACTTGTTTAATGGGAATTATAATTTTTTTCTTTTTGGTTGGAAATCAAAATTCTCCATTTTAATATTATTATATTTTGTTATGAATTTTATTATCTTTACTTCACAAATTTATTATTCTTCCATTCTATTTTCATTGGATTTCTTATAGAGGTGTGAAATTAATCATTATATCTCTTATATGTTATGTTTATTTATTTATCATATTTCCCCACTTATTTATTCAGTTATCTTTATGAAATTTCCCTCTCCTGTTTTTATGATTCATAAATGTAATATTTTTTACATTACCATTATTTTTAATCCATATATTTATTAATAATTTTTTTAAACCATCTCGATAAGTAATGGATATTTCGTTTTATTTTCTCAAAAAATTCCTAATGTTTTTATAAAGTGTTTCATCTATTTCAAAAGTTGTTAATGTTTCTTTTATTCGAATAGGGATATATTTTAATGAAATAATTATATCTATTTTAATATATTTTTTATTTTTATGTTATTATAAAATCATGATATAACCCGTTTTGTCTTCATGGGTCAAACATGGTATGTTTTAATTTATTTTTCTCATGATCATGGGGAGACACATATATATAGATTATCATTATGTGATGGTAATGATCAAAATTATATTTGACTACAATGAATTAGGTAAATCATGCATCTCATGTGTGGTTATTTTATTGGAAATTTTATATTATCCTAGTTTACTCTGTTATTTGATATTTTTGTACAATATTGCGTGATGGTCTTGATAGGGATAATTGATGTAGGATATGGTTTTCTATACGTATATATATTCTTAATATATATGTCATTCTATATTCATAGGATTTTTCTATGATTCTTGTTATGATTTATGTTATGATCAATGGTTTTCACTCTTTTGTATAATATTTTAGGATTATTTTCACATGCCTCCATGTTAATTTTAGGATTACTTCTTTATGATCTTATTTATGATAACATATAGTTATTAGACTAATATAACTTACATTTTACCCCTTACTGAGCATTTAAACTTAACCATTTTTTATGTATTCCATTATTCGGGAAATAAATATGAGTATTATATATGAAATGGCTATAAGTATATCATTTTTTGTGTTTTTTGGATATGACAAAGCATTACTATGTATTAATACATTTATGCACATAATCTCCAAAGTCACTAAATATTTTGGATATAAGGGTATGATTTTCTTTATATAATGGATAGATTTATAAAATCATAAGTTATGTATGAATGTTATGGTTAGATAATCACTTCTTTAGTATTATTGAGGGTAAATAAGGGTTGGTAACTCCTTATACTATTTCGTATAAGAAGTAAAAAAGCATCATAATAGAAGTGACGTAATATGAGTTGGAATGTAAATCATGTTTAACTATCTAATAAGGAAATATTTTGGATCTATTATTATATAATTATTTATGTTTCTCTTTTTACATTTTTGTTTATATCTTTTATAAGAGTGGTAGCCTTCAATTAGATGAACATATTGTCTATATTTTTTTCATGGGATTATATAGGTTCTGCGATTATTAAAGAAGGTTAATTATAATATATATAATTATATTCCTTCCTCAGATAAGAGGGGATCAAATGTAAGGATGTATATATGTATATATATATATGATTATATTACTTCTTATGATAAGTATGTACTTCTATGTTAATATACATATATAGATATATACTTATATTTCTTACTAAGAAAAGCCGACCCTACAAAGTGAGGGTAGATATATGTTTATACATGTTTATGTTTCCTCCTAAGAGGAGATTTATCTCACAAGTAAATATATAAAATATATTATATACTTATGTGGTCATTTCAAAAATATATAATATGTTTATTTCAGATGATATTACACTCTAATTTTTCCCTTTAATCTATTAAAAAGCCTGATGGTGGTGTGGAGGTTATTTCCCTATTCATTTGGTAATACTTCTTCGAGTGGCATAGGGGTTTCTATTATTATTTTATGGATTTTATATTGTGTCTTATCTAATGTATTATAATTTAATTTTTATTTTCATTTTAATTATTATTAAATATATGGACACCATAATCACCATTACAAGTATATACCTGATTAATATTTGGTTGTAGTAAAGGTATCATAGTTGGTGTTACAGGACCTATCTAATCATACCAGATTTATGAACCTCATCCCAAGTGTTTTTTAAAATTCTCAAAACCACTAACCTAGAGTTAGTGTTTATTTACTAAATTAGTAAAAAATACACTATATTATAATAAAATAGATCCATTGGTATAGTAATATCAAGAGACATAATATATAGATAATCAATATAATACATGGGAAACTTAAATAAAAATATTAAAATAAATATAAAATTTTTATTCATCATTAAGAATATTTAAATCACATATTGTATTTTTTTCAATATTTCGTAGGGAAATTCGGAATGAATATAATGGTACAATCTTAGATGCACTATAATGGAAAATGTATAGTTAAAGCTGTAAAATCCCAAGTAATGTTAAGATAAATTTTCATTTAATTATTAAGTATATTTAATAGAGTTATATTAATTACAAGAATATTAGTTAATTTGTCAATAAAAATTAAAAAGATTTATTTATAACCAAATTAGTATTTTAAGAATTTTATTGTTTTATTTAAAACTTGATTATAAAAACCCCAAACCTTGTAGATTAGATTTTTTGGTTACTTTATTATATTTGAACATGATATATAGAATCACATCTTGAGAGACCAACTAGTTTAATATCATTGTTAATCTATATAAATAATTTATTCTCACATTACAATTGAAGCATAAAATAAAAAACAATATTTTATTTGAGTACACCATTATTCCTTTTATCGTACCCATATATATCAATCATAATACACTACCTGAAATCATGGGAAAAAGGACACATAAGAAATGGGTGAGATCAGATACTCAGTGATGGTATGTGTACAACATAATCTATCCTAAATAAGTAAGTCAAACTAAATAAATAAAACACATTCTAATTAATTAATAACATGAACATGAGAAATAACAGAGCAATAATAAATGAAAATGTCATATAAATAATAATATGAAATTTAAACTTATCCATTCATATTATAACTAATTAAATAATTACATGGACATAAATAACTAATCTCATAACGGGGGAATTCATAATTATAAGCATTATTAGCATACTATCATTTCCTCATTCCAAGACATATTAGATACATGGGTAATGCCTCATCCAAACACCCAAGGTAGTTTTTTATGAGACTTACTAATGCATCAAGATTCTATAAAGGCCCCCCATCACATACTATGTCTAATTCATCCCCACATGAAATTGGAGTAACAAAATTAATATAAATATTCATATTGAAAAACTAGCATATGAAATATTAATACATTCCCAAATCAATAAACATAATCACAAATCATCGAGAGTAATATGAATAATGGTATCAAAAAAGTACATCCTTATTCAAAATGACCATATACCATTATAATAAATAATAATTATTGTATCAATACAATATATCCCATGTTTACCATAAGTTGAATAGGGGTTGTTGACACTGATGAATATAGATTCCATAAATATATCATTAAAATATTCTTGAGTAAAATAACCTTTCCACATTGAAAATAAACCTTAAAACTAAATATTAAGAAAATATTTTCAAAAATATTTTATTTTAAAATAATCATGGTAACCTATAAAGGATGATTTAAATAATTCAGTGGTCATGACGGTGGAAAATTACCTTCATGTTATACACATTAAAACAAAGTTTCTTTTAACATATTTTTAAAAAACTAAAAATGAACTTCATTAAGAAAATGTAAAGAAGATTAATTTTTAATATTTTATAAAATAAATAATTTAAATAACTATATGAGAATATTAAAACATTCTTGGATGTTTTTTAAAATACTGATATATAAGAAAAAATATTTTCTTCTAAATAGAGAAATGAAGTCCGCTTTTATTAAAATAATTTTCTCAACAATGTTAAGTAATAAAGAGAGATAAATGGAACTATTACATGAAAATATCACAAAAAATCATAGGAGAATAAAATATACTAGTTTTATTATTGAAATATCAAAAAAATCCCCCAATATATAGTTAAATATATATAATCTCAAATAATGAAGAGATTTTGAAATAGATGTTTACCACTTTTAAATTTTTTGAATCATAAACCCCATAAAATAAATCACTTAAGATAAAATATTAAATACCAATAATATATAGGGATTCATGATATAATATATCTAATAGGTCTTATATATACCACATGAATGAAATAAGTGTTGAATATGGTATACTTATCACGTAAGTAAATGTGAGAAGAGAACCCTTACAAAAGTAATATAATTGAAGTTAGAATTAATAAATGAATTATTAAAGTGTGAATAATGTAAATCCAAAAACAATAATTTAAAAATACAATATAATATGATCATATATCATTCACACATAATTAAGGAATAATATAATCAATGAATATGTTATAGAACCCAATGATTGGAAATTGAGTTAAGAATCACTTTACCACTTGGTAAAATTAAACTAAAATAAACTTGGATGAAATAATTAATATTTTAACATAAAATACTATGAAGTATAATTTATTAATTATATAACATGTAAAGTGGGTTTTTTATACACAATATAAAACAAATTGGCGAATAACATTAAAATATGCTTAAATGAAAGGAAATTTGTGATGGAATCCTTTAACCCAAATATGATTTCCTTTGTACATATTTGAACTTCATATATAAAAAGTACATAATTATTATAAATATATTATAAAACTATAATCATATATATAATATAATATATTATTTTATTAAAATCTTATATAATCAAATTATTAAAAATTATTTATTAAAATCACTATTCTGGGAGATAATTACTTCATCATTAATATATATTTTGGTTATGTAGTTGTGGTCCTTGTATTTTAATTGTTGTCACAAAAAAATAAAGGTTTCCATCCAAACTAGTGCCTGACCCGGTCTGTGGCATGGCCCAAAGGGAATTCTTGATCCCCAAAGGCTGGAAAAGAGTGTATGGGTATCCAAATAATAAGTGGGAATGACTTACCAGAAAATAATTACATAGAACAACCAAAAAATAAAAGAAACTGAAATTGGAAATTAGAACCATACAACCCTTTAATATTTTCTAGATTTTATGTTTACAAGATAAAACAAACCATGAAATACTATAAAAACATATATGTAAAAAATGTAACCCAAACCATTGTCACACAAGAGGAAAAATATCCTCAAGTCACCACCACTAAACCCCCAAGAGAATACCACTAAAAACCCACAACATGATCAGTGAACAACTTGGCCTTACCTGAAAAAACATGAAACAAGATCTACATACACCATAAGATGTATGTTTTGTGTGATCTAACACCTAGTAGGATACCACCCAGATAAAAAGGTAAGATGCCATAACATTAAAAATATAATATAACATGTTCATTTAAATTAACAATTTTAAAGGAATACTTATAAAAAAATATTTATTTGTTAAAAAATTTAAAGGAACTCCTAGAAGGAACACCATTTCAAAAACACTAGCTTATGTGAGAAATGAAATTCATAAATAGCACAAACAATCAAGCAGTCCTTCATATGCCGACAAAGGTCACCACATTATGAATAGTAGACAAATATGCATAAGTCGCCTTGGTTCATCTACCTCGAGTGGGAACCTAGCACCCAGTGTCGCATCAATGGTGGTATAGTAACCACAACTTTCAATGTTCTCATGCATTAGCCACTATAGAGGAGAAGCATCCAAACTTCTAGTGGTGGTCAATCATCATCACAGTTTAGTTAGTGTTTAAATCCTCAAAAATGATAAGTGAAACCAGAACATACCACTTTCAAATCACTAGAACAGTAGTTCTACTCTACTAACCTAGATACTTGGGGTTCCCTTATTCCAACATAAAGTTTACATAATAGAAATTCCACTTTTTAACCAAAAGGCCAAAAATTTCAATAGAATTACCTTTTTCCATAAAACAACCAATTTACCATTTTACACACACTAAAGAAAACCCTTTTCAAAATTCCTTTACTATCACATATAAAATTCCCAAATTAATCCATCCAAACACAAGAAAAGCAGACAATTAAAACAAAAAAGTCAATGGTCCAAGCGCTATCATAAATCAACCAATACTCCAAAACATTTTCAAAACAACATTTCCATAATTCAAACAATTTTACAATTCATACTCAAAATACATAACAAGTTAAACATGCCCAAAACGATCTATTGACCATTAAAAATCCAATTTAAACATTCACACACATCATGTTCCTTTGAAAATATGTTTCTCACCTTCTTATTAACCCTTGAATCCCTTTATAAAAAATCGTATTTCAACACACACACACACACACAAAACATAACTATTTACCAGGTTAAAATCTATCTCTAACAATTAAACACTAAAACCATTAAAAGAATAATATTTTCACCTCAAAATCAATTCAAAGAGTACATTTATAAACTTAATCCAACATATTAAATTCGTCTAGTAATGTTAGATCATGTAACCACTTACCACAAGTGAATAACCGTTGGGAAAATGGTGAAAATTCCCATCTGCACCTCAATTGCACCACAAGGAGGCAATAAGGAACCCTAATAAAGAAGATCCAACCTAAAGACCCAAGATTAAAATCCTAAATAGAACCCTGACCAACTGGATAAGATAATCCACAAATAAAAGAGAGAAAATCCTAAAATAATTGATGAAAACATGGGTGAAGAGACTTACATGAGGGTTCCTTGAAGAATCTAGATGAAAATAACCCAAAAATTAAAGCCCTAGGGAGATATGAGAAGAATTTAGGTGAACCTAGGGATAAAAAGTCTACAGGGGTCGAGAAAGGGGACCAAAGATGTTAAAATCGGGGAGAGATAAAAAGAGGGAATTTCTTTTCAATGATATGGAACAACCTCATGGTTAGTGAGCATGGTTTCCCAAACCGTGCAGAGACTATGCGACCACCTCTGTATATGGAGTTCCAGCTACAGGCTTACCTGGGCCGAGGTGTGTGACTGTAGAGAGGCTGTGTGGCAGGTTATATCATTTACTTCATGGTTTCTTGGGATGGCGTACAATTACTACTAATCATGCACAAACCATGTAATTAAATCTACATATCCCAAAACATACATTTTACTCAAAAAAAAAGAACCATGAGGGGGGAAGATAGAAGAAATATAAAAGGTAAGAATACACCAAACATTTAAATTTGTCACACTAGTTTCCCAAGGAAAATGACCAATAACCAAATCCAAAGTAGAACCAAGGCAATCTCAAAAACCCAGGTGTGACAATTATCCCCACCATAAATTTTCTCCCTAGGAATCCATCCAAAAGTTGATTCAAAAGAGGTAACCACTACTCTTTTGAATACCAATGAGATTCCTAAATAATTAAAAAATGTTACCAGCTAGAAAAAGATGTTTACCAGCCAATCTAGAGAGACCAAAATGGGGTTTCCACTAGGTGTTACCCTCCCCCAAAACTAAGATACCACGAGTTGATTAATCAATGGAATGAAACTCTCACAACATAGAGTCAAACCTATTGAGTCAAAATACCCAAAACCACATGAAATAAAACATACACTTCTTGCCTAAAATGGAAAAAAGAACTGAACCACTTCCCAATACAAAACTCCGTAAACACTACCAAATGAGGATCAAATAATTTAACTAAAACAAAAAACGAATTTGGATGGGGATACCATCGCCTTGCTTCAACAGAACCATTGGGAGCACCCCAATCCTAATGTTTACATGAAAAGGAAGCTGGGGGGATAGATAGCTCTGAATGAGACTACCTATCCTCAGGTCATCACCAAGAGTGAAGCAGAATTACTGACATAGGGAGGCCCAAATGAAATCCCTAATATAAGAAACAACCTAAAACCCGAGAAAAATCCAAGAAACTATCAGGGGGAGGTCCAACTGTTCTTCCCACCACATGGAAGAGACTAACCCCGAATTACTATAGAAGTAACCTGATGTAACCCACAGAGGGTATCACAACCATAAGAACTAACCAAATTATCAAAATTGTAGGAACCAACACAGAAGAGGCCCGACATAGACTAACTTGGTAGCTTCCAACATAACTAAATACCACACTTCAAGGGACCTGACCAAGAAAATTCAAAAACCAAAGAAGACATTATGTGGTTTACAACTCTCACAGGAATTACTATCCCTGAATTCCCAAACAAAACCATGATCAAAGAAGACTTTCAAGTGTGTTCATACATGAACAACAATACAGGGAGTTTCCCCCAAAAGGGTCCAAGTATCAGAGTTTGAGAAAACAAAAAACCCCTACCTCTTTATAACGAAGGAGAGACTCTTCAACCAATATAGATCACAACATTGAGGATCAGGGTCCCCAGGTATCTTTCCGCTACACGAGACCAATTGAAACTAAAACTCCACATTGAATGCTAAGAATATCTCCATTCCGAATTCTGAAAATAGAGTTAAGACCAAGATCCATTTTACCCTTGTGGACTCCGGACTATCTTCCAGATTCACTCCAAGACCTATTGCTGGATCTCTTTTGATTGAAGAATCTCCTTCCTCATAGTCAAGCATCAAATCACCTGATAGGAACATATTTTTTGGTTTCCACAATCAACCATACCACAATCAAGAAAATATCATCATACAAAACACACCCTGATATCCACATACTCCCACATAACTAATTCACCAAAATAAGGGCTTAGATGGTGTACACGAATCACCACTTGTTAGTTCGAACAAGAAACATCAGGAGGAAGGACACATAATAGACACCTTTCACAAAATATATTTTTTAGATTTCCTAAAAGTAAGAACACTACTTTCCAAATAGGGGTTCTAAGAAAAAATATCACAATCCCCAACCTTGTAGATGATAGAGAACAAAATACCACAACGTGTCACCAAACATGACCATTGTAAAAAATAGAATAATTATAAGGAGAGGGACATTAAACTGAGTCCCAAAAGACACACAATTCATAAAGACGACCATAGAAGCCTTTTATGACTAGGCTTGCTACCTTGGTGGCCCAACATGAATCCCTTCTTAGATGAGACTCGTGAATGACCCAAAGGACCTCAAATACAACATCCAACACCACCGACTCTATACTTCTTACCATTTCTCATTGGAATTTCCCCCATCATTTCTATGTAGGTTCTTCAGAAACATGGACACAATGAAACCCAAACTTTCTTAAACTCCTCTCACATATTCTATCCCACAGTAAGACAAGTCGATTAATCAAGACAAAAAGGAAGAAGACCTGTCTTCTGAAATTCAAGGAGAGAGTCCTTACATTGATCAATGGATGGACCTTCCAAAGGTGAATAACCCATTTCTATACATAAATTACGCATTAACTTCTTATGAGGGAATACACTAGCTAAAAATGAAAAACCATAGAACCAATCAAACTGATCAACTAGAAAATGTTTTCCACAAACTAGAACCGATAACATGAAGAAGACCACCACAAAGGCCTCCCGACACACTTATCAAAAAACACCACTAACCAATGCCTCAACCCATCTTACTAATGAAATACAAACCCAAAAACACATTAAAAAAATGGGGAATCAAACCCCAAAAAACCCACAAAAACATTTCAAAAAGATGAAAATGCGCACACCACCTTTTTCTTCAAAAACTCATTCAATGATTAAACCCAATTGGTGAGTTGTACATTCAACAATGGTATCCCATGGAGCCTCTCACATGAATTTTTCTCATGCAAAACTGGGGACCCATTCTCTTATTGCACATATATTGCGTTTGTGACCACTGATGGTGATACCAAAGGTTAAAGAAAAACTATAACACCTTCCCAAAAAAACATTAAATTGACCTTTCCATTTTAAAAATTCTCCAAATATTATTTTCATAACCAACTAACCATGAAAATCAAAACAAATTCTGAGTTCTAGATAATTGTTTTAGAAAAACACCAACTAGTCAAACAAAACTCATTGTCAACCCTTACACATCAACTCCCAAAAATTTCATTTCATATAAAATACATTCCAATATTTTATCAAATCCCATTTAAAACAAAATTTCCCAAATCTGTTTTAACATAATTTAGGAATTCAAAAAAATTGATTTCAATAAACCTCATGTTTATATTATGAAAATCCAGTCCCGATAAACTAAACTCCATCCAATCAAAACCATTCTAATTCTAAAAATATATTTTTTCACAAATTTAAAATAAAGGTTTTCAAACTGGTTTTCCAAAACCCAATAAGTTACAAAACCATGTAAAAGGAAATCATTGTCGTTGGGTGGCTTGGACAAATAGTTGGAGGCCATACTCCAATAACTCCACCATCATAGAGAGTGTTCTTAGGAAATGTTCCAAGTTCTACATGGCTTCCAGGCCCTGCAATATCACTGAGACCATTGACATATCTCTATTTGTATTTCCTTAGACAATAAAGACAAAAAAACCAAATGAATGAGATGAAACATGACTTACCCTAGTGGCATGAGTCGCATCATGAGGTGTGACGGCCAGACACCCTACTCTTAACAAAAACATAATGTCCAAAAAGTCCTAGATCTAGTATACCTACACACTTAACTAAGGAACATGATCTAAAGGAGCCGACCACCTCTGATACCATTTTATCATGAACCAAGATGAGTCTCCATCTGACCCGACACCTGACCCTATATATGGAATGACCTAAAGGGAATTCCCGATCCCCACGGGTTAGAAAAATGTTCTCGGGTATCAAAACAAAAATTGGGAATTTTTTACCCAAAAATACATATGTTGAAAAACTAATAAAATAAAAAGAAACTAAAAAATGAAAATCAGAACCAAATGAGCCTTTAACATTTTCCAAATTTCAAGTTTACAAGATAAATCAAAACCAAGAAATACTACAACAAAATAAAAATAAAACCCCCAACCCAAACCTTCATTCCATATGATGAACCACATCATCAATCCACCACCACAAAAACCAAAAGATAAGAACACTAAAAACCTGCACCGTGATCACTAAAGAACTTTTCCTTTCCTGGAATAAACATGCAATAATATCTACATACACCCAAAGGTGTATGTAGGATGAGATCCAATGCCTTGTATAATTCCACCTAGATAAAAATGGTCTATGAAATTGTATTAAAATGATAACAAACATGTTCATTTAAATTAACACTTTTAAGGGAACATTTCTAAGAAAAAAGTTATTCGGTAATCATTTTAAAGGAACACTTTGAAAAAAATCATTTTACAAACACCGTGTTGAGTGAAAAGGGACATTATTAAATAGCACATACAATCATGTTATCCTTTGTATACTAGCAGAGGGACCACATCATGCATAGTATAACACTATGGGTAAATCCAATAGGTTCATATAGCTTGAGTGGGACACTAGAACCTCATTTCTTGGTGGAAGGTGGTATAGTAACCAAAACAGTCATCATCAACACACATGATCCACAATAGAGGATAAGTATACAAAATTTTAGTGACAATTAATCATCACCATAGTTTAGTTAGTGTCGTAATTTTCAATTATGCTAAGTGAAACCAGGACAAGCCACTTTTGTATCACTAGTGCAATAGTTCTAGTCAACCCACGTAGATACTCAAGGTTCACTCTTACTCGAGTTAAAGGTAACATAACATACATTCCTCCATTTAAAAAAGGCCAAAAATTTCAAGGGAATCACATTTTCCCATTAAACAACCCATGTACCATTTTACACACAATAATGAAAACCCATTCAAAATACATTTACCATCACATATGAAATTCCCAAATTTTCTTTTTCTAAGTAAAAGAAAAACACACAATTAAAACCAACCAAGTAAATGGTCCAAGACCCTTCATAAATCCACTCATACTCCAAAAATATTTGAAAAACAATATGTTCATCATTCATCCAATTTCACAATTCATACTCAAAATCTATAACAAGGATAACGTGCCCAAAATGATCCATTATCCAATAAAAATTCCCTTTAAACATTTATGCACCTCAAAGGAATTTAAAAATAAATATTTCAACTTATAACCAACCCCTAACACATTTTTTGAAACATTAAAGTGTAAAAAAAACAAAAAAACATAACCATTTCTCTAGTAAAAGTTCATGTTTAACCTATAAACACACCAAGAATTCAAAGAATACTATTCTCACCACAAAATAAATCCAAATAAAACATTTATAAACATAAAAAAACTTATTAAATTCATCTAGCAATGTATGATCCTGGAACCACCTAGCTCAAGTGAATAACCTTTCAGAAAATGCTGTGAAATCCCATCCTCACCTCAATCGCACCATAAAGAAGGAATAAGGATACCTAATCAAGAAGATCAAACCCAAATAACCATGATTAAAACCCAAAATACAACCCCAGCCTACTATAGAATAGAAACCCGAATGAAGAGGGAGGCCATGAATGCACTTATACCAAAGAGTCCGGGCAGAGGCCAGTTAGTAGGTTTTGTTTCCTACTATGTGGTTTCCTAGGTTGGCACACGGTTACTACTAACCATGCACAAACCGTGCACTAAATCTACCTAGAACAAAAAATACATTTTTCTCAAAACACTAAAAATAATATTGTGGGGTAAATATTTACCAAATATAAAAGGAATGATTACACTAAAAATTTAAACCCTTCACACCTGATTCCCAAGAGAATGTCAATGAACCCGACCTAAGCCGTAACAAAGGATAATTCAAAAACTCAGGTGTGACAGTCATGGTTATATAATATAATGAATATAAATCTTGATATAAATATTATATAAACCCACTATATGTGTATTTATAATAATATATCAAATTTGGAGATAAAAAAATTAATTACAATGTTCATGGTGATGGTAGGCCGTACAGATGCATGAACAACATTTTAATTTTTCCAAAAATTAAAAAAAATGAAAGGTAAATAATAATTCACAATTTCAAAATAATTATTATATCATATAAATCATATATATTAATAAAATATATCTTTATTAGGATCCATGTATAAATAAAATGAAAAATAATTCAAATCACTTCATAGAGGCGGTAGCCCGCAAGTACACTGGACCGATGTTTTCATTTTCCAACTTATTGGACGGTAAAGAGGTATATGTTATATTATAATTAAAAAAGATTAAATATATAAAAATTATCATATATTTAAATTAAGTCAATAATTATATCCAGTCATGATAATAGTGGTGGAAAATGAATTAAATTTGTTCATGAGTCGGTAGTTCACCATACACACGATTAGGAGTTTCACTTCCCATTCGATGGATGAAGAGATGGATATTGTATATGAAATTAACATAAAAACATATATGTTTTTGGGAGATAATTAATTTATTATATAGTAACAGTTTAATAGTATTTGAATGATGTGGAGGAAAAAATAAAACCAAAACGCATGGTTTAGAACAAGACCTCTTATTTGTAGAACCTCTTTATGTTTGTACTAAAATCCTTCCAAGAAGATTTTATGACCAAACGAGGGACTATAGGTCATTTGGAGGGATATAAGTAATGGTTTTAGGAACTTTTTTATTAAAAAATTTCTCTCTATGTGTTATGAGTTAAGGACAGTAAATTTTCTCTTATAAGTGGGGCTGGTAACCCTCTTGGAAATGACATAGAAATTTCCCAAAAGTATACAAAATAATAACATCATTCCTAAGAAAAATGCTTTCAAATTACAGTATATTTGAATTGTAGATTGTATAAGGCATAAAGTTTCTAATAAAATATTTTTTACAAAATTTTAATAGAAAACATTTCCCTTATCGTTAGGTTTAACCCATAGTAATATCATTTTAACCTTAATTAAGATAATTAATTTTATCTCTCTTACTATTCATTATGAAAAAAATTTAATATAAATTACTGAATAATATTAATTAATATTATTAAAAAAATAAAATATATTTATCAAAATTTATTTCATATAAATGGCATAATTAAATTTAAAAGAAACCCCACAAATGCGACAAAAAAAATAGTTTCGAAAAGAAATGTTTTCTTAAGAATAAGTACATTTTATATAAAAACCACATTAAATTGGATTGAATTAATTAAATTGGATAATAAATAATATAATTTAACTAATATTACATTTAAAATAATTTTAAACTGAATTTATCATTTTAAATGCATTAAAAATGTAGTTTTTCACAAAAACTAGTACTTTTAACTATTCATGAAAAATTACTTTTATTTGAAAATTATTTAAAAATTAATTCTATGAAATTTTTTACTTTTTCATGTAGAAAAGAGATTTGGTTTTTTCAAATAAATTTTCTTTAATTAGAAAAATTTATATTTTCAATAAATGCCCAAAATATGATGAAATCAATTTTTATAAAAATGTTGTTTTTAATAATAAAACTATATTCATTCTTATCTCATGTTTAGAAAAAATATTAAATAAAGGATAAAAAATTATTGAATATATAACATATAAATTTCATTAAAATAATTCCCCAATATTAATAAATTTAATTTATTATGATAAGAAGACATCAATTTAATACGGTTAATTTCTTTTAGAAAGAAAATTATTTACTTTCAAATTATTTTTATTTTAATTTACAATATATTGATAACCAATGAATGTATTTTATACATCAGTAAACCACATAATTTCCATAATATATTTATTCCTATTCATAGCCTCTAATTTAATGGCTATGTAATAATGGTAGCATTGAAAAAATACATTTCATGGGTCATTAAGCTTGTTATTGTGGGTTGAATATGTTATTGAACACAATGATATTATGTTAAAATATTTTGGTGTTACATTCTCCCCAACCTCAATAAATTAAATTATCAAAATTTTATATTATTAGCAAAAATCAAGGCCATGAAATTTCCAAAATCCTTTGCATAAAATGAAGATCGTATAAAGGGATAATAAAACATCCTATTGAAAACAGTGAAATAAAAATATGAAGGTCATCCCATAATTATGTTTCCAAATAGGATAAAATTAGTGGGAAGTGAAAATATGGACATCAAAGAAAAGCACAATTAATTATGGAGATTTGTAGATATCATTAGTCATGAGAAAGTGAATTATCGAGAAAATGTTAATGACCACTAAACCATAAAATGATGAGGTGTGATAAAGACATTTGATTCATCAGAAATGAATGTAAATGTATATTATTTTTAATTCAATATTATTTTCCTAATGATGAGTGATTCTTTTAAAAAAAGTTATAGAATAATAGAAATTATTTTTACATGATATTGTTTTATTTCATAATCAAAGTTTCATCCTTTGGTTGTCCTTCTCTCAATTTCAACTTCATCTGTTTCTCAAATAAATGAATATCCAAGATGATTTTTTTGATTGAATCCACAAAATTATCTTTTTATAGACTATATAATCCACAAAATAATAACAATAAATTCCTATCATATTTAACAAAAATGGTTCAAAAAACATAATAAAATAGCCCAATTGAATAAACTTTATATGGGGAAATAATTAGTTGATGTCCAAAATTCAACAACAAAATCAAAGGTTTCACATTGACCATTCCATAAATAAATAACACTATATCCCAATTAACACGATTAACCTCAACCTTAAAAAATATTTTATCTTCAAAGATTATTTCATACCCTTCTTCTTACACCTCTAAATATGTAATAAAATTATTATCAAATAATATCTTATAGTATACCAAATGGTTATATATTTATATATTAACCTGATAAAAAATCACCTGAAATAACATTAATCACATAAAAATCAAAAAAAAAATGGAAAAAGGATTTATCAGATTAATATTTATCAATCAATCCATTATAAAAAATATTTTTTTATTAATGAGGAAATCACGTAGGCCAGTGGTATGCATTAAGACCATATTATCCTCTGGTAGTGGGTTCTATCCCCATAGATTTAACGGATCAGATGAGTTTCCACCCAATATGTAGTTTTTGTAGGTACTGAGGTCATAGAGGATGATGGTGGGTTGAGGATTTAAACACTTTTCATCATTGAGATGATGGAACATTTCATCACCGATGATATGAGCACTAATAGATTCTGAGGATCTCATGTAAATTAAAAGACAACTAAATGTAAATAATAAAAAACGGATTTAGATCGAATGTTGTGGTCGATATGAACCGATCACTTGTGATCATTGCATGATGTCTCCATATCAGGATCCCTTTATATCATCTAAATCTGCTTCAAAAATCCCTTGGAGCATCGATCGTCAAATTCTAGGTGTTATCCCAGAGATCCGACGATGCCTTCAGCACCCCCACAATCAGCACATTGATGTACCTTCAATACAAGGAGATGTACTCAATCAGAACTCCAAGATAAGATATCCCCCTCTAGAATGTGGGAGGATATAGAGGCTCTAGTTTTCTCACTATGAATTGTTCTCGATGAGATCATCTTTCCTCCTCTTTATTGTGGATGTTAAAAATACTTGGATGGGTTCCCCAAACCCTATTTATTTAACATCTGCAAAATAAATAATTATTAAAAAATAAAATGAATCAATTTTATTTATTAATTCATTATATCCCTATAATATATATTAAATATATTGGATGATAAAACTGATTCATTTATCTCGACACATTATTCCTGATAATGATCAACGAACATGAAATATTAAAATAATATTTGTTTGAACAATATTTTTCCGTATTTCCTTAACTCATAAATAAATTTAATACTACTTATTCTATATTTTAAAAATATGAATTTATTTATATATCTATGATCTATAACTTGGACAACACTTGGACCCGGTGGTGGGCCCAACCATTCCCAAAATACATATTCAAGTAAATAGGGAAGATTCATGAATACGCTATTGTGTGTGACATTATAGGTCCTTATCTCAACAGTAGTGAATAAAATCTATATTCTAAGAGTGGAGTCCAGTAAGCCATTAAGGACCCTATATAGATAAGGATTTTCATAACAAAGACAACCAATCTATGAACACATATTATTGAATACAATCACTTTTTATTTAAATATATCATAAAAAGGTATGCACACTTATGTCATCACCCTTTTCTTACTTTATTATTTATTTTATCTAACTACATAGATTTACATTTGACTTATTTGGCCAAATACTTATGAAGGTAGAACTACCCTGATTAACCAATCCTAATTTATATAAAGTCTTTAACATAGAAGTGATAAATTCTTTCGTGAACATTCAACCAATACCATACTACTAATAACACACCCAACAAAAATTACCTGATCATAATTCCAATATCATGGTTTTTTCCTTTGTTTCTGACGATTTTTTCAGGATTCACATCCATTCTTTTTGAGGACACACTGATTTATTTCCCGAAATTACTACTTTCCAATGGTGGGTGGAATCCGTCACTTATTCAGGGACATTTTCTCCTTGATCAAAACAGGATGATGAGATGTCAGCTCCTCCTTCAATGGATTCCTCCTTGGAGATCGTTTACAAGTTTGAGTATCCCTTAAATACTAATACATTGTTTGTGAAACTCCTCCCAGTGCCATGTCTTCATGGATGCTGGTTAATTACACTGCTTCTATCAAGACATTCTAAGGGGTCAAGTTAGGTCAGTAAACTTCGGTCAGGGGAGTAGTCATGTTGTACATCACTGGTATTACTAGACAATTGAACACTGGTGTGTCTAGGTTTCATCCACTTATGATACGAATTCTCAAGGGCGTGGATGCTCATGGCATCCAACATCATGTGCGAGGAATTATATGTCATGGGCATGTCTTTGAGATTTCCCTCAACATCCCATGTTTGATTCATGGTATGCTGTGAGTTTAACATCAAGTGGATATAGATTAGATTAATCATAATACTGATGGAAGTGGATTAGATGGGTTCATCCCTAAGAGGGATCTCCAGATAGGGGATTATTAGATGAGTGGATTGAGATTCCCAATGATCACGGATTTGGTGATACTTGGGTACCTTTAATGGGAACACCAAGGTTTTCCTTATATGCGAATGAACCTAAGGGTTGTTTCTTATGTAACCTATCTCAGGAGAGAGGGATCAAATCCTTGAAGTTTGAGGGAGAAATGAGTCAGGGTGTGCACATTGAAAAATGACCCAGGGAGGTGTTGGGGATTATGCATGGTCAGCAGCCCGAGTGCTGTTGGGAGTGGTAAAGGGGTGGATGACATGATTTCATTGGGATGTGGTAGACCAGGTTAGAATCAGTAAGGATAGGGACAGGACCCAGAAGAAGTGGAACCTCAGGTTTAGGGAATGAACTTTCCAAAACACATAGGATCGAGGGAGAGACCAATATGGAACATGAATGATGGCTTTAAACCATATGGAGGCTTCCTACCTATCCCCGTGGTAGGGAATCAAAGTTCACATAGTTTAGGATGAGGGCATAGAATCAGGGTTTTCACATAGGACAACGACTCGAGGATGACATTGGGGCTTATACGTGGTTTGTAGCCCGGGATGTTTTGATGCCAGAAGGACAGACCAGAGATGTGGGTCCCATCACGGTGGGGGACTACAATGACTTATCGTCAATTTCAGACTACAACTAATTACCACTGGTTGGGGTTTACATAGGCTTACCACTAGTTAGGGTTATGAAAAATTATCACTGAATGGGGTGATAAATGCTTACTAATGGTTGTGAATCACAATGGATTTCCACTGGATGGGGATCACAACAGCTTACCACTAGACGAGTATCAAAGTGTCTTACTACTGGATGAGGATTACAATATATTACTACTGTATGGGGATCACAATTTCTTACCGCTAGATGGTAATCACAATTGTTTACCACTTGATAGGGTTGAACCTCATGGTGGCTTCCTACGTTCCATGTCTAGGAGACTTGGATCAAAGCCCATGTAGATTGAAAAGGGGATATAGTTTAACGTCATGTGGTACAAAGGTGAACCGACGTTAAGTGGTCTGGACCAAAAGGTGTTGGGATTCAACATCAGGGAGTATTCCTACATACTTTACTTCGAAAATGTTAAGGGTCAATGTCCACGTAGTTTGGGATGGGTTAATATAGTTTAACATCATGAGGGTTGAATGAAAGCTGACATGAAGTGGTCGGGACCAATATATGATGGGAATGAACTTCAGAGAGGCTTCCTACATATCTCTGTTGCATGGAATCAAATTCCAAATTGTTCGGAATGGGTGAATACTATTTAACATCATGCAGGATGAAGATGAACTGTCTTGAAGTGTTTAGGACCAATGGAAAATGGGCTTGAACCATAGGGAGGCTTCTTACGTACCCGGTCTAGGATACAAGAATCAAAGTCCATGTAGTTCGAGTTGGGAAATTGGGACGTATAATTTAAAGAATTCCACTGAGTATGCCATGATCAATGATTAATCTAAGACTATGTGAGTCATTCTCGGTGTTTGAAAAAAGAGGTAGTAAAGACCTAAGGTTCACATTGCAAAAGGGGAGTACGCAGGAAGTGAACTGGGTATTACGTGTGGTTAGCGGCCCAAAGAGGAAATAGGGGCTTATGCATTTTTATTAGCCATGGGAGATAGAGATTGGGACTTAACCCAGGTTGGAGGCCCAATGAAGAGAAACCCTATAGGGATAAGGATTGGTTAATAATGGTCCATGTTCCCATCTATCCTCTAGTATTTGGAACTGAAGAAGAAAGGAGGAGCGGTGATGCTACCTCATGCGAGAAAGTCTAGGGGCTTACAACGAGATGGTCTCCCATACCCAGAGATATACGTTCTTATAGAAAAGGGGATCTCATTCCAAGTGATAGATATCTACCTCATGTGGATACGAGTGGTCATAGATAATTTCCGAGATAGGGAAGCATGTGTACATTGTATGGTTCAAGGCTGTAGTTTAATGTTATGCACTGAGGATGATTGTGCTTAGCAGTTTAACATCCTATATCTAGGATGATGCGGGTTCACTTCGCACCCCTAGGACTTATATTACTGATACCCACCAACCCTTGGGGAAGGGAAGGAATAAAAAATTACATATTGTTGTGGTGTTGTGGAGTGATCCATTGAGGGGTTCATGTTGGTGTGGCTATGAGAAGAAGAAATAGTCATTAGTGTGCCTATGAGAAGAATCATAAAGCTAGGGAAAACAATTTGTAGCACCACCCAAGGGAACATGAAGTGACTTTGTACAAACTTGGATGGTCGTACACTAGAGGGGTTTACAAATCCAAGAGGTTTACAGGAAGAGGTATTACAAAGACCTGGTTCCCCGTAGAGTGGAGAGTCTTTGCAAAGGGGTGTTCTTCATGAAGTGGAGTGGCCTCGACTAGGCATGGAGGATACATGCATATGAAGGGTTCTTCGCGAACTAGAAAGGATTTCATGGAATAGGACTTCACAAATAAAGGGAATCTCACAAATCATATCATTTCAAATAAATGTGATTTGTGAAGCATGTGATCCTAGCTTACCATATGGTTCACATTCATATAGACGGTACTTCGTGAAGAATAAGTTTTTTCAAAAAACCTGATTCCCCATGAGGATCTCCTTTCTTTGCGATGGCCTGTAGGCTTCACGAAGGGCTTCCATACTTGAAGAGATTCCATATTTGAGCTAAGGGAAATGTGTTTCACAAAGCTTAAGTACCTTGAAGATATCATTTATATCAAGGTTTTGTAGAGAAAAAAGTGATTCGTGATTCGAGAGATGAGAATGTGAAAGTCCGAAGTATCCATCCTTTGGGACTGAGGGAGGCCCGGTATTTATAGGTGAGGGGCGATGCGAAGTAGAGACAACCCTGTGGGAATCCACATGCCTCTACTCAATCATCCACAGATTGCATTAAGTTTGTCGTAAACAAGAAGTCGACCACCATACCCTCCTCCGTACAGAGTTCTGCTCAGTTCACTTCGTGGTGCTCGTTGAGGATTATGTCAAGATTGAGATGCTTACAGAGGTCGATTAGGCTCCTTACATGGTGCGTATATCCCTATAAATTGCATCATAAACAAGGATCCTACCTCCTATTTTCACCACGGTGACCATAGAGGGTCTTTAGATTAGTGCTGGCCACAGTGCTATGGGGCTCCGCGAACAGGCCTCACGTGGCAGCCCCTTTGTAATGGGTTCTTTCTTCACATCTTATTCCTCTACACATATTTTGGCACCAACAAACTCCCCCCTCAGACTTGGTGCCAAGGGGAAAATGGGGGTGTAAGTATGAGGGAAAATTTCCATATTTGTTAGTCCCATCTCAATGTAATATTACAATGTAGGGTCGCGATGCGGAGAGGCGACACACGGGTTTAGAGCGCCGCGAATCTTACTGTGATGAGACATGCCGTGAAGCAAAGGGGTTCATTGCCTATAATTAGGGGAGGATGAACTCTATTTTTTCCCTTTATTATCTTCGAATTTTCATTCCTGATCTCTCTATTAGCAAAGATTTGCATGCCCTACGATCGCACTTTTCAAGTTGTTCATTTATGCTTCGCGGCGCACAACTAGTCTTTTGACTCCGTGATTGTGCTCTCCATGACTTGTGTCTGTGTGGTCTATGGCTGGGCTTCGTGATCTATCTCTATGATCGAGCTCTACCATTGTGCTCCATAATGGAGATCTGAAACTGAGCTCTGCAAACCAAAACAAAAAAACTCTATAATTATAAGACTTAATGGCACATCAAGAAGCTGACAGAGGGTCCTTGCGGATGATTCTCAGAGGGATGAAATGGGGAATAACCTAGGCATTGGGGAGTATGTTAAATTCTATTCTGGACATGAGTCCCGAGTGGAGCGACTGCTAGAGGCTCAGAAGAACTACCCTTTGTGCAATAGGTTTCCATTATACAGCTTTGGTATGAGGGATGAGATCTTCATCCCTGAAGTGAGAAGGAATGAGTTTGCATACTCGTTTAGGACTACCTCATGCCAGCAAATGGTTTAGGGTAGTTGAAGGCCATACATGGGAGGATTTCACACCCATTAACATCAATTTCTTATACAACCATGTTAACAATGTTAATGGGAAGGAGTTGAAACCTAAGGTATCCCCTCCGCAATACCACACCATTCTGAAGATGACCTTAGGGAACCCAGAGAAGAGGTGGACTGATGGGTGGGATATGCGACAAGGTGGAAACATCATAGATGATTGGGCTTGGCAATTAAAGGATTGTTTCTCCTATGAGGATTTCAAGGATGAGCTCAGGCAAGTGGGACCATACGAGGCAACATGGGCCACCAAATTTCACATTTACCAACTGTAGAAATGATGCTGGAGTTGGTATGTAGGTGGTCATCGAGGACCAATACCTTCCATATTCACCATGGGGAGGTTGTTATCATCATTTGGGACCTGCACCAAAACTCAGGGGTCCCGATACTTGGGGTGATGTATGATTAGTTCCTCCCCGCCGCGAACACATGGGAGGAGCCAGAGTAGATGTTGCTGCTAGCGAAGGCACAGATGGACCTAGTTACAGGGGAGTAAAAGTAGCTGGCAAGGGATGTACATTTTAATCGGTTGTTCAAGCCATTATTGAAATCCCTTGAATATGGATAGTTTATTGTGAGGTCTTGGACCAACCCAAAGGGGGTCCAGCACAAGAAGGAGGACTCATACTGGCGACTCATGGAGGACAGCTAGTGGAAGACAAAGGGAATCAACATCAGTTATGAGCAACAACCGATAGTTGGGTTGGATTCATTCTTCTCGGTGCCTATCTGTGGCTGGACTCTACCATCAACAGAAACCAACATGGGTGTGTGACCGAGCACATTCATCCTGGAGTCTGTATTTCCAATAGGGGAGTCGTTCATCCTGGGAATCCCAATGCTTTCTAAGCTATATAAGGTGTTGTGGCACATCACTAAATGGAAGAAGCCACAATCTGTATGCTGATAGTTCCATCTTTTATATGGGTGGATAGCGGCGCATATTTGGGGCATGTGTGAATATCTGAACCCTATTCATCCTCTAGGGTCGGAATTCGAACCATCTATTTTGAATGTGGTGGGAAGTTTCCTGACCAAGCTGACCTCACCGCCGGTGCTAAATTGAATCTAGAAATCAGAAGATCTCAACTTTCACTCGTTCCCACTACTGGAAGGTGTTTTCACTGATGAAAACGATGGAAATGAGGAGTATCAATCTTATCTCATGGCCTTTTGGGTTAAATTATTGCCGGAACAGGTTGAACACAAACCTCTTTGTGAACCATACACCCCACACTATTTCGCGAGGTAGTTCTAGTGTATTTAGACGTTGATCCCATTGGTTTACTTGGAGGTGCGCCATGAGTATCACCGATGTGTGATGAGGAAAACGTGGATCATGTTCACATGGGAGGATGGGAAGATGCAGAATGAGCTACCTCCTCCCACAGTTTTCTATGGGATGGTGAAGAAGTACACGAAGAGTTGGGAGGTGGGATACATGGGGTAGATGGTAAAGTAGTAGACCATCTGTGCAAGTGAAGAGGTCTCCCCTCAACCTCAAGGTCAGAGAAGAATGGTGGCTAGGAAATATTGTGGTGGTGGGGATGCAGTGAAAGTGAGACCTGCACCATCAGAGAGGCATGTGGCAGTGGAAGACCCAGCAGTCCCGGAGGAGCAGAGTCTTCTAGAGGGGAGGCCACCCAGGGGTGTCTGTAGGATATCCACCCAGGTTTTGGGGAACTGGCTGTGGCATATAGACATTCCTGAAAATGATGTCTTCTCAGAGGCTTGGGACAACTGGGATGTCAATATAAAATTCCTCAACCCTTCCTAGTTGTCGCACCATATGAACCATATTGGGATGGATCTTCCAATGATCAGTCTTATCAGGGATAGTTTTTGCGGTATCCCTGGCGGAGGGGGAGCGGTACAATGTCGAGATGAGGGAATTTGTGCACTCTTAGGGTGATCTACAACCAATGATGGATAAAGTGATGGTGGTTCCCGATCATATGGATATTCCGTAGTTATTTTCCACCGAATTGAGAGAGTTCTTCACCATACCAGAAGAATCAGATGAGTCCTCTAAGGGGGAGGAGGTCGGTGGAGGGAGCCCTCTGGAGGATGGTGAGGCCGAGAACTCAGATCCGGAACTTGAAGAGTTAAAGAGGACCCTGATGTAAAACCCTAAATCACTTCTTCAAAGTCTTCATCCATGTCATTTAGAACTTATCAACTAACATCTAACCTGTGAAAGAGATCCTCATACGCAAGACCCTCTCCCACCTAATACAAGATGATGCTATGGGATGTTCGTGATTTGTACCCGAAATGATGGTAATCTCCATGTCTAGCAGGGCTGTGACACCTAGGGTGGCTTTCCCATAGTCTTTAGATTTCTCAATATTATACAGGGGGCCAAGTCCTAGGGTCTTGATGAAAGCAACTCAAGAGTGAATCCAACTATTCAAACTCTGTAAGTCTCCTTCACCGAATTTTTAATGGTCTTCCATTGATCAGGTTAATTAACATATGTGTATTCTCACATGAGCAGCTTTTCAAATGGCATGGGCCACCATGGAGAGTTTGGTCGGACCTCATAGAACTAACTTTCCCAAGGGAGCACTGGTGGTCATGGAAGCGGACATCCAATCCTACAATGATGTAGTGCTAATGATAACAGATGGTACTGTAAGCATGACATAGACTGAAGTTATCAAGGTGTAATATGATGATGAGGATCAATCAGATGACATGGTTGCTGACCTACCCGATCAGACACTGGATGAAGACCCTGCGGACGAGTTCCTGGAGGTGTTCCCTACCTATGAACCTTCTAACCCAACATACACAGATTATACGGCTTCTGATGAAGAGGATAACAATATTTTCCATCTTTTTTCATGGAAGCTAACCAAGTTCTTCCTCAGGGAGACTCCTCAAGTGCAATGGATAAACCAGATGAAGAGTCTTTGTTCCCAGCTGCGCGAGCTATACCCTGGGGGAGTGGATTCCCAATTTCCTCACGTGCTCATATGAATCTTCCTAATAGATATGATTTTGGATCATGATTGTGGCCTTGGTGTTAGATGGCAGTGAAGGAAATTAGGGAACATCAAGAGGCTCTAGGAAGCTAAAAGTGAGATTTAGTGGTTGCAGTCACGAGCAGACGAGAACTCCATTTTCCTCAACACACAATAGGATCTCACATCGTGCCTAATTTCCATGCTAGCAGAGGTTGAGTAATGGATGAAGTGAGCCTATGAGGAGAAGGATATCATTCGAACCAAGAAGGACCTGGCCCAAATCGTGGCCGAAGAACTACGCCCCATCACCACTGAGGTGGTGCGGGAGATAAACAAGAAACGTTGGATCCTAGATGCTACAAGCCAGAGGGTTGAAGAGATGGAACACTATATTGAAGAGGTGATCCCATCATTGGGAGGAGATGATCCATGGGTGATGTAATGCGTGTAAACTTATAAACATACTTTCATGATTTAAATTTTTATCTGGATACATGCATGAGTTCTATTATTATTTTTGGCTTACTGCATTTCCATCACATTCATGCAATATCCATCGATTAATCCCTATGATCACGTGTGTCCTACCCAATGTGGGAAATAAGGGATGACTGCTTTGTTATTCTATCTTAATATGAGAGTTCGAACAAATATTTATGCATAAAAGGTTTGAACAACCAATCCAGATTTCCAGGGTAAAAGTGGGTGGCCTGACTGGAGGATGAAGTTCCCAGAACAGTCGAATTGCTATTTTCCTAGTGTGATCCAGTGCATGAGTGGGGTAATTGCATGGGCATTAGAATCAATCCAAATAGTGGGGAGTGGAAGGTGTGAATTAAAATACCAAAAATTTTGAACACTATAGGGATGGAGTGATAATGAATAATAACTGTTGATTGTGTTTGACACACAATATCCTTATTTCGTTAGCCTGAAATGGGGATAACAAATGAGGGTCGACTGATGACCATGTTTGAAACACATGACCAACCTCAAAATGTCATCCATTAGTCTTCCAGAACGTTATCCCAGGATAGTAGGTGAGCCATAGGATGAGAATCCATACCACTAGGGGATTCCTTTGGATGTTAAAGGAAATGAGGGTCTGAATAAATGGCATGAAAAGCATAGAGGGTAGAGTGATGGGTTGTTCGAATGGAGTCCAACACTCCTGAAACTACAAAACCGTGGTCGAAACACATTATGTGAGCGCATCAGTTTGATCAAGGATCATACCTACTTCCAAACAAGACCTATTTGGTGAGGATCAAGGGGGCCTTGTGGTTTAATGCTAGGTCAAGGCAGGTGATAGACCCCAAGCTAGGCCCATGTAAAATTGCATGGCCTTCACTACGTATCCCATAAGGATGTGAATCAAGACCAACATAGTTCTTAAGCACAACATGGTTAGAGACCAACATTGTTAAATGGAAACCTCTTTGGAAAGGAATCTGACACATCCTATAATTAGCATGGGGCATTCTGAATTTGTTTAGGGTAAAACCACAGTTTAAAGACATGAGTTAAGGACATGGTTACTCAGAAATGAAATATGCAGTGAGGTACATATCCTATTGTGAATAAGGGATGTAAGATACCACACAACACCACATGGTCCTAAGGGGATTCTTTAGACCATAGACCAGAGGTGGCCTACCTTGGGGATGGACCTGAGGGAACATTCTCAGGAGTTCCTACGTTTCTCATGAAGATGGGAATTGGACTGTACATAGTTCAAGAGGACCCACATAGTTTAACATTTTATTATAGGATGAAAATAATGTGGAATCTCAAATGGGGAAACATGTGGTGTAGTCTTTATATACCCAACATGAATATGGACCGAGACAATCCGTACCACACCACGTAATCTCGAGGGAGACCTTATGTTGAGAGATCGAAGGAGAAAATTGGACTGGTCGCAAGATGAGTTGTTTGTGAATTCCTACTTATCCCATGAAGATGGGAATCAATTCATACGTAGTTCTAGAGGAACCACGTAGTTTAATTCCATATGGTAGGATGAAAATAAGTGAGAATTCCAAATGGGGAAATACGTGGTGTAGTCTTTATAGACCTGATGTGAATAAGGACTAAGAAAATACGTACCACCCCATGTAGTCCAGGTGGAGACCTTAAGTCGATAGATCAACGATGAAAGTTAGACTGGGCCAAAGACAAGTCGTATGGTCATTCCTATGTATACCATGAGGATGAGAATCAAGCCACACATAGTTTTAGAGGACAAGCGTAGTTTAACGTTGTACGGTGGGACAAAATTAAGGGGGAATCCTGAATTTGGAAACATGTGGTGAAATATTTATAGACCCAACGTGAATAAGGACTGAGAAAATCCATAACAGACCATGTAATCCTAGGGGAGACATTATGTCGAGAGGCTGAAGGTGAAAATTTTACTAAGCCCGAGACGAGTCATATGGGCATTCCTACAAATCTATTGAGGATGGGAATCAAGCCATACATAGTTCTAAAAAATGTGGTTTTGTTTAGTGTCATGTAATAAGGACATATGGATCTTATTTTAAAGGTATTAGAGCTCAGACCATAAATATAATGGAGGAAGGGAGACACATTGGGTGGTAATTGAGAAACCCGATGTGAACGAGGACAGTAGGGATCCATATCACATCTTGTGCTCCATAGTGAGATTTTAGGTCGAGGGACCAAAAAGGAAAGTGGGGATGAGCCAAAGGAAGTGTGTGTGGGTGGTAATAGGTACCCAATAATGATGGGGATCAAGCCACACATAGTTCTAGAATTACAGTTTAATGTCACGTGGGATGATAGGCCTGTGTGGTACAACTGCACCATTACACACCCCACCAAAACTGCTAAGCCCATTTGAGTTGTGCTCGATGTGGAAAACAAGGAGTAGAGGTAGGCTTTACCAGGTATAGAGAGGCACACATTAGGAGTGATGGACCACTAAGTGTGGGAATTCCCCCTACTACTGACCCACCTACTTAACACACATAGTTTCATGGGGAGAAGAACTGAGTGTGTCATAATTTCACTTAAACAAATGGGGGAGGAATGAAGTCAATCATGATGCTTGAGATCTTGATCAAAAGGATAGAGGCATGATGATAGTGGATAACTATTTACAATGTGTGAAACACATTATCCATTTTGCGTTATCCTAGAATGGGGACTGACAAATGAGGTTCGGCTGCTGACCATGTTGGAAACATTGGATATGTCATAAATTTTGTCCAAGGTCCTTAGGAGCATTGGCCCAAGACGGTAGGTAAGGCAATGTGGCATTAGGCTAGGCCATAATGGGGGTCCCATTCAGATGTGGAAGAGGATGTGGATCCAAATAAAGGTATCATGAAGTGTGGACATGAAAGGGGGTGTTTTTGTGAACATTCCACACCTTGGACTCTTTTCCATGCCGCAATTGAGTATGCCAATGAGGCATTTCAGATAAAGTAAATCGAATCCCTTTCCAAGGAAAAGGGTCCTCGGGTCACATGCACCTAGAATAAGGTCGTAGAGTGGACCATTAAGAAAGGAACTGGTTTGATGTACTGTGCTCAGGGTGGTGAAATTTCCTAACCCAACGAGTAGTTCCCACAAAGATCTTAGTTTACAGTCATAGAACTCGGACCAAGGTTGGAAGAGACAAGGGAGAAACATAGCGCGATTGACGCAAAACATGACATGAATGAGAATGCAAGAGGTACTCACCACAAAACATTCTACCAAAGGAGTTCGAGCTATGGGGATGGAAAAAGGGGAATAAGACTTAATATTCCTAGGGCTGGACCTAAGGCAAAGTGCGCAGGCGTGATAAAACTTACCCGCTGTGAATGAGGACACTGATTCCACACCACCCCACGTGAAATCCCTAGAAACAAACTCATGAAAAGAGGGTAGAAAAGGGTTATAGAAGACGGGTCTAAACCTAAAGATGATACATCTAGGTGTTCATTCATATCCCATGAGGATGGGAATCAAGCCATACATAGTTCTGGGAGTGCATTTTAACGTCATACGGGACGAAAGGTAGAAGAGAGTAGCTATTAAGAGGGGAGTATGTGGTTCTGCTATTTCTAACCCAACATGAATAATGAAATATAGTCCACATATTCCACACCATGGAATTGGGTCCAAGAGGCCAGACCAAAGAGGTAGTTAGCAGAACTTGATATGGTCCCGAAGATGAGATGCTCAGGCATTCCTACATATCCAATGAGGATAGGAATCAAGATACCCATTGTTCTGGAAATGTTGTGCAGTTTAACATCATATCAAATGGACATAAAGATGGATCTTAGTTTAAGGTATTTGAGCTTGGATCGTAGATGGAATGACTCTTCCAAGTGGTCATAAACCTATTCCAATTCCCTAATCCCACGTGAGCTAAGCTCAGCATGTGAAACAGGGGGGGATAAGGTATTTGAAACCCATGGAATACAGAGAGTAGGGGAAAGTGGTGTGGATCCTCAAACGATGCCTCAACATGGCCTTATACGCCTAATGAAAAAACACACACTTAGGGATAACAACAAGATTATAAAAATTCCACTTGGACATGATGTAGTGGAAAGGATGCGAATCATGCAACCAATGTGTTGGGATTAATGGTGGATGGTGTGATGATGGAGAATAACTATTGAACGTGTTCAAAACACAACACCCATATCATGTGACCTGAAACAGGAACAACAAATGAGTCTCGACCGCTGACTATATTCACAACGTGGGACATGTATCAAATTGTCATCCAAAATACTCAGGGATGTTGGCTCGAAATGGTAGGAGAGCCCTGGGTAATATCATCCATGTCATTTGAGGGTCCTTTCAGATGTTAAAGATGATGCTATCCCCAATTAAGAGGAACATGAAGCATGAAAATAGGTGAGAACGTGTCTATGTATAATCCAATACTGTCAATCGAGAACCATAGTTCTGTTAGAATCATTGGTGAGTTTCCAATGATGGCAAGGTACGTGATGTGGATGAAGAGAAACCAACTTGAAAAGATGGATGGATAATAGGTGGAGGCAAAGCATTCAAGTGGGAGAGATGTGTGGCGTGGTTGTTATAACCCCGACGTAAATGAGGGAATACGCCCATAACACACCGCATATCTCCCCAGGGAACTCAGGAAAAGGGGCTAATTGGATGAATATGTAATCATGTCTAGACCTGAAGACCAATGTATGAGCATTCCTACGTTTCCTGTGGGGCAAGAATCAAGCCATACATAGTTCTAAAATATAGCATGCAGATTATTGTCTTGTTGTAAGGACAAAAATAAGAGGTTGAAATATCGATGAGGAACGTGTATGGAATTGAGAATAATAAGACATGAATGAGGGAATAAGCCCACATACACCACACCATGCATAATTCATAGAGATAATTTAGGTTCAAAGGCCTAGAGAAAGAGCATATGAACCTAGGATGGACCTGAAGGCAATATTTCTAGGTTTTCCTACATATCCCATGATGATTGGAATTAGGAAAATTTTAGTTATTTGAGATGTCATTTAGTTTAAATTCATGTGACAAGGATGTAGAGAGATCTTAGTTTAAGGTCGTAGATCTCGGACCATAAATGCCCAGTTTAATGACATGTTCATGGGACAGAAGGGTAGAAAAGATGAATCATTGTGCCTATCATGTGGGAGACCATAGAATTAAAACAATGAGTGAGTATATCTACTGACCATATTCACAACACAATATCAGTATCATTTCTTGGAATGGGGATAGGAAATGAGGGCCGACCGCTGACCATCTTTGGAATGCGGGACCTGTATCAAATTGGTGTCTATAATCCTTAGGGAAATTGGCCCAAAATGGTAAAATATCCCCATGGCCTAGCATCCATTCCATTCGGGTGTCCTTTAAGATATAAGAGATAGTTATAACCCATATGATGTCAAGCATAATGTATGATGGGACCAGTGCAGTTTAATGTCTTGCGGAAATGATGAATATAGGGATGGTGTCTCAAGGAAATGTATGTGGAATGACAAACATAAGCCGACATGAATGAGGACATAGATTCCAAGCAACACCGCACAATCCGGATTGAGAACTTGGGATAGGGGGACCGAGAGGTCAAGGGACCTGAGGCTTGGTCATGGACGAAAAGTCCCATCCAATTTTCATTTTATTGACATGTGGGAAAAGTGTTGAGTGGATTCAAATCCTTCTGTTGGGAATGATCACGTAGATTAAATTCATGAAGTGAGGATGGTGGTGATCTTATTTTAAGGTCATAAAGTTCAGACCATAATCGCGTGACCCTTTATGGGGGTATGGCCTTACCAAAGCTCTTAATCCCACGTGAGAAATGCTCAGTGTGAGAAAAAAGGAATTGGATCATGTTCTACCGAGCATATAAGGGCACACCAATAAAGGGAAGAGATCATGTGGGGTCAATCCCACCAATATCTACATCCATTCTCAAGGCACACTGACCTTCAAAGGGATACTAGAACAAAACAAATCATTACATCCAATATTTGGTACCTATAGGGGTGGTGAAAATGATGGAGGATGCATGTCGACCACGTTCGAAACACATACTCCATATCATGTTACGTGAAATGGGAATAATAAATTAGTGTCCACTACTAAAAATATTCATAACATGGGACGTGTATCAAATTCTTATCCAGAATCCTCATGGATGTTGGCCCGAAATGGTAGGAGGGACCTGGGGCCTAGTTTCCATTCCATTTAGGTTTACTTTAAGATGTGGAAGATGATGGATGCCAAAATAATGGGAATATGTGAAGAGTAATTCTACCCATGTAGTTTATAGTCATATGGTAAGGGAGATGATGTGTGAAGGCCTCCAAGGAGGGGAACACATGGTGTAGTCGTGACAAACCAGACATGAATTAGGACATACACCCACACCACACCATGCAATTTGGGAGGAATCCTGGCCGAGGGTCAGACAAATGGGGTGATCTTGGAGTTTAGGGTAGGGACTATAAACAAAAATATCCAAGAATTCCTATGTATCCCATAAATATGATAATCAAGCAATACGTAGTTTTGAAATGGACATCTAGTTTAACATTGTGCGGTGAGGACGTGAGAGAATTGAAGAATGAGAGTAGTACATGGTGTGACCATCGTAAACCCAGTACCAATGGGGCCAAAGAAATTTACCCAACATAGTGTGCAATCCTTTAAGGGAACTATACCCAGGGGGCAGTCAAAGAGAATATTTTGGGGGATGGACTCTAAGACGATGCGTCTGAGTTTTCCTACGTATCCCATGAGGATGGGAACCAAGACGTACATAGTTCTCAAAAATGATATGTAGTTTAATGCCATGAAACAAGGACATGGGATAGTTTAAGGTCTTGTAGGAAAAATATAGATTAATGTCTTGTGGGATGACATACAATTTAATTTTATGCGTGACATAACAGTTTAATGTAATGTAGGAAAATATAGATCTTACATTATGGTCATAGAGCTCGGACCACTTTTTATTTTATCGTTATGTGGGATGACAAAGAAGTTTAATGTCATGAATAACATAACATTTGAAGGTCATGTAGGACTGTGGCCTGCTCAAGCAATGTATTTCTTAATGAATTTTGAATTGGTGGGAGGAGTTATATGCTCACCATCCATTGTAACTTGGGAGTACATGCCATTGGGGTAAAACTTGTGAATGATGTAAGATCCTTCCCATTTGGGATCCAATTTGGGTGGTTTACTGCCATGTATCATTGGAATTCTCAGGTCCAACACCATGTATCCTTGTAAGAAAGAGTGGAGTAGAAATTTCTTATTAAATTCTCTAGGTATCCTATTATGATGCCTTTCCAAATTGTGCAGGACACAAATCCTATTATCATCAAGTGCATCTAGTTCAACTAGACAAATTTTGGCCACCTTGTATGGTGTCTATTGATTATAGATAATTGTGCGCAATGAAGGCAACTGAATCTCTATGGGTATGATTGCCATTGTTCCATACACTAGGGAATATGGAGTCACCTGAGTGGAATTGAAGGTTGTTTTCTGGTATTACCAAAGAGAGTTATGGATTTTATTCGGCCAACTCTACTTTTTCTGACCAACCATCTTGCACAAGATGTTAGAGAGGGTTTTGTTGAACACCTCAATCTCTCCATTTTTCTATGTGTGATAGTGGGTGGTATAATAGATGTTGAACTTGGTGCAAACCTTCTTAAACTTGACTGCCTAGATGTGGGTTCCATTATCGGTGATGATGGCATAAGGGAATCTTAACCAGTAGATGATTTTGGATCTCCCAATGTCAACGATAGAATGGGTCTTGACCTACTTAAGTGAAACTATGTCTATCCACTTAGAAAAGAAATGTGCAGTGGTCGGGATCAACCTGCACTGGCAAGCTATTGCTGGTGGGTAGGGTCCCACAACATCGTGTCCCCAAAAAGAAAAGGTCCAAGAGTACATGGTAGTGTGGAGAGGTTCTAGTGATCAATGCACAAAATTATCATGGATTTTTCATGCAAGTAACCTCTAGGAAAACTCGATAAAATCAAGGATCATGGAGGGCCAAAAATACCCCAACCACTGGATCTGGTGAGATTGTTTCGGCTCGGTGTGATGATCCCTTCAAGAACAAGCATGAACCTCCGGCATTTCCTAATAAATCTCACCTCCTTGAATACCATAGAGGAGAACCCCATGACATCTGCATCATTAGTGGAACTGCTCAAGACCGGGACCACTTAGGATGGAAAACTGTAATGTGTGGTCTCTAATTCGCTTGAGATCAGCTCAATATATCAGGAGATTGTCATACTGGAGATACTCAACAAAGGGGGACTCTAGTCGGGAGTCACCTTCAAAGCTATGGTAGGGGGGCCTGGGGGTCTTGAAGCTAAGGAACTGATAGTGAGGTGTCTTACTTGAGGGCTATCATCATCATCCAAAGTGATGACAACGATGAATCTACAGTTTTCTACCTGAATAATCAAATTGTCTTGGTGAGGTTATTCTAGAGGTGAAGCCAAGCTCTAAAAGGCATCATCCCGACCGTTCTGGGACTGAGGTACATGAGTAACTTCCAGTCGATATGGTAAAGGGGCCATTAGGTGGTGGGTACATTACAATAGTGGTACGGGCTCCAACCTTTTGATGACATAGTCATCGTTGATATTCTAGATGACTAGATCAGAGTCCCCATTCACATGAAAATGTGGAACATCAATCTCGAGGGCCAGCTCGAGACCAGTGATGAGAGCCTGGTATTATGACTCATTGTTAGTACAACCATCTAGAGACATAAATGAATATGGTAGAATAGCTAGTGTTGGAATAATTAATACTATACCTAGGCCCACCATATTGAGCCATAAATCATTGAGCATTCTTCCAATATGACATTGGGAGGCACCATCGAAGTGCATTTGCTATTACGAGATAGATTAGTCTACCAAGAAGATTGCCTTATCAGAAAAATCAAGATCCAAAGACTGGTCTGTGAGAGATAGATGGTTGGAAATGAAGTCTTTCAAAGCCTATCCATTGATGGCCTTTTGGGATGAAAATCTGATGTGAAACTCATTGAGAATGAATTCCCACTAAGCAAGACAACCTGCCAACATAGGGAGGCTAAGAATGTACTTCAGTGGATCCACTTGGGACACTAGCTGTATCTCGTGATGCTGCAAGTAGTGTCGCAATTTTTTTCCTACGAATACCAGCACAAGGTATCTCTTCTTGATAGAGAAATATATAGTCTCTATATTAAGAAGCATGCATTTGAGATAGTATAGGCTATTCTCTATCCCTTCACTCTTTTTCTGGGTGAGAAGGGAAATGAAGGATCATTCTAGGGTGGTCAAATAAAGGACCTATGTATTTCCAGGAAAGGGATTCTTTAGAACTGATGTCCATGACATGTACTACTGGATTTCCTTCAAATAATTCTAACACTATTAATCTAAATGATAATCTATACTCTTCTTCATAGGCCCGGAAAAGGGATTACACTTTCTAGAAAGATTCTCAATGAATAGGCATATATAAGCAATGTGGACCTAAAAACCTCACAGCTCCCAGATGTTTCTTGGAGGAGACATCTGGATGATGGTGTTTATCTTCTTCAGATTGATCTTGATGCCTTTGTATCTCAAAACGAAGCTGAGAAACTTTCTTGAAGTGACCCCGAAGGTGCAATTCAAGGGGTTCATCTTCAAATGGTGGGATCAGAGGAATCCAAACACTTTCTTGAGATCTTTGTGATGGTCCTATAACTGGAGTAATTTGACCACCATATAATACATATATCATTCCACCAATGTCCCAAGGATAAACTTAAATATAAGATGCATGCTAAACAGATTGGAGGCCCCAAAATTATTTATACTGAAGAGAATTACCTGGTAACAGAAAGTACATTGTGGTGTCTAGAAGGCCATGGAATCTTTATCCTCAGGATTCAATTAGATTTGGTTATACCCAGAACACCCATCAATGAAGGAGAGGGCATGGAACCCATTGGTGGAATCAATCAACAGTTCTCTTCAATGGGCTTAGTGGCACTAATCAATGTGGGTTTCAAATATGTCTTGCTTGCAAGATTCACTTGTAATAATTCATCGACCTTGGTGGAGACACCTTCTTCAAAAGTTTGAGGAGCATCCTTCAAATCCTCTTATTCCCTTATGGTGTAGGGATCCCTTGGAGGAGGAAATTCCTCGGGGTTTATAGATCTTGACGGGGCACTAGAGCTAGCCTAAGCAGTGATAGACATTCCATCGGGGGACTCATGTGCTTCCAAAACCATAACGATGAAAGCTATCGACCTGATCCCATCTGGCCTTCGGACCAAGGGGCCACACTTGATGATATCAAATAAGTAGTGGTACATCGGCTTTATCCATTTTATCCTAGACCAGTGAAATAATAAAGTATGTCATATTACTGTATCCATAGGGCGGACATCCCGATACCTTATGGGAGTAGGGGGTATGTGATCACCCAAGCCTGATTTGTATAAGAATACAAGTTTATCTTCCGACATCACTTAGACTTAGGATGTTATTTATCCTCATTCTAGAGATAACAACCCATTTCCCAATATCTGGATTTATGGATTCCAATTGGTTGATCGGGAAGAAGTAGGCATCATCTAGGCCTATCCACGGGTCGATCATAGCCAAAGCGGGTTTAACTTCGCTAGTCTGGATCTACTTGTATTTTCTCATATAATAGTCGACATCCAGGTAGCGGGAATGAAAATAGGAAAATGGAGATGCATCACCTTATTGTATGCCTAGTCAACCATTATGGGAGTACTTAAGTAATTGGTTATAAGAAGAGGTGAACATTGCGTGCACATGGAGACACGACCTACCTATCAACGTGTTGTATGCGGCGTCTCACGGAACAACCATATACTTAGTGCTAGCTACTAGACCACTGAACTAGGTCTTCAGGTGGATCTTGCCGACCTTTTTTAGTTCTATCCTCTCATAACCTTCAATTTTCAGGTCATAGGGACTCAAATAATCCTTGGACATCCCAATCTTACGGAGTGTCCATGTTGGGATAAGGTTGATCCCGGAACCTGTGTCGATAAGATAGCAGCGGACCTCCACACCATTGAAGTGTCCAATGATTTATAGTGTGCAGGTGTGACCCTGAATGGGAGATCCATAATCTTCTCCAGATAATGATATGATTGCTTGACATTTTGAGTTCTCAACTACCCTAGGAAGGAAATATTTTGAGGCTGCTACCTCCATCTCAAACTGGAGGGGGATTCTTAAAGCCTCAACAAGGGCCTCATGCATGTTTGAAGATAGTGGAAGATCTTAGAGGATTGAGAGCATCGTAGGAATGCTAGCGGGATGCCTAAGAACATCATAATTTCATGTCGAGCACAATCTTTTACTTAGAGGAGGGTTTTCTATGGCAGGAGTTGTGGCAGTTCCTTCTGGATAAATCAGTGACCGATTGGTGCTTGGAATATCCTGCTACTCACTAGTAGAAACTCGTAGAGAAACCAATGGATGTGTGATAAACAGATGAGTTCAGTTTGCAACAAAACCTGGCTGGTCGTGGCGCAGTTGGGGAGACATCGCCTGATTGAGTATCATAAATGGTGGTTAATGTGAACCTGGGGAAATTTGATGAGAAGACGGTGCATGTTAAGCTCTATGCTGGTTCTGTTTTCTTGTTTCAGTGGTATGAATATCCTGGATAGAAGTGCTGACCAAGGAATTCTGATGACTCAAACAACCTCGAAATTTTTGATGCTGGAACGATTGGGGACGTTGGGAGGATCCGTTTGGTGCCCCTCGTTGTCTGGAATCATGAGGGCGTTTACCAGCTCCACAGTGTAACCCGAAGTGTACCCTTGGATGTCACTTGAAGAATCCTACACCACTTGAGGGACCCTATTGTTAATCGTCATCTCCGGAGGAATGAAGTCACTGAGAGTAAAAGATGACGGTGGAATTGGAGGAGGACTTTGTTTTCACTTGCACTGTCGATGCTTTCTCTTCTGGGAAGAGAGAGACTGAGGCGTCGATGCAGAAGTAGTAGTTGTAGAGAACAAAATGGTTTCTAAAGGCTTGGGTTTATTCAGATGTGCATGTATAATGCCCTGGGAATGGGAGACTGCCTTAAGATCTATCCAGTCATCATACTTTTGGGAACCACTGTTAGGAACCTGCTGCTACTCACCTCTGCTGTCACTGTCACTATCAGGCTGTATAGACACACATGCCACCTATGCCGGAGTTGGACCCAACCTAACTATGTTGTTATCAACCTGGTCTTGAAGCTAGTATTTGAACATATATCTTTGTTTGAGGGTATTCCCCAAGATGTGATGATAGAGACTTTATTAAGGGCGATCAATGGTATCTGCTTCTCTAGGCCTCTGGGATTTCGAAAACCTCAAAAGTACCTGTTCCAAGGCACTTCAAAAATAAATTGGGACCTAAGCCTCATTGAATGAGTAGTTCTGGTTTATTATATCCAGGAATGGGGATCTGGGATCCTAGCCCTGATGTGGGGCTCGAGGAGCATACCGATGAGGTGGAACCAGGTTATATCTCCTATGTGGTGGCAACGTGTTATGCGAGGGTGCTTGTTGATTCTATGATGAAAGCTACTAGGCCGGAAGGTGTGTCTGCGGTGGAGGGCCTCTGTGCAGCTATAGAGGTGGCTCCACCAGTAATAACTCTAGTTTCCCAGGGTCCTTTATCATGGCCACTGCTGTGGGCTCAGCCTTGGAGGCCCTTCTTGCTGGGACTAGAAGAGGAAATTGATGCGCCTATTTGGCCTACTGTAAGGCTTACTCTAGGAATTGGGACTTATCAGATAAATCTCGTAATCCCCCAATATAATTTTGGGTGATGAGATAAGGGACCAGTTCTATCTTGACAATCCCCACACACATTATCAGTAGCTACTACTAAGTCAAGGACATTTCAAGTGAGTATGTGAGTCATTTCCACTGGGCGACAAAGTCCGCAACGTGCTCGTCAGGCCTCTGATTGCACTTGAAGTGGTTTGAAAAGCTCATCCTCTAGGTGTTAGAGCTGAACTAGTAAAGAAATTTCCTACAATGATCTTCCCATCCGGCGACTGACTCAATGGGTAGCTAGATGTACCAGAAAAGCATGGGCCCTTCCAATGTTTTCATGAAACACTAGAGTTCATAGGCCTCTTACTGCACTGGAGTTCCTAGAAAGGGTCCACACCTTGAGATGATTTGGTATTGATGTTGTAGTGGGTCACCCTTCCTATTGAAGGGGAAAAATAGGGGGTTTCTGAAACCCATGGGTGCTGGAATATCATCCACCCATACCAGATATGGATTACCATCAGGTGGAATTACCACATGTCAACTTTCTAATGCCTTGAGGTGAGAAATATGTTCCGCCATTGGATCATCGTGGAGGGTATTCCTATATTGGAGAGGTTCCCTAACCCTCAGTGCATTGGCAGGTTCTTCAACATGATAAACAGGCCCAACGGCTCGTGGAGTGGCTGGTGGGATGACCTGTAGTGTTTCTTGGGGGACCTAAGCTAGGTCCCAAAGATCATCGCGCTGCTAAGGATGATTTGGGGAGGTGTTTCATTCCCTCTTCCCATAATCTCTGACCTCTATCCTATCTATTCAATCATGATGGTTGGGGTAAATTAGAGGCAACTCACTGGAGGGAGGTTGTATCTTCCCCTACTGCCCCGATCGAGGATCATTGTAGTCTATTCGCCGCTCCACAACACATTCATAAAGGAGGTCATCAACCATTATCTTATGCTCCGCAAGCTATTGACATAACTAGAACTTTTTAGGATCATCTTCGGCCTTCTAAATTTATCCATACAGGTCAGAGCATTTGACTACCCCAAGATACTCTTTTCCCTTATAAAGATTCCGGAAAAAAACTAATGAATCAGTAGTTATGGGGAGACCCAGTAAATTTCATTTCCGATGAGTGATTTCTCCCAATGGATCCAATAAGTGTATCACTCCATCAGTTTTTATGTCTTCACCAGGTAGTTCTAGCCCATTCCCTCCCTCTACTAGGTCAGCTATATTAACTATGTCCCTTTTTGGAGGCATAACTTGAATGTCAGCTCGAAAGTTGGTCTGGTGCTGAATAGAACTGATGTAAAGGGACACGTACTACCCCCAACCATAGATCTACACATGGGGGGAATCCTCCATGATAATCCTATGTAACACTTTAAAGAACTGGACACATCATTGTTGGAGGGTCTGATGGAGACCAAGTGACTCGGGGTGCTAGGCCATAACGAGCATGGCCAAGTCAACCTTATGGAACTGCTGGACAATGTCTTCAAAATGTTCATGAATTTTGGGGCAATCCACTCTTCAATGACAAAGATAGAAGTGCATCACTCAAAAGGTTTGGAAAAAAGACCTGACTTTCTCCTGGGTGAGCGATTTTGGCGCACAAAAGTTCTCTATTGAAACTAGCCAAAACATATATATGAAATGGTCTTCCACAAGTATGTACCACAAGATCCTCGGTTCAGACTCAGGTTATGGACCTTTCACTCCACCTTCATCGACTGGGGGTGACTAGGGGACTGGTAGCAGCACTGAAAAAGACCATTGAGATGGTATGCTGGCCGGTGGGGAATAAAAAAACAGGCTGACATGCCTCCACATCTCATGATTTCCTCCAAGGAATGTAGTGAATTATCCACCACATCTAGATAAGATGGGCTGGAGACCATAGCTTCTAGAACATAGACCACAATTACTGGTGGTGGGCCATGCTGATGGCCATCCCCCATCAGTCCCCTGAATAACTCTCACTGATCACTGGTTGAGGTAGAGAGTGCTCCTAGTGATGAAAAGGTGGATTGCATGGCCAATCCCTAGAAAGATGCCAAATCTTCCTCCTACTAGATGTATCCCCAGAGGGAGGGAGCGATTCGGTGGACCTACCTTTCTAGAAGGATGAAGTTGATACGCCGGGTTTCTGTCCTGGATCTTGACATTGAGGATTGGGATGAGGGGTCCATTGGAGAATCACATCCCTCCTCGGAATTTGAGAAGCATACAGGTTTAACTGTGGTTTGAATCTTCCCGACATTTTTCTTATTGTGGCAGTGACCCGCCCTATTGCCCTGGGCTGATTTTTTTTGGATATGGTAGGTTCATGGAGTGAGGAGGACCTTCGGAAAAACTGGTGCTGGGGCGGAGAGGACTTCCACCTGAGTGAGTCGGGGTGCGAGGAGAACTTAGACAAATTTGGAAGGGAACACGAGGAGGACCTCCATGTCTGTTGGCTGGAAGGCAGAGGGAGTCTTAGTGGGATGTGTTGGAGCGTGTAGGACCTCTTCTATAGCTGGTAGGAGCATGGGCAGTTCCTCCATTCTTATTCCCCTTAGTAGTGATGGTACGCGGATGGCCTTTATATTATCAAAACTGCACAGAAGTAGGACCTTTGGGATGGGTGCCAATGAAGTGAGGTAGACCTCCCCTTCCTTCACTACTGGGACGAAGAAGGCCTTCAATGGTTCTTATATGCGCATGGGGAAGACCTTAGTGCTCATAGTTGACCTGAAGGTAAAGATCTTTACATTGTAGACCTGTAATCGGTGGAACGACTCCATACATGATGTAACGGGTCTAAGGGAAGCCTCCTATTTGGATGTAGATGTGGTGGGGAGGAACCTCACTCAGATAGATGGTGGAACGGGGATGACCTCCACAATGATCCTAGGATCGGGGGTGACCTTCACTTTCGTTGGTGATTGCACGATTAGGAATTCCATGTTGGATGTTGACATTTTGGGTCAGCCCACAACGGATGCCACCTGTGTCGGTGACCTAGAGAGTCAACCCACCCTGCCCATGGGGTGGTTGGGGCCTCGAACCCGGCCGAACATATAGATTCCCATACTCAGTATGAATGGGAGATTGATGGTATGCATCGACGGTGGCATGAGACACAATAGATGTAGACATTGACGCTTCTCAATGGGAATCATCCTCAGCCTTCACCTGATGGTTTCTTCTGGTTAACCGAGATGAGTCTTGTGTCATAGGTGTATAACTCACATGTTCCTCACCCGGTTGGGCTGGGTGGTGGTGCTGATGCCTCTTGGTGGGAGCCCTCTTTGGTGGCCCCTAGGAAGGGACTACAATTGGTCTGGACCAAACATCCCTCACCTCATTGGAATAAGGGAGGGAGTCATCGAAGCATTTGTGGAAGAGGCTCCCAAAACTCTTTTTGGTCGGAGTGGGGAGAAGTGGATCCCTACGCGGCCCTTGGAGGCAGTAGCATTGGCCAGGCGCAGAATTATCAAGATCTCGTTTGGCCATATCCTAAGATGGGATGATCCCCTCTTCCTCATATCATCGAACGAGGTCATTAATCATCCTTCTATGAATGATTTCAATTTGGGAGATGAGGTCTGGGCTCCCAGCTTCCGTGAATGTAGAGGCCTCCAAGGAAGGGATGACGCCACATGAGATTATTGTGTTGTTGTTTCCCCTTCTCCTATTTCGGTGTGTGGGTGATGACTAATTTCATTTCCAAGATTCTAGGGTCCTGAAAAGCAGAGATATTTAACCATTAGTGCTGAAATAAGGAAAAAAACATCCAGTGCCCTAGTTCCATTCCATCTCCCATGGTTGGAAAGAAGGATCAACATTGACAATGTCGTAGACCAGGATGTACACCATTCCACTATCAAAAATTTTGGTGAGTTTCATGTCCAGACCAATAATTTCATTAAGGGACCAAGTTACAGATACCTGGATCTAGTGACATGCTAATCCACAGATGTGTTAAACACTACTAATCTATACATTATGGATAAGAACTTCACATTTGGTTCACCATTCTATTTCTAATTCTTTCATCGGGGCCCGCATCTATCCTTTTGGAGGACATAATGACCCCCCCCCCCCCGCATTCTTGATTTCCAAAGGCAGGAAACATCCTTCTCTTATTCAGGGACACATTCTCTTTGATTGAAATGGGATGATGGGATGTCAGCTTCTCCTTCTATGGATTCCTCCTCGAAGCTCATTACCTTGTTCGGGTATCCCTTAAAGACTAAGACATTATTCGTGAAACTCTTCCCAGTGTCAGGTCTTCATGGACTCTGCTTAAATACATTGCTTCTATCAGGACATTCTAAGGGGTCAAGTCAGGATAACATCCTTTGATCGGGGGAGTATTCACGTCGGAAATTGCTAGCATGTGTAGATGCTAGAACACTGGTGTATCTCTGTTTGTTACCCTAATGATAGGGATTCTCAAGGGTGTAGAAGGCCGATGCATCCCATGTCGAGTGTGGGGAATTATATTCCATGGTAATTTATATGAGGTTTTCCTTAGCTTCCCATGTTTTGACACAGGGTATTCCGCGAGTTTAATGTCTTGTGAATTTGGATCAGACTGATCAGAACAATTATAGAAGTGGATCAGATGGGTGCATCCCCAAGAGGGAGAAACTAAGAGGGGATTATTGGATGAGTTTATCGATACTCCCAATGAAGGTATATCCATGGATGATGGGTTCCATCAAATAGGGGAATCAAGGTTTTCCATTAGATGGGATTGAACCCCAGGGAGGTTTCCTACATAAGCTGTCTTGGGAGAGAGGAATAAAATACATGTAGATTGAGGGAGAAATGAGTCAGGGTGTGCACATAGGACTGTGACCCAGGGATGTGTTGGGGATCATGTGTGGTTAGCGGCCCTAGTTCTACTAGGATAGGTGGATGGGTGGATGTCACGATTTCATTGGAATGTGGTGGCTAGGGTAAGAATCGAGATGGATATGGAGGAGACCCAGAGGAAGTGGAATCTCCGGGGTTGGGAATGACCTTCCCGAAACACATAGGCTCAAGGGAGAGACCAGGATGGTACATGAATGATGATATTGATCCTTAGAGATGATTCTTACATATCCTTGTGGAAGGGAATCAATGTATAGATAGTTCAGGATGGGGGCACAAAATCGGGGTGAACGCATAGGATAGTGACCCGAGGATGAAACTAAGGCTTTCACATGGTTAGAATCCGAGTTTGATCTGACACTAGAGAGGTGGACTAGAGATGTGGGTCCCAATAGGGGGTACTAAAATGGATTACCGTCGATTGCGGACTTCAATAGCTTACCATTGGTTGGGGTTTATAATGGCTTACAACTAGGTGGGGTTACAACAGCATAATGCTAGATGGGGTTACAATGGCTTACCACATGTTGGGAATCACAGGGGCTTACTACTAGATTGGGATCAAAATGGATTACCACTGGATGGGTATCACAACAGCTTACCACTGGATAGGGATCACAAGATATTACTATTGGATGTGGATCACAACAACTTACCACTGGATGGGAATCACAACAGCTTATTGCTGGATGGGGTTGAACCTCATGGAGGCTTCTTACGTACCCTATCTAAGGGACATGGATCAAAGACCACATAGTTCAGATGGGGGATATAGTTTAACAACATGTGGGATGAAGGTGAATTTACGTGAAGTGGTCAAGACAAAAAGGTATTGGGCTTGAACCGCAAGGATTCTTCCTACGTACCTTTCTTGGAAGAGGGAATGGATCAAATTCCATGTAGTTTTGGATGGTTGAATAGAGTTTAACATCATGCAATACAAGGGATAACCGACATGAAGTGTTTGGAACCAATGGATGATGGGCTTGAAACTCGACAAGGCTTCATACATATCCTTATGAAAGAGGGAAAGGATCAAAGTACACGTTGTTTTAGATGGGTGAATACTGTTTAATGTCATGAATGAAGAAGGTGAACCGACATGAATTGGTCGGGACCTGAAAAAGCACTGTCTTGGGCGCCCTCAAATGATTAGTCTGATTTTGAGGTACTTAGATGCATCAGAGTGGCAGACCAAGGTCGTCTCTCAAAGGAGGAAGTAAATTAAAACAACTTCAAAAAGATATTTTAAAAATAAGAGAGAATATATTTAAAACAATACTTAAATGTTTGGGGTTTTTTATATTTTATAAATCTATAAGAATTTTTCTGGAAGAAGATTTCATTTTTTTATTTTTATTTTTAAAATGAAGTTCGATTAAAATGACACAACAAAGAGATGTTTTTTCAGGAAATATTAAAAAGGAGTAATTAATCTAACTATACCTCTTAATTTACTTATTAATAATTATCATTTAAATAATTATCCACTCAATTATGATCCCTTAATTTGTTAACCCTCGAACCCTACAAGAGTTAACTTAACCACAAAGATGGAATTACTTAAACCCTAGGCTAGCATCAGAACACGCAATCACAACACCCTACTTTGATTGTTGTTCTAAGATTAGCTTATGGTCAGTGGTTAATTAGAGCACATATCCATTCTATAAATGAGGATGAATTGTATTTACGTATTATATTTTAACTCTACAAATTTATCCCATGTGGTCTTGAATTACCAATTAAGATCAAGCTCTCACAATTTACACCAAATCTCGACCTCGCGTGTTTTTGTGTTAATTATTCAATTGATTTCGTAGTTTCTTACAATTTAAAAACAAAATTCATGGATCATGTGACGTGAATCAAATTATCTCAATGATTCAAAATAATTAAATTAATATGGTAGAAGATAGATCAATTACTAAAAGACTACTCTACCATGGGTTGCGTAATAATCGTAGAAGCGTTTTGCATGTGCAAAGGTTTATAATGGGTATAACCCAATAACGCTTCTACTAAAGAATTCCAGACCAAAGAGTAAGATTAAGAGAAGAATAAATTTAGACAAAACAGAAGAAAATAGAATAAATAAAAGAAGAAAAAAGAAGTTTATTACACAAACAAAATCATTACAACACGAAAGAGAAGAAGTTTTTCACTTCAAAGAGGTTGGAGAAAGCTATGGATTGAAAGTGATTCAACCACTATAATCCATGCCATCTGGAATGGAAACATCCATCTAGCCTGGCCTCTTACTGCTCGTTGGATGAACTTCCTCAACTTGCTTCATGGGATTGATTATATAGCTACTCATGCCTACTGTGAAGCGAATGCAGTTGGTGATTCTCTTGCCAATAAAGGAGTTCATCAGACCATGAATTGGATGGAATCTATTCCTTTTGATTTATTATATATTTTGGATAGAGATTGTAAAAAAATACCATCCTTTAGCATCTTGTAATCCTTTTTTACTTTCAATAAATTGTTCTTTGGTCTTCAACCAAAGCTTTACTTAAAAAAACACGAAAGAGAAGAAGAAGGCTTCGTCGAAGGGATCCTTGCTTCAAGAGCTACCCTTATTGAAATGGTTATAGAATTGGAGTGGATCCACTTCTCCTCTTCCCTCTACTTCCCAATTCACGTCCCAACCCCACCAAATGAGAAAAACACCAATTTATAGAGTGGGGGGAGGTTATGTTTAAAGTGGGTTCAAGTGTGAATGGGGAATCTCGTCCAAATATTTTATTCCAACTTGAACCACCCATTTGACCACCAAAACGCGTGAATTGGATGGGCTTCCACAAGGATCATATGTGCGGATATGGGTACTCTATCTCCGATCAAAATTTGGGCTCAATAAAATCCCAGATGAAGGAGTTATGGCCAAAATACAGAAGCTTCTCCATTTTGGGGTGTCCAGTCCACCTTTGAAATTATAGCCCAATTACACCATCCAAATGCATTCTTTTTATCTAGTGTCATGAATAAAAGTTTTCGACAATGAATTAAGTAACATAGTTAAAATATATTAAGTTGAAATAATTCAAATAAAAATATTTATGATTGAAATACTACAGTGAATTTAAAAGGGTAAAACTGGAATTTTCATCAAATATTCAAATGAATGATCTAATCCCAAAAATTTTCTAATTAAACATATTTAACACAATTTGAGGAAAATAAATCATTTATTATCAATAAAAGATTAAATAAAATAGTGTTTTATCAACTCCCCCATAATTACCCTTTTGCACTCCGGGGCAAAACCTCATATCAAGTAAACATCAATATCAAATCAAAACAAATTTTAAGACACATATCATTGAGATCCATAAATTCCACACAAAGAATCAAAAGATATCATGCCTCATAAAAAACCTTATTTCAAGTTCTCCATTTATATCATTCAATATATTTACACTTCATTTCTCCTCCCATGAACAAAACACTTACCTCGCTTGAATTTTCTCTCATCACTCAAATATCAATTTTTTTTGCAATGTCTTTCTCATCCAAACTCATACAAGGGTCATCATAGGCTGGATAAATTCCTACATCGCCACCCGATGTGGGTCAAATACATATGTTTATCATGAGGAATTTTTAGGGCTGTTTTTTTGTAACGCCCCGACCCCAGCTACCCAGAGTCAGTGCATTACTTCGTAACATTGGCATGATCACAAAATATCAAGTCTCGAATGACCGATTAGTTTAGTAGCCTTGGAAACACTAGATACATTCATAAGTCTTTCATTACATCACAAAGTAAACAAACTACAATAACATGGTCTTCATAGTCCACACTCATATCCTCACTGACTATTCTTGCAAGTCAGTCATAAAACACTTCTTCACATCCTGGAAAATATTAAAACATTGAAAGGGGTGAGCTCAGATGCTCAGTAAGGATAACAATATTGCGGAAGATTTTATAAGAAAACATAAGCATATAAGGCAATGTATAACTAAAACAAAATCCTTATTGAACGTGAACTTCAGCATAATATGGAAAAAGTAAAATAAAATAACGCCATTACTTACTCACATGGATATTCTAATAGACGAATAATCACATGAAATATCAATAACCACTTTCATAATGAGGGAATGTATAATGCCAGACATTCTGAAACACTTTGTCAAGGCCTCAGACAAGACGTCTAAAATGATTAAGGCCTCGGACAAAACCATAAATCAAATTGGGAAAGGGCCTCAGCCAATTACATGTCTAGTTGTCTCATGAGACCTACCGATGCATCGAGGAGCTATAGCGGGCTCCACCCGTCACATATTAAGTCCAATACATTCCTCATATGAATAGGTTTAAACATAACATAAATATTCGTATTAAAACTAGAATACGAAATGTCAACAATTTCTCCATAAACTATGGATGGTATAGAAATAACACATCCACAGTCAAATATTTCACAAAATGTTCAATGGAAGTTTTGTATCATAAATCAATTCCAATTAAACTTAAAACCCATCAAAGGATGTTGACATGGATGAAATCAAAGCTATTTGAGAGTAATATCTCTCCTTTTTGAAATCATTTAAAAGTCCCATAATTATAAAATAATACATTTACTTTGAAAATATTCTTATAATCTTGTTAGGGAAACTTCGACGAAGTTATAATGGCGGAAAATAGCCGCACCCGCCGTATAAGTTAAAAAAAACATTCTTACCTTAAATTTGTCAAAGAGGTCAAAAAGTACATTGTTTGGAAAACGACGGTAAGATTCCTTTCAAAAATGTATAAGGGTATAAACGACTTTAACACATTTTCCATTTAATAGTAAAAATGTTTTGAAAGGCATTTTTACGAAACATGGATGTGGATGATAACGAGGTCCCAGTAGATAATTATGTATAAACAACCTTGGATAATGAAGAGGTTGTGAAGTAAACCCTTACCTTGTAATTTTACTTGGTTGGGGTAGGTTAAACTCCTGTATAATGGTTAAATAATTGTTATTAAATTATACAAGAATCATATACATTCATATGATATCATATATGATCTTTTAACATTGCTTTGTTACAAATATCTTAGATTTATCGTTGTTTTGGGTGTTAACTTACTCGTTTTCTTTTATATGTTTTGTTACGTAAGTCGTGTTTTTCATGGATAGGTTGTATCTTATTCATATCCAGAATGATATCATGTCCTTAAACATTATTTTTAAATCATAAAATGATAATTATACTTGAATGGATACGACGGAGAATGAATCTCATCGCGTTCGTGGAGACGATAGTCCGTACGTACGCACGAGCGACAATATCATTATTTTGATATTAAAATAATATATAATTGGATATTATATCATATATACAGAATCATTATGATGTTATATTTATTATTTACATGAATTACATATCATTATTATACCCATCTAAATAATAATATATTGAATAACACTTACACCACGACGTGGAGACGGAAAGCCGTACGTACGCACGTATGGTGACATGTCATTCAAATGATGGGTAGAATACTGAATATGGTTGTTACATATTTATAATAACATCAAAGTATATATAAGATACTGGAGTTATAATTTTAGAATTGAAATAATAAACAAAGAGGGGGTGGAAGAAGAAAGAAACTTGAAAGAGGGTGATGAAAATGTTACCTCTTCTTCGTGTTCTTCCTTTTGATTTGATCAAAATGACTCCTTAGGATGGCTTTCTGACTAAAGTAAAGCTTCTATGATGAAGGGAGAGAAGTTGGGAGAGTATTTGGGCACATGTTGGCCGAACCAAAAGGCTTGGACGTGTGAATAAGGTGGTAGAGGTGGGGGCCTTTTATAAGAGGAGAGGAGGGGCTCTTTTGGAAAGATTGAAATGTTACATTATTATAAAATGATTTTCGGATTCTAAAGGTCCCACAATTATATAATTCGTGTATAAGGTGATAAGGGTTCGAAATATCCTCATCCAATAGGATTTGGACAAGTGTAAGCCTTGGATTTTGCATTATCTTCTCATTTTATTTAAATCGTTAAATAATGAGGTCATCGCTGCATCATGATGATGTCATAAATAATTTAATTTATTTAATGTTTAAAAATTATAAAAAAAATACTATGATGTAGGAAATCTTTTTATCTTTCTAATGAATATTTATAGTCAATATTTTTATCTATGTAACCCCACTTAAAAACTGTTTTAGTAAAACAACTCATGTTTGTGTCAATTTAATTTTAACATTAAATAAATATATATTAATGTCATTTCCAACTAAAGTGGCTCCATGGGGTCCCCAAGTTGACCCATGGGTTGTCTTGGTCGGCCATGAATCATCCAATAGGAGTAGTACAAGTGTCAAGCTCATCTCATATTATTAAAACATTATTTTTACCTTAAACTACACTAATCACCTCTAATCGCGATTAAGAACTTAAAAGTTACTATTCACCAAAAAATTATTTTAATCTCATTGAACCACATTTTACTTCATAATGACAACCATTTATGTAGTATTATTGAAAATCAAATCACAGAAGTGGTAATATTTCATTTTAACGAAAAATCAGTTTTTAACAACCACTTAGTGGTTTCACTATTCATCAAAAATTGAAGTTTTTCAGAATAAGGCCAAAATTTCACCCTAAGCTATAATTGATATTCCGAATTCAAAAATGATGTCTATTTTAAAAAATTCCAAACATATAAGTTGTATTAATTAATTTTATAATTAATTCCCGCTGTTACAACAAATAGCGTGTTTTTAAGAAACAATTTATATCAAAAGATTGGCAACGGTTTATGTCCAATTTCAATGTTAAATTAATTCTAATGACCACCATTGGATAAAATGGTAAAAATATATTCTAATTATACTTTAAAACCACTAAATATTATAATTTATCACTATAAATTATTTTGATTAAAAAAGTTTTTTTAAGTATTTTTCACTATTCATAAAAATTTAGAAGTTCTCAGAAAAATACCAAAAATTCAACATAGGCTAATTTCAATATTCCGAATCCAAAAATGAAGTCCATTTTGATAAATAAAATTTATAAAATTTCAAAAAGTAGGTATTACTATTCACAACGACTAGTTTAGTTAGTTGTGGTGTGTGTTAGAGCTCGAGGTTGCGTACAACACACGCTATTGCATTATTCGAAGGGAAACATACAGTGCAAGCTTGGGGTGTTACATTATCCCCTCATTCAAATAATTGCATCCTCGCAATTTCTAGGGTATTACAGCATAAAAATACTCGGGTGGTTTTTCATCATAAATACCTCAGGTTCCCACGTTGCCTCTTCCATTTTATGATTTCTCCACAAAACCTTCACCAGACGAGTCGTCCGGTTTCTCAGCACCTGCTCCCTCACATCAAGAATCCTGATGGGCTCTTCACAATAGGAAAGATCGGGTTCCAGTTCTAATTCCTCATAGGTGAGTACATGCGTTGGGTCAGGCATGTATTTCCTCAATAGAGATACGTGGAAGACATCGTGAACTTTGGAGAGACTTGGCGGCATTGCCAATCGGTAAGCTACAGCCCCAATTCGTTCTAGAATTTCGAAAGGTCCGATGTACCTGGGACTCAATTTACCTTTCTTACCAAAACGTATGACTCCCTTCCATGGAGATACCTTCAGGAAAACATGATCACCGACTTGAAATTCCAAATCCTTCCTTTGATTATCGGCATAGCTCTTCTGCCTACTTTGAGCTGCTTTGATGTGATTTTGGATTACTTTCACCTTTTCCACCGTTTTCTCCACCAGTTCTGGGCCTACAAGTTTTCTTTCACCAACGTCATCCCAACAGGTTGGTGTACGACATCTCTTTCCGTATAACGCTTTATATGGTGCCATCTGAATACTCGAATGGAAGCTATTGTTATAGGAAAATTCTACCAGTGGTTAGTATTGATCCGACATACCCTGAAAGTCAAGAGAGCATGATCTCAACATGTCTTCTAAGGTTTGAATAGTCCGTTCTGATTGTCCATCTGTTTGAGGGTGATAGGCAGTGCTCAAACAAAGTTTATTATCAAAGGCCTTTTGAAGACTTTTACAGAATCTTGAAGTAAAACGAGGATCACGATCAGAAACAATCAATAGGGGTACTCCATGAAGTCTTACAACTTCATTAATATATAATCTTGCTAGACGTTCGAGTGGTAGATCCTCCCGTATAGCCATAAAATGTGCTGACTTAGTAAGACGATCAACAATGACCCATATTGCATCATTCCTTATAGGAGTCTTTGGTAGTCCCATGACAAAGTCCATCGTAATATTATCCCATTTCCACTCAGGTATGGGAAGAGGTTGCAATACTCCACCAGAATGTTTACTTCCAGCTTTCACTTGTTGACAAACCATACACCTCGACACAAAATCAGCAATCTCCCTCTTCATATTGTCCCACAAAAAATGTTCCTTCAAATCTCTATACATTTTGGTGCTCCCATGGTGTATAGAGAAGTTGGAACTATGAGAATCATCCAGCAATTCCCTTTTTAGATTAGGTATATCGGGAACACAAATTCTCTTCCCGAATTTCAAAATTCCATCCTTATACACAAAGTCCCTCAATCTTCCATCATTCACACCTTTAATCTTCTTCTGAAATTCTTCATCATTGGTCTGAGAACTCTTAATCCTTTCTAGTAATGATGGTTTGGCAACCATTTGAAAAAGAATTGATGTTTCACCTTCCCTAGTTATTCCCATGTCCATCTTCACTAGATCCAAGAAAATTGGATCCCTTTCAATTCTCATCACATTCAAAACTCCATGGTATTTTCTGCTCAAAGCATTTGCCACCTTGTTTGCCTTCCCCGGGTGGTAATGTATCGTGCAATCATAATCCTTGAGTAGTTCAAGCCATCGCCTTTGCCTCATGTTGAGTTCTTTTTGTGTGAAAATATACTTCAAACTCTTGTGATCAGTATAAATCTCACATTTTTCACCGTAGAGGTAATGTCTCCATATATTTAAAGCAAAGATCACAGCTTCTAACTCAAGATCATGAGTAGGATAGTTTTTCTCATGAATTTTTAGCTGTCGTGATGCATAGGCAATGACCTTATCATTCTGCATAAGGACACAACCAAGTCCTTTCTTCGATGCATCACTATAAATAACAAACCCATCATTCCCCGATGGTAGAGTCAATACAGGGGCATTGACTAATCTTCTCTTCAGATATTCAAAACATTCTTCACAATCTTTTGTCCAGACAAATTTAATCCCTTTACGTGTGAGCTTTGTCAATGGGTTAGCCAATCTGGCAAAATTCTGGACGAAACGTCGATAATAACCTGCTAAACCAATAAAACTGCGTACCTCAGTTATACTTGTCGGTGCTGGCCATTCTTGAATTGCCTTGGTTTTAGAAGGATCAACGGAAATTCCATCCTTATAAACAATATGGCCAAGAAAAGAAATCTCATGAAGCCAGAATTCACACTTGCTAAATTTCCCATATAATTCATGTCTTCTAAGAGTCTTCAGGATAATGCGTAAGTGATTTTCATGATCATCGCGGCTTTTGGAGTATACCAAGATATCATCAATAAATACCACTACAAAGTCATCAAGATATTCCTTGAAAACCCTATTCATTAGATCCATGAAAACAGAGGGTGCATTAGTCAATCCAAAAGGCATTACTGTAAACTCGTAATGCCCGTACCTTGTTCGAATTGCTGTCTTTGGAACGTCTTCCTTCTTCACACACAACTGATGGTATCCAGACCGAAGGTCAATCTTTGAAAAGTATTGAGCTCCATGTAGTTGGTCAAACAAATCATCAATACGAGGTAGGGGATACTTGTTCTTTATTGTTATAGCATTGATCTCCCTATAGTCAATGCACAACCTCATAGGTCCATCTTTCTTCTTAACAAAAATAACATGGGCTCCCCAAGGAGAAACAATAGGGCGAATAAATCCCTTATTACTCAATTCCTCTAGTTGTTTCTTTAGTTCAACTAATTCCACAGTGGCCATTCTATAAGGGGTCTTCGATATGGGCCTTGATCCAGGAATTAAATCAATGGAAAACTCAACTTCTCGTTCTGGAGGATGTCTAGGTAAATCTTCCGGAAACACATCAACATATTCTCTCAAAATAGGTACATCCTCTATTTGAATATTCCTTTCCTCATCCTCAGTAGTTTCCTTCTCTTCCTCCCCAATAATTGAATTTAGTTGAGCTACTGGGGGTGGATCTAGATAAGAATTATGTGGCGACGATTCTGCTCTAAAGATAAGGTGTTCCTTATCATCATCATCAAGAATCGTAACCTCTTTCCTCTTAAAATAAATTTTTGCATCATGGTCCGAAAGCCAATCCATACTGAGGATTATATCAAATTCAATAATGGGTATGACGATGAGATCAGCAGGTAAAGAACATTTAGGTGCTCTAATGGGAACTAATCGAGAAAACTTTGTTGCAACAATACTTCCCTTAGGGGTTTTGACTGACAACTCCCTTGTTAAATCAAATTGGAAATATCTAATTTTCTTATCAAACTGGGAAGATATGAAATAATGAGATGATCAAGAATCAAATAATGCATTTGCTAAACTTGAGGAAACCATTAAATTACCTGCCACCACGTCTTTCGAAGCTTCCACCTCAGCAGTAGTGATAGCATAAGCCTGGCCTTGATCCCTTGGCCTCTTCTGAGGTAAGTTTCCCTGACGCTTAGGACATTCATTTGCATAATGTCCCTTCTCTCTACAATTATAACATTCCACGTTGACAGACGCTTTATTTCCCTTGCATTCATGAGCTTGGTGGACTTTTTCACCACACCTGTAACATACTCCTTTTTCCTTTTAGACAGGCACCAGGGTGCTTCCTACCACAATTATCACAGGGTGGAAATTCATTTCTACCCTTCTTCCCTATTTCCTTATTTCCTTTCCCAGAGTTTTCAGCGGATCTCTTCTTATCTTGGTTTGATTTAAAGTCATAAGACTTGGAGAATTTCTTTTCCGTCTTGATAGCGCACGAGACAATACCTTCGTATGAAGAGATGGTTTGTGATACTAAAGATCGAAGGAGAAATGGTTTTAACCCATCAAAGAAACGATCAGTCTTACTTCTTGGGTTACGTATGTAATCTGAAGCATACCTCGCTAACCTTGTAAAGTTAGCCTCATACTTTGCGACATTCTCATCCTCCTTCTGCCTCAGACTTAGAAATTGCCTTTCCATATCCGCTCGATGGTCTCGAGGAAAGTATTTTTCTATGAACAGCTCTTTGAACTCCTGCCATTCCATGTTTGTTAATTCGTCATCTTCCTTTGTGTTTTGAATTAGTGACCACCATTGATCGACATCTCCAGTGAGGCGGTAAACTGCCATGACAACTTTCTCCCTTTCACTACTCCCCAAGGCATGGAATATGTTCTCTAAGGAATTTATCCATTGCTCAGCTACTATAGGATTTGTACTCCCATTGAAGGTTGGTGGTTGTTGCCTCATGAAACGGTCTAGCATTGATCCTCCACGTTGCGGATCAGGGTTCTCCATACGAGTAAGGTTATTATTTATAACCTGCGTGAGTTGTCCAAGTACGGTGAGAAGCTGATCAGCACCAGTTGTATCACCAGCTCCAACATAATTATCTTGGGCAGGAGGGCAATCCCTACATGGAGTGCGTGCATTGATACAGTTTCCATTCCTTCCACTAGGTGCCATTTCTAAACAATGGCATAAACTAGATTAGTTTATGAAATAAAATACATAATTCCATATTTGTAAAACATTTTACATAAATTGAACTAATTATGGATATAATCCATAATTATAAAAAATGATTTCTTTGAGGAAGTATATACTCGTAATCCTTCATAGTGGTTTGTAAAGAAAATGGGAATTATCATAAGCATATCCCCCGGGAGTGTCGTAACCAAGAGTGCAGCAAGGCCCATTATCGTGCACCAGTTCCCATTCGAGTCTAGCTCAAATCGGTGTTTTCAGGTTTTACCCCTAGGTACATCTGTGCCAGAGCCGCCTCTACCTGCTCGTATCCAGACAGGGATGTATTGCTCGGAAAACTCACAAAATCTCTAAAATACCAAAAATTTTAGGAAGTTATTCTATACTAATCCTCAAAGTTCATCTTAGGTCGACATGCTCTAATCAGAGTTTGTCTAAATCTAGCTTCCAAGGTTAGTACTAAACTGCCTCTGATACCAACTGTAACGCCCCGACCCCAGCTACCCAGAGTCGGTGCATTACTTCGTAACATTGGCATGATCACAAAAGATCAAGTCTCGAAAGACCGATTAGTTTAGTAGCCTTGGAAACACTAGATACATTCATAAGTCTTTCATTACATCAAAAAGTAAACAAACTACAATAACATGGTCTTCATAGTCCACACTCATATCCTCACTAACTATTCTTGAAAGTCAGTCATAAAACACTTCTTCACATCCTGTAAAATATTAAAACATTGAAAGGGGTGAGATCAGATGCTCAGTAAGGATAACAATATTGCGGAAGCTTTTATAAGAAAACATAAGCATATAAGGCAATGTATAACTAAAAAAAATCCTTATTGAACTTGAACTTCAGCATAATATGGCAAAAGTAAAATAAAATAATGCCATTACTTACTCACATGGATATTCTACTAGACGAATAATCACATGAAATATCAATAACCACTTTCATAATGAGGGAATGTATAATGCCAGACATTCTGAAACACTTTGTCAAGGCCTCGGCCAAGACATCTAAAATGATTAAGGCCTCGGCAAAAACCATAAATCAAATTGGGAAAGGGCCTCGGCCAATTCCACGTCTAGTTGTCTCATGAGACCTACCGATGCATCGAGGAGCTATAGCGGGCTCCACCCATCAAATATTAAGTCCAATACATTCCTCATATGAATAGGTTTAAACATAACATAAATATTCGTATTAAAACTAGCATACGAAATGTCAACAATTTCTCCATAAACTATGGATGGTATAAAAATAACACATCCACAGTCAAATATTTCACAAAATGTTCAATGGAAGTTTTGTATCATAAATCAATTCCAATTAAACTTAAAACCCATCAAAGGATGTTGACATGGATGAAATCAAAGCTATTTGAGAGTAATATCTCTCCTTTTTGAAATCATTTAAAAGTACCATAATTATAAAATAATACATTTACTTTGAAAATATTCTTATAAGCTTGTTAGGGAAACTTCGACGAAGTTATAATGGCGGAAAATAGCCGCACCCGCCGTATAAGTTAAAAAAACATTCTTACCTTAAATTTGTCAAAGAGGTCAAAAAGTAAATTGTTTGGAAAACGACGGTAAGATTCCTTTCAAAAATGTATAAGGGTATAAACGACTTTAACACATTTTCCATTTAATAGTAAAAATGTTTTGAAAGACATTTTTAAGAAACATGGATGTGGATGATAACGAGGTCCCAGTAGATAATTATGTATAAACAACCTTGGATAATGAAGAGGTTGTGAAGTAAACCCTTACCTTGTACTTTTCCTTGGTTGGGGTAGGTTAACCACCTGTATAATGGTGAAATAATTGTTATTAAATTATACAAGAATAATATACATTCATATGATATCATATATGATCTTTTAACATTGCTTTGTTAACAATATCTTAGATTTATCGTTGTTTCGTGTGTTAACTTACTCGTTTTCTTTTATATGTTTTGTTACGTAAGTCGTGTTTTTCATGGATAGGTTGTATCTTATTCATATCCAGAATGATATCATGTCCTTAAAAATTATTTTTAAATCATCAAATGATAATTATACTTGAATGGATACGACGGAGAATGAATATCATCGCGTTCGTGGAGACGGTAGTCCGTACGTACGCACGAGCGACAATATCATTATTTTGAGATTAAAATAATATATAATTGGATAGTATATATCATATATACAGAATCATTATCATGTTATATTTATTATTTACATAAATTACATATCATTATTATACCCATCTAAATAATAATATATTGAATAACACTTACACCACGACGTGGAGACGGTAAGCCGTACGTACGCACGTATGGTGACATGTCATTCAAATGATGGGTAGAATACTGAATATGGTTGTTCCATATTTATAATAACATCACAGTATATATAAGATACTGGAGTTATAATTTTAGAATTTAAATAATAAACAAAGAGGGGGTGGAAGAAGAAAGAAACTTGAAAGAGGGTGATGAAAATGTTACCTCTTCTTCGGGTTCTTCTTTTTGATTTGATCAAAAGGACTCCGTAGGATGGCTTTCTGACTAAAGTAAAGCTTCTAGGATGAAGGGAGAGAAGTTGGGAGAGTATTTGGGCAGAGGTTGGCCGAACCAAAAGGCTTGGAAGTGTGAATAAGGTGGTAGAGGTGGGGGCCTTTTATAAGAGGAGAGGAGGGGCTCTTTTGGAAAGATTGAAATGTTACATTATTATACAATGCTTTTCGGATTCTAAAAGTCCCACACTTATATAATTCGTGGCTAAGGTGATAAGGGTTCGAAATCTCCTCATCCAATAGGCTTTGGACAAGTGTAAGCCTTGGATTTTTCATTATCTTCTCATTTTATTTAAATCGTTAAATAATGAGGTCATCGCTGCATCATAATGATGTCATAAATAATTTAATTTATTTAATGTCTAAAAATTATAAAAAAAATACTATGATGTAGGAAAGCTTTTTATATTTCTAATGAATATTTATAGTCAAAAGTTGGATCTATGTAACCCCACTTAAAAACTGTTTTAGTAAAACAACTCATGTTTGTGTCAATTTAATTTTAACATTAAATAAATATATATTAATGTCATTTCCAACTAAAGTGGCTCCATTGTAACAGCACGAGATTTTATGAAAAATATTCTTTTAATTTTATTAATGTCTTGTGTTGTAAGCTACGCCAAAAGGAGCTTGCACAACACCCATCCTTGACTTGTCTTGCATTACACGCAATCACGACCTTCCTCGATAGCATGTGTAGTACGCAATACCGAGTTTCACTAAACAACGATATGCTATTAAAATATTATTAAAACTAGCCATTATGAATAGTAATAACCACTTTTTGAAATTTTGTAAATTTTATTTTTCAAAATGGAATTCATTTTTGGATTCGTAATATCGAAATTAGCTTAGGGTGAAATTTTGGTACTTTTCGGATAACTTTCATATTCTGATGAATAGTGAAAATTACTAAATAAGAATTAAAAACAACTTTTTTAATCGAAATAATTAATAGTGATAAATCATTAATTTGAGTGGTTTTAAAGTATATTTAGAATATATTTTTACAATTTAATACAATGTTGGTCATTGGATGTAATTTCACATTTAAACCAGACATAATCAAGTGTCAATCTTTTGATAGATATTGTTTCTTAAAAACACGCTATTTGTTTTAACAGCGGGATTTCATTATAAAATTAAGTAATGCAATTTCTATGTTATGAATTTGGTAAAATAGACTTCATTTTTTAATTCGGAATATGAAATATAGCTTAGGATGAAATTTTGGCATTATTCTGAAAAACATCAATTTTTGATGAATAGTGAAACCACTAAGTGGTAGGTTAAAAACTGAATTTTGCATAAAACTTAATTTTACCGCTTCTGTGAATGGAATTTCGAAAATCCGACAAACACGGTTAATATCAAGGACTAAAATGTGGTTCAATGAGATGAAAATAATTTTTGGTGAATAGTATCTTTTTACTTTTTTTTACCACGGTTAATAGTAAATAGGGTAACTAAGGGTAAATATGATACTACTATTACCTTAACACATGTACTAATTCTATTGGATAAGTGTACTTCGACCAAAAACAACCTTATGAATATAATATGACCATTTAGGTCCACTTGGATTAGATTATGACATTTAATATTATTTTATTTAATGAATAGTAAAAATAGTTAAAATCAATGTTTAATAACTAAAACATTTTTAATATGGGGTTATACATGAGCTAAATTCGACTATAAATATTCATTAGAAAGCTAAAAAGATGTCCTACATAATTATATTTTATTTATAATTTTTAGACTTTAAATAAATTAATTTTGTTATGACACAACGATGATGCAGTAATTACCCTTTTAAGGAAATATTAACATAATTGATGTTATAAATGCTCAAATGAATGTAATTTGAGACTTTTTATGAATTCCACTAATTTTATAGGTTAATATGATATATTAGTGTTGATTTAATCAACTTGGTTCGAACATATAATTCTGTTATGACTTTTGCAAAAATCATATATCAAATAGTGTCAAAATTGAGACAAAATAGTTTTTAAATCAAATATTATATTATTAATTGTTATTTTATTCCTAAAAATATAAGGTTCGGCCAAATGACTTAGATAAGGATATATGTATTAGTAATAAACAATTTGGGGTTCTTTTGGCATGTTATAGTAATTGTATTAACCTTATAGTGAAAGAAAACAAAAAGACACGGTAAAGGTTAAATTATTTAACTTAGAGTTAAATCTAATTAATAAGGTTAAAATAATACCCTAAACTTGTCTAAATCCTATTGGTTGATAGTATTTAGACCCATACCCACTTTAGCTTCGAAATAAGACCCTTTGGAACCATTATAAACCGATTTTGACATTAATATAAAATAATATTTTGAGATATTCCTAAGGTGCCCCTCTCCTCCCTTATAAAAGGACACCTCCTCCCCCTCATCCTCACACCAATTGGAGCACTCAAGCTCGGCCAACCCCTGCCAAAATCTCTTCTCCACTTCCCTAGAAACATCATAGAGGTTCTGGTCTTCCTCAAAAATCAATTTTAGTGCCCTAAGAGGAGGTCTCAAAGAGGCGCTTCAAAGAAGAGGTAATTACCGTTACCAATTATTTCATCTTTATTTCTTCTTCCAATTCTTCTTCTTAGGTTGTTTCATTATGAAGTAATAACATCAGTATCAATCATATACTGATATGTTATTATAAGTATGAAACAACCCTATTTCACCATCTATCCATCCTACGGAAAAAGAAATCACCGCGCGTGCGTACGTACGGAATACCGTCTCCACGCCGTGGTGTAATCTATTTTCCACCACCACCTTACATGGATGGGTATAATGGTGTAAAGAATAACTATACATAGTTATTACAACATCATATTGATTCTGATATATTGTATAATCCACTCCAATTCAATTCAATATTTATGGAAATGATATCATCGCTCGTGCGTACGTACGGACTACCGTCTCCACGACGCGATGAAATTCATTCTCCATGTTAACCATTTAAGAATGATTATAAAGTATATATAAGAAATAATAATGAAATATATGAAATTATAAAGCTACTGGATTTATGTATATATATATATATATATATATATGTATGTATGTCATCTACTTACTTCCATTCAAGACAATAAGGAAAGGAAAACAGCGTTCATGCGTACGTACGGACTACCGTCTCCATGAACGGTGTTTTTCATTTCATTTATCTATCTATTATATATATATATATATATACTGAATATATATGATATATAAATCATATTTTATATTCTGGAATTAAGTAAATCATGATATAAGTAATAATAATGTCAAGAACAACAAGTCAAAACACCTACGATAAATGAAACGATTTTACCCAAAACTCTTATTTAACATGGAATTTACAAAAGAACGGGTAATATAATGTCAAAAGTGAACCATATATGATATAATAACAATCAATATGATTCTGTAATAAGTCAATGACATTATTTAAATCATTATACAGGAGGTTCGGACACATACGAAGCAAATCGGACCTAAGGTAAGGGAAATATCACAATCTCATTTTTATCCGAGATTGTTTATTCGTAAGTATTTACTGGGGTGTATTTTATCATCCACATCCATGTTTCCTGAATATGAAATATTATTTCCATCCACCTACAATTTTTTAAATCCTATTTTACCCTTCGGTGAGTTTTTAGTAAAATATATGAAAGGAATCTTTTGTCGTTTTTCGTACGAGGTACTTTTTTGACTTTTCCGACAAAAGTACGAAGAATGTTTTTTTTAACTTATACGGCATGAATGGATTTTTAAAACATTATTTCCAAGAAGCTTCCTTTACAAGTTTTCAAGTTTATTTTTAATCATCTTCTTTTATTTTAAAGTCGTATGACATGTTATGAAAGGAAAACTGTTTTTGAAGTAGAAAGGATATTTTCCTCAAGAATGGAGTTCAAGTATTTTATCAAAATTATTTTCCATGTAAGATAATAAAAGGGTTCTATTTTTATCCCTATTATTACATGGATTTGATTATGTTGTGATGGACATATTTTTATTAATTCCTTTATCTTATATGCATTGTTTTATGATGTCATGATGTTTCAAGAATCCCATTTTTGTTACATGTGTTATGCAATGATGTATGATTTATTATTATGTGGCACACATAATAAAGGACTCGTTATAAGATGGGTGGGACCTATATCTCCCTCCAATGCATTGGGTAAAGATTTTATATCTCATGAGATAGACATGGCTGGAATGGTAGGTTATACCGGTTCAGTGAAACAGGACTGAAACGAGGGTTACTCGATTCAGAAAGGGACTTTGTCCACTAAGATAGTCTTGGCAATGAGTCTTGACTAACAAGAAATGATTCTATATGATTATGTGTGTATGACACAAAGTTTCATGTTTTAAGTTATGATTATTGTGATTTCATTTCACTACTATGATTTATCCCATTTTATGAAATTATGCTCTCTTTTGCAGGTTAAGATTTCCAAAAGTTATGTTCTTATGAATATGATGTGATTGATTTCTCTTTTGTTTACCATTACTGAGCATTTGTGCTCACCCGTTTATGTTTTCTTTTCCCCAGGATATAAAGAAAGGTTTTAGGTAAAAAAAGGGAAGATCTTTATGGGAGATATTGGAGATCTTTCACCACGATTAGAAGATTACGTTTCGAGTTTCCAAAGACACTAAACTATTACGATCCTTGTGTGTGTGTTTTTTTTATGTACTAAGTATTCCGCAAAAGTAATGTAATGTCCACGTACGTCAGGCTTCGGGTATCTACAGTTGGTATTAGAGGAAAGGTTTAGTCAACCTTTGGAAACTAGGATACGAAAACGTTAGTGAGATCCCTAGAGATATTTTTAAGGTATGTCTAGGGATGTCCCTAAGGATAAGTATACGTATTGGTTATAGTACTAGAATTACGCTAACAATCATAGAATTAAACCTAAGATGTTAGATATTGAAGGTACTCCCCCTTTATTATGTTGTTTTCCCTAGCATGATTTTTGCCTCTCACACTATTCTTTTTGGGTTTTAGACGATGGCTGGAACCCGAAGGAACCGTGTTGATCAATGCAATGGACAATGCAATGATTGTCCTCCTAAACAAACAAATGTTATGGGAGATGGAGTGAAAAATCTTATTGCTATACTTACACAAGCTATGAATCATTCTGGACTTCCAAATGAGCAGAGGAGGGAACAATATTCTATTGATTCCTTCATAAGGCAACGTCCACCTTCTTTCAGTGGGTCTTCTGATCCACTTGTTGCTGAACAATGGATCAGTACTACTGAAAAGATATTTTCAGTTCTTCAATGTTCTGAACATGATAAAGTAATCTTAGCAGTATATCGTTTGGAAGGTGAAGCTGATCAATGGTGTAATCTTATCAAGAATAAGAGGCCAAGAGATGAAATTGAGTCCATGGAATGGGATGAGTTCAAGAACTTGTTTTTCAGTATGTACTTCCCTCGTATTCTTCTAACAAAGATGGAGAAGGAGTTTCTTGAACTAAAGAAAAAGGACGATGAATCTGTTGGTATATACAAAGAGAATTTTACAAGACTAGCAAGGTATGAATCTGGCATTATCATCCAACCTGAATGTAAAGTTGATCGATTTTTCAGTGGCTTAAAACCAAGTCTTCGAAGGGCATTAGCTATAAGAGACTTCAATAGCTATGAAGAAATTGTGCGTTGTGCTATCAAGGTAGAAATGGAAGTTGGTGTTACATATCCATCTCATGGTTTTGCCAAGAAACGAAAGATGGAGTTGAAGGAGAAATCTCAGAATAATGGTGAAAAGAAGATGAATGTTTCCTTATGCACAAAGTGTGGAAAGAAGCATGGTGGAGATTGTATTAAAGGTACTAGAAAATGTTTTAAGTGTTGAAAAGAAGGTCATCGAGCAGCTGAGTGTCGAAGTAATGGAAAAAGGGTTTCTAATGATGTGAATAAAGCAAACACTGCAGAGAACGCACCACAAACACTTCAATGCTTCATGTGCAAGGAAATGGGGCATTATGCTAATAAATGCCCTAATCTAAGGGTTAGTGATTATCAACATGACAAATCACTGAAGGCAAAGGACAAAGGGAAGTCACATGCGATCACTATTGGCGATGTTGAATATGACAATGATGTGGTGGAATGATTAAGTGTTTATGTAATGGGATTCCAAAATAATGTTGTATCATAAAGTATTGGAATATTTATGTATTGGTCTAATGTGGTATTCAAAGTGATTGAGATATTTTTGGAAATAAGATGATATGCGCATAATGAAGGAAAAATGAGAAAACAAAATGTTTAACAGTATTCATGAGCTCATGATTGATATAAGGACTAAGTGATATCATGGTTTGAGTATATAGAATTTGAAGGATTTTGGTATGTGGAAAGTGTTAACTTTAAAATGCATTCATGTTTTCACTAAGGTATTCAAGAGAATACATGATTAAGGACTTTGAATGTTTGGAATGTGACCAACAAAACATATCTTATGATATATGGGGATCAACTATGGTATTAAATCTCTGGTAATCGTTTTCACTATGTTATGAGAGTGGACTGCAGTATTACGGATAAGCCTAAAGATTGAAATGGATTATGTTGTACATAAGTAAGTATTGTTTAAAGATAAAAGTTTTTTTTTCGATATTATTGATGGGATGTTATAGTAATGTAGTTTTAGAAAATGGACAACCTACAGGACGGGTGACAGCCCATCGCTTCAGACAAGGCTGTAGGAATCGAACCCACAACCGAAGTGCGACTGGCCTTTATCGCCTACCACTGGCCTACAGGAAGTCCCTGTTTAGTAGAAACTAGTTTTATTATATTAAGCAGTATGATATATGATGTATAAGTCCATTTTAGGAACCATATATTATTAATCTCACTATAGATCGACTTATGTATATAATTTTTCTAACCTTTTGTTTGAGACAGATGGAATGACCCGTCATTCTATCACATGATCTCCTAACACTTCACGAATAACAAATTCAACTTCATTTATTTAAGAGATGAAGTGGAAATTGTTCAAGGCATGAACAACAGTGAGATTGTACCAAAATAAAGAAAGTATTTATTCTAATTCAAATTTTCAACTTTAGGGAAATGATCTTGAAAACCAAAAATGTTGTCCTAGTGATCTTATACCTGATGAATCAGATGGTACTTTAGATCGTCACAAATTTATGGATTTCTGATTACTGGATTTTCCATAGCCATGTTCTCTACCACTCTCCATCAGAACATGATGGTTAGATTTCTCTTCCATATCCATATTTTCACCTATGTGGAAACCCAGTGATTAGTTTATTTGGGTAATCGTTACATTTAATACTTTAGTTTTTAAAGCCAAGTTTTGGTATTCCTTTTTACAATGTGGGTTTCTATTAAAGAAACTTTCGAATAGTAAACCATTTATAACCCCGACGAATTTCGAGGGCGAAATTCATTTTAAGGGGGGTAGAATGTAACAGCCCGAGATTTTATGAAAAATATTCTTTTAACTTTATTAATGTCTTGTGTTGTACGCTACGCCAAAAGGAGCTTGCACAACACCCATCCTTGACTTGTCTTGCATTACACGCAATCGCGACCTTCCTTGATAGCATGTGTAGTACGCAATACCGAGTTTCACTAAACAACGATATGCTATTAAAATATTATTAAAACTAGCCATTATGAATAGTAATAACCACTGTTTGAAATTTTGTAAATTTTATTTTTCAAAATGGAATTCATTTTTGGATTCGTAATATCGAAATTAGCTTAGGGTGAAATTTTGGTACTTTTCGGATAACTTTCATATTCTGATGAATAGTGAAAATTACTAAATTATAATTAAAAACAACTTTTTTAATCGAAATAAATAATAGTGATAAATCATTAATTTGAGTGGTTTTAAAGTATATTTAGAATATATTTTTACAATTTAATACAATGTTGGTCATTGGATGTAATTTCACATTTAAACCAGACATAATCAAGTGTCAATCTTTTGATAGATATTGTTTCTTAAAAACACGCTATTTGTTTTAACAGCGGGATTTATTTATAAAATTAATTAATGCAATTTCTATGTTATGAATTTGGTAAAATAGACTTCATTTTTGAATTCGGAATATGAAATATAGCTTAGGATGAAATTTTGGCATTATTCTGAAAAACATCAATTTTTGATGAATAGTGAAATCACTAAGTGGTAGGTTAAAAAATTAATTTTGCATAAAACTTAATTTTACCGCTTCTGTGAATGGAATTTCGAAAGTCTGACAAACACGGTTAATATCAAGGACTAAAATTTGGTTCAATGAGATGAAAATAATTTTGGTGAATAGTAACTTTTTACTTTTTTTTACCACGGTTAATAGTAAATAGGGTAACTAAGGGTAAATATGATATTACTATTACCTTAAAACATGTCCTAATTATATTGGATAAGTGTAATTCGACCAAAAAAAACCTTAGGAATATAATATGACCATTTAGGTCCCCTTGGATTAGATTATGACATTTAATATTATTTTATTTAATGAATAGTAAAAATAGTTAAATTCAAAGTTTAATAACTAAAATATTTTTAATATGGGGTTATATATAGGCTAAATTCGACTATAAATATTCATTAGAAAGCTAAAAAGATTTCCTACATAATAATAGTTTATTTATAATTTTTATACTTTAAATAAATTTATTTATTTATGACACAACGATGATGCAGTAATTACCCTTTTAAGGAAATATTAACATAATTGATGTTATAAATGATCAAATGAATGTAATTTGAGACTTTTTATGCCTTCCACTAATTTTATAGGTTACTATGATATATTAGTGTTGCTTTAATCAACTTGGTTATAACATATAATTATGTTATGACTTTCACAAAAATAATATATCAAATAGTGTCAAAATTGAGACAAAATAGTTTTTAAATCAAATATTATATTATTAATTGTTAGTTTATTCCTAAAAATCTAAGGTTCGGCCAAATGACTTAGATAACGATATATGTATTAGTAATAAACAATTTGGGGTTCGTTTGGCATGTTATAGTAAGTGTATTAACCATATAGTGAAAGAAAAAACAAAGACATGGTAAAAGTTAAATTATTTAACTTAGAGTTAAATCTAATTGATAAGGTTAAAATAATACCCTAAACTTGTCTAAATCCTGTTGGTTGATAGGATATAGACCCATCCCCACATTATCTTCTAAATAAGACCCTTTGGAACCATTATAAACCGATTTTGACATTAATATAAAATAATATTTTGAGGTATTCCTAAGGTGCCCCTCTCCTCCCTTATAAAAGGACACCTCCTCCCCCACCTCCTCACACCAATTTGAGCACTCAAGCTCGGCCAACCCCTGCCAAAATCTCTTCTCCACTTCTCTAGAAACATCATAGAGGTTCTGGTCTTTCTCAAAGACCAATTTTAGTGCCCTAAGAGGAGGTCTCAAAGAGGCGCTTCAAAGAAGAGGTAATTACCGTTACCAATTCTTTCATCTTTATTTCTTCTTCAACTTCTTCTTCTTAGGTTGTTTCATTATGAAGTAATAACATCAGTATCACTCATATACTGATATGTTATTATAAGTATGAAACAACCCTATTTCACCATCTATCCATCCTACGGAAATAGAAATCACCGCGTGTGCGTACATACGGAATACCGTCTCCACGCCGTGGTGTAATCTATTTTCCACCACCACCTTACATGGATGGGTATAATGGTGTAAATAATAACTATACATAGTTATTACAAAATCATATTGATTCTGATATATTGTATAATCCACTCCAATTCAATTCAATATTTATGGAAATGATATCATCGCTCGTGCGTACGTATGGACTACCGTCTCCACGACGCGATGAGATTCATTCTCCATGTTAACCATTTAAGAATGATTATAAAGTATATATAAGAAATAATAATGAAATATATGAAATTATAAATCTACTGGATTTATGTATATATATATATATGTATGTCATCTACTTACTTCAATTCAAGACAATAAGGAAAGGAAAACAGCGTTCATGCGTACGTACGGACTACCGTCTCCATGAACGGTGTTTTTCATTTCATTTATCTATCTATTATATATATATATATATATACTGAATATATATGATATATAAATCATATTTTATATTCTGGAAGTAAGTAAATCATGATATAAGTAATAATAATGTCAAGAACAACAAGTCAAAACACCAACGATAAATGAAACGATTTTACCCAAAACTCTTATTTAACATGGAATTTACAAAAGAACGGGTAATATAATGTCATAAGTGAACCATATATGATATAATAACAATGAATATGATTATGTAATAAGTCAATTACATTATTTAAATCATTATACAGGAGGTTCGGACACATACGAAGCAAATCAGACCTAAGGTAAGGGAAATGTCACAATCTCATTTTTATCCGAGATTGTTTATTCGTAAGTATTTACTGGGGTGTATTTTATCATCCACATCCATGTTTCCTGAATATGAAATATTATTTCCATCCACCTACAATTGTTTAAATCCTATTTTACCCTTCGGTGAGTTTTTATTAAAAGATATGAAAGGAATCAATTGATGTTTTTCGTACGAGGTACTTTTTTGACTTTTCCGACAAAAGTACGAATAATTTTTTTTAACTTATACGGCATGAATGGATTTTTAAAACATTATTTCCAAGAAGCTTCCTTTACAAGTTTTCAAGTTTATTTTTAATCATCTTCTTCTATTTTAAAGTCGTATGACATGTTATGAACGGAAAAATGTTTTTGAAGTAGAAAGGATATTTTCCTCAAGAATGGAGTTCAAGTATTTTATCAAAATTATTTTCCATCTAAGATAATAAAAGGGTTCTGTTTTTATCCCTATTATTACATGGATTTGATTATGTTGTGATGGAAATATTTTTATGAATTCCTTTATCTTATATTAATTGTTTTATGATGTCATGATGTTTCAAGAATCCCATTTTTGTTACATGTGTTATGCGATGATGTATGATTTATGATTATGTGGCACACATAAGACAGAATTCATTATAAGATGGGTGGGACCTATATCTCCCTCCAATGCATTGGGTAAAAATTTTATATCTCATGAGATAGACATGGTTGGAATGGTAGGTTATACCGGTTCAGTGAAACAGGACTGAAACGAGGGTTACTCGATTCAGAAAGGGACTTTGTCCACTAAGATAGTCTTGGCAATGAGTCTTGACTAACAAGAAATGATTCTATATGATTATGTGTGTATGCCACAAAGTTTCATGTTTTAAGTTATGATTATTGTGATTTCATTTCACTACTATGATTTATCCCATGTTATGAAATTATTCTCTCTTTTGAAGGTTAAGATTTCCAAAAGTTATGTTCTTATGAATATGATGTGATTGATTTCTCTTTTGTTTACCCGTACTGAGCATTTGAGCTCACCCTTTTATGTTTTCTTTTCCCCAGGATATAAAGAAAGGTTTTAGGTAAAAAAAGGAAAGATATTTATGGGAGATATTGGAGATCTTTCACCACTATTAGAAGATTACGTTCTGAGTTTCCAAAGACACTAAACTATTACGATCCTTGTGTGTGTGTTTTTTTATGTACTAAGTATTCCGCAAAAGTAATGTAATGTCCATGTACGTCAGGCTTCGGGTCTCTACATCCATGGGGTCCCCAAGTTGAACCATGGGTTGTCTTGGTCGGCCATGACTCATCCAATAAGAGTAGGACAAGTGTCAAGCTCATCTCATATTATTAAAACATTATTTTTACCTTAAACTACACTAATCACCTCTAATCGCGATTAAGAACTTAAAAGTTACTATTCACCAAAAAATTATTTTAATCTCATTGAACCACATTTTACTTCTTAATGACAACCATGTATGTCATATTTTTGAAAATCAAATCACAAAAGTGGTAATATTTCATTTTAACGAAAAATCAGTTTTTAACAACCACTTAGTGGTTTCACTATTCATAAAAAATTGAAGTTTTTCAGAATAAGGCCAAAATTTCACCCTAAGCTATAATTGATATTCAGAATTCAAAAATGATGTCTATTTTACAAAATTCCAAACATATAAGTTGTATTAATTAATTTTATAATTAATTCCCGCTGTTACAACAAATAGCGTGTTTTTAAGAAACAATTTATATCAAAAGATTGGCAACTGTTTATGTCCAATTTCAATGTTAAATTAATTCTAATGACCACCATTGGATAAAATGGTAAAAATATATTCTAATTATACTTTAAAACCACTAAATATTATAATTTATCAGTATAAATTATTTTTATTTAAAAAGTTGTTTTTAAGTATTTTTCACTATTCATAAAAATTTAGATGTTCTCAGAAAAATACCAAAAATTCAACATAGGCTAATTTCAATATTCGGAATCCAAAAATGAAGTCCATTTTGATAAATAAAATTTAAAAAATTTCAAAAAGTATGTATTACTATTCACAACGGCTAGTTTTGTTAGTTGTGGTGTGTGTTAGAGCTCGAGGTTGCGTACAACACACGCTATTGAGTTATTCGAAGGGAAACGTACAGTGGAAGATTAAGGTGTTAAATTTTTGGCTTTCGGTTGGTAGGATTAAGGTGTGAAAAATTCTGAGGCTGAATGAGGAGGGATTTTCTCTTTTTGAAGAAAAATTGCATTAATCTAATTTTCAATTAAATATGGTCTTCTCCTCAATACCCATAGTATAAATTCATCTCCATCACCGTGAAAAGTCATGGAGAGTTTACACTATTCATCATTTCAGCAAAAAAATGTCAATATTCCCAAACATGATTTCATTGAAAGCTCCAGATAGGAACACCATTCCACCTGAATTAGAAGCTCCATAAAAGGCACAACTTCACTTGTCATGAAAGCTCCAGAAAAGGCGCAGCTTTGAATAAAATGATTTTCTTCAAAAGCAAACACATCTCTTCAAAATTTAATTTTCCACCCAAAGTATCACAGAATGTTGTAGCGCAACACAACATAGCTTCCCCCACACTTATGTTCAACTAGATTATGCAATTTCACTTCAAGTGTTGGTTGGATAGGGATAATTGGCTTGTAATATGGCTAACCTAATAGGTTGTTCATGGCTTCTAAGGGTTACAAGGATTAAATGTTCAAGGTAGTCCATTATAAAAAAAGGATTCTTTGAAATAGGGGCTTTAATACAAAACAAATGCCTCAATCATTTAAACATAAGTACCTCAAACCCTCATGTTTTGACAGAAATAAATCAAATTCTGGTTAAATCAAGCATGGTTTGGTTCTCTCAAGAAGTGAGATGAATGTAAAGAATATGAAAATAATGGTTTAGAAGCCTCACAAGAATGTGGTTTCAAATATAAAGACAGTGAGATGTGTCATGGGATTCAAAATTTAATGTACATTTCATGAAATTACTATAAATTTAAACTTGAAACAAAGTCATCTTTAGCATTCATTTAAGCTCAGTTTCATGGGATAAATTGTTTCACTCATTGATATTCATTTCAAAATTGTAATGGGAATCATTTTAGCTCAAAAATTTCAAAAACAAAAATAAAATTGAAAAATAAAGACACAAAATTTGAGAAACACACAATTTTTTTTGTTTTTTTAAATCAAGAAAACAATTGAAATTACTAAACTAAAAGGTTCCCTCCCCCACACTTAAAATATTGAATTTTCCTCAATGTGAACCCATGATATGATATATGCACATTAAATGTATAATTTTAATTAGGACAAAGAATAACAAAGTTAAAGGGTTAGGAATAGCCTGATGTGATCAAGTGATGATGGGGTCATGCAGTGTGATAAAATCCACTACGTCAGTATGAAGTCCCACAATGTATCGCTTAAAACGTTTCCCATTTATTGTAAATCTCCTTCTTGTGTCTTCTTGTGTGATCTCCACTGCACCATAGGGAAAAATATTAGTCACAACATAAGGACATAACCATCTGGAATGAAACTTACCAGGCAACATCTTTAGTCGTGAACTGTAGAGGACTTTCTCTCCAACATGAAACTCCCATTGCTGGATCATTCTATCACGAGCTTCTTTTGATCTTTCCTTGTAGAGACTTGAGTTCTCATATGAAGTCAATCTAATCTCCTTAAGCTCTTGAATTTGTAGCTTCCTTTTGATTCCATCTCGGGCCAAATACATGTTGCATTTCTTTATAGCCCAATAAGCCCGATGCTCAACTTCCACGGGGACATGACACGCTTTCCCAAAAACAATTCGAAATGGGGACATACTAATGGGTGTCTTGTATGCTTTCCTATAATCCCACAATGCATCATCCAAATTCTTGCTCCAATCCTTCCTATTTGGTTGCATGGTTTTCTCCAATATTTGTTTCAACTCACGATTGGAAACCTCATCCTAACCATTTGTTTGGGGGTGGTATGGTGTTGATGTTTTGTGTGTCACCCCATACTTCTGAAGGAGGGAAGAAATATTCCTATTGAAAAAGTGTGTCCATTAGTCACTAATGATGGCCTTTGGTACTCGAAACCTGCAGAAAATTTGAGCCTTGACAAAATCCACAACAACATGAGAATCGTCAGTCCGGGTGGCCTTAGCCTCCACCCATTTACTCACATAATCAACAACAACCAAAATGTACAAAAAACCAAAGGAACTGGGAAAAGGGCCCATAAAATCAATTCACCAAACTTCAAAAATCTCACAGAATAAAATGGGTTGTTGGGGAATCTCGTGTCTCCTTGAAATGTTTCCACTGTGTTGGAAAAGAGAGCATGACTTACAAAACATATGGGAATCATGAAATAAGTTAGTCCAATATAATCCATAGTCAAAGACTTTTCTAGTAGTATATTGGGGTCCAAAGTGTCCACCATAAGCAAGTGTATGACAGAAATGAAAAACAGACTCAAACTCATGATTAGTAACACACCTCTTAATGACTTGGTCACTACACATGCGCCAGAGGTAAGGATCATCCCAGACATAAAACCTAGAATCAATTTTTAATTTTTGGACTTGATGCTTCTTCAAATTTAATGGGATTTTAGATTCAACATTGTAATTAACTAAATCATCATACCAAGGATGCGTACCTCAGATGGTATAGATATTTTCATTGGGGAAAGTTTCCCGTAGTGGTACCTGGTCCAAGGTGTCACCCTATGGCGTGTGAGTAATCCTAATCATGTGGTCTACCACAAAATTATCTATCTCCTTCTTTTCCTTTATCTCGATGTCAAAATCTTGAAGAAGGTGCATCCAACGGATAAGTTGTGGCTTTACATCTCGCTTCTTTAGGAGGTACCTGAAAAATGCATAGTCAGAAAAAACAACTACTTTAGATCCCAATAAATATGAATGAAATTTATCTAAAGAAAATATAACAGTAGGAAACTCCTTTTCTATTGTGGTTTAGTTTGATTTGGTAGAATCCAATGTCCTCGATGCATATGAAATCACATGCGAACGTCCCTCCACCATCTGAGATAAGATTGCTCCAACCGCGAAGTTGGACGCATCACTCATAAGCTCAAATAGAAGGTCCCACTGCGGGGGCTGTATGATCGGTGGTGGGGTAAGAAACTTATTTACCTCATCAAATGATACCCTAAATTAATCATCAAATTTGAAGTCAATATCTTTTTTAAGCAATCGAGATAAGGGTATAGTGATCTTACTAAAATCTCTGATGAAGCATCGATAAAATCCAGCATGTCCAAGGAATGATTGAACATCAAACACACATGTAGGATATGGGAGGGATGAAATAATTTCTACCTTAGATTTATCAACTTAAATGACATTTTTTGAGACTATATGACCTAAGACAATTCCCTTTTCGACCATGAAATGACATTTTTCAAAATTTAAGACCAGTTTCTTCTCAATACAATGATGCAACACATCACCCAAACTAGAGAGACATTCATCAAATTAGGATATATAAACTATAAAATCATCCATAAATACCTCCTCGCGGGTCTCAATGAAATATGAGAAAATACTCACCATGCATCTCTGGAAGGTACCTGGGGCATTGCAAAGTCCAAATGGCATCCTTCGGTAAGCAAAGGTACCGAATGGGTAGGTGAATGTCATCTTCTACTGGTACACTACTGCAATGGGAACCTGAAAATAGCAAGAGAAACCATTAAAGAAGAAATAATGTATCCTACCTACAAGTCTCTCAAGCATTTGGTCAATTTATGGAAGTGGGAAATGGTCCTTACGAGTGGATTGATTTAGTTTCCTATAATCAATACACACTCTCCAGCTGTTTTGTACTCACAGAGGAACTAACTCATCATTTTCATTTTTTATAACAGTGAAACCAGTTTTCTTTGGTACAACCTGGATAGGGATAACCCATTGTGAGTCAGAAATAGGGTAAATTATACTTGCCTCGAGCAATTTTTAAACCTCTTTTTTAACAACCTCCAGATGGGTTGGATTGAGTTTCCTTTGTGGTTGCCTCACCGGTTTAGCCCCATCCTCCAAAATAATCTCATGCATGTAAATGGAGGGGATAATAACTGATATGTCAGCCAAGTTCCACCCCATTTCTCTAAAGTTCTCCCTCAAAAGATTCCAAAGTTTTTCTTCGTGTTCAAAAGGGATATTGTTAGCAATGCTAATAGGTAATTTCTCACCACTCAACAATTATGAGTATTTGATATTTGGTGGCAATGGCTTGAGTTCCAGTGTAGTGGGGTGGTGTATGGATGGAGACATAGAAGGAACTAAAATATGTGCACAAAGATCATTGATATCATAATATACATCATCAAAATCAGAGAATAAATCATCAAATCCATCATCATACTCAACAACCATGTCATAATCAGAGTTCACATGATCAAAACCAGAATATGAATCAATTTCAAAATCAAATCTTAGAGAGTCTTGTTCCTATGAAACATGTGTGGAAGTACTCTTAGACATAAAAATAGAACCAATAGTTATAATATCCCTAAGAATAGGACAATCCAATTCCATGGTGTTTTTACTTGGTGGTTCAAAATGGGAGTTAAAAAAAGCAGAATGATCCTCTAAGGGGTACATCATGGAATCCATAACATTAAATTTCACAACTTCAACCCCAACTTCCATGGAATGTTTACCCTCATTGACATTTATGATAGTTTTTTCAGTTTTGAAGAAGGGCCTATCTAAGATAATGGGGGCATGAGAACTTACCTGATCATCCTCCATTTTGAGCACATAGAAGTCTGCTGGAAAAAATCATGTCTCTTACCGAGACAAGTACATCCTCAAGGACTCCCACTGGATATGCCGTAGCTCTATTTTCCAATTGCACCACTACTCTCATCGGATTCAACTCACCAACCTGTAAAGAAGAGAATACAGGGTGAGGCATCACATTTATGGAAGCTCCCAAATCCCAAAGTGCATCAGAAAAGTACAACTCCCCTATGGTGTATGGGATGGTGAATGTACCTAGATCCTTTCTCTTTGTCGGCATTGCTAGAGTTGGTTTAATGAGTGATAACACATTCCTTCTAAGATTGATCCTCTCATTTCCCTTAAACCCTCTTCAATTGGTGTAGAGTTCTTTTAAGAATTTGGCATACCTTGGGATTTGTTTGATGGATTCATGTAGAGGGATATTGATCTCAACACGCTTGAATGTGTCCAAAAACTCTTTTTTGCATTGCTTCTTCAGCCATCTTCTTGGTTTGAACAACCCTATTTGGAAATGGAAGTGGTTTAGGAGGACCATCGTCAATCTTTTTCTTACCTTTATATTTCTTCATGGATTTCACATCAGTTGGTATCGAATACAGATTCTCTGAAGGTGAGGTGAATCCCGATGTAATGGTAGGTACAGATGTATGTTTCTTTTTCTTCCCACTTCTCAATGTGATGGAACTAACATTAACCTTTGGATTTGTAGTGGGTTGGGAATCTATATTTACAAAATTATTACTTACAAGTTCATGGATGACAATGGTAATCTGGTTCATTTGAGTCTTCAACTCCCTCAGCTCCAAACCTTGACTTTTCAGCTCATTCTGTTGATTAAGAATGATTTTCTCCAAAAGTTCATCAGTGTTAGAATCGTCCTTCGGTGGGGGATTCCCTTGTTGTGGGCTTGTTGATGCTTGAGATTCAAATCTCATTTGGGGTTGTTAGAAACCCTGCTGGTAAGGTGGAGGCTGGTGGAGGTTTTGATGAAAAGAGTGACTTTGTTGTTGTCCAGAGCCATACCTCATGTCCGATTGATCCGTCCACCCTTGGTTGTATGTTGGATCAAAATTCTTTTTGGGATATGGTTGTTGTTTTTTTGCTGATATGGTCTCCCAGGGAACACGACTGCACAATCTTCTGTTTCTTGGAGTTGTGGGAAACAGTCAGTTGGGTGGCTTATCTCAGTGAAAATGCCACAAGGACTTGAAGGAGGGGGTTGGGATGTCTTTTGAGCCAAAGCAATCTGCCTCACCATAGAGGTCAATTATCCCAACTTGGAATCAATCAAATGTATTTCCAGAGAATATGGACTTACCTGATGTACACCCCTGACATGTGGTGTACCTCGATTGCCAAATTGTAGGGAGTTTGGGGCCATTTTGTTGATCAATGCATGTGAAACTACTGGTGTCTTGTCCACCAGTGCTCCTCCAGCTACAACTTCTACCATGCTCCTCTCTATAGGTGTGAGTCCTTCATATAAGTACAGAATGAGAATTTTCTCACTGATTTGGGGATGTGGACAGGTTGCACACAACTTCTTGAATCACTCCCAGTACTCATACATTGAATCCCCTTGTACTTGCTTCATCCCCAAGATCTCCTTACGAATGGAAGTGGTCCTTGATGCTGGAAAAAATCTCTGCAAGAAAACACGTTTTAAATCATTCCAACAAGTTTCATCTTCGGGTTGTAAATAATAGATCCAATCTTTCGTAGCTCCATCAAGAGAGAATGTGAATGTTATTAATTTGATTTGATATTCAAAGAAATTTCTAGGTTTTAGGGTTGAGAAAACCTCATTAAATTCTCTCAAATGTTTATTGGAATCCTCACCAGAGAGTCCATGAAACTTTGGAAGTAAGTGAATTAACCCAGATTTTAGTTCAAAGACCGATTCGAGATTTGGGTATGCAATACAATTTGGTTGATAATTAATATCAGGTGCATCTAATTTTCAAATGGTTATATTATGTTCATTTCCATTATTATCATCCATTGGTTCTTATTTTTTGGTTTAATTTGAATTGCTTGAAATTTCAATGTTCTGATATTGGAGAAATTCTCCAACTGGTTGAATGTTGAAACTTCCCGTAGACTAAGAATGTCTGATTCATGCCCTAAGGCTACGTTCAATCTCAAGGTCAATATCTAAGAGATCTTCGGTATTATTTGATGTCATAAATCAATGAAAGATGAAAAGAAGGAAAGTGTACCATAGGAAAATAAAAATTATAAGTTTGAGCTGATGGTCCAAAAAGATGTAGAAGAAAATAAAAGAAGAAGAAGAAAAAAGAAATCAGATTGGGTAAAGAAGGAAGAAATAAGAGAGGAGGAGAATAAAATGTAAAACAAAATAAATACCTATAATTGGTTGAAATAATTACTTGCCTCCCCAGAAATATCATCAATATGAAAGAGCGTTGTCGTGGGCGCCCTCAAATGATTAGTGTGATTTTGGGGTACTTAGGTGCAACAGAGTGGCTGACCAAGGTTGTCTCTCAAAGGAGGAAGTAAATTAAAAAAACATCTAAAAGATATTCTAAAAATAATAGAGAATAGAATTAATAAACTAATTAAAAGTATGGGGTTTTTTATAGTTTATAAATCTAGAATAAGTTTTCTGTAAGAAGATTGCATTTTTTTGTTTTTAGTTTTAAAATGAAGTTCGATTAAAATGACACAATAAAAAGATGTTTTTTGGAACTATTTATAAGGAATAATCAATCTAACTCTACCTATTAATTTACTTATTAATCATTATCATTAAAATAAATATCCACTTAATTATTATCCCCAAATTTGTTAACCCTTGAACCCTACATGAGTTATCTTAACCACAAAGATGGAATTACTAAAAACCTAGGCTAGTTTCAGAACATGAAATCGTAACACCCTGCATTGATTATTGTTCTAAGGTTAGCTTATGATCAGTGGTTAATTAGAGCACATATCCACTCTGGAAATGAGGATGAATTGTGTTTAGGTATTATATTTGAACTCTAAAAATTTATCCCGTGTGGTCTTGCATTACCGATGAAGATCACGCTCTCACAATTTACACAAAAAATCGACCTTGCCTGTTTTTGTATTAAATATTCAATTTCTTTCTTAGATTCTTAAAATTTAAAAACACAGTTCATGGATAATATTACGTGAATTACAGTAGATTAATGATTCAAAATATTTAAATGAAGAGGGTAAAAGATAGATCGATTACTAAATGACTACTCTTCCATGGGTGGCGTAATCATCGTAGAAGCATTTTGCATTTGCAAAGGTTTATAATGGGTATAACCCAATAAAGATTCTACTCAATAATTCTATCCCAAAGTGGATGATTAAGAGAAGAGGAAATTTAAACAAAACATAAGAAAAGAGAAGAAATAATAGAAGAACAAAGAAGTTTATTACACAAACAAAAGAATTACAACACGAAGGAGAAGAAGAAGGCTTCGTCGAAGGGATCCTTGCTTCCATAGGTACCCTTATTGAAATGGTTGGATAATTGGAGTGGATCCAATTCTCCTATGCCCTAAACTTCCCAATGCATTTTAAGACCCCACCAAATGAGAAAAACCCTAATTTATAGAGTTGTGTGGAGGATAGGTTCAAAGTGGTTTCAAGTGTGAATGCAGAATCTCGACCAAATATTTTATTCCAAATTGAACCACCATTTGACCACAAAATGCATGAATTGGCCGGACTTAAAGAATTAAAATATGTGAAGATATGGGTCCTCTATTGCCGCTCAAATGTTGGGCTCAATCCAAGCCCAGATGAAGGAGTTATGGCCAAAATACAGAAGCTTCTCAATTTTGGCATGTCCAATCCACAATTGTTTTTATGGACCAATTACTCCATCCAAATGAATTCTTTTTGTCCAGTGTTCTGAATAAAAGTTGTATAAAATGACGTAAGTAACACAGTTAAAAAATATTAAGTTCTAATAATTCAAATTAAAATATTTATGATTGAAATACAGTAGTGATTTTAAAAGGTTAAAACTGGAATTTTCATCAAATGTTCAAATGAATGATCTAATCCCAAATAATTTATAATTAAACATATTTAACACAATGTGAGGAAATTATATCATTTATTATCAATAAAATATTCAATAAAATAGTGTTTTATCAGCTACCCCGCACTTACCCTTTTACACTCCTGGGAAAAACCTTATATCAAGTAAACATCAATATCAAATCAAAAACAACTTTTAAAACACATATCATTGAGATCCATAAATTCCACACAAAGAATCAAAAGATATCATTCCTCATAAAAACCTTATTTCAAGTTCTCCATTTATATCATTAAATATATTTACATTTCATTTCTCCTCCCTTGCACAAAACACTTACCTCACTTGAATTTTCTCTCATCACTCAAATATCAATTTGTTTTGCAATGTCTTTCTAATCCAAACTCATACAAGGGTCACTATAGGCTTGATAAATTCCTACATCACCAACCGATGTGGGCCAAAGACATATGTTTATCATGAGGACGTTTCAGGGTTTCTCTATGGCTTTTGGTTGGTAGGATTAAGGTGTGAAAAAGTCTGTGGCTGAATGAGGAGGGATTTACTCTTTTTGAAGCAAAATTGCATTAATCTAATTTTCACTTAAATATGGTATTCTTCTCAATAACAATAGTATCAATTCAGCTCCATCATCATGAAATGTCATGGATAGTTTACACCATTCATCATTTCAGAATAAAAAATGTCAATCATCTCAAAAATGATTTTCTTGAAATCTCTAGATAGGCACAACTTTCTACCTCAATTAGAAGCTCCAGAAAAGGCACAACATCACTTGTCATGAATGCTCCGGAAAAGGCACAGCTTTCAATAAAATGATATTCATCAAAAGAAAACACATCTCTTTAGAATTTAATTTTCCACCCAAAGTATCACATAATGTTGTAGCAAAACACAACATAGCTTCCCCCACACTTAAGATCAACTAGATTATGCAATTTCACTTCAAGAGTTGGTTGGATAGGGAAAATTGGCATTTAATGTGGCTAACCTAACAGGATGTGCATGGATTCTAAGGGATACATGGATTAAATGTTAAAGGTGGGCCATTTTAATAAATCATTCTTTTAAATAGGGGCTTTAGTACCAAACAAATTCCTCAATCATTTAATCATAAGTACTTCAAACCCTTAAGTTTTGACAGAAATAAATAAAATTCTGGTTAAATCAAGCATGGTTTGGTTCTCCCAAGATGTGAGGTGAATATAAAGAATATGAAAATAATGGTTTATAAGACTCATAGGAATGCGGTTTCAAATATATAGATAGTGAGATGTGGCATGGTATTCAAAATTCAATTTACTTTTCATGAAATTACTAAATATTTGAACTTGAAAAAAATTCATTTTTAGCATTCATTTAAGCTCAGTTTCATGGGATAAATTGTTTCACTCATTGATATGCATTTCAAAATTGGGATGAGAATAATTTCAGCTCAAATATTTAAAAAACACAAAGAAAATTGAAAAAAAACACAAAATTTAAAAAACACACAATTTTTTTTTGTTTTTTTAAATCTGGAAAACAATTGAAATTACTAAACTAAAAGGTTCCCTCCCCCACACTTAAAATATTGCATTGTATTCAATGTGAACCCATGATATGATATATGCACATGAAATTTATAATTTTAAATAGGACAAAGAATAAAAAAGTTGAAGGGTTAGGAACAGCCTGATGTGATCAAGTGATGATGGGGTCATGTAGTGTGATAAAATCCACTACATCAGTAGGAAGTACCTCAATGTATCTCTTCAAACGTTTCCCATTGATTGTAAAGCTCCTTCTTGTGTCCTCTTGTGTTATCTCCACTGCACTATAAGGAAAAACATTAGTCACAACATAAGAACCTATCCATCTGGAACACAACTTACCAGGCATCAACTTCAGTCATGAACTGTAGAGAAGGACTTTCTCTCCAACATGAAACTCCCTTTGTTGGATCATTCTATCATGAGATGCTTTTAATATTTCCTTTTATATCCTTGAGTTATCATATGAAGACAATATAATCTCCACGAGCTCTTGAATTTGCAGCTTCCTTTGGATTCCTTCTTGGGCCAAATCCATGTTGCATTTCTTTATAGCCTAATAAGCCCGATGCTCAACTTCCACGGGGAGATGACACAATTTCCCAAAAACAATCCGAAATAGGGACATACCATTGGGTGTCTTGTATGATGTCCTATAAGCCCACAATGCATCATAAAAATGCTTTCTCCCATCCTTCTTATTTGGCTGCACGGTTTTCTCCAATATTTGTTTCAACTCTCGATTTGAAACCTCTGCCTGGCCACTTGTTTGGGGCTGGTACGGTGTTGATGTAATGTGTGTCACCCCATACTTCCAAAGTAGGGAAGAAAAATTCCTATGGAAAAAGTGTGTCCCTTGGTCACTAATGATGGCCTTTGGACTCCAAACCTGCAGAAAATTTGAGCCTTGACAAAATCCACTACAACATGAGAATTGTCAGTCTTGGTGGCCTTAGCCTCCACCCATTTACTCAAATAATCAACAACACCAAAAATATACAAAAAAACCAAAGGAACTAGGAAAAGGGCCCATAAAATCAATTCCCCAAACACGAAAAATCTCACAGAATAAAATGGGTTGTCAGGGAATCTCATGTCTCCTTGAAATGTTTCCAGTGTGTTGGCAATGAGAGCATGACTTACAAAACATATGGGAATCATGGAATAATCTGGTCCAATATAATCCAGAGTCTAAGACTTTTCTAGTAGTTAGTTGGGGTCCAAAGTGTCCACCACAAGCAAGTGTATGACAAAAATTCAAAACAGACTCATACTCATGATCGGGAACACACCTCCTAATGAATTGGTCACTACACATGTGCCAGAGGTAAGGATCATCCCACACATAAAACCTAGACTCACTTTTTAATTTTTGGACACGATGCTTCTTAAAATTTACTGTAATTTTGGAGGCAAAAATGTAATTAACTAAATCAGAATACCAAGGATGCCTACCTGAGATGGTATAGAGATGCTCATCGGGGATGGTGTCCCGAAGTGGTACCTGGTCCAAGGTGTCACCCTCTGGTGTGTGAGTAATCCTAATCATGTGGTCTGAAACCAAATTCTCTATCCCCTTCTTGTCCTTTACCTCGATGCCAAACTCTCGAAGAAGGAGAATCCAACGGATAAGTTGTGGCTTTGAATATGGCTTCTTTAGGAGGTACCTCAAAACTGCATGGTTAGAAAAAACAACTACTCTAGATCCCAATAAATATGAAAAAAATTTATCTAAAGAAAATATAACATCAAGAAACTTCTTTTCTGTTGTGGTGTAGTTTTATTTGGCAGAATACAACATCCTAGATGCATAATAAATCACATGTCAACGTCCTTCCACCCTCTAAGATAAGACTGCTCTAATCATGAAGTTGAACGCATCATACAAAATCTCAAATGGAAGGTCCCACTGCGGGTGCTGAATGATCGATGGAGTGGTCAGACACTTCTTTACCTCATCAAATGATACCCTGCATGAATCATCAAAATTGAAGTCAATATCTTTTTGAAGAAATCTAGAAAAGGGTAGAGCAATCTTTCTGAAATCTCAGATGAAGCGTCGATAAAATCTAGCATGTCCAAGGAATGATCGAACATCACACACACATGTAGGATATGGCAGGGATGAAATAATGTATACCTTATTTTTATCAACTTCAATGCCATGTTGTGAGACTATATGACCTAAGAAAATTCCCTTTTAGACCTTGAAATGACATTTTTCAAAATTTAAGACCAGATTCTTCTCAATACAACGATGCAAAAAATCACCCAAACTAGAGAGAAATTCATCAAATGAGGATCCATAAACTGTAAAATCCTCCATAAATACCTCCATGCAGGTCTCAATTAAATCTGAGAAAATACTCAACATGCATCTCTGGAAGGTACATGGGGCATTGAAAAGTCCAAATGGCATCCTTCGGTAAGGAAAGGTACCGAATGGGCAGGTGAATGTCGTCTTCTCATGGTCCTCTGCTGCAATGGGAACCTGAAAATAGCCAGAGAAACAATCCATGAAGCAATAATGTCCCCTACCTACAAGTCACTTATTCATTTGGTCAATGAATGGAAGTTGGAAAATGTCCTTACAAGTGGATTTATTTTGTTTCCTATAATCAATACACACTCGAAAATTATTTTGTACTCTCACAGGAACTAACTCAACATTATCATTTTTTATAACAGTGAAACTAGTTATCTTTGGTACAACCTGGATAGGGCTAACCCATTGTGAGTCAGAAATAAGGAAAATTATACCTACCTCAAGCAATTTTTCAACCTCTTTTTTAACAACCTCCTGATGGGTAGGATTGAGTCTCCATTGTGGTTTCCTCCACGGTTTATCCCCATCCTCAAAAAGAATCCTATGCATGCAAATGGAGGGGCAAATACCTGATATGTTAGCCAAGGTCCACCTGATTTCCCTGATGTTATCTCTCAAAAGATTCAAATGTTTTTCCTCATGTTTAAAATGCATATTGTTAGAAATGATAACAGGTAATTCCTCACCACTCAACAAGTATAAGTATTTTAGATTTGGTGTCAATGGCTTGAGTTTCAGTATAGGAGGGTGGTGTATGGATGGAGACAGATAAGGAACTGAAATATGTGCACAAAGAGCATCAGTATCAGAATATACATCCTCAAAATAATAGAATAAAGCATCAAATACATTAGCATACTCCATAGACATGTCATAATAAGAGTTCACATGATCAAAATCAGAATATGACTCTATTTCAAAATCAAATCTTAGAGTGTCTTGTTCCTTATAAACAAGTGTGGAAGTACTCTTAGACGTCAAACTAGAACCAATACTCATAATCTCCCTAATCATAGGAAAATCCAATTCCTTGGTGTTTTTACTTGGTGGTTTAAAATAGGAGATAATAAAAGAAGAATGATCCTCTAAGGGGTACTTCATGGAATCCATAACATTAAATATCACAACATCATCCCAAATTCCACGGAAAGTGTACCCTCATTGAAATTTATGATAGTTTTTTCAGTTTTGAGGACGGGCCTACCTAAGATAATGGGGGCATGAGAACTTACCTGATCATCCTCCATTTTGAGCACATAGAAGTCTGTTGGAAAGATCATGCCTATTACCCGGACAATTACATCCTCAAGGACTACTGCTGGATATGTCGTAGCACTATTCGTCAATTGCACCACTACTCTCATCAGCTTCAACTCACCAACCTATAAAGAAGAGAATACAGAGTGATGAATCACATTTATGGAAGCTCCCAAATCACAAAGGGCATCCGAAATGTGCAACTCCCCTATGGTTCATGGGATGGTGAATGTCCATGGATCCTTGAACTTTTCGGCATTGCTAGAGTTGGTGTAATGAGTGTTGACACATTCCTTCCATGATTGATCCTCTCATTTCCCTTGAGCCCTCTTCGATTGGTGCAAAGTTATTTTAAGAATTTGGCATACCTTGGGAGTTGTTTGATAGCTTCAAGTGGAGGGATATTGATCTCAACATGATTGAATGTGTCAAAAACCTCTTTTTATTGCCTCTTCAGCTAGCTTATTGGTTTGAACAACCCTGTTTGGAAAAGGAAGGGGTTTATGAGGAACATCATCAATCTTTTTCTTACCTTTATCTTTCTCCTTGGATTGCTCATCAGTTGGTTTGGAATGTGGCTTCTCTGGAGTTGAGATGAATCCCGGTGGAATGGTAGGTACAGATGTGTCGTTCATTTTCTTCCCACTTCTCAATGTGATGGAACTATCATTCCCCTTTGGATTTGGAGTGGTTTTTGAAGGTAGATTTATGGAATTATAACTTACTATTTCATGGAGGGTGGTGAAAATCTGGTTTATTTGAGTCTTCAACTCCCTCAGCTCCGAACCATAACTTTTCAGCTCATTCTATTGATTACGAACGATTTTCATCAAAAGTTCATCAGTGTTAGAATCTACCTTGGGTGGGGGATTCCCTTGTTGTTGTCTTATTGATGCTTGAGATTCAAATATCCTTTGGGGTTGTTGGAAACCCTGCTGGTAAGGAAGAGGCTACTAGAAGTTTTATTGAAATGAGTTCCTTTGTTGTTGTCCAGAGCCAAACCTCATGTCTGATTGATCATTGCACGCTTGGTTGTATGTTAGATCAAACTTATTTTGGGGATATGGTTGTTGTTGTTGTTGCTGATATAGTCTCCCAGGGAACACTGCTGCACAATCTTATGTTTCTTGGAGTTGTGGGCAACATTCAGTTAGGTGGCTTGTCTCAGTGCAAATGCCACAAGGCCTTGAAGGAGGGGGTTGGGATGTATTTTGAGGAAAAGTAATCTGCCTCACCATATTGGTCAATTATTCCAACTTGGTATCAATCAAATAACTTTCAAGAGAAGATGGACTTACCTGATGTACTCCCCTGACATGTGGTGTAACTCGATCACCAAATTGTTGGGAGTTTTGGTCCATTTTGTCAATCAATTCACGTGTAGCTACTGGTGTCTTGTCCACCAATTCTCCTCCAGCTGCATCATCCATAATGCTCAACTCCATAGGGGTGAGTCCTTAATAGAAGTACTTAATGAGGAGTTTCTCACTGATTTGGTGATGCAGACAGCTTGCACACAACTTCTTGAATCGCTCCCAGTACTCATACATTGACTCCCCTTGTGCTTGCTTGATCCCTGAGATCTCCTTATGAATGAAAGTGGTCCTTGATGATGGAAAAAATCTCTATAACAAAAGACGTTTTAAATTGTTCCAACAAGTTACATCTTCAGGTTGTAAATAATACATCCAATCTTTTGCATCTTTATCAAGTGAGAATGGGAATGCTCTTAATTTGATTTGATCTTCAGAGACATTTCTAGGTTTTAGGTTTGAGAAAACCACATTAAATACTTTCAAATGTTTATTGTGATCCTTACTAGAGTGGCCATGAAACTTTTTAAGTAAGTGAATTAACCCAGATTTTAGTTCAAAGTCTGATTCAATATTTGGGTAGGCAATAAAATTTGGTTGAAAATTAATTTTAGGTGCAACCAATTCTATAATGGTTCTATCAAGTTAATTTCCATTATTTTCATCCATTGGTTCTTGTTTTATGTTTGAATTTGAATTGTTTCCAATTTCAATGTTCTGATATTGGAGTAATTCGCCAACTGGTTGAATGTTGAAACTGCCCGTAGATTGAGAATGCATGATTCGTTCCCTAAGGCTACGTTCAATCTCAGTGTCAAGATCTAAGAGATCTTTAGGATTAGTTCGTGTCATAAATCAATTAAATATTAAAAGAAAGAAAGTGGACCATAGTAAAATAAAAATTAGAAGTTTGATTTGATGGTCCAAAAAGATGTAGAAGAAAATAAAAGAGGAATAAGAAAAAAGAAATCAGATTGGGTAAATAAAGAAGAAAGTAGATAGGAGGAGAATAAAATGTAAAATAAAATAAATACCTCTAATTGGTTGATTCAATTACTTGCCTCCCCAGAAATGGCGCCAATTTGAAAGAGCGCTGTCGTGAGAGCCCTCAAATTATTAGTGTGATTTTGGGGTACTTAGGTGCAGCAGAGTGACTGACCAAGGTCGTCTCTCAAAAGAGGAAGTAAATTAAAAAAAATTATAAAAGATATTCTAAAAATAAAAGAGAATAGAATTAAAACACTACTTAAAAGGATGGGGGTTGTTTATAGTTTATAAATCTAGAAGAATTTTTTTTGGAAGAAGATTGCATTTTTTTTGTTTTTAGTTTTAAAATGAAGTTCGATTAAAATGACACAATAAAAAGATGTTTTTTAGGAAATATTAAAAAGGAGTAATCGATATAACTCTACCTATTCATTTAATTATTAATCATTATCATTTAAATAAATATCCACTTATTTATGATCCTCTAATTTTTTATCCCTCAAACCCTACAAGAGTTAACTTAACTACAAAGATGGAATTAATTAAACCCTAGGCTTGCTTCAGAACACGCAATCGCAGAACCCTTCTTTGATTATTGTTCTAGGGTTAGTTTATGGTTAGTGGTTAATTAGAGCACATATCCATTCTGTAAATTAGTATAAATTGGTTTTAGGGATTATATTTGAACTCTACAAATTTATCCCGTGTGGTCTTGCATTACCGATTAAGATCACGCTCTCACAATTTACACAAAATCTCGACCTCGTATGTTTTTGAGTTAATTATTCAATTGCATTATTAGTTTCTTAAAATTTAAAAACACAATTAATGGATCATATTAAGTGAATTATTGTATCTCAATTATTCAAAATAATTTAATGATGAGGGTAGAAGATAGATCAATTACTAAAAGACTACTTTACCATGGGTGACATAATCACCGTAGAAGCGTTTTGCATGTGAAAAGGTTTATAATGGGAATACCCCAAACACACTTCTACTCAAGAATTCCAGACCAAATAGGAAGGATAATAGAAGAAGAAATTTAAACAAAATAGATGAAACGATAAGAAATAAAATAATAACAAAGAAGTTTATTACACAAACAAAAGCATTACAACACGAAGGTGAAGAAAGCTTCGTCGAAGGGATCCTTTCTTCCAGAGCTACCCTTATTGAAATGGTTGGAGAATTGGATTGGATACACTTCTCCTCTGCCCTAACCTTCCCAATTTATTTCCCAACCCCATCAAATGAGAGAAACACTAATTTATAGAGTGGTGGGGAGGCTAGGTTCAAAGTGGTTTCAAGTGTGAATGGAGAATCTCGGCCAAATATTTTATTCCCAATTGAACCGCCCATTTGACCACCAAAAATCATGAATTTTCCAGACTTCCAGAAGGTTCATATGTAAGAATATGAGTTCTCTAACTCCGCTCAACATTTGGGCTCAATCCAATCCCCGATGAATGAGTTATGGCTGAAATACAGAAGCTTTTCCATTCTGGCGTGTCGAGTCCACCTTTGACTTTATGGCCAATTACTCCATCCAAATGGATTCTTTTTATCTAGTGTCCTGAACAAAATTTGTAGAACATGATGTAAATAACAGAGTTAAAAAATATCAAGTTGAAATAATTCAAAAAAAATATTTATGATTGAAATACTCAAGTGATTTTAAAAGGGTAAAACTGGAATTTTCATCAAATATTCAAATGAATGATCTAATACCAAATACTTTCTAATTAAAGATATTTAACACAATTTGAGGAAATTATTTCATTTATTATTAATAAAATATTCAATAAAATAGTGTTTTATCAACTCCCCCAAACTTACCCTTTTTCACTCCTGGGAAAAACCTCATATCAAGTAAACATCAATTTCAAATCAAAACAAATTTTAAAACAAATATCATTGAGATCCATAAATTCCACACAAAGAATCGAAAGATATCATGACTCATAAAAAACCTTATTTTATGTTCTCCATTTATATAATTCAATATTTTTACACTGCATTTCTCCTCCCATGCCCAAAACACTTACCGCACTTGAATTTTATCTCATCACTCAAATATCAATTTTTTTGAAACATCTTTCTCATCCAAACTCATAAAAGGGTCACCATAGGCTTGATAAATTCCAACATTGCCACCCGATGTGGGTCAAAGACATATGTTTGTCATGAGGACTTTTTAGGGTAGTTCGGTGGCTTTTGGTTGGTGGGATTAAGGTGTGAAAAATTCTGGGGCTGAATGAGGAGGGCTTTACTCTTTTTGAAGCAAAATTGCATTAATATAATTTTCACTTAAATATGGTCTTCTCCTCAATACCCATAGTATCAATTCATCTCCATCATCATAAAAAGTCATGGAAAGTTTACACCATTCATCATTTCAGTAAACAAATGTCAATCTTCTCAAACATGATTTTCTTGAATGCTCCAGATAGTCACAACTTTATACCTCAATTAGAAGCTCCAGAAAATGCACAACTTCCCTTGTCAGGAAAGCTATAGAAAAGGAATAGATTTTAATAAAATTATTTTCTTCAAAATCAAACACATCTCTTCAGAATTTAATTTTCCACCCAATGTATCATAGAATGTTGTAGCACAACACAACATAGCTTCCCCCACACTTAAGTTCAACTAGATTATGCAATTTCACTTCAACAGTTGGTTGGACAGGGAAAATTGGCTTGTAATGTGGATAACCTAAAAGTTTGTGCATGGATTATTAGGTCTAAAAGGATTAAATGTTGAAGGTAGGACATTATAGAAAAGTATTCTTTGAAATAGGGTCTTTAATACCAACCAAATGCCTCAATCATTTAAACATAATTACCTCAAACCCTCATGTTTTGATAGAAATAAATCAAATTCTGGTTAAATCAAGCATGGTTTGGTTCTCTCAAGAAGTGAGGTGAATGTAATGAATATGAAAACAATGGTTTAGAACCCTCACAATAATGTAATTTCAAATATGAAGACAGTGAGATGTGGCATGGGATTCAAAATTCAACGTACTTTTCATGAAATTACTAAATATTTGAACTTGAAACAAAGTCATTTTTAGCATTCTTTTAAGCTCAGTTTCATGGGATAAATTTATTCACTCATTTATAAGAATTTAAAAATTGTGATGAGAATCATTTCAGCTCCAAAATTTCAAAAACACAAAGGAAATTTAAAAATAAATGCACAAAATTTGAAAAACACCCAATTTTTTTATTTTTTTTAAATCAGGAAAACAATTGAAATTACTAAACTAAAAGGTTCCCTCCCCCACACATAAAATATTGCATTATCCACAATTTGAACCCATGAGAAGATATATGCACATGAAATTTATTATTTTAAATAGGAAAAATAATAACAAAGGTAAAGGGTTAGGAATAGCCTGATGTGATCAAGTGATGATGGGGTCATGTAGTGTGATAAAATCCACTACATCAGTAGAAAGTCCCTCAATGTATCTCTTCAAATGTATCCCATGGACTACAAAGATTCTTATTTTGTCCACTTGTGTGATCTCCACTGCACCATGAGGAAAAAAATTAGTCACAACATAAGTACCTAACCATCTGAAACGCAACTTACTAGGTATCAACTTTAATCGTTAACTGTAGAGAAGGACTTTCTCTCCAACATGAAACTCCCTTTGTTGGATCATTCTATAAAGATCTGATTTTGATCATTACTTATAGATCCTTGAGTTCTCATATGAAGACAATCTAATATCCTCAAGCTCTTGAATTTTCAGCTTCTTTTGGATTCCATCTTGGGCTAAATCCTTGTTGCATTTCTTTATAGCCCAATAAGCCCGATGCTCAACTTCAACGGGGAGATGGAACAATTTCCCAAAAACAATCCGAAATGGGGACAAACCAATGGGTGTATTGTATACTGTCCTATACGCCCACAATGCATCATCCAAGCTCTTGCTCCTATCCTTCTTATTTTTCTACACTGTTTTCTCTAATATTTGTTTCAACTCACGATTTGAAACCTCATCCTGGCCATTTGTTTGGGGGTGGTATGGTGTTGATGTTTTGTGTGTCACCCCATACTTCGGAAGGAGGGAAGAAAAATTCCTATTGCAAAAGTGTGTCCCTTGGTCACTGATGATGGCCTTTGGTACACCAGACCTGTAGAAAATTTGAGCCTTGAAAAAATCCACTACAACATGAGAATCATCAGTCCTGGTGGCCTTAGCCTCCACCCATATACTCACATAATCAACAGAAACCAAAATGTAAAAAAAACAAAGGAACTAGGAAAAGAGCCCATAAAATCAATTCCCCAAACATCAAAAATCTCACAGAATAAAATGGGTTGTTGGGGCATCTCGTGTCTCATTGAAATGTTTCCAGTGTGTTGGAAACGAGAGAATGACTTACAAAACATATGGGAATCATGGAATAAGCTGGGAAAATAAAATCTAGATTCTAAGACTTTCTAGTAGTACATTTGGGTCCAAAGTTTCCACCACAAGCAAGTGTATGAAAAAATGAAAAATAGACTCAAACTCATGATCAGGAACACACCTCCTAATGACATGGTCACTACACATGCGCAAGAGGTAAGGATCATCCCACAAAAAAAACCTAGAATCACTTTTTAATTTTAAGACTTGATGCTTCTTCAAATTTACTGGGATTTCAGAGGAAAAAATGTAATTAACTAAATTAGCATACCAAGGATGCATACCTGAGATGGTATAGAGATGCTAATCGGGGAAAGTGTCCTGAAGTGGTACCTGGTCCAAGGTGTCACCCTCTAGTGTGTGAGTAAGCCTACTCAGGTTATCTACCACCAAATTCTATATCCCCTTCTCCTCCTTTATCTCAATGTCAAACTCTTGAAGAAGGATCATCCAACGGATAAGTCGTGGCTTTGCATATGGCTTCTTTAAGAGGTACCTCAAAGCTTCATGGTAAGAAAAAAAACTACTTTAGATCCCAATAAATAAGAACAAAATTTATCTAAAGAAAATATAACAGCAAGAAACTCCTTTTCTATTGTGGTTTAGTTTGATTTTCCAGAATCCAACATCCTCGATGCATATGAAATCACATGTGAACGTCCCTCCACCCTCTGAGATAAGACTGCTCCAATTGAGAAGTTGGACGCATCACACATAAGATCAAATGGAAGGTCCCACCGCAGGTGCTGTATGATCGGTGGAGTGGTCAAACACTTCTGTAGCTCATCAAATGATACCCTGTATGAATCATCAAAATTTAATTCAATATCTTTTTGGTGCAATCGAGATAAGGGTAGAGCGATATTATTAAAATCTCTGATGAAGCATTGATAAAATCTAGAATGTCCAAGGAATGATCGAACATCACACACACATGTAGGATATGGCATGGATGAAATAATTTCTACCATAGATTTATCAACTTCAATGCCATGTTGTGAGACTATATGACCTAATACAATTCCCTTTTTGACCATGAAACGACATTTTTTAAAATTTAAGACCAGATTATTCTCAATACAACGATGCAACACATAACCCAAACAAGAGAGACATTAATCAAATGAGGATCTAAAAACTGTAAAATCATCCATAAATACCTCCATGATGGTCTCAATGAAATATGATAAAATACTCACCATGAATCTCTGGAAGTTACCTCAGGCATTGCAAAGTCCAAATGGCATCCTTCGGTAAGCAAAGGTATCGAATGGGTAGCTGAATGTCGTCTTATCCTAGTCCTCTGCTACAATGGGAACCTGAAAATGGCCAGAAAAACCATCCAAGTAGCAATAATGTGTCTTACCTGCAAGTCTCTCAAACATTTGGTCAATGAATGGAAGTAGGAAATGTTCCTTACTAGTGGATTGATTTAGTTTACTATAATTAATACACACTCGCCAACTGTTTTGTACTCTCACTGGAACTAACTCATCATTTTCATTTTTTATAACAGTGAAACCAGTTTTCATTGGTACAACCTGGACAGGGCTAACCCATTGTGAGTTAGAAATTGGGAAAATTATACCTGCCTCGAGAAACTTTTCAACCACTTTTTTAACAACCTCAAGAAGGGTTGGATTGAGTCTCCTTTGTGGTTTCCTCACCAGTTTAGCCCAATCCTCCAAAAGAATCCTATGCATGAAAATGGAGGGGCTAATACCTAATATTTCTACCAAGGTCTGCCCGATTTCCCTAATGTTCTCCCTCAAAAGATTCAAAAACAATTCTTCATGTTCAAAAGGGAGATTTTTAGAAATGATAACATGTAATTTCTTACCACTCAACAAGTATGATTATTTGAGATTTGGTGGAAATGGCTTGAGTTCTAGTGTAGGGGGGTGGTGCATGGATGGAGACATAGAAGGAACTGAAATATGTGCACGAATAGCATCAATATTAGAATATACATCATCAAAATCAGAGAATAAAGCATCAAATTCATCAGCATACTCAACAGCCATGTCATAATCAGAGTTCACATGATCAAAATCAGAATATGACTCCATTTCAAAATCAAATCTTAGGGAGCCTTTTTCCTTAGAAACATGTGTGGAAGTACTCTTAGACATCAAACTAGAACCAATACTCATAATCTCCCTAAGCATTGGAAAATACAATTCCATGGTGTTTTTACTTGGTGGTTCAAAATGGGAGATAATAAAAGAATAATGATCCTCTGAGGGGTACTTCATGGAATCTATAACATTAAATATCACAACTTCATCCCCAAATTCTAGGGAAAGTGTACCCTCATTGACATTTATGATAGTATTTTCAATTTTGAGGAAGGGCCTACCTAAGATAACGGGGGAATGAGAACTTACCTGATCATCCTCCATTTTGAGCACATAGAAGTCTGCTGGAAAGATCATGTCTCTTACCCAAACAAGTACATCCTCAAGGACTCCCACTGGATATGCCGTAGATCTATTCTCCAATTTCACCACTACTCTCTTCGGCTTCAACTCGCCAAACTGTAAAGAAGAGAATACAGAGTGAGGAATCATATTTATGCAAGCTCCCAAATCACAAAGTCCATCAGAAAAGTGAAACTACCCTATGGTGCATGGGATGGTGAATGTCCCTAGATCCTTGCACTTTGTCGGAATTTCTAGAGTTGGTGTAATGAGTGCTCACACATTCCTTCAAGATTGATCCTCTCATTTCCTTTGATCTCTCTTCGATGGGTGCAGTGTTCTTTTAAGAATGTGGCATACCATGTGATTTTTTATGGCTTCAAGTAGAGGGATGTTGATCTAAGCACGCTTGAATGTGTCCACAACCTCTTTTTTGCATCGCCTCTTCAGCCAACTTCTTGGTTTGAAAAACCCTTTTTGGAAAAGGAAAGGGTTTAGGAGGAACATCATCAATCTTTTTATTACCTTTATCTTTCTCCATGGATTTCTCATCAGTTGTTATGGAATGTTGCTCATCAGTTGTTATCTTTCTCCATGGATTGCTCATCAGTGGAATGGTAGGTACAGATGTATCGTTCATTTGATACACACTTCTCAATGTGATGTAACTAACATTCCCCTTTGGATTTGGAGTGGGTTGGGTAGGTAGATTTCTGGAATTCTTACTTATATGTTCATGGAGGGCGGTGGCCATCTGGTTCATTTGAGTCTTCAACTCCCTCAGCTTTGAACCTTGACATTTCAGCTACTTATGTTGATTAAGAATGATTTGCTTGAAAAGGTCATCCTTGTTAGATTCTACCTTGGGTGGGGGATTCCCTTGTTGTTGGCTTGTTGATTCTTGAGATTCAAATCTCCTTTGGGGTTGTTGGAAACCATGCTGGTAAGGTGGAGGCTGCTGGAAGTTTTGTTGAAAAGAGGGTTTCTGTTGTTGTCCAGAGCCATACCTCATGTTCGATTGATCCTTACACCCTAAGTTGTATGTTGGATCAAACTTCGTTTGGGGATATGGTTGTTGTCATTGTTGCTGATATGGTCTCCCAGGGAACACTGCTGCACAATCTTTTGTTTCTTGGATTTGTGGGAAATTGTCAGTTGGGTGGCTTGTCTTAGTGCAAATGCCACAAGAGCTTGAAGGAGGGGATTGGGATGTCTTTTGATCCAAATAAATCTTCCTCACCATAGTGGTCAATTCTTCCAACATGGTATCAATCAAATGACTTTCAAGAGAATATGGACTTACCTAATGTACTCCCCTGACATGTGGTGTACCTCGATCGCCAAATTGTTGGGAGTTTTGGGCCATTTTGTCGATCAACGCATGTGCAACTACTGGTGTCTTGTCCACCAATACTCCTCCTGATGTAGTATCAACCATGCTCCTCTCCATAGGTGTGAGTCCTTCATAGAAGTACTGAATGAGGGGTTTCTCACTGATTTGGTGATGTGGAAAACTTGCACACAACTTCTTGAATCGCTCCCAGTACTCATACATTGACTCCCCTTGTACTTTCTTTATCCCCCAGATCTCCTTATGAATGGAAGTGGTCCTTGATTCTGGAAAAAATCTATTCAATAAAAGACATTTTAAATCGTTCCAACAAGTTACATCTTCGGGTTGTAAATAATACATCCAATCTTTCACAGCTCCATCAAGTGATAATGGGAATGCTCTTAATTTTATTTGATCTTCAAAAACATTTCTATGTTTTAGGGCTGATGAAAACACATTAAACTCTTTTAAATGTTTGTTGGGATCCTCAACAGAGAGGCCATGAAACTTTGGAAGTATGTGAATTAACACAGATTTTAGTTTAATGTCCGATTTGAGTTTTGGGTATGCAATACAATTTGGTTGATAATTAATATCAGGTACAGCCAATTGTCGAATGGTTATATTAAGTTAATTTTAATTATTGTTATCCATTGGTTCTTGTTTTATGGTTTAATTTGAATTTCTTCCAATTTCAATGTTCTGATATTGGAGTAATTCTCAAACTGGTTGAATGTTGAAACTTCCTGTAGACTGAGAATGTCTGATTCATGCCATAAGGCTACGTTCAATCTTAGGGTCAAGATATAAGAGATATTTGGGATTATTTTGTGTCATAAATCAATGAAAGATGAAAAGAAGGAAAGTGGACCATAGTAAAATAAAAATTAGAAGTTTCATTTGATGGTCCGAAAAGTAGTAGAAGAAAATAAAAGAAGAAGAAGAAAAAAGAAATTAGATTTGGTAAAGAAGGAAGAAATAAGAGAGGAGGAGAATAAAATGTAAAATAAAATAAATACCTCTAATTGGTTGAAATAATCACTTGCCTCCCCGGCAATGGTGCCAATTTTAAAGAACACTGTCGTGGGCGCCCTCAAATGATTAGTGTGTTTTTTGGTACTTAGGTGCAGCGGAGTGGCTGGCCAAGGTCGTCTCTCAAAGGAGGAAGTAAGTTAAAACAACTTCTACAAGAAATTATAAAAATAAAAGAAATAGAATTAAAACACTACTTAAAAGAATTGGGTTTGTTTTTAGTTTATAAATATATAAAAAATTTTCTATAAGAAGATTGCATTTTTTTTGTTTTTAGTTTTAAAATGAAGTTCGATTAAAAGGACATAATAAAAGGATGTTTTTTTAGGAAATATTTAAAAGGAGAAATTGATATAAATCTACCTATTCATTTAATTATTAATAATTATCATTTAAATAAATATCCACTTAATTATGATCCCTTAATTTGTTAACCCTCGAACCCTACAAGATTTAACTTAACCACAAATATGGAATTACTTAAACCCTAGGATAGCTTCAGAACACGCAATCACAACACCTTGCTTTGATTGTTGTTCTAAGGATAGATTATGGTCACTGGTTAATTAGAGAACATATACATTCTAGAAATGAGGATTCATTGTGTTTAAGGATTATATTTTAACTCTACAAATTTATCTCGTGTGGTCTTTCATTACCGATAAAGATCGCACTCTCACAATTTACACAACATCTCGACCTCGCGTGTTTTTGTTTTAATTATTCAATTGCTTTCTTAGTTTCATACAACTTAAAAACACAATTCATGGATCATATTAAGTTAATTACAGTAGCTCAATGATTCAAAATAATTAAATGAAGAGGGTAGAAGATAGATCAATTACTAAAAGACTACTCTTCCATAGGTGGCGTAATCATTGTAGAAGCGTTTTGCATGTGCAAAGGTTTATAATGGGTATAAACCAATAACGCTTCTACTCAAGAATTCTAGACAAAAGAGGAATATTAAGATAAGAATAAATTTAAACAAAACATAAGAAGAGAAATGAAATAAAATAAGAACAAAAAAAGTTTATTACACAAACGAAAGCATTACAACACGAAGGAGAAGAAGAAGGCTTTGTCGAAGGGATCCTTGCTTCAAGAGCTACCCTTATTGGAATGGTTGGAGAATTGGAGTGGATCCACTCCTCCTATTACCTAAACTTCCCAATGCACGTCCCAACCCCACCAAATGAGAAAAAAACCAATTTATATAATGTTGGGGAGGCTAGGTTCAAAGTTTTTTTAATTGAAATACAGAAGCTTCTCCATTCTGGCGTGTCCAGCCCACCTTTGACTTTATGGCCCAATTACTCCATCAAAATGAATTCTTTTTATCTAGTGTCTTGAAAAGAAGTTGTATACCATGAATTAATTAACACATTTAAAAACATTAAGTTCAAATAATTCAAATAAAAATATTTATGATTGAAATACTACAGTGATTTTAAAAGGGTAAAACTAGAATTTTCATCAAATATTCAAATGAATGATATAATCCCAAATACATTCTAATTAAACATATTTAAAAAAATGTGAGGAAATTATATAATTTATTATCAGTAAAATATTCAATAAAATAGTGTTTTATCAGGACCATTGTATTATCGGCTTGAACCCCGGTAAGGCTTCCTACGCACCCGGTCTAGGAGACATGAATCAATGTACACATAGTTCTGGATTGGGGATTAGGACTTATAATCTAAAGTATCCCATGAAGGATTCTATGGTAAATTATTACACTAAGCCTATATTAGTGATGCTTAGTGTGTGAAAAAAGAGGTATTAAAGACCTGGTCATCACGTCGCAAAAGGCGTGTATGCGGGAAGAGAAGTGAGGATTATGCATCGTTAGCGGCCCAAAGAGGAAACATGGTCTTATGTGTGGTTAGTGTCCCAGGGAGATGGAGATTCGGAATTAATCTCAGATGGAGTCCAGATGGAGATAAATTTTATAGGGGGAGGGATGGGGTAACGAAAGTCTCTGTGCACATATCTCCTCTAGTATTTAGCACCAATAAAGAAGGTAGGAGCATCGATGCTACCTCATACGTGAAAGGTTGGGGGCTTAAAAAGAGATGGTTTCCCTTCCCCATGGATAGATGCCATTCTATTAAAGAGGATGTCATTACATGTGAAAAAGATCTCACTCCCATGGAGATGAGTGGGCATGGATGATGTTCGAGATGGGGCACCGATGTACATTACATGGGGTGAGGATTCAGTTTAACGTTATGCGCTGAAGACAATAATGCTTGGTAGTTTAACATCCATCATCTCAGACGAGGTGGGTTCACTCTTCCCCCCTTGGACATACATGGCTAATACCCACCCACCCTTTGGGAAGGTAATGCATCAACAATTCCATAGTGTTGGGGTGTTTTGGAGTGATCCATTGAGGGGCTCACGTTAGCAAGGCTATGAAAAGAAGTAATAGCCATTTGCAGGCCTATGAAAGGAAGCACAAGGCTAAGGAATAAAATGTGTAGCACAACCTAAGGGAACATGAAGTCACTTCGTAAAAACCTGGAAGGTCATATGGGAGAGAGGTTTGAAAAGAAAAGTGGCTCATAGGAAGAGGTCTTTCGAAGATCTGGGGCCCCATAGAGTGGAGAGGCTTCATGAAGAGGTGTGATTCGTGAAGTGGAGTGGCCTATACTTGGAATAAAATATACATTTTTATAAAGGTTTCTTTGTGAAGTAGAAAGGATTTCGCAGAGTAGGACTTCATAAATCAAGGGAACCTCGCAAAGCATTGAACTGTGAAGAGTGTTTCTTTGTGAAGCACTATTATCATGCTTTAGCATATAGTTCACACGCATATGGAGGGTACTTTGGAAGATGAAGTGCATTGCGAAGACCCGAGTCTCCTTGAGGAACTCCATCGTTTATGATTTCCTATGGGATTCATGATGGGAATCCTTACAAGAATAGGGGTTGTGTTTTAGCTAAGGGAAAGGTGCCTTGAAATGATAAAGTTCCTTGAAGAGCTCATTTTTCTCGAGGTTTGGCAGAGAAAAAATTGCTTCGTTATATGAGAGATGAGAAGGAGAAAGGTTAGAGTATCTTTCATTTGGGTTAGAGGGGAGCCCGATATTTATAGGGGAGGGGAGGTGCGAAGCAGAGACGAATCAGTGCAAAGCTATGTGGCACTTTTCGATCGGCCATGGATTTCATCAAGTTCTTCATAACTTCTAAGTCAACCGTCATACCCTCCTCCATGAAAATCTCTCATCGGCTTGCTTCGCGGCGCCCGTAGAGGCTTTCATCATGTTCGACATGATTGCAGAGGTCAATTCGGCTCCCTCTAAGGTGAAAAGTTCCTGGTCAATTGCATCGTAACCGTAGAGCCTCTGACCTATTTTCTTTGCAGCAACCACAAAGGGAATTTGGGTTCACGCCGGCTGTGGTGCTACGGGGCTCCGCGTACAGTCTTCGTGAGGCAGCCCCTCTGTAATGGGTTCTCTCTTCACGTCATTTTCCTCTGATAATAATTCATGATAGAAATTAAATATCATTAATTTAAGTATGAAGGATATTTAATAAAATTAAATGAATTAATTATATTCAAATAATTTAATAATCTTTTTTCCTTTAATTAATTTAAATTTCAGTACCAAAAGTTAATGTAATAAAATTATTTACTTTATAACCAAAAGAAATGTAATTATATCATCAGGTATTAAAATTATTAAATAAAAAAATTAATTGTATACAAATTAATTTAATATTATATTTAAATTAACTAATTAATTTTAATTCCTTTAAAGTTTATTGTGCCTCAAAACACTTCTCTATCCCATTGGGGTCGCACTGGACCTGTGTGGCCCCGTAATGAGACGAGAAAAATCCGTTCTCGGCTTTTCTAGGCTAGGACAGTCTGCCTAGACCTGTTCCAGGTTGGGCTGACCATCCTGGACGATTAGTAGGAAAACACAGGATGGGGAGAAGTTGGCAGGGGATAAATCATGTGGTGTGAACTCCTGTGAGTAGGCAACTCTGACGGCGGCTATGCGACGACAATGCGGGCCAGTGAAATAGATGTCGAGGAACTTCAATTCAAGACCGGGCTTTCTAGCTGGAAAAGGGAGGGTACACCGATGCTACTAAGCTTCGATTGGACTATATGGCACTACTATAAAATGGATTATGGGGGATAGGGTCTGAAGAGAGTGAAAACCACAGATCTGGGTGGCAGTGGGATTTATTGCTTCCCCTTGACGGTGATTGGAGTGAGAGGTGTATCGCTAGATAGAGAAAAGGTAGAGTCATTGTCTCTAGCTGGAAGAAAAGTTAGAAATATCCCAGCTGTGTCATGATCTGGGTCTCCCGGAGGGAGGGAAACCTGATGGCATATAGTGGGGCCCATTGTAGGAAAGAAAGGGTTTTTTATATAAATGGGGTTTTAATTTTTTATATATAAAAAGGGTAGGGTCACAAATATTTATAAAAATGGGTCTCAAGATGCGTGAACCCCATTCACGCATCTTCATCACAGAGAGATGTGTGAATGGGGTTCACGCATCCTATGTGGTCGGGATAAAAGATTTGCAAATCCTGTTCATGCATCTACCCTCACCAGGAAGCGTGATAGGGGTTCGCACATCCTTTTTAAACATTAGGAATGATGTGTGAACCAAGTTCACGCATCCTACAAAATTTTTTAATTTATTTTTAATTTTTAATTTTTATATTTATTTTTGTATTTTGTTTATATATATATAAAACACATATTATCAGCATAATTTTTCTGCTATTTAATATCCAATAGTACTGCCATTACAATAGTCTTGATTATCACAAACACCGTCACCCATGGCTCTCTTTTATAAGAGGGCTAGCCCGGGGAATCCTTCTACATTTTCGATGTGGGATTCGAGTTCTCTCTTTCATGCACATAACATTCGACATTTCTGATGTGGGATTCTGTTTCAAGTACGTGACTTTGAAAGACTATAAAATAAAAACTTAAGTCCAATATAAATGAAACTTAAAACAAGAATTAAAAATATAAGGAATTTTCGAAAATAAAAAGAATTTTGTAAAAAATGTTGATGAATAATAATTTATAAGCTTTCAAAGATACCAACTAGAAACTTAAAAATGTTTCAGATATGTGTCTTTGAAATACTATAAAATAAAAAATGTAAGACCAATATGAATGAAACTTAAAACATGAATTAAACATATAAGAAATAATTGGGAATAAAAATAATTACGTAAAAAGTGTTGATGAAAAATAATTTACATGCTTTCAAAACCACCAACTTGAAACTTAAAAATGTTTCAAGTACGTGGCTTTGAAAACCTATAAAATAAAAACTATACGACCACTATAACTAAAAATTAAAACATGGATTGAACATATAATAAATAGTTAATGATTAATTAGTTAATTAGTAATATAATTATTAATTAGTTAATAATTACTTAATTAGTAATGTCATTATTAACTATATAATATTTAATTAGTTTATTTGTAATATAATTATTAATTACATAATAATTAATTAGAAAACTAGTAATATAATTATTAATTATAAAATAATTAAGTATTTAGTTATTAATATAATTATTAATTATATAATAGTTCATTAGTTAATTTGTAAATTAGTATTATAATAAATAATTATAATTATTCATTATAATTATTAGTTATTAATTATTAATAATGAATTATATAATAATTATTTAGTTAATTAGTAATATATTTATTAATTATATAATAAATAACTAATTAATTAATTATTAATTAATAATTATATTGTTAAATAACTAATTAATTATTATATAAATAATAATTACTAGTTATAATTACTAGTTATATTAGTAATTATGATTCATAATTATATTAGTAATTATGATTCATAATTATATTACAATTTATAATTAATAATTAAATTACTAATTAAATAATTATTTATTATATAATTACAATTATATTACTAATTAACAAATTAATTAATATATAATTAACAATTAAAAATTAAAAATTAAAAATTACAATGAATAATTATATTACTAATTAAATAAATAATTATTATATTACTAATTATAATTAATAATTATATTAATAATTAACTAATTGATTAGATTATAATTAATAATTAATAAATATAATTAATAATTATAATTAATAATAATAATTAATAATTATATTATTAATTAATTATTGTATGATTAATACTTATATTTCTAATTAACTAATTAATTATTATATAATTAATAATTAATAATTAATAATTAATAACTAATAATTATAATGAATAATTATAATAAATAATTATAATTACTAATTATATTTCTAGTTAAATAATTATTTATTTTAAAATAATAATTATATTACAAAATAACTGATTATTTTTTATATAATAAATAATTAATAGTTATAGTTAATAATTATACTACAAATTAACTAACAAATTATTATATAATTAATAATTAATAATTAATAATTATAATGAACGGGGTTCACACATCCTTCATTAAATAGCAGATAGATTTTCTATAGGATGCGTGAACATGGTTCACACATCCTTCATTAAGTTTAAAAAGGTTTCTTGAACCCCGTTCATGCTTCCTAGTGTGGATATATGCATGAATGGGCTTCACACATCTTTTATCCCGACTACGTAGGATGCGTGAACCCCGTTCACACATCTCTCCATGCCGAAGATGTGTGAACGGGGCTCACGCTTCTAAAGACCCATTTTTAAAAATATTTCAAACCTTATCCCTTTTCTAAAAAAAAATATTTCTAAAAACCATATATGTAAAAACACCCAGGAAAAAACGGTCAGTGACAGGGCCCCTTGGATGGATTGAAATTGTAAGACATATCCAAGAAGTACGAGTTGCCGAGAAATGAGGTGTTGGTGAGGCTGTCTCATCCATCGATGAAGGGGATGACGTGGACGAGTGGGTGACGCATGCAGAGGAGGGCCACCAGGGTAGGCCAGATCGGTGAGTGAATGGACTGCCATGAAGGGTATCAAGTTCGATGGCTGGGTGTGGAAGAAGGGATATGACCCCACACTATTTTCTTGATATGGTATTTTTCTTGTTAGAAAACAAAGTCACACCCACCACAATATTAATTTTCTAAAGGCTATATATTTAGCCATTATTTTCAATAATAATAATAAAAAATAATTATTATTATTAAAAATATCATTATAATAAAAATGATGATTATTATTAATGGAATCAACTCCATCTATAAACACAAAAAATACAGATTGCTTGTAATTTTTAGACTAGTAGCGAATAATTTCAATCTATAATTTTGTTTTCAGATGGTCAAAACATGGTCATCAAAGCATGGAGTGGAGAACAGTTGGATCCGTTGAGACAGTTTTTAAAACCTTAACTAAAATTTGAATCAATTTAAATTTTATTGGCTCATAAAATTTACATGATTACTGTGATACCAATTGTTGGTACCTGGCTCGCAGTAGAATCTAGTGTTCAGGGTATTTTAAAAATTTTCATTATTAGGTTGATGGAACTGGTTGTCACCAATGATTTTAGAACCTTTACAGTCTAGAGATCTCGTGTAAATTAAAAGAGCCCATAAACCAAAAAAAATACATATTTGGACTATATTTCATGATCAACAGGAACTCATCATTTGATATCGTTGTGTGAAGGATCCACAACATAATCCCTTTATATATTTGACACATTATTCAAAAATCTGATGGAGCATCGATCATCGATTTCTAGGTTCTAGTGCGGAGATCTAATGATGCCATCTAGGACCTGAAGATCACCTCATTGATGTACCTTGGATTCATGGAGAAGTACCCAATCTGAACACCTAGATCGAGAGCTCCTCTCTATAGAAAGAAATACGAGAGAGATTCGTTGTGTTTCATGACATGAATAGTTCATGGAGACTGCCTCTATGATCCAATTTATAGTGAATGTTCAAAATAACTGGAAGGGTTCCCCAACCCCTATTTATTTAACACCCACAAAATAAATAATTGTAATGATCTAAACTATGTAAATAGTATTTATTATTTTATCAGATACCTAAAATATATATTAAATATATTACATAAAAGAAATGTCATTTAAGTGGAATTATTATTCTCGATAACATTAAGCAAACCTATAATATTAAAATAATATTCATTAGAATAATATTTTCTCATATTAACATAAATTTTAAATAAATTTAATAAATAAATTCAATAATAATTATTCTTTACATGAATAATATGAATTTATTTATTTATTTTTGATTGATAACTCAGACAACACTTTGACCCCATGGTGAGGCCCATCATGACCAAGGTACCTATTCAGGTGAATTGGAAAGATTATTGAATATGCTATTGTCGATGACCCTCTATGCCCTTATCTCAATTTTAGTTAATAAAATCCACAAAAAAAGAGAGAAGTCTAAAAACCCATCGAGGCCCTTAAAAAGATATGTATTTTCATATAAAGGACAAGAAACCTATGAACAAATACTCTATAATTTAATCTCTTTATCTTTAAATATCCCATAAATCATTGGACACACTTATGTCACCTCTCTTTTATTGCTTTATTATTTTTTGATTTAAATAGATATATTTACCTTTTCACTACTTTGGCCAAAGACTAATTAATGTAGCACCATCTTGATCAACTAGTCCTGATATATATAAATTCCTTAACAAGGAATAGAAAAATCTTTTATTGACCATTCAACCACTTCCAAACCACTAATAACGTGCCCAACACAAACTAACTTGCCACAATTTCAATGTCATGGTTTTTTCCTAACATCAAAGTATGTGATCAATTGGAACACAATGATAATGATCTCAAGGTAGGAGACCAATACACATGTCCGTAGATAGGAACAACCAATGAAACCCAAAACATGTGGTGTTCCTATTGGTGGGTCTGTCCGCATGATCTCACTATTAGAGATCAGCAAGTTCAATCTTCATGAGAATAAGACTCAATACCTTTATGCCCTAACACCTGATTGTAAAATATATACCTTATCAAATAAGTAATATGTATCTATACCATATAAAATTTTATTAATATTAGTTTCATAGTATCTCAAGGTTCTCATTATAGCCTCATATTTTCTATAATCTCTCAATATGACAATTAATCTTTTTAAATTGTCGTAAATAGTGGATGCAGAAATATCTACACAATATTGGTAAAAATACAGCATGTGTATCTAAATGTATACATGATATGGTAATCAAAAATTAAAATATAGTTGGGTCTAGGGAACCCACTATTAAAACATGTTTTCATTTTTATAAAAATATATTAACATGCTTCTAATAACACTTCCAGAAATATGATGAATATACTCGAAAATAAAATTTATAATTAAATCACTTTTTAACCACTATGGTTTTCAATGTAGGTTATTTTTCCACAAAATTAGAAAATATTTATAGGATATTATTACCATAATATCAATGATCATATTAAACCTAATGTTTCATATACCATTGATATTATTTTTGAAAAGTTTAAATGATTTATTCCTCAAATATATTGTTCACTAAACTATATATGGATCCCAAGGTGGAAAATGAATCCAAGATCCACCAATTTTGGCCTATTGCGCTGATAAACACTCTTTTAAAAATAATTTCCAAAATAATTTCTAATAGGATTTCCCCTATTTTCAACAAAATAGTTTCTTTAAATCAATTTGGATTCATTAATGGATGGTCCCTACAAGACTGTATTTTCCTTACCTCTGAATGCACCAATATTTCAAATAAATTTACTAGAGGAGGAAATGTTTCTATCAAACATGACATTAGGAAGGCCTTTGATACTATTTATTGGAGAATTATTTTTAAGGTCTTAAAAGGATTTGGATTTAATTATACTTTTATCAAGACGATAAAAACATTGTTAAACTATGCATTAATATCCATCTTGGTCAATAGCACCCCCAGGGGCTTCTTTAAATGCACAAATGGGGCTAGACAAGGTGACCCTCTCTCGACAATTTTATTTTTAATTTCCAAAGATTATCTCATCAGGCTCCTCGCTCATTTGGTAAATCAAAACAAACTCAAACCTATACATGCAGACATAAATATTAGAGTCCCTACTCATCTCTTATATGTTGATGACATCATCTTGTTTCTTCAAGGTGACAAAAAAATATTCAAGTTCTTAAACAGGCACTTACTCACTATGAGAAAGTCTCGGTTCAAGCCATTTATTTGTTTAATTCACACAATATTTTTGGTATAAACTTCTCCACATAGAGGAAAAGCACTATTACCAATGATCTTGGTATTAAAGAAGGTTGACCCCCTTCACTTATTTGGGGGTACCTATATTTTGGGGAAGACCTAAAAATATTTACTTTTCTAACACAGTGGATCATATTATTAACCAACTCTCTAATTGGAAAGGAAAGTCCCTCTCCATGGCTGGATGAATCTGTTTGGTCAAATCGACCATTGTCTCCAAAATGGAATACTCCCTTATGATTTATAAATGGCATACTGGTACTTTCAAAAGAATTAACACCTATATTAAGAACTTCATTTGGACAGGAAGTATCTTTCAAAAAAAAATTGTCACCATTTCCTGGGTAACCTGTTGCAATCCTTTGGAAAAAGGGGGTTTTGGTATTAAAAACATAATTTTGTTTAATAATACCCTTCAAGCTAGACTTACATGGAGATTAGTCAATACTGAATCAAATGTTGTTGACTTCTTTAAACACATATTCCTCTACAAATTTAGGAAGGGGAAATTTAATTATATCTCTTCCTTGAACTGGCTTTCCATTAGGTACACTTATCATAAAATCATGGAAAAATCTAGATGGATAGTGAGAGCTGACTCTAACATAAATTTCTGGTTTGAAAATTGGACTGGTGTCCCGCTGGCTTCAATGCTCTCCCCTAATTCTACTCTGTTGGAAACTAGTCACACTATTAAAGATGTTCTCCATTACCATAGGGATAATCTCTATAACAATGTTGCTCAGATCATTGATAACTACACTTTTATTAACTGTGAGTATTTTCTTGTCTAGGAACCCACTCTAAATGGTATTATTGACTCAACACATTCTTATATGCACAACTTTCTTGGATCTGAATCTAGGTTTCAATGGTTAAATTTTTTCAACAAGAAGTGGATTAAGCCTACTAGACTCACTCTAATTTGGCACATTGCTCATAAAAGATTCCCCACTAAGGTCTGCCTTTAATCTTTTGGTATCCAAGTATTCTCTAACTATCACCTATGTATTCAAAATACGGAGGACACTAACCATCTATTTTTATCTTGTTCCACAAGATCTACTCTTTGGAATTATATTTTTGACATTTTCTATTGTAGATGGAACACCCCCAACTCAATTTGCACTCTTCTTAAATATTGTGTGCAACACCAAGCCTCTCATCAGATTAAGAACATTTTTCTAGCTGCTGTTGCTGAGCTCCAGTATGTGATCTGGTATGACAAAAATGATATTCTACACAATAAATGCTCATTAAATCTTAATTCAAGGAAAGAACAAATCGTCATTGGGATTCTAGATGCTTCCTTGATTCAAAACTCTCACTGCAACAACTTGGTTGGTGACTGGGAGATTTTGTACATGATTTAGGTTGATGGAACATACCATCAACCTCTTCACACCTTCGTAGTTTTCTGGAAAATGCCAATGTCGGGACGGATCAAAGCCAATGTTGATGGTTCCTCAAAGAGAAACCCTAGACCTTCCAGTTACGGATCCATTTTCAGAGATTCTGCTGGCAAGTGTCATGGGTGTTTCTTTGGAAATTGTGGCATAGCTTCGTCATTGGAGGCCGAAATGATGGGAGTAATTCATACTGTCATGTTTACCATTAAAAAGGATGGAGGAAACTATGGATTGAAAGTGATTCTACAACCATTGTCTAGGAAATCTAGAATGGTGTGACTCACCTTGCCTGGCCTTTGATCAATGTTTGGATGCAGTTCCTGGACTCTCTGCATGGTATCGACTACATTGCCAAGCATAAATTCAGAGAGGCTAACGATGTTGCTGATTCCCTTTCCAAAAATGGTGTTCATCAGACCATGACTTGGATAGAAACCCTCCCTCCAGATTTACATCAGCTATTTGAATTTTTTTTTTTAAAAAATCCCTTCTTTCCATCTCTTGTAATATTTTTGACTTTTTTATTCAATAAAATGTGCTTTGGTCTTCGTCCAAGGAACCACCTTCTAAAAAAAGGGGTTTATAAGACTTTGAACTAATGATCATACTAAATTTAATAAACTGATCCCAATGTCAATAGAAGTTAAGTAAATCTAAGAAAAAGACATATTTGATTAAAAAAATTAACACAATCCCTAGATGCTTCTAGATTATTATAACCAAAATACCATTGATAAAAACTACTATCTTACATAATTATTTAATCCCAATACATAAATACTACAAACCTTAAACTTAAATTATTTGTATAAAATAAGACCTTACTTGGTCTAAGAATTAACCTTTAAAATAGGGAATTGAATTAGATAATTCTATGTTCCCCACATTTAATATATTGAACTATATATTGATCTCTAGAATTAATTTCATTTCACTCTAATGAACTCTTTACATTTCATAAATAATTTTTTGCTCTATGCCATCTATATCACTTTTTTATATTCATTTAAGTCATTATCTTTTGTGTGTCTTTCCAAATTTCTAACATGAAATAAACAAAGAATTATTTTATAAGTAGTGTCAAACATTTGAGCACATAGCAGACTGCATACTTCCCTTATTGGGTTAGTTCGAGAGTTTCTTAATGTATAGGTTGTTAATCAAATATTGGGATAACTAACATACTGAAAATTATTTTTTTTTTTTGATATTAAAATCCCAAGTTATAGAGGGTTCTGTAGTGATGAAGACTGACTGTGTCACCCCTAAGGATGAGGGTAAAGACATTAAATAAGTGCACCATAAAAGTATATTAAATGATAGTCTCACGTAGATTATCTAAATCACTACATTTTACGTTACATTTAACATCATTCCTTCAGTTACAACCACTGGCTAGAACCAAATATTATGATTGGAGCAACAATTATCATAATACCAAAAAATTATTTATAGGATGTATCAATAATGAAACCTTGTTTTTAATAAAAGACACCTCAATTTCAATATAGGTCATCTATGGTCAACATCTATTCAATTATATATTGATGATTCATAAATAAAATTTGAATTAACGTTAAAATATATCCTATGATTGTAAACAAAAGGTGTACAACAAGCCTCGTTGTTATCATAGGGTGATAATTGGGTCAAATCAAAATGTTTCCCTTTCAGTGTTATTACCCCTATGTACAAAAGTATCAGATCCACTCCCACTTAATGTGTATAGTCAAGAATGTATTTTAAGGAAATCCACATAGTCTATACCTTATAAAAAATTTATGATGTTATCATATACCAATAATTATTCTAAATGTATGTCTTATTGTTATGTCTTATAGTTATGTCTTATAATTTATATTTTCATAAATCAAGTTCTCATGTTTTTTACTACACTTCCTATGATACTAACTGTGACTAACACACCCCTATTTTCCAAGAGTCAGTGGTTACTTTAGTATCTTAAAACTATATATAAATAATCATATCCAAAATTACTGAATACTTTAAAAGTCTTGGTAAACTAGATACATATTGGATTATCACATTTTAATTGAATCATCGAATACAACACAATATTTCATTTGAGTACACTATAATTAGATTTATTATATCCCTGCATATCAATAATAGTACAAGTCCTAGAATAATGGGGAAAAGAATCATAATAAAGGGATGAGACTAAATGCTCTGTAAGCATATTCATACAGTGGAAGCTATCATGAATAAATAATTCATAACCAATATTTCATGGTAAATAATTAACACACTATCCATTTAATCAATAACCTTAACATAAAAAACAATATAGAAAGAATAAGTGAAAATTTGATATAAATAATCACATGAACAAGAAACCTATCTATGTATATTATATCTAATAGAATAACCATAAGGACATCAATAAAAAATATCATAATGGGGGAATGCATAATTAAAAACATAAAAAACATACTATCAATGCCTCAAGCCAATATATTAGTGATCAATGGGTTAGACCTCATCCAAATACCCAAGCTAGTTTGTCTCATTAAACTTATTGATGCATCAAAAGGATATAGCATGCCCCTTAGATCACATACCAAGTAAAATTAATTACTCATATGAGTGGGGTGAAACATAATCCACATAAAAATTAACATTGTATAACTAAAATATGAAATGATAATGATATCCCCAATCAATAAACATAACCATAAACCATCCAGAGTAATATGGAGAACGATATGAAAATTGTACATCCTCAGTCAAACTGATCAAAAACCATCAATATAATTAATAATAATGGTATCATTTCAACATAATAATAGTGGATCAAAAGTAGAATAATGGTTGTTGATGTTGATGAATATATATTCCATAATTATATCGTAAAAAAATTCTTGAGGAAAATAAACTTTACACTTTTAAAATCACATTTTAAAAATAAATGGGAAAAATATATTTTGGAAATAATATTATTAGAAACTAACCTTCAGAACATATGAAGGAATACTTTATTCATTGAGTGGTAGTGATGTGGAGAAATTATTTTTATGTCGTACACATTAAAAGAATGATTCCTTTCACTTTTTTGTTAAAATGGTAAAAATTACATTGTAAAAATATGAAAAGAAGACTTCTTTTAAAACATATACTATTATTTTTTTCATGGGTAAAATTTTATTTAAAAAACTATATAATAATATTAAAACAATCTTGATTTATTTTTAGAAATCTAGGATATGGAAGAAAATGGTGTTTCAACTAAAGAGATACATAAATTTACCTTTATTTAAAAAATATATTCTCAATATTTTTATATACCAAAGAAAGGAAGATTACACTATTAATTGAACATATCAAGAAAACCCATTTTATAATATTAAATATTGGCCTTAATATAGTAATATCCAATAATTACCTCAATGGGTACTTAAACATAAAAAATCTGGAATAATTATGAAATTATGAAATAAACCCCTACCACTTTGAAAACTTTTGTATCATAACCACTATGAATTAAATAAATTCAAATAAAACATTAAATAAAAATAGTAAATAGTGTTTCATTATATAACCTATAAATTTGAAGTATATACACTACACAAATGAAGTGGCAAATATGACATACGTCTCACTAAGTAAAAGTGAGGTGAGAAACCCTTATAGATGTCATATAATTGATGTGAGAATTAATAAATATAGTATTTATGGGTGAAAAATGTATATCCACAAAAAATTAGAATAAAATACAATAAAATTATAGTTCACTAAAAAAAATCAAGGAATAATATAATCAACAAAGAAGTTATATAACCTAATGAAAAAAATTGAGTTCAGAAAACACCTTACCGCTTGATAACATTCAAGTCAAATCCCATTGGTTGAAGTAACTCATATTGAAATATAAAATAAAATTAATTTTTAAGGATTAATGATTTAAAATTTAATAGTGGAAGTGTATACACTATATAACCCAAACTGGTGCATAACATTAAAATATGCATCAATGAAAGGAAATTTAGACAAAATCCATTACTTCAGGTCTGATTTCCTTCTTACATGTTCGAAAATCCTATATAATAAATATATATTTATTATAAATATAATAATGAACCATGTCCATATATATATACACACTACAATTTAGGATTTACTTATAACCTTTTATCTTTTATTTATTAAATATTGTTTACTAAAATCACCATTTAGGTGATAACAGCTTCATCTTCCCAGAATATTTTTGTTTAAAAGTTTTAGTCCTTGTATATTAATTATGGTTCCATAACCACCCTTGTTTTAACCATGATATAAATATTTTTTATGTTAATTATATTTGTATTTATAATAATCCATAAAGTACAGATAAATAAAAATTAATTTTATCATTCATGGAGATGTTAATCCATACGTACGCATAAACACTATTTTTTATTTTTTGAAGGATGTAATTAAATAATGGTAAAAAATATTTAAAATTTTGAAAGTAATTTTTTTATAATATAAATCATATATATTCATAAAATCCATCATTATTTCCATTTACATAAAAAATAAATGAAATATGATTCACATCACTTTATGGCGGTGGTTGTCCACATTTATGAAAGGGAAATGTTAACGTTTTAAAGATGCTTGGAAGTTAAGAAGGTAGATGTTATATTATAATTATAGAATATTAATTATGTAATATATATAATATATATAAAACAAATCCTTTGTTATATCTATCTATGATAGGGGGATGTAAAAATTATTACATCAGTTCGTGGGGTGGTAATCCGCCATACAGACAATCAACAGTTTGATTCCAATTTGATGGAAGAGGAGAAGGGTATTGGGTATTAAAATAAAATAAAATAATATATGTATATGAGATATAATTATTTTATTATATTTTAATGGTTAAATAATATTTTATGGTGTTGTAGGAAAAAATGAAATGAAAATTCATGGTTAAGAAATATACCACATTTTTTGAGAACAATTTTTTCTTTATAATTGAAGCCTTTGCAAAAGTATTTTATGATCACACTAGGGATTATAGGAAAATGGGAGTTAGTTGAAGAATTTATTGGGAAAATTATTGTTTGAAACAAAGGGATATTGGGTAAGGAGGGTATATGATAGGTGATTTCCTTTTATTATCGTGGGGGGGGGGGCTCTGGGAAACCACTTGGAAATTTACCAAAATATTACAAAATGATAAAGTGATTCCCAAAAAAATGATTCAAAATTACCTTATATTATATGTTTACATATTATAAGGTCTAAATATTCGCATAAAATAGGATTCAGACAAATTTATATGGAAAACATACCCTTATATGTTGGTTTAACAGTCGATAAACCCATTTTAACTTCAACGGTTGTAATTAATTTTAACTGTTATTATTATTCATTATAAAAAATTAAGTTGACCATTTTAAATGATATTTATTAGTATAATTAAAAATATAGAGTCTATTTTTCCAAATTAAATTAACATTAGTGAAAAACAATTAATTTAAAATGAAACCTGCTAACGTGATGAAAAAATAGCATTCTAAAGGAAGGTTTTCTTATCTGTAAAAGGTTTTTATATAAAAACTGAACATTAACTTGATTTTAATGACATAAATTGGATAAATAATAATATAATTTAACTAATATTAATTTAATGATATTTTTAAACTAAATTTATTTTTATAAATTCTTTAAAAGAAAGTGAAACATAAAAAAATGTGTATTTTTCACTATTCATCGAAAAAGTAATCTTTTAAAAAAATTCTCAAAAATTAAATATAAGATAATTTTGACATGATTATTTGAAAAAATTTAAGAACCCAGATTTTTTTCCACTATGAATCTTGATATCTTATGTCATTTAGAAGAAGTGGTGCTTTTGGAAATTTTTGGATTACACGTGGTGTACTTGGAAGTACACAATGTGTACCCGGTTGCCGCGAGTAGCAGTGTAATGGCCGAGTACATGGTTGTGTGGGGTGACTTAGAGACTGCCTAAAGAAGATTCAGGTAAAGGCCTATACATGTTGTGTATACTCAGGGATCATGCTGTGTATTTTTATTTTTATTTGTTATATCAGACTGAGGTTGCGTCTAATGGTCAGAACTAAATTCTTCTGGCTTCGTCTTGTCCAGGAGCGATGGATATCATCGATTCTTCCTCGAGCCCCTAAAGTGCCATCCTTTCCTTGAATCAAACACTGTCTATTGAGTTGGAATCACCATGGTTAATTCTTCCTTCTTTTAGGACCTATTCACTTTATTTCTCCACATTCATGAGATATCCATAGTTGAGCGTTTTTGATGTTTTTATAGATCAACAATATTGTAGGTCTATTCAAAGGATGAGGTTAAACTATATCGATCATACAACACTGTTGCTGGTGGTTTATGCCTTTCTATAGATGTCTTTGAATTATATGTGCAAAAAGAACCGAATACCCTAGCTTTGGGTATTGTGTGTTTTAGGAATTTATCCCTGTTAATTCCTACTATGCATTGTTATCTTGAGTATGGGGGTTTTATAATAAATAGTGTTTATTACCTTGCTATGGATGTGTTTTCCCATGTTTGATTGATATTGGCCATTGGGTCATGAACTTTCAGTTAGGCTGTTTTTCTTTCCATGCCTAGTGTTGTTAGGATGGTGTTTATTATTATCTGATATGCATGTGATATGAATTTTAGATGTTTGGACAATTAGAATTTTGAGATTTAATTTTGGATGTTGGATATAGTTTGTGAATGATTATATTACATATGGTTATGGGAACATGATGTAGTCAGACTATAGAGGTAATGAACAATGAGGGATTCCCCAGAGTGTCTGTTATACTTTTTACATTGCGAGACCATAGGGGGGATAGATGAAATTTCTCTATTATAGTGTCTATAGTTTAAAATTTCCAGACCGTAGGGAGAATTGGACTTTGAGTGATTCCTCATAGAGTCTATAGTTTACCATTACGAGACCACCTGGGGAATTGATGGTGAGTTTTTTCTCTGAGATTCTTTGTATAATATGAACCAGGGGGTTAGAATGTGAGTACTTCCCAAAGGGTTTCTTGTGAATGTTTGGTTGAATAATTGATAAATGTAAATGAATTTATTTTGAGAATGTATGATAGTTTAATTTTTAGTACTTCCTTGTTTATTTCTTCATATTTCCTACTATATATATTCTCAGATAGTTAGGCATAGATCTTTGGGTGGTTGCCCAGTGGGATTTGTCTCACACCCTGTTTGGGTCATGCTTTTGGTCCCAAACAGATTATATTTTTGTAGGTATAGATAAGGGAAAGTGCTCTTCTACTTCAGGCACTTGATTACTATTGATCTAGAGAGCATGGGACCAAGATGAGGCCTGCGATGCTACTAGAGTTTATTTGTTTTCTTTTTTTACTTTGGTTTAGTACTGTATATCTGGAATTGTGACTAGTTTGGCTGCTTTCCTAGATATATGTGACATGCTTAATTTATATATGTTCTTTAGTTGTTTATTAATTTTAAATTCTTCTGTTGTTTTCTTATTATATGGTGTTACTTCTTACAATATTTTATATTATTGTTATTCCATTGTGTTACCATGCCAATGGGGGAATAGTTTCCCCACTATCACACCCAAGGCCCTCGCTACTAGTCAGCAACCTCTGGCATTTAGGGAAATGCACTTGAGGCCATGTGACCAACAGGGTATAGGTCACCTCTGTGCGGCACTTAGAACCAGGATGTTACAATGTGGTATCAGAGGGATTCATTTCTTATTGACTTACTGTTTGCAGCCTATAGACTAGGATATGAGGTAATAAGTAGTTGGAAATAATCTGCGTCCGGTAGTATCTAACCCGTGTATAGGGAATAGCCAATATGCCTCAAATATTGCCTTTTTTCTTCGATTTTTCAAATTATTATAGTTGATTTGATTTTACCTTCGGGTGATTCACATGTTTTGTGCTATTATTGTTGATATTATTGAGGTTCAATTTCAGGTGCAACCCAATGATATGAGGGTATTCCATCTAATGAATCATATATTCACTTTCTAGATATCACATGCCATGCATTCTTATCATTCCATTTAGGGTGCATTATTGATTTCATGTTTTTGTGATAGGTGTTATGCTAGATATGCATGCAGTTGTGATATATACCTTGATAGAATACCTGTTATTTTATAGGGTATTGTATTGTGTAAGCTTTCGTTTGAATGAATGCCAAACTTTGGTCCCTGAGGTATTATGGGACCTCATGGATTAGAATTTGGTGGATCATTGTACTATTATAATTTTATATGAAATAAATATAATTCCACGCTTTGATTCGCGGGGAGTATGGCCCCCATAGATCATTATTCAGCACTTAAATGTTTGTTTTAGGGTTTTTATGGGATTCCATAGTAGTTTTGGAGGCATACTATCGGGAAAAACCCAGAATACACAGTGTGTATTTATGAATACATGCCATATATACTTCTGTTTTAGAGAGAACAACTTTTCTTAAGTACACACCTTGTACTATACATACATGTTGTGTAGTCTTTAGCCGTGTGAATGTATTTGTGGGCAGAGACATAGGGTTGATAAATCATTGATGGAAAACTCCATGTACCAGATGTACATATAGTTTTGTAGAGACCTTGTATTCAGAAGTGTGACTAATGACACGGGTCGGTGAAATATTTCTAGTAAACACCGATTTTATCATAAAAACATTGTGTAGAGACATCCGTGTCTCTGACAGTGTGACTAATGACACAAGAAGTTGAAACATAAGTTGTACACACCGTGTTTAGGGTAAACATGCCGTGTAGTTTTGTTCTAAGAGATAACCACGTGGTTTAGACTTGTAGAGGAACTCAGGAAATGGGTAAGGTTCTATTACTTACCATGTTTGAGGATGAACACACAGTGTGTATGGGTGTTACCCGACCTGGGATGGCAGATGTACACACCCATGTAATGGATTATGGGAACACTCAGTTTGAGATTCATATATGTCGTGTATCCCTGTTTTTAAAAACATGAATTTTTTCCTTCTCTTGTTCTTTTCTTGCACCTTTTTTTGTTTTTCATCTTCATTACATGATAATATTGAACTAAGGTGTGTGATTGACCTATAATAGTCATGGCACTGAGAATTCCTCTGATTGTATGCCAGATAGAGGGCAACAATTAGAAACTAGACATGGTAGATCAGAGACCACTAGAAGATCCTCCTGTAGTGTTTGTCTTAGCAACATGTATTATTCTAGATATAGGTGTTGGTACACAGTTTCAAGAAGGCTTCATGAGGTTTATGCGGACCTTCAGTGGAGTACCGCATCCTGCCTCATCTATGGCAGAGTTGACTCAGGTTTTTCACCAGTATATTCCTCCCACATTCTCTAGGGATGGAGGACCATAGGCTACAGAGTCATGGTTAGAAGCCATGCTATCAATATTCGAGCATCTGTAGATGCCTCTAGAAATGAGGTTTAAGCTCGCTACATACATGCTTCCAAAATCCGCCAAGAGATGGTGGGATGTGATATCAAAGGAAGGGTTCCAGTAGGGTATGGATTGGGATGAGTTCCATAATGCCTTCTATGATTACTTCTACCCAGAGACCTTTAGGGATGACCGAGCCTGAGAGTTCATGAGTTTGGAGTAGAGTAATCTCTCAGTCATGGAGTATTCCTACCGCTTCACTGAGATGCAGCATTTCAAACCCATTCTATGGGGTGATGAGTAATTTCTAGAAAAGGATTTTGAGGATGGTCTCAGGCATGAAATTTGTTCTTAGGTGAACATCTTCAGTTTTACCACCATAACTTATATAGTCAACTAGAAACATTTCATAGAGTGAAACCTGAGGGATTCTGGGGTTGTGATCAAGGTTAGATCGACATCCATAGTTGGTACCCCTCCAACTAACACCCAGATGTTCCGTAGAGAGTCTACACCAGGAGATCCGAGTTGGTGGAATAATTATTCTAGTTACCAAGTGGTATTCTACCAGTGCAGGAAGAGCGGGAATACAAGGAAACATTGACCAAGATACCCAGTTGAGTGCCGATATTGTGGAAAGATTGGTCATCTATATCATTTATGTTAGATTTTCTCACCAAGAGAATGTGATAGGGGTTCTTTTTTGACTCCTCGCACCAGAGCTAGACCACCAGTCTTACATTAGACTGGGGGATGAATTTCTATTGTTCGTTCAGACTGAGGAGTTGGCCTTGGCTGTGGGAATCAAACCACAGGTTTTTAGTGATATTAGGGTGGATCATATTAGGGTCATCAGGAAGGGTCACAGGGCCACAGTACAGGTTAGACTTTTGCATTAGAGTAGACCCATCAAAAGTAGGATCATAAATCCTCCACAGTTAGATGTACAATTCTAGTTTCCTTATTTTTTACTTCGGCGCTTTTTGATATAGGGGCTTCCCATAGTTTCAAATCTCTTGTTGTTTTGGAGATCCATGGGCTTTGAATCTTTACCCCTATTGATATCTTGATGTTGGACACTTCATTAGGGACTAGATTAGCTAGTGTATATCAGTGCGAGGAGTGCCCTCTTGAGGATGTTGGGAGTCACTTATTATAGGACCTTTATGTCTTATTGATGATAGGCTATGATGTCATTCTTGGAATGGAATTGTCAGTTCCCTTCTTGGATTTTGTTTATTTCTATCACCATAGGGGGAGTTTCACATCACTAGAGGGAAGTTTGTTTCTACATAAGGGGGAATTGGATGTCTAGTAAAGTAGAATGGGAACCAAGCATCATGGGTTGGAGGAGTCACATCCTAGATGGCTAGTTTGTATCTGGATGACCAATGGACGTTTCTGATGGAATTTAATCTAGCGGTCGATCATTTCAAGTATGTCATTACATAAGACTTTTTAGATTTTCCCTCGGAGTGAGAGGTATAATTTTCAGTTGATCTTATTCCCGTAGCCGCACCAGTGTCCATTACTTTTTATAGGATGGCTACACCGGAGTTACATGAGCTCAAGAAGTAGTTGGAGGAGTTTCAGGAAAAGGGTTCCATCTTACCCAGTGCTTCTTCTTGGGGTCTTCCATTCCTATTTGCGAAAAAGGCAGATGGTACCATCATAATTTGTGTGGATTATTGAAAGATGAACCATTTGACGGTCAAGAACCAATATCCCTTTCCGAGGATCGATGATCTATTTTTTTAGCTTCGAGGATCCTCTGTGTTATGAAAGAGTTACATGAGATCCGGTTATCATGAGTTGTGCATTAGAACATCAAATATAACTATTACCACCTTTCAGAGTAGGTATAGTCTATATGAATATGTGGTTATTTCATTCGGTCTCATGAACACACCTGCATTTCTTTTGGTACTGATGAAACGAGTGTTCCATCTATACTTGGATTACTTTGTAGTGGTTTTTTGGAAGATGTCTTGGTGTAATCTAACACTCACTTGACCATGATAACCATCTTGAGATTATTTTGAGTGTACTGAGAGGGAATCTGTTATATGTTGTGCTCTCAAAATGCCTCTTTTGGATGTACTAGATTCACTTATTGGGTTAGGCTATATTAGAGATAGGATTATTAGTAGACACATAGAAAGTGAGAGCAGTTGTTTCCTAAGACCTTCAGAAGAATGTCTTTGAGGTAAGAAGTTTTCTATAGATGGATAGTTTGTATAGATGTTATATACAGTAATTTTCACGCATAGCAGCGCCACTAAAGGTCCTGACTAAGAAGGGTGCAAAGTACCTATGGACAGATTCAAATGATTCTGCCCTTCAGATGATGAACATGATGTTGAATTTAGCACCGATAATAGTTTTTCCAGAGCTGGGAATGAGCTATACTATTTACTATAATGCATTAGGTACTGGGCTGGGAGTAGTACTTATGCATGGGGAAGGAGTCGTTACGTTCCGGTATCGACAATTTAGGCCATTTGAGAAGAATTACCTAATGCATGATCTTGAGTTGGATGCACTTGTTCATGATTTATGCTATTGGATACATTATTTGTTGGGAGATCATTTTGTGATTATCACCAACCAAAAAATCCTCGAGTATATCTTCACTCAGCACAATCTGAATTTGAGACAGCAAGGGTGGGTTGAGTACCTTCTGTCTTTCGACTTTCAACTTGCCTACATTCATGATAAAAAAACATAGTGGTTGATGCGTTGAGTAGGAGAACACAGATACAGGAAGTTCAGGAGGCCAATAGTGTGTGTAATCTTATGGATTTATTCTCTGAGATGCATTTGGAGGTCCATGACAGACAAGGGAAGATGTTTTTTCTTCTGTAGTTGTCACCTATTCTCTAATCGATCAAGTGCGAATGAGGAAGCAATTAGATTCTAGAGGCCTAGTCCCACGAGAGAGTGTGTCATGAGAGGCCCCTATTCCTAGATGGACCATAGGTGAGGAAGAGATCTTGTGCTTCCATGGAAGCATATGGGTGTCAGTAGACATAAGTGAGAAGCTGATGCAATATTTTTATTCCAAAGTTTGGGCAGTTCATCCTGGTGTTACAAAGATGTATTGATATCTACACCGTTTGTATTGGTGGCTTAGAATAGAGAGAGATGTTGCTGATTTTTTGATGTGGTGTTGCACCTGTCAGCAAGAGAATTAAGTGCATCAATGACTAGTATAGTTTATTCAGTATTTACCCATTCTTGAGGGGAAGTATAATGTTGTCACGATGGAATTCGTGACAGGCTTACCGAGGTCTCCTCGAGATGGAAATGCAGTTTGGGTTTTTATTGACAGACTCACAAAGGTTTCACACTTCTTACCAAACAAGGATACCTTCATTGTTGATGAGCTGAGAATGTTGTATATCCAGGAGATTGTACATTTACATGGTTTTACTCACTCCATTATTTCATATAGTGTTTCACATTTTACTTCTCGGGTCTGACAGGGACAACAAACGGATTTCGGTACACTGTTACTTCTGAGTAAAGCGTACCATCCCCAGACAAATGGCTAGTCTGAGCATAATATTAATGTGCTGGAGGACATGTTTTGAGCATTATCCCTTGATTTTGGAGGTTCTTTGGAGAAGCACATACCTCTTGTGGATTTTTCCTACAATAATAGTTTTCAGGAAACTATTCATATAGCAGCTTATGAGGCTTTTTAAGGTAGGCCATGCCGATCACCCATATATTGGCCGGAACTAGGAGAGGCCATTATGCGGGGACCTCTTCATGTCTAGGAGACCACGAAGTAGGTGGAGTCGATTAAGAAGAATATGGTTACTACACAGTTGTGACATGAGTCTTATGCTGGTCGATAGAGATGACCTCAAGTGTTTGAGGTCGGAGACCAGGTTTTCCTATCCGTCACACCAAGATTTGGACACTAGAGGATTAAGAGATAGGTAAATCTTTCATCGAGATATGTCAGGTCGTTTGAGGGTTAGTAAAGAGTCATGCCGGTTTCCTATTGAGTGGAGTTACCTCGGAGGTACCAGGATATTCATGACATCTTCCATATTTCTCAGTTGTGGCGTTACTTCTCATACTCGTCTCAGGTATTTAAATTCAAGGAGGTTGAGTTGGAAGTGGAAACATCTTTTGAGGAGAATCCTATCCGGATTTTTGATCAAATCACGATGGTTCTCTGTGGAAGGTATGTTCCCTTAGTAAGGGTGCTATGGCTGCATGGGTGAGTACTAGAAGAGACTTGGGAGAGGGAGACCGATGTGCTTTCAAAGTGTTCGGAGCTGATCACAGATTATTCTACTTCTCCACATCGTTAGGGAAATTCATGGTTGAATTTCTATAAGGGGGGAAGTTTATAAAAGCCCGGGTCTTTTTGTCATGTATGGATCTTGATTTCTAGTGATTTTGACAAAAAGATAAGATTCTAGAAATTTTAGGAGTACATGTCGTGTACTTGGATGTACATGCCGTGTACCTGGTTGCCGCGGGTAGTCGTTTATTGGTCGTGCAACGGCTGAGAACATGGTCATGTGGGGTGACCTGGAGACTGCCTAAAGCAGATCCCAGTAAAGGCCTATACATGCCATGTAACATTATGGAACACAATGTGTATTTTTATTTTTATTTGTTATATCGGACCGAGGTCGTGTCTAATTGGATAAACCGAATTCATCTGGCATTGTCTCATCCATGAGTGACAGATATCACCGATTCTTCTCCGAGCCCCTAAACTACTGTCCGTTCTCCAATTTAAACATAGTAGATTGCGTTGGAATCTCCATAGTGAGTTCTTCTCTTTGGACCTATTTTATTGATTCCTCCTCTTTCGGGAGATATCCTTGGTTGAGACTTGTTGACATTTTTTTAGATCTACAACAATCTAGGTCGATTAAAAGGCTGAGGTTCAATGATATCCATTGTACAACATCTAGGTTGGTGGTTTGTTATTTTCTGTAGATGTCATTGAATTATATGTGAAAAAAATTCCCAATACCCTATCTTAGGGTATTGCATGTTTAAAAAGTTTAACCATGTCAATGCCTGTTATTATTTTTTTCGTGAGTAAGGGTGTCTGATTATGAATAGGTTTTATTACCATACTATGGATACTTCTTCCCATGTTTGATTAATATTGGACGTTGGGTCTAGAACTACCTGTTAGGCTATTTTTCTTTCCATGACAAGTTCGGTTAGGATGGAGTTGATTATCATCAAATATTCTTATGATGTGAATTAAATATTTTTAGTGATGTAGAATTTTTAGATTTACATTGGGTTAATGTATATCATTTTTCCACGACTGAATTACATAGGGATGTGGGAACCTGGTGTAGTTATACCATAAGGGGAATGGACGCCGAGGGCTTCACCAGAGTGGCTGTTTTACATTTCCTGTTTTAAGACCATAAGGGGGATGGACAGAAGTTCTCCCTCATAGTGTCTGTAGTTCCAAATTGCGAGTCCACAGGGGGAATTGAACATTGAGTTCTTCCTCATAGTATTTAGTTTACCATTACGATACCACAAAGGGAATTTATGGAGAGTGATTCCTCAGAGAGTCTTTGTCTATGTTGAACCAAATGGGTTAGACTATGAGTACTTCCTGGAGGGTTTCTTGTGAATGTTTGGTTGAATGATTGAAAAATTTAAATGAATATAGTTTGAGACTGTAGGACTCTTTACTTTTTTGTACTTCCTCATTTATTACTTCATTTTTCATGTTGCCTACAATATATATTCACTGATAGTTAGGAACAAATATTTGGGTGGTTGCCTAATTGTATTTGACTCACACACTGTTTGGGTCATGCATTTGGGCCCAAACACATTATATAGTAGTTGGTATTGATAAGTGAAAGTGCCCTTCTACTTCAAGTACATGATTTCTTGGAGTTTGAGAGCATGAGACCAAGCCGAGGCTTGCGTTGCGACTGGAGTTTATTTGTTTTATTTTGTACTTTGGTTTAGTACTATTTTTCCAGCATTGTGACGTGTTTGGTTTCTCTCCTATAGATATGTGTCATTAATCATTTATATATTTGCTCCAGATGTTTATTACTATCAGTCTTCCTTTATTTTCTTATTGTAGCAGGCTACTGCTTCTACTATTGTATATTATTTTTATTCTATTGTGTTACTCTACCAATGAGAGCATAGTGTCCCCACTATCACACCCAAGGTCCTCACTTGTAGTTAGTAGCCTTTGGCATTTGGGGAAATGAACTTGAGGCCATGTGACCAACCTAGTATGGGGAACCTCTAGGGGGCACCAAGAACTGAGACGTTAAAAAAACTAAATGAATTTCTTAAAATTAATTCCATTATTCTGGTAAAAAAATTAAAATAAGAGTACAAAATGAAATGAAATCAGTTTTTGGATAAAAATATAGTTTTTACGTATAAAACTGGATTTATACTTATGTAATTTTTCGAAAAAATATTATATAAAGGTTAAAAAAATTATTTAATATATAATATTTTTTTAATTAAAGTAATTAACTAATTTTGATTAATTTACTTTATTAAGATAAAAATGCATCACGTAAATAAAAAATGTTTTCCAGAAAAAATATATTTCTTACTTTGAAATGATTTTTATTTTCATTTATAATCAATTAATAACCGATGAATATGTTTTAAACATATATAAACAATATATTTTTCATAATTTAATTATTCTTTTTCATATACAAAAGTTTATTGGGTAGGTTATAATGGTTATATTTAAATAATATTTCTCAAAGGTCATTTAAGATCGATGTTTCATTTCATATACACTATCTGGAAAAATGTTTTTATATTAAAATAATAGGGTGTTACATTATCCCAAACTTCAATAAATTTCATACTCATAATAAGAAAATGTTCTTGTAGATAAAGTTTTTACATTTCAATGTTTCTTTATGGAAATATCACATCATAAAGGGGTTAATAAAACATCCTCTAGAAAAGAGGTAAACAAAAATACAAAGTTCATCACATAAATGATTTTCCTAATAAGATAAAATCAGGGGAAGTGAAAATATGTTAATGGAAGAAAATAAAATATGGAAACAGTCTCACTAATGCATCAACTGATTTATACTGTATACTGACTTAATATATTATGTATAGCATCATGGAATCTTCATTTTATATATGATAATATGGTTGGATTATTGGTTATTTATCCAATTGGATGGATGATTATTAATTTTACTGGTTTACTATTATATTACTTCAAATATTATCTTATTTTTAATAGAATTGTTTCACTTTTATCATGATGCTATAGTCTCCCCACAAACTATTATAAACCATAACTACTAGTCAGTATCCTTTGTAATATAAGGAGATAGACTTCAGGAAATGTTGCTAACCAGGTTCAGTTACTTTTGAGTGAGATAGGATAAATTGGTGTTAGAGGCTCAATATTATAGTCCCATGAGTTTATTTTAATTATTATTACTATTTTGGCATGACATATAGTATATTATGGAGTGTTTGAATTTGGTGATGAGCATGGGATTGGGAGTAACTAAACCAAATACTGGGGAAAGACAAGTTGCTCGGTATGGGAATTTTTGTTCTTTATTATGCCTGTTACAGTTTCATTACTCTCAAAATTTGGTGAAACACATGATTTATGACATCATTATTATTGTAGATTCTTTTTTTACCCATGGCCCAATAAAACAAGTATTAATTTTCAACACATCATTATATGTACCTGAGCATTAATATTTCATCCATATGTCATTTCATGTTTATTTTATTATACGCATCACTTTTGTTCTTGTGATATGTGTCTTTATTTCTATATATATAAATTGACTAATTTACTTATATTAAGGGAATGTTTTTTAAAATAACATGTCTGCATCATCCTAAACAACATTATCCCATATAACATGATGGTGGCTATGTAACTAACCAATTATGGCATGTTTGAGCTATGTACCATTGGATGCATGTACTAAAATGTTATTGTTTTAAATTAAAAGGATTCCAACTAAAATTTATAAGGTTTATAGACCATTATAATTTTAGAATGGTAATTCATATAATTAAACCATTGTAAATGTCTCGTTGCAGTTACTTGAGTTTCCAATTATAACCTATAAAGCATTAGACATTTTATGTTGGGAATGATATCGCATCTAACTGGACTATTAAATGTATATATATATGAACTTATTGATTTAGGAAAAGTGAAAAGAAATGGTTTCTATTAAAAGGGAATTCGAATTAAAACATAAAGGTGGTATTCATATGTAAATTTAAATTGATTCTCTATATATGAAGACCTATGTAATATGATATGAGACCTTTCACCCTTGCCCTTTACATTGTATAAGGTATATGGGTTAGTTCTTAATGAGCTATAAGGCATTGTAACTACACTATTTTTTTATTGTTTTTATTTTTTTTTAAATATTCAAGGTTTAGTTCCTATTATTTTAATATTTTTGCTTCCCTATGATTAGTATAATATTATGAGGTTTATGCTTGAAATTTTGAAGTTATTTTCCCACACAGAACACAGGTCATGCTCTAGGAAGGTTTTAATGACCATGCTCTTAATGTTGTTGGACCTAAATCACCAGTTGGGTCTCCTATGGAACCTCTCAATATTATTGGTTTGGGAGTTGATTTCTATCTTTAAGAGGATTTCCTATAGTTATTAATATTTATGTAGGCATCTCTCTAACTAACATCCACTATTTAACAACTAACATGAGTTTTACAATATAAGAACTCTCTTACCTTTTTGGGTGAAAGCAATACCCAATGTACATATTCTTGGATATAGGCTATATTATCTATATTTTATCCCTTAGAGAAAACACATAATACAATAGTAAATTTTATAGGATACATGCAGAGATGAACTTAAGTGATATGGTGGGATGTTTTGACCTATGCTAATTATCAATGGGTTATGTTTTAAAGGGATTTTCATGATTCCCTCTATGATTATTTATTTCTTAAGATGTAGAGGGATAAATGAGTCATATATTTAATTCACCTAGATTAGAGAACTTTATAAGTTATTGAATACTCGTCTTATTTCAAAAATCATTAGAATTTTATTCTTACTCGTCATTGTGACTAGTTTTCTTGGTCTATGTGAATTGAGGATGGAATCTTGTACACCATACGATCTCAGGTGATCTATTTTTCATTTGAAAAACATCACTGAGATACTGAACCGAGATCTCATATTAGAGTGTAACCTAAGGGAATCTGAATGCGTAGGGTATGATAGTTCAATAAATTTTTAGGGAATTGGTTTATATAATATCATGATGTATCACTTTGAATCTTATGCGAAGACATAAATGATCAAAGTGTGCACATGTGTAGCCAAGTGATATGACAACAAAGATATAGTCCAAGACACATGAAGGCCCATTATAATAAGGATCACTTTGAGTGTAAATACAAGAACGAGATGAGTCATCTTCTGTTGGGTTTCAGAACCATTCCTCTCATAGAACATGAGCGTGGTTGACATTGACTCTTGGTTTTGGTGTAGGATCTATAGCCCTATCTCAGTTAGGTAGATGGAGCACTTTTGTCCAATGAAGTCTAGGCGGTATTCCTGGCTGAGGAAGCCATGCCCTAGTTGTGTATCACCAAAAGAGAAGAATTTATTAAGGTAGTTAGGTTATGGTCCTGTGTTGTGGATTAGGCTCAGTATATTTAATACAACCAACACCTGTGGAGAATAGTGTCAGTCAATGTATAGTTCGACGTAAGATTTTAGTGGACTCTATATTTGTTTCTATTTTATTTGATACATTAACATTTCAATATTTTACATATATAGTTATCAGGGAATGTATTGGGATACAAATTCCTTATTTCTATGGAGTTATATCTCTTAAAACTCCTCTATGAATATGATTAGAAAATTTACTTTAATAAAATGAGTTCCCCCTCGAGTTTGGAGACTATTATTTCATATATAACCTTTTAATTTGAGATATATAAGGAATTAGTATCATTTTTGGGATGGAATGGTTAGTAACTTATAACACTCATGTCAGTTTTTATCACATGAGGGTATATTTCACTTTACTCAAGGGAAATAACTATATTTATAATAGAGAATGTGATTTCTAGGTATGTCAAGCTAAAATTGAGCATTTTCGGATTAGTTGATGGAATTAAAAAATTGAGATTGGGATATCATACTGTTAGGGATTTTATCATTAGATATACCTCATATAGATTTTCCACGTAGATATGGCCATTAAATGTACTTGGTGATGTCGGTGGTTTAGAAAAACACACAGACTATTTTCATGGGTCTAATGAATTGGGGTTTTCACTCATAGTGAGATTATTTTATGGCAGTTTTTGTATATGAAATATTGATATACTCATTGAGTCAACAATAACATTCCAAATATGGTAACATCATAAAAATTACATTGAGGTTGTATAATTTATATGCTAATCTCAGAAAGTTCCATTTTTAGATTGATGAATTTCACATCTTATGTCAAATTAGTTTTGAAGTAGGCATATCTTTGGATCCAGATTAGGTGAGAGCCATGGTTTTCTTTGAGCTGCCAAAGAATGTATTTGATATTTGGATTTTCTTTGGACAAGATGTTCTGTATTTTAAAATTTTCAGGATTTTTCATTCCTTATAGAATCAATTAATATCTTGACCAAGATATAAATCAAATTCATATGATATGAAGATTTTAAATTTTTTTTCATGGTTGAAGGAAAGGCTAGCTGCAGTGATAAGCCTAATTCTACCTTATCCCGGTAGAGGCTATACCATTTATTGTGATGCATCTGAAATTAGGATGGTCACTGTTTTCATGAAAGGGGATTGTCTCATTGCATTAAAGTCTCATTAGTAGAGACCTCATGAGAAAGATTACCCGAAACATGATCTCGAGATAGTAGATTTGTTTCGCTCCTTGCATTTTTTGAGGATTTATTTAATGATGGAATAATTGAGTGTATACATAGATTAGAAAAAGTATCAAATTCATATTATCTAAAATTTATTTGAAACTTAGATCATTAATATTGTTTGAATACATACAGTCTTTTAATTTCGAGCTTGAATATATTCCTAGGTAAAGAAATACCATGCATAATGTTTGAGATATAGGATACAAAAACAAGTTGTTTAGGTAGGTATTAGTGAATTAAATTTGATGAATATATTTTTTAATATGCATCTATAGATTTAGGAGTGTGATTGGTTGCCTATTCTTATAGATCAGGCAGTGAATTCCACACTTATTGATCATGTGAAGATCATATGGCTGTCACATCTCATGAGATTGTTCCTAAAAGATATCATATTATGTGATTAACCAATCTTTAGTTAGATCTTTTATGAGTATAATATATTGAATATTCATAGATTCTCCTAGTTTTAGAAAGATATCCAAGTGGATATGATGCAATAATCTCATGTTTTTAGTTTTCCAGTACACCCCACTATTACTAGGATGTAATGTGATTTAGATTGTTAATATTATTATTCTACTGTGAAAATGGAGATAGTTATTTTTTTACTCTCTATTTTACATTCCAGTAGTTGAAAATGGAGCACCTGTTGTTTACTGAATATTTACTACTATTACATATCTCAAGGTGTAAATGGAACGACATAACCATATACTTCATAAAGTGATTATTAAAATCACCCAATAGTAGTGATTCCATATCAGTTATTCTGGATAGATAAAACACATTCACCCACTTCCTACCTATCAATGAGTACTTTTTAGTTGATGAAACTAGGATCCTATATATTAGAGGGATCATATGAATTCATGGAGTTCTATGTTCCATCATAAAATATAATTATTATTATCCTAAATTATGGTTTTGGAAGGGATTATAAAAGGCATTGGTTTCACTAGTAAATGATCCAAGAATGCGTCCTTGATTTTAGAGATTTTTTTGGAGAAACACATACCTCTGACTGAGTTAAACTATAATAATTGTTTCCAGTCTACTATATAGATGAATATTTATGATACCTCATATGAAATCCCAATATAATTACCCTATTGGTAATTAGAGGAAGGATAGGTAGTGCTATTGGGACCTCATCTCATTCAAGAGACATTATAGTAGGTATGTATTATTAGGAAGCATATGTAAACAACTAAATATAGATAGAAGTATTATACATATCTTCATCACTAAACTTTAGAGTTTGAGGTGGGAGATCTGGTAATCATACATGTTTCACCTAGGATTTTTTGTAAATATATTCAAATGTAGGGAAATATAGGTCCTAGATCTATTAGAACTATTTATATTTTAGAGAGGGCCATACCTATGGATTATTTGATAGTTATTCCTTACAGATAAATGGATATTCATGATGTATTTCATGTTTATTAGTTATGTAGTCAGTTTTTAGGCCCATCTCACATCCTCAATCATAAGGAGGCGGAGTTAGATTTTGATGATTCATGGGGGAGGTATCCTATTCATATTATTAATCATAACAAGAATGATTTTAATGGAAGGTCAGTTCCTCCAGTTCAGGTGTGATGATAGTAAGAAAATGTGCAAGAAAAGGCATAGGATAATTGATATACTATACATGCTCAGTGTCCTAGGATTTTGTTAGACGACACTTGACCACCCTCATAATGGAAACTCGAGGATGAGTCTTCTTAAGTGGGGGAGGCCATATTATCAGGGTTTATCATGATGGCCAAAACTTAATAATTTTAAATCTAATGAGTTTTTATCATAATATCAAAAATTAAAAGAATACAAATGTTTTTAGAGGTGTTTGGTATTATTCGAAGCTCAATGTTTTGAATTTTGGAAGGAAAGTGGGAGGTGCATGGTTAACACATGATTAGTTTTAAACATTTACCTCAATCATGCGGGCAATGAGGGGTGCCACATATTTCATGTAACTATGGAAAGGAGGAACACCACCATGAAAAACTTATATGATATTGTAGGAGAGCTATACATTGTGTGCAAAATTTATATTATGTTGTAGGAGAGCTATACATTGTGTTCTATGGGATAATTATGAAAAATGGTCGGCGCACGGGTTTTCCAACAATGTGGATAAATCATGCACCCACTTTAAAATGGATTAAATTCTAATATTTACCTCTATTTTAAACCATAACCCACCTCTTACTCCCATATTCTTCCATAAAAACCGTCATCCTATTGGAATATCCTATCCTTTTACCCTAGGATTTGGAATACCTCCTTCATTTGAGCAAAATTTCATGATCCATTTAAATTTTTTGGATCAGGCTTAGTGAGTCCCACATTCCCCTTATTTCCTTTTTAATTTTCTCTTGCCATGTTGAATTCTATTTCCATGTGAGATAATATTACATATTTTGAAATAATATTCCTATTTCTATGATTTCCCCCATTCTATCATATAATAGATTCCAATATTGGATGAGGAGTTGACTACCAGTATAAGGTAAGTGGTATAGTACTGTTACGTAAAGTTTTGATTTCAATATCATGTACTATCATGCAACTCACTAGAATTTCCCTGAAACATAATTTTATATATTAAATTAAATTAATAATTGGTATAAACTTTATTTAATTGTCATTATATCCTAATTTTTATTATCGGAGGTTTTCCACAACAACACAAATTACCCCTAAAGGTTCGTTAAATGAAATGATGAATAATGTTATACCTTCTTGGGTGATTGAACCACACTTATAGGGGTGTTTAATTGGTCCTCATAAATGAAACTGTTTACATAAATAGAATGAAATGGTATGGTAACTTTCCATTCCCATACACCTTTAATTTTAATTGAAACACCATATAATGTTTGATAAATTTCCCTTACAATTGAAATGGACAAAAGAATAAATGAAAGGTGAAAGGTAAGATCATATCACCATGCCTTTGTTGTGTCTTAATGTAGGAATATAGCTATCATTATGATTATGTTAATATGATTAATATTTGTATCATGGTAAACAATGGTTACTAAACATAAATACCTCTGAAGGTGTGGCACTCCATAAGTGATACATGGAATCTTGTTTTGTTTTTACATGGATGTGGTCCTGGGACACCAACTAATTCATTGATTCCTCTACCCAGTGAAATATCAAAATTGGATTTAGTTTTTTTTATTGTGAATTTCATGTCTTGGAATTTATGGTTCAACTATAAGTTAAAAATTAAATTGAATGCCTTGGGTGTTTCTCATTCGATTCATATTGGTGTTAAATACCTCCTTAAATTAGTCCATCGGCTCCATTCATGTCTAGAAAGTAGTCTTCATAAGAAATGTTCTTAGGGTGTAGGTATAACTTTCCATTTTGGATGAATTACTAAGGGTACACCCCCATTGAATTTAACCTAGCTTAGAAAACATAAATTATGTGGAATTTTTGAACCTGACTTGAATATCAGTATTTTTTAGTTACATGGTTATATACATACGGTTCTGACCGTATATATATATATATAAAGAAACAAATTAAACCACTTAATGATATTAGAGCTTAGCCTGAAGTAGGTAGTATCAGATGGGTGTTCCATGAGTTACCTAGGCCAACATTATTTATTTATTTAGTAACTTAATTTATTATAACTATATACTGCACATTTTATATTCACGGAATGGATAGAACTAGAAATTATTGGTAGTGGTGTATTGAAATTTTCTCACACCCTTTTTAGGCGGCCGTTTGGTATCCATACATTCTCCAAGGGTATAACTAAGGAATAAGGGAAGATACCAGGTAGGGATTTTTTTCTATACTTGAATGGAGTAAGAGATAAGTGGACCAATATTATCCTCAAAATTATAGTGTAGATAAATTATTATATTTCTGTTTGTTTTTTATAACATGTTTATGTTGTATATATTATCCCCATTTTTGTATATAATCATGATATCAATATTTTTCTTATGATACCGTGGTCATATTATTGGTTATTTATTTACTTGGATGAGTATTTTGTATTTATTTTACATTACTAATATATTCCTTCCACATTTATCTTTAACTTTACAATTGTGTTCCACATTGATTATGAGGTTATAGTATCCCCACCATACCATCATAGACCATCACTACTCTTCTAAAACCTGAGATGTATGAGGAGGTGAACTTGAGTCCATGTGGGAAACTGAGTTACGTTACAAATGAGTGAATTGTTCTTCAGATGTCAAATATGGGACGATCATATATGAAATTACCTTAAATATTTTAGTAATATAAAGTCATTTTCTTATGAAAGTGGCTTTAAATTTTTATGTATTTTAAGATGATAATTTTATGGAATAAATAAAATGATCTAATGAGATTTAAGAAATTGTTTTATGTTGTCTTTAAGACTTATCCATTTTTTAAAAAATTTAATACCATTTTACCATAAACAAGGTGATAAATATTTACTATTGTCACTATTCCTTATTTCTAACAAAAAAATATTTAATATTATTATTTTGATATTAATTTAATTTTTTTTTAAAAAATTATACGATTAATTCAGATGATATTTAATAAATTATAGGAAATGTTGTAGGATAAAAAAATTGATTAAAAAAGATCTTGAAAGTTTTGAATTCATGATGAAGAATATGTCTCATATAATACGACATGTTAATGACCAAGGAGGTATCTAAAAACTAATGAATAAAGTTGAAACTGGGATTTAAGTGATAAAAATGGAATATTTATGTCATAAATTTATCATTTATGATGTAAATTTGTTTGGAAAGGCATGATAGAAGTTCGACATGATGAAAAATAAAATTAGATAGAAGAAAAACATATTCCATGACATGAGACATATGTGTCATACTTTGATTCACCCTGGAAATTTCGAAGCTATAAAATCAGTCTGTAAAACATTATACTCAGAGATCCCTCAATAAAATTTCATCATAAAACTACATTTTACGGTGTAAAAATTTTTCTTGGGGACATACATGACTACCTTTTATGTGTTAAATTCTTGATACCCCTATTATTACAACATTATGACATTATTCAACTAGAGGCGCATTTATCTTGAAATTATGGAACTCGAGGTTGCTTTCAAGGATTATGAATATATGGTTAGGGAGACCACAAATGGATCAAATAGATAGAGATGATCTTCTTCTACGCTAATGTAAGGGGCTTTCTTCTTCTTTTTATTTTATTTTCTATTTTAATTTTTAAATTCTTTTCCCATGTAATGACATTGTCATATTTTTAATTAAATTGTTTCACTTTCTTCATCCTTCGTCTTCCAATACCAAACCTATCTTTCACTAATATCTTTCCACATTGATCTCTTACAAAAGATAAATAATTGTTTACCCATGTCATTTACATGGGGTAGGTTTCAAGATGTTCCAAAATTTTCATTCTTAAATTATTAAATTCATTAAATATTTTTGTGGTGGATGAGAGTGAAATGCCTGAGTTTGGTGACCACCCCCCATGACATAAATTTCAAATTATTTAATATTTTCTACCTAGGGGGGGTGAAATTTGGTGTATCAAATAGGTTTCCTATGTTTGAAAAAATCACACTCAAGGTTTAGAATAACTATAGATGTATGGTGTGATGTATCATCATATTTAATTTTAAAATTAATTAATAATGATAGAACCTACATAACCAAACCCTAAGGCCAATACCTTTCATCCCTAAAATCATTCTTATGAATTTATTTTTTTGTTCTAAAATAAAAATTATTTTCTAAAAACCTACATTTCAAATAAATAATGTATTTCAAAAAATATAAAAAGTTATTTCAGATCATAAATTAATCGATTGCAATACTCTCCATATGATACACACAAGATTAATTGACTATAATTCTATTCAAGTGAGATGAACTTGGTCAACCAAAATGCTAAATTAGAGAAATAAACAATATTTTATACCGCCCTATGATAGGTGTTTCAAAACTAGTTCCCTCTACATGGAGATAAGTAATTTTTTCATTCACCTATTCAATTTTCACATTTAATAAAAAATTTATCAATTTTTTCTAAAAAGAAAACAAAGAAAAAATATTAAATAGAAATTTTTTGACCTAACCTGGCCTATAGAGGATGATGTCATACTATTTTATAAAAAGATTTGGGGAGCCAAATATCGAATCCGTATAGAGGAGGAATTCATGGATCTCATCCAGAATCATAAAGAGGCCCTCAAACACCCAACAGTTGAATGATTGATCAGAGAATAAATGGAAATCTAGGAGTATATCCCAAAATACTATTAATAAATAACCAAGACATAAGAATATTTTTCCTTACTTCCTAATAAATTTTATAAAAAACATCCTCAAGTGAAATATCAGGAACAAGTTGATTAAATAATGTCTTTTTGTAGTGGATTAGTGATAGATTTCAAGAGTTGGATAGTAAAATAGAATGGGTAAATAAAAATGTCTATACATAATATGGATAGAAACCAAAACCCAAATAATAACTAGAACATGAACAAGAGAAAAAAGCAAAGGCCAAAGACTAATTTCCCCAAGTCTTGATGGATTTTTCTAATGAAATACACGAATTTGATTCCATAAGTGAAAATCATCAACAACCCAACAATATAAAGATCCTGCTCAGAACCTACCATGAAGATTTGGAGAGATTATACATTAATAACACAAGGATTTATAAGAAAATTTAATATATAATGCATGAAACACCGAGTCTCTACAAAAAACACTTTCTTATAACTTAACCAATAAATATAATTTTTCCACTTCTATAGTTTTAATTTCAAATAACTGACATACACAGTTGTGTTCAGTATGATATTCAGAGTATTATAGAATCAACTTAGTTTTTTTTATTATTTTTAACGTACTCTTATGAATAGTAACATAACCTTATGAATAGTATTTCTACTCTTATTAATATTAATGAATTGTAAATCATCCAAAAAATAGAAACATCACCAATGAATGTATAAATACAATTTAGACATCTTATAAGTGACAAAATGATCATAGTATAAGTATTGGTATTTTTGTAAGCCATAAATATTTTTGATTAAAATTTTATGATTAATAATTTAAAATGGATTTTTTTGATAAAATGTAATTATCGGGTTTTGTTTTATTTTATTATGATTATAATAGAATTTTATGAGACCTTGATAAAATATTCAAGGTGTTATAAATCGAGTTATAGTTTTAATATTTTTTTGGGAATTTGTTATGATTTTATTTAAAAACTAAAAAAAATATTTAGAAAATTAATTTCAAAAAATTGATATCATTTTTGATTTATACACATTGAAAAATGGTTGGTGTTAATTTTTTGTTTTTTCTCAAGGACTTGAATTTTTTTGTTAATAGTAAAAATACAATTTTGAGTTTTCGGTATGTTTAATGATATCATAATGATTTAATAATTAATATAAATTGATGGTTAACTTTTGTACATTAAAATATTATATTATGTTTCCTATGTCTCTAATAACATTGGAAAATTCCATGGACAATCCCATGGTTGTGTAAAATCCACTAATGAGGTGTCCTTTTAAATTAATAAAAAAATCCCTCTCTTTTTCTATAAATACCCACTCATTCCTTCATTATAATTCATTCCAAATTCATCATCCTCAATGATCATGTATTTGCAACATCCTAGGAGTCCTCCCAATGTGTCCTAAATTCCCCAAGGTCCCAACCTTCATGTTTTAGGAGTTACTCTACAAGGTAAAGGAGTCTACCACCCTTCTCTTTTCAAGCACCCTTTTTATATTATTTTTTAATTTAAATTAAATTATGTTGATGTATTTCATTTCATATCCAAATTATTTTAAATGTTATGTAAGAAGGATTAGAGACCCCATTTTCTCAGATAAAAAATATGTTATGAATTTTATGTGACGTCGTTAGGCTGCCAAATTTTCGTAAGGGATTTCTCAACTGCTCTTGTTTATTTCGAGTTCCTTTATTTTTTTCCACACCTCCTTTCATATAAATTTCATGATAACTCAAATACCTTAGAATTGTTTTATAATAATGTAATAATTCATCATCATCACTCACTTGACCTTATTTTATTCTAGAAATGAAAACACTATCCGAGATGTAATAATTTATCACATTCAAGGACGACGAGTTTTCAATTTTCATTACCATATTCATTTGTTGTCATGAAACCATTATAATGGTTGAACTAGACTATAATATATGTTCTATTACTTATTTAAGGTTCTAGATTATTTTTTACACATTATATTATATTATAAATAAAAATGAGTTAGCTGTGATAACAAACCACCAATTAACCCAAACAATTATCGTTAAAGTTTTATATAATTATTCATCTTCAATCCCAATAAAAATATGATTTTTATAACCATATAATATTATGGATGTTAAAAATTAAAAAACTTCCATTATTGATAACCTTTATCATCTTACATGTTTATCATTACATGTATAAAATAAAATGTGTCATGAATACAAAGGAATAAAACGTTCCCAAACAATATAATTGAACCTATTAAACCAATCAAGAAGGTGATGAATAATATTAATTAGGTTGTAATAAATAAATTACATAAATAATAGTTTCATAAAAAGTTAATTAATGACTTTAATTTGGTTATCCAGGACACTAAGATCAAGTGAAGAACACCATCAGACTTAAGGTAAGGGTTTCCTCATATCACTTCCATTTTTGTGAGACATTCCTTATTTAATACTATTACTTATGTATGGTTTATTTATATTAACCATTTATGTATCATATCATGAATCTATTTATTTTTATGGACTTCAATTTATCATTTAATAATTATCAGTTTTGGGTCATATGTTTTAATTGATTACAAAGTTGTAAGGGATTGCTACCCGAACCACCATTTTCTTTCACGTTATTCTTATTCTCTACTTAACTCAACAAAAGTATGATTTATTATTATGTTATCATCAATAATTCTTTGTTAATGTTATATATATGTGTAATTATCAGAATTATTCTTTATTTTATGGGGTGTTACATGTCATAAAAGAATCTTGAAAAAATTATTCCCGACAAACAAACCCATTTTCAGAGAACTTCCTGGATTCTTACCTATTACAATGTTTAATGTGTAATCTATTTTAAGACATTATTAATTATGTAAAATAAAAAACATTGTCATGAAAAAGAAATATTAATTCTTTTATGGTTTTATGAGAACCAACATGCCTTTCAATTTTAAAATCTCATTAATATTTTCCTAAAACAACAAAAAAATTCTTTTTTTCTAAGGTTTCTTTAAAAATATTTTTTACCTAAATTCAATTCAGTGGGAAAAAAATCAAGCTTAAAATATAGTTTCAATGTTTCTCCATCTTATTTTCTAGGATTAAATGTATACAAATCTAATCTCATCACATATACAAATTTTTTTCCAAAAGAACTGTTCTTTCCCTAAAAAAAATGTTTTTTCCTGTCTCACATTATCTTTTATGAGATATATGACATGTTCACCACTTATTCCTTGCATGTGATGTATGTAATCCCATTTTTTATATAATATCAAGAGTCCCCTTATTATCATGATATTATATGGGTTTATTGTCACGAGCCGACCCTACCCGGGCTCGAGCCGCAACTACCCCAAGCCCGCCTTCATAGGCCAGGGGCTGGCGACCAGCGCCGAAGGCACAACAACTTGGAGAGGCATTTTCCTAAGTACCTGTACACACCCACATGCAGCACACTCAATGAAAAAGTGCAGAGTAAAAAGGAAGAACAAGAAGAGTAAAAAGAACAACTGCTCTATAGAAAACACAAAGTGCATCGACCTCTACAAGTACAAAGTACAAACTGAAAAGAAAATGGGCAAAACACGCGCCCAACCAAAAAGTTCCACAACCGGCAATAGGTAAACAAAAGAAACCGCTGACGGGTCTCCCACCTGGAACCCGGCTACGACCACCGCACGTGGTACAAGATCCCAAGCTCCTACTCTCCACTGAAGTCACGCTCCACCTGTTTATCGTCTGCAAGGGCACACCAAGTGCGGGAAAATCCCAAGCAGGGGTGAGTATTAAAATACTCAGTTGGATACACCGAAGGCTCGAGGGAGCAACAAAAGGAGGTACCGAAGGGTGAAAAGTAGAGCGAACAGAAATGTAACGGGGTACAATATAGAGTATAGTAAAGAGTCCAGTTCAACCCAACATGAGGAAGGAAGGTAGACTCATCTAGACACAAGGAGCTGGAAACGGTGAGAAGATGAACTTCCCGTCGAGTCTTCGCTACCTATAGCAGGAGAGTAGACTTGTCCAACCACGGGAATATATACACGGAAAGCATGTAGCATACCCCGCACGTCTTCGCCTTTCCTGGAAAGAGAGTAACCAAACCCAAGAAGTGTGTACCGGAAACAAGGTATATACATATCTGTATGCTCAACCAGAAACCCGAACAACGTCGTAAGAAGATCTCTGTCCCGTAGCTCAGCCCAAGAAAATGAGTCGCCAACAGTCCCAGAAGAAACTCCATCGATGCCCAGCATCCTGCACGTCGACCTCGAACCGCAAGCCAAGGGGCTCAATCACCACACTTCGACACTATCCGCTTTGGGCGGAACTAACTCACCTACACGGTTTTAGATCGCGTCACATGAACGCGTCTTGGTGGGGAAAGTGTACATCGTACTTGGGAGTTCTGGGGGAACGTAAAACCACAACTCGTCACTACCCCGCAGTCGAGAGGTCTCCTCAAAGTCAAGTCGATCCATCACCGACCCGTATAACCAAGGGTCCCGCTCCGGTGGCCACGGAGGAAAGCCACAGACTAGCCTAGTAGTAAGGACTGAGTCTCGAATGCCAACAGGTCTCCGACTGCCCAGCCCCATTGGAGTGTAATTCATAACCAAATATTGGGTGACCTACTGCCCAGCCCTGCTGGAGGGTAAACCCCAACACATCATCAAGCGACCCACTGCCCAGCCCCACTAGAGGGCAGACCTTAATACATCATCAGGCGACCCACTACCCAGCCCCGCTGGAGGGTAGACCTGGAATAAGTCGACAGGCGACCCGCTACCCAATCGTGCTGGATGGTAGACCTTAATAAATCATCAAGATACCCACTGCCAAGCCCCGCTTGAGGGTAGACCTGGAATAAGTCGATAGGCGACCCACTGCCCAGCCGTGCTGGAGGGTAGACCTAGAACTAGACGACATGCGACCCACTGCCCAGCCCTGCTGGAGGGTAGACCCTAAGAGGTCGTCAGGTGACCCACTTCCCAGTCTCTATTGGAGGGTAGACCCTAAGAGCATCAGGTGACCCACTACCCAGTCTCTGATGGAGGGTAGAGCCTAAGAGTATCGGGTGACCCACTGCCCAGTCTTTGCTGGAGGGTAGACCCTAGAAGCCGATGAGTAACCCACTTCCAAGCCCTGCTGGAGGTTAAAAATCAGAACTACTCTGGCCAACCAAACATGGAGTGGGTATTGCGCAACCACCCGACTCTAGAACAACACACCCAAAAGAAGTTCAGTGCCTGCTCCATCACTGGGTGTCACTAGCACCTGTATCTTCCAATCCATTGAGGATGAAACTAGGGGGATACCACTCAACCCTGCTGGTCAACAAACGAGCACCGAGGGACCCTCTACGTCGCGAGAGGTCAAAGTACGTATAACAGCGCCCGGAACGCACATGGGACCCACATGATGTGTGGCCCGAAGTCAACCCCATCCAAGCGTACGAAACCCTCAGGTACAAACCACACGTACATCCAAGCGCTCCCTTATACTACCGGAGTATACCTTATTCCAGCCCAAAGGCTAACGTGCACACGGCACCCAGCGTCAACGCGAAGGCGTGACGTAATAACTCCACCTCAAAGGCCTAGGCATGGACAACCACATCTCGTGGACCAATTATATCACTCACCCAAGAGTGCATGATCACACGCCAAGGGTTCGCTACAAACATGGTAGGACGTACCACCACCGGAGCACCTCTCATGCTCCACATTTAAAAAGATCGCGCAAGAGGCTCCACACCACCAAACGGATCGCACCGTTGTAATCCTCATGGAAAAAACAAGCGAGATCGATTACATACTCACCTCCAATGGATATCCGGCGGAAAACTCTCCAACACCGCCTCACGCCCGAACGACATCTCGTGATCCTAAGCCTCGGCCCCGAAACTAGTCGGGCGCATCGCACCATTGCAATCCCCTCGGGAAAACACGTCAAAAGCACTACTCACTTGAGTTCAACGGATATCCGGAAAAAATGGTGTATCCCAGTGCACCGCACACGAGCGATGACATGTGGGACCCGCATCCCGGTCCTGAAACTAAACGAACGGATCGCACCGTTGAGATCCTCTCGAAAAAGTACACGAAATGGACTATTCACTTGTCCAAAATGGTTGCCCGGTGATAAAGTTGGAAATCACCGTCAACTCCTGAAATGGACCTCGTGGGGCCCGCTCCATCGTGTGGAATTACAATGGGTAGACTGCGCCAACGCGATGCCCTCGGAAAACACCCAACATCGACTGCTCGCACGCCCCGAATGGACGTCCGAGGAAAAAGTTTCTAAAAGCTGCACGGAGCTCAAAAGACGAGCCGTGGGGCCTGCACCTCAACATCGACCTCAATGCCTGAAACCACCATGGAAACCTCCGCCTCAGTGCCAGGGTCGCAACACCATGGACGACGCTCAAAACGGACGTCGGACGCGTCCGTGCCGTCCAAAACAAGATTCTCGGGGAATACGCTTGTCCACTTAAGGACACGTCGCGCCTCCAAGGCCCCTCGGTTTGGGAATTAAAAATTCCCGAAACTAGCTCTATACATTCCTCACGATGCAAGGTCCGCGCTGCCGTAGACGGCGCGCTAAATGGAAGCTCGTAGAAAAAGCTACGGGTGTCAGAAATTCAAAGGGGGCACTCCCTTGGGCCTGACCGGCGCGGACCGGCCGGTCCGCCCACAGCCGGCCTGCGGCCCGGCCGCGGGTCCGGTTCAAGCCACCGTGGCCAGGTGGCCGCGGCCCACCGCCACCGACTGGCCTTGATGGCCGGTCTCCCTTTTTCCACAGCGACCCATGACACGCGGGTCGCGGTCGCGCCGCACGGGGTCGTGCACCCCGAGGCCCCACCTCCTTCGCGCTACGCCGGCACCACCGCGTGGAGCCACGGACGCCTGCCGTCTCACCAAGGGAGCCCCGCCACGTCGCCCGCTGCCGCTCACCATCACCTCCTCAGACCGAAGCCGCGCTGCCCTGGGAACCCGCCGGACCGCCGGAAATCGCCGGGACATCCCAGAATTCCCTCAACCTTCGACGATCAACCCCGAACTCCTCCGACCTCGTATTTTGATTCCAAAATATGAGTTGGAAAGATAAAAATGTATGCTACGCATCTATGGGATTTATTTGAAGGTTTAACATCAAATAGACACATAAAATTGAACTCAAAGGGGGGTTCAGAATTGAAAACACAATGAAACCTCCTACCACGCTGGGCTTTGCCCGGAGCTTCGCGTCGATCCGCCAGCACCACCGCACCTCACCGAAGTCGCCTCGCCGGACTGTCTCACCAGAGATGGAGGAGTAGAGGGAGAGGAGGGGCTGCCAGGGGGGATGGGGAAGGAGAAGAAGGAAGTGGGTGTGTTAAGCATTTAAATAGAAAACGCTTAACCACCCGCCCGTCGGCCCGAACCCGAACTCCCGACGGTGTCGCGGTTAAGCCTCCCTCAGGGTAAACACCACCTCCCGAGAACAATGGCGGTCTCAGAATTTTAATCCGAGACCCCGCTCAAAAGTTATAAAATTTAACGTTCGAAGTCTCTAAATTATGAAAACGCCCCTCGGGCCATTTTTCACAAACGGCCCGCCCCCGCAAAACTTATACCCCTCCTAGGGAAACCGGCACGCTCCGAACTCAATGGTGCTCTCGGTTTTACTATCTGAGCCACCGTTTAAGAGATACTAGTGCTTCTCCATTAAACGAATTAATTAATTTATTTAATCCGTTTAAAGTTCCAGAAGCAGGCGAGGGGTCCAAACATCTCGCGCCGACATGTTTTATGTCATTACTAGGGTAAACACCCCATTCCGGACCCATCCGTACACTAAGATCTCTGATCCGAAACTCCGTTTAAGAGTTATCTCATTTATTTTGCATTTCTAGTGTGAACATACTGAAAATTTAATTCCGGCCACTCTGGGGCTCAGAATCGCACGCCGTCTGAAGACGCTGCTCTGGAATATCATCAAGAATATTTCAAAGTCTTTCAAAACAAAAACTGGGTTCTTACATCATTCCCTCCTTCAATATTTTCGTCCCTGAAAAGAAAAACTAGGGAGCAACATAGGGTACTAAGCCCACACCTGGCTTCCTCATACCTAGAAGAACCCACGCACAGCTCTGCGTCACCGCACACAGATCAAATGATTGATCTGTTCATGCTAGGTTTGCCCTTGCCGATTTCGTGCACCCACTCCAGAATTCGGGGTTAGGGCAAGGCGGTAGGGTACCTCTCCATCCCTTTGCACGATATCAAACGGCCCGAAGGCTCTCGGGGGTAGCTCACCTCCCCGGTCAAACCTCTACGTCGCACGCCACGACTGGAATCACCGACCGCACCTGGAACAAGGCCCGATGATTCCCTCCTTCAGAATATCCATATGGTGAAATACCAAAGGATATCTGGTCATGAAAGATTTCACAGTCGACGTCCCTCAACCAAGACTCTCTTACACGCTTGGAAGCGAAGGAACCAACACCATCGACTAAAGGAAAAAGGTCTCACGCCTTTTTCCTTACCAACAAAGGGTTACACCCAACGCCCTACGTCACCCTGGTAACACCTCAAACAAGGAGTAGGGAGAAAAACCTTTCACATGATGAGCCTAAAAATTCTACTACAAGAATTAGAAGAGTCGCAAGGGGTACCTCTCACCATCCCGTGCTCTACAGGATCGTAGACATCCATAGCTCGCGGTTACCCGCGGTCCCAACTGTCAGCTCCCGGAGCCTGACGTGGACCGCCTAGTGGTGATGAGAATACCTCGTAAAGCCGTCCCACACTACCAGCTCCTCCCGCTCCTATGCTAGCACCACCTCTCTAGACACTACTCCGATCACGACGCTGCCTCGTCCGTGGTGGTGCGCCTTCTGCCTACCCGAGGCTCTCAGCAACTCGGGTCGGGCAGTCTCGTGCCATGTGACCTCGCCCGTCACAAGCATAACACAAACTCTCTCTGGGCTGCACTAGTGCCCTCCGACGCCATTGTAGTATACGACCACGCCCCTGAGTCTGGTTGTCATAAATCCACATGCGTCGAGGTCCTACTTGCCAACGCCCACTAGCTATGGCAGACGTCGCGGCTCAGACGTGTCTGCTGCCACCACCAACTCTGGAACGTGACAGGAAGCTCTCTGTCACCAGCGCCTGCTCTAGCACCTCGAAATATGAGGAAATTCCCAAGGGTACTATGAAAACATGAATCTCTCAGCGGAGACCCTGCTCAAACTTCCGCGCTCTGAGGTTATCATCATTGACCAAGTCCGGGTAAAAGCGTGCACATTCTGCAAAACTAGCCGCGTACTCAGCCACTGTCATCCCTCCTTGCTGAAACTGCAGGAGATCTTGAATCCAAACGGAGCTCAAGCAGGAGGGGAAAAACTCCTCACGGAATGAAAACTGAATGTCGCCCCACAAAAGCAATGAATCGTCAAGAAGCTGAGTCACCAGACTCCACCAACGCCAAGCCGATCCATGGAAAAGGCTGGCTGCCAAAGCCACTCTCTGATCTGTCGGCATCTGCACAAGCCTGAAAAGGCGAACCACTGCCTCGAGCCAAACCTCTGCTACCTGAGGCTCTGGCTCACCACTGAACCTCAGCGGTCTCTGTCGCTGGAACTCACGGAGCGTGCTAAACCTGCGCTCAAACTCAGCATGCTCTGCTGAAGCTGTGCTTCTCAACAGGTGGGGGTGCTGCTTCCAGTCCACCCGGAGGAAAGGGATTACAAGATGGGTCCTGGACTGTGGCCTCATAGCTCCCAGGGTCGTCGTCACGAACCAAAGCCGGTATCCTGACTGGATGTCTTTGCGGAGACATCCTGAATATTATCAAGGATTGTGATGGTTAGATGAGCATACATGTATATACCAATAACAACAACGATGTAGAGTTGACTCAGGACAGTCAAGACTCAGTCCTATGTGATGCACAAACAAAATTTCCCTGCAACAAGTGTCTCAGCATGTCGAGTCGACAAGCGGGTTATCAGGGTCCTGGTTAATGGATACATCGGCCGCCGCACCATCACTGGATTCCCTGGCCAGAGAGCCGCTCTTGAGACACGTTAACACTGTTTCTATAAATCCCAACCAATCCCTCTTTTAGGGACGTCCGCCCAACGTCCCAAGGAACGAACCACCTCTGATACCACTTTGTCATGACCCGACCCTACCCAGGCTCGAGCCGTAACTACCCCAAGCCCGCCTCCATAGGCCAAGGGCTGGCGACCAACGCCAAAGGCACAACAACTCGGGGAGGCCTTTTACTAAGTACCTATACACACCCACACGCAAAACACTCAATGAAAAAGTTCAGAGTAAAAAGGAAGAACAAGAAGAGTAAAAAGAATAACTGCTATATATAAACCACAAAGTGCATCGACCTATACAAGTACAAAGTACAAATTGAAAATAAAATGGGAAAAACACGCGCCCAACCAAAAAGTGCCCCAACCCGGAAACAAGTAAACAAAAGAAACAGCTGCTGGGTCTCCCACCTGGAACCCGACTACAACCACCGCATGCGGTCCAAGCTCCCAAGATCCTACGCTCCACTAAAGTCACGCTCCACCTGTCCGTCGTCTTCAAGGGCACACGAAGTGCGGGAAAATCCCAACCAGGGGTGAGTATAAAAATACTCAGTTGGATACCACGAAGGCTCGAGGGAGCAACAAAAGGAGGTACCGACGGGTGACTAGTAGAGAGAACAAGAAATTAAAGGGGTACAACAGAGAGTATAGTAAAGAGTCCAGCTCAACCCAACTGGAGGAATGAAGCTAGAATCATCCATACACAAGGAGCTAGAAACGGTGAGAAGACGAACTTCCCATCGAGTCTTCACTACCTATCACAGGAGAGTAGACTAATCCAAACATTAGAAGCTAGACACGGATAGCCCGTGGAATACCTCGCGTGTCTTCGCCTCTTCTGGAAGGAGAGTAACCAAACCCAAGAAGTGGGTACCGAAAACAAGGTATATACATATCTGTATGCTCAAAAAGAAACCTGAACAACGTCGTAAGGGGATATCCATCCCATAGCTCAGCCCAAGAAAATGAGTGAACAAAAGTCCCAGAAGAAACTCCATCGACGCCCAGTATCCTGCACGTCTACCCCGAACCGCAAGCCAAGGGGCTCAATCACCGCACTTCGACACTATCAACTTTGGGGGGCACTGACTCTTCAATACGGTTTTAGATCGCATCACAAGAACGCGTCTCGGTGGGAAAAACGCCCCTCGTACTTGAGAGTTCTGGGGGGAACGTCATACCACAACTCGTCACTGCCCCCCAGTCGAGAGGCCTCCTAAAAGTCAAGACGATCCATCACCGACCCATACAACCAAGGGTCCCGCTCCGGTGGACATGGAGGAAAGCCACATACTATCCTAGTTGTAAGGACTGAGTCTGGAATGCCGACAGGTATCCCACTACCCAGCCCCGCTGGAAGGTAATTCATAACCAAATATCGGGTGACCCACTGCCCAGCCCTGCTGGAGGGTAAACCCCAACACATCATCAAGCGACCCACTGCCCAGCCCCGCTAGAGGGTAGACCTTAATACATCATCAGGCGACCCATTTCCCAGCCCCACTGGAGGGTAGGCCTAGAATAAGTCGACAGGTGACCCACTACCAAGCCGTGCTAGAGGGTAGACCTTAATACATCATCAAGCGACCCACTACCCAGCCCCGCTGGAGGGTAGACCTGGAATAAGTGGATAGGAGACCCACCATTCAGCCGTGCTGGAGGGTAGACCTGGAACTAGATGACAGGTGACCCATTGCCCAGCCCTCTTAGAGGGTAGACCCTAAGATGTCATCGGGTGAACCACTACCCAGTCTCTGCTGGAGGGTAGACCCTAAGAGAGTCCGATGACCCACTGCCCAGTCTCTGCTAGAGGGTAGACCCTATGAGTGTATGGTGACCCACTACCCAGTGTCCACTAGAGGGTAGACCCTAGAAGCCGATGAGTAACCCACTGCCCAGCCCCGCTGGAGGGTAAAACTCAGAACTGCTCTGGCCAACTAAACACGGAGTGGGTATCACGCAACCACCCGACTCTAGAAAAACACACCCAAAAGAAGTTCAGCGCCTGCTCCATCACTGGGTGTCACTAGCACCTCTACCGGATAATCCATCGAGGACAAAACCCGGGGAGACCACTCAACCCTACTGGTCAACAAACGAGTACCGAGGGACCGTCTACGTCACTAGAGGTCAAAGTACGTATAGCAGATCCCGACACGCACATGGGACACACACGACGTGTGGCCCCAAGTCAACCCCATCCAAGTGTACGAATGCCTCAGGTAAAAACCACATGTAACTCCAAGCGCTCCCATATAATCCCGGAGTATACCTCATTTCAGCCCAAAGGCTAACGTGCACACGGCACCCAGCGTCAACGCGAAGGCGTGACGTAACAACTCCATCTCAAAGGCCTAGGCATGGCCAACCACATATCGTGGACCAATTATATCACTATTCCAAGAGGGCACGATCACACGCCAAGGGTCCGCTACAAACAAGGTAGGAAGAACCACCACCGTAGCACCTCCCATGCTCCACATTTAACAAGATCGCGCAAGAGGCTCCGCACCATTAAATGGATCGCACCGTTGTAACCCTCGCATAAAAAACATGTGAGATCGACTACTTACTCACCTACAAAGGATATCCGACGGAAAAGTCGCCAACACCGCCTCACACCCGAACGACGTCCCTTGATCCCGAGCCTCGACCCCGAAAACAATGGGGCGCATCGTACCATTGCGATACCCTCGGAAAAACACGTCAAAAGCACTACTCACTTGAGTGCAACGGATATCCAGAGAAAAAGGTGCATCCCGGTGCACCGCACATGAGCGGTGCCACGTGGGACCCGCATCCCGGTCCCGAAACTCAACGAACAGATCACACTGTTGCGATTCTCTCAAAAAAGTACCCGAAATGGACTATTCACTTGTCCCAAACGGTCACCCGGTGATAAAGCTGGAAATCACCATCAACTCCTGAAACGGCCCTCACAGGGCCCGCACCATCGTGCAAAATTACAGCGGGCAGACTGCGCCAACGTGATGCCCTTGGAAAAACACCCAACATCGAGTACTCGAATGCCCCGAACGGACGTCCGAGGAAAAAGTTGCTAAAAGCTCCACGCAGCTGAAAAGGCGGGTCGTGGGGCCCGCCCCTCAACTTCGACCTCAACGCCTGAAACCACCATGGAAACCTCCGCCTCAGTTCCAGCGTCGCAACGCCACTGATGGTGCTCAAAATGGACGTCGGACGCATCCGCGCCGTCCAAAACAAGATTCTCGGGAAATACGCTCGTCCACTTAAGGACACGTCGCACCTCCGCGACCCCTCGTTTCGAGAATTAAAAATTCCTGAAACTAGATCTAAACATTCCTCACGACACAAGGTCCGTTCTTCCACTGAAGACACGCAAAACGGAGGCCCGTAGCAAAAGCTACGGGCGTCAGAAATTCAAAGGGGGCACTCCCTTGGGCCGGACAGGCCCGGACCGGCCGGTCCGCCCACAGCCGGCCCACGGCCCGGACGCGGGTCCGGTTCAAGCCGCCGCGGCCAGGGGGCCGCAGCCCATTGCCATCAACCGGCCTTGATGGCCGGTCTCCCATTTTCCGCAGCGACCCGCGACACACGGGTCGCAGTCGCGCAGCACGGGGTCGCGCACCCCGCAGCCCCTCCTCCTTCCCACTACGATGGCGCCGCCGTGTGGAACAACGGCCGCCCGCCGTCTCGCCCCGGGAGCCCCGCCATGTCGCCCGCTTCCGCTCGCCGTTGCCTCCTCGGACCGAAGCCGCGCCGCCCTGGGAACCCGCCGGACTGCCGGAAATCGCCAGGACAACCCAGAATTCACGCAACCTTCGACGATCAACCCCAAATTCCTCCGACCTCAGATTTTGATTCTGAAATATGAATTGGAAAGATAAAAATGTATAGAACGCATAAATGGGATTTATTTGAAGGTTTAACATCAAATCGACACATAAAATCGAACTCAAAGGGGGGGTTCAGAAATGAAAACGCAACAAAACCTCCTACCTCGCTGGGCTTCGTCCGGAGCTTCGCGTCGATCCGCCGGCACCACCGCACCTCACCGGAGTCACCTCGTTGGACTGTCTCACCGGAGATGGAGGAGGAGAGGGAGAAGAGGGGCTTCTAGGGGGAAGGGGAAGGAGAAGAGGGAGGTGGGTGTGTTAAGTGTTTAAATAGAAAACGCTTAAACACCTGCCCGTCGGCCCGAACCCGAACTCCCGATGGGGTCGCGGTTAAGCCTCCCTTAAGGTAAACACCACCTCCCGAGCACAACGGCGGTCTCAGAATTTTAATCTGAGACCCCTTTCCGATGTTATAAAATTTAACGTCTGAAGTCGCCAAATTACGAAAACGCCCCTAGGGCCATTTTTTACAAACGGCCCGCGCTCGCGAAACTTATACCCCTCCTAGGGTAAACGGAACTCTATGAACTCAACGGTGCTCTCGGTTTTCTGATATGAGCCACCGTTTAAGAGATACTAGCATTTCACCATTAAATGAATTAATTAATTTATTTAATCCGTTTAACATTCCAAAAGCGGGCTAGGGGTCCAAACATACCGCGCCGACATGTTTTATGTCATTCTTAGGGTAGACACCTCATTCCAGACCCATCCGTACACTCAGATCTCTGATATGGAACTTCGTTTAGGAGTAATCTCATTTATTTGGCGTTTCCAGTGTGAACACACAGAAAATTTAATTCCAGCCACTCCGGGGCTCGGAATCGCACGCCGTCTGAAGGCGCTGCTCTGGAATATCATCAAGAATATTCCAAAGTCTTTCATAGCAAAAACTGGGTACTTAAATCATTCCCTCCTTCAATATTTCTATCCTCGAAAAGAAAAACTAGGGAGAAAAATAGGGTACTAAGCCCACACCTGGATTCCTCATACCCAGAAGAACCCACGCACAGCTCTGTGTCACCGCACACATACCAAAGGATTGATCTGTTCATGCTAGGTCGGCCCTTGCTGATGTCGTGCACCGAATCCAGACATCAGGGTAAGGGCAAGGTGGTAGGGTACCTAGCCATCCCTTTGCATGGTCTCAAATGGCCCGAAGGCTCTCGAGGGTAGCTCACCTCTCCAGTCAAACCTCTACGTCGCACGCCGCGACTGGAATCACCGCCCGCACCTGGAACAAGGCCCGATGATTCCCTCCTTCAGAATATCCATATGGTGAAATACCCAAGGATATCTGTTCATGCAAGATTTCACAGTCGATGTCCCTCAGCCAAGACTCTATTACACGCTCGAAAGTGAAGGATCCAACACCATCGACTAAAGGAAAAATTTCTCACACCTTTTTCCTTACCAACACAGGGTTACACCCGACGCTCTGTGTCACCCTGGTAACAACTCAAACAAGGAGCAGGGAGAAAATCCTTTCACACGCAGAGCGTAACAATTCTATTTAAAGAAGTAGACGAGTCGCAAGGGGTACCTCTCACCATCCCGTGCTCTGCAGGATCATAGACATCCAAAGCTCGCAGTTACCCGTGGTCCCAACTGTCAGCTCTCAGAGCCTAACGTGGACCGCCTAGTGGTGATGAGAAGACCTCGTAATGCTGTCCCTCAATACCAGCTCCTCCCGCTCCTCTACTAGCACCACCTCTCTGGACACTACTCCGATCACGGCGCTGCCTCTGTTGTGGTGGTGCGCCTACTGCCTGCCCGAGGCTCTCAGCAACTCGGGTCGGGCAGTCTCATGCCAAGTGACCTCGCCCATCACAAGCATAGCACTGACTCTCTCTGGGCTGCACTAGTGCCCTCCGGTGCCACAGTGGTGTACGAACACGCCCCTGAGTCCGGTTGTCAGAAAGCCACCTGTGTCGTGGTCCTGCTTGCCAACACCCACTAGCTGCGGCAGACGTCGCGGCTCCGACGTGTCTACTGCCACCACCAACCCCGGAACGTGACAGGAAGATCTCTGTCACCAGCGCCGTCTCTAGCACCACGGAATATGTGGAAATTCCCAAGGGTACTATAAAAGCATGAATCTCTCATGGAGACCCTACTCAAACTTCTGTGCTCGGAGGTTATCATCATGGACCACGTCCGGGTAAAAGTGTGCACGGTTTGCAAAACTAGTCGCGTACTCGGCCACCGTCATCCCTCCCTGCTGAAACTGCCGGAGCTCCTGAATCTGAATGGAGCGCAAGCAGGAGGGGTAAAACTCCCCATGGAATGGCAACTGAATGTCGCCCCATGAAAGCGAAAACTCGTCAAGAACACAAGTCACCAGACTCCACCAACGCCAATCCGATCCACGGAAAAGGCTGGCTGCCAAAGCCACTCTCTGATCTGTCGGCATCTGCACAAGACTAAAAAGGCGAACCACTACCTCGAGCCAAACCTCTGCTGCCTCAGGGTCTGGCTCACCATTGAACCTCAGCGGTCTCTGCCGCTAGAACTCAAGGAGCGTGCTCAACCTGCGCTCAAACTCAGCATGCTCTGCTGAAGCTGTGATGCTCAACAGGTGGGGGTGCTGCTACCAGTCCACCCGGAGGAAAGGGCTAACATGATGGGTCCTGGACTGTGGCCTCGTATCTCATAGGGTCGTCGTCACGAACCAAAGCTGGTATCCTGGCTGGCTGTCTTCGCGAAGACATCCTGAATATTATCAAGGAGTGCTACAGTCAGATGAGCAAACATGTATATACCAATAACAACAACGATGGGGAGCTGACTCAAGGACAGTCAAGACTCAGTCCTATGTGGTTCACAAAAAAATTTCCCTGCAACAAGTGTCTCAACATGCCGATTCAACAAGCGGGTTATCAGGGTCCTCGTGAATGGATACGTCAGTCGCCGCAGCATCACTGGATTCCCTGGCCTGAGAGCCGCTCTCGAGACACGTTAACACTATTGCACTAAATCCCAACCAATCCCTCTTTTAGAGACGCCCGTACAATGTCCCAAGGAACGAACCACCTCTGATACCACTTTGTCACGACCCGACCCTACTCGGGCTCGAGCCGCAACTACCCCAAGCCTGCCTCCATAGGCCAAGGGCTGGCGACCAGCACCGAAGGCACAACAACTCGGGGAGGCCTTTGCCTAAGTACGTGTACACACCCACACACAGCACACTCAATGCAAAAGTGTAGAGTAAAAAGGAAGAACAAGCAGAGTAAAAAAGAACAACTGCTATATATAAACCACAAAGTGCATCGACCTCTACAAGTAAAAAGTACAAACTGAAAAGAAAATGGAAAAAACATGCGCCCAACCAAAAATTTCCACAACCCGACAACAGGTAAACAAAATAAACTGCTAACGGGTCTCCCAACTAGAACCTGGCTACGACCACCACACGCGGTCCAAGATCCCAAGATCCTACGCTCTACTGAAGTCACGCTCCACCTGTCCGTCGTCTGCAAGGGAAAACCAAGTGCGGGCAAATCCCAAGCAGGGGTGAGTATAAAAATACTCAATTGGATACCCCGAAGGCTCGAGGGAGTAACAGAAGGAGGTACTGAAGGGTCAACAGTAGAGCGAACATGAAAGTAAAGGGGTACAACAGAGAGTATAGTAAAGAGTCCAGCTCAAACCAACAAGAGGAAAGAAGGTAGACTCGTCCAGACACAAGGAGCTGGAAACGGTGAGAAGAAGAACATCCCGTCGAGTCTTCGCTACCTATAGTAGGAGAGTAGACTCATCCAACCATGAGAAGCTAGACACGGAAAGCACGTGGCATACCCCGCGCGTCTTCGCCTCTCCTGGAAGGAGAGTAACCAAACCCAAGAAGTCGGTACCGGAAACAAGGTATATACATATCTGTATGCTCAACCAGAAACCCGAAAAATGTGGTAAGGGGATCTCTGTCCCGTAGCTCAGCCCAAGAAAATGAGTCGCCATCAGTCCCAGAAGAAACTCAATTGATGCCCAGCAACCCGCACATCTTCCCCGAACCTCAAGACAAGGGGCTCAATCACCGCACTTCGACACTATCCGCTTTGGGCGGTACTGACTCACCCGCACAGTTTTAGATCTCATCACAAGAACGCGTCTCGGTAGGGAAAGTGCCCCTCGTAATTGAGAGTTCTGGGGGAACGTCAAACCACAACTCGTCACTGCCCCGCAGTTGAGAGGTCTCCTCAAAGTCAAGCCGATCCATCACCGACCCGTACAACCAAGGGTTCTTCTCCGGTGTCCATGGAGGAAAGCCACAGACTAGCCTAGTAGTAAGGACTGAGTATGGAATGCCAACAGGTGTCCCACTGCCCAGCCCCGCTGGAGGGTAATTCATAACCAAATATTGGGCGACCCACTGCCCAGCCCTGCTGGAGGGTAATCCCCAACACATCATCAAGGGACCCACTGCCCATCCCCACTGGAGGGAAGACCTTAATACATCATCAGGCGACCCACTGCCCAGCCCCGCTGGAGGGTAGACCTGGAATAAGTCGATAGGCGATCCAATGCCCATCAGTGCTGGAGGGTAGACCTTAATACATCATCAAGCGACCCACTGCCCAGCCCCGCTGGAGGGTAGACCTGGAATAAGTCTATAGGCGACCCACTGCCCAGCCGTGCTGGAGGGTAGACCTGGAACTAGACGACAGGCGACCCACTACAGAGCCCTGCTAGAGGGTAGACCCTAAGAGGTCATTGAGTGACCCACTGCCCAGTCTCTGCTGGAGGGTAGACCCTAAGAGCGTCGGGTGACCCACTGCCCAGTCTCTGCTGGAGGGTGGACCCTAAGAGTGTCGGGTGACCCACTTCCCAGTCTCCGCTGTAGGGTAGACCCTAGAAGCTGATGACTAAGCCACTGCACAGCCCCACTAGAGGGTAAAACTCAGAACTTCTCTGGCCAACCAAACACGAAGTGGGTATCGCGCAACCACCCGACTCCAGAACAACACACCCAAAAGAAGTTTAGTGCCTACTCCATCACTGGGTGTCACTAGCACCTCTACCAGCCAATCCATCGAGGATGAAACCAGGGGAGACCACTCAACCCTGCTGGTCAACAAACGAGCACCGAGGGACCCTCTACGTCACGAGAGGTCAAAGTACGTATAGCAGATCCCGTCACGCACATGGGACCCACACGACGTGTGGCCCCAATTCAACCCCATCCAAGCGTACGAACGCCTCAAGTACAAACCACACATACCTCCAAGCACTCCCATATACTCCCGGAGTATACCTCATTCCAGCCCAAAGGCTAACGTGGACACGACACCCAACGTCAAAGCGAAGGCGTGACGTAACAACTCCACCTCAATGGCCTAGGCACGACCAACCACATCTCGTGGACCAATTATATCACTCTCCCAAGAGGGAACGATCACATGCCAATGGTCTGCTACAAACAAGGTAGGACAAACCACCACAAGATCACCTCTCATGCTCCACATTTAACAAGATCGCACAAGAGGCTCTGCACCACCAAACGGATCACACCTTTGTAATCATCGCGGAAAACAATTTGATATCAACTACTTACTCGCCTCCAACGGATATCTGATGGAAAAGTCAACAACACTGCCTCACACCCGAACAGCGTCCCGTGATCCCGAGCCTCGGCCACGAAAACAGTCGGGCGCATCGCACCATTGTGATCCCCTCGGGAAAACATCTCAAAAGCACTACTCACTTGAGTGCAATAGATATACGGAGAAAAAGGTGCTTCCCGGCGCACCGAACACGAGCGGCGCCACGTGGGACCCGCATCCCGGTCTCGAAACTCAACGAATGGATCGCACCGTTGCGATCCTCTCGAGAAAGTACATGAAATAGACTATTCACTTTTCCCAAACGGTTGCCCGGTGATAAAGCTGTAAATCACCGTCAACTCCCGAAACGGCCCTCACGGGGCCCGCACCATCGTGGGGAATTACAATGGGCAGACTGCGCCAATGCGATGGCCTCGGAAAAACACCCAACATCGACTGCTCACACTAACCGAACGGACGTTCGAGGAAAAAGTCGCTAAAAGCTGCACGCAGCTCAAAAGACGGGCCGTGGGGCCCGCACATCAACTTCGGCCTCAACGTCTGAAACCACCTTGGAAACCTCCGCCTCAGCACTAGGGTCGCAACGTCGCTGATGGCGCTCAAAACGGACGTCGGACGCATCCGCGCCGTCCAAAACAAGATTCTCGGGGAATACGCTCGTCCACATAAGGATAGGTCGCACCTCCGCAGACCCTCGTTTTGAGAATTAAAAATTCCCGAATCTAGATCTAAATATTCCTCACGACGCAAGTTCTGCGCTACCGCTGACGGCACGCAAAACGGACGCCCGTAGAAAAAGCTATGGGCGTCAGAAATTCAAATGGGTCACTCCCTTGGGCCGGATCGGCCCGGACTGGCAGGTCCGCCCACAGCCGGCCCGCAGCCCGGCCGCGGGTCTGGTTCATGCCACTGCGACCAGGGGGCCACGGCCCACTGCCACCGACCAGCCTTGATGGCCAGTCTCCCTTTTTCCACAGCGACCCGCGGCACGCGGGTCGCGATCGCGTACCCCGTGGCCCCTCCTCATTCGCACTACGCCGGCGCCGCCGCGTGGATCCACGGCTGCCCGCCGTCTCACCTAGGGAGACCTGCCGCGTCGCCCGCTGCCGCTCGCCGTCGCCTCCTTGGACTGAAGCCACGCCGCCCTGGGAATCCGCCGGACCGCCGGAAATCACCGGGACAACCCTGAATTCCCGCAACCTTCGACGATCAACACCGAACTCCTCCGACCTCAGATTTTGATTCCAAAATATGCGTTGGAAAGATAAAAATGTATACTATGAATCTATGGGAATTATTTGAAGGTTTAACATCAAATCAAGACATAAAATCGAACTCATAGGGGGGTTCAGAAATAAAAACGCACCAAAACCTCCTACCTTGCTGGGCTTCGCCCGGAGCTTCGCGTCGATCCGCCGGCACCACCGCACCTCGCCGGTGTCGTCTCACCAGACTGTCTCACCATATATAGTGGAGGAGAGGGAGAGGAGGGGATGCTAGGGGGGAAGGGGAAGGAGTAGAGGGAGGTGGGTGTGTTAAGCGTTTTATTAGAAAACGCTTAACCACCCGCCCGTCGGCCCAAACCCAAACTCCCGACGGGGTCGCAATTAAGCCTCCCTTAGGGTAAACACCACCTCCCGAGCACAAAAGAGGTCTCAGAATTTTAATCCGAGACCCCGTTCAAAAGTTATAAAATTTAACGCCCGACGCTGCTAAATTACGAAAACGCCCACGAGGCCATTTTTTACAAACGGCCCGCGCCCGCGAAACTTACACCCCTCCTAGGGTAAACGGCATGCTCCGAACTCAACGGTGCTCTTAGTTTTCTGATCCAGCCACCGTTTAAGAGATACTAGCATTTTTCCATTAAACGAATTAATTAATTTATTTAATCCGTTTAACGTTCCAGAAGCGGGCGAGGGGTCCAAACATCCCGCGCCGACATGTTTTATGTCATTACTAGGGTAAACACCCCATTCCGGACCCATCTGTATACTCATATCTCTGATCCGGAACTCCATTTAGGAGTTATCTCATTTATTTGGCGTTTCCAGTGTGAACGCGCTGAAAATTAAATTCCGGCCACTCCGGGGCTCGGAATTGCACGCCGTCTGAAGGCGCTGCTCTGGAATATCATCAAGAATATTCCAAAGTCTTTCACAGAAGAAACATGGTTCTTACATTTATGATTTTAATTTTTCAAGGTGTTATTGGAAACTTTTGAATGTTTAATGATTATTTCTTCATGCAATTTTCAATGGTATCATTTAAAAGTATCTTTATTTATGTCAACATACTTGTTGATTCTTGTAATTAATTGAGATGCATCTTTAATGTTATTATATAAAATACTTTTTTGAAGGGTTTCTAATTTTTTTGAATAAAGATACACTATCTTGATACCATTCACTACATTACTCTAAATGGTTAGTGTTTATATTTAATGTTTGGGGAAAGTATTTACATTTCATATGTTTGTTTCAATATGAATGTATATGTTGATTTTCTTCACCCCATTAATTGTAGGAATACATTAGACTTAGTAAGTGATGGGTGGGGCTTGTGATAGACCCTTGATGCATCGGTAGGTCTCATGATACAAACTTCTGTATTGGAACAAGGCCTTTCCAAAATGGGTTTTTATGGTTGGAAGGAGGCATTGACGGTATGGATATGTTGTAAGAAATTATAAATTCCTTAATTGTGAAACTAGTAATTGGATTTTAATGAAGTTATTAAATTAGTATAATACCCATTATTATGTTTTATTATGGAATTATTTATTCAGCTCTTATTCGTTCCATAATGTGTACAAGTTTGTATCAAAAGATGTTTAGTAGAAAAAATGGAAACTAGATTTAGAAAACGTATATTTGAAAACAAAACAATAAGATAGACATCGATGATATACATATAAGAATTTATGGGAATTTTGTTAAGAATTAAATTATATGGATATTTCATGAAAATAAATTTCTGTCTAGATACTACAGGTGGATGTGGTTTTGGAACATATGTGCCTAGGAGTAACAACTCTGTCAAGAAGTTTCAGGATTGAGATGGGGTATCTTGGTATGTGACAATGGGCCTTACTGTGCTTCTAGTTTGACACTTCAGGGGATTTTCTTAGGATAATTTACCTTTTCATTACAAATTTGTTTTGAAAGATTTAAATATATGATGTGAATTAATAGCCATGGCGAAACCTATGGTGTTTTATATTGAAAATAAGGTGTCATGATATTCTTGAAATTACTTTACTCCTATTGTTCCTTACACTCTACTTTTTAGTTTTAGTCAATGGAAGGATCCCAAAGAACTCATATAAACATCGAACATGATGGAAATCCTGGACAAGGTGGTGGTGAGGAGAAACCAAATGAAATGTTGATATGTATGAATGATATTATCTTTATTCCTAATAAGTTTTCCAAAAATATGATCAAAAACATATACATTAACAAACTCCCAAACTCACCAAGGAAGAGAAAGGAGGAACATACTGAGATCTCTAGTGGTGGAGACCATAGAGAAAAGAAAGATAAATTTTCATCATGTAGTAAATGTAGAAGGAGACACCAAATAAATTGTCTCAATGGAATAATGAAATTCTTTATGTTTGGGAAAAAATGGCATAAAGAAAATTATTTCAGAGGAAAAATGAAGATTAACATGGAATAAAATAAAAATTATACTAAGAATCCATTTACAGTTGTTTTCTATAAATGTAGGGGACCTGTACATTACCTGAGTAAATGAACTATTATAGGATAACCACTATGATAAGGAAGGATCTATACTGAAATAAATGAGTAATGAAATGTTTAAAATTATTAATGGTCTTTTGATAATGGTTTTATATTGGAAGAAATTATTTTAGTTTGGGTACCCATTATGTTTTTATGTGAATGTGATATTTGAAGAAGAAAGTTTCTTTTATTTTGAGGACATAATTATATTGGTATAAATATCATTTAGGGTTTATATTATTTGGTTTTAATTATGGGTATTACATTTTGGGATGGCATCACCATGGATTGTTTCACTGGATTTTCTGAAAAACCATGAAACAATGATGAAATATGGGTAATTGTGGATTAAATTACAAAATCTTCATATGTACTCACTATAATGGATTATTTTTGCACTAAATAACCTTTTTTAAAAGTTTCAAATCAAAATACATTAATTACATCAAAATGAAGGAAGAGTGTTCTGAATTAATTGGATATTGAACTTCATTTGTGTACTACTTATCATCCCCAAAATGATTGGAAACCAGAAAGGATTATCCAAACATTAGAAGACATGTTGAGATCATAATCACTTGATTTTCAAGGTATGTGGGATCAATATTTTACTTTGGTTGTGTTTTGTTTAAATAATAGTTTCCTTTCAAGAATACAAATGGCACTATTTGAAGAATTGTATAGAAAGAGATGTTTTACACTAACATGTTGGGATGCAGTTGGTTTATGGAAGCTTGTGGGTCCAGAGCATGTGGAGAAAACAACTGAAAATGTAAATACTATTCTAACCCATATCAAAACATCTCAGTTTAGAAAAAGAAATATTTTGATAATTGAATTATGGAATTTTAATTTCAAGAGAGAGATCGTGTTTTCTTAAAATTATCTCCATGTAGGTGTGTTACAAGATTTGGAAAAAACGTAAATTTTTCCCCTGGTACACAATCCATTTTGAAATTCTATAGAGAATTGGAATTGTGGATTATTATATTAAAATTCCCCCTAGTATTTTTAAGTGACATAATTTGTTCTGTGTCTCGTTATTAATAAAGTACATTCCAAACCCTATACATATTCATAGATCTGAAGGAATAGAATTAGAACTTGAATTATATTATAGCGAAGAGCGTATCTAGATTCTGGACATTAATGAAAAGGTATTGAGGAATCGAATGACTTAGCTGGTAAAAGTACATAGACAAATAATAGAGTTAATGAAGTAACATAGGATCCTGAGAAGCTTATAATGAAGAACTACCCAAATCATTTTGTGCGGTAACATTCTGGTAATGTTGAGGAAACCATTTTTTAGGGGGGGAGAGAATGTAACAAACCATGGATTTATAAATAAATTTAATATAGAATTCATGAATCAATATGTCTCTACAAAAACAAATATTATAACCTGGCCAATAAACATAATTTTTCCAATTCTGTAATTTTAATTTCAAAAAAATGAGATACACAGTTTTGTTCAGTAAGATATTTAGAGAATAATAGAATGAACTTATTTTTTAGGTAAATAGTAACATACTCTTATGAAAAGTAACGTACCATTATGAATAGTAATGTTACACTTATGAATAGTAATAAATAGTAAATTGGATAAAAATAGAAACTTCACCCATAAATGTATAAATACAATTTAGACATCTTATAAGTGACAAAATGATAATAGTATAAGTATTTATACTTTTATAAGTCATAAATATTTTAATTAAAATTTTATGATTAATAATTTAAGTAGAAATGTATTTTCCTCAAAAGTAATTATAAATTTTTATTCAATTGTAATATAGTTATATGATAATTTTATGAGACCTTTATTAACTTTTCAACGTGCTATAAAACTAGTTATATTTTCAATTCAATATTATTGGAATAAATTAAGATTTTATTTAAAAATTGATTTATAAATAAATAAAAAATAATTTTAAAAATCGATTTAATTTTTGGATTCTGCACGTCAAAAAATATTTTGGGTGAATTTTTGGGATTTTTCTAAAATACTCGAATTTTTCATGAATAGTAAAAAACTTCTGTTTTGGGTTTTTATTAAGGTTAATGACATCATAATGATTTTATAATTAGTAAAAAATTCTGGTATACTTCTTTACATTATTATATGATATTTGGTATCTCACGTGGCCAATACCATGAGAAAAACCATGGGGAATCCCATGATTTTTTAAAAACCACTAATGAGGTGTCCATTGAAATTAATAAAAAAACTGCATATTTCAAATTCCACATTCTTGAATATCTTTAATTTTTACCTCCCTAGGTGTCCTCCCAAGGATTAATAAATCCCAGAAGGTTCCAAACATAACTTTTTTTGGAGTTACTCTACACGGTAAGGAAATCTTCCACCCTTCTCTTTTTTCAAGCACTATTTTTATGTAATTATTTTTTTTATAAATTTCAAGTGGATTATGTTGGGATATGTAATTAAATATTACCATTAATTTCCATGTTATATATGAATGATGAGAGTCAAATTTTCTCTCATTAAAATATTTTATGAATTTTATGTGATGCTGTTAGGTTGGTGAATTTTCGTAACGGATTTCTTAGCTTCTGTTTTTTATTTTGAGTTATTTTCTTTTTTTCTTTCCTCAACTCCTTTCATCAAATTGTTATGTTAAATACAATAAAATAAATGTAATTGATTTTTTTATGATAAGGTAATAATTAATCACAATATCTCCTTTCACCTTCTTTTATATAAGGTATGAAAACTCCGTCTGAGATGTGCTAATTTACCATATTTAAGGACGACGAGTTTTAAATTTATGTTACCATCTTTAATTTTGGTCATGAAACCATTTTTTTGGTTTAAATAGACTATAATATATGTATTATAATTCTGTAAGGTTATGGGATCTTTTATACACATGATATTATTTTTTAAATTAAAATGAGTTCGTTGTGATAAAGAACCTACAATTAACCCAAACAATTATCATTAAAGGTTGTTATAATGACTCATCGTCACATCCAATAACCAGTTTTTTTATAACAATTTAATATTCTAGATGTTAACAAATAAAACAAAACTTTTATTCTAGACAAATATTCTCATATTACATTTTAATCTTTACATGTATTTAAGAAAACTAGTCATGAATACCAAGGATGAAAACACTCCCAAACAATACAATTGATCCTCTTAAACCCATCAAGAAGGTCATGAATGAACTTAATGAGGATATAATAAATAAATTACATTAATAAGAGTTTATGGAAACTTTAATTATGGAATTTTATTTTGTTATCCAGGATACTATGATCACATGAAGAACACCATCATACTTATAGAAAGTGTTTCCTCATCTCACTTCCATTTTTGTGAGACATTCCTTATTCACTACTATTATTTTTCTATGGTGTATGTATACTGACCATTGATGTATAATATAGTTAATATCATTAATTTCATGGTATTAAATGTATCATTTTATTATTATTATTTTTTGGGAATATGTTTCGATTGATTTCAAAGTGGTAACATATTTCTATCAGAACCTCCATTTTCTTTCAGGTTACTTTTATTCTCTACATACCTCTATGAAATATTTATTTATTATTATGTACTCCTAATAAATTATTTTTTAAATATATATATATGTATGAATCATAATACTTCATTATTTTATGTAGTTTTGTATGTTTTAAAAGGATCTTTAAAATATTCTTCCCGATAAACAACCTCGTTTGAAGGGAACTTCTCGAATTCTAACCTATTTTAATGTTCACTATGTAATATATTTTAAGAGGTTATTAATTTTTTAAATTTAAATATATTGTCACGAAAAAACTTATTGATTCAATTATATTTATTTGAAATAAATCATTCCCTTTTTCTTTAAAATATATATAATATTTTCTTAAAACCACACTAAAATGTTTGGTCTCTAATGTTGTTTTAAAACCACTTCTTCACATGAATTCACTTTTTTGAGACACAATTTATTCCTTAATTATAATTTAAATATTATCCCCTCTTATTTTCTATGATATAAATGTTTCAAAAATTTATTTCATGACATATACAAATTATTTTCATAAATAACACTTCCTTCTAACTAAAAAAGGATTTTTCTTGTCGCACATTAACTTTTATGAGATATATGCCATGTCCACCAGTTGTTAAATTAATGTGGTGTATGTACATCCCTTTTTAATATAATATAAAGTGTCTCTTTATTCTCATGATATCCTAAGGTTTTATGATTTGATAGTTTCAAGGTGGTATGGGACACTTTGGAATGTTTAAGGATTAATTCATCATGAAATTTTCAATAGTATCATTTAAAAGTATCATCATCTATGTAAAAATCCGTGTTGAGTATTGTAATTAATTTAGGTGTATCTCTTATGATATCATATAAAATTATTTGTTTAAGGTTTTCTGATTAGTTGGACACTATATGTGCTATCTTCATACCGTTCACCACATTACTCTGAATAGATAGAATTTTTGTTTAATGATTGGGGAAAGTGTTTACATTTCATATTATAGTCTAAATATGAGTTTATATGTTAATTATGTTCAACCCATTCATATTAGGAATAAATTGGACTCAATAAGTGATGTCTGGGACCCATGATAGCCCCTTGATGCATCAGTAGGTCTCATTCGACCAACTATGGTCTTGGCACAAGGCCTTAACAAAATGGTTTTTATGGTCTGGGCACAAGGCCTTGATGGTATGGTTATGATGTTAGACATTATACATTCCCTCATTATGAAACTAGTAATTGAATGTTCATGAGTTTATTTGACTAGTATAATACCCCTTATTATTACTTATTATGGAATTAATTTTTTTACACTTATTCATGCCATAATGTGTTCATGTTTATTTTTAAAGGTAAGTGTTTTTAGTTATTCATCATTCCAAATGTTCAGGATTATGATATCTTCCTCTCTATTTCATACCGTTACTGATAATTTTAACTCACACCTTTCTTATGTTTCATTTTCTAAGGACATGAAGAGACATATTATGAATGACATACATGTATAACCTTGTATTTTTGGATGTTGTTAAAGGAGTTTCTAATTTTTTTTCCCTTTTATGTAGTAATGTTGAACTTATTTATTTATCTAGTTTTCCAAAACTACTAAACTATTCGTTCCATAGGGATAATAATTTCATGTAATCATGCCAATTTAATAAAATAAGGTACCGGCTATGGGAAACTGGGGCCAGGTCCTTAAAAATACCCTCAATATCATACATTTATATACATAGTAAACATAATAGTAAATAATAAGAATAATATAAAGTAATCATGCATAAACTATGCATATGGAACACCAGTGATAGAAATAGTAATAAGGCTCCCAATGTTGCATGTAAAAAAGTATAAGTGTAATAAGATAAATAAATAAATTTTTTGGAGTTCGTCAGAGTCTATCCTAGTCAGATAATATCATCATTACCCACTTATCCGCTATCTTGAACGGTCCCCTTTCACTTACCAAAATTCCTATAAATAATTTTTTCATGAACATTTAGATTTCCATATAGGGTGTGAGTAATAAACCTAGTAGGAAAGCACTGATGTGTCCTTAATAAAATTTCATATGTATAACAGGTGTATCCCATGATAATAAAAAATGTTCAAGAAATCATAATCAATCACATACTAAGAAATCGTGGTCTTTCCAAGACACCATGGGTACCAACTTTACCTTCTTCTACTCTATAATGGAAGGATAATTATAAGGAAGTGATAAGTCACCAAAAATAGTAATAAGTATTGGGTATATGTTAATTGTTATCCACACAGTATGAAATTGACATGTTATGTGACAACCCCAAGGAATATATTTCTTCACATTTATTTGGTATCCTATTGGCATCGAGCTCCATACCATTCGATAAGGATACCATGATCCTATCCTATGAGGGGGTCCAATGTCATCATCACCACATGTTGTTTAGACTCCCTCACCGAGGGTAGTCATACAAAATTTTCCCTGCTATCATGAGTACCATAAAAAATCATTCAATGTCATGGTAACACACATAATAGGATAAATAATACAAGTAAAATCACAAAATATCAGTATGAGAGCATATTAGCAACATATAATTGCATGTGGTCATCATTAGGATTGTTAACATTTTACTGTAGAAATATTCATTGAATCAAGGGCCATATATGGGATAAATACACACCCATAATAAAACTCACCATGCATGATCAATAATCTAGTCCACCATAATATCAAACCAATGAAAAATGAGAATATGAGGGACTCAAATATTAAGGAACTTCTTACCTCAAGGTTGTTGATGAAGAACTCAAAAGTTCATCAATATATCAAAGACTAAACCATATTATACACCCAAAGGGAACAATCTTATAGGTTAAGACTTCTTAAATGGGGTTACGGTTCATTAAGAAAAATGGGATAATAAAAATTTAAAAGAATGTTCCTCATCTTGAAGGTTGGTTATAGAATTAAATACCTCAAGGATTACACCAATAACACTAGTTCAGAGGCAGTCAAAGGAGATGACAACAATTCAACATATTTTTTTTTTCCAATTGAAGAATGGATCATGAATTCCTCATCAATTATACAAGGGATATTTTAGTCTAGAAAATGATCATTGATACACCCTTATAAGATCATCAGTGAATGTTTACATGAATATATTCAAGAATAAAAAGATTTCTACATGATAAATATATGATGAAATTCCCATAAACATCAATTATTATTGAAGAATCATGATATGGTCAAAGATAGTTGTCATTAAAATGTTGAATCATCAACCAATATTCATTGGAATCATCAAACTATTATGTTTCCATCATAAATACATCATTGAGAATATGCCAATGATGTTTATTCCTGAAAACATACCAATTGAATGTTTTTTGTCAATGGTAGATCATACTCTAATCTAGAAACATTTTTAACATCCTAGATCTATCAGCTATATGAAAATAAAGTGCGAGTTTATCACCAAATCATGTTATAAAACATTAATCTATTATAGATCTTTAATCAACTCACAAGAAGGATGGATATTTTTTTTGATCTAAGAAGAACTCAAAATTCTAGTTCCATCAGATCCTTCAAATCATGACGAGTCAAGGAGATAATAAAAGAAAAATATAGATACAAGGGGAGAGGTCTTAAATTCATATTAATTCCAATGGAGTCATAATTAGATATTAATTTTTTTTTAAAAAGATCACATGGAATTAAATCACATGAGGTTCATTTTTTGTATCCCCAAATGGGTTCATCGATTTACCAGTGTCACACATCAGCTGAATGGTGTGCTTGATAGAACCACTCAGGTTCTTATAGTGCCACCAGTGGACTGGTGGAACCCCAATGACTTGTTGTTGGGGTCTTCAGAAACCTACAGACCTAGCCCTTGTTAATCTCTTCCACATTTAAAACCTAGTCCCTTAACCTATTGAAAACCACCTCTCTGGAACTGATATCAGAGATGTAACAAAATATTAAGGATAAAATATAATCTTTAAACATCTCAAACATTGAATAAAGTTATTATGTTACAATTATACCCCTATAATGTACTAAAATACACGAGATGTGTGTTCAAAAGTTTTACATAATAAAATCATGAAATTGAGGCCTAACATCAGCCTCCAATTCCTATGACTCCTTCTGGATCCATCTATAATGCAAAAAAAACTCATAAAAGTTGTACTGTCTTCCCTAAAAAGACTTTCTCACACTGGTCTACCATCCTAATTGGGCACTCCTCATATGATGCATCAGGATCTATCTCAACATCCCCACAATTAATGACATGCATTGATTAAGCGTGTACCTATAGATCTAAAACACATGAAACACATCCATTATACCATGATAATGAGATGGAAGATCATGATTTTATGCCACTTTATTAAAATATAAATTGATTCTGAAGGACCCAAGAAAATACAAGTCCATATTACCTTGATTCCATAGAAAACAGTTTCCAAATTGTGGTAGGACTCTACAAAATGCTTTTGTCGACTACTAAAAAATCTATAGGTCTTTCCCTATAGTAGTCATAAGGTCTAAACATGATAACAATTGTTATCAAATTCTTATAAATTATATCCACCCTCTTAAAGGCCTACTATACCATACCAGTCCTCACAATTAATGTCTCTTAACTACTGCATCACTAGACCCATGCCAACAATATGGTGAATGACATGGTCTCCCATAAAGATCCCTATAATGTGCCATAAAAATTGAAGCATTGTAACTATTTTTGTATATAAAATCAACCAATTCAAGGTGATTATACCATGATCCTATTAAGTGTATGATGCAATCTCTAAGTATATCCTCATGTATAGGGATCACCCACTCCGAATGTCAATCTGTCAGGGGATGGAATGATGTGCTCAAGCCTATCTATTTCCCTATGGTATTTGGTAATACCTACCAAAAGAGTGATTTTAAAAAATGCCTCTCTATCAGGTACAATGCTCATGAAAATCCCATGTATCCATAAAATCTGACAACCATATAGAATTCACATCTCATCCACTAGGTGAGTTTCATGGTTCAAAAAGAAATGTGAAACATTCATTTGTTATTATAAAATCATCTAGACAACATCATGACTCCTACTGGTCCTTGAAAACCCAATAAAAAATTAATAATTACATTATACTTCAATGTGGGAACATGAAGTGGATTGAGAAAAAATATAGGGAATTGGTTCCTGACCCTTATCCTCTCATAGGAAAGGCATTTGAAATAAATCAAAAAATGTACTTGTTCATCCCTGACCACAAAAATTATCAGTTGATGTCATGGTAGAAATTTAGCACTTAATAATACACCATCTACCTAGAGGAATTTATTTATCTTTCCATATATTCTTTAATAGGACAGGGGATTAAAAATTCACCATGTAATATGATAAAAAAAAATCAAGAACTATTGACCACCCTAGTGCCAGATCTCCACCTAATAATCATTACCTATTCACAAAAAACACATCATCGGATTTATGAACAAACTTTACCCAATTTAAAATAGAATATATGACCACAAAAGAGGAATATTCCATTTTGGAACCATCTATCCAACAATTGGTAAAAAAACAACCTAGCGCCCCTACTCCTCTAAAGGCCACTCACCACGATCCAACGATACCTGCACATTATAGATAAGAGTGTCTGTAAGGATTTTACATTTAGCTGGTGCATATTTTATTTGAATATAGAAAATATATAGGTATTATACCCATTTCCTATAACATATCTTTAGGTCCTATTGTGTGAATGTATATTGGAGGTGCTTGTGATCCATGTAGAGAACAAACCTCTAGCACAAGAGATTGTGTTGCAAACACTTCAAATCATTGATCAAAATATACTATTTCAAGCCACATATAGTATAGTCACACTCATGGGTTTAAAGATGAAGTGACCCATAATCTACCACATTATCCCTCTATATCACCACCACTTCCAAACCAATTCATGATGAATCATAGTAAATAAAATATCCATTTCCATGATCGAGAAGGATAAAAAAAAATATATAGTAGTCATCCTATTTATCTTAAAAAATTATTCGTTTCATTATTATAATAGATGGTATTATTCTTGTAAAAAAAATTATAGTATCCCTAAAAAATAAAGACAGACACTAATTGAAAAAATGTTATAGGGATATTTTTAGGACATCACTTTCAATACATTCTATGGGGTTATTAATATACCAATCACATAAACCACATTCCCAAATAATTTCATCTATTGAATCCAAAATTTATACTTTGATAGATTGGAATAAAGATGATGTGTCAAAAGTATAATAAAGAATATCTCAATTTTTTTAACATGAAGCTTTGGGATTGATGAGCATATTAGTATTCTATCCAAAAAACACAATGAAAATCCAAGATTTGGGTGGAAGATATTGGTCGTGAGATCCATGAGCATTGACGGTGCATTATTATTCCGAAAAAGAATTATTGAGCACTCATAAATCCCATAACTACTCTAAAACACAATATTTAAAATGTACTCCTCTCTAATCTATAGCATGTGATAGCCTAATTAGAGATCAATCTTTTAGAACCATCAATATCCCCACAGCTGATAAAATAGATCATTGATCTGAGGAAAAGGATACTTAATCTCCACCATAGCCTAGTATACATTATTGTAATCTACGCATAGTTTATGAATACAGTCGACCATCATAGTGAACAAAACAACAGAACCCCATGGTAATGTACTCAGCCCGGTAAATTGTTTTTTCTCAAATTTCTAGAGATACACCTTGAGCTCCTTCAAATCAGCCTGCACCATATGATAAGGGGGGGGGGGTATAAAAATGGGTAGTATATATATATTATGAGTTATATATATAACTAAATTACTATTATTTGGGTCTTATTATGAATTAAATTTGGGTAACATCCTCATAGTGATCCAAAATTTGATTAAAATATGAGTGGGATACCACATATCCTTTTGAAAGAGTCAAGTAGACAACCTTCACCATGATCATCCCTACCTAGATCAAATACAAACCATATATACATACTCCTAAATCACATTCACCAATTATTAAGATAATATCTCCCTTGTGTGAAATAGATTATACGTGTCTCTAATATATATCAATGTGGGCTCTAAATAGGGTCAGCCATTCCATGTTAAGAATCATGTTTAAGCTCATTATCTTCAGAATCATTAGGTCCCATTGATCTCTATAACTCAAAATTAATATAGGATCCTCTAGGAATCTCTAAATACGCTCTATATTCATGTTCAATGGTGTATCAAGGGAAATGTAACTCAGAAAAAAACATGACCTGTAAGTTAATTCCATCAATAACTTGCGAAAATATAAAGGAATGGGAAGCATTAATATCAACCAATGTATTTGATAATAAATATGTGATCAATACCACACCTAAAATAATTGACAGTTCTTCACCACCATCAACTACAGTATAATAAACTGCATATAATCATTCTACCTTAGCTCTGGGACCCTGTCCCTGAAGTACATGACACGCTTAAGTCATCATTTTCCGAGACTATTGCTAAGGACCCTGAATGGATCCCTCATGAATAGATCACATCTATCATATACCTATATATAAACCTATGCATGAATATATATAGGAAAAAATATAAGATATCACATCTTTCTACAATTTTGGAAGTCTCAATGAGGAGCTATACAGAATTTGCATTAATAAACAACCTCTCCATGTTGGATGGAGGTAGGGGAGTTAGATTTGTTGGGACCATGTCTTGTGTAGGGGATGTCAGAGTAGGTTCAACTAATTCAAAAAATTTTTCCCATTGGTTAGAGTAGAAATAATTTATATTATAATAGAATATGTCATCCCCTCGAGTTTATAGTGGGTGATCGTGTGTTCTTTTAGGTGTATCCTATATTGATTCACCAAAGAATTCAGAGATATGGAACATTGGTTCCCATGATTGTTGGAACTTTTGAGTCCATGGAGTGAATCAGTCATGTGGTATACACATTGGATTTTAATAGGAGGTATATTTCCACTCATGATGTTTTCTTGTGTCACTACTTCTACGATATCACCCCAGAAACTCTCATATGATCGATGTGGATGATGTTGATCTTGAGATTGATGCATCATTTTGGAAGTATCTGATAATTTTTGTGGATTGCAGTAAGAATGTGTTATAGGGAAAAACTATGCCAATAGTTTATATATTGTAGAAACATGGGGATTCTGAGGAGGAAACATTGGAGAGAGAAATGGATATATGGGATTAGTGTCCTGATCATTCTTATTTCAGAATCATTGAGATTCATGAGAGTACAACTTGAGGGAAAGCGATAATAAGGTGAGGAGATTTTAAGATCCTGATTTTTTCAAGAGGTGTATTGGGATCATTTTAGGAAGTCTTGTTTATTTTTTGGTTATAATTTTGTTTATTCTTGTCTTGGGTGAGTTCGAGTGAATTTTTGATGTTATGTGGTGTGTTTGAGTAGTGCATGGTTGGAAAATGGTTTTTCCAAAACTTGCGCCCATACCAACAAACCATGAAAACCTAAATAGAGGGGATTTTTATGGATTTGAATGTTTTTTCAAAAACGTTGACCACTTATTAGTATCCATTAGGCCTCTAGAATAGGTACATTTTTTGGGGAATGGTTTTTAAAATAGTGCACCCCTACCCATGTAACCATGCATGCAGGATTATTTTCTTGAAAAATTATTAAAAAAATACTAAACCCCCATATTGTATCCCCAAACACCCGGACTTAACCACAACTCATTTCCTTTACATTTTGAGGCCACCAGATGGATTACCGGAGCTTACAATCATTGGTCACGATGAATTGAAGATTCAATTGATGGAAGTGGACCACTCCGGTTAAGTAATATCTTCCATTGTAGTTTTCTCTCTCTCCTATCCCTCTTTTTGGTTGGAGAAGAATGTCTATTTCACCATTGGTTATTGTATTAAATCTTGGTTTTAGATAGATATTAATTTTTTTGGTCTTGATGTTGTTTGGATTTAAGATCTCATTCTTCATTGTGAAATTGAACGTTCCGCTTAAATTTGGGGATTTATGGTTGGGATAATGCTCATAAATGATCTTGAGGTAGGTGGAAAAAATTGAAAATTTCATAGACACGATTATAATTATGTGTATGGAATTTTTAAATAGAAATTTCCATGTTTGGAATTCACATATTGGATTGGATAAATATATTGGTTAACTAATAAATATGATGATGTGATTAAGAAATTGATGGGATATTAGGATTTTAAAATTTGGTCAATTAACGATATTGTTTATTTTATTGATCAATTTCATTATGGAATTGATTAATAAGGAGAATTAAGTTATAGATTTCCTGAAAAATAATGGTTAATGATTTATTTGACTAAATGTTTATAAATAGTTGAATGATGTATTGTTCATATTATTTATTATGATTAATTTGATGAATCTTGATTGAGTTGATAATTAAAATTGTATACTGTTATGTGAAATGGTAATGAGTGGGGTTAATGATGATTAACCTTGCTAAATGTGATGTGTGTTATATATTGTGATTGATTTATAAATGGGTTTTGGGAAAATGAATGATGCTTCATATACCCATGGGGTGCTATCCATGACGTTCTAGGATCAAATTCATAAATTTGAATATTTGTTTATGGAATATATAGTGATGATCCAACAACAAATGAGGTGTGGGATTGGTTATGATTCTCTAAACACCCTTGGGGTTTAGGAAATGATGTTCTACACCCCTGAGGTAGGCATTGGAATATGCTTCCAAGTGATCATGCTATGAATTGAATTGGAATGGACAATAAAAAACCAAGTTATAATGAATTGTGTTTACCTATGTGATATGTTTCAGATTACATCTTGGGATGAAGTAGGTATTTATGGTTCGGGTGTCATTGTGAACCTGGAAAAAAGATGGAGTTAAATAAAGAATATTTGTTTACGTAAAATAATTACTTTATTGATTGTAAATTTTTTAGGAAACTACAGACAATGTAATATGCTGTAAATTATTTTAGATCCTATTGGTGGTTGCCTATTAAGTTTTCATCACCCTACTCAGACTACTCGATTAGTACCCTAACTGAATCCATGTTTATAGGGTAGAATAACGGAAATATCCCTATATTTGATAGATTAATTGGGATTGAGAATGTATGAGGGAACAAAACATGGTGTTAGGACATATATGCAGTTTTCAATGTGTTTATTATTTTGGGTTTTCGTTAGACACTTGAAACTTTTTATTGAATTAAATTTATTGTAATAGTTTTGGGTTCAGTTTCTTATTTTGGTTCGTCATGCAATACACGTTTTTTCTGGTTATATTATTCTTTTGGATACTGATTATATCATTTTTATATTGTTTATCTACTTCCATTATTTAGATACATTGATAATGAGTGTATAGTCTCCCCTTGATATAAATATTATGCCCTACCAATTAGTTGTTTTTCTATGGAATACATTGAGGTGCACCTAAGGTCATGTGGAAAAATGGCTTGGGGCACTGACATGTGGCACCCGGTCGGGATGTTAAAATTTTGATGTTAGTTTTGATTTTAAGAATATTTATTCTTTAATATAAAGATCGAAATTTTCTCTTCTCCTTCTTAGTTCTTGATAGAATTACCATTACAATGTTAAACCAATATAATTGACATTTAAAGACTCTATTAGGATATTCAAAGGGTTCTAACTGGATAACATAATACTACATGATGGGTGACCTGTTACAATACATCTAGTAACCATGTTCATTTAATGTGGATGAACCGTGATAAATTCTATTCATTGTTTAATTAATATAAATATAATGAATTTAATGTAAACCGCATGTTGATCAGGTTGGGTTAACAAATGATTTAACAGGATACATTCCATGTAACTCGCTTACATGACATGTGGTCTACAAGTTTTAATGGAAGAAAAATGGGGTCTAGGATGTGCCTTAAATTTATTACATGACATGGGGAATTAAAAACCATGAATCATAGAGGTCACATGATTCCTTGGTTCTAGGTGGTATCCCAAGATGATTGGGAATGCCTCTCGGTCTGTGTCATAGGCCATCTCAATTGATCAATTTGGGGTCTATCGAAGTTGGTTCATGATAAAATGCTATTAGAGAAAAGGATGTTTAGAAGAACTAGATTTTAGAGAACCTGTTTCTATTTTGGTTGTTAAGGTTGATAGAGTAGGACTATCCAAACATGGGGTATAGGTATGAGGAAGTGTCTATCAAACAAATTTTTTTGGGGAACCATGGGTTACTAAGGGATGTTGACTTCTTATTGGTTGGTATGGTTCTTTTGGGATGCTTTGTGATTGTAAAATGAAACAAGTGTTTTGAAAGTGTTTTCAGTGAGTTCGTAGGGCATGGAAAACCATGTGGAGTTGAGGTAATAGTTCTTAAAGACAATACGTGAAGGTGGTGTGATTGGAATATGGAATCTAGCCATATGGCCAAGTCATCCATCGACACTAGTTTCCCTATACGTGTTTTTTGTATCCATCTTGATTTTGAAATTCTTTTTAAAAATATTATTTTGAAATGTGTAAAACATCCTATCAAGTAATGTTGTTTTAGATTTTTGAAATAATAAGTGGTTTTTTAGATTTTTTTTCAAAAACTCTTTTGTAAATATGTTTTTGAATAAGTTTATTTTTAATACAATGGTTTTTAAATTAAATGATTTTGAGAAAATAAATATTTTTTAATGATTAGAAAGATGGGTTTTGTGTGAAGAATATGTTTTTTGGATGGAATCACTGGATTTTTGTTTAGAGTGAAATGGATTAATGTGTAGACCTAGAAAATGTTTTTTAGTTCAGTAGTTAGTAATATTTTGAGAAATTTTATTGGATTTTAGGGTTGGTTTCCTTTTGAATTTTTTTCCCATTTATAATGAGTTGTTTTTGATGCATTGGTTTTGACTAAGTTCTAACATTTATTTTTATTTGGCATATGCTCCCAAGAAACTCTCGTTGTAAATTCGAGGTGTAGCTATGTATGGTTCACAATTAGCGGAATCACTAATTGAATAATCTAAATATTTTTTTTTGTATTAGATGTTTAATCCTACCCTATTTTATGGTTTGGAATATTATTTTTAAGTACAAGAGGGGATAAAGAAAATAAAAAGGATATTTGGTTTCCTTGAAATTATTGATCCTCTAATGGTCATGTTTACTACATTTATTCTCAAATTTATAAGTTGGAGGTGGTGGAATTCAGTCATTAGGACCATGTATTGAGAATACCTTACCAAGGAATTCTTCAAGGATTTATTTTTCAGAAGTACTTCTCTAAGGCTGTGAAGGTGAAAAGGTGAAGAATATGTATTTCCTTTAGAAATGTGATAGACCAATGTTATATGTACTTATTCATATTGGGGATCACTTTCCTTATCTTCTAGACTGGTTAGATGATTATTCTATTAATGATCAACCCTTTGAGAGTGATCTTCACCTTGGTCTGTAGTAAAAGGTTTTAGCATTGCGTCTCAGATCCTTCACTAATGTGGAGAGGAAAGATGTTTGGGTTGAGGATGTGTTGGAAGGAGTGCTCAAGGTAGATAATATTTGTTCAGTCTTTGAAGATGGTGATGATAATTCCAGTTTAGGGATAAGGAAGTTTCCTGGAGTTGGTGATGCTGGTAGTGGAATCAAGAGATATCATTATGTCTCATTATCTTCATTTGGGTGTGGGACTCTAGTGTGTCATCAATGTAGTAGGTTGGTCCATAAGAATTCACCATGCTCGATCTCTATTAAGACCTATTCTACCTATGAATGCCTAAAAAATTTTAAATTGTTTTTAGGGTGTTTCTATGAAGCAACGTCAAACCAGGACCACCCTTTTAGATAACACCCTTTTCCAATTAAAGGAGTAGGCTATTTATTTTGATTCAGTTTAAAGTACATTTTTTAATGTAAAATATCTTTTGGCTGTAATGGTTTTTTCTGATTGTGTGTCAATATTTAAAGTAATTAGATTATTTTCATCTTTTTTAATCTCTAATTTAATGTTTTTTATTTTTTTTAAATTCTAAATTTCATCAACATCGTGTAAATCATGTTTCATTTTTTCACCAGTTCATTTGTTTTGATCTGGGGGTTGTGTTTTCTTATTCTAGTTTGGAATCTCGGTGTTGGTAGATGATGTTGGTCAGATATCTAGCTTGAGTTCCCAAATGGTGGAGAGTCCCCCATGACCCCCTCTACATTTCATGATGTAAGAATTTATTTCATGTCTTGTTCCCTTACTTGTTTTAATTTAAGGAGATTTTTGGTAGTTATCTCTTCCCTCCGACATCATATATCCTTGAGTATTCATTCACCATTGCTGAAAATTTGGATCATAGAGTATGATCAATTACATTTAATTTTATAAGGTGGTTGGTAGGTGATTTATAATATTTTTCATCATTTGAATAATTGTGGGAGTTTAATAGTTTTTTTGGGTGGGAGTGTATATCATCATTCTAATAGTAGTTGGGGATGCTTTTCAGTTTGAGGCAATCAAGTCATGCGAGTGTGTGAACCTATATTCCTTTGTTGATAAAATGGGAACTTTGAGGCTTTCTATGGGCAGAAAGCATATTGGTGGGGAGAATTGTGACACCCCTGTTTATTTATCTCCTTTTATTTTTTTTATCATTTTATCTTTGGTTTCTATTTTGATATTTGGGTGTTTTGGATAAAAATTCTAAATTTTAGGTTGTTCTCCTTCGATTTCAGAACTTATGTGGTCAATTTAGGGGTAACCATGTGACCTCTTTAGGTTGATTCGCTTTTTCATTTCATTTTTATCATTCACTGTTTGAGTTGAACATGTTTTAAATTGTTTGATCCAAACCTTGAAAAACCAAGGATAAATTGGGACCATCATTGTGTGTCTCTGGTCATGGGTTCACTTCTTGGGAACAGTTAGCTAAACTATTCAACAAGCATGTGCTCAGATTTTCAATTTTTGACAGAACCAATTTGCTTAATTTTTTTACAGTTTCCCAAACAATGCGGCTAAACTATAAGGGTGTCCAGTGTGTCCAGAAAGGGGTGCACAGTTAGCACATGATTTGGGAAACCATGATTCCTAATCGTGGTCTCTTCCCAAGTGTTATAAATACATGAAATTATCTTTCTACCCTCATGTAATTTAAACCCCAAATCCAACTATTCTTCATAATTTGGATCGTGCATCTTAATTGGGGGCCCTCGCTTCTTCTCCACACCTCCCACCCCATATAAGGGCGAATCTAAGAGGATTTATATAGGTTTTTGGTTATTTATCATCTTATTCTCTTCGTTTATTCATTATCTTTCTTATCTATTCGTTTCATTTTGAGTTACTAATTCCCCTTGGTCTTGTGGGTATAGGGTTCATGTTTCCATGGGTTTAAATGGGGTGATTTTGTCTTCTTAGGGTTATTTGTGTATGTTCTTACTTCTTATAACCATCATGGAGTTGTTTTAGTTGGGGTTTGTTAAAGAGTTGGTTTTTAGGTAGATTTACTTATTTATTTATCATACAAGTTGATGAAACATTGATTTCATTCTTTGTTCACCTCTCTTTAATGATATATTGTGATATATGATTTTGTGAATATTTTTTAGCTAGAAATAGATTGATTTTATCATTACATTTAAATGACAGGAAAAGTTTTTATAAAATGTTCTATCCAAGTGTTATTTTTAAATGTACATTTGGCACTTAAAAGGGATTTATGGTTCTTAAATGACTGATTTATCTTTTAAAACGCGTTTTTATGTTAAATGGATTTCAATATGGTTTATAATTTAAAAATGCCATGTTATACCAATTTTTGATTTTTTTTTTCAATTCCATGGTTTTTGGAGGCTTATATGGTACATTTATAAAATAAGTTACATTGAAAAATCATAATGGGAGGCAACAATTTCCTTATTGGATGCTAAAGGAAATGGTGTGTCCTCGAATGAGACATCCCTCATGTGCTTATGGTGGAAGAAAAGAGTGGGAAAACCCATTGGATTGATTTAGGGGTGACTATTTTGTGTTTTTCTTATGTGTGATGTATGTATATATGATTGGTTTCTTTCTTGGATTGGGTTAGATCAACCCCACTTTAGTCTTGAAATGGGAAGCCGTCATAGCAAGAAGATTTTTTTTTGGATATTTTTACAGCACAATTTTAGATTATACACTAGATAGTGTCTCTTATTAAGGATCTTTCTTTGAATTGGGATTATTCCCCTCAGTTATTATTGGTAGGGTATGACCAAGCATGTGGGCAGATTGATGTCATCAGGTGAGGCATGCCTATGGGATAAATCGTGCTTAATATGTTCTATATTATCTAATGGGGTCCTAGGTACTCACATGATCCCTTGGAACTTATTTTCTATGGTGCATAAATTAGATACATTGTTTGGTTGGATACTCATATGCGCTATATTTTATTTCTCATTTTATAGGACCATTTATTCTTCTATTTTATATGGAACACCTTTTTGTTAAGAAAGTGATAATGGGTTTTGAAATGTTTTATAGAAATTTTTGAAGAATGTGTTACACTATTTTATCCTTTTTAAATAAAAACATCATTATTTTTTCTCTATCTACCTTACATTAAAATGTTAATGATCATCTATTTGAAAGGGAAATGGTTTTAAATAATGTGATAAATGAAATGTGTTTTTAATGGAAAAATGTGTGAAAGACTATGTTGCATATATTTTATTTAAAAAGTGGAATTTATGATTCTTTTTGTTAAAGGAAATACATTGAGAATAAATTTTTTGGGCACACATAACGAGTTTTAATACTCATGAATATACATTGTAACTTATTTTTAGTTAGTTTTGAGGGTTCTAGGTGGGTCTCGATTTCCATTAGTCATGTTGGGTTTGGGAATGGAGAGTGAACCATAGGATCACATGGAGACTAAGTAGTTTTTAGTTTCGAACCAGTTTCGTGTTGGTTTGATTTTATTTCTAGTTTTTGTGTAGATAATGGTTTGTTTCTTGGTTATTTTATTTTTAATTGGTAAACTCTATTATTATTATACTGATTTTTTTATTTGTATTGGAAAAAATAATTCCCATCGATACTATATTGATGCCTCAACATAAGGTGTCTCTCCTAGAGGATCGGGTATTCCTCATAGTCCTTTTTACAGGCCGACTCACATGACATATTTGGGGTCGACCAGGTTTCTTTGTGACACACCTTGCAATTATGCACTATTCCATGTATTGTGGATTCCATTTGAATATATAGTAGAAGGACTATTCTGAGTAGTTTGAATGGGTAAATTTCATTGCCTCATTGTACACATGTGGGCATTATTAATTTTCAATATAATTAATTTATTAAATTTGTTTAAAATGATGGATGATTGAAATTTATAATGCAATTTTGATAAAATTAAGATAAATTGAATTAATTAATTAATCAGATAGTTAATTGGATTAATTAAATTCATTTTACCATAATTAAAGAACAACATTTATGTGAATGTTTACAATATTTTAAATGTATATTCATTATATGTGTGTGGGTGATCTTGAGATTATACTAGACATATTAGTGTGATTAAAGTCATTATTATTAAATTACATTTATATCCCACTTGTTATCACCTCCTCTCATTAATTAATGGATCATGTGCCTATGTTTTTATGTAAAACCATAAACTAATCTATCGGTACCCCTGAAAAGTGTGTGAGTAAAGCTAATATAGTGGATGATGATCTTAGGTGAGTGAAGGTGGCTCAAATTTGGATACGAGTTTAAACTAATCCCGATGGTTCATAATAGAACCATAGCTATTTTGTAGGAAAAACATAGTTATGGTTTAATGTGTTTTTTCATAGGGATATGGTTTATTTTATCTTCCTCTAGATAAACTAACCATTGTAAAATATTGTGATCATAAAAATTTGATTATTTTATTTCTGTCAAGTTTTAGGGTTAAACTATTTATAGATTTTTTGTCATGGTCAATCAAATTAATGAATTAACAATCATAAAAAGTGTAATAAAAAATAATTTGTATCATTTATATTTATTGAAACATGGATTATCACTTAAGTTAATCCACTTTATATTAAGAACTATTTAATATAGAAAAAAATGGGAAATTTATGCATCAAGATAAAATATCTCAAGTTAAAATATTATGTTTTTATATCCTTACACTACTTAGGATGAAATCAATCCACAGTTCAAAGTTCTTGAACAACCTCTATTAGGGTTATTTCAATTGTTGGGGAATTTATTACTTGAGTTTTTGGTTTAATTTACCTTGTTCTCATTAATTATTATTCACCTCAGAGAGACATATTAAAACTAGTATTAAAATGTTGAGGAAATCCTTATCCATGATTTTAGTATTGGGATTCCACTCAACATATCAAGAAGTTATAAGTTAATACAGTTGGAAAGTTACATCAATGTAAATAACTTCAAATAGATTTTCAATCCTACATTTACATTATGAGAAGTGACATATGGATTCTTTCCTCTAGAATAACTTTGTGACATGATATTTTGAAGTCAACGATGTTGTATATTGGGTATTGAAAAAATATTGTATGATTAATAAATTTATAACATGTTATATAATTTTCTAATACATATATGTTATTAATATTTTGTTATAATTTAAATATATAAATGGAAATACCCATGATGTTGACAATATCACTGTGAAATATACAAGATAATGTTAACCTTCTCATAGTATTGAATTTCATGGAATGGTATATGTGGTTTCACATTATAATATTTTAAGGAAAAAATTATATTTTATGGAAATCCTAGATCTTGAGTTACTTTCAAAAGGGGGAAGTGATGAGGAGGTATCTCTCTACCTGAAATAGGAGGATGATTCCATAGATGTCCAATGATTCATTATATCCTTAATATACAATGATATTTTAATGAAATATGAGGATATGAATGTGTATAAAATCAAGTATAACTATTATGATATTTATAAAGGGAAGGTGATATAACGAATATTTAACATATTTAATTCACTCTTGATGTTCAATCTTGGAGAGCTTGCGTTGAATGGGTGTCAGGTTGTCATGATGATTATCTACATGAAAAAATAAGACATCATGATCATTAAGATCCGTAATTATATTTTCATATATCTCATTTTATCCACACCACCTAAAGGCTTATTTAGTTTTATTATGATCTATAACATGGTAAATATTGTGAATACTCTTTCATAACTTCTTAGTTTGATTCACCAAGTTTTCAAGGACATAGGGCATGAAAAACCTATAGTTGTTAGAGTGAATAAGAAAAGTAATAATAATGAAAGGGTCCCAAATTATAATTCCATATATATAGATCTTAATCCCCATACTTCAAAGAATAATAATATCTAGATGAATGAAAATGAACAAAATAGTGTATGTTTTTCAACTGGAAAGATTGGCCATTGTAAGAAGAAATGTTCCCAATTGAAGAAACTTCAAACAAATTATTTATTGAATGAAATATTATATATCTATATATTGAGTATGAGATATTTCTTGTGGTACTCACATATGTATCTAAATACATAGACCAATTAGATTCCAAATTATTTCTAGAAGAGTAATGGATCTTAATGAAACCAATGGTTTACAACTATCATCTTTGGATATTGGATACTTCCATTTTCTTCTTGACAACGTGGATGTTTTTTGTATTAATATAGTATTATTTTGTACCATATATGATTAGGAATATAATTAATATATCCTACCTAAATATAGATGGTTTTTTCTAATGTTCCAAAATAAGAACTATTTGATTTAAAATAAAACACATGTTTTAGTATGTCACATTTAAATAATTGTCTCTATGTATTAGATTATTAGAAGAACGTATTATAAATTAAAAAAGAATTAGGTTCACATGAGTCATTTAACACCCATTTGGGCCATTACCATCTTAGAGAAAAAATGAGAAGTTTCTCACAAAGATCTATTAAGAGGGTTATTTGTACCATTTTTTATTAAATCCACATTAAGGATATCATGATTATTTTTAAGGAAACATGATAAAACTACCATTTTGTGGACAGTGTGAAAGAAGCACAGAGCTTCTAGAGGATGTACACCCTGATGTGTTAGGAATTTTTTTAGTATAATCTATATTTTAGTATTATTACTTAACAAGTTTTATTTATTACATGAGTAGATACAATTATATTTAATTGATGAGTCATAAATCTGAGTCTTTGATAAATTCATAGGGTTTAATAATTAATTATATAATTGAATTGGTAAGAAGAAGGGGAAACAACAGCCTGATCAAGGTGGTAAATATCTAAACCAGTCATTTATTGAACTTTTATAGGTGTATGGGATTCAATATCATCCCACTCCTTATACACCAAAGTGGAATGGTTTTAGTTAAATGAGGAACCATACATTTCTTGACATGGTGAGTTCAATGATGAGAAACACAAACAATCAATTATGCTTATAAGTTTATTCATTTCACATTGAATATGATAACCCAAAACTAATAATCAGGTAATTACATAATTTATATAAAATTTTTCATTATAATATATTCCTATGATCTTTTAGGATATGGGTTTTAGTGAACTATGAAAACAAATTAACAAACAAAACTCATTCCCATTTATCCAATGGATATTTTTTCACAATGAGAGAAACTACTTAATAAATAATGAATTTTCAATATCCCACATATGTTATTTGATAAAGGAAACTATTATATAGGTTACCTACTTTTATTATCATTATAACATGGAGAAATGGATTAATAATAAATGGGTGTGCTAAGATACTAAATAAGGGTAAAAGAAAGTGATAAAAATAAAAAATCATAAGTGAATATAAGAAGAGTGTGTGTATAAAAATGATACATAAGATAATTTACACTTAAGGAAAAATATATTCGAAATCATGGCATATGACTTTGTATAACATAAGAAATTAATCAAAGGTGTGTGATAAAACGAGTCAACATACATGATCCGTGTTTCCTTAACATTGTCAAGATAATATTCATAAAATTGTAAAAAAACATTCAGATATGGAACATAGATAAGCATATAAAATATTATGAATAAAGATTTTTTTTAACTTTTTCATACAAACAACTATGAACAAAGATTCCCACATATATTTCATTTAAAAAACTTCTGAATAATTCTTCTCATATATCATACACACAAAAAACCTTTGAATAATGCTTCCTACAACTCAATCACACTAAAAACATGTTAACAATGAATCTTTCATCTAATTCGAAAAATATTTAATCATATAATTTTACATGAAACCTTAACTAATGCATTGGAAGGTGATATAGGACCCCAATCATCATTAACTATACATATGAGTTCCACTTGGAAACAATTACTCATTTCATCATAAAAAACACCTGAAAAGAAAATGGATTTAATTTTAGACACCATAAATAACCCACGGAGAGAATACATGTTTCATTCCACAAATTAAGTAACTTTAGAGGTAAATACCATTAAATAATGATAACAATTTATATATTATTTAAAGTTCATAGATATAGGATTCATGGTTTTGTTAATAATTCTCCCCAATCAAACTTTGTATGATATCTTGGTGAACACTCTTCAATCAATGAAATCTAGAACATGGTATTCACAGAGAAGATACATTGGAAAAAAATATGGTTATACCCAAAAATTTATTAATCAAGAAAAATGAAGTGGTAAATCATTTTTCAAAAATATTATAACATTACATAAGTCATTTGGAGAAAATTGGCGGATAATTAATTATAAAATACATCATTGATCTAGTATATAAAACACTAATGGACAATGTATGAGATAAAAAATACTTTTAAGGAGTTAAAAAATATTTTTTGGAAATAAGAAAAACCATGATATTTTGAATCATTTTAAAATATATAATTTTAATCACTAAAAATTTATTTTCTTTTTTAAACCATGAAAACATAGAGAAAATGCTTCATAGAAAATAAAAAATGTGGTGGAAAGATATTTTCCCTTAGAAAATATAAAAATATACCATTTTCAAAAACCTAATAATATGTATAGGTTAATGGTTAATTTAAAAAGCTATTTTTAAAAAAATCAAAGTTAAAATTTTGAATACATTTACATTTTTAAAAAAATAATTAAATTATTTATCAAAAAATCATAAATATTATCTGATTACCAGTGGGGTGGAAAATATTTTGAAAAAACCATTCTTTGAAAAATAGATCTTAAAAATAATATTACATTTTATATTATAAAGGGGATATGTGAATTATTATAATATTTTTGAATAATACATTTTAAATTCTCAAAAAAAAATATGGGAGATCAAAGATGGGAAGGAAAATATGGCTATGGAGGAAAAATATCCATTAGGACGAATGTGAGTTATATTTTCAAATTCCAAACATTTATTTGAGAATGTATTTCATCAAGGTATAATATATAAATGAAAATAATTAAATTCCCCAAAAAAATAAATTGGAAATACAGAATAACATCATTATAGGTTATATAATACAAATAATAAAAATTTATCGACAAATATGAGTGATTATAATTCATGTAAATAATTTGAGTCATGAAAACCCCTTACAACCTTTGTAACTTGGAATCAAAAGATTCCAAGTGGTAGAAAATTAAATATAAAATTGAATATAATGAATAATAATAGAATCAGGATAAAATATTAAAATGATTTAGTATTTACACCTCTAAAAATAAAACATGGTGTATAAGATAATCATGTCTTTTGGGATTCAAATTCGAGAAAATGAACCCTTCTGTCTTGAGAAACATTTTAATGATAACATATTGAAAGATAGGTATTATAATTGAATGAAATAAATAATAATTAACATATAATTTATGATATTATATCTCAAATTGGAAATCTATAATGAAAAATAAAATAAAATCAGTTATATATGATAAAACATGTCTCAAAGGGAGGAATTGAAGAAGAAAAACACATACTTTGTTTCCTAGTTAGTTGATGTCACTATATTCTCATAAAAAACAAACATAGATCAATTAATCATACATTTAATACCTTTATTAATATTTATTCTCTTTTATATCCCTCATTTTATAAAGAATTATTATTGGCATATCAGTTATATATATCTTATTTCAACCATGGAGTGTTAAAAACTTTCACTTTTTGCAGTCGTTTTATATTGTTGATATGATTACCCATATTTTATATCATGTTAATATTGTGTATATCATTTATTATACTATAATATATATCTTATATTAATTTATAAAGATATTATATAATTCCATTAGTGTATTTGTTGTACTATGTGAAAATGGAATAAATGTTGGATTTTTTCTCTGATTTTAGAACACAAAGATAATACATTAATAAATAGTTTAATATTTAATATAATATTTCCAAATATATATAAAAATTATGTTTTTATTAAAATAAAATAATAATATAATTATGTATTTTCCCATATTCATCTATTATTGATTTTTATAGCATAGTCTATGTTGGTGGTTAAACCGAACCAAACTCGGACACACTTTAACTTAGTGGGTGAGTATAGTTATGGGGGTGTTTATTTTGAAATAATTTCATTATAATAGAAGAATTATGATATAATTTTTATGTTTTTATGATTTTAATCAATATTTGAATATTTATTTACAAATAATTAAAACCTAATTGAAAAATGATAAATAGTTCATCATGTCGGTGGTAGTCCGTGCACCACCATGATTAACATTTATAGGCTTTAATAAGAGGATGGAAATGAATAGAAAAAAGTTATAAAATTAATATATAAAATATAATTATAATATTTTATTTGAATTAATAATATTATTATAGTGATAATATATTTTTAAGAGTAAGATTATGAAGAAAAAACCCAAGAAAGATATAATAGTTAATTTGGAGACTTGATCTTTCCTGGGAGTATTAATTGTAATTGAAGGGATTTGGATAACTTAGTGTGACCTGGGTATTTAGGAATATGAAGTGGGATATATTTTTATTTAAAATTTAATATTTGAAAATAGTATTTAGAAGGAGAATTATAACTTTTAAATAGTGGAAGTGGTTTCCTTTTATTAAGAATAAAAGGGAACTTTTATAGACAATCATCATTTTCTAATAATTCTATGATACTATTCTTGTTTAGATTGATAAAAATTAGGAAAATATGATATACGAAACAATATAAGCTCCAAAATACTACAATACTTTCATTTTGAGATAAGGATAGAGTGATTTAAGGCTTCTATTTTTTTACTTTTAACCCGTTACTAAAATTGACTTTTACTATGTTTGCTTGTTTTTAGCTAAGTAATTTTATATATTATTAAATAAAAAAGTTAACCCATATTACCTTATATTTATGTGAGTAACCAAAATTTAATCACCATTTAATCCAATTAAATTTCTAAATTAGATAAAATTAACTATAAACTACTAAGTGTTTTTAATATTATTTATTATTGTTTAACCATTAAATTAGTTATAATATATTCATATATAAGTTTAAAAATCCTATTATAGTCTTAATTTAAAATATATTAATATAATCTATTAGATTAAAATTATGCGTCAACATTACAAAAATTTATATGCAACATTTTCACCATTAATTTGGTAACTATAATTAACCATGGTAATCTTCTTTTAATACCTAAAATGTAATCATTAATATTAAATACTATTAATATGATGATCTAAAATATTAGATCATCATTATCATATTAAATTTATAAAATTATGAAAATTAATTTTAATGTTTTCACAAATAACGCATGAAAACCCATTTATTAAAAATGTCTATTTTTAAGCATACATATCACGCATAGATAGAATTTTTATTTTTTAATCATATTTATATTAAGAAGATTATTATTGATCAAAGAAGAGTTATTTTAAATTAATATAAATTGAAAACCTAATTTCCCAATGTAGAAATTTAATTATGGAAATATATGAAAATAGTTTTCATAAAATATTACCAAATTTTCTAAAATGAAATTCATGAGATTTAAAAATAATAATATTTTGATATGAATTATTTTAATTTATAAATTTATTTTTTTATATAAAACATATTTCAAAAAAATTTATGTTATATAAATGTGATGGTATTAGAAATATATATATTTTTCACTTTTATCCCAAAAAATGATTATTATAGTGACATAAAAAGTTCATTTAAAGATGATTTTTATATTATTAATTTAAAAAATAATTTTATTTAATAAAATTAATATCATAAAAATTTTAAATGTAAATTTTAAAATAAAAAGAAATTTAATTAAATTTTCTTTTTTAAAAATAATTTTCAAAATTAAATTATACTAATCATTTACCCTCTAAATTTTAGAATTTTTTAATTGATTACTGTGAGAGAGGTTTTAACATAATTTATTTATAACCATTGTTTAATATTTTTGGGTATGCTTATGTTTTGTGTTATGTGTAATAGAAGTTTTATAACAAAGAACATATTTTATAGAATCTAAAATCTCATGTCAATACATTTTCCCCCTTATCCCGAATGACCCGAAGGCATTTTTTATATTTATTATGGATAATCCCTCTTTTAAGGGTTTAAGGGGAACCCGTACATGACTCGTAGGCCCAAGGCCCAAGTCCCGACAAACCCGCAACACATGAACCAAAGGTCCAGAGGCATACCATGCCCAATACATGATCCGTAGGCCCAGCCCACTTGAACTGCCCCTCCCCTGCTTTCTGCGTTATTGATCACCTAGCTCCCCACCTTGAATTGTTGATCGGCTAGCATTACCCCATATAAAGTAGCACGATGCCTTGTCCCAATGGCGGCTGCCATACCCTCTCATTCCTCCATAGGGCCTTCGGGTCACGTAGATCGTGGAGTAGCCAAGTTCACAAAGAACATGCCCTATAAGAGGATCAGAGCAACATGAGTAGTATCCACCAGATGCAAAAAAACTAAAAAATATAAGTCTCTATGTCATAAAAGCATAGCAAAATCTCATATTATTCCCAAAATAAATTTTCTATTTAATACTAAAATGGTATTAGTCACTAGTATATCAAATCACAAACTAAAAAATATATACCATTATCACAAAAATTTGTTAAAATTATCCAAAACTATCGTGATTATCATGAATCCCAAGTATATTGATACTAAATTACATACAATTTCAACATCACCCAACCCTTTATTATATTGAAATAAAAATATACTAAATCCAAAACTTTTCCATTCCTAAAAAATGAATTCTTCTGTAGTTATCACTAAAAATATACAATTTTTATATAATCATTTATCAAGGTCATTGACACCATTTAATATATGATTCCAAAAAGTTAATGATAAAATACTAAATAAGAAAACACAGATGTTTTACATAATCCTTAATAACTTTTAAAATATACCAGAATGTCATCCATACATATCACTTCACTAATTAAAATAGATTTTAGAATCACGATCAAATTTTTATTAGGTCATCAACCTCATTAACATTGGTAATACTAGAATACTCACTCTTCCATCACAACACGATTATAATAAGAATCATATTCTTAAGTATTCTCAATTATTTGATTACAAAACAAAGACGTTTTTTGATATATATATTTCCCAACTTCATTTTTTTTGATCTTATTTCATCCAAATACTAAAACCAAAATTGTTATGATAATATCCTAAAGAATCATTTTATATTAATTTGAAATCTCAACCCTAATATGATTTCTCCAATGAATCCTTCATTTTAGACTATGATAATTTCCATTCAACTATGTCATACTAGGATAATCCTATAACTCTCTTGGTTCTACCTCAGTTACTTTTATCTATGTTCAATCACACTTCTTCACATGATCACTTAATGTAAATAGGAACTAAATCTATCACAATTGTTTGTAAGGATAATGTGATAAACCAATGTATATCTCTCGTGAGTTTATATCTATGTGTGTAGTTAGTACTATTCTTTGGGTGTTACATCATAACTTGGTTAATGGAAAATGAACTATCTTTAGGGCCATTACCCCTGGGTAAAACTATTCCGTAGATTGAATTCACTTTATAGTATCCAGTTAGGGATTTCATTTTTTGGATACCCACAAAATATTTTCTTTTCTAACACTTTGGGGCGTTTTAATATATGTATTTTTACCCCATAGACATGTTCAATGGTAATTCTATAAATTTATCACACAATAATCCAGAAAATATTTAATATTACTTCAATAAACCCAACATTGTTTAGAAGAATTTAGAATTATGTTCCACCGTAACTTCCCGAACTTTAATAGATGTTCTTACACTTAAAATACCCTCAAAAAATGACACCATAATCTCTACAGTTATCTAAATCCTACAATAATATCTACTATGATAGCCCAAACCTAATCATATGGTAATTAATTCACTTAATGAAAATATTTCATTACAATACATTCCCAATAACTTTTAGGATTATACTTGTAGAAAAACCAGAAAAATAATTAAATTATAATACTCATTCCCCAGTAAGTAATGGAATTGTTTCTATTATTAGAGAAAATAATTAATATATAACTAGTACATATCATCTCCCACTAATTATACATATAATAAACTCTTCTAGATATTAAATAATGTTATTATATTCAAATCTTATGATAATTGAAACATTATAAAGAGGTGATATCAGATGAAAAGTATGGATAAACATAGGTGATATTAATTGATTAAAATAAATGAATAAAATATTATAATATGTGAATAATCAAGATACATAAGAATATTTATACCCAAAGTAGTATATCAAGAAATATAAAATAACATAGAATTAAAAAAATACATGAATCAAAACAGTTTGAATACATTATTAAATAAATATGATCCATGTGAGCTTAACAAAGTGTAAAGAATATGCATAAATCTTTCAAACATCTTTCAAATATGGGACCAACATAAAAATTAAAAATATTCAAAAAAATAGTTCCACATAAAATTTACACAATAAACTAGGAAAAATGTTTTCCACATCTCATTCACACAAAAAAATTGTAAGAAAAGCTTCTTATATATCATTCACAAACACAAAAATTGAAGAAATATTTCTATATCTCATTCATATGAATTAAATAAGAACAAAAAAATTGTAACGCCCCGACCCTAGTTACCCAGAGTCGGTGCCTTATTACATAACATTGGCATGATCACAAGAAAGATCAAATCTCGAAAGACCGATTGGTTTAGTAGCCTTTGAAACACTATATATATTCATATGTTTTACATTACATCATAAAATGAAAAAGTACTACAACAACATAATGTCTCCATAATCCACACTCATATCCCCCCATAATATCCCTGCAGGTCATTCATAATTTACTTCTTCACTTCTTGGGAAAAATAAAACATAGAAAAGGGGTGAGCTCAAATGCCCAGTAAGGATAACAATATAGCGAAAACTTTCATAAATGAGAATAAACATTTAAGGCAAAGTATAACTAAAAAAACAGTCTTTCAAACTTGAAATTTCAACATTGTATGGAATAAATAAAATGAAATAATTCCATTTACTCATTCACATGGATATTCTACTAATCGAATAATCACATGCAAAATCACTAACCACTTTCATAATGTTGGAATGCATAATGCCAGACTATCATAACCACATAGACAAGGCCTCGTGCCAAGACTACAAATAAGATTTTGTCAAGGCCTTGTGCCAAGACACTAGTTTGTCTCATGAGACCTACCGATGCATCGAGGAGCTATAGCGGGCTCCACCCGTCACATATTAAGTCCAATGAATTCCCATATGAAAAGGATTAAACATAACATAAACATTCGTATTAAAACTAGCATACGAAATGTTATAAACTATTAATGGTATAAAAATAGCACATCCACAGTCAAACATATCACAAAACCTTCAATACAATATATAAGTTTTGTATCATAATAAATCAACTTCAAATAAGCGTAAAATCCATCAAAGGATGTTGACATAGATGAAATCAAAACACTTTTTAGAGAAATATCTATTTCTACTTATGAAATCATTTAAGAGCCATATAAAATAAAAAAATTTCTTGAAAATATTCTTATAGGCTTGTAAGGAAAGCTTTGAATATTTTATAACGGCGGAAAATAACCGCACCCGCCGTATAAGTTAAAAAAAACATTCTTACCTTAATTCTGTCGAAAAGGGTAAAAGGACCTTGTTTTGAAAACGACAGAAAGATTCCTCTTATAAAAAGTAAAACTAGGGTATAAATGACTTTAACCCAATTCTTGTAAAAATGTTTTGAAATACATTTTGAAGAAACATGGATGTGGATGATAACGAGATCCCAGTAGATTATTACGTATAAACAACCTCGGATAATGAAGAGATTGTGAAATAACCCTTACCAATTTGGTAACTTATGAAAAATATAACCCATGAAAGAGGTATCATACAATTAATATGTAAATATAAATAAATTAGAGTGTATTACACAAAGAATATAATTATGGACAGTACATACACCACACAGAAGGTAATGGTGGCAATATGACATGAATCTCATGGGAATAAGGAGTGAGATAAAAACCCCTTACCTTGTACTTTTCCTTGGTTGGGGTAGGTTAACCTCCTGTATAATGGTGAACTAATTGTTATTAAATTATACAGGAATCATATACATTAATATGATATCATATATGATCTTTTAATATTGATTTGATAATAATATCTTAGTATTATCGTTGTTTCGGGTGTTAACTTTCTTGTTTTCTTTTATATGTTTTGTTACGTAAGACATGTTTATAAAGGATAGGTTGTATATTATTAATATCCATAATTATATAAAGTACATAAACATCATTTTTTAAATCATAAAATGATAATTATACTTGAATGGATATGATGGAGAATGAATCTGATCACATTCGTGGAGACGGTAGTCCGTACGTACGCACGAGCGACAATATCATTCTTTTGATATTAAAATAATATATAAATGGACGGTATATCATATATACTGAATCATTAACATGTTATATTTATTATTTACATGATTTACACATCATTATTATACCCATCCAAATAATATTATATTGAATAACAATTACACCACGGCGTGGAGACGGTAAGCTGTACGTACGCACGTATGGTGACATGTTATTCAAAGGGTAGATAGAATACTGAATATGGTTGTACAATATTTATAATAACATCACAGTATATATATGATACTGGAGTTATTATTTTAGAATGGTAACAACAAAGGAAGAAGAAGTGGAAGAAGTAATGAACTAGGAAAAAGGGTGGTGAAATCATTACCTCTTCTTCAGGTCCTTCCTTTTGATTTGAACAAAAGGGCTGATTAGGTTGGCTTTCTGATCAAACTAAGGCCTCTAGGTTGTAGTGAGGGATGTTGGGAGAGTATTTGGGAAGAGTTTGGCCGAATCAAAGGGCTTTGAAGGTGTGAATAAATGAGAAGGAGGAGTGCCCTTTTATAAGAAGGGTGAGGGGCACCTTTGGAAAAGCTAGAAAAATTAATTTATAATAAATTCATATTCGTTTTCTAATGGTTCTAAAGTTGATTATTTAAATGTTAAGGTGGGGATGGGTCGAAAACATCTCAACCAATAAAATTTAGACAGGTTTGGGTCCTTATATTAACATTACCTTTAAGTATTAACTCTAAGTTAATTAGTTTCACGTTTACAATGTCTCTTTGTATTTTTATATAATATGGTTAATAAACCTACTATATAAATCCAAGATACCCCCAAGTAGTCCATTAATGATGAAACTATCATGATATAAGTCTATTTTCCGAACAATAGATTTTTAGGAATTTACTATCAATTAAAAATATAATATTTGTTTTAGGAACTCTTTTATGTCAATTTTGAAACTATTCAATAGTTGATTTTTTTGAAACTCATAACAGATTGATTACTTCGAAAAACGTAAATTAAATCAATCTTAATATATCATATTATCCTATAAAATTAGTTTAATTCATTAAAAGTTTAATATTATATTTATTTGGGTATTTATAATATCAATTAATTCAATTTTTTAATATTTTAGTAATTACTGCATCATCATTGTGTCATAAATAAAATAAATTATTTAATGTCTAAAAATTATAAATAAAATATAATTATGTAGGAAATCTTTTTATATTTCTAATTAATATTTATAATCTAAAATCCAACATATATAAGCCTATGTAATAATTGTTTTTTTTAAGATATATGTTTGTGTCATTTTTGTATTCATTTTAACTTAATTAAAATAAAGTGTCCCTATCACCTACAAGTGGCACCATGGGGTCCCAAAATCGACCCAAAGATGCCTATGGTCGAACATGTATCATCCAATAAGGCTAGGACACATTTTAGGGTAATTTAGTATTATTATAATATTATTTTTAACCCTTATTTACCGGATTTACCGTTAACCATGGTAAATAAAATATTTACCACAGTAATTATTCAAAATTTCTAAAAATAAAAGATATCTATTTACACAATTTGGAAATCCTGATTCCAAATATGGAATCCATTTTTCTAAATTCAAAACACAGAAGTGGCAGAAATTAATTTAAAATTAATTCCTGCTGTCAAAACAAAAAGCGTGTTTTTAAGAGATAATAACTATCAAAAGATTGACACTTGTTTATGTTCAGTTTAATTGTAAAATTATGTCCAATGACCAATATTATATTAAATGGTAAAAATATATTCTAAATATACTTTAAAACCACTAAAATTCATAATTTATCACTATTAATTATTTTGATTAAAAAATTTGTTTTTAATTAAAATTTAGTAATTTTCACTATTCATCAAAATATTAAAGTTATCCGAAAAGTACCAAAATTTCATCTTAGTCTAAATTAGATATTCCGAATCCAAAAATTAAGACCATTTTGAAATATAAGATATATATATAATTTCAAAAAGTAGGTATTACTATTCATAACGGCTAGTTTGATTGGTTGTTAGAACTCGGTGTTGCGTACAACACACGCTATCGCATTATTCAAAGAGAAGCGTACCGTAGAAGCTTGGGGTGTTACATTCTCCTCTCCTTCAAATAATTTCGTCCTTGAAATTTCTAGAATACTACCGCATGAAAAGACTCAGGTGGTTCTTCATCATAAGTTCCTCGGGTTCCCACGTTGGCTCTTCCATCTTATGGTTTCTCCACAAAACTTTTACCAAACGCGTCGTCCGGTTTCTCAATACTTGTTCTCTCGTATCAAGAATCCTGACGGGCTCTTCACAATAGGAAAGATCGGGTTCCAGTTCTAATTCCTCATAGGTGAGTACATGCGTTGTGTCAGGCATGTATTTCCTCAACAGAGATACGTGGAACACATCATGAACTTTGGAGAGACTTGGCGGCATTGCCAATCGGTAAGCTACTGCCTTAATTCGTTCTAGAATTTCGAAAGGTCCGATGTACCTGGGACTCAATTTAACATTCATACCAAAACGTATGAATCCCTTCAATGGAGATACATTCAGGAAAACATGATCACCGACTTGAAATTCCAAATCCTTCTTTCGATTATCGGCATAGCTCTTCTGCCTACTTTGAGCTGCTTTGATGTGATTTTGGATTACTTTCATCTTTTCCACCATTTCCTCCACCAGTTCTGGGCCTACAAGTTTTCTTTCACCAACGTCATCCCAACAGGTTGGTGTACGACATCTCTTTCCATATAACGCTTCATATGGTGCCATCTGAATACTCGAATGGAAGCTATTGTTATAGGAAAATTCTACCAGTGGTAAATATTGATACCACATACCCTGAAAATCAAGTGAGGAAGATCTCAACATGTCTTCTAAGGTCTGAATAGTCCGTTCTAATTGTCCTTCTGTCTGAGGGTGGTAAGCAGTGCTCAAATGAAGTTAAGTATCCAGGGATTTCTGAAGACTTTTCCAAAATCTTGAACTAAAACGGGGATCACGATCAGAAACAATCGATAAGGGTACTCCATGAAGTCTCACAACTTCATTAATATATAGTCTTGCTAGACATTCCAGGGGTAGATCTTCTCTTATAGAAAGAAACTATGCTGACTTGGTAAGATGATCAACAATAACCCATATTGCATCGTTCCTTCTAGGAGTCTTTGGTAGCCCCATGACAAAGTCCATCGTAATATTGTCCCATTTCTACTCTGGTATGGGAAGAGGTTGCATGACTCCTCTAGGCTGTTGCCTTCCAGCTTTCACTTGTTGAAAAACCATACATCTTGACACAAAATCAGCAATCTCCCTCTTCATGTTGTCCCACAAAAAGTGTTCCTTCCAATCTCTATACATTTTGGTGCTCCCAGGGTGTATAGTGAAATTGGAACTATGAGCATCATCCAGCAATTCCCTTTTTAGATCAGGTAAATCGGGAACACAAAGTCTCTTCCCGAATTTCAAAATTCCATCTTCATACACAAAGTCTCTCAATCTCCCATCATTCACAGCTTTAATCTTCTTTTGAAATTCTTCATCATCGGTCTGAGAACTATTAATCCTTTCTAGTAAAGATGGTTTGACAACCGTTTGAAAAAGCATTGATGTTTCACCTTCCCTAGTTATTCCCATGTCCATCTTCACTAGATCCATGAAAATTGGATCCCTTTCAATTCTCATCATGTTCAAAACTCCATGGTCTTTTCTGCTCAAAGCATCTACCACCTTGTTTGCTTTCCCCGGGTGGTAGTGTATCGTGCAATCATAATCCTTGAGTAATTCAAGCCATCTCCTTTGCCTCATGTTGAGTTCTTTTTGTGAGAAAATATACTTCAAACTCTTGTAATCAGTATAAATCTCACATTTTTCACCATAGAGGTAGTGCCTCCATATCTTCAAAGAAAAGATCACAGCTGCTAACTTGATATCATGAGTAGGATAGTTTTTTTCATGAATTTTCAACTGTCGTGATGCATAGGCAATAACTCTATCATTCTGCATAAGGACACAACGAAGTCCTTTCTTTGATGCATCACTATAAATAATGAACGCATCATTCCCCGATGGTAGAGTCAATATAGGAGCATTGACTAATCTTCTCTTCAGTTCTTCGAAACATTATTCACACTCTTTGTCCAAACAAATTTAACCCCTTTACGTGTGAGCTTCGTTAATGGGTTAGCCAATCGGGCAAAATTCTGGATGAAACGTCGATAATAACCTGCCAAACCAATAAAACTACGTACCTCAGTTATACTCGTAGGTGCTGGACATTCTTGGATTGCCTTGGTCTTAGAAGGATCAACAGAGATTCCATCTTTAGAGACAATATGGCCAAGAAAAGAAATCTCCCCAAGCCATAATTCACACTTGCTAAACATCCCATATAATTCATGCCTCCTTAGAGTCTTCAAGATAATGCGCAAGTGATTTTCATGATCTTCGTAGGTTTTGGAGTATACCAAGATATCATCAATAAATACCACCAAAAATTCATCGAGATACTCCTTGAAAAATCTATTCATCATATCCATGAATACAGATGGTGCATTAGTCAATCCAAACGGCATTACAGTAAACTCGTAATGCCCGTACCTGGTTCGAAATGCTGTTTTCGGAATGTATTCCTTCTTCACACAAAACTGATGGTATCCAGATCGAAGGTCAATCTTTGAAAAGTATTGAGCTCCATGCAGTTGGTCAAATAAATCATCAATACGAGGTAGGGGATACTTGTTCTTTATCGTTATAGCATTGATCTCCCTGTAGTCGATACATAACCTCATAGATCCATCTTTCTTTTTAACAAAAAGAACTGGGGATCCCCATGGAGAAACACTAGGGTGAATAAATCCCTTATTACTCAATTCCTCTAGTTGTTTCTTTAGTTCAACTAATTCTACAGTGGACATTCTATAAGGGGTCTTCGATATAGGCCTTGATCTAGGAATCAAATCAATGGAAAACTCAACTTCTCGTTCTGGAGGATGTCCAGGTAAATCTTCTGGAAATACATCTAAAAATTCTTTCACAACAGGTACATCCTCTATTTGAACATTCCTTTCCTCACCGACAGTTATTTTATTCTCTTCCTCCCCAATAATTTAATTAAGTTGAGCTATTGGGGGTGGATCTAAATAAGAATTAGGTGGTGACGATTCTTCTCTAAAGATAAGGTTTTCCTTATCATTATCATCAAGAATCGTAACCTCTTTTTCTTACAATAAATCTTCGCATCATAGTCCGAAATCCAATCCATAGCGTGGATTATATCAAACTAAATCATAGGTATGATGATGAGATCAGCAGATAACGAACATTTATGTGCTCTAATGGGGACTGATTCACAAAACATAGTTGCAATGATAATTCCCTTAGGAGTTTTAACTGACAACTCCCTTATTAAATCAAATTGAAAATATCTAATTTTATTAGAAATCTGGGAAGATATGAAACAATGCGATGATCTAGAATCAAATAATGCATTTTCTAAACACGAGGAAACCATTAAATTACCTGCCACCACGTCTTTCGGAGCTTCTACCTCAGCAGTAGTGATAGCATAAGCCTGGCCTTGATCCCTTGGCCTTTTCTGAGGTAAGTTCTCCTGACGCTTAGGACATGCATTTTCATAATGCCCCATCTCCCTGCAATTGTAGCACCGAACATTGGTAGCTTCCTTCTTCCCCTTGAAATCACGATCTTGGTGGACTTTTTCACCACACTTTTGACAGACTCCCATTCACTTCAAGCAAGTACCAGGATGTTTCTTCCCGAATTTACCACAAGATGGATATTCAACCTTTCCCTTCATCCCCTTATTTCCATTCCCAGATTGATCAGCAGGTCTCTTCTTCTCTTGCTTTGATTTAAAGTCATAAGACTTAGAGAATTCCTTTTCGGTCTTGATAGCACATGAGACAATGTCTTCGTACGATGAAAAGGATTGTGAGACTAATGCTCGACGGAGAAATGGTTTTAACCCATCAAATAAACGATCAATCTTACTTCTTGGGTTGCGAATATAATCTCCAGCATACCTCGCTAACCTTGTAAAGTTAGCCTCATACTTTGTGACATTATCATCCTCCTCTTGTCTCAGACTCAGAAATTGCCTTTCCATATCTGCTCGATGGTCGTGAGGAAAGTATTTTTCTAAAAACAGATCTTTGAACTCTCTCCATTCCATATTTGATACTTCATCATCTTCCTTCATGTTTTGAATCAATGACCAACATTGATCAGCATCTCTAGTGAGGCGGTAAACTGCCATGATAACTTTTTCCCTTTCACTACTCCCCAAAGCCTGAAATATTTTCCCTAGGGAATTTATCCATTTCTCAGCTACTAAGGGATTTGTACTCCCATTGAATGTTGGTGGTTGTTACCTCATGAATCGATCTAACATTGATCCTCCACGCTGTGGATCAGGGTGCTCCATATGGGTAAGGTTATTATCCATAACCTGAGTGAGTTGTCCCAGTATGGTGATTAGCTGATCGGCACCGGTTGCATCACAAGCTCCACTATAATTATCTTGAGCAGGAGGGAAATCCCTACATGGAGTGCGTGCATTGATACAGTTTCCATTTCTTCCACTGGGCGCCATTTCTAAACAATGGCATAAACTAGATCAGTTTATGAATCAAAATACATAATCCCATACTTATAAAACACTTAACATAAATTGAACTATTTATGGATATAATCCATAATCATAAAAATGTTTTCTTTGAGGAAGTATATACTCATAAACCCTTCATAATGATTTGTAAAGAAAATGAGAGTTATCCTAAGCATATCCCCCGGGAGTGTCATAACCAAGAGTGCAGCAAGGCCTGTTGTCGTGCACCAGTTCCCGTTCGAGTCTAGCTCAAAGCGGTGTTTTCGGGTTTTACCACTAGGTACATCTGTACCAGAGCTGCCTCTACCTGCTCATATCCAGACATGGATGTACTGCTCGAAAAACTCACAAAATCTCTACAATACCAAAATTCTAGGAAGTTCTTCTATACTAATCCTCAAAGTTCATCTTAGGTCTACGTGCTCTAATCAGAGTTTATCTAAATCTAGCATCCAAGGTTTGTACTAAACTTCCTCTGATACCAACTGTAACGCCCTGACCCTAGTTACCCAGAGTCGGTGCATTATTACATAACATTGGCATGATCACAAGAAAGATCAAATCTCGAAAGACCGATTGGTTTAGTAGCCTTGGAAACACAAGATATATTCTTCTGTTTTACATTACATCATAAAATGAAAAACTACTCCAAAAACATAATGTCTCCATAATCCACACTCATATCCCCCCATAATATCCCTTCAGGTCATTCATAATTTACTTCTTCACTTCCTAGGAAAAATAAAACATAGAAAAGGGGTGAGCTCAAATGCCCAGTAAGGATAAAAATATAGCAGAAACATTCATAAATGAGAATAAAGATTTAAGGCAATGTATAACTAAAACAACAGTCTTTCAAACTTGAACTTTCAACATTGTATGGAATAAATAAAATGAAATAATGTCATTTACTCATTCACATGGATATTCTACTAATCGAATAATCACATGCAAAATCACTAACCACTTTCATAATGTTGGAATGCATAATGCCAGACTATCATAACCACATAGCCAAGGCCTCGTGCCAAGACTACAAATAAGATTTTGTCAAGGCTTTGTGCCAAGACACTAGTTTGTCTCATGAGACCTACCGATGCATCGAGGAGCTATAGCGGGCTCCACCCATCACATATTAAGTCCAATGCATTCCCATATGAAAATGTTTAAACATAACATAAACATTCGTATTAAAACTAGAATATAAAATGTTATAAACTATGAATGGTATAAAAACAGCACATCCACAGTCAAACATATCACAAAACCTTCAATAAAATATAGAAGTTTTGTATCATAATAAATCAACTTCAAATAAGCGTAAAATCCATCAAAGGATGTTGACATAGATGAAATCAAAACACTTTTTAGAGAAATATCTCTTTCTATTTTTGAAATCATTTAGGAGCCATATAAAATAAAACATTTTCTTGAAAATATTCTTATAATATTGTAAGAAAATCTTTGAATATTTTATAATGGCGGAAAATAACCACACCCGCCGTATAAGTTAAAAAAAACATTCTTACCTTAATTCTATCGAAAAGGTTAAAAATGACCTTTTTTTGAAAACGACAGGAAGATTCCTCTTATAAAAAGTAAAACAAGGGTATAAATGACTTTAACCCATATTCTTGTAAAAATGTTTTGAAATACATTTTGAAGAAACATGGATGTGGATGATAACGAGATCCCAGTAGATTATTACGTATAAACAACCTCGGATAATGAAGAGATTGTGAAATAACCCTTACCAATTTGGTAACTTATGAAACATACAACCCATGAAAGAGGTATCATACAATGAATATGTAAATACACATAAATTAGAGTTTATTACACAAAGAATATAATTATGGACAGTACATACACCACACAAAAGGTAATGGTGGCAATATGGCATGAATCTCACGGGAATAAGGAGTGAGATAAAAACCCCTTACCTTGTACTTTTCCTAGGTTAGGGTAGGATAACCTCCTGTATAATGGTGAAATAATTGTTATTAAATTATACAAGAATCATATACATTAATATGATATCATATATGATCTTTTAATATTGATTTGATAATAATATCTTAGTATTATCGTTGTTTCGGGTGTTAACTTACTTGTTTTCTTTTATATGTTTTGTTACGTAAGACATGTTTATAAAGGATAGGTTGTATATTATTCATATCCAGAATGATATGAAGTCCTTAAAAATCATTTTTTAAATCATCAAATGATAATTATACATGAATGGATATGATGGATAATGAATCTCATCACGTTCGTGGAGACGGTAGTCCGTACGTACGCACGAGCGACAATATCATTCTTTTGATATTAAAATAATATATAAATGGATGGTATATCATATATAATGAATCATTAACATGTTATATTTATTATTTACATGATTTACACATCATTATTATACCCATCCAAATAATATTATATTGAATAACAATTACACCACGACGTGGAGACGGTAAGCCGTACGTACGCACGTATGGTGACATGTTATTCAAATGGTGGATAGAATACTGAATATGGTTGTACAATATTTATAATAACATCACAGTATATATATGATACTGGAGTTATTATTTTAGAATGGTAACAACAAAGGAAGAAGAAGTGGAAGAAGTAATGAACTTGAAAAAAGGGTGGTGAAATCATTACCTCTCATTCGGGTTCTTCCTTTTTATTTGATCAAAAGGGCTGCTTAGGTTGTCTTTCTGATCAAACTAATGCCTCTAGGTTGTAGTGAGGGAAGTTGGGAGAGTATATGGGCAGATTTTGGCCGAACCAAAATGATTTGAAGGTGTGAGGAAATGATAAGGATGAGTGCCCTTTTATTAGAGGGGTGAGGGGCACCTTTGGAAAATCTAGAAATATTAATTTATAATAAATTCATATTCGGTTTCTAATGGTTCCAAAGTTGATTATTTAAATTTTAAGGTGGGGATGGGTCGAAAAAATCTCAACCAATAGAATTTATATAGGTTTGGGTACTTATATTAACCTTATCTTTAAGTATTAACTCTAAGTTAATTAGTTTCACTTTTACAATGTCTCTTTGTATTTTTATATAATATGGTTAATAAACATACTATATACATCCAAGAGACCCCCAAGTGGTCCATTAATGATGAAAATATCATGATATAAGTCTCTTGGCCGAAAATTAGATTTTTAGGAATTTAATATCAATTAATTATATAATATTTGTTTTAAGAACTCTTTTATGTCAATTTTGACACTATTCAATAGTTGATTTTTTTGAAACTCATAACAGATTGATGACTTCGAACAAAGTACATTAAATCAATTCTAATATATCATATTATCCTAGAAAATTAGTTTAATTCATTAAAAGTTTCATATTATATTTATTTGTGTATTTATAATATCGATTAATTTAATATTTCACTATTTTAGTAATTACTGCATCATCATTGTGTCATAAATAAAATAAATTATTTAATGTCTAAAAATTATAAATAAAATATAATTATGTAGGAAAACGTTTTATATTTCTAAGTAATATTTATAATCTAAAATCCAACATATATATCCCTATGTAATAATTGTTTTTCTAAAAGATATATGCTTGTGTCATTTTTGTATTCATTTTAACTTAATTAAAATAAAGTGTCCCTATCACCTACAAGTGGCACCATGGGGTCCCGAAATCGACCCAAAGAAGCCTATGGTCGAACATGTATCAACCAATAAGGATAGGATACGTTTTAGGGTATTTTAGTATTATTATAATATTATTTTGTAACCCTTATTTACCAGATTTACCCTTAACCATGGTAAATAAAATATTTACCACAGTAATTATTCAAAATGTCTAAAAATAAAAGTTACCTATTTACACAATTTGGAAATCCTGATTCCAAATATGGAATCCATTTTTCTAAATTCAAAACACAGAAGTGGCAGAAATTAATTTAAAATTAATTCCCGCTGTCAAAACAAAAAGCGTGTTTTTAAGAGATAATAACTATCAAAAGATTGACACTTGTTTATGTTCGGTTTAATTGTAAAATTATGTCCAATGACCAACATTATATTAAATGGTAAAAATATATTCTAAATATACTTTAAAACCACTAAAATTCATAATTTATCACTATTAATTATTTTGATTAAAAAAGTTGTTTTTAATTAAAATTTAGTAATTTTCACTATTCATCAAAATATTAAATTTATCCGAAAAATACCAAAATTTCATCTTAGGCTAAATTAGATATTCCGAATCCAAAAATTAAGTCCATTTTGAAATATAAGATATATATATAATTTCAAAAAGTAGGTATTACTATTCATAACGGCTAGTTTGATTGGTTGTTAGAACTCAGTGTTGCGTACAACACACGCTATCGCATTATTCAAAGAGAAGTGTACCGTAGAAGCTTGGGGTGTTACAAAAATCCTACATATTATTTAGGGAAAAATTCATAATCTTATGTGATATGAAATCTTGACCAATTTATTGAGGTGAAGTAGGACCCCACTCATCATTAACGATACATATGAGTACCAATTGAAATCAATTATTCATCACATCATAAATGACTCATGAAAATAAACCGTGTCTCATTTAAAGACACCATAATGTAACCGTGGATGGAAAATAATAATCATAAAATACATCAATTAAAATTATTGGTAAAGACCATTTAATGAAGATAATAAATAATGTGGTATTTTTATAGTACAGATATATGGTTTGTAGTTAATGTGATTATTATCACCAATCAATAAATTATTTACATATTGGTGAACACTGTTTTATCATAGGAATCAATAATCATATATTCACATAGGAATGATATTGGATTGAAAATTATGTTCTTACAATGAAAATCATTAGGATAGAAAAAGGTATTTATTGATCATATCTCTAAAATATAAGGACATCAAAAATGTCTTATAGAATAATTAGGTGGATGGTTACCACTGAAAAAAATATGAAATAGATCATATGATATATCAAAGGAAATCTATTAGATAAAAATACTTTAAAGTTGTTTTTAAAAAATAAATTAGGAAATAAAAAGTATCCATGATATTTTGAAGACATTATAATAGAGAAACCTTTTTAATCTAGGAGAAAAATAAATTTCTTTTAGTAACCATGAAAACATTGAGAGAAAGTTTCAAATAAAATTAAAAAGGAGGAGGAAAGATGTATTCCCATGGAAAACATTAAAAGATATCATTTTAAAAACATTTATAAAATGAAGAAGTTATGAGTAAAACCAGATGTTTTTTCAAAAATGTCAATGTAAAACATTATAAAACATTTAATTTTAAAAAATAAACTTTAGTAAATGACTTCTTCACAAATAATATATATTATAAAAAAATATTTTAGGTGGAAAATATTTTTTTAATTATTTTTGAAAGTTCACATCAAATTTTTTTTGAGTGGTTTGAATTTTGAAAGGGTAAAATTGAACTATTATAATAATATAAAATAATTGAAGTCATCACTGCTATAAAATATAGGATAACACTGGTGGTATGGAAATTATATACATGGAGAAAAAGATCTATTGGAAAGAATGAGAGTTATTAATTCAAACATAAAATATTTATTTGAGTATCAATTTCATAAATATGGATTATATTAATGAAAATAACAAAATTACATAGAAAATATAGTGGAAATAAAACCTAACGTCATCATAAGTTAGATAATATTATGATTCATGAAATTGATTAAAGTCCTAAAATCCCCTTAACACCTTTGTAACTTTTGTATCAAATCCCTATGTGAGGAAGAAAATAAAATGGAAATTTTTTTATTATGAAATATTTGATAAAAATTATAGAAAATGAAAATGAGGTGGTACACAAAGCATCTAAATGAAAACATGGTGTATAATATAAAATTTTCTAAATGGATTCAAATTTGAGAAAAATAACCCCTTATAGTTTGATTAACATTTAATAATAACTATTTGAATGGGAGGGATAATAATTGAACGTAAAATTAAATGACTATAAGATAATTCATGATATTATATATCAAATTTGTATTCTATTCAGCACAAAAATTAAATCACGTTTATGTTACAAAACTTGTCTCAAAGAGGGGAGTTTGAGACGAAAACCCCTTACCTTGTTTCCTTGCTTTGTTGGTGAAATTACAAAATCCTATAAAAAAACATGGATACATTAATAATATATTTCATAACCTTGTTAATATATATTATATTTAATATCCCTCACTTATAACTATTTATTATGGATATATTGGTTAGTTATAACTTATTTCAACCATTGGGTGTTAATAACTTTCACTATTTTCGTACATTGTATAATTTTGATATCATTTTCCATTATTTGATACTATGTTAATAATTAATATAATATTTTAGGTAATATAATATATTACATATATTTGTTAATAAATAACTTATATCATTCCTTAATTGTTTTAGTTATGCTATGTGAACATGGAATCAATGTTGGCTTATTTTGGCAATTTTAGCGATCATGGATGACACTTTTATAACCAGTTAAATAATTTAAACAATATTTAAAGAACCATATAAAAATCCTGATTTAATTATTATATTATAAATATATTATTATTTATTTTTACATATACATCAATGATATATTTTTATAGCATCATTGTTTTAGGTTGTTAAACAGAAAAAAACATGAACACACATTAACTTAATGGTAGAGTATGGTTAAAGAGGTGCTTGTTTTGATATATTATAAAAATAAAAAATTAATAATGTTATTATTTTTATGTTTTAATTATGTTTTACCATAGTTCAATATGTATTGATAAATAATGAAAATATAGATGAAAAATGAAAAACGGGTTTTCATAGAGGTGGTATTATGAACACATGAAGGTTTCATTTTCCATTGTCTTAATAAGTGAATAAAAATGAATAAATAATGGTTTTCCCATTAATAAAACAACATATAATTATAATATTTATAGTTAATTAATTATATTTTATGGTGATAATATATTTACAAGAGTATGATTAAAAATATAAATTTGAGATGTAGAAAATACTTATGTAGGAGACATGATCTTTCTTTAGAATACTCATTTTAATTGAGGGGATTACAATAAATTAGTGTGAATAAGGGATTTAGTAATTGGAAGTGGTTTATATTGGGATAAAAACAACATATTTTCAAGGTGTAATTAAAAGTTTATTAGTATCTTTGATAGGGTTGTAGTGGTATCCATTTATAAGAGAAAAAAAATCCACTTTTTAAGAAACTCAACATTTTTCAATAATTATATGAAACAAATAAAGGATAAAAGGATCCAAATGGAAAAATATGTGGTGTGGGAAAATTCTTGGTTTAAAAGTATCTAATACATTCATGTTTATACATGCTAAGAAGGATTTAATATTGATTTTAACCTTTAACCAAAATTTACATTTATTATAGTAACAATATTTTAAATAATTAATTTTATATCTTATTAAATATGGAAGGTAAACACAATTAAAAAAATATTATTTGATAAAAATAAATTTAATCACCATTTAATACAATTAAAATTATAAATTATTGGAAATAAATTTTAAATTAAAACAAATTATATATAGAAAGACAATTTTTGTTGAAAATGGTTGTTATCACCAATAAGTGTTCTAAATATTATTTATTAATGATTAATCATTATATTAGTGTTAATATAATTAAATGTATTTTTAAAATAACATTATAGTTATCATTTAAAATGTATCAATATAATTTATTAGATAAAAATTAATAACTATCATTAAGACAATTAAAAAGTAACATTTTCACCAACAATGTGGAAATTATGATTATCCATGGTAATCTAATTTGTATGAATAAAAATATAATTATACCTCTTAAATAATATTAAAATGATGATATAAAATATTATATCGACTCTATCATATTAAATTTCTAGAATTAGGAAAAATATTTTGTGTTACTTCATATAATAAGTAAGAACCCTTTTTTTAAAGTGTATTTTTAAGTATAAAGTTTCTGTATAGAAGAAAATTATCAAAATTTTTAATTATAAAGATATTAATAAGATTCTTAAATATCAAATAAGTGTTATTTTAAATTAAAATAAATTTAAAACGTAATTTAATCAAGCATAAATCTAATTAATGAATCAAATGATAAAATAGTTTTAATATAATGTTACTCGATTTTATAAAATTATATTCTTAGGTTTTATAAATTTAATGTAGTATTTTTAAATGATTTATTTTAATTTAGAAATATATATTTATATATATATATTTTTTAAAAAATATAATTCATATAAAAGTGATGGTATTATAAAATTTGTTATCTTTTCTCTATTGATCGAAAAATCAATTATTTTTTTAAAAATATATAAATTTAATCCTAAGATAATTTATATATGATAAATTAAAAAATAAGAATGTTATATAAAATTATAATCATAAAATTGTAAAATTTATATTAAAAATAAATTTCAAAATATAAAATATTTTCATTTTTTAAATAACACTTCTATATATTAAATCATATAATCTATTTACCCTATAAAGTAATGAATTTTATAATCAATTACTAACACAATGTTTTTAACATTTTTTTTAATAATCATCATCCAATACTCCATGAAACATTTACATATGGTTTTTTGTGTAATACCTAATATATATCATAGAGTATATTTTAATGTATCTAATATATCATTCCATTATACTGAATAATTCATTCTAAACTGAGTGCAAACTATGGTGGAGAACAAAATATCAAATAAATTAATGCTTAGAAGAAAATCTGTGTTGTCAAATACTATTTCATTTAGATAATATTTTTTATTAACTCTGTATCAGAAGAAAAGCTACCACCTAAGGAAATTACATGTATCTTTATGAGATACGATAGGGAAACATGGTGATTCTATCTATAAAGCCCCTTAGACTGGAAGGAAACCATCACAAGAAATAGAATTTTACTTTAAAGGGAGAACATTCTCAATAAGGATAGTAAGAGAATGATTTTCTTTTATGTAGTTAAAATCTAAAAAGATATAATATAAAAAGATTCCATTAATAATGAGATAAATTACATATATCATAACTCAGTCTCCATTTTGGTTGATCTACCAATGGATGTAAAGCCTGCTGGGTGAAAATGGACATTCCAAAGAAAACAAGACTTGGAAGGTAAAGTGAATATCTATAAAGAATGAATGTTTGATAAAGGATTTAAACAAAATCAATGGGCAAAAAATGATGAAACAATTTCATTGGTATCCATGATTAAATCTATATTAATTCTAGTTGCAATAAAATATTTCCATAACTATAGGATTTTGAATATGGATTTCAATAAAACATTCATTCATCAGAACCTTTAGGAAGATGTATATATCATTCAATAGAAAGGTGTTGTGACTCGTGGTTTTGCTAAATTGGTATAAAATTTCTAAATATTAAATTATGGATTAAGGAAAACATAAATTTTGTGAAAATTTCCATCGATGAATCTATTAAATAATTTGGTTTCTGTACGAATGAATGAGTGGCATGTGTTTACATGATGTTTAGTGATAATTTGTCTGTCATCCTAATAGGATATTTTTTGACATATTAATTAATAGAAACAATATACCAGTCTTCTAATCACATAAGGGATAGTTTAAAAATTTATTCTTTTAGATGGACATAGATGAAGTAGGATATATCCTTGGTATCTAGATCATTCAAGATATAATTAAGATGATTCATGGGATAAGTCAAGTTATATAGATTGAACCGTTAGTAAAAATATTTACTATTGAAAATCCAAGAGGGGATTGGTTCTAGTGTCACATGATATAAATGTTTCTTAGAAAATATTTCCTCAAAATTAATATGATGGATAGTGAATGTATTTGATCCCATATACTTCTATTGTCAGATCTATCATGAACTGGCCTGCACAGCTACTCTTAGTCCAAACATTAAGTTGAGTGTGACACCTTAGGCCCACATAAAATAGGTATTGGGATAGATACTAGTTCTTATTAGAAATATCACACAAATGAGAGTCCTTAGACTAAAACACCGATACACATGCACACCTCCAATTACATCACAACCATGCAGTATAATATTAACCTTCCAAATCAAGAAAAAACAATGCCTCCAATTAAATCTATGAATAACAATAGTGAAGAAATATAACTAATATATGGAAGGCTAAAAATAATTTTCCAAATATAAATAAAGGGAAGTCCCATAATAAATTTTTATAGGGAGGAATAACCCTTATCCGGCACACGAATAGAGACCAATACCTATGATCACTATTAGCAGGTACTGAAAAACACCACCAATAACATGCTCTCCCTGGTCACCATCAAACTTTATTTCATCTATATAATACACAACATGTGCTAGAAAAACCATTTTGAGAGAGTATACATATCCGTAGGGGGATGCTACTAAAACCAAATATGAACCAATAGATAAAATAGACATCTAATCCCATAAGAAGGGATACTAAATCCAATAAATAGATATAATATTTATGGAAACACAACTTAAGGAATATGGGAAAATTTATCTCTATATCTAGCTACAAAAGATGAGTACTATCGCAGAATCAAGAGTTTGTATTTTCTCGATGTTAGTATCCCATTTTAAACCTCTCTAGAGTATAATGGTGGACCTACACCTCACTATAAAATAACTTAGTCAAGGGAGTATTGATTCATGTGGGGGACTGAATCCTCGTAAGTGCTTCATAATGGGGGTGTATTAACTGTATTTATAAAGGACTCAAACCAAGATGTGTACGGGGAGTATTGAACCTACATGTATAAGGGAAATGTGAGACCCAAACCTTGAGATAAATCCATCTCATCTAGGGAGTACTGGTCCCACCATCAACTTTGATGATCACACATGAGTCTCAGCATTAGCTGATCATGATTGAAGGTGTGAGATGACTGGGTCACCTCATTGTGTATCTCTGATGTTAAAAATGTTGTAACCATCACATCATACATGTAATTATACATATAAAGGACTACTCATATGAATATTTCTATTCTCCAAAAATATAGATATAATATTTAAAATAGTGAAAAAGATTTATAAGACATGACCCTTAGGATATATGTTGTGTCCTCCCAAGCTAATACTTGGTTATGTCCTACAGCTTCACTGGTAAATTAACCAACATTGTACATTGTTCATGTACTCGAATCCATGAGGTCTGGGGGACCACATGAAATCTTCATATTATTCTCTCTAAATTCATATTTTCTAGAAGGGTTGTCCAACATGGTGTGATCTCATGACAATATGTCATGTGATATTTAACGTGCCTATATAACCTATGATTCCACATAATGATGACTATTCAATGTTTTTTCTTTCAAAAAACATATTATATAGTTGTGATTTTATATGATATTATAGTGTTGTCTCCCAGATCTTTTTATATCCTTCAATTCTACTACAAATATAACCTAAAACATCAATATACACATTTACCATTGATAAATCATGATCATTTTTCATATTTTTTTGGTAATTTTCTTGGAGAATGTTATTTAATCACCTCCCACTACCAATATTTCAGGTCTCTTATTTATTCCCAAGGTCCAAAACAAGATATTCCACTAATGATAAATCAATTTGTAAAACCTTGTTTCTGTACGAGTTTCCAAACCCCCCTACACCTTATTGTTTTTTTCATACGTCCAATGATCCACCCCATTTTCTATCCCCAGGCCATCCTTATAAATAGTGTTATCCTGGGGATTTTTGGAAGAAACATCAGTTTTAGATCCCCCTTATCCTCTCATATCTTTTCATCCTATTTATATTGATTTGATAAATTTTCCGTCTTAGGTTGAAGGGTCGGATTTCATTAAAAAAATATGGAAATCATATGTTTTTGAAGGGGATTTTATACAACATAGGTGGGGGACATCCTTTGATGGTGTATGAGTGTGTAAGTTCATTTAATTACAAAGGTACACCATCTTTTGGATTTTTATCTATTTTTTCCTTAAAACTGATTTTTTAAATATAAAATTGGTGTATTAGGTTGGGTTTTTATTGGTCTTGGTTTGTGGGTGTGAAATGGGTGTCTAAAACCTCATTTCTTTAAGAAACAAATATCGTTAGATGCCTAGTGAGTTATTCATATTTATATTAAAATGTAAATTATTTAAGTATTTAATTATAAAATTTATAATTAATTAATTTTGGGTGTCATGTGAGGTAAATGTATATATTTGGAGATGATCCTAGTTAATAAAAGAGGAGACTAGATGGGCTTGGGTGAGATTTCAAAGCTAGTTTTGGTCCATGATGTCAATGTCGAAAAACTTTTTATAATGGTATGTGGCCTTTCTCACTAGACCTATGTCTTGTTGCTTCCAATTCTATGGAATGTGGTTGCCTGATCTCACCAATAAGGATGACTCAAAATGTTAAATTATTTAGACAAAATATTTTATTTAAATTAAATTTCCTAGTTATAAATAATGATTCCTAGGTGTTACAAACTTATCCTACATGCTAACATAACCCCTCATCCTCCAATGGATGAGACCAAAATATTTAGATATTGAATATCCTCTAGACCTCCTAACAGGTGAGTCCAAACTAACAAACACTTATGATACCATGCATACAGTCTAGATATGAATTTATTTTAGAGGTGATAGTGGACCATAAGACCCTAGGAAATAGAGAAATTAGGGGAACCTTCTTTATTGAAGAGCTATTTGATATTTTTTATGAATACATAATATGTTACCCACTATCACCAATTGTGACTAGGTAAGGTGGACAAACCTTAGGAAGGATAAGATCGAGTTGGGTGAGTGGACTGACCCATGGAGACCATGAGGACTGAGATGGATCATTGGGAATCTATTGATAATAATATATGAGCTGAAACCCTGTGTATCTAGTATGACCATGATAACCTGATGATAATGCTAAGGGATGTCAGACTCTCTTGTCATTAGTTGTTGGTCCAATATCAAGAATGAGTTTTAGGACCCACGTAAGGGTGCCTCTATTGTACTAAGACTAAGGGGACCTATTGGATGGCATGTTTATTGACTTAGCTTGAGTGGTTTTATATAAGGTTATAATAGGTATCACCATGATACCCATATTGTACTGGTGAAACGAAAGGGAAGTGGATAATGGTGTCGACCATGAGAATTTGATGAACCCTCATGTTTTTATCCTTTTTGATAGTTTATAGAATTTTTTCTCGAGAAAGTTATATATAGTTTGGATACCATGATTAGGGATGAGTATTTGGATGGGCTTCCATGTGTTGGAGTTTGATACAGTTGAAGCTTCCATGAATTTGGATCTTCGTGCTAGGGTTTCAAGGGATTTGGGGCTCATATATGTTAAGGGATTCCATGGATTTAGTGATTAGATTATTGGTAGGACATGAAATGTATTTATAGATGTTGATATGGATACCATGGGTTATGTCTCTAGGGTTATGAGGATATTATTAGGTATCCAATAGATTTGGATCCTGTATGATAGGTCAACCAAATGCCTTATCCCTGGATTCATGAATTTATTGAAAGGCGATACCTTTGATTATTATCCTAGATGAAGGGATTATTGTGGGATTGGATGCTAGAGTCACAAGGATTGGTTGAGGAAACCATGCACATGGTGTCTGCAAGTTAAATTGGATTCATTATCATCTCTCATTTTTTAGAGACTCCTCGACATTGATTTTTTTACACAAAACCTTCTTAGGCCTCTAATACACTTAGGGAGAAAAGCATACGTTCAATTGGTTATAGGAATAGGCTGGGCTGAGGCCCGAGGCTGATCCAGCGAGATGGTTGAAATGTTAATATAATCATGGGATTATTTGTCTCAAGGATATAGTAGATCCCTCTTTTTTATTTTATTTGTTTTGGTATTTATATGTTACAAACCTTGTGGGGGGTCTTTTGTATGTATGATATGTGTTTTTAGACTTTTACATAATTTCATTTATTACAACCTTATTTATATTATATATTCAATCATAATTTATTTTTTATTAATGATATTTAATTATTTATATTTTGATCATACACTCTGATATTAGGGTATAATCTCCACACGACACTACCCTAGACCCTCGCATCTAATCGACAACCTCTAAAGTATGGGGAGGCATGCCTGAGATCAAATGGAGATCCTTTCTCCCCACTATTCATTGAGAAAGCTGAGGTGGGATGTCAAAAAATGTTCACTTTCACTTATGTGAATCAAAATAAACATCATTTATCATATTAAAAAAATGAGAGTCTGAGTATGATTTCAACTCATACCTGATTGGCTGTCTAATTATCCGCCTTCTGTAGGCTGACGACAAACATAAGATGAAATGATGAAGAAAAGCCTAATTAAAGCAGTTAAACCAATGACAATTGTAGGAAAATTGATCAGTGATCATAGTCACTAAAAACTAAACAATACTTATATAGAATGTATCATAGTGAATATAGTCAATGGTCAAAAGAAAATAATTAAATTTCACAGCCATGTGAAGAATGAGTAAAATCAATGAAATTATGAAGATGTAAAATCATTTATTAAAGTAAAAAATAGTAGGGAAATATTGAAAAAAACAAAATCCATGACTCATAATTGGATTGAAATTTATTGATGAATGAATCATTGATTACGGTGTTAGTGATTTAAAAGAATTATTTTATCGATGAATAACTATATGGAATCTGATTATCGATCCATTAGTTTACCCTCACATTAATTATGAATGATTTCATCCATGGTGGCTCCCCCTCGCTCATTAGAGATAAACATAGTGTTATGTTTTAAAACATTGGAATTATCCATAAATATGATTTAATAATCCAGGTGTAAGTTTTAAACATATAGAGTAGTAAAATGTTTTAATAAATTTATTTCATCTAACATCCATCCCCAACAACACATCAAATTGGGGTTTTATGTGAATGGATTTTATGATGCAGCCAGGGAAACCATGACGTTTTGAGTCAAAAGATAGTCTGGGATTTCCCATTAATGGTTTTAATCAATGGGAAATCCATAAATACTTAAAGGAATTGCGGTGTGGTTAAGTATAATAATATTTTTAATATTCCAATTTGGTGGCCTTGAGACACTTGAAATTCCATGCTAAATCTAAATGAAATTATAGAATAACATATAGAAACATATGAAGGCTCGAAACATGAAAAATAGACTCATTACATTCTCTCAACGTTCAAGGTTTTTCCCCAAAAATTCAAAAACATAATCAAATATTGAAGGTACTAATCCTGCATATGGCTCCCATTCTCCCACACGCTATCATGGAGGTTCATATGCTACCAAAGAACTTGAACCAACAAAAATATTGGCCCAAATGAATTTGATCCCAATGGTCCTTAACCATCACTAGGTACTTTTAAAAGTTGTGTTCTTCCTTGATGTCTAGACCACTCCAATAAATAAAATGCAATGGATAATTCATGTACATCCTTAGTTATGATTTGTGGTAGACATGGTGAACATATTCTAGCTTCATGGGTAGGTCTAGGAAATAATAAATATCATCAATCCTTATAAATGATCTATAATAACTTGGTGAACAGATATGAAAAATTACTACCTTAATAAATCCTATTGCACCATCATCGTGTTGAAACTTTTATCAATACATGGTTTATTGGAACTAACTACAAAGGAAAATGTTATTGGTTTGTATAATATTTCTATTAGCTCTGAGAATTTCACATTCAATCCCTGATCATTTAAACATTATCTATCAACATCCACACCATATCCATCCAAAAAATATATGAATGTAAAATCTCAGCCTCTTATAAGAGTGACCCACACGTTCTTCCATACACGACCTCCAATGGATCCATACGAATAATTGAGTTTTAGCTATTATTATAGGAAAACACCACCATTGGTAGGAGATATCCCATATCTAATAAAAATATAGCACATTCATTCTAATTATACCATATAAAACTTGGAGGGTTCTCTTAGTCTATCCATGGATATGGGGTGGAAATTCCGTGATCATCTATAACTAGGTCCTAAAACCCTCTTAGAAACATCTCAACAATAATTTCATGAACTAAGCATCATGGTTAGTTGAAATTATCAAGGATTTGACATGGATTTGATGATCTTACATATGTATAGACACCCTAAAATGTCCACCGAAATTTGGTATAATATGGAAAGAAAGTGAGCCAATTTTTTAAGACAATCAACAATCTCCCTGATAGTGTTATGGCCTCTCAATGTCCATAGAAGCCCTACCACAAGGGCCATTAATATGACAGACCACTTACTTTCATGTATCTAAATAGTTTGAGTCAAAACTATTAGATATCGATGGTCCAACATCTACTTGTGATTGGTTTGTCATTAAGAAGGTAACTCAAGAACATTTTACCACATTTTATTCCACAAAAATTGACACCGAGGGTCTGATTACATTTTCCACACTTTTGGATTTACTACTAAGAGGGAGGCATAAAAATACTTTAGTTCCTCCTCATGCAAAAAGAAAAAAAACCACCATCTATGATTAGATTAATATAACGTGAACCGCACCTGTAGAATAGCCCTCTAGTGTATCTCATAATGATATCTATCCACATAGAACTTCAAATCACAATCTCTTAACATGGTATATCTCACATGTTGAATAAATAGTGGATTCATCCCAATCATATTATTATAAGTTTCCCCTTATACACAACTAGGTTTAGTTATAACAAGGCTAACTTCTTTTAATCCTTATCCATTAAGTGATCATGGGACTTCCAATTAAGGTTATCAACCACCAAGGTTCCCTTCTTAGGAGTATAAACTATCTCATAGTCATAGGCTTATAAAAACTCCAATTAACACATCTATATCAATTTAGGTATCTATAGGAGATGATATACCTAATAATTTTTTTTGTTTTGAGTAAATAAAAAAGAACTCAACTAAAATATAATTCCTCCATATCATTAAAGAAATGAATACTTCTACCAACTCCATGTCGTGGGATGTGTAGTTCTGTTCATGATTTCTCAACTTCCTTAACCTGTATGAAAACAATGCCTAACTCTATAGAAATACAAAACTTACCCAAATATAGAATAATAATAAAAAATGATGTAATCAGTTCTCTTATCTATAATCCTAAATATTGGATCATTTGTTAAAAAATTACTTATCTCTTTGAAGGCCTTCTAACACTACTCAGTCTAGTCAAATGGGTTCCATTTCAATGTCAATGTTGTCGAAGGGGTTGAAATCATGTAAATATATGCCACAAACCCCTCAATATATACAATCTTATATCTTTTCAATGTCCCAAACTACACTATTTTTAGATATTAGATTCCAAAAAACGTGACCTCCTTAATCCAGAAATGATAACATGAAAGATTACATATTAGTAGTTCTCTATGTGTACATATAGGACCATCGTCAAATTATCAATGTTCTCTTCCCATAATGAAAATTTAAAAATATTTTTATTCGTCGATAAAACCCTGAAACCATCTATGAAAGACAAAGAAATTATAATTAATATGTATCATGAATTTGGTGGGGATAATTCATCACACCAAAGGGAATTACTGGGAACTCATAAGGAATGTATAGATATCAAAATTCTATATTCATAATTTACTAATTAAAAACAAGAATCTAGTGGTATTTGGACACAACATCCACCATTGAGAAACATCTCATTCAGTTAAGCTATTAAAATAGGTTATTTATCATTGGAAAAATGTTTTACTAGTTGATATCATATTGGTTTAGGAAATACTAATCAACACATATCCTCAAGATCATTTCCACATTCTTGTAGAATAAAATCAAATCCTCTTAAGGGGATACACTAGGTCTGACAAAAGTAATATCCTAAAGGTTATCCAATTAAACTTTCATCTCCCAAAGCTCAAAATTATCCATTTTATATGCAAAAGAATAAATTGGGCATGTCCTATGGTGAATTTTAAAATTGAAATTGATCTCTGATTATGGAGGTTGTCTTGAAATTTATTTTTCCAAGACATCAATGAAAAAATCCTCTACCACCAGAGGTTATGTCTATGTAGTTCCCAATGAACCAAGGGATAAATCCTAAACTGAAAAGTTATAGGTTTAATCTTCCTACTCATGATCCAAACTCATTCCACTTGTAGGTCAGCCTCACCATTAAAAAAGATTCTCATCTCTTCCACCCATTGGTACCTAAAAATATTGTTGTGATAGTCTATCTGGGAATGTACCATCAATTTCCATTCCACACTATAAATTATGCAAACTTATTTCATTATAAAAACCAAAATATAACTTTTGAAACTATCTCCATCGAGTCTTTACTCACACAACAAGAAAATGTGTGAAATTGTCGAATAACCCCTATAGAGATATCCAGACACAACTGCCTACTAGGGCATATAAATTAACCTAAAACACACCAAAAAAGGAAAGGAAATAATGGATCCTCAATTTGTTAACAAGTGATGAATCTACGGAAGATATGTTACATAATATAACTTGAACCCTGATGGAAGAATATGGATCATATGTCTCGACTTCTTATCCACACTCTGCTAAAAAAAACTTCCATACATCCAGATAAATTTGAACTCATTCATCCCAATAAAATAAATTCCATTGTTTGTATTGATTGAGTATTATGTGAGGCCACCCTACTATAAAATATAATGTCTATGATTGAGAAAGAGTATGCCTCAAATGCTAGGATCCTAACACCTAAAGACCAATAAAAATAACTTATAACTTAGCCCCAAGATGTTGATAACGAACTCCTACCACATGAAAATTTTGTACGATGAAGCACTCCATCACCCAAACTACACAAGAAGCTCTTGAACCTCTATTTAGTTCTTCATATTGGGTTAAAACTCATTGTAGAATATGTTCTAAAACACTACCCAATGGATTATCTTATTATCAAACACCTAGGTGACTTGATCGCAAAAAAATGTCATTTCTCTATGATGGAGTTTGGTCAAAATTGGGACCATTTTATTGGGTGGAATCTACACAAATTAAAAAATTTAACTACATAACCAAACCATGATTTTTATTATTTAGGGTTTATCTCACCCCGGAATTAAAGTGGTACCTAGTCCAAGAGTTTTAGTAGCATGCTTAGTGTACTAAAACAATCGCTAATAGACCAAACATTAAACATACACCTAATGCACTAGTGTTTGGGTCTCTCATTGATAAACTACACGAAGCACAAATTAGAAACTATCTAAAGTAAATACCTCATGTGTTGGATCATGAAATTGAGCCTAAATATTGATATGGTTGCGACCTTATCATGGAACCCTCCATGGATATCTATGTGGTGAAATACTAAATTTTTACAAGGAATTCCATGGATAGATAATAATATATGTTTAGATGAATCAAAAAGTACATATTAGTCAAAGAACCATTCCTATATGATGCATGTACAAATGGTTTCCCTTGAACCAGTGCATTATCCAAACAAGTTGAAAAATAGATGGTTAGAGTCTTTGTGTATGGATTCATCTACCATCATAAATTTACTAGGTTCCCTAGATTAAGATCCAAAATGGAGACACCATAACATTGTTTCCCTATCATCCCAAACAAATCCTCAAAAAAAATCATTATATAAAAACCATTCCTAGTATAGGCCCCTCACACACCAATCAATCATGACCTAATATCCATGGTCCCACCTGGACCAATTATAACCTGAGTGTGACACCCCCAGATAACCTACAATAGTCCCGAGGATGATGACTACTGAAAAGTAGAAATATCACACATATTGGGGGCCTTAGTTTAACAAACCTTCGCACACACACACACACATCTCCTATGTGATAAAAAATATATATGAAATATAAAATTTACTTCTCTAGAGTAAACAATCAATTTATAACATTTAATAATAAACAGATTACATTAAAAAAAATATAACGAAATTATGGAAAAATAAAAATTAATTCCCAACCACAAATAATGGGATGTAATGACATAATTATTAACAAGTAGGTGTAAACCATATCAAATTCATCGATATCCACCACCACTTACAATCACTAACACTGAGTTATATAAATCACTACAAAAAATAAGCCCACTAAGGTTAATTTCAAAATATATTTCATCTATATATGATATGAAACTTGTGGGAAAAATCATTCAGGAATGAATATATTTATACTTAGTAGGATGCTATGAAAAAATATAAAGAAATAATAAAAATAAATATTCATATCAACCCAAAATAATGTGTAAGTAATCTAACAAACATATTTTTTTCTCATAAAGAAGCTGTAGTCAAAGGGAGATGGGAAAATCAATCCTCACTTCTAGTTGAGAAATACATGTCTACCTATATGTTCAAGAATTAATGCTATTCCAATTCTATTATCCTAATGTAAACCTCACCAGAGTATAATAGAGGACCCACACCTCTATAGAAAATGCCTCCATCAAGGGAGTACTTACTCTAGAATAAGAACTCATCCACACTATTACTTGATGAAGGGGGAGTGACAAATCCTATAATAGAGGATCCTCTTCTTTATTTTTAGGGGAGTACCAAAATTACCTATGCAATGTAAATGAGAGAACTGAACCCTAAAATAACCCCTTCATCAGAGGAGTATCGATCCCAACATAAACTATGATTAACACACTTGTGTATCATATTTTACTGATTATGCTTGAAGGAGTGATCTAAGCATTTCACCTTGAATCGAATCTATGATGTTGAAACAAGTCTCACCATATCATCAAAGATGGAATTATATTTAGAAAAGGCTACCCACGTGATAAATTCTATGCCTCAATGTAGAACATATGATAGGTAGAATATTCTAAAATAATTACACTATATTTTCCATAGGGTACATGGGGTGTACTATGAAATTTTGTCATGGATATGTCATGCTTATCCACTAAACATTTAAAAACCACTATACATGATGTTTTCTTAGATCCACATGGTGTGTTGAACCAATTGGGGTCCTATAAATGTACTATATGAACAAAACTCATCTGTTTGGGTAGGAACACATGATTTGTGGGCATGGATAGAAAATATGTGATATTTTACTATGTTAGAAAATACTAGCCACTATAAAAATTGAATGACATAGAGTGTTTTCTTTCAAAGAACAATGTGTGTAGTAAATATTTACAAATAAAATAAAGTATCAGCAACCCAATGTTGTTGTTCCCTTCTATTCAACTGAAAATAGAGTTCAAACTTCCACCACACTTGTTGAATATGATTTAATCCTTAAAAATATAAATATTTTACCCATCCTTATCCTAAATAAAATGATTCGATAACATCACATGATTAATCCATCACATATCTCACTGTCTCCTATCGTATGAACCTTGATCTTGCATCAATGATCCATAAAAATTCCTCATTTATTCCCTGAATATCCATAAACATCATTTTTCACACCCAAAATAATGTGTATCTAAGTTCAATCATTCCATAAATTGGATAGACCATTGAATTGCTCGCCTTCAACTGGACAATGAAGAAAACGTAGAGATACGATGGAGAAAATCATCATAATAAAATGTGTAATCATTGATGTATGTAGTAAAACAAACCATAAATAATAGTATTGGAAACAAAATAAAAAACTATATAAAATACTATACAACATATATAATTGGGGATCAAAAGGTAATAATTAAATTTTAGGGATATGTAAGGAACAAGAGTATTCTGGGTAATTAATAAGAACTAACATCCATGCTCAAAATTGAAAATAATAGGGAATGAATGCTAAATAAAAAATCCCTACCTCATTGTTGGATTGATCATTGTAGATGAATGAATTTATGATTATTGTGTTAGATATATGTAAGAATTTAATTATTCATAAATATCCATACGTATCTGATTATTAATCCGTGGATTTACCCACACATTATTCATCAAAGATTTATCCCATGATGGTTGTCCCTCTCTCATTATAAATCCTCATAAGGTTATGTGGATAAAACTTTGGATTGGCCATAATAGAATTAAATAGGACTCAAATTATGTTTAAATAAATAAATAAATAAAGAAAACTTTTTCATATAAAATTTTTCAATGAAAAAACATCAACCTAAGGTCTGATGCGTAATAATTTTATGTAGAGTATTTGGAAAATTCTATGTTAGAAATCAAACCTCAATCATGGATTTCTTAAATTAGGTTACTATCAGTTAGAAATCCAAAAATTCTAAAAATATTCATATTCATGGTTAAATTTATAATTTTTAATATACCAATTTTAGGGCTTTGTGACACCTGAAATTCCATGAAGACTTCGAAGAAAACCTAAAAGAATATATATATATATATATATATCCTAAGGGTCCAATCATTATACGATAAATAATGTGTTCCAAGTTATATACTAGGTTGATTTTTCCTACACCTTAGTCACGATAGGTATATTTCAAGATAATCTAGGTGAATAAAATTTGTTTTCTGTTAAGGATATGTTCCATGTATATAGAAGAGATGAGTATATAGTCGTTATAGGTTATACAATTTATATCTTTTAGAATGATTGGAATGATTTGAATACATATTCTAAATATTTTTTCTCTCCCAAAAGACGATCTCTGAGCTGGATGATTTCAATGAAGCCACCTATTTCTAATTCTATAGCGGAGTATGAGTATATAACAAGATATGATGTACCCAAAGAACCCATTTGGATAAAAAAATTCTTATAATATATTCTTGTAGTTCATATTAATAACAAACCTATCACATTATATTCTTTTGATACAATAATTTTGGACCTCAAAAAGGATCCATGATTATCCTAATTGAAAAATCATATGATCTATAAGTATCTCCTGTAGAGGTATTTTAATTAGTGAGGTGAAGTTGTAGTAAGTAGAGATTCCATGATATAGAACATGGTGGAACCCTTCATTAAAGGCCTATATTATTATAATCGTGAGTAACAAATGAGAGCTAGTAGTCTTAATATAATTATCAGTTGGCTCCTGTTCAATTGGTGGTCTATTAGTGTTGGTTCGCTAGAATCAAATATCATGTTCTTTATGATTACATGTATCATATGTTTTTAATATAATAATCTTATTATCACATCATTATTTGGTTTTGTTGATATATAATTCTTTATTATCTTAAGTATAATTGTTATATTTAATGTTTATAGAATTTTCTCGGATATGATGAGAACTAATAAGTTCCATGAAAATATTCTTGAACTTGTGTTTATAGATGGAAGATATCATTTTAAGAGATGAAAATGAAAAAGGATATTTGTAGGGGAGACTCATATGTCTTTCATACACTATCTTATGGTGTATACAGTTAGTAATTTTAATTGTAGTAGATTATGAGAACATGACACACCATTAGAAAATCCACATTTATATGTGTACAATAAAACTATGATATTACTGCCGAACATAAAATATCTTTATAAACACAAAATTGTTTTTATTTACAGGGTTATCCGATTTTTTATTCAAAACAATCATTTGATATAATTTTATTAAGCACCAATAGAGAATAAATGGTTTTGTTATAGTCTAAAAACTATTATTGTTTCACATTGAAGCAATTAAAACCATTTTACAAGTATCTACATCTTTGATAATATGAACCTACACAAAAATAGAATTGAGTAACATACTGTAAATATGTGTAGTTTACCCCAAAGATCCACTACAACCTTTCAATATTTTTCTGATGAGATTAACAAAGATTTCCAAGGTGGAAAATAAAAACACCCCAAATCTGTAGTATATCCACATGATACGATAAATCATCCAACCTTTGGATGAGATATATCATATATCCACAGTATTCTTATAACTCTTTATGAAAAGGTTAATGGTGAAAGATCTTTGGTGGGAGGGATTTTTGTCCATGAGTATCTCACTCTATACATCTACACTACACTAGTTAACATGTAAGTTGTTTAAATCAGAAATCATAGACGCAAGTTAATTTTTGTCTCATTTATTAATTCCTTTTAATTCATAAATAAATTCCATGTCTAATTCATGAAATGTATTGATTTAACCCCGAACATTTAATCAAATGAAACATTACACTAAATTATTTTCATGTTTTTGATTTAAATACAAAAAAAAATAATTGTTATCACAAGAAGTATAATGGTTATATCCATATCGATTTAGGTTATACATACCCATAATTATAGCTTTTTGGAATATCTCATTTAATCTCCCACTTTCACTAAACCCTCATAGACATTCAACAATTTCCCCTTATATTTTATCGTATATAATAACTTGTAAAAATATATCTAAAACACCATTTTAATATCTTCCAAATAAATTTTGAAAATATATCATTATCTTAAATATTTAATATATCATATGCAATACCTTGTCAATACCCCTACATAAAATTTATTGATAAACTCTAAAACACTTTTAGAGAATCTCATGGAGTAAAAATAAATCCCTATTCAGTTATCTATAATGTGTGACCCAATGATCCTTTAAAGAAATTATGAAAATTATGAATCTTTAGATTTATTAATGTAAGAAAACTAAGGCCCCTAGTAATGTTTCAATGAAACCCAAGATATAAATGGAACTTTCTTGATCTTCATAAAATACAAGTATATATATTCCAATTCCCACCAGTCCGAATCATATGAAAATGTGCATTCCCATATTTTCCTTTTCCCCAAACATCGAGTGACCATGGTACATGAAGCATTTTAATCCCATATAGCCAACTAAGATGTTATCAATTCTAAGAGTATATAAGAGACTGACCGATGAATAAATCACATGTCATTCATCTATATAGATAACCACAACACATGTACCTTATCCATATTGATATAAAATATCTAGATGAGGATGTTGTGAGGGCTGGAAATTTAATAAATTAAATTCCCGTGTGAATGAATTATGTCATTTTTAAGTAGGGTAATTACAGATAACAAGTGAACTACTTTAGTAATTTTGAACCATTATATAGTCTTTGGGATATAAAATACCTTTAATAATCATAACCATTGATAACATAGTCATTTACAAATGACCATTATGTTTAGTTTATCAATGGTTATGATAAATTAAAATTGATATATAAGGAAGGAGTGATGGCCTCAACCAGTAGGATTATACCATATAGATCCCATTTATCTGAGATTTTAAGGGAGAGTGAACCACTGTGATCTTCCCCTAACGAATCTCAACACTATACACAATAACTAAAGCATGAAAAAAAATCTTTTTATGGGAGAAGTTATAGCTCAAAGAGATAATGACCCAGACCATGTTCAAAAAACCACCCTAATAAAATATCACCATCCTACAACTTTCCCTCATGGTAATCTATTGTGTAATAAAAGTGGTTTTTACCTATACCCTAATATTACGAAGTTTTATATTCTTATTTTTAATAAAAAATTATTATATTTATTATTATTTATTATTAATTTTTAAAATTATTAATAAACGAGCTTGATGAAAAATATATTTTGATACGGATAAGCAAATATTTTATTTTTTGTAAATATATAGTTTCAATCATGAATCACTTTTTCATGAACCGAACAATTTTTGAAAAAATGGTATTTTATCAAAATATTCTTATTAAACAATATTTATGAAATATAAATGACAATATAATTTTTATGTAGTCAAATATAACTGATATATGTGCTTGAAAATTCATAATGTAAAAAAAATAGTGTTTCTCAATAAAAAGGGATATTTTGTTTAAAAGGGTAAATTCTCATATTTTTAGAAATATTTTAATAAAATAAAAATTAATTTTGGAATCAACGCATCAAAATTATACAATAGTTTTTTTATAATTTTTTGACACAATAAAATTTTTGGGTAAAAATTAAAAATAGTATAATTATATGGTATGTACTATATCATCAAAAAATCTCAAAATTGATATAATAAATACTATAAAGAGTATACATGGACAAAATTAAGTCCCCTTTCAAAATAACATGTTTTAAATGTTATTTTCATAAATTGATAAACCCGTTATGAATCCTCAAAACCAAAATTATATTTTATGGTTTTAAAATCATTTATTTATAAACATGACTCACATCTACATCACCTCAAGTATTGTTTTAATGATTTTGGTTCATTTACATATAAAATAATGAAATTTACACCAAATATTTTTGAAGTTCACTCTCAAGGTAAGAGATCAAGTTATTCTCCTCTTTATTCAAGAACCTTATTTATATTATGCCTTTTTGTTTTCCATTTGTTCATATTGGGATATATTTTTCAAAATCACTCATAATATTCATATCAATTATATGTAATGGGTGACAAATCTCCCTCTAATTAAATTATTTATTGTATCTTTATTTATAGGCATTATGCTGCTAAAATTATTCCATGTTTTTCCAATCCAGTATTTTGTGTTGTGAATTCTCACCCCTACTCCCACTAAAGGGTATTCACCTGTATGAACCTATCCTTTATTTATTATGGAATTATATGTATTGAAAACCATTCTCCTTGATCATAGGATTAAAATGTATGAAAGTAATAGTTATGTTGTATGATCTATGAGGCACAATTATGCATGACCATTATATGAATGTGACAGATGAACCCATAATTATATAGCCCTACAATGTATTGGGTAATTCTTTTTTCATATGAGACTACATGCATGGTGCATTAGAAGTTATCTTAACCACACTATGTAATGATTTATTTCTAGTTGTACATGAATTATGTTTATGTTTCCATGTTTTATGTTTTTATCACATTCCAATGTTAGCTTTATGTTTTCATCTTATATTACACATTAATGATCATATTTATGATTATGATCACTCTTATGTTATCTTTATATTCCTATTGAATCTCATGTATTTATTTAATCATTTTATTCTTTCATTATTCCATTAATGGGATTTATAGATCACCCCTTTCTTATGTATGTACCCAGGTTACCCTGTGCAGTTTTAGAAGGTCAATGGAATTTTAAGATCATATTTATGCTGTTTTCAATAATGATATTGTATCCCTATATTTAGTTGTTATTTTATATACCTAATTTACCAAAGACACATGGCCTCATGGTCTTATAGGGTTTTATTATTTTTTTAGTTTTATAATAAATCCTGAATTATAGTGTATTAATGATACGAGTTGTCAAAGTTGGTATCAGCAGAAAGTCATGTCATTGTTGGGAAATAGGATTAGAAAAACCAAGTGAATGAATTATTTATAAGACTAGACATAAGAAAAATATTTATTTTTTTGTTAAATTATAGATTATGAGGATACCAAGAAAATACATCAATACCTGGAAACTACAAATCAGTGCAGCTCTAGGGAAACTTTATAGAGGGGGTAATATCCTTGAAAAGTGCACATTGAGATGGACTCAATTTTATGCAGGTGTATAATAATGAACCTTGGTGCATACCATGTTTGAAACTCTTAGGGGATATAATTTGGTAAATTTACAAGATATTTAAAAACTATTTTTACGGAAAAAAATATCCCCATAAGATTTTATTTTAGTAAATAGATCAAAGATAACTATTATTGAATCCTAGAAATTTCAAGGATACAAAAATAAGTCATTTATATTGTATTCCATTAATACTAACAATTTTTTACCTGTGTTATTAAAATATTAAAAATCTATAATATCCCCTTTATTCTATTTATTGAATGGAAATTGGTAGTATATAGTGAATAAACATTGTGAGAGGAAATTTTATGACTGCCCAAATTAGATGCATGACTTGATGGGAGAAGGAATCATGAATATTTTGAAAATACATTCTCAATTGGTAGAGGTTTTAAATAAAATTCTAAATCAAGAGGAACAACCAAATACACCAACAAAATAGAAAGTTGTAGTTATAACTATTATATGGTAATGTTCTACAACATTAAGAGGATCTTCCGATCTTTTAATTATATAACAATTGATAAACTCCATTGAAAAGATGATAGACTTCCTTCAATGATTTCTGTCAGATAAGGTCCTGATGCCTGTTTATTATATAGAGAGGGAACATGGTGAACAGTCTACACTGATAAAAAAATATGAGGTATATGGGGATATAGTATCAATAGAGTGGAATTAATCTTATAAAATTTCCTTCTATAAATATTTTCATTTCACTCTATGATTGAAAATGGAGAAGGACTAACTTAACCTTAAGAAGAAGGAAGAAGGATCCATCTGGTTGTGTGAGAAATACCTCAAAATACATTCAAAATATTCCTACATCCATGTCATTATTCCCATATAAAAAATAATACCACTTCTTTAGTGGGATAAATGTAACACCTCAATCTTCCACTGTACATTTCCCTTTGAATAATGAAATTGTTTGCATTGTATGCAAGTTTGAGTTTTAACACACCATGACCAATGAAACTAGCCGTTATGAATACTAATACCCACTTTTTGAAATTTTATAAACTTTAATATTAAAATTTGACATCATTTTTTGATTCGAAATATAAAAAATAGCTTAGGGTGAATTTTTGGAATTTTTCTGAGAACTTTCAATTTTTGATAAATAGTGAAAAACACTTCGTTATTGTTTAAAACCGACTTTTTATTTAAATAAATAGTTATTTTATTTTAATTTATTTTTGGTCAAAATAGATACATAATAACTATATATGTTCAATGTATTTCATTAGAGTCATTTTATAATATGTTTAGATATATAAAAGTTAATTGAACTTTTTACCATATTTTACTCACATTCTAAGAGAATTTACAAAATTGTGTAAAACATAATATTATCACTTCTATGAGTTGAATTTCAAAAACTTGAGAGGAAATATTGATACTAGATAGTGAAATGTGGTTCAATAATATGATAATAATTTTTTGTCAATAGTTACTTTTGACTTTTATTTGCCACAGTTAAAAGTAAATAGTTTAATTAAAGGTAAAAATGATATTATAATTACCATAACACATGTCTTAATTCTATTGAATAAGTTTAATTCGACCAAAAATAATCTTAGGTATAAAATATGATCTTATTTGGTTCACATGGTTTAGATTATGAAATTTATTATTATTTTATTTAAAGAAGAGTTAAAAGTGTTAAATTCAATGATTAATAACGAAATCATTTTTAATAAAGGGTTATACAAAATAAAAATTCAACTATAAAAATTCATTAAAAAAAATAAATTTCTTATATAATTTTATTTTATTTATTATTTTTAACTTTAAATAATTTAATACATTTATGACACAATGATGATGTAGTAATAACCTTATTAATGAAATATTAAAATAATTGATATTATAAATATCAAAATAAATGTAAACTGAGACTTATTATGAATAAAAATAATTTTATAGTTACGTAAGAAATGATAAGGTAGATTAAAAAATATTTATTAGATGTTATAATGTCTTTATAGCTTTAAAAAAATCAAATAATAAATAGTGTCAAAATTGACACAATGGAGATTTTTATAACAAATACTATATTATTAATTGATATAATACTTATAAAAATCTACAGTTTTGAAAAAGAACTTATATAAAGTTATATATATTAATAATAAACCACTTGGGGTTCTCTTGGAAGTTTATAGTATGTTTATTAACTATATAATATAAAAATACAAAGAGACATGGTAAATGTCAAAATATTTAACTAAGAGTTAAATCTAAAGTATAAGGATAATATGGTGACCAAAACCTATCTAAAACCTACTGGTTGAGATTTTTTTGACCCATCCTTATCTTATACTCGAAATAAATTATTTTGGAGCTATTAGAAACTGAAAATTATTTTATTATAAAATAATATTTCAATCTTTTCCTAAAGTGACACTCAACTCTCATATAAAAGGGTACATCCCCTTCTCTTAATTTCAAACTACAAAAGTCATATGGATTTAAAAAACCATAAACAAATATCCTCCCAATATCCCTCACATCAACCTGGAGTCCTTACATTGATCAGAAAGCCAATCTAAGAATCCCTTTTGATCAACTCAAAAGGAAAGACCCGAAGAAGAGGTAATAATTTCACCAACCCCTTTCATGTTCTTTTCTTCTTCCAATTCCTCATTCATTGTTGTTTCCATTATAAAATATCAAATCTATTATCATATATATACTGTTATGTTAGTATAAAAATCGTACAACCATATTCATTATTTTATCTATCATATGAATGATAAAGTCACCACACATACGTATGTACGGCTTACCGTCTCCACATCGTGGTGTAGTTTTTTATTCAAACACTTCATTAAGTGGATGGGTATAATAATGAGTTTAAATGATGTAAATAATAAATATATCATGTTAATTATTCTGTATAAATGATATACCTTCCAATTACATACGATTTCCCCATCAATATAATGATATTGTTGCTTGTGCGTACGTACGGATTACAGTCTCCACGAATGCGATGAGATTCATTCCCCATCATAATAATTCAAAAGTAATTTTAATTTTATGATTAAAAATAATTTCTGAGAACTTAATATAATTTTGGATATTAATAAAATACATCCTATCCATAACGAACATGGATTACATAACTGATCAAATAAAGGAAAACTGATCAGTTAACACCTGAAACAATGATACTACTAAAATATTATTAACAAAGTAATATTATAGGATCATATATGATATCATATTTTTTTATATAGTTATTTTATAATTTAACAACAATGATTTAACTATTATATAGGAGGTTAACATACCCAGGACCAAAGAAAAGTGAAAGGTAAGGGTTAATTTCACAATCTCATTATTATCCGAGATTGTTTTTACTTAAGTATCTAATGGGACATATTTATTATCCACGTCCAAGTTTCATTAAATAGTTTTCAAAGGGATTATTTTTAAGGGACACTTTTAATAAAACATCATTTTAAATGTTTAAATATTTATTCTTTTAAACCATTATCATTAATGTTCGTGTTCTTAAAATGGTTTTATGGATTTATTTATATGTACATGAATGTTTTAAAATGTTAATTACTTTTAAATGTTTCAAATTTATATGTGAATCTTTTATTCAAAAATATATTTTAAATGAGTTACTTTATAAATAATGCGACTTTAAATTTATTTCATGAAAAAGTGATATTTCTCTCAATTATTTTTACTGATCATTTTCAACAATGTCAACATCCTTTATGGGATATTATTGTTGATCAAGGTGGATTTCTTATTCAAATATTCCCTATTGTATCGAAGGTTTTGTGATATGTTTGACTATGAATGTGTTATTTTTATACCATTCATGGTTTACGGATAAATTATTGACATTTCATATGCTAGTTTAAATAAGAATGTTTTTGTTAACTTTAAACCTTTTCATATAAGGAATGCATTGGACTTAGTAAGTTGTGGGTGGGGCCTGTTATAGCTCTTAGATGCATCAATATGTCTCATGAGACAAACTAGTGTCTTGGCACAAGGAGTTGACAAAATCTTATTTGTATTCTTGGCACAAGGCCTTTAATATGTTGTTATAAAGTCTGGAATTATGCATTCCACCATTATGAAGGTGGATATTGATATTGACTGTGATTATTAGACTAGTAAAATATCAATGTGAATAAGTAAATTGAATTATTATATTTTATCTTCTCCATATTATTCTGATGTTTACGTTTAAAAGGATTTTGTTTTAGTCATATACATTGCCTAAAATGTTTATGCTTATTTAAGAAAGTTTCCGCTATATTGTCATCCTTACTGACAATCTGAGCTCACCCCTATCTATGTTTTATTTTTTCCAAGATGTGAAGAAATATTTTTTGGTTGGCCATTTCTAATAGGCTATAGATATAATTGTGTTCAAAAGGGGAAAATGTTGTTGATATTTTTATTTCATCATGTAAAGCAAAATATATGAATTTATCTAGTATTTCCAAGGATACTCATGATCAGTATTTGAGGACATGATTCCTTTTATCATGGTAATGTTATGTAATGAAGGACTGACTCTGGGTAACTGAGGTCGGGGGGTTACAGATGGTATCAGAGGAATTTTAGTACAAACCATGGATACTAGATTTTGAAAAACTCTAATTAGAGTACATTACCGTAAGATAGACTTTGAGGATTAGTATAGAAGAACATCCTGGAATTTTTTTACTGTAGAGATATTATGAGTTTTCCAAGCAATACATACCTATCTAGATATGAGTAGGTAGAGGCAGCTCAGGCACAGATGTACCTAGGGTTAAAACCCAGAAACACTACTTTGACCTAGACTCAAACGAGAAAAGGTGCACGGTAATGGGAATTGCTGCAGTCTTGGTTAAGACACTCCCGTGGGATATGCTTAGGATAATTCTCATTTTCATTACGAACCATTATGAAGGTTTTATGAGTATATACCTCCTCAAAGAAAACATTTTTATTAATATGGATTATATCCATAAACTGTTAAATTTATGTTAAGTGTTTTATAAGTTCGGAATGTGTATTGTGGTTCGTAAACTAATCTACTGTATACCATTGTTTAGAAATTGTGCCTAGTGGAAGGAATGGAAACTGTATCAATGCATGTAATCTATGCACATATTTCCCTCCTTCTCAAGATAATTATAATGGAGTTGGTGATGCAACTGGTGCTGATCAAGTTATCACCGTACTGGGACAACTCACACAAGATATGAATAATAACCTTACCCGTAAGGAGTACCCTAATCCACAATGCAGAGGATCAATGTTGGACCACTTCACGAGGCAACAACCACTAATATTAAATGGATCTAAAAATCCATTTGTAGTTGAACAATAGATAATTTCTTTAGAGAAAATATTTCATGCTTTGGGGAGTAACGAAAGGGAAAAAGATGTCACATCAGTTAATCACCTCACTTGAGATTTTGATCAATGGTGTTCGTTGATTCAGAACACAAAAAAAGATGAAGAAGTATCAAACATGTAATGGAGGGAGTCTAAATAGATTTTCTTAGAAAAATAATTTCCTCGTGACCATCGAGTGGATATGGAAAGACAATTTCTGAGTCTGAGGGAAAATGAGGATGAGAATGTCACAAAGTATGAGGATAACATTACAATGTTAGCAAGGCATGATGCATGTTATATACGTAACCCAAGAAGTAAGATTAATAATTTATTTGATGGGTTAAAATCATTTATCCATCAAGAATTAGTATCACAATCCTTCTTATCATATGAAGATATTATCTCATGTGCTATCAAGACAGAAGATGAATTATCTATGTCTTACAACTTTAAAGCAACGACAGAGAAGAAGAGCTCTGCTGAACACTTTGGGAAAGGATATAAGGATACTGGGAAGAAGGGAAGAGTTTAATTTCCACTCTGTGATAATTGTGGAAGGAAGTGCCTTGGTGCCTATCCAAAAGAAAAAGTAGTATGTTTCAATTGTGGAAGGAAAGCTCATCTTGGTAGTGATTGTAAGGGGAAGAACGAATCTACAAATGTTTAATGCTACAATTGTAGAAATATGGGACATTATGCAAATGAATTTCCTAAGTATCAGTAAAAATTTCCTTAGAAAATTACAAGGGATCAAGGCCAAGCTTATGTGATCATTACTACTGAGGTTGATGCTCTGAAAAACATGGTGGAAGGTAATTTAATGGTTTCCTCATGTTTATCCAATGCTTTATTTGATTCTAGATCATTAAATTATTTCATATATTCCTAGTTTGTTAAGAAAATTAGATATTTCCAATTTGATCTAACAAGGGAGCTGTCAGTCAAAACTTTGTAGGGAAGTATCATTGCAACAATGTTTTGTGAATTAGTCTCCATTAATGCATATAAATGATATTTATCTACTGATCTAATCGTCATACCCATGATTGAATTTTATATAATCCTTAGTGTGGATTGGATTTCATACCTTTAAAAATTCTAGAATGAATTGGAGTTTTAGCATTTCGTTTGGTAATACCTCCATGTCTCTCTAAAGTTCATGATGTGTTCCATGTATCACTGTTGAGAAAATACATGCGTGAACCAACACATGTACTCACCTATGAAAAAATTGTACTGGAACCTGATCTATCTTATTGTTAAGATCCTATCTATATTCTTGATACTAGAGAAAAAGTTCTGAGAAAGCAGATGACTCGTCGGGTGAATGTTCTATGGAGAAACAATAAGACGGAAGAGGAAACATGGGAACCCGAGGAACAAATGATGAAGTTCCTAACAAATATTTTTATGTAGTAATATTATAAAAATTTAAATGGTGAAATTATTTTAAGGAGGGTAGAATGTAACACCTCAAGCTTCCATGGAACGTTTCCCTTTGAATAATGTAGTAGCTTTCCTTGTACGCAACTTGGAGTTTTAACACACGAAGACCAATGAAACTAGCCGATATGAATATTAATACCCACTTTTTGAAATTTTATAAATTTTAATTTTCAAAATGGACTTCATTTTTGGATTCTAAATATCAAAATTAGCTTAGGGTGAATTTTTGGTATTTTTCTGAGAACTTACAATTTTTGATAAATAGTGAAAAACACTCTGTAATTGTTTAAAACCGACTTTTTATTTAAACAACGAGTTATTCTTTTTTAATTTATTTTATGTCAAAATAGAAACATAATACCTATATATTTTCAATTTAGTGCATTATATTCATTTTATAATATGTTTAGATATATAAAATTTTATCAATATTTTTACCGTCTTTTACACACCTTCTAGGAGCATTTACAAATTTGCATAAATCCAAATGTTTTCGCTTCTATGAGTTGAATTTTGAATATATGAGAGACAAAGTTAATATCAGTAAGTAAAATTCGGTTCAATAAGATGCAAATAATTTTTAGTAAATAGTGACTTTTGACTTTTATTTACCACGGTTAAATGTAAATAGGGTAAATAAAGGTAAAAATGATATTATAATTACCCAAATACGTGTCCTAATTTTATTGGATAAGTGTAATTCAACAAATAAAAACATTAGAATAAAATATGACCCTATTTGTTTCACTTCTATTTTATTAGGACATTTATTATTATTTTATTTAAAGAAGAGTTAAAAGTGTTAAATTCAATGTTTAATAACTATATCATTATTAATATTGGGTTACACACAATATAAATTCATCTATAAATATTCTTTATAAAGGTAAAAAAATTTCTACATAATTTTATTTTATTTATTATTTTTAGGCATTAAATAATTTAATTTATTTATGACATAATGATGATGTAGTAATTACCATATTAATGAAATATTAAAATCATTAAAATTATATATTTCCAAATAAATGTAAATTCTGACTTCTGTTGAATAACACTAATTTTCTAGGTAAATTTGACATGTTGGGGTATATTAAATAAAATTTATTTGATGTGATAATGATTTTATGGATTAAAAAATCAAATACTAAATAGTTTCAAAATTTATATAATTGTGTTTTTAAAACAAATGCTATATTATTAATTGATATAATAATCCTAAAAATATAATTATCAGCCAATGAACTTAGACAAGGTTATATATATTAATAATAAACCACTTGGGGTTCTCTTGGATTTTTATAGTAAGTTTATTAAAAATATAATATAAAAATACAAGTAGACATTGTAAATGTCAAACTATATAACTAAGAGATAAATATAAATGATATGGTTAATATGGTGACATAAACATGTCTAAAATCTATTGGTTGATTGGGAATCGACCCATCCCCAACTTAGGCTTGAAATAAATTATTTTTGAGCCATTAGAAACCGAAAATATTTTTATTATAAAATAATATTTAAAGCTTTTCCTAAAGTGTCCCACATCTCTCTTATAAAAGGGTACTTTCCGTTATCTTAATTTCACACAACCAAAGCCATTTAGCTTGGCCAAACCATGACCAAATACCCTACCAACTTCCCTCACATCAACTTATAGTCCTTAACTTGATATGAAATCCAACCTATGGATCCATTTTGATCAACTCAAAAGCAAACTCTCGAAGAAGAGGTAATAATTTCACCACCCTCTTTCATGTTCTTTTCTTCTTCCACATCCACTTTCTTTGTTGTTTCCATTATAAAATAATGACTATAGTAGATTCTATATACTGTGATGTTATTATAAAAATGGTACAACCATATTCATTATTCTATTCAACATATGAATGACAAAGTCACCTTACGTGCGTACGTATGTCTTACCGTCTCCACGTCGTGGTGTAGTTTGTTATTCAAACACTTCATTATTTAGATGGGTCTGATAATGAGTATAAATGATGTAAATAATAAATCTAACATGTTAATGATTATTTATATATGATATAACATCAAATTACATATGATATCACTATCAATATAATTATTTTACCGCTCGTGCGTACGTACGGATTACCGTCTCCACAAATGCGAAGTGATTCAATACCCATCATAATCGTTCAAAAATAATTTTCATTTTATGGTAAACAATAATGCTTAAGAAATTAATATCATTTTGGACATGAATAAATTATATCATATCTATAACAAACATGGCTTACATAATTGAGAATATAAAGAAAAACATACCAGTTAACACATAAAACGATGATACTAGTAAAATATTATTATTTTACAATAGGTTAACATACCCTCAACCAAGGAAAAGTAATAAGTAAGGGTTAATTTCACAATATCTGTATTATTCAAGTTTCTTTTTATGTATGTATCTACGAGGATGTATTTATTATCCACGTCCATGTATCAAAAAAGAGATTTCAAAGGGATTATTTTTTAGGGACTATTTAAAAAATTCATTTTAAACGTTTGAATGATTTATTCTTATAAACCATTATATTTAATGTCAATTTTTTAAAAATGGTTTTAAAGATTTATTTATATGTATATGGATGTTTTAAAATGTTAATTTCTTTTAAAAGTTTCTAATTGGTATGAGACACTTTGATTCAAAAACATCATTTAAATGACTTCATTTATAAATTATGTGACTTTTTATTATTTCATGAAAATGTTATATTTCACTCAAAGATTTTTACTGGTCATTTTAAACTATTTCAACATCCTTTAAGAGATAATATTCTTTATCATGTTTGATTTATTATACAAATCATTCATATTGTATTGAAGGTTTTGTGATATGTTTGAATGTGGATGTGTTATTATTATACCATTCATGGTTTATGTATAAAGTATTGACATTTCATATGCTATTGTTAGTATGAATGTTTATGTTATGTTTAAACGTTTTCATATGAGGAATGCATTGGACATATTATGTGATGGGTGGAGCCCACTATATATCCTCGATGCTTTGGTAGGTATCATGAGAAAAACTAGTGTCTTGCTATAGGGGATTGACAAAATCTTATTTGTAGTTTTGGAAAAAGTCCTTGAATATTTGGTTATGAAGTCTATAATTATGCATTCCATCATTATGAATGTCGCTATTGATATTGGATGTGATTATTCAACTAGTATAATTTCCTTGTGATTAAGTAAATGAAATTATTTTATTTTACCTTTTCCATATTATGCTGTTGTTTAATTTTAAAAGGCCGTTGTTTTAGACATATACATTTCCTTAAATGTGTATAATTATTTATGAATGATTCCTAAATATGGTTATCATTAATGAGAATCTGAGATCACCCTTTTCTTTGTTTTATTTTTCTCAGGGTGTGAAGAAGTAATTTATGGTGGACCTGTAGGGATATGCTAAGGATATATATATGTTCAAAATGGGAAGAAATATTGTTGATGTTTTTATTTCATGACGTAATGTAAAACTTATGAACGTATCTAGTACATCCTAAAATACTAAATTGATCGGTCTTTCGGGACATGATTCCTTGTATCATGCTAATGTTATATAATATAGCACTGACTCTGGGTAACTGGGGTCGGTGCATTACACTAAAGCTGAGTCTACAAAATGTTTTTTTGATTTAGGATTTTGGAAGCTATGAATAAATTGTCTGATTTCCTATCAAATTAAAAATGGGGATCAGCGAGTCTGATAGTTTTAGGGGATAATAGGTGTAAAATTACAATTAATTCTAGTGTAATGATGGAGAAATTTAGTATTGGAATGAAATTACTTCATTCTACTTATAAAATTTGTGGGATGAAGCATCATGAAAATTGACTATAGGGGGAAAAGAAATGCTTCATGTGTGGTACGGAAGGAAACCTATCTAGTGATTACCGCTAGGAGGAACCCACCAATTTGATGGAATAAAGGATGATCTATTCATCCCTTATACTATTGTCCAGTGTTTCAACTCAAATGAATAAAGAAAATATGTGTACCAATTCCCTATGAAGAGGATTGTTGATGAAAACTTGTGAAAAAAACTCTAAGGCCTAGAGAGGAAATAAGATCTTACTCAATTACAATTGATAAGGGGATCTTGACCACAATGTGGTGTTAGGTATGCTAGTTATTAATTCAAGAATACTTGACATACATTTTTATTTTGGATATACACATTATTTTGTATCATGCATGTTTCATACAACTATTCAAACATCACCTCAAAACATGGAAGTGGAATTATTTATGAAAATAGTATATGGGGAAATCATTACATCCCATGTATATAGATCATCACCTATCAATATTTTTGTGATAAATTCCCTAGTTAACCTTATGACACCCCCTTTCATTGAATTTGATGCAATTCTTAGTATGGATTGGATTTCATTATATAAATGAAACATAACTTATCATGATATGGGAATCACCCTCTTTATCATGAACAACCCTCAGATTATATTGAAGTAAAGGGAGGAGTATGAATCTACATTGGTATCATAATCTTAAGAAGGGATATTATTTCCCAATGAGTATAAATATCATGCTCATATGATTGAGACTAAGGAAAAGATCATCCTTGCGGGAAAGCCCACTGTGAAGGAATATGTTGATGTGTTATATGAATAAATTTCTACCCATCCTCATAGATAAAAGTAAAATTTTTATTTGATCTTATATCTAGATATTTTCCAATATCCCAGACTCCATATAAAATGAAATTTTTTAACTTTATGAGGAGAATAATCAACATTTGGAGAAGACTTTATATTGATTATTATTATCTCTATAAATTAATGATAAACAAGTAGTATTTTATACCACACATTTTTGATTTTTTCGATAAACTATGGGGTACCCAATAATTCTATAAGGTGGATCGATATCAAGATATTATCATGTAATAGTGATGAAAGAGGATATACCGAGGAGTATTTTTCAAGAAAGGTATTTGAAATTCACATTCATAGTGGTGCTATTTGGGCTCACTAATGAACTAGAAATATTTATGGACATGATGAATAGAGTCTATAGATGTTACCTTGAAAATTTTATGGTAGTATTTATATATGGTATTTTGATATACTGAAAAATAAAGGAGGAACCTGAGACTTATTTTAATACTATTTGAAAGACTGTGTAATAGAATAAGCTATATAAAAAGTACAGTAAATGTGAGTTCAATAGGGAGGTCTTATCATTATTGGGAAATATTATCACTAGAAAAGGGATATTTGTGTATCCTTTTAAAAATAGTGGAAATTGAATGATGACCCAAATGATCCTTTGTGATGGGAATTTATAGTTTCCTAGCAATAGCTAGAAATTGTGGATAATTTTGTGAAAACTTTATCATGATTTTCAAAACTAATATCTATGTTTACATGAAATGGGATATTTTTTTTTTAGACAGATGAATGCGAAGGGTGATTCAAGGATTCGAAAAAGAGCCTTATCACTGGACCAGTACTTACATTATGTAAATATTGGGAAGTGTTTATGGTATAAAAATGATCCAATGAAGGGTTTGAGATGTATAATAATTCAAAACAAAAAAGTGATAGACTTTTCCTCTTTGTAGTTAAAAGATATGAAGTAAAACAATCTAATACATAATCTAGAGGTGGATATAGTGATATTTACATTGAAAATATGGTGGTATTATCTTTATGGGGAGAAGTGTTAAATATTTATTGATCATAAGATCCTAGAATACATATTAACCAAGAAGTAGCTTAATAGGAACCATCCATGATATTTAGAGTTGACCAAGAACCATGTCATAAGATCCTAGAATACATTTTAACCAAAGATATGTTGTGGAAATTTAGAAGAAGGTGGAATCTATAAGAAAATATAAGTCCGTAGAGTTTGAAATTTGTAAATAAACAATTGCATGATTTGGGTCATGACTATATGTTTCATAAAAACTAGAGATAAAGATGTAATTATTCAATGATGAACATAGATTGACATTTTTCATCTACATGGGAGAAAAAAGATGTATTTAGGTCTCTGAGAACACTATTGGTGGGTTAATATGAATAAATAGATAACAAAATTTACATTGAAATTCTTATTATGCAAACAGATGAAGGATGAAAGAAAAAAGTACATGGGGGTGATGTAACAATAGCCCATACCTACAAGGAAATTCGAAAACTTAACCTTGGGCATTTTATAGGTCTTCTGAAGATATCAATAGAAAATAATGCTATATGGTCTAGGGTGTATCATCGGTTAAAGACTGGTCAATTCTTTATAATTTGGGAGTACATCCCACTATATTAATTTTCAAGGATATACATTAGATAAGTGGTGGGGATGTATGGAACAACACAACTGATTATATCTGATCGATATCCAAGATTTACCACCATGTTCTTGAATAGTCTTCAATATTGCCTAATCACATAATTGAACTATAACACATCTAATCACCCCTAAAACGAATGGTAAATATGAGTGGAATATCTAGACACTAGAACACATGTTGAGAGATTTCTCAATAGACTTAAAATGAGGATGGGAATAATATCTTCCACTGGTTGAGTTCTCACACAATTATAGTTTTCACTAAAGCATTAAACCATCTCCATATGGATCCATTTGTTGTAATATATGTATGAATCCTTTATTCTCAAATAATATTGGTAAAAAAGTCACAAGGTTCTAAAATTGTTAAGAAAATGGAAGAAAAGAACAAGATGATTTAGTAACACATTTGGGCAACATGGAGTCGACTAAAGAGAAATGATGATAATCATCATGATACCTAGAAATTGATTTAAAAAATACATAATTCCTTCACATATCTCCTTTTAATAAAGTCATGATATTTAAGAAGAAGGGAAATCTAAGACCTATGTAAATCTACCCCTTTGAGATATTTGATAGCATCTGATTTGTGTCTAATAAAATATCACTCCCGCCTAAACTATATTAGGTACATGATGTGTTTTATATAACCCTATTGAAGAAGTACATACCAGAACACACACATGTACTAAATAAAATAGTGGAACCACTTGAAAATGATTCTTCATATGAGGAGAAGTTGTTGATTGTATTAGATTATAGAGACAATGTTTTATGAAACAAGACCACTCACCTGGTCAAAATGGAGTGGTGGGACCACATGTTTGAGGAAGTAACTGGGGGATCTGAATATGTAATGAAACATAAGTACCCTTTTCAATTTCAGTGTAGGAAGTGAAAATTTCAAGGTTGAAATTTCTAAATGGGGTAAGCTTGTAAAGACCTTTACTTTTATTAATGAAATTCCCTTTTGAAATAATTTATATTTTATTAAGTATTATTGTTATATAAAACACATATACGAATTTGGTGGTTTTAATCCATTATCTATTATTTTGGATTTAAAATAATATTAAGCATCATAACCATTGATAATAGAGCTACTATACATTTACCATTAGGATTAGTGTATTAAGGGTTATGATAAATTCTTATGGATAATAAATTATGGAGATATGTTTGTGACCAGTAAGACCAAACCTAATGAATCCCATTTATTAGAACATTAGTGGAAAATGAAATCACATGGATCTTCGATTGACCATGACTAAGCTAAGATTAAAAAACTAATCCTTGAGAAAAACCATTTATGGGTTAATTTCAAGCTAAGAGAGATCATGACTCAAACCATGTTCATCAAACTACCTTAAGAAAATCTCATCATCACAGACATTAATCCAAAGACATTCACTGGTGTAATAAAGTGTTATATATTTGTACCCTAACTTTATGAATTTGTATATGTTTATTTTTAATAAAATAATGATTATAATTATTCATTTTTATTATTAATTTTTAAATTATTAAATAATGAGTTTGACAGAAAAAATATATTTTGATATGATGAAACATGAAGATTATTTTTGGGAAATAAATAGTTTCAGTCAATTCACTCTTTTTGGTGAATTGAGGACTTTTTAAGAATAATAAATTTTTAATTTTTTACAAAGTAATATTTATTAGATATAAATATTATAAAATTTTTATGAAGTCAAATTTAATTTTTATAAGTTTCTGAAAATTTTTATTGTAAAAAATCATCATATCATAACACATAGGTATTTACTGATTTAGAAGAATAAATTTTCTTATTTAAATAATTATATTAATGAAAAAATATTATTTTTCAGATATTCACATAAACATTATCCAATGGTTATTTTTTCCTAATTTTCTGACATAGTATATTTTTGGGTAAAAATTAAATACGGTATAATTTTACGTTTTGTATTTTTAAATTATGAAATACCAACAGTGATATAATAAATACTATAAAGATTATCCCAAGATAAAATTATTTTTCCACTTTAAAAACAATGTTTTTGAATATATTTTATTCATTTTATAAATACATTTTGATTCCGGTAAAACCTATTTTGTATTTTAAGGATTTAAAATCAATTGCTTATAAACATGACTCACTTCCATGTCACCAATGGTATTATTTTAATTATTTCTCTTATTATAATTATTAAATATCGAAATCCTCTACAATATTTCTATAACCATTAAAAAAATGTATGGGATGGTATATATGTTTTATTAATTTGGTATACAGTGTCTAAATACTATGTTGGGTAATTAATAAAGAACTCCCCTCTCATTTTATATATAAGCCTAAAAATGATCCCTATTCTATTAACCCAAAACTTTTAGTGCATTAATCTACTTAACAATTCCTTTATTTTATATCTCTTAAAGTTCCCACAAGTTAATGAAAAGCTCCTCTAAATATTTTAGAATTTCCCACTCAAGGTAAGGTACTCCCTTCTTCTCCTCTTTATTCAAGCACCTATTTTATGTTTTGACTATTTTATTTTCCATTTTTGATGTTGGGATATGTTTTCACACATATATTTGGTTTTACTTTTGATGTAAATGCACTGAGAGACCTCTTTTTGTCTCATAAAAATAATTCATGATTCTTTATGTATAATTTTTTGGCAGTGGTCAATTTTTATTAAATTTTGCAACGCATTATTTTGTGTTGTGAATACGAATCCCTATTCCCAATATAGGGTATTCACTTAGATGTATCTATTTTTTATTTATTTAGTAGTTCGATGTGTGTAAAATTAAAATCCCTGATCATTGGATTAAAATTGATGAAATAAACCCTTCTATTGTATGACTTATGTGACACAATTATACATGTACATAATAATAATTTGATGGGTGAGCCAAGAAATTAATAAACCACCCATGGATTGGGTAATGTTTTTTGCTCATTGGATATTATCTACAATTCATTTTAGGTTATATTAATCATAATAAGGTTTGATCACTTGGTGGTTATCATTGACTTATGCTAATTGTAACGGCCCAGACATCTCTGGTCCATTCCTTTGTGAAAATGTGGTGTTTGAGGTGTTCCGGGAGGTCAAGGTGACTTATCCCCAACACATAGCCAAATTTCCAATTCAGTGAACAGTTATATAAGTGAGGTTCAGTGAACAGTTCTACCGGTGAGGTTTTGTGAACAGTTCTATCGGTGAGGTTCTGTGACCAGTTCTATCTGTGAGGTTCAGTGAATAGATCTATTGGTGAGGTTCAATGAACAGTTCTATCGGTGAGGTTTTGGGAACAGTTCTATCAGTGAGTTTCAGTGAACAGTTCTATCGGTGAAGTTCAGTGAACATTGTTCTATCGGTGCGGTTCAGTGAACCTTTCTATCGGTGGGGTTCAGTGAACAATGTTCTATCAGTGAGGTTCTGTGAACAGTTTTCTATCAGGGAGGTTCAGTGAACAATGTTCTATCGGCGAGGTTCAGTGAAGAGTGTTCTATCGGTGAGGTTCACTGAATAGTGTTCTATCGGTGAGGTTCAGTGAACAGTGCTCTATCGGTGAGGTTTAGTGAATAGTGTTATATCAGTGAGGTTTTGTGAACAATGCTCTATCGGTGAGGTTCAGTGAATAGTGTTCTATCGGTGAGGTTCAGTGAATAGTGTTCTATCTGTGAGGTATAGTGAATACTGTTCTATCAGTGAGGTTCAGTGAACAGTGTTCTATCGGTGAGGTTCAGTGAACAGTGTTCTATCGGTGAGGTTTAATTAACAGTGTTCTATCAGTGAGGTACACTGAATAGTGTTCTATCGGGGAGGTTCAGTGAATAGTGTTCTATCGTTGAGGTTTAGTGAATAGAGTTCTATCTATGAGGTTGAATGAACAATGTTCTATAGGTGAGGTTCAGTGAACAGTGTTCTATCGGTGAGGTTCAGGGAACAATGTTCAATCAGTGAAGTTTAGTGAACAATGTTCTATCAGTAAGGTTCAGTGAACAGTGTTCTATCGGTGAGGTTCTAACGGTGAGGTTCGTGAATAGTGTTCTAACGGTGAGGTTCTTGAATAGTGTTCTATCAGTGAGCTTCATGAATAATTTTCCATCAGTGAGGTTCTAACGGTGAGGTTCATGAATAGTGTTTTAAAATTGATGTTCATGAACAGTGTTTCAAACTTCCTACAGTTCCACACCTTTAGCATTTTCCTTTGATGTAAAATGAATTTAAATCCTCGTTTTAAATACTCTAAGGCCAATTCAAAGGGAATAACTCCTACAATAATTATTCCTATGGTTTGGGATGTTTTTACTTGGTCAAACAGTGTGGTTTAATGTGATCCTCTTTTAATGGGAAATTAAGCGTATCTTAAACCATCACCCCATTAAATCTTCTAAAGGGACAAGATATCCTCCTCCCTTATTATTCCTCTTTGTTCATGGCTATGAGACTCTAGAACCTTTCAATCCTTCCCATTGGAGTTTCTTAGTCAAACTTTACCCCTCAGATTGGTTCCGATCTATTTTGATGCAGCCAAGCTGTATCGATCAATATTTGATATAAGGTATATTTTATCATCGTTCTTTTGGGGATCATCTTCTCATGTTTCTCCCTACCATGTTATATCATGTAATCTATATGCTTATAATGGTGTTTTTCTTGGGTTTTTGTTGTTGTGGTATTACCATGGTATCCTCGGGTGGATGTAGTTGTTGCAAGAGGATGATCGTAACCAGTTGTGTGGATAAAGAACGAGAGGAACTGTTTGAGGTAGGGGATTCATTGCATCTATTTTCTTTTAAATGCAACTCTATTGTTAGCATGTTTAATCCCACTAGATGAAAATGTAATTGACAGAATAAATATTTTAGCTGGATAATTAAATTGATATTGATCATATGATATGTCCTCTTGTTTTGCTAGATAGTGTGATATCAATGCTTGCTTTTCTTAGCTGTTTGTTCTTGATGGATGTCGGTAAAGAATGTAAATTGAGATTAATTGATAATTGTTGGCTAAAGATAAAGAGGAATGAATACGAATCTGGTTACTATTGTAATTTTAGGTTAACCAAATTAGTGAAGTAAGAATTTTTATTTGTTTTTTATAACATACTGGTTAGGTTTCCTGAAATTGGAAACAAAGAATAATAAATCGGTCAATCCAAGATGGATTAAGGAACTGGTGGTTGTTAAAAGATAATTTCTTTTGGGGTTCTAAGTTACCCTCTTGTTTGTTTAATATCCAAGAGCCCAATTTTGAAGATGTTAGTTTTACTGATGATTGTGTTTTGATGTGAGCCTGGATGGTTGTGGTAATGTGTGGAGGCATAGTGGCCTTTTTGGTTGTGGCAGAAGATAACACCTAGTGTGGTGAGATTCATCGGTTTATGCTTGTGGATGTCAGAGATGACACCAAGGATAATGGAATTGGATGGTTGTGATTGTTGGATGCTTGTTGTTTAATTGGTTGTTTATCTGCTTTACATTTCCCCACTTCTCAAGGAAGGCGGTCTAAAATACCCTTCTTCTAAAAGAGGCGAAGACACATGGGGTATTCTATGTCCTTTTCATGTTTATCTTCTCAAGGAAAGATGGATATATTCTCTTGCTATAAGCGGCAAAGACTCTACGGGTAGTACATCTACTCACCGTGTTGAGCCCCCTTGTGTTTAGAAGCATATAATGTTTTTCTAGAATGCCTGGGAATGTGGGAAAGTATTTTTATAATGAATAATTGAATAAATGGTGTTATCCCATGGGGATATAGATGCTGGAACATAATGATGAGGTTGTAATTTTGAAGGAATAATGAAATTGGGTGTGATGCTAATGAATTTTAGTGTGGGATTGTTCATAGTTTATTAATGTTTAAAGAATTAATTAAAATACAATGAAACTAATAAAAAGGGAATGAAGTAATCTAATAAAGCTCTTTAAATGGTTGTGTGCTTATTGGATACCTAGGATTAGAAGTAGCAGCCCGGATTCTGAGAGACATTAGTTGTAGTTGTGTCGAAGACTAGGTTATTCCAATAGTGCAGCTATGAGTTATAGTATATTATGTACGTTTTGTGTTTCTATAAGCTACTCCACCCGGTCAGTAAGTGAAATTGACACCCCAAGGATTCTGAGCCCTAGGGGGTGTTTTCCCTAACATTCTAGTGGGAGGATGGATGGATGACTACCACCTTTTTCCCCGCTCTCTCATCTTGGTAGTTACTTGTTCTAGCAGGCACATTGTTTAGTTTTCCCCATATATGTGTGTAGAGGGATGTAATGGATTGTGGTTATTCACACACATATGTTTTGGATATAGTTTTCTATGGACTACTATAGGTGTAACGTGTATTGGCTATGATGGCTTGAGGATCCTTACTCGGTGTATGTGCTGTGATGGCTTGAGGTATAATACCTGATGTATGACACACGTTATGCGATCTGTGGTGGATCTTGGAAACTACCTAGTTACATTGGTGTGTGGACATAATTGTTTTGTTTCATGAGATGCATATTGTGGTGCTTCACCCAGGTGTCTATGGGCAATCCTTTTTGGAGAGTGATGCTCAGGACGTGTGATGTTGGGGAAAAGTGGCAAAGCAATGTGGAATTAGTAGTTGGATACCCTTGATATTATTTATTATAAGATATATTCTTGTATGCGTTACATGGTGAGAGTTTCCATGGTGTGGTTTGGAAAATAGTATACCTATTTAGGTGAAGAGTTAGTTTCACTTGTTGTTCACTATGATTTATCAGGATTTCATTACTTTGGAATGAGGGGATTCAGGGAGTATCCTACTTTTTATACTATTATACTCACCCTATATATATATAAAAACTATTTTTAGGTCACTTGGAGCAGGTTGTTAATCAGGTTGGTATTTACTATATTGTGGTTGTAGGAGCTGTTCGGGCATGTGGTTGCTGCTGTTTTTACTTTCTTTTGGGTACTTGCAGTTTTTACCCTTTCAGTTGAATTATTTTTGCATGTAATTGCATATGTGCACTTGGGTTTCTTTTATATTTCAGTTCTGAGTTGGAGTGGGTAGTGTCTATCTTATCTCTCTCTTCCGCATGTGTTCTCTAAGAGGGTAATGCCTCCCATTTGTGTGTTTATTTTACCCTCGGTGCTAGTCCCCAACCCGGGTCCTACTGATGGCGGGAATCAGGGGTCATTATCTCCCTTCTCACATTTCCGACCTAAGAAGGGTACACGTTTTAGGGAGGGGGTCGGGATAGAGTTGTATCAAAGGTCTGGTTGAAGGATATGATGGATTTTGGAGTGAGCCACATGTGAGGTTGCATGGGTTGGTAGGGAAACAGTGTCATTCATGTTTATCAAGTGAGTTAAACACTAGAGACCGGCTAAGACATAGGCCTTTAGGGCCCCCTATGATCTGATGTATGGACCTTTATGTTTACAATGGAAACTAAACAAGGTGCTACTAGTTTTCATGGTAGAGACCTAAGAAAGGATCATGAATCATTCTTCTTTGTGCCTGTGTTTGAATCGGTAGAACATGGGATAGGTTAACCTAAAATAAATAAAAGAAAATAATTAATTAATTAATGTTGAGTCTTACATATTCTAGGTTTAGGAGCTCTAACAGTTTGTTATTTTACTGGTATTTCTCCAGGTTGACGTCCTCATCTGGTTTGCGCAGAAAATTTCCAGAAGGCTGTACTAGCAGATCACCACAGGGTATAGGTTCATGACGACGACACTTGGAGGAAGAAACTCTGAGAGTTTCGGCGCCAGAGCCTGCATAAGTACAAGGGCTCCATTTCATACGCAATCACGAAATATTGGTTAGAAGAGGTTGAGATCGGCGTCAGTTCGATTCTTTCTCGGAAGGAGCACTGGGTTTCCTTGCTTGTGACGATGCTACATTGATTAGTGAGGAAATTGTGGTTCTTGTTCCTCAGGGATTGTGAGGAGTCAGTGATCTCATGGGAGGAGTTCCAAGACAGGTTTAGGTTTGAGTTTTTTTTCTTCGACTGTGAACGCATCCAGTCGCTAGGAGCTTCTTACTCTTCGACGGGGGAGCTCTAGTGTTCGAGATTTTGGAATCCGTTTTAGGAACCTTTTATGATATGCTTCGGACCTGTTACCAGATGAGGAGGCCAGGGCGAGGCATTTCGAGGAGGCTTTGCATCCAGAGATCCAGCGCCAGGTCACCCTAATTATGATGAAAACATATCTTGAGGTGTTGGTGAGGCTAGAGGTTTTCGAGAGGACTTTGGCCAGGACCGGATCATCATGAAAGGGGAATCAGAATGATTCCTCATGAAGAAGAGTTGTGGTTCAAGGTTCTCGGTTTTCCAGGCAGACGAGTTTTCGTTCATCCAGTGGTAGCTCCCAACCATTAACATCTCATATATACAAGGGGAGAAAATATTTTTCCTATGTAAAGATATCATGAGCTTTTTTTTCTTGTGGTGGTCACGATCATCAGCAGTGGGAGTGCTTGACATTTCAGAGTGGTCATCGTGCATCAGGCGCTACACTCTAGGTTCCTCCGTTGAGACAGTTCCAGCCGAGGCAGCTGCAGCCGGTTGTACAAGCTCTAGATCAGTATAGGGTAGATGGGGTAGGTATAGAATAGGCCCATGACCATCCCTGTCCATATATAGCAGAGCACGACCATGGTGGTGGTCGTTATCAGGGTCAGAGAGGACATGGAGGAGGTCGTGGTCAACTTCAAGCTCTTGCGTTGCCATCTCCAGGAGAGAGAGATGTTGATAGAGGTACCCTTTGATTTTTTCTACCTTGGTGTATGCCTTGTTTGATTCAGGAGAGACACACTCCTTCATATCACCTACCCTTGTCCATGCTTTGGGACTTGAGGTAGAGAGGCTTCTAGTGCCCTTGGCATTGAATACGCCAGTGGGAGGTTGAGCTAACTTGTTTGATGTATGTAGAGACTGTGAGTTAGTGTTTGGGAAACACCGCTCTTGGGGAGATTTTCTATGTTTATGAATACAACCTTATGATGTCATCCTCGTCATGGATTGTTTGTATTCAGTACAGGCTATCGTGGATTGCTTCAAGAATAAGGTCATCTTCATTGGTGTGGATGGAGATACAGTGGTGTTTTTTGGTGAGCGAGATCCTCAGATGGGTCATAGGCGTGTTCCATCCTTATCATTCATGATGGCTGAGATGATGATGAGTTCTTCAGAGGTTCATAAGTTGGCGTTTCCTAGCATCGTAGAGGAGTACCCTGATGTCATTCCAGAAGAGGTTGCATCATTACCCCCTCGACGAGAGATCATGTTTGGGATTGAGCTACAGCCAAGAGCGTCTCCTATCTCTATGTCTCTATATAGGATGGCCCCTTATGAGTTACAAGAGCTACGTATATAGCTTGATGGCCTGTTACAATGTGGTTTTGTTCGGCCAAGTCTCTCACCGTGGGGTGCACCAGTTTTGTTCGTGAAAAAGGCCGATGGCAGTTTGAGGTTGTGTGTCGATTATCGTCTCTTAAACAAAGTGATAATAAAGAATCGCTATCCTCTTCCATTTATTGATGATTTATTTCATCAACTGAAGGGTGCAAATTGGTTCTCAAAGATAGACTTGCGGTTAGGATATCCTCATATGCGTGTGAAGGATGATGATATCCCAAAGACTGATTTTTGTTGTCTTCTTAGGCATTATGAGTTAGTTTTAATTCCATTTGGAATGAAAAATGCTCCAACTGTATTCATGAGATTAATGAATGTTGTATTCCATGTGTTCCTGGACAGGTTCATGGTAGTTTTCATCGATGACATCCTTGTCTACTCCACATCTGAAGAGGAGCAAGCAGAGCATCTACACGCTGTTTTGGGAGTTATTCACCAACATCAGCTATTTGGGAAGTTGTTGAAGTGTGAGTTTTGGGCTTGAGAAGTCCGTTTATTGGGGCATGCTGTGTCCCAATAAGGATTAGTTGTGGATCCATCAAAGATAGAATAAGTTGTGTCTTGTGAATCCCCCAAGACAGTGTCAGAGGTGCAAAGTTTCCTTGGTCTTGCAGGCTACTACAGGAGGTTCGTAGATGATTTCTTACAATTTGTGACTCTGCTGACAACTTTGACTAGGAAGGATCCGACATTCATATGGACTAATCAGTGTCAGGAAGGAATCAAGTATCTAAAAGTGAAGTTAGTAAGTGCCCTAGTACTTTGCCTTCCAGCTGAGGGAGTTCAGTTTGATGTTTCCTGTGATGCTTCACATTTGAGGTTAGGCTGTGTTCTCATGCAGCAGAGGTCAGTTGTTTCTTATGGGTCTCGAAAGTTGTGTCCCCATTAACGAAACTATGCCACCCATGATCTTGAGCTATATGTCTTGGTGTTTGCTCTGAAGTTGTGGAGACATTACCTCATTGGTGAGAGCTTTGTGATTTTCACCGATTATAAGAGTTTGTGGTATGTTTTCTCCCAGCGTGACCTGAACTTACGACTGTGTTGGTGGATGGATTTCCTATAGGAATAAGACTTCGAAATATCATATACACCTGGAAAAGGTAATGTTGTAGATAGTGTGTTGAGTCAAAAGTCACATCGTGATGCTGCGCGTGAATCCGGTGATTCCTAGAGAGTAATGGAAGAACTTTCATCATTGCATCTTTATATGGAAGAAGTTGAGGGTAGAGGTTGTCTTTTTCAGATGATGGTACATTCATACCTAATGCAGAATGTGGAAGAATTCCAGTTGGGAGATTTAGAGGTGGAGGTTTGGAGAGACTGAGTTGTTTTTTGTGAGGCCCCTGATGGTTGGTTGGAGGATGAACAACACCGAGTTTTGTATCATGGAAGACTTTTTGTTCCCTTGACGATGTGCGAGACGGTTCTCCCAGAGTTCCATAGTTCACCTTTAGCAGTAAATCCTGGCATGAAAAAGATGTACCGATCCTTGAGGAGTCAGTTTTGGTGTCCTGTGCTGAAGCGTGCAGTTGCAGAGTTCATTTCTCGATGTTTAGTCTACCAAAAGGTGAAGGCCAAACATCATGATCCTGGTGGTCTTCTCCATCCATTAGAGATTCCTAAGTGGAAGTGGGAGGACTTCTATATGGACTTTGTTACTGGTTTACCTCGAGCTCCAGGAGGACATGATACTGTTTGGGTGGTAGTGGATCGTTTAACAAAATCGACCCACTTCATAATGATCATGGAGTCGAGCTCAATGAATGTTTTTTCGAGGCAGTATCTAGAGGTGGTGGTGAGACTTCCTGAAGTTCCAAGGATGATCATTTATGACCGAGATCCTCATTTTACCTCCAGGGTGTTCAAAGGTCTCCAACATGATTTTGGTTCTCAATTATGCCTTAGCACTACTTTTCATCCTCAAACGGATGGTCATACAGAGCGAACCATCCAGAATCTTGAAGACATGTTACGCTCTTGTGTTCTTGATTTTGGAGGCTCATGGATAAGTCACTTACCCTCGGTGGAGTTCGCTTACAACAATAGTTTTCACTCCACCATTGGTATGTCACCTTTTGAAGAATTGCATGGTCGACCATGCGGTTCTCTGTTGTACTAGACTGGGGTCAGAGAGTCAGAAATTATCGAAATAGAACTAGTGTAGAATAAAATGGAGATGGTTCAGGTGATTTGTGAGAGGATGATGATAGCGCAAGATTGACTGAATTCATACGATGGTCAAAGAAGGCGAACCTTAGAGTTTAATGTTGGGGATCATGTGTTTCTGAAGGTGACTCCCTATTGTAGGCAACGAAGGTTTGGTAATGGAATTAAGTATTCTCCCCAGTTTGTTGGGCCTATCGAGGTGTTTTCTTATGTTAGAGTCGTGGAATATCGAGTATCACATCCCCCATAGATGAGTCAGATACATAATGTTTTCCATGTATCATAGCTCCATTGTTATCTTCATGATTACTCTCACATAATCTATTGGGGAGATATCGGTGTTGATGATGATGCAACCTTCGAGGAGCGACCTATGGAGATCCAAGACTATAAGAATAAGGTGTTACACAGATGTTCTATCCCCTTAGTTCGTGTGTTGTGGTGACATGGTGGCATGTAGGAGATTACCTGGGAACGAGAGTGACATGTACGTGCTCAGTACCCAGAGTTGTTTGATGTTTAACTCTTTTCATGTAATGATGTCCCCTTTGTGGTTATAACTTTCATGTTTTTAATATGAATTTAATTTGTTGCTTCTTGTGGATTTCTCTCTTTTGAGAGGTATCTCAATGGGTGGTTGGTCATACCTCGTTTAGTTTTCCCTTTAAGTTGGTTTTGAATTATCGAGGACGTGAATTTTTGGAGAGGTATATGATGTAATGGCCCAGACCTCTCTGGTCCATTCCTTTGTGAAAATGTGGCGTTTGAGGTGTTTCGGGAGGTCAAGGTGACTTATCCCCAACACTTATCCAAATATCCAATTTAGTGAACAGTTATATCAGTGAGTTTCTGAGAATAGTTCTATCGGTGAGGTTTTGTGAACTGTTCTATCGGTGAGGTTCAGTGAACAGTTTTATCGGTGAGGTTCGGTGAACAGTTCTATCGGTGAGGTTCAGTGAATAGTTATATCGGTGAGGTTTTGTGAATAGTTCTATCAGTGAGGTTCAGTGAACAGTTCTATTGGTGAGGTTCAGTGAACAGTTCTATCAGTGAGGATTTGTGAACAGTTCTATCGGTGAGGTTCAGTGAATATTTATATCGGTGAGGTTCAGTGAACAGTGTTCTATCATTGAGGTTTAGTGAACAGTGTTCTATCAGTGAGGTTTAGTGAAGAGTGTTCTATCAGTGAGGTTCAATGAACAGTGTTCTATCGGTGAGGTTCAGTGAACACTTTCTTATCGATGAGGTTCAGTGAATAATGTTCTATCGGTGAGGTTTATTGAAAAGTGTTCTATCGGTGAGGTTTAGTGAACAGTGTTTTATCTGTGAGGTTCAGTGAACAATGTTCTATCATTGAGGTTTAGTGAACAATGTTCTATTGGTGAGGTTTAGTGAACATTGTTCTAACGGTCAGGTTTAGGGAAAAGTGTTCTATCGGTGAAGTACAATGAATAGTGTTCTATCGGTGAAGTTTAGTGAATAGTGTTCTATCGGTGAGGTTCAGTGAATAGTGTCCTATCGGTGAGGTTTAGTGAACAGTGTTCTATCAGTGAGGTTTAGTGAATAGTGTTTTATCGATGAGGTTGAGTGAACAATGTTCTATCAGTGAGGCTTAGTGAACAGTGTTCTATCGGTGAGGTTCTAACTGTGAGGTTTGTGAACAGTGTTCTAACGGTGAGGTTCATGAACAATGTTCTATCAGTGAGGTTCATGAATAGTGTTCTATCTGCGAGGTTCTAACGGTGAGGTTCCTGAATAGTGTTCTAACAGTGATGTTTATGAACAATGTTTCTATCTTCATAGAGTTTTACCCCTTTAGAATTTTCCTTTGAAGTAAAATGCATTTAAATCCTTGTTTTAAGGAATCTAAGGCCCATTCAAAGGCCATTACTCCTATATTAATTATTCCTATGGACCGGGATTTTTTTACTTTATTAAACCACGTGGTTTAATGTGATCCGATTTTAATGAAAAATTAAGCGTATCTTAAACCATCGCCCCGTTAAATATTCTAAATGGACAACATAACTTCCTCCCTTATTATTCCTCTTTTTTATCGGCTATGAGACTGTATAACCCTTCAATCCTTCGCATAAAAGTTTCCCAATAAAACATTACCCCTTAGATTGGTTCCACTCAATTTTGATGCAACCAGGCTGTATCGATCAATCTTCAATATAAGGTATGTTTTATCATCGTTCCTTTGGGGATCACCTTCTTCTGTTTCTCATTCCCATGTTATAGAATGTAATCTATATTCTTACAATGGGGTTTTCTTGGGGTTTGGTTGGTGAGGTCGTACCATGGAATCCTCGGGTGGATGCAGTTGTCGCGAGAGGAGGATCGTGACCCGTTGTGTGGATAAAGAACGGGAGGAACTGTTTGAGGTAGGGGATTCATTACTTCTCTTTTATTTTATGTGAAACTGTACTGTTAGCAATTTTAATCCCACTAGATGAAAATGGAATTGACATAATATATATTTTAACAGGATAAACAAATTGATATTGATCGTATTCTATTGCCTCTTGTTTTTCTAGATATTGTGATATCTATACTTGCTTTGCTTAGATGTTTTTTCATGATGGAAACCAATAAAGAACATAAACCAGGATAAATTGATATTTGTTGGATAAAGATAAAGAGGAATGAAAACAAATATGGTTCTTGTTTTAATTTGATGTTAATCAAATAAGTGCAGTAAGCAAGTTTATTTTTTTGTGAAAACTTTATGGTTAGGTTTCCTGAAATTGGAACCAACGAATAATAAATCGGTTAATCCAAGATGGATTAAATAACTGGTGGTTGTTAAAAGATAATTTCTTGTTGGGTTCTGAGTTACCATCTTGTTTGTTTAAGGGCCAAGAGCCCAATTGGGAAACTGTTAGTTTTATTGTTTCTTGTGTTTTGATGTGAGCCTGGATGGATGCTATAATATGTAGAGGCATGGAGGCCTTTTTGGCTGTGGTAGCAGATGACACATAGAGTGGAGAGATGCATCATTTTATTCATATGGGTGTTAGGGAGGACACCGGTGATGATGGAATGGGATGGTTGTGATTGTTTTATGCTTTCTGTTTCTTTGGTTGTTAATCTGCTTTAATTTTACCCACTGCTCAAGGAAGCTAGTCTTATATACCCTTATTCTAAAAGAGGTGAAGACACACAGGGTATGACACATGCTTTCAGTGTATATCTTCTCAAGAAAGGATGGGTATATGCTCTTGCAATAAGCGATAAAGACTTGACAGGTAGTACATGTACTCACCGTGTTGATACCCTTGTGTCTAGTAGCATATAATGTTTTTCTAGAATTCCTGGTAATGTGGGATAGTATTTCTATAATGAATAATTTAATAAATGGTGTTAACCCATGGGGATGGAGATGATGGAACATAATTATGAGGTTGTAATTTTGATGGAACAATGAACATGGGTGTGATGCTAATGAATTTTAATGTGGGATTGTTCATGGTTAATTAATGTTTAATGAATTTGTTAACATATAGTGGAACTGATAAAAAGGGAATGAAGTAATCTAATAAAGGTCTTTAAATGGTTGCGTGCTTATTGGATACCTAGGCTTAGATTTAGCAACCCAGATTCTGAGAGACATTAAATACAGCTGTGTTAAAGACTAGGTTATTCCCATAGTATGGTTGTGAGTTATAGTATATTATGTTCTTTTTGTGTTTCTATAAGCTACTCCACCCGGTCAGTAAGTGGAACTGACACCTCGAGGATTTTGAGCCATGGCAGGGGGGGCTGTTTTCCCCAACATTACAGTGGGAGGATGGATGGATGACTACCCCCTTTGTCTTCGCTCTCTTATCTTGGTAGTTAGTTGTGCTAGAATTAATATTAGTTAGTATTCCCCATATATGTGTGTAGAGGGATGTAATGGCTTGTGGTTATCCACACACATATATTCTGGATGAATTTTTCTATGGACTAGTATAGGTGTAATGTTTGTAGGCTGTGAAAGATAGAGGATCCATACTCGGTGTATGGGATGTGATGACTTGAGGCATAATACGCGATGTATGATACACATTATGCGAGATGTGGTGGCTCTTGGAAACTACCTGGTTACTTTGGTGTGTGGACGTGGTGGTTTTGTTGCACGAGGTGCATATTGTGGTGCTTCACCCAGGTGTCTACGGGAAAGCCTTTTTGGAGAGAGATGCTCAGGATGTGAGATATTATGGAAAAGAGGAAAACTAGCGGGGAAGTAGTAGTGGGGTATGATTGATATTATTTAATATATGATATATTCTTGTAAGCGTTACTTGGCCAGAGTTTACATGGTGAGGCTGGGAACTTAGTATAGCTGTTTTGGTGACGAGATAATTTCACTAGTTGTTCAATGTGCTTTATCATCCTTACTTTACTTTTTCACGAGACGCTTCAGGGAGGAGGTTACAGAGTATATTCTTATACTCACCATATATATATAAAAACTGTTTTCAGTTCACTTGGAGCAGGTTGGAAACCAGGCTGGTGTTAACTATCTTGTGGTTGCAAGAGTTGTTCGGGCTTGTGGTTGCTGCTATTTTTACTTTTGTTTGGGTACTTGAAGTTTTTTCCCTTTTATTTCTAGTACTTTTTCATGGCATTACTTATGTCCACTTGGTTTCCTATTATATTTCAGTTCTGAGTTGGAGTTGTTTTGTGTCTATCTTATATCTCTCTTCTTCATGTGTTCTCTTAGTGGGTAATGCCTCCCATTTGTGTGTTTATTATACCCTCGGTGCTAGTCGCCAACCCGTGGCCTATTGGAGGTAAGACTCGGGTGTCATTATCTCTTTTCTCACATTGCCGACCCAAGAGGGGTACACTTTGTGGGGAGTGGGTTTTGACGTTAATGATGTCATGTTTTAGGTTTTAGCTAAATTACCATGTTTCATTAATGTTATCATATTGTATAATACATAAGTGTTAATGTATATAATTATAATCAATATAATGTTACCTTGGAATTCCTATTGAATATAACATATTATTTCTATCATGTTATGATTTTTTTATTCCATAAATGGTATTTATAACTCACCCCTTTCTTATGCATGTCCCCAGGTAACCTTGTGCAGTTTTAGAAGGTAAATGGAATTATAAGGGCATGTTAAATAAATTTTGAATAATGTTTCGGTGTCCCTATTTTGTGATGTTATTTGATTGTAACACCATGAACCCAGTTACTTAGATCCAATTCATTATTTTAATATATTTTATTGATTACAAGTAATCTTGTCCCAAAGGACCGATCAGTTTAGCACTCTTTCAAGATAGAATACTTACATGAATGTTACATTACACTTTCATAATTAAACACAACGTAAATAATCCATTTAGAATTCCATTATTCCCCTAGATTTACCCTTCATATTAATCAAAATACACTTCCTGGAATCATGAGAAAATAAAACATAAGAAACTGGTGAGCTTAGATGCTCAGTATGGGTAAATAATTTAGCTAAATCTATAATATTTTATTGAATGACATCTAATAAAAACAACAGTCTTTTAAACATAAACCATGAACATAATATGGTAAAAATAAGTCAAACATTACCATAAAAACATGCACATGAATATTATACTAGATGAATAATCACATATAAAGCTATTTAATAATGAGGGAAGGGATAATGTGAGACATAATAACTACTACGTCAAGGCCTTGTGCCAATAGCATTAAAACATATTCGGTTAAGGACTTGTTACATGAAACTAGTTTGCCTCATGAGACCTTCCAATGCATCATGGGGCTATATCGGGCCCTACCCATCACTTACTAAGTCCTATGCATTTCTCATATGAAAATGGTGAATCGTAAGATAATCATTTGTATTGAAACTAGCATATGAAATTTCAATTCATTGGCCATAAACCATGAATGGTATAAAAGTAGCACATCCATAGTCAAACAGGTTATAACTCATTCAATTCAATTTGAAATATTGTATTATAACCAATCAATGTCAATCAAGAATAATATCCAGTAAAGGATATTGACATAATTGAAAATGGTCAGTAAAACTCTTTGAGAGAAACATCACTTTTTCATGAAATCATTTAAAAGTCACACAACTTATAAAGGAAGTCATTTGAAAGTGATTTTTGAATCATTGTGTCCCATACCACATTTAAACTTTTGAAATGAATTAACATTTTATAAAAATCATGTCCATATAAATAAATCCTTAAAAAATCATGAAAACATGGAAATTAATTAAATTGATTTTGAATATAAATCATTAAAATATTTTAAATAATGATTGTGTTAAATATTACCTTCCATAAAACCTTAAAATATTCCTTTGAAAAACATTTTTATGAATTAGGTATGTGGATGATATATATTTTTGAGTAAATACTTACACATAAATAATCTGAGATAAAAATGAGATTGAGGAATTAACCCTTACCATAGGTCTGATACTCTCCGTTCGAGTCCAAAACTCTTGTATAATATTTCGAAAGATAATATTAACATAAATAAAAATAATTTTAATATTTATGATATCAAATATGATTATTTCATGACTTTATATTACCCATTATTAAAAAATTCCAAATTAATGAAACATTTCTTGTAGTATCGATTTTTATCGTACATGTTTTAACTTTTTAACCTTGATAATATCACTTAGATCCTGATTTAGATACTTTCATAATGTATAAGATGATTTATATATAATATATATTGATAATATATATATACAATAGATAGATATATTACATGGAATACACCATTCATGGAGATGGTAAGTCGTACGTATGCATTAACGTTGTTTATATTTTCATATCATTTTGAATGGAATTAAGTAAATGACATATATGCACACACACACACACACAAAGATATATATATTATTCTAGTATCATGAGTGTTTCATATAGTTCATAATTATTCATAATATATATCTTTACACTCATTTTTGGATGGTGAACATGGAGGATGAGTTCATCACGTCGTGGAGATGGTAAGCCATACATACGCATGAGCGAAAATATCATTTACTTAATGATATAATGGTATGGAATTGGATGGAATAAGAATTTTAACAAAATAATATAATTTTATTTTTGCTGTTTAAATAATTTTTATTCATAATTATACCCATCAATATAATTTATTAATGAAAAACATGTTACACCATGAGATGGAGACGGTAAGTCGCACGTATGCACTCATGGTGATATTGTTTTTCAAAGGATGGGTAAAAGAGGAAAATGGTTGTCCCATAATCACAAGAACATCTCCAAATATAGTATATTTTGGATTTATTATTTGATTATGGTAAAAACTTAGTAAGAGAATGTAGAATTATAAATGATCTTTGAATGTTGGGATAAAACAATTCCCTATTCTTCGGGTGTCTCCTTTTGATTTTAACAAAAGTACTCCATAAGTAGGATTTATGCAAAAATATTTTTCTTTAGGAGGAATTTATAGACGTTGGGAGTATATTTGGGTATTTTCAGGCTGATCCAATGGGATTTGGAGGTAATAATTAAATAGAAATGTATGTGCCCTTTTATAAGAGAGGTGAGGGGCACTTTAGGAAAAGATTAAAATATTAATTTATTAAAAAATGATATTATGTTTCTAATAGCTCTAAATTGATTTAGTTATAGTATATGATGATTATGGGTCAAATTTACTTCAACCAATATATTTAATATATGTTTATCTCATTAAATAATCCATATCAATTGGGATTAACTGCTAGTTAAAGAGATTAACTCATACCGTGTCCTTTTGTATTTTTATACTATATGGTTAATTCTGTTACTATACGATGACAAGGGAACCTCAACTGGAAAATTAATGACATTTTTATCATTATCTAAGTCATGTTTAAAAATATTATTATATTTTTACTTTTATATCATTTAATATAATTGTATTTGTTTTAAAAAACTCATTTATTCAAATTTTGACCCAATTTAGTAATTGATTTTCACGAAAGTCATAACAACTTGATTAATTAAAATAAAATGTATTAAATAATCCTAAATATTTCAATTGAATACATAAAATTCGTTTATGGAACCCAAACTCTCAAATTATATTTATTGTAATATTTATAATATCATTTATTTAATTTTTTCATTAATAAAGAAAATACTGCATCATTATCATGTCATAAAAAAATTCAATTATTCAATGTCTAAAAAATATAAATATAATATTATGATATAGAAAATATTTTTATCTTTCTAATTAATATTTATTGTTGCATTTATCTTATGTATAACCCTATATTAATAATTATTTAGTTATTAAAATTTGAATGTAATACTTTTAACTCTTCTTTAAATAAAATATATTAAATGTCCCAATCTTACCCAAGTGGATCCAAATAAGAAAATACGTTTGTAATAAAGAAAATTTTTGTTGAAAAACACTTATACAATAGAATCAATACATGTTTTGGGGTAATTTTATATTATTATAATATTATTTTTACTATTAATTACCATATTTACATTTAACAGAGTTTGATAATTTTCAAAAGTTAATATTCACTAAATATTATTTTCATATTATTGAACAACATTTTACATACTGATGACAACCGTGTCTGTTAGATTTTTGAAATTCAATTTACTGAAGTAGTAAAATTACGTTTTATGCAAATTTACATACGTGCGATGAAGGTGGGTAAAAGACATTAAAAAGTTTAATAAAAATTTATATATCAAATATTATTATAAAATGACTCAAATTAATCATATTTGACTAATATATGTATAATGTATCTATTTTTAAATTTAATATAATTTTTAATTAAAAATAATTATTTAAATCAAAAAGTTGGTTTTTATGTACTATGTTGTATTTGTCACTATTCATAAAAAATTGAATGTATTCATAAAAATTCCAATAATTCACACTAATATTTTTTTGATATTCCATATTCAAAAAATAATTCTATTTTACAACATTAAATTTTTAGGAGTGTCTAAAATTTAATTTTTTATTGTTCACAAAAGGACATAAAAATTAGTTGTTTTAAGGAATTTTTTTTAAATATATAACTATTTTATCAAAACTTATAAATTTTATTATAAATATTTTTTATGTAGGTGACAACATTATAAATAAAATTTTAATTTTTTTTACTATTAATATTACAATATATAATTGATAAATAAATATATCATTTAAATAATTATGATACTGATGTGTTGTTTCTTAGAAACTCAATCTTGTGTATAATGTAAGCCCAGTCGGTATTGCGTGAAATATAAACTATTAAATTAAATTAAGGAGATAATGTAATATGAAATCTTGGGGTGGTAAATTCTCCCCTCGTTCAATAAATTTAGTCCTCACAATTTGAAATTGTTCATCGAAATAAAAGGATGAAAGTAGAAAATACCTTTATGGAAAACCCACATCGGAAATAGGGTTAATAAAATTTAGTCTTAATAAGTGGGGAAGGGAAATAAAAAACTCACCGCCAAATTAGGATTTCGAATTTGGGCACATTGGTGGTAATTAGTGACACATAATTTTTGGGAAAACAAAAATATTTATAGAAAGTGGTTGAGGTCATCAATCACAAACAAGTGAACAACAAATGGAAAATTTAAGGCCTCAAAGCCATAAATCTATGATGATTTAATGTATCATTGGATCAAAAAACCAGAAGGTATTAGGATAAAACAATTTTTATATACTTTTTTTGAAGAGGAAATATTAATTTACTATCAATATAAGAACTCAAGAAAACAAACTTGATTTCATTACCTATCAGATTCATAATCTCATCTTTTGGTTGTGGTTTGATCTATTTTCACTTTATCCCTTACACTAGGAAAAGAATGTTCTAAAGTAATTTTTTAAGGCATAAATTATATTTGATAATTCACAGGGTCAAAAAGTATTTCCTTAATATTTTATATGTTTAATGAAATCCAAAAGGTTAAGTCAATGTATCCAATAAATTATACATTTACCATAAAAAAATATCAATAGCTAAACTTACTCCATTACAACCTTTAGACTTATCCAAAATACTTGTGTCTAAACTCACTGTCCAAAAATTTATATGGGAGTAGAAAATAATGAATATATCTTTTTTACATATAATAACATGTGAATACCTTTATCATGTATTGTCTTAAAACATGTTAACACTTAGAATTACTATAAAACCATATTGAACACATTCATTCTCCCTTATTATTTATAGAATACTAGATATACTCTTTATATCCAAAATTTTTGTAAATTAAAACAACTATGGAATAAAAAAAATTAATAAGTTCCAATATTATCAATAATATCCAATATAATTTATCTAAATCAATCATCTCTTATTCCGAAATCACTACCTTAGTATCAAGACCATATTAAGGTTTATCTTTCCCTCAACCATTTATTTTCCAAACGTTTAACTTTCTATTGAGTCAATTTTATTAGTACCATACAATCTCAAATCCTCAATGAAATAGCACTATTGTACAATCCTTATTTATTTCAATAATTTATATAAAAAGTACATCATTGATTCAACACTCAAATGACATAATTATTCAATCCATAAACACTGATACATTATTTATTCTATATATAAAGTAGTAGTAACAAATTCTTGACATTGATCCCTTTGATTCTTCTAAGATATATTTTCTTGGAGCCTATAAAATTTATTTGCCTAATTCCCCATTTCACTACCATGGAAACAATGAATAATAGTCTTTTCTTTGTTTCATTTTCATTATTTTTCCTGATGACCCTTTTCGATACACTTATAAAAAACACCCAAAACATTCATGCACTTCCCATGGTGATTCTTCCCATAGTTATCACATACAAGAAAATCCTTCTTTCCCTTCTTCCCTCTTTCCATCTTTCTCTCTGCCATCTTATTCTTCTCTAGCTTACTGTCAATTCCATAGAACTCATCAAATTATTTACTTATCATATTAACAAATGATACTAGTTCCTCATATGATGAGCATACATGGGTGGCTATTTCCATTAGAAATGTTTGCTTAAAAAATGAATGATATGACCCTTCTTAGTCTTGGGAAAATGTGTATTGGTGGGGTTGTCATTATTTCTACTAGGTGCCATTTCTAAACAATATCATACACTAGATTAGTTTAGGAATCATAATGCATGATTATAAAGTAGTGAAATAATTAACCTAAAATAGAAAAAAAAATTATGAATATCTAATCCAGAAATCATAAATATGGTTCCCTGGAGTATATATTTTCTCATAAATCATTTATAATGGTTTGTAGAAAAAATATGAATTATCCTAAGAATATCCCCTAGGATTTTCAAACCATGTGCACAGTAATGCAAGTTTTTGTGTACCGAGTTACCCCTAGTGAAGCTTGAAACACCATGTCATAGGTTTCACTCCAAGGTATATCTGTTCTAGAACCACATCCACATGTAATATTTATACAGTTATGTACTTCTTGGAATACCCACTTAATCCATACATTACCAAAATTCTAAGGGGTTCTTTTATACTTATTCTCAATGTCTATCTTAGGGTTATGATCCCTAATCTATTTTTTCAAAATATATTTCCATGTTTGTTTCTAAACATCCTCTCATACCAAATTTAATGACCTAACCCCAGTTACCTAGATCCAGTTAATTATTTTAATAAATTTGAATGATTACAAGGAATCGAGTCCTGATGGACCGATCAGTTTAGGAGCCTTGGAAAATAGACTACATACAAGAATGTTACATTAAACTTTCTAACAGAAAAAACATCATAAATAAAAGTTTGATAACACCATCATTTACCTATATTTAACCTACATATCAATCATAATACAATTCTTGGAATCCACGAAAAATAAAACAACAGAAATGGGTGTGCTCAGATGCTCAGTAAGGGTAAATAATTCAACGGAGGCTACAAATATTTAAGGACATATGTGTAATAAAAATAGTACCCTTTTAAAAATAAAACCTGAACATAATATGGTAAAAATAAGTAAAACATTAATAAATAAGCATTCACATGAATATTATATTAGTCAAATAATCACATGTAATAACTAATTTCATAACGAGGGAATGCATAATACTAGAAATAATAACCACTATGTCAACGCCTGGTTCCAAGACAACTCTCAAATATTTTATCAAGGAATTTCCCAAGACACTAGTTTGTCTCATGAGATCTAGTGATGCATCGAGGGGCTATAGCGGGCCCCTCTTTTCATTTACTATGTCTAATGAACTTCTCACATAAAAATGAGAAAACATGACCTAACGATTCATATTAAAAATAGCATATGACATGGTAATACTTTAACCATAAACCATTAAGGGTATCAAAATTGGACATCCATAGTCAAACATGTTATAACACATTCAATTCATTATAAAATATTATATTATAATAAATCAACCTCAATCAAGAATAATATCGAGTAAAGGATATTGAAATAATTTAAAATGATCACTAAAACTCTTTGAGAGAAATATCACATTTTCATGATTTCAATTAAAAGTTACACAACATATAATGGAATTAATTTAAAAGTTATTTTTGAATCAATGTTTCCCATACCAATTTGAATCTCTTGAAAAGAATTAAAATTTTGAAATAATCATGTCAATATAAATAAATCATTAAAATCATTTTGAAAACATGGAATTTAATTAAATAGATTTAGAAAATAAATCAATAAAAAACATCAAATGATGATCTAGTTAAATTATCCATTCCATAGAACATTAAAAAATTAATTTTTAATCTTTTATGAAACATAGACACGGAAGATAAATATGTCCTAGTAAATACTTACACATAAACAATCTCAGATAATAATGAGATTGATGAATTAACCATTAACATTGGTCTGATACTCTCCGTACGTGTCCGGAACTCTTTTATAATGTTTTTAAACATATTTTCCACTTATATAGGAATAATGAAAATATTTTTCATATCTGTTATGGTGATTTTATGAATTTATATTACCCATTTATTAACAATTCCATGTTAATGCAACAGTTCGGGTAATATCACTTTGTTTATCGTACATATTTTGACTTGTTATCCTTGATCATATAAACTAGATCATTATTTAATTACTTCCAGAATGTATAATATGATATATAGCATATATATTCATCATATAAACATATATATAATAAATAGATATATTACATAAAATTAACCATTCATGGAGAGGGCAAGTTGTACGTACGCATGGACATTGTTTCTATTTTCTTATCGTATTGAATCGAAGTAAGTGAAAAGTATATGTACATACACACAAATTTATATTTATATATATATATATATTATTGTAGAATTATTATTTCATATATTTCATAATTATTCATAATATATATATCTTTATTATCATTGTTGAATGGTGCACATGGAATGTGTGTCTCATCGCGTCATGTAGACGGTAAACCGTACGTACACACAAGCGACGATATCATTTCATTATTAGTATAATGGTATGGAATTGGATTGAATATTAATTTTAAAGAAATTATATAATTTTATATTTATTATTTACGTCATTTTTATTCATCATTATCCCCATAGAAATAAAATATAGATGAAAAACAGTTTACACCATGGAGTGAAGACGGTAAGCCGTACGTACGCACGCATGGTGATATTGTTTTTCAAAATATAGGTAAAAGAGGAAAATTGTTGTCCCAAAACCATAACACAATACCCGCATATTGTTGATGGTAGATTTATTATTTTATTATGGTAATAAATTATTAAGAGGATTTAGAAGAAGAAATGATGTTTAAGAGAAGGAATATAACGATTACCTCCTCTTTGAGTGTCTCCTTTTGATTTTCACAAAAGGACTCCTTAATTGGGATTTATGCCCAACAGTTTTCCTCTAAGATGAAGGTACGAAAGTTATGAGGATATTTGGTTAAGGGATGGCGGAGACAAAGGGATTTGAAGGTGTGAATTAATGATAATGTTAGGTTCCCTTTTATAAGAGATGTGAGGAGCACATTAGGAAAATATTTAAATGTTAATTCCTTATAAAATGATATTTAGTTTCTAACAGCTCCAAATTAATTTATTTCAAGGATATAATGGGTATGGATAGAAATAATCTTAACCAATAGGTTTTATTCATGTTTAGGTAATAAAAGTATCCTTATCTTTTGGGATTAACCGTTAGTTAAATAGTTTAACTCTTACCATATCCTCTCGTATTTTTATACAATACAGTTCATTTATTTACAATAAAATGCCAAAGAAATATCTAGTGAATCATTATTGACATTGGAATAAATATATAATTCATTTGACCAAATCATTGATTTTCTGAATTTTTATATCATTTAATAAAATAGTATTTGTAATAAATATTCATTTATGTAAATTTTTACACTATTTAGTAATTGATTACTGTTAAAGTCATAAAAACATGATTACTTAGAACAAAATGTGTTACATCATTTATAATATGTAAAAATATTACATAAAATTTTTTTATGTCATAAAAACATTCAAATTATATTTATTTTAATATTTATAATATCATTTATTTGATTTTTTTCATTGATATGTAAAATATTGCAACATCATTGTGTCATAAATAAATTTAATTATTTAATGTCTAAAACATATAAATAAAATATCATGATGTAGTAAATCGTTTTTGATTTCAAATGAATATTTATAGTTGAATTTATCTTATGTATCACCCTATATTAAAAATTAGTTCGTTATAAAAATTTGAATTTAATACCTTTAACGCTTCTTTAAATAAAATAATGAAATGTCCCAATCTAACCCAAAGGGATCAAAGAAGCATCATAGTTTTTTCCTAAGGTTGATTTTGGTCGACAAATACTTATCCAATAGAATTATGACATGTTTTGGGGTGATTTTATATTTTTATAATATTATATTTACATTTAATTACCATATTTACTTTTAACTATAGTAAATAAAATTCAAAATTTACTATTTAGCATAAAATTATTTTCATCCAATTTAACCACATTTTACATTCTGATGACAACCATGCCTATCATAATTTTCAAATTTAATTCATAGGAGAGGTAAAACTAGGTTTTATGAAAATTTGCAAATGTTCTTAGAAGGTGGGTAAAAGACGTTAAAAAATTCAATAAAATTTTATGTATCTATTATTATTAAAAAATGAATAAAATGAGTTATATTGGACAAATATGTGTATTTTTTATCTATTTTTACTTTAACATTTTTTAATAAAAAATAACCATTTAAATGAAAATGTCAGATTTTATGTACTATGCAGTATTTTTCATTATTCATAAAAATTGAATATTTTTAGAAAAATACCAAAAAACCACCGTAATATTATTTTGATATTATGAATTATAATATGAATTCTATTTTACCAAATTAAAATTTTAGGAGTGTCTAATATTAATTTTATTATTGTTCACAAAATAACATAAAAATTATTTCTTTTAAGAAAATAGTTTTTCTAAATATATAAATATTTTAACCAAACTTATACATTTCATTATAAATATGTTTTATGTACATGAAAACATTATAAATTAAATTTAAAATTTATTTTTAAATCTTAATATTAGAATATTTAATTGATATATAAATATATCATTTAAATAATTATAATACTAATAGTTTGTTTTTTGGAATCTCAATCTTGCGTATAACGTAAACTATGTAAGTGTTGCGTGCAATATAAGATCTTAAATTACATTGGGGAGATAAATTACTATGAAATCTGGTGGTGTTACATTTATAGTCCTAATTACACCAATACATTAGACCTCATGATTTTGGGGGGGGGGGTTGTATTTTGTGTATCTTTATCAAATAAACTGTGAATTAAAGGTATTAAATATTAGGGTTTTAATAGATGAAAACTCCTATAGTCTATCTCAATATTGGATCTAATTTTAAAACTTATCACATTAGAAGAAAAATCCAATAATTGTTGAGCCCGAATTGATGACATGATCAAAAAAATACCCAAAAACCCTATATTATCTATGTCAATATGCAAGCATTCATAAGTAGGGTACTAAAGTATGAAGGTTATCATGCTAGGTATCTCCCCAACCTCTTTTAATTTGGACTAAAATATGATCCATGAACACCTAGTATACCCAACACATCTATATGACACTCGATGTGGTATACGTAATGGATCATATAGTATACATAAATAATCATGTTCTTTATATTATGCCTCATGATCAGAATCTATATCATATAAAACAATACTATTAATGATAACCTTTAAATTTCAACATACCCTATGATACTCCATGACAAACTCTAGTTATTGACAAACTCAAAGTCACAGATTGAGAGGAAAATTATTATGAAACTTCAAAAAATGTATATCTATATATTCCTTCATGTATCAAACATAAAATAATGAAATTATGGATATTAACTTTCAATTTGATAAATTTTAATATTCTTAAACTATTTTTTGAATAATTTATAAACCCAATATAACAATCATATTAACAAATCACATATGTTGAATTGACAGATCAACCTTATGATTTCTAGACATTCTATACTTTGTTAAAACATGAAATCATGTTTAATACATACCAAATATCTATGTGACCATCTAATAAAAACCACTCAGAAAAAACATATAGTAAGAATAATCTGTGAGGTACGGTTGTTTGATTAATTCTAAGACATATGAATCATAATCCTAAATGTTCAATTTCATGAACCTGTTAAATCCTTTAAACTTCACAACATAAAATTTTATGATGTCAAAATCTATTTTATACTTTTATATCATTCTTAGTTCATCATCATCATCCTTGTAACCCTATTCCATCAAATATTTTCATGAAATACTATAACTACTTATATAATTGTTTATCGGCCGTCCAAAACAATTTTATGAGAAATTGAAAATCACATTAATATGGTGACATATGTAACTCAAAAAATTTAATTTCACCACTATACCATTGACCTTTTTATGATGTAAAATGTAATTCAATATTTATTTTTATGGGTATAATATTTCAATAATCAGTGTCTTTAAGGTTTCCTGATAACAAAATGTTTCTCTTTACATTTTTCTCTGTCAACTAATATCCTATAATATATTAGGATATTGAGGGAAAATCACATTAATCTTAGACTAATATAATTACTTATAAAATAAAGATATTCAACTTATAAATGGTTATAGATTGTATCACTTTATATCTTTCATTACCATCACATATCCCAAACATGTTAGAATATTAAGTGGTAAATAATTTAACTTACGATCATTGTTACACATTACTTTTTGATTTTAAAATTATATAAGTCAAAAAATACTCCCAATAGGATCTTATATACTACATTTTTTCAGAATTTATTTCTAAGAAGAAAAACCATTTTTCATTAAAAAATAAAATTTCTTTATTTCAGTTGGAATATTTAACAATTTAAAATATTTTATCTATATAATATATGGTTTTATTTGTGTTTGGAACATTTTCATTTAAAAAAATACATTATTAAAATGTATAATTGATGGGTGGAATGAAAAAATTACCATAAATTTTAATAAATATTTATACAAACACATTTATTATGTATAAATTTCATTTATCCCCATTTTCTTCTCAAAATTTACAATAAAAATTGATTAATCTTAATCCATGTGTATTAATTTAATTATATCATAATTTTCTAAAAAAACTCTTTATTATCGAAAATGTTCTCTTATCACATAATAGAAATGATATGGAGATATTTATTTTACATAGATATATTTGATCTTGATAAAATCCTTTACATTGAAATCTTTATGCTAGTATCACTTACCTTCATTTTTTGAATATAATATAAAATATCAATCAATCAATCAATCCATTGATTTGGACCTCCGATATATATTAAAAACTTTTGTAAAATATAAATTAGATATTATTACCCCTTGAAAAATAATGAACTGATTTCAATATCATCCATTTTAGACAAGTACATTCCATGGAGATTCAAAAACATCTTCAGTTAAATCATTCATATTCAATCAATATTGAATTATTACACTTCTTTTCTGAAAACATTACTTCTGAATGAAATTTATTGGATTATTAAAAATAAAATATTTAACATTTTACATAACTTTTCTATGTTTATATTGAACTTTATCCTATTTATTCAATCCATATTATACTAGAATCCAGATATCATATGACTAGTTAATCCATTCTCAATACATTGAGAATATCTTGTAAATATTTCTTGAATTAATCCATTTTTAGAACATTTACATAGGTGAAAATAATTTAAATTCCCAAACATGAACATGAATATTTCATCTAATTACATTGAAACCTTGAATAAATAACTCTATTATTCCTTTATCATTTATATTATCTTTTTGAACAATTTCAACTCTTGGTAGGAACGAATTATTCTATCATAGATGATTTTCCATATTATACTTTATTAGATCACCAATCATTCTTAATATATTTTCTTAATTTACACTCGCTCTCAATGTAACTTTTTATTTTCAAAAAAATTATTGGAAAAGTGATAATCCTCAAATCTTAACAAGATCAAACACAAAAAAGTTATATAATTTTTAAAGGAATGTTTAATATTGTTGGAATCAGTCTCCCTAAACTATTTTTAGGGAATAGAATATACAAGAGAATTTAGATCATCCATTAATATGCCTTCATAATTATACACTAATTATTCCCAAGATTTCATGTATTTTTTGTTGTTAATATTCCCCATGTTGGAGCCTCTAATCAATATATGATCTTTCTTTTCAATCCATCACATTGCTCCCTAGTAGTGTCTACTCGGATTAATCTTCCCATCATTTTTTCACTATCATCTTTAATCTCCTAAGTCTTCATAATGTCATCCATCATTTCATCACCAGAGTGCATGAGATATTTCAGATTTTGATCCAGAACCACAAATTTATCTTGCTAAGGGTCACATGGAGTCCTTTCCTCTCACTAATTTCCACGAGGGTGTGAAACCTCTGTCTACGGTTTCACATCCTCTATGTGGAATATCAACTCCCCATACTACTCCTCACTTTTCTATTCTACATCCTCTTAAGGATTCACCAAAACATTTGAGGTAGCCTCAACTTGTACAACCTCTTGTTCATTCTATGAAGACTTGGACTCTCATATATTTTGATCCTCCTTACATCCAACCACTGAAGGGGTATCCTATTACTTGGTTTTACCACCTTCTTTTACTGACAGTGTCTCCATTCACCTAGGTATATAAGAGTAGTATTAATTTCCATTTGATTTATGCTTGTGGGTGAAAATGCAGCTCCCCAGGTCCTTGTTTTCTTTGTTTCCTTTCTTCCTCATGGTTTTTTAGAGACCTTTAACATATCCTATTATTAAATTTTCATATGATTTTTGTTTTTCACCAACATACTTTTCTTTGGAGGGGAAATTGGGGTTTCACTATACTCATCCATAGGCACTCAAGATATTGAAGTGGATGTTCATATTGAGATAATACATAGTCCTTATCAGATTAGACACCTATTTGAAATTCATATGACTTCAGTCACCATGTCTTGGCTCCTCCCACTCCTGAAAATTCTCAAAACATCCCTCTCTAGTTGGTTGAATCACTATATCAGGGTTTTTACTATTTCACGCATTCCCAACCATAACATACGTGAACGATTTTGTAATCCCAACGTCATTATAATTTAACACCCCAGTTCTAACTAAATCAACCAGAGATTTTTCATTAGATTTGGTATCTACTAGATCCTGCCTCGGGTTATTGAAAATTTATTACAACTTTTTGTTTCCCTCTATTATCTTTCTCCAAAAAAGTTCTTCCATTGATTGATCCCTGAAGGCACCCAATGATGTTTTCTCCATCCACCCCTCACGAGAGCCAACAACCATACATTTGTCAGGGCCTCTAGAACCTATTTTTATCTTCATCATCACCTAAAAGAAGAAAATGAAATGCAAAATTACAAAAATGTTGGGAAAAATCAATCCATGATGCAAATATAAGAAGTTGCTTTCAGTAAAATTCCTCCCCCACAGTAATCCAAAAGAGACGAGCTGGCCTTCTAAAGACATCTAACTCAAAACGGATTCATGGAAAGATACAATAAAACTCATAACTAGTTCTACTATTGTAACATTTATATTTTCCTACTATATTTCCAATAATTTGTAGAATCAACGTATTTCGGAATGGTAGTGGAATTTCTAGGAGACTTACCGAAATTGATTTTGTCAGGGACATCATACTTCTTATGAACGTTTAAGGACCACATAAAAATATAGAACCATAATACATTTCAGGTGCTAGGAGAATAGGACCACAACATAATTTTGTTGATCTTCGTTGAAATTGAATCATTATGTGCATTCTACCCATTTAACTAATTGTAGTACAATATTATAATACCAAAAATAGAAAACATGCTATTAGAATGTGTTTATTGAAGGAAAGAAAAGATAAAAATAAGAAATGAGAATAATATTTAGGAGATATTATGTTTTAGTAATTTCCACAGGAGATATTGGAAGGTCCCAAAAACCTTAGTACAACTCTAGTATTTTCCAACTGAACGGGTTTTGGGGAAAATATGGGAGGAAAACAGGATTGGAGAATGGAGAAAAGGTGCTCGATGCACCTACAGAAAATAGAAATAGTTCCCTACCCCTCTATTGGGGAAGTGACTAACATGAAAACCATCAAGTCATCATGCCATAGAAACCCTATCCCTCAACGAGAGATCAATAGTGAGCGAAGGTAAGGGGAAGGGTTTTTTTCATGAGTACTCATCTTATGAATTTCTTTCATTAAGCTTCTCCTTTTGAGGATTAATCTCAAATTTTAGTTTTATGATGATTCTATTCATCTATAATATAATATTTTATTAGAAGAGTGTCATGTTTCATAACCTTTATACGAGGACTTATATTTAATGGTAACACGAAAAAACGAGGAATTATTTTTTTCATCACATCTTTTAGTAGGCCAATATGCACACTTCTTTAAGCAATGAGTTTAATTCTGCATTTATCTCACCACATTGTTATTTACATAAGGAATCGTCATAATAATATCATATATGAATATTGAATTGTAAAGAGGGGAAATCATTATGCAATCCTTCATAAGTATAAACTCAACTGTATTCCACTAATAACCTAATCTAATTAGGTTCTATTGGATATTGTAACCCAAATAAGTGCAAAGAAAAAGATAACCAAGGATAATATAAGGAAAGACGGATTTTTCATGACCTACTGAAGGATTGTACAATTCCACCTATCCTTTGTTTCATTAAAAAACCTAAAACATGGGAACCTATATTTGGAATGGCCTACATAGTTGGATGATAAAGACCTGGAAAAGTGTTATTTTCGAAGGAATCTATGAATTAGTATTTTAAATAGAATTTAAATATCACAATTTTATCCCATTTTATTCCCTTTTATGAATTCATTATTTGATTTATTTTTGTTTTTAATCCTTTTTCATCCACCTAATCAATATATTCAAACCATATTGCTCTGTAACCATTTACACAACCCACAAGTTTGTGTTAATCACCCAAAATAGAATCAAAACATATTTAAACATACATTGATTCATCATATGTAAAGTTAAAAGAAAACATCTTGTAAAATCATAAAATTAAATAAAATTTAAAATTAAAATATCTCTATTTTTTCTTTGTCATGTTTTTGAATATTTAAAGAAATATGTTTGAGCCTAAGCGCTTAGACAATGTGATATTCTGAGGCTCCCTGAGTCCGGAATTTTATTTAAAAGTTATTAAATATATTAATATGACTCCCACATTGTTTTTATAACACCCCAAGATTAAATGTTATATACATTCTTAAATAAATATATTATTTTTCACAAAACACTATGCTTAAATGAATAGTAATAACCTATTAAATAATAACTTGAACTTTGAAAGCGTAATCTGACCATTAGGAATATTAAATCGACCTATAGAATAGTTACATCACCTATAAAAATATATATATAATTTTAGAATATTATAAATGAAATTATGCTATAATTATATCATAGTATAAGTAAATAAATGTTTTGAAAATGATAAATTAATTGTTGGTATTTTTATAAAACAAAAAAAATTATTTATAATTTTCTAATTAATATAAAAATTTAAAAGAAAATTCATTTTCATAAAATAGAATCATAAAATAAAATTTTGTTTTTATATGATCATAATATAATTTTATGAGACCTTAATTATTTTTTCAATGTGTTATTAAATAAACTATAATTTCAAAATTGGTATTTTTCGTCTAAATAATGATTTTAATTCAAAATTAAATTTCTAATAGAAAGAAAATTATTTTCTGAAAATATATATTATATTTTAATTGTACACGTCAAAAAAAATTTAGGGTGAATATTTGGTTTTTTCTAGAATAGTGGAATTTTTATGAATAGTGAAGATGATAATTTAAAGTATAAGTAAATAAAGGAATTATTTAGTCATAAATGATATATGAATGAATTAATCACCCATTATTTAGAACTCACATGAATTATTTACTATTTTAGTTCATAATAGTCATCACTATTTATTGTTTTGAGAATAATAATATACTAATGAATAAAATAATCATAAAACACCTCTCTCCCCCAAAATAAATACCACCTATCTCCACCTCTTCTCCTTGCACATATTATGCCTTAATTCTTGTCCCATTTCATACAAATCATATTACCAAGATTTTTTCCCACATCCATGAGTTTATTGTCTCCAATAAATATAAAAACCAAATTCCCAAAGGATGTTCTCAAGGAGGAGAATTCAGGAGGTAAAATCCTCTTTCGATTTTTTTTTTCATTTCAATTTATTTTCTTATTATATATTATACTAACATCCACTGTCCAAAAATTCATGATAAAATATAGTATCTTATATATACTATAATTTTACTATGGAAATGTAAAATCCATCATCAAGTCTCCTCTCCTCTTTCTCTTATTCTAAAAATGAAAACATTATCTATGGGGTTCCGATTTACCACTTTCGTGGCTGACATGTTTTTAATTTTCAATTCATCCTTCAAGTCTGTTAATAAACCCATTTTTATGGTTATATAATAATATTATTAATATATATATTTATATATTAAATTTTATTTAATGTTATGGAACCAATATATATACATAATATTAATTAATAACACAAAACTACTTTGTGATGATCTAAAAAACAAAAAAATAATCTAAACTATTATCACTAATGTTTTATCAAATGATTCATCATCAAACCATATAAATGAATGAAATATATAATAATTTAATATTCATTAATTTCATTAAACAATTATTATACCCATTCTATACAACTATTGTTATTTTACATTATTTTTCATATATGAATACAAGGAACCGAATCATGGAAACCAAGAAAACAAGCACCCCCAATTGATAAAATTTTATATTATACCTCATAAAAAAACATAAAATATGATAATAAATTATAAAAAAATCAAAACAATGTTTAAAAGGTTCTGAATTAATTAATTAATTAATTTAATATGATTACCTAATACATTAAGATCAAGTGAATAACACATTCAGATATAGGGTAAGAGATTCTCTATAAATATCTATTTTTCATTATGGTTTCATTTTCACTCTCTTTTCCCAAATTTAATACTTAATTATTTTTGATATACATAATATACATTCTATTTATATTTTATAAACCCATTTATCCATATCACTTCATTTTAATTTGATGGGTGATGCATGTTTTATAAGTTCTGATTTTTAATTCCTCCGATAAGAAAACCCGGTTAAAGGGAACTTCCCAATTTCTTACCTATTTTGAATTAACATCCACAATCTATTTTAGGATACCAATATGTTTCTAAAATAATTCATTTCATCATGATAAACAATAATTGTTCATTTCTTGTTTTATAAATACTATAATTCCATTTTTTATTTCAAATACTCCTATATATTTTCTTTAAACTACACTAAAAAAGCTATTTTCCAAAGTTTCTTAAACAATAATTTTGAGTGTTTTCACTTAATTTTGACATCATTTATCATTATCTATGTATTGTTTTCTTTTATTACTTTACATTCATGATTTAAATGCATCATTCATGAACTCCATTATGATATTACCTTTGGTTATGCCTTATTCACCACTTATTCCTTACATGTTGTGTATATATACATCCCATTCATTTATGATAATCATTAATTGAATATTAAATTACATATCCATATTACTTTTATCATGGATATTATTATTTCCATAGTCATGTTCCATTACTACATATGGTATTTTCTTTGAATGATGTTTTAATTGGATAAATATTGATGAATCTATATCCTCTACTAAATACAGATATTTTAACAATTCATATTGTTCATGAATTGAATCTATTTATGATGAATACATTGGACATGTAGTTATAGGTGGTTCTTGGTTATAGATAGAACCTCGATGCATTGATAGGTCTAATGAGAAAATCAATTATGGCAAAAAATCATTTATATTTATTTACAAGAAATATTATATTGGTTTTTACCCACAAACGTAAATTTCCTTGATGGTTTAATTGTTCATGAGACAGATACATGACATCTAATAAATACACATTTTCATCATTAAGTATTCAATTATTAATTTACATGATATTTTAACTATAAATAAATATATAGATTCATTTTTTCATAGTTCATTTATGAAAGGTGTTTTCTATATTATTTACTATGCCTTAATGTCGATGAATTATTGACATTGATTCACTTATTATTGTCCCATATTACCCTTACTGAGCATTTGAGATCACCATTTTATTTGTTTTCCTTCCGTAATTTGTGAAAAATGAATATTTGAATAAGTAAAGAGAGGAAATTTATTTTCTTATGTTATGAACTATATTTAATTAAGGTAAATATCTATGTATCTTGTTTATTCATGAATACTAAACTGGTTGATCCTTGTTGATGTGATCTATTGAATATATAAAATTATAATAAAAAATTACTTAATAAGGTATATTGGTGTCAAGGATATAATAGTTTTATTAGAAATTGGAATAAATACTGAATGTGTAATCATATATGAAATTTAAGACTACTATTAAGTCTAGAATACAAGTTCTACTATAGGAGTGAAAAAAACTATTTTAGCACTAGGAACTGGGTTACAATATGTTTTGTTTGTAAATAATTAAATAAAAAAATAAAATAAAAATATTTTTTATATTAACATAGAGACCTAGGATCCTACTTATACTTACACTAATATCCAAATCATAGGGTTATCATCATAAACATATTGATTTGAGAGCATAACATTAGTAAGACTTTGTAAATGATAATTGATCAAGATCGTTATTGAGGATCACTTCACTGAAAGAGGTTCTGGATCTCACCAAAAGATTGAATCTATGATAATTATCCTTTAATGTCCAATATGACCTAATATAGGATGTTATTTTTGTGGATTATTCGATGTTTTATTATCCAATGGTGAATGAAATGAAATATTCTAATAATTTAATTCATGCTTTGATCCTTTTTTAGGTGTGGGTTTGTTTTCTTGGGGATTGGGAAATTGATTTATTTTTATTGTTTATATCTCTTTGATCACTCTTATAATGAAAAAGAATCATGGTAAACCTGAATAGTGGCCCAGTTTGATTCATATTTATTTGTTTTGTGCTTTTAACCCCCATTCAACACATGTTTTTCATCAGCATCCATTTTGGTCAGTGTTTTTATGAAATTCATGGTATCTGATCATTTTAAGACCACCCTTTTGTAAAACAGATCGATTCCATGGGAATGTATTATTATTTCAGGTGTAATGACTATGGAGGGTGACCATAGGAGGATTGAGACCAAGTTTTCATTCTACCAAATTTGATGTGCGACGGTGGCATAGTTTGACATGATGCAATAAAGATCTATTTCCATTTCATATAGTGGAAAGAATTTGGTGAGAGGCAACAAAAATTCTAGAAAAATATATATTAGATTTTCTAAAGTGTGATTATCGGCATCGATGGATGATATAAAAGACATGTGAAGAACCTATTGGTTTTGGGGAAAACCCAATTTCACAATGTGTAGTATGGGAGAACACACATGGTGTAGCCACTTATATGACACTAGGGTTTATGTGAAATAGATAAGGATGACACGCCATGTGTTCCCAACCACATACCATGTGACATGGTGTTAGGAATAGAGAAATAAGTAATGTACATGGTCATGGGTTGGTACGCAGACACGAATGATACCCAGACACAACCACATAGATTATAACAACCACAATACTTGAGAACATGTCGGTGTACACAAGCACAAGTAGGTAGAATACCAAGTGCCAGCTTCACCTCTACACATTGAGTACTCATTAGGTACGCACCATGTATGGGGAGATTTAAAATCCATGTCATATGGTGAGACATGGGTAGGCTAATGGTTGGAAATAAACAATGTGTACCCCAAATACACATCAGGTACTTCCCTCAAGGGTGGATGGAGCCCTTAATTTCCAAATTATAGACTAGTTTTAGTTGATCATAATTACTTTTTCTCCTTTCATAAGATGGTACAATATGGATTTATTTCCTTAATACAATATTTGGATTCCCTATTTGGCATCGACATTAGTTAGATATTGGAATATCCCATTGTGGGAATATGGTGAGATCCCCTATCATTGATAGGTGAAGTTTATGGTATTAGTCTAACCACCATACATAGAATATTGATACCCTATCGAGAAAATATATTTATAAAGGCTTGTGGTGCCCCCAAAAGAAACGGTGTGATATCCTCCATAGATGATGATATCATCAATGATCCAATGAGAACACATTTCTAGTGGGGAATACCAATATGAATTCTCATAGGAGAATCATCAAATAAAAAACAGCTCATTGAGTGAGTTCTCTAGGAGAGACTATTTCCTTAATTCCTTAGGAAGCATCCTATGTCTAAAAGTATTGGTAGAGACCACTTATGATTTGTTTTCTGTTAAAATTATATCTTGTTTATGATTATTTATCATTAAATATAATATCTTAACTAACATATTGGTATGTTTTTTAGACAAAAACTCCCCATGATTTATATTATATTATTTTTGGGTGTCTACTTAGTATTGTTATGGTCACCAAAGTATGGTATCTTCCTACTTGTGTAGAGTCTTATATAGATGAAATACCTCTCGATGGGATCCTAGAAGGACACAAATTAGTTGTAGAATAGTTTTTGGATAGAAAACCCAAGGATCTAATTAGTGATACATTTGGAACCAATCCCCTCCTCCTATGTAGACTAGTCTTCACTGTATTTTTTTATGTGGAATTATATTTATTCCCATTTACTTATTTATAATTTTCTTTTCATAATATGACATGGGATAGATATTGTTCATGAATTATTATATCACTGAGTTTTTACTTTCCCATAATTTCACAGGTTTAAAGATGTGTTTGTGTGTATATGTACTTAGTATAAGGAATCCCATGTGTGATATTTTCCTATACAATGATAGTAACCATCCTCTATCCTATTGAAGGGGTACTTGATGTATTCATTAATCATCCCATCACTGAAAAGGTGTTCCCTAGTGGTTGAGGTTGTGTCCAAGTGGTTTCAATTCAGGGTTTATTATATGAAAATAGATTGGAATTATGTCTAGTAGTTTGGTTGGTTTGTGTTTTATAGAATTTGTGTTCAAGTGTTTTGAGTTAATATTTCAAGCCAGGGACTCTAGTGTTGGTGTGGAAGTCGATGTATTCCTTCACCATGACTCTAATATCCAGCTTGTTGACTCAGTACATGTAAAAATTGGTTCTAGAAAAATTTTGTTGGTTCATGCATCATAAAGGAATGAGTGATCAATTTCTTATCCCTCTTGAGTTATCTCTCTACATATACTCATTTACCATGGTGTGTAATTTTTATTTCACGATTCCTAAATGAGTACTACCATATAGGATTCCATAGTGTTCAAATAAGGATGATTCACTAAGTGAGGAGGCTTATGTTCTGGGTTAATTATTGAAGGAGGTGGTAGTACTGGGGGGGGGGGGGGGGTTCAAGTCATGCCGCCACCATTGACCAACTATTATAGTTGGATGTACTGACAGAGGATGCATACAGATTATATGCCCTATATGAGTTACAGAGGAGGGGAACGCCTATATTTTATTGTAATCTATGCCCCTAGGTAATTATGGATTGGATATAGGTATTCATTGAAGTTTCACACCTTGTGGGGACAAAAAAAATCATATGTTGGTCCCTGTAGTGAGTCTTCTTCATGGATCTTCCATGTAATCATTACTACAAATATTGATTTTATCAGCGCTAAAAATGGACTTTAATAGCGCTATAAAAGTACTATTAATTCCAGCGAAGATAAAGGGGGGGTCCCCTTTATCAACGCTCCAAAAAGGGATGAAAAAGACTTCATTTATCAGCACCCAAAAAAAGCACTGATAAAAGGGCTCTTTTATCAGCACTAAAACAAAGCACTGATAAAAGGGTCCTTAATCACTGCTTTCTTTTCAGCACTGTTAAAAGTTAAAAAAAATAAAAAAAAAATATCTTGCCAATCATGGGGGCTTTTATAGCGCTTGATCCCCCCTTTTACAACGCTTTTCTACCCCCCCCCCCCCCTCTATCACCCGCACACACCCCTCCACCCTTTATCAGCGCTAGCCTCAGATTCACCCATGCGCGCGCATCCATACCTGCACCCGGATTTGATCTCGAGACCTCCCCTTGTGCGCCTGAAGCCTTTGCCACTCCCCTATATTGATTTCTTCTCCTATTAGTGATATATAAATACATTTATATATATATTTAGGTATATTTATTCGTATAGTAATATATATTTATATTAATATTTATATATATTGTTATATTAATATAAATATATAGTTATATTAATATATATATTTATAGTGATATTAATATATATATTTATTGTTATATTAATATATATATATATATGTAGTTGTATTAATTTATATATATAGTTAGATTAATATATAGGTATGTAAATATTCATATATTTTTATTTTAAATAAAATAGATATTAGTTATTATTTAGATAAAGAAAATATATTTTATATGTAAATATATTTCATTATTTATATTTATAATTAAATTTTTAGGCTTGAATATATAATAAATATGTACATATAGTTATATATTTGATTATAAATAGTAGTGCAATTTAAAAATGATAAAATTAAAAAGACATAATATCAATATGAATGTAAAACAAGGAATAAATTTAGTCCCCACAAAAAAAGCTAATAATACCCCCTTAAATGAGGTTGAAAATTCACAAAATGTGGAAAAATCAGGGTACCCCGACTAAAAACTCAGTTTTGGAGGCCATATAAGGTTTTTTTGGCCTCGAAAAAACCATGACCATGGTCCCCCATGTCACAAAATTGTATATCTCGTCACAGGATTCGATTTGATATGTGGTAGAGCTCAAATAGACACCCGGATCAAATGTTATGTCCATTTGAAGTTTGAGTTGCATTTTCAACATATTTTGGATCTTTATTTTTTTTATTTTTTTAGTCATCAAATTGTTATAAAATGACTTTTAGTCGATAATAAATAGAAAATTAGTAATTAAAAATATTTTTTTTAATTTTTTATAAGCCATTTTCACTAAATATCTTATATATTAAGTGTAAATGTATATTTATACTTATTTAAAATATATTTTAAATTATATTTAAAATATACATATTATATTTATATTAATTTAAATATATCTATATATTTAAATATTAAAATATATTTGTAATAAATTTTATTTGGAAGTAGACCCTTTATCAGCGCTTTTAAAAAAAGCACTGAGAAAGACCCCCCTTTTTGAGCGCTACTAAAAAAAGCTTTGATAAAGGTGTACCCTTTAACAGTGCAAAAACAAAGCACTGTTAAAGGGTACCCTTTTATCAGGGCTAAAAAAATCCCTGATAAAGGGGTACCTTTATCAGCGCTTTTTTTAGCACTGATAAACGTACCCCCTTTATCAGCGCATTTTCGTTAGCACTCATAAAGTATGGTGTGGGCCTTGCCCAGTTTTGTGGTAGTGAATGGTGGATTTTAGTGACGCATTCACATGTTGAGATATCTATCACCATTTCAGACATTGAGAGTCTTTTAAAAAAGATTTCTATCAGAAAACATCATGATCAGTATATATCTAGAAGATTTTACAATTGTAGTTGGAAAGAATGACCGTGTCTGAGTATTGGATAAGGATTAGAAACTATTTTAGATACTCCATAGATATGGTTTTGGATATATTATTTATAGAATGAAATTTAGAGTTGGGATTAATTGGAGAAATCTAAGATAGATTGATATTTATCTTCATTCCCACCTATTGTAGGGTTCACAAGTGGGCCTTAGTAGCGAGGAACTTCTTGGAAGAGAAGATTCCAACAATAGGTGTTGGCTGTTGGCACCCATAGTTGAGACCTCGAGAGTAGGTATCATATGGAATTCACAGGGACTGGGGATTGAAAGATGAGTCAAGAGATGATACCAAGATATGAGATCAATAGTTTAGGTATATCAATATATTTTGAGTTTTAATAGTGATATAACATGATTCTTATGCGACAGTTAGGGAAATATTACACAAGATTAGTCAACCGGTCTTACAACTAACTGGGTGATGGTTAGGGGACCACCTAGATAAATGAAGAAGAAGGATAAGGGAGGTCATAAAGTTTGATGATATGGTATCGGAGTGGGTAGAGTATCTATTAGTGGCATACGATATGACTTATTGCCACCACAACCCATAGGTGGTTCACACTAGGCTCGTGGAGATGGTGGTTAGGAGTGAGGAGAACTACATTCCATGAAGGCCTATGACCTAGAGGGTCTAGGTATGATATGAGGTATAACCATTTTATTCTATATATTATCAAGAGAACTTATAGATATAGGTAAAATCCACTTTTTTACATACCTCTTCTATTGGTCGATAATTAGAAATACTAGTTGATCCCATGGATTTTCCCTTGCATTAGGAGAGTCCCACAAGAGGTGAATAGATTATCAAACACTCCCTCAAATAGTGTGACCTGAATCTTTAAGATAAGGGTTTCTTATGGGAACTCTTTGTAGAAGAAATTGGGACTTATGATTTCATCATAGGTATGTACTAGTTATCCCAAATTCATTCTCAGATTGACTATTTCAGTAAAAGGATGTGGTGTGTATATTGCTATGTTTTGAGGGTTTTTTGGAGTGAGAAGCAAACCTTGGTAGAGTAGGATGGGATCATATGTAGGAGTTTTCATCTAATTTCTCACTTTTTTTATAGAACATGTCTTAAAGTAGTGGATGATATGATCTATTTGTTTCCTACTATAGTGTAAATGTATGATGATGACATTCTAGAGGATATGTTAGGATTACATCCCCATCGGGAGAAATACTTCAGATTATAATTAAAAATTGGGATATATTGATATATACTACATCTTATTGGATGTCTCCCATAAATATTTGTGAGCCAAAGGTGCAGTTTGAGGGATTTTAGGGGATATACTTCCTTTGACCCCTTGTTTCACCATGGGCAGCCATAGTTTTGATCCCCAATAAGGTGGATGTGATTTTGAGGTTATGTGGGGATTTCCTTTTCCTAGTCCAAGTGATTATAAAGAATACATATCTACTAATGAGGATCAAATATCTCTTTGACTAGTTGTGATGGGTGTGATGGTTCTCAAATACTGACCTCAGATTAGTCTATCACCTGCTAAAAGTATTGGATGAGGATATACCAAATATGGAAATACAATATCTCTATGGTCATAATAATTACTCAATGATTCTATTCAGAGTGATTAATTCCCTATAAATGGTCATGGGACTCATGAACATGATCTTTTAATAATTTTTTGGTCTATTTGTGGAAGTCTTCATCGATGACATGCTAGTGTTGTTGGAATTTTAGTAGGAACACACAAGACACTTTAGGATGGTCCTTGATATTCACTGAGGGGACCAACATTTTAGAAATATATTCAAGTGTCAATTATTGATTCAGTAAGTCTACTTTCAAAGGAATGTCATATCATTATATGGTTTAGTGGTTTACCTAGTGATGGTTGAGACATAGTTAGCTTGTGATCCACCCAAGATCCAAATAGAGGTAAAGCAATTTACTATATTGGAAATACATTATTGGAGATTCCTACTTAATTAATCTAGGATATTATCTACCTATAATTATTTAACTCTAAAATGGAAGACTTTCTTGTCTATGTAGAGGTGGTATTAGGGTTTTTAGGAGTTTATGTATTGTTTTATGAGTGCCCATAGTTTTAGATTTCTGTAAAAGGGTGTTGAGTATGTTGTATTCTATAATTCTCCAAGGATCAGGCTTAGTTTTGTTTAAATACATAAATAGTTGGTTATTTTCTATTGTTCCAGAAAATTGATACCAGATGATCAGAACTACACAACACACTATTTATATCTAGAGGATGTAGTCTGAATGATGAGAATGTGGTGACACTACCTTACAAGTCAACATTTTATTATTTTTGTCAACCATAATTTTCTCAAGAATATATTCTCTTAGAATTATGTTAACTTTAGATATAGTTGATAGATAGATTTACATTATTACTATTAATTTGATATTTTTTATAATAATAAGAAGGGAAATGTGGTAGCATATTCTACTAGTAAGAGAACTTGTTCCTCATTGTTGGCCAAGGCATCCCAGATGTTATCCGTACAGTAGGTGTCCTCTATGGATAAGGATTGTGTAACATATCTAATGATTATGTCTATTACGCACCCCACACCCCACTACTACCACATGTGATGGAAATTCAACATAGTGATACCAACAATGAGACCTTACATGGTAAGATATCTAATGGATTTTCTCTTGATGGATTTTTTGAAGGTGGTAAGAACTTTATCCTTCAAAGAGCATGTATGATTGTGCTAGTGACATTGAAGGTGGAGGTTCTAAGATGGATTAATACATCTAATTTGATAGTATATTTTGGTTTTTAAATGATGTACCATAAACATGGTAAATAGTATTGGTGTATAGGTACAAATAAGGGTGTATGAGATTTTGTATCTTGATTCCTCCCTTTTCAACAAGTGAAGGTGGAAAAGTTGGTTCTAGTAGGATTAGCTTAACCACATGAGGTTCCAGAGTGGAAGGGATGGGATATATATGGATTACATGATAGGGTTATCATGAAAATATAGATGATATTATTCCATCTGGGTGATCATATACTAACTCACCAAGTAATCCCACTTCCTTTATATTTGATATAAGAGTGGAGTAGAGAGTTTGGTACGTCTTTACATGCAGGAGTTAGGTTGGATCAATGGAGTTCGCTTGATAATAAATTTTCACCATGATGATCACATCACATTTTTATTATAGTAGAGATTTTAGTAGGCATTTGGTTTGTGTTTGAGCATAGGGTTTCACCCCTATACTGATGGGCAGGTTGAGCGGACTATTCTGGTATTGGACGAGATGATACATGGTTGAATTTTTGAATTTGGCTATAGTTGGGGGATCAATTACCCTTAGTGATGTGTTTTTACAAAAATAGTTACCATTATACCACTGGGTTGGAACCATTATAGGCCTTATATGGGAGGTCCCAAAGGTTTCCATGTTTTTTCAATTGAACAAAAAACATCATAAGTAATGGCCTTAGAGTTTGTGGGAGCTATGAAATATAAGGTGAAGATCATCCAGGATAATATTTGAACTTCATAGAGCTATAATATGTTTTTTTAGAATCCATGATAGAGGACTTTGGGGTTCGAGGAGGGATACCGTGTTTTCTTGATTTTATTACCACGATATAGTTTTCATATATTTATCTAAGGAGGAAAGTATTCTCCAAGATTCAAAATCCATTTACATATACTACATAGAGTTGGTGAGGTGGTTTACTGGTTGGCTCTACCCCTATAGTTGGACTAGGGACAAAACATATTCCATGTGTAATTTCATAGAAGGTCTATTCTTGAACCATCACACATTATCAAATGGGGAGAGTTAGAGACTGAGGATAGAGCTTCTTTTATAGAGTTCCTAGTAGATATCAATGATCTAAATGATAACATACTTCATGGGTTAGTGATTCCTTTAGCTCATGTTCTGTGGAACCACATGAGTTTTCAAGAGAGCACCTGTTAGTGGAAGGCCTAAATGCATGGATAATACCCAATATTTTTTGAGTAGTATTTTTTTGGGATTTAAATAACTAATTTTGGGATAGTGTAACATCATTGTTTCGTAAATTTATGTTTTTTAATATTTAATGGAATATTTTTGAGACTAGGCTCTGAGACGACATTAGATTTTGAGGCCTGTTGAGCACAAAATTGATATTTTAAAAATATTAAATACATTAATATCATGAAGACATAGTTTTCATAATAAATTTGAATAAATTCCAAATGGGGACACATATGCGAAATATGAGTCCTCTAGTGAGTCTTATATGTGTGTTTTACAATATGTATGACATAACCTTTGTCTTCACTGAGAATTTGGTTAAAAAGATCTTGAATATAGAAATAATAAAATATATAATTTAAATTAAATTATTTCTACCCTTATAAGAAATATTATATCCAAATAAATAGGTTAGTCCCAATACCCTAAGAATATTTTGGGATATCTTGAGGAAGAATTAGAAAACAACAACTGATCATGATCATTATCGTGGATCATTTCATCAATGGAGGATGTGGAACTCACCAAGGAAATCTAAATTCTTCTAATATTAATCATTGATAAATCCAAAAAATGGTATTATGTTTTGTTATTATTCCTTATTTTATTATCACATGATGAATTTGCATCCATTCTCCCAATAGATTAATTCTTAGGTTGATCATTTTGTCGGTGCAAGTCTGTTTTCCTTAGGACTTGTTAATTTTTATTTCTTTATTCATCATTTTGATGAAAAATATTCAAGTCCAACATGAAGAATTTCGTATTTCCATTCTCCTTTTTTTAATTTGTGCATTTTCTACCCTCGTTCATTGCCCATTTTTCATCTGTATTCTCTTTGGAATGTGGTTCCTGTAAATAGTCAGTATTCTATCACTGCTTGGCCACTATTTTTCACAATGGGAAGATATAATATATATAGTTCATGGTTGAGGTTTAGATTGACATTGGATGATGGTGGTGGATGATTTGAGGAAGGATGTGATCAGGTTCCTGTCCTTCTTTATTTGACACTTAATGGTGGCATAGTGTGACATGATGCGACAATGGTCAATTTCTAAGTGATTCAATAGCCAAAATATAGTGACTGGTGACGATAGGGATGGTCAACACCATATGTGATATTATTCAGTGTTATTGGTTGGGATTAAGGAAGATCTAAAATAAGTTTGATTAACCCATGATTTCTATGAAAAACCAGACTACCCAACTTGTAGTTTGAAAGAAAACAAACAATGTAGCCCTGTCTATGGTGCTGGGGTTTCCATTGAATATTTAATAAACATACACTATATGGTCCCAACCATATTTAATGTGACATGGTGCAGGTGGCTCTACATGTACTATGGGTGTACACGGGCACATACACAACTAGGAAATTAGAAATGGGTATGGTACTTGAGCATGGCCCGATACCCGGACATAAATGGTACTCAAACATGAAAATGTGGCCAATAATGAAAAAGGTGCATGGTAATGAAAATGTGTGAAAAGGAATGGAAAATCCACACAAATGAGTGACTTATTGACCAATATATGTGGTGTTCCCTATAAGTGTCACACTATGTATAGTGATGTCTACATACTATGTGACACAGTGAGACAGGGGTAGAGCATGGGTCGGTAAGACACGCCGTGTTTCACCTGTAGAAGTAGTTCAACCACTAAGGGTTTTTAAATACCTTTATTTATTTATTATAGACTAGGGTCTATTGAGTGTGTTTTCTTGGTCCTTTCCCACCAGGGTATAATGAGGAATTATATCCTCAACACATTATTTTAATCCCTTATATGGGTTCAATATCAAATAGTGATTGGATTATCCCCCTATAAGACCAAGTTGAGATCCTCTATCATTACAATGTGTTATTTTTGGTATCAACATGACAACCATAGATAGTACATAAATCCCTTATCTTGAAGGCTAATCCCTTAATTTTTGTGGTGTCCCCCAGTTTCCTAGGTGTTATTCTGTACCTAGATGATGAGATCATTAGAGATACAACTACTAAATCATTTATGAGGGTCCATAAGAGCATGATCTATTAGAGGATCATCATTATATATAAGATAACTTGTGGAGTGAGGTCTCCCAGATCAAGAATTACCTTAAAGCCTTTAGTAGTATCATATGGTTGGCAGTGTTAGTTGAGACCACTTGAGATTGGATGTCTGTTATGAGTATATCTCGCTTATTTTTTTATCATTATTTCAAATATATTGATTTATTTATATATATATATTATTGAGTTTAGTACTATTTATTCATTATGTTTAAGTATTTTAGGTTGTCCCATTGAGTATGTTTGTACTCACCCATGTATGGGATCTACCTACACGTGCCATGTATTATCAAGACAACAGAGCATTTAACAAGGTCTTGGGAGGAACTGATGTACATGGAGCATATTTTTGGGCTATAAAATATAATTTTCCTACCATTGATACTTTGGAATGTATTCCTATCCACCTAAGAAGGTTGGAATTCTTCACAGTTTTTGGGAGGGCTTGTATTTTTTCTTTTTAATGCCTTCTAATTTTATTTTAGTAATTTTCCATTGGATTTATGCTATTAATGCATTATGATATTATTTATTTTTATTTTCCCATCATTACATGATCTTGAAGATTTTTTAATGTGCATAGTAACATATGCTATGGACTCCCATGCACGATATTTTCCTACTCAGTGCTTGTCACCAATCCCTTGTCTATTTGAGGTTATCTTGGGTCAGTTATTACTTAATTCATCACTATCCAGAAAGGCCCTAGTGGTCTGGCTCATTTTGTAGAGTCATCTCCATAGGTTATTATTTCCAAATTTTAGTATCTAGAGATTCTGCCAATGTGTCTTGTCAAGATCACTACATATATGTTGCGTTGTACTACCAATTGATGGTGGGAAGTCATTACCCAGGAAGACTATCATCGAAATATGGTCTAGGAGGATTTCTATACATTAATTTATGGGTACTTATTACCACATACACTAAGGGATGAATCAGATAGATAATTCTTAAAACACCAATGGGGATCATTTTATGTCATCAAATATACATCTTTTTTCACTATGCTTCAAAATATCACTCTTATATTATCTCTTGATGATATTATGATTGTGAGGAAATACAAGGATGTGCTGGTATATGCCATCTGATCAAAAGTAAATGGTTATTTCTGATGCATTTTTCAAATATTGTCATTTAGGACCTCATTAATATGAATAATTTGTGGTGTTCTAGTGGTGGGAACCAATACATTTAAACACCTATATTAGTTAGTGTTACATAAATATAGAAACATTATCGCATAGTGGTTTCTTACTAGGGTGGAATTTGTCAGATGGCTCATTCTAAAAACTTATTTATATGGCACAAGTTTGGGATGTAATGACACATGAAACCATAGTATATGTGAGATCCATTCATGTGTAGTGGATGTTGGAGTATGGGGAATATCTATAGAATTTGTAACAATTTTTCATCATTACCATAAAAATGGGGATATACACCAACCCGCAATTCTAGAGAGGGGATACTAGTATATCACACAGAAAAAAATTGGAATATCATCAACCTCTCAAAATGAGGCTGTGGTCAGGGAGAGGTAATCAAACTCAGGACTTGCATCACCACCAGAGTTTGTATTCATAGGAAATTTAGGTTGTAACTCGGAAGAACAATAGATACCAGTTAGATTTAGTGTAGCTTATTCCAGATAAGTAGAGCACCTGGACATCTATTGTTTGAGGTACTATTTTAATATCCTATACAAAAGTGTATTCTTTATTTGATGCAGTCATGTGTAACTATTTTTTATCTAAGGAAATCATGGAATGTTTGGGCCTCGAGATATAGTTCATTATACGTGTGATGAAAATCCACCCCCCATTAAGAATCTGATCAAAGTGTTTTCACTATTGTAAGGATTTTCCCATTGAGTAAGATGGATATATCTTCATATGGGATCATTCCATCCTTGACATGATCTGGTTTTATGTCATCATTAGGATGGATAGGTTATTGCCATATTATTCCCATATTGATTGTTATCGCTAGTAGGAAATATTCATATTCTAGAGGGAGGAATAAATGTGCACAAGGGAGAATGGGATATCCATGTATCTCATGGAAGACCTAGCATCAGGGGCTAGGTAGAGTGAAAAAAATATATTTATAGTAGTTTCTTGGATGATTAGGGGATACAAAAATCTATTGTCACACCTCTTGTGGATCATTTCATTGACTTCTCCCCTGATTACTTTTCTATGAAACCTCTAGTGAGAGCAATAATATTTACCATTGAGATAGTTCCATGAATAGAAACAATGTTCAGTCATCCGTATAGTATTACACTTGCATAGCTTCTAGAGATCAATAAATAATTGGGGTACCTAGATGCTTAGGGTTTATAAGACCCAACACTTCTCTATGGTATTTACCACTCCGTTTTTTTTTCAAAAAAAAGGTTGATGGTACCAACCCACTTTGAGTGGATTACCGAATTTTGAACCATATTAGGGTAATAAACAAATATCATCTTACATGAATAGGCAATCTATTTGATTTTATTTGAGAAGTGATGGTATTCTTAAAGATTTATTTGAGGTCGAGAAGTCATTATATGTGTGTAAGTTATTCAGAAATACTTCACACAGATTTTTTGAGTATGTATGGTCTTAATGGTACCTGGTAATTTTTTTTAGTCTCATGAATGAACCTACAGTTTTTATGGATTTAATGAATCATTTTTTCTGCGAATTCTTGATTAATTCATGGTCATATTTGTGGAATAAATCTTACTGTATTATCATTCTCAACATGACCATGCCAACCATCCAAAGGTCATGCTGAATACACTAAGAGAGAACCATCTTTATGCTAATCTCAGAAAATTCCACGTTTAGATTCATAAATTACACTTCAGGGGACATATCATCTTGGATTTAGAAGTATTTGTATACCCAGAGATGGTGATATTAGATGTTTCTTTGGTGTAGCCCCAAAATATATTTTACATACAGAGTTTCTTGGGGCTAGCTGGGTATTGTAGACACTTTATCTATGAGTTCCCACTAGTAGAAGCACCTCATATGGAATTTATTAGTAAGGGAATTAAATTATTATGGCCAGAATCTGGTGAAGTATCCTTTTAAGATTTGAAGGAATGATTTCCATCAGTGCCAATAATGATTCTATCGGAGCCAGACATGAGCTGTATTATTTACTATCATACAACATGTATCAGGATAGAAGATGTTATGATGTAGGATGAGTGAGTCATAGTTCATTAGTCTCATCATATAAGTCATCCTGATCGAAATTAATCAATGAATAACCTTGAGATAGCTACTTTCATTAATTATCTATGTTGTTGGAGACAGGTCTTACATTGGGTTCATTTTGTGTTATTCACGGATAAAAAAATCCTTACATAAATGTTTTAAATATTTGATATGAATCTAAGTTAGGGTAGATGGGTGAAACACATTAAATACTACTATTTATATATTTTATATACACCCGGGAAAGTCAATGATTTGGCTGATGAACTAAGCTGGAAGACTCTGATACATGATGTTTCGATGGCCAGTGGTAGCTCAGGGCATTGTTCTCAAATACGCATGTTGTGGTTCAGGAGGACCATGGATAAGTTATCCTATTAGCTTTGGCAGTAGCCTATACCCTTCTATAATGGGTGAGAATGAGTAAAAATTTAGATACCAAGGTCTTTTAACCAATGAAAGGAATATTAGATGATGATTCATCTTCTTGTGGGACTGTGGATGAGGATGAGTCCTTGAGCCATGATGGGTGTGTATGAGTCCCATCAGACATTAGGGAAGATCATATGCATGAATTTTATGCCTTATTTTGGGAGGTTCATCATAGAATCCCACTGATTTATTGATACCTATATCAATAGTATTCATTCCTTGGTATGATATGGGATATAAATAAACTTATCATTCATGTTCCACCTTTCAACAGGTGAAGGTATAACATCAGCAACTAAATGTAATTTTATATCCATTGTCCATTACTGATTGTAAATGGGATAATGTCTCTATGGAATTCATTACTAGACTTCCTAGATCACCTTGTGGAGATGATACCGTTTGGGTATTCATTGATCATTTGATGAAGGCATCCCACTTGTTACGAATTCAATAGAATATATCAATATAAAATCTACAGAGTCTATATGTTATGTAGGTCGTATATCTTCATGGACCTCCATGATATATCATATCTAATAGGGATTATCACTTTATATCTCTTGTCTAGAAGAGGTTGTAGAAGGCCTTGGGTACATAGGTGCTTATGAGGATGACCTATCACACTTAGACCAACAAAAATACAATGTGAAAAATTCAAGTGTTACGGGACTTACTCCATGCATCTATCCTTAACTTGGGGGTTCTTGGGAGAACTATATAACCCTAGTTGAGTTCTCTTATAATAATAGTTTTCAAGATACTCCCCAGATGGATTCTTATGAGGCCTTATATGGTAGTTCATTCCAATCACCTTTGTGATGGTTAGAGGTAGGGGAGGAAACATTGACTGGACCACATCTCATCTTGGAGACTTTAGAGAAGGCGTAATTAATTAGAAACTGCATGTTGATATCTTAGACAAAATAGTAGTCTTAGGACAACTCACACCAGTGAACACTTGAGTTTGATGCAAGGGATCATGTTTTCTTATGAGTTTCACCTTGGTTGGGACATCGATGAATTAATACGCTGGGTAGGCTTTCACCTCAATTTGTCAGATCCTTTGAGGTTTTGAAATGGATTAGACTAGTGGAATACTAGATATAACTACCTTAGAGATACTAGTCTATGCATGATGTATTTCCCATATCTCAGCTCCATCGATATTATACAGACTCGTCACATGTTCTACATCCTTATGAGGTCGTGTTAGATGTGTTTGAATCCTTTGAGGAGTTTATGTTATTAATATTTTCATGACTTATTATATTCCCCCTTTACTGATTTTATATTAAATGGGCATAATTGGTGTGAAATATTAATGTTTTAATATTATGTATAATTTTCGAGCATTTTTAGAAGTAGTCCAATTGAGTCAGTTTACTATTTTAATAATAACTATCCCTATACTGATCCTAATTGTGTGGTTCCTGTTTTTTAGGATTCTCCAGTACATATAAAACATTTCATTAGAAGGTACCATGAGCCAATTCTTCCATTGTAAGGGTCATATGGTCCTCACAAACAAGACCAATGAATTTGTGAACAAACTGGACCAGCCTTGAATATTGATTTACTGGGATCAATCCAGAAGTCCAAAAACATTAAATCTCCACCATAATCTGGGGGACACTAAATTTCATCTTGGATAAAAATTTCAAGTCCCAAATCTAAGTACAAGGGGCCCAAATGAAGCTTTGAAGTCTAGCCCACCATTCTGGCTGAGAAATAAAATAAGTATAATATTCATGACATATCTCATGATGTAAGAGTCAAATCGAGCTGATATTTTTCAGTGTGAACTAGGAGATATAGGCGGCCGACTTTGTTGAAAAAACCATTCGGATTTGAAGGCATATTAATATTCAAAAACCATTTCACATTCTGGACTTCAAAAAGACTGGATTGAAATGGACAGTTTTACTTTCTTTAATACACCGGCCATAACTTTTGATCCTTACGTCCAAAGGACTCCACATTTTGAGAGTAGTCGCCCAACTCTATTATATACAACTTGGAAGAAGTAGATTTCTCGAGATTACACTGTCATCATGTCCATATCTGCGAGCCAAGTGGATGGGTATTGTTGGAATGTAAACAGTCCACTCCTTGGGCTATAAATACTCTCCCCTTCTCTCCTTGAGAGGGGTTGGCATTTCAGAAGAGAGGATAACATATTGGTACGACCAAAGCCCTGACAAAGGCTTGGGAGGACCTTCCATACTCAAATTTGCACTTGAGAGACCTTTCCGCCTCTCTTTGTTTTCACTTACTTTCATGTTCTTCGTTTTTGTAATTTTGTAAGTTCTTTCTTTTGTAATTATTTTTTAATGCAAGTTTATTCTTCAATATCTCTTATTCTCATCCACCATATGTAATTTAATATTTATGTTCTTAAAATGGATTAAATTCAGTTGAACCCCCTTCCCTTATTTTTCTTCCTCATTCAATCGAAAATCCGTTTTTAATTTTCTTCATCGTTTGTGTGTGTGTTCGGCACACTACTCTTATCTTGTCCCATTATTTTTATTCTCTTTATAATTCATCACCATAATCATTATAACCAGATTAGTAATAATTTTAATGGTTGGGTAAATATTTAATTCGGGTGAGTTATAATTTAGTTATGTTAAGTGGTTGAGAGCTTTTGCTCGACGAATGTTCTTTAAATTAATATTGTGTATGTTGAACTTTATATGTCATGGATTAATGACATGTTTTGTTTAATATGTGGATTCCATGGATTATTGGAACCACAAATAAAGTACCATAAAAAACTAATGGTAATGATTAGAAACCTATGTTATGTTAAGTCTTGGATTAAAGCTTAAACCCTTAGGAATTCTAATCGATGTCAACTTGTGAAGTGGGTGTTAATTTAAATGCAATATAAAGAAAAGCTCAGGGATATCACAAGCTTAACTCCCTAATAATGAACTCACCCCAATATTTATCAATTTGATAAATAAATTATTGTCAATCAATAATTTCAATTAATCTCTGCAAACAATCCTCCTAATCAAAATACAATCAACTAAAAACAAATGACTATTTCAAAGTATCATCGTCGAGGATTCGACCCGAGTGCTGCTATACACATTACCAGAGCACCGGAACTTTTTCCGGTCGATAGGCGACAATTGGCCATGCATTTCAAATAGCGCTATTTCCAGGGATGGTGCTTTAAGTAGTCATTAGTTTCTGGTTATTTTCAAAAAAACCAAAAAAACAAAATTTTAAATAAAAATTGAAAAAAAAATCACAAAGAAAAACCTATCTTCTCATAAAAATCATAAACTGAAAAAAATACAATGAAAAACCCGTCTTCCCCTTTCTTCCAAAATCTCTATGAATGCCCCGTAGCCTTCCAAACAATCCCTTAGATTTATTTCACCCAGAAATTGAGTGAACACTTCGCCAACTTAGGAGGAACATAAGAAATAATCAAATAATTCAAGAACCAGTCCTTGTCCAACCAATTGAATTAGATATGGCCAATCCTAGGGAACAAACACTTAAAGAACTCGCTACCCCTAATATTAATTACCAACCTCTTGGTATTCAATATCCTGATATAGAGGATGACTTTGAACTCAAATCAGGTTTGATTCATCTTCTCCCTCATTTCCACGGGCTAGCCGGTGAGGATCCACATCTCCACCTTAAAGAGTTCCAAGTAGTGTCCTATACCATGAAGCGTCAAGGGGTTTATGAAGAACAATTCAAACTCTGAGCATTCCATTTTTCCCTATCTCACACTGCTAAGTCATGGCTCTACTACCTACCTCCTGGTTCCATAACTACATGGAATGACATGAAGCAGCTATTCTTAGAGAAATTATTTCCTGCTTCTCGTACTGCTTCTATCCGAAAGGAAATAAGTGGTATTCGGCAGTTCCCAAGTGAATCACTCCATGAGTACTGGGAGAGGTTAAAAAAGCTTATGGAAACCTACCCACATCATCAAATCCCTGACCAACTCTTGATCCAATACTTCTATGAGGGGTTATTGGCTATGGAGAGAACTCTCATTGATACTGCAAGTGCTGGTGCTCTGGTTGATAAAACTCCTGCAGCTGTAAGAGATCTCATAAGTAACATGGCTGCAAACACACAACAATTCCATACTCGAGCACATGATCAAGTCAAAAAATCCCAAGATAATCAATCATTTGAGCCGAACAAAATGATCGAGTGGATGAGTGAACTTACAGGTCTTGTGCGACAGCTAGCTGTGGCTACCAAATCCTCAACCTCTTCTTCTCCGCAATCAATTTTTCCTGGACCAATCAAAAACTGTGGAATATGCAACTCTCCATTGCATCCAACTGAAACTTGTCCACAACTTCAAGAGGATCAATCCGATTCATCTAGACCAATGGATCTCAATGAAGCATATGCTCAGCGGAACACCAATCCTCAACTATCAAGTCAGTTTGTTAGAAACTTCAACCAACCTCACTCTGAGCCTTTCTCCTCTAACATTAACCAAGGATTGAGGTATGGTAATCCCGTCTCTCATCCCCCTCAATTCCCTGCTCAAAACCCAAAACAATTCTAATATGGTCAAGGTGGTGGCAAATTCCATCAACCTTATCCTTTTGTTCCTCAACCTCAAAGGAACAATCCTCCTCCTGGATTCCATTATCCTAGTGTGCCTTCCCAATTCCAAAACCAATACAATCGATTTCCCAAGAACCAAAATCAAGGCAATCCCAATCTGGGACATGCCTCTTTTTCCAAGAAACCATGGGAAAGTGCTGTGGAAGATCATACCACCTTCACCCGTTCTAGTCTCAAAAACATTGAAACTCAAATAGGCCAACTTTCATCCCACCTAAGCCAGCAACAATAATCAAATTCTTCCCAACTCCCAGCTCAACCATTACCCAACCCCAAGGGTAATGTAAGTGCAATTGAACTTAGATCAGAAAATCACATTGCTATGCCTCAAGATATGTCCTCTATCCCTCCTTTTAATGTTGACCTAGAAAAAGAAAAGAAAAAGAAACTTGAAAAGGAACCCGAAGCCATTCCCTCACCTACTTCAACTCCACTTAGGAACCCAATTCATTTTCCTCAAGCCGTTTCGAAACCAAGGAAGTCCTTTCAACCTGATCCTAAAATGCTCGACATGTTTAGAAGTTTTGAAGTCAACATTCCCCTCTTAGATGACATAAAACAAATTCCTAAGTATGCCAAGTTTCTTAAGGAATTGTGCAACCACAAGAGGCAACTTAGGACCTTTGAAAATGTTTCCACCCAGCTTTCCATACCCATTAAGTGCAAATATCCAGGCACCTTTACAGTCCCATGACAAATTGGAAGTTCCAACAATGATGATGTACTCATAGACCTAGGATCCTCAATTAATGTCATGCCCAAATCCATATTCTTCAACCTTGGTCTAGTTCCCTTGAACCCAACGGGTGTTGTCATTCAGTTAGCCAATCGAAGCACAACCAGTCCTGAGGGAATAGTTGAGGATGTCCTTGTCCGATTAAATAATCTTATCTTCCCTGTTGATTTATATGTCCTTGACATGGAAGGTGAGACGAACTCTTCTCGATCTCCCCTACTTCTTGGAAGACCATTCCTCATGACTGCGATAACCAAGATTGATGTCCATTCTAGCATCTTATCCATGAAATTCGGTGACCAACTGGTCAAATTCATCATTTTCCAAGCCATGCGATACCCATCTGAGGACCACTCTGCATTCTCAATCCATGCTTCTGATAGAGCTATTGGGGCTGTTCTTGGTCAATGAAGAGAAATAATTCCTCATGTCATCTATTATGCCTCAAAAACATTCGATGAAATTCAATCTCACTACACTGTCTCTGAAAAGGAACTTCTAGCAGTGGTTTTTGCCTTAAGTAAATTCTGGTCCTATCTCTTAGGTGCCATAATCATCATCTTCACTAACCATTCTTATATAATGTTCGTACTCAAGAAAATTGATTCCAAACCGAGGCTAATAATATGGATCCTAATGCTCCAAGAATTTGACCTTGAAATAAAAGATATACCAGGAAAAGAAAACACTATGGCTGATCACTTGATTATAATTTCTAATTCTTCTCATTCGGAAATCATTGATCTTGAATTCCCGATTGAGAACCTTTCATCTCTCACTCCAAAGTTACAATGGTATGCCCCAATTGTAAATTATTTGGTTTCTGGTGTTATTTCTGAAAAGTTTTCAAAAGAACAAAAAATGAAGTGGAAAAGTGATTCAAAATACTATTTTTGGGGAGAAAATAAACATTGGAAAACTGGGGCTGACATGGTAATTAAGAGATGTGTTGATGAAAATGAACATTCTTCCATATTATAATTTTGTCACTCACTTCCAGGAGGTGGCCAATTTGGAACACAAAGGACCTCTTGAAAGTTCCTAGACTCTGGATTCTTCTGGCCTTCACTCTTCAAGGACTAACATGAGTTCTGTGAATCATGTCCCACTTGCCAAAAGTTTGGCACAATCTCTAAAAGAAATGAAATGCCCCAAAAGCCCTTAATATTTTGTGAAATCTTCGATGTTTTGGGGCATCGATTTCATGGGACCATTTCCCCCTTCCAATGGATTCTCATACATTCTTTTTTCAGTCGATTATGTTTCAAGGTGGGTCGAGGACAAACCCACTAGAAAGGATGATTCACATACTGTTAGTGAGTTCCTAAAGACACACATCTTCCATAGATTTGGCACACCTTGTGCCTTGATCAGTGACTTACGAACCCATTTTTGTAATAGAACCATGGAAGGTCTTCTGAAAAATAATGGTGTTGTACATAAAACATCAACTGCATATCACCCTCAAACAAATGGTATGGCTGAACTCTCTAATAGAGAAGTGAAAAGGGTACCTGAGAGAATTGTTAAGCCCACCAGAAAAGAATGGCTTGAGAGACTTGGTGATTCCCTTTGGGATTATCGAACTGCCTATAAAACACCCCTTGAGATGTCTTCTGTTAGGATAGTTTTTGGTAAAGTGTGTCAATTACCGGTTATAATGAAAAATAAGTATTTTTGGGCTGTGAGAACCTGTAATTTTGATTGTGAAAAATATGGTGAAGAAAGATTGTTGCAATTGGCTGAACTGGAAGATCTTCGACTTGAATCCTATGAGAATTCCAATCTATACAAAGAGAAGGCTAAGGTAATCCATGATAGACACATCCTGAGAAAGGTATTTCATGAAGGTGAAACGGTAATTTTCTTCAATTATCGATTCCAAATTCACCCAAGTAATCTTAATTCTCATTGGGAATGACCTTTTGTTATTACTAAAGTTTACCCATTTGGTTTAGTGCAAGTCCATCACCCCTCTTCCAAAAGGACATTCACAGTTAATGGACATCGGTTAAAGCATCACCATGAGAGGATGCACAATCCATGATCAACATCGACTTCCACTGGCTCCCCAACTTCTCTAGCCGACCTACCACTAGATGGAGAAGGTGACCCACCAAATCCAAACTAGGGGGAAACTCTTTACCTTTAACTCTCTCTATCTCTTCCTCTCTCTACCTCTTTCTTCTTCTTCCTCTCTCTTTCATTTTTTCACCATTTTGTTTATCAAAAACTTTATTTTTCACTTTCTCTTTTGTGTGGGTGTATCTTTACAAAAATAAAAACTAAAAAACCAAAAAAAAACAATCACTTAAAAAATAAAAAAATTATAAGTCATGCTTACTCACCATCAAGTGTTAAACTTTTGTGCAACCATTTTGGGGAGTTAACATACATGTTTTCATCTAAAAAATTTTTTATTTTCATTATGACTTTGGATAAAGAATTTTGTGTCAAAATTAACAAATTTTGAATGCTCAATTTCTGATTTGGAAAATGATTTTCCCAAACCGTGAGAACAGACAATTTCTTTCATGCCAAGGCCACCTATGGCCATCTTATCAAAATTTGTGTTTTCACCCCCATTTGTGAGTCTTGAGTTTGTGTAACTTCAAGCTGAATTTCCTACATTAGTGTGTATTAATATGATAAAGGCATTATCTGAACCGCATGAAAATCACAATAGCCAAATAGCCTCCCATTTACCATAAATTAATCCTCCTTTTGAAAGCCCCTTCGAGCTTATGAAAACCTTTTCTTTGATATCCACATTCCAAGCCCAATACCTTATCCCACCCAATATCAACATGGATTTTCATTGCATAAGTTTTTGAAATTTAAGAGGGGGGGATGGATTTCATTTTTGGGTATCATTTCCTTACTTTCTGGTGTGTTATCATATTCTTGAGGGAAAGCATCCATTTTAGTATAGGTGGGAGGTTATCATTCAGTGGTATTTGGGAATTTATTGTACAAAATATATTTAAAAGTGTTAAAAAAATTCCAAAAAAAATCAAAATAAAAAAAAATAAAAAACAAAAAAACAAAAAAATTGGGTTGTGTCTTGGGTAGCTCAAAAATCACTCTTCCTCAACCTTTGATCTTGTTATAACTATTACAATTAGTGTCGTGAGGAGATCAAACATGGGTTGGGATATGAGTGTGAGATCTGTTTCAAGGTCAACTTTCGAAAAAACAAAGAAAAAAAGAACACTTGCATTATATTCTTATTGAGAGAAGTTTTTTGTTTTGTAAATATTCCACCTTCTCATTACCTTCATATATTGTTCCTCTATTGTGTCTTTCTTCACACAATCATTTCCTTGTAAATATTTTTTTTTATTTCCTTCCATGTTTCATTTGAAGAAAATGTGCATTGCTTTTTCTATGTTGGTATTTTAACCCTCTTCTTCTATCTCATAGACATTATATTACTACCGTCCCATAGCCACAGAAAAACCCCTTAAAAATTCCTCTTGATTCTTGTTCACTTTGGATAGGGATTGGAAGCTGAGAGCTCTTTTCAAACTCTATGATTTTCACTTTTGGTTGGTGAAAGTGTGAACCTCCACAAATGAATTTTATCATCTTGAGAAGTGTGAGTTTTGAGAGTCCACATTTACCATTTCTAAATTTGAGCATGAAAAAATGAATTAGTTTTGGAACATTGTTTCTGTAACAACTTGTGGTGGAATTCAAAATGGATGAGTGAAATAGTCTAACCCCCCCCTAATTGGAGAAAACAAAATTTTAATATATATTGGTGAGTAAAAATGAATTTTTCATGTTTTTATATTTGTTGCACGTGAGGACATGCACAAAACTAAGTGTGGGGGAGTTTATGTTATTAATATTTTCATGACATATTATATTCCCCCTTTACTGATTTTATATGAAATGTGCATAATTTGTGTGAAATATTAATGTTTTAATATTAAGTATAATTTTTGAGCATTTTTAGAAGCAGTCCAATTGAGTCAGTTAACTATTTTAATAATAACTATGACTATACTGATCCAAATTGTTTGGTTTATGTTTTTTATGATTCTACATTCAATATAAAACGTTTCATTAGAAGGTACCATGAGCCAATTCTTCCATTAGAAGGTTCATTTGGTTCTCACAAACAAGACCAAAGAATCTGTGAACAAACTGGACCAGCCTTGAAGATTGATTTACTGGGCTCAATCCAGAAGTCCAAAAACATTTAATCTCCATCATAACTCGGGGGGACAGTACATGTCATCTCGGATAAAAATTTCAAGGCCCAAATCTAAGTACATGGGCCCAAATGAAGCTTTTAGGTCCATCCCACCATTCTGGACGAGAAATAAAATCAGTATAGTATTCATGACATATATCATGATGTAAGAATCAATACGAGCTGATATGTTGCAGTGTGAAATAGGACCTATAGGTGGACGAATTTGTTGAAGAACCCATTCGGATTTGAAGGCATGTTAATAATCAAAAACCCTTTAACATTCTGGACTTCAAAAGGCCTGGATTGAAATGGACAGTTTTACATTGTTTAATAAAACGGCCATAACTATTGATACTTAATTCCGAATGACTCCACATTTTGAGAGTAGTCGCCCAACTCTATTATATACAACTTTTAAGAAGGATATTTCTAGATATTCGGCTGTCATGATGTCTATATCTTCGAGCCAAGTGGAGGGTATTGCTGGAATGTAAACAGTCCACTCCTTGGGCTATAAATACTCTCCCCTTCTTTCCTTGAGAGGGGTTGGCATTTCAGAAGAGAGGATAACATATTAGAACAAAAATAGCCTTGCCAAAGGCTTGGGAGGACCTTCCATACTCAATTTTTCACTTGAGAGACCTTTCCTCCTCTCTTTGTTTTCACTTACTTTAATGTTCTTCGTTTTTTTAATTTTGTAAGTCCTTTCTTTTGTAATTCTGTTTTAATACAAGTTTCATCTTCAATATCTCTTATTCTCATCCAAATTCTGTAATTTAATATTTATGTTCGTAAAATAGTTTAAATTCAGTTGAATCCCCTTCCCTTATTTTGCTTCTTCATTCAATCAAAAATCTGTTTTTAATTTTCTTCATCGTTTGTCTGTGTGTTCGGCGCACTACTCTTATCTTGTCCCTTTATTTTTCATCCCTTTATAATTCATCACTATAATAATTAAAACCAGATTAGTAATAATTTTAATGGCTGGGTAAATCTTTAATTGGGGTGATTTATAATTTAGGTATGTTAAGTGATTGAGAGCTTTTTCTCGATGAATTTTCTTTAAATTAATATTATGTATGTTGAACTTTATATGTCATGGATTAATGACATGTCATGTTTAATATGTGGATTCCATGGATTATTGGAACCACAAATAAACTACCATAAACAAGTAATGGTAATGATTAGAAACCTAAGTTATGTTAAGGCTTGGATTAATTCTTAATCACATAGGAATTCTAATCGATGTCAACTTGTGAAGTGGGTGTTAATTTAAATGCAATAAAAAGAAAAGCTCAAGGATATCACAAGCTTAACTCCCTAATAATAAAATCACCCTAATATTTATTAATTTTTTAAATCAATTATAGTCAATCAATCATTTCAATTAAGCTCTTCAAAAAAAACTCCTAATCAAAATACAATCAACTAAAAACAAACGACTATTTCAAAGTATCATCACCGAGGATTTGACCCGAGTGCTGCTATACACATTAGCAGAGCACCAAAACATTGACCGGTTGATAGGAGACAATCGTCCGTGTGTTTCAGGAGTATCCAGTGTATTGTGGATTAGATTGTGAAGTTTGTCCAAGGCCGGTCAGTTCCTTTATTATGGGTGTTTTGGAAACACGATCGAGTACCAGATAAGACCTGGGAGTGAGAAGAGGAAATATGGTCTCAGGGGCCCGGTATTTTCATAGATAATCCCTCTTTAACCTCAATAGGATAATTGAGGGAAGAGTTTCATTATGGAAGAAATTTTATAATGAACCATATTCTCATGAAGGTAATAATGAATGTATTTTTGAATTAAATTTTGTTAGTTTGTCCCTTGTTATGTTACCCAATAGTGTTAGAGAGGTCAGGATAGTGTGTGGGGATTTTTCGGAGCACTGATAATTAGTGAAATTGACTGGCCCACATGGCTAGGGGAAACCAATATACCCATCCCCCATAGTTTCTTCTAACCATTCAATTCATTTCTGAGGGGATAAAGGGTCGGTATTGTTTTTGGCCGCCATTAATGTAGAGGCACACAACCATATGCAAATTTCATACATATTGATGGTGGATTGGCACATGGATTGCACATGGTTAGCCAAATTTTGTGCCTTAACTATGTGTGGTACCTCCTTATGTAGATCCTAGTTCACGATTAGTGCGAAAGCTGGCCATCCATATAGAAAAACCACGTGACCCTATACTACATGATGATTTTATTTTATTTTACAAAATTCTTTTAAAATCTCACTATCCTCCTCCTTCTTCCCATCTCCCATGGGTTCTTCCTACTATCAAGTTAGGGATTTCCATTGAATCCTCATATAGATGATAAATAGATAATCGTTGGAAGCATTGAATAAATAGAGGTAATTTTGTTAATCACATTTCATACATTATTAGTTTCTCATCAAATCTCTTATGTTATTTTGTTACAATCTTATTCACCTTATTTTTAGGTATTTGATCCATTTCTATTATTTCGTCCATTTTTATTACAAACCTAAAGCTGATATTGGACGAGGAGTATTTTATGGCCCATAGGTATATGTTATAGTTTTTTTACCTAAAATTAATGTTGATTTTATAGCCCCATCATTGTAAAAACATGACGATCATTAACCCACATTACCCACAAATATTTTTTCCTTTTTTAATTAAATTCAAGAAAATTGTTATACAAATGTGGACCCTTTCATAGTGATTAAAGGGTGTTTACCTTCTTAATTTACACACCATTTTGTGTTAATAGATAGTATCCATATCTTATGTAATTTTTTAATTAACCAAATTCCACATATGTAGTCATCTTGTCTGGGAAATAGAATTTCCCTCTGTTATATATTTTTCAATTTGACCAATGTACCTTCAAAATGTTTGGATTTTCGAATGAATTTAATTTACAGACCTTGATAAATTAGAAGAATTTTTCTTAATTAATGTAAATGGGTGTTAGGTCCATGCGACATGTTTTATCATTATAAACATGGATTATTAAAATTTTGAAACATCAGATATTTGGTCTATATGGACGTAAATGAATTATAGTTGATCTATCATGATTATTATTATTATTATTATAGAATTGAGATCTATCATGGATGATGAATAATGGAAATTTTGATCATGATGTTTCACTCTCCCTTACATCATGTGTTTTTCATGACATCTCTAGCAATTATACTTTTATATTGGCAATGGGAATGACGGTCCATGTTCTTTTGTATTGGGTGTTGGGAATGATGAATCACCTGGCCTATCTCAAATTATGGGAATGATTTCTCATATTCATTTTTATTTCAGTTCTAATACCCTTTCTAGAGCCTATTTCATGTTAAACTAGTTATGGATTCCTGAGTTACACCCTAGGTAAAAGTAGCACCTAATATCCATGTATATGCCTTATTATGTGCTCATGTACATAGTGAATATATGTCTATACATTATATAACTACAAATATATATATATATATATATTATTGATATATATAGTATTTATATAAAATATATTCGAGCCAATTTTGATGATCATTGAGAAAACTAGGTGTCCAATTAGAACTTGAACTGGCTAGTATTTACTATTCAATATTGTTTATTATTCATTCACTTGCACACTACTATGATATGTACACTTGATGGATTATTTATAGACATTTTTGGTGGTGTCATAATATTTTCATCACACACCCTACTTGGGATGTCTTTTGTACCTATGTAGACCTCATGTATGTAGGTATGGATAAGGGAATTCTCCATACTATAGATGTTTGATATATTATTTCTTATTCATTGGAGCATGGGAGAAGAGGACTCTATATAATCTTGAGATTCTAGTGGATCAATATTTTGGTCTTTTTTTATTTTTCTATCATGTATTCAATATTTTTATCCCATGTTTTCTATTTTTTATTTTAGCATTGCATGAAATCATTGTATATGACCCAGTCTATGATATTATTATTATTATTTCAGTTTCATAGTTCTTTACATTTTTTTAATTATTTATTATATCTATTTCTTCTATTCAATTTGTTTATAATGATTATGCTACATCTAAATATTTTACATGTCCTCCATGAAACTCATATATGAGGGTATATTCTACCCTCTATCCCACCTTAAACCCTCACTACTAGTTGGAAGCCTATGACACACATGGTTCCATGCTTAAGGCAAAATGACCCACCAGTTCAAGGTCCTAGTTAAGTGGATCCCAAGTTGGGACATTAAACCCACAAAAATATGATTTTAAAATGAGATCCATATTCACTACATGTATAAGAAGATGATAAAATAGATTGAGGTTCTAGGAGTTTCAAAAAAGCTTGAGTATTTCAATCCAAACACACACACCACACTGCCATCACTTTGTTTTTTAAATTTGGGGTTGAAGCCTCTTTATTAATGAAACAAAAGAGAAAACCTCATTTTATTTTATAGAAGAGACCCATTACATGACCCATAGATCTAGTGGTAATTAAATCCCATTACGTAGCCTTAAAGGCCCTTATTTTGGACCAAACTCCACTTTGGTGGATAGTACTGCTACAATACCCAGAATGCTACAATACCACCACTACTACATTTCATGATACAGTTCCGTCATGCTATATTTTTACCACTGCAATAGTTCCGGTACAATACTTCTATAGTACCTATTCCCAGTGGGTTTTTAACCCCATACTTTGATACAATATTAATGGGTGCTTACCACTAAGCCAAACCCCAACTAAAACACACTGCCATCTCTTGATAGTTTTCTAAATATGAATTTAAAGGGAACACTATAATTTGTTTCAAATTTATTCATGGATTGTAATAGAATAATATATTGTTGGAACCATGGTCTTCTATTCATGATTTGGAGTATGGTTTCTGTTTGTTGTAAATCATCAATGGAAGTTCGGATCATGTACCAGCAAAGAGATCATACCGTTCAAGCAGACAACAGTAATGAAGGTGGCGCCATTTCCCAGTGTTTGCCAAATTTTTAAGGTCCAAAATCTGGAAGTTACTGAGCATCGCGAAAAGTGGATTTCTAGGAAGATAATAATTAAATATGGAAAAGGCATGAATTTCTTAAAGAGAGGATGCATGGTTTGGAAATCCCGAAGTCCAGAAGAATGGAGGTGGTGAGTCTTCGCGATTATGTCAAAGCTTCTTGAACGGGAGAGTTGAAGTGCATCGCGGCGGTGAAGGGATTTGCGAGGGAGCTTCTCGGCGATGGCATGAAGGAATGATGATGGTGATACTATGCGATTACGACGAGCTCCGCGATCCGAAAATTTCCGAAGTGCTTTCCGATTTGGACAGAATTTCGGTTGAAACTTTGGAGCTTCGCGATTTGAGATGACGTGGGATTGACTTCGCGTGGAAGGGTCGAGGGTCAGTGTAATTTCCTATAAATAGAGGTCGACCCCCTCAAGAGAAGTAGAGAGAATTTCAGAGAATGTCCTTTGCTCTCGGTTCTCAAAGGTCTCTCGCGAAGGCAGTGTGCTTCGTGAAATAGGAGCTTCACGACGGCTATTCTAGCTCCGCGAAAGGCGTGCTCCCCACGTTGGCTCAGTTATTTTCGTGAAGAGGTATGTGCTCCGTGACAGCCAAGCATTGTGAAGGCTGGAGCATCGCGAGAGTGCTTCGTGATTGAGCTTCGTGAAAAGGCCGGGACTCCATGAAGGCTTGTTTGAGTATTGTAAAACTAGGAGCCTTGCGAAGTAGTGTACTTTGTGAAGTCCATTTCTTAAGTTTGTTTTCCCAGTGGACATGGGAAAATGGGGTATTCATCAGTGGATGGAATTTGGACTTTAATAGAGCATAAACTCAGGACTCTGATGCAAGAAAAGTCTCATGCTGAACAGGAGACAAGGACCTTCATGTCTATCTTTTGAAGAGACCTTCACGTCTATAAACTGAGTGGGACTTCACCAACGGTAGTGAGCCTGGGGGAGTCAATGGGAGTGACCCGAGGGAAGCAGTGAGCTATCTCTAAACCATTGAAAAGGAGGTTATCCTGGGATAGAGTGATTGTGCCCGAACAATTGTAATCCACAACTAGTAAAGATTAGTGGAATTAGGTACGACCGACAACTTTTCAGCGTATGCTCCTTGGACGTAGCCCTTAGTGGTGAACCATGTAAAAATAGTTGTCTCATCACTCTGCATGTGAATGTTTCATTACTGATCATATCCATCATATAGATTTAACGAGTTCCTACCAATGTGGGAACAAGATCCAAAACTTTAAGAAGAAAAAGTTGACACCCTGATTCACCCCTCCCCTCTCAGGGTGTCCCAGGGTCCTACAAGTGGTATCAGAGCGAGGTTGTTGGCGTTGAATCAGTCCTTTGTCGCCATGGATAATGCAGTCAATGCTAGGGGAGTCCCTCTCTTCGATGGAATTAATTTTCAGATCTGGGAGAACATGATGAGATCTCATCTAAGATCTCTTGTAATGGAAGTTTTGTTTTCAAGTGTGCAAGGAATACAAGTCACTGATCCAACAGGCCTGGCTATGACTGACACAGACAGGAAAATTCTTGATGTGGATGCTAAAGCACAAAATTCACTCACTGCAGCTCTTTTTGATCAGATCTATCTAAAGGTGATGAGTTTCACTTCAGCAAAGTCTATGTGGGATAAAATTGAAAACATTTATTAAGGAGATAGAAAGGTAAAGGAGGAAAAACTTCAGGTTTTACACAACAAGTTTGATGATCTAAAGATGCATCCTAATGAGAATGCAGATTCATTTTTTAATCGAATTAATGAAGTAGTGGGAGAAATTCGAGGTCTTGGAGAAGAAATTAAAGACATTGATATCGTAAAGAAAATCTTTAGAAGACTTCCTCCCATGTACAATGAAATGGTTTCATCCCTTGAAGAAAGAGATATCTATAAACTATCTTTGGATGATTTGTTAAGTAGTTTAGTGGAAGATGAGATGAGAGTCAAACCTGAAGATGCCACGACTCGCGTGAGCAAGGAAATGGAATTCAAAGCCATGGACAAACTGAAAATTTCAGAAGACAGTGGTGGTGAAGATGATGATGAAAAAGAAATTCTTTCTCTCATCACCAAGATGTTGAAAAAGGGGAAAGGTAAATTTAGAGGTAAGCTACCTCTTGCATGTTTCCATTGTTGAAGAGTTGGGCACATTTCCTCTCAGAGGCAAAGAAAGTTAGATGATGATAAGAGCGAAGCTGAAGACATTGAGAAGCCTCAGAAAAGGTTTTTCAAAAAGGATGCCCTCAAATCTGGAAATAAAATGCAGAGGAAGAGTTTTTTCTGTGAAGAAGAAGATGATGATATTAAATTTTTTGAGGAAGAAGAACCATAATTTAAAACTGGAAACCATGCTTCCATGATGGCTACCACGGAAATATTAGAATCCTCAATCAATAAAGGCCGAGATAATCAGACTACTACTATTGGTAATCCAAAGATTCAAATTAAGGATGCTTTCTCTAAGATTGAGAGTAAATTTAAGAGATGTAATAATTGGAAGGAAATGGTGGAAGAATCATCGGAATATGTTGATGAACTTGAAGCTGAAATTGAACATCTGGAAGAATATGTGAATGTTCAGTCTAAAATCCTTGAAAGCAATGATGATGTAGTGGATCTAAAGCTTAGAATTGAAGAGCAGGGAAAGGTCATCAATGACCACACTTCAAGACTGGATGAAAAGTCAAAGACTACCGAGGGTCTTGAGGAGGAAGTGGTTACTCTTAGGAGTAAACTTGAGACTGAATCATTTTCAAAAGAATCAAGGAAGAAAATACCATTTAGAAGATTCTCAGATGCAGAATTACTGGCAAGAGCCATGTGTGGTTCTGATGTGGTTGAAAAAATCTTGACTGTTCAAAGACCCGCTTGCATGGGAAAGAGTGGAATTAGGTGTGAAGCTAAGACATCAACTATTGTAAATAAAGAGATCCAAAAGAAAGGAAAAACGAAGGTTGAACATGTTGAAACATTTCCTGAAGTGCTGAAAAAGAAACCCTCAATCCAAACTAGAATGAGAACTGACAATTATCCTCAAACATTCAGAAATGATAGGCAGTTCAACTATTCTCCCAAGGATGAAGGTATGAGGAGAAATAAAGGTGAGAAGACATTCCCTCTCATGAAGTGTTAGTTATGTGGCTATCTGGGCCGCACCATGTCATATTGCGAAGAGGCAAGGAGCTACTTGAATGGAGAGGATCTGGGAAGTCAAAAAAAGAGACCGATTTCATATCCTCCATCTTATAGAATAAATAGCTTCTATGGTTACTATTTTAATTGTTATAACTTTGGGCATAAAGCTATGTATTGAAGGAAGTGGTACGACATGAGAAATTCATACAACACTCAAATACGGGACATTGTTCATCCTCCTGATGATGTTGTTCTCACAAATAGTTTTTCCCCTCTGGAAGAAGATTATGGGTATGAAGAAACAGATTATGTGGAAGAAAGTATTAAAAGGCCACCATTATCCTATGCTCAATACAATATCTCATGGAAAAAGAAGAAGAAGATCGAGAAATCCAATCTTGCAGAGGTATCACTCAAAGCTACAAAGAGAAGAAGCACCTAGATCCTTGATAGTAGATGCTCTTCCCATATGACGGGAAATGCTGACCTCTTGATGAACATTGAAAAGAAGGTTGATGGAACATTATGGTTTGGTAATGATGGTTCTTTGAAGATTAAAGGCAGTGGGAATACTGCTCTTTCCAATGAGGTGCTGAAGAAGACTGAAGTTCTTTACGTGGACGGTCTATGCCACAATCTCCTTAGTGTAAGTCAACTCTATGACTCAGGGATAATAGTAACCTTCAATCAAAAAGGCTGCACTATAAAAGTAAAAACAGGAAATTATCTTATGAAAGGATTTAGAATAGATGGAAACTTATATCAGGTTGACAACAAAGTGAGCTCTTGCTATTTGTCTGTTGAAGAAGAAAACAATTTATGGCATCGATGGCTGGGGCACATTAACAAAAAAGACATGGAAAATATATCTAAGCTGAAGATAGTCATGGATATTCCCATTCTAAAACATGAACGAGAAAAGTCTTGTGATGATTTTATTCGTGGGAAACTGGTTTGTATTTCATATCAGCCAAAGAATAAAAGGGCCTCACATCTTCTTGATCTCATTCATACAGACATATGTGGCCCAATAAATGTTGCTGGAAACTATAGGGAAAGGTACTTCGTCCTTTTCATTGATGATTATAGCAGAATGGCTTGTGTAATGGTGATCCATAGGAAGCGATAAGTACTTGATTGTATGAAAACATATCGACAGATTGCCGAGAATGATACTGGACGAACAATAAAAGTCCTGCGATCTGACAATGGAAGGGAATACACGTCCATCGAGTTTGAAAATTACTTAGAAAAACATGGAATACAACATTAGGTAGCTGCTGTGAGAACTCCGTAACAAAATGGAGTTGTTGAGCACTAGAATCGACAGGTCAACAATATGGCTAGGACTATGCTGATTGAGAGTGGTATCTCTCGCCATTACTGGAAGGAAGCTGTTGAGGCTGTAGTGCACATTCAGAATCAAACAGGGCTTTATATGGGAGAAATGAAGACACCATACGAATTGTGCATGGAAGGAAGCCTTCATTGAAATACTTTCGTGTTTTCGGAAGCAAATGTTTCATCTGGAATAAAGAAGGAAAGCAAGGAAAGTATGGTGACAATGCAAATGAAGGAATTTTTCTTGGGTCTCTAATGAACAGCAAAGCTTACAAGTGTTTCAATAAACGCTTGGGGAGGATTGTGGAAAGAAATGATGTTAAGATCATTGAAGGAAAAACTCCAAATGATTCAAATAGTACCTATGATGATGAGATAGAAGATGAGAATGAATGTGAACATGGAATAAATACAAATACAGAAATAGAGGAAGGTGTACAAAACACTCAGGGGTCACATCATGATATTGACTCAGACGAAGAATCTGAAGTGGAAATCTTGGATGGTGAGAATGTGACCGAACCTCACAAGAAAAATCGAAGAGCAGAAATTGATCTATCTAACATAATTGGAGATAGGAATGCACCTACACAGACAATGAAGATGAGGAATAACACACCATTTTCATTTCTATCAGTTGTGGAGCCATCCTCATTTGAAGAAGCTGCAAAGGATGAATCCAGGGTGAAAGCCATGAATGAAGAGTTAGACCAGATTGACAAGAATCACACATGGGATATTGTCTAGAGACCAAATTTTCACAATGTTATTAGAACAAAATGGTTATTCAAGAACAAGTTTGATGAGCATGGAAGTGTTATCAAAAACAAGGCTCGACTTGTATGTAAAGGGTATTCTCAGATAGAAGTTGTTGACGTTGAAGAGGCCTTTCCTACAATGGCTATACTGGAGTCAATCAGGCAATTTCTTGCCATGGATCTCCAAAGAGGATATAGATTATATCAAATGGATGTCAAGACAACATTATTAAATGGTGTACTCGAAGAAGAAGTCTACATTGAACAACCCGTGGGTTTTCTTCTTGGTGCTGATGAATCAAAGGTCTGCAAGCTAATGAAAGCACTTTATGGCCTGAAACAGGCACCACGTGCATGGTACTCCAGACTGGATTCATACCTCAAGAATATGGAATTCAAAATAGGAGGAGTAGATCACAATCTCTATGTGAAGAATTATTCGAAAGATCAGTTCATGGTTCTAGTTTACTTCGATGAAATTATATTTGGTGGCAGCAGGCAGAAATTAGTGGATGAATTTGCCAATCATATGAAATTAGAATTTGAAATGTCAATGATTGGGGAGCTCACATATTTCATGGGACTGAAAGTGACTCAAAGGAAAGACTTCAATTTTATCTCTCAGGAAAAGTATGCCAGAGAGCTACTAAAGAAGTTTAATATGCAAGACTCCAAACCAATGTCAACTCCTATTGCAGTTGGAAGAAAACTTGGAAAGCATGAGGAAGAGACATATGTTGATCCCACCATGTACAGAAGAATCATTGGGAGCCTACTGTATCTGATAGCGACACGGCCAGATATTGTCTTTGCCACATGTCTTGCAGCCCGCTTTTAGAGAAGTCCAAAGGAGGAACATATGGCGGCAGTCAAAAGAATCATGCGGTACATTCAAGGTCCACAGAACTTTGGATTACATTTTCCAGCAGGTAGGGACAGTGAATTATCAGCGTTTTTTGATGCTGACTGGGCTGGTGATGTAGTAGACAGAAAGTCCACCAGTGGTGGAGCATTCTATATTGGGCAGAAATGTGTTGGCCGGTTGAGAAAAAAACCAGAATGTACTTCTCTTAGTACTGCTGAAGCTGAGTATATCTCCTCCACAAAGGCATGCACTCAACTGCTATGGATGAAGTAGTAATTAACTAATATTGGCGATGAGGTGAAGCAACCAATGGTGATTTACTGTGACAATAAGAGCACAATTGATCTTACGAAGAATCCTATTCATCATTCTCGTACAAAACACATTGAAATCAGGTATCACTTTATCAAAGAGAAAGTTGAGTAAAGAGTGATTAGAATGGATCATCTGGGAACAGATGGGCATGTGGCTGATATCCTGACAAAGCCACTGTCAGCGGCTGTGTTTGAGAAGCATCGGTTGAACCTCGGTGTTCGCCCACCTCCCAGTGCATAAGGAGGTTACAGAATTCCCCTCTCCCCGTTTGTTATAACTGTTTTAATCTGTTTATGGCTGTGATTCAGGTTTATGGGGGAGATACTATCCAGGGGGAGTATGGTTTGAGCTGAATGTGAAAACAATTACTAGTCTTTGGATTTATTGTCAATGGGGGAGAAAGGAAAAAGGAATAAATTCAGGAAACTTCTGTGATGAGAAGAATGACAAGGAAAATAGTGGAACCCAATTCAAGCCTCCTCTCTTGTTTTCTACACCGAGAATTGCTCACGTAGACTTAGAGTGTTGGCTGAGTTGATTCCTGCATTTTTGGTTTTCACATTGATGGATATCTATTGAATTTATTTTCTGATTGCCAACAAACCCAAAGGGGGAGATTGTTGGAACCATGGTCTTCTATGGATGATTTGGATTATGGTTTGTGTTTGTTTTCAATCATCAATGGAAGTTCGGATCGTGTACCAGCAAAGATATCATACCATTCAAGCAGACAATAGTATTGAAGGTGGCGCCGTTTCCCAGGGTTTGCCATATTTTTGGGGTCCAAAATCTGGAAGTTGCTAAGCATCGCGAAAAGTGGATTTCCATGAAGATAATAATTAAATATGGAAAATGCATGAATTTTGCGAAGAGAGGATGCATGGTTTGGAAATCGCGAAGACCAGATGAATGGAGGCGCTGAGTTTTCGGGATTACGTCAATGTTCTGCGAACGGGAGAGTTGAAGCGCATCACGACGGTGAAGGGCATTGCGAGGGAGCTTCGCGGCGAATGTAACACCCCGATATTTTATGAAAAATATTCTTTTAATTCCATTAATGTCTTGTGTTTTATGCTACACCATGATTACCTTGTGCTATACGCAACACCTTATTAGATTGCAGTATACACAACACTATTCTTGGATTGTGTTACACACAATTTTGATAATAGTTATTCTACGCAACATTGAGTATATATATATATATATTCAATGTATAAATGAAATATGGTTGGATTATGTTATACGAAACAACGAAGGATTCTTGCACAACACGCAACCCTGACTTGGATTGCATTACACGCAAGCGCGACCATCTGCGAGAGCGTGTGTTGTACGTAATATCGAGTTTCTCTAAACAATGATATGCTACTAAAATATAATTAAGACTAGCCGTTATAAATAGTAATAACCACTTTTTGAAATTTTTTAAATTTTATTTTCTCAAAATGGACTTCATTTTTGGATTCGGAATATCGAAATTAGCTTAGGGTGAAATTTTGGTACATTTCGTATAACTTTCATTTTCTGATGAATAGTGAAAATTACTAAATTTTAATTAGAAACAACATTTTTAATCAAAATAATTAATAGTGATAAATTATTAATTTTAGTGGTTTTAAAGTATATTTAGAATATATTTTTACAATTTAATACAATGTTGGTCATTGGATGTAATTTCACATTTAAACCAGACATAAACAAATGTCAATCTTTTGATAGTTATTATCTCTTAAGAACACACTTTGTTTTGACGACGGGAATTAATTTTTAAATTAAGTAATGCAACTAATATGTTTTGAATTTCATAAAATAGACATCATTTTTCAGTTCATAATATCAAATATATCTTAGGCCTATTTTTTGGTATTTTTCTGGAAACTTTCATTTTTTGATGAATAGTGAAACCACTAAGTGGTTGTTAAAAAAAATGATTTTTTCATAAAACTTAATTTTACCGCTTCATTGAGTGGAATTTCAAAAATCTGAGAGACACGGTTGATTTCATTAAGTAATATGTGGTTCAATGAGATGAAAATAATTATTGATGAATAGTAACTTTTTACTTTTTTTTACCACGATAAAAATAAATAGGGTAATTAAGGGTAAAAATGATATTATTATTACCCTAAACCATGTCCTAATTCTATTGGATAACTTTAATTCGACCAAAAACAACCTTAGGAATAAAATATGACCATTTAGGCCACTTTTATTAGATTAGGACATTTATTATTAATTTATTTAAAGAAGGGTTAAAATAGTTAAAATCAAAGTTTAATAAGTATATCATTTTTAATATATGGTTATACATAAGATAAATTCGACTATAAATATTCATTATAATGCTAAAAATATTTCCTACATAATAGTATTTTAGTTTTAATTTTTATACATTAAATAATTCAATTTTTATATGACACAAAGATGATGCAGTAATTATATTTTTATTGAAATATTGACATAATTAATGTTATAAATACCAAAATAATTGTAATTTGAGACTTTTTATGACTTCCACTAATTTTATAGGTTCATGTGACATGTTATTAGTGATATAATTAATATTCTTTAAACTAATCAGTCTTTTATGATTTTCACAAAAATCAATTACTAAATAGTGTCAAAATTGACATAAAATAGTTTTTAAAACAAATATTATATTATTAATTTTTACTTTATTCCTAAAAATATAAGGTTCCGAAAATGACTTAGATAAGGTTATATATATTAATAATAAACAAATTGGGGTTCTTTTGGCTTCTTATAGTAAGTTTAATAACCTTATAGTGTAAGAACACAAAAAGACACAGTTCAAGTAAAATTATCTAACTTAATGTTAAATCTAAATGATAAGGTTACAATAGGAACCTAAACTTTTCTAAATTCTATTGTATGAGAGGATTTCGACCCATCCACACCTTATCTTCTAAATAAATTAATTTGGAGCTATTTAAAACCGAATTTGGCTTTATAATAAAATAATATTTTTAGTTATTCCAAAGGTGCCCCTCTCCTCCCTTATAAAAAGGCACCTCCTCCCTCTCTTCCTCACACCACTTTGAGCCTTCATGCTCGGCCAAACCATGACAAATTCTCTTTTCCACATCCCTAGAAACATCCTAGAGGTCCTGGTCTTCTTCAGAGACCAATTTTAGTTCCCTAAAAGAAGGTCTCAAAGAGGCGCTTCAAAGAAGAGGTAATGTCCGTTACCGATTCTTTCTACTTTATTTCTTCTTCAACTTCTTCTTATTTAGTTGTTTCATTATGAAGTAATAACATAATTATATCTCATATACCGATATGTTATTATATGTATGAAACAACCCTATTTCACCATCTATCCATCCTAAGGAAAACAAAATCACCGCGTGTGCGTATGTACGGAATACCGTCTCTACGCCGTGGTGTAATCTGTTTTTCCAACACCACCTTACTTGGATGGGTATAATGGTGTAAATAATAACTATACATAGTTATTATAACATCATACTGATTCTGATATATTGTATCATGCACTAAAATTAAATTCAATGATTATGGAAATGATATCATCGCTCGTGCGTATGTACGGACTACCGTCTCCACGACGCGATGAGATTCATTCTCCATATTAACCATACATGAATGATCATAAAGTTTATTTAATGAATAATAATTAAATATATGAAATAATAATGCTACTGGATTTATGTATATATATATATATATGTATGTCGTCTATTTTGTTTCATTCAATTCAATAAGGAAACGAAAACAGCGTTCATGCGTACGTACGGCCTACTGTCTCCAGGAACGGTGTATTTCATTCCTTTTATCGACCTATAATATATATAAGTATATGATGAATATTTGTAAATCATGTTTTACATTCTGAAATTATGTAAATCAGTATATAAGTAATAATATCAAGAACGACAAGTCGAAACACACACGATAAATGAAATGATTTTACCCAAAACGCTGCTTTAACATAAGAACGGGTAATATAAAGTCATAAGTGAAACATATATGATATCATAACAATGAATATGATTCTGTAATATGCCAATTACATTATTTAAATCATTATACAGGAGGTTCGGATACGTACGAAGCATATCAGACCTAAAGTAAGGGATAATTATTCCAATATCATTCTTATCCGAGATTGTTTACTCTTAAGTATTTACTGGGGGTTATGTTTATTATCCATGTCCATATGATCTTAAAATGTTTTCATAAAATGTTTACTTTCCATCCATGTATTTTTAATACATTTTTACCCTTTTCTTAATTTTACCACATCGTATGGAAGTAATCATTCTTTTGTTTACCATACGAGGTACTTTTTGACTTTTCTGGCAAAAGTATGAGAAGAATGTTTTTTTAACTTATACGGCACGAACAAATTTTTATGGTTTTATAAATCCTTGTTTTCATGAAGCTTCCTGCAAAATATTTCATTACTATTTTCAACAAAATCCTATTATTTTAAAATTGCATGACATTTTGTGAAAAGAAAATGATTTTAAAGAAGAAAGGATATTTTCCTCAAGAATTCATTTCAAGTGTTTTATCAAAAACCATTTTTCATCTAAGATGACATTATTTCATATGTGTATGTTTCAGGTATCATGTCTTTATGATTTACATGGTTTCACTTTTCTTATTATGAAATGATATCCATTTCTTTTATATGGATTATGTGATGATGGGGTGATGTTTATGAAACCCATTTTATTTATTGGGTTATTATGAATGATTTATGTTTATTTTGTGGCACAAGTAAGAATGATTTCATTATGAGATGGGTGGGACCTATATGTCCCTCCAATGTATTGGGTAAAGATTTATATCTCTTGAGATAGACATTGCTAGAACGACAAGTTAAACCGGTTTAGTATTACAAGACTAGAACGAGGAGTGAACACAATTCAGAAAGGGACTTTGTCCACTAATATGGTCTTGGAAGCAATGCCTTGGCTAATATGGAAATCATATCATGTGATTAATGGTTTCCACAATTACATGTTTTATTCCCATTAAATTTTATCATTATTAATGTTTCTTTATGATATATGCCTTATGTACTTCCATGTTTTATGACATTGCTCAAGCTTTTGATGTTTAAACATTATGTTCGTGTTTTTAAGTTCAAATGTATATGATATGTTTTATTTTATCCATTCATACCCTTACCGAGCATTTGAGCTCACCCTTTTTATGTTTTCTTTTCCCCAGGATATAAAGAAAGGTTTTAGGTAAGCAAAAAAGGGGAAGATATTTATGGGAGATGTTGAAGATCTTTCACCACGATTAGAAGATTACGTTCCATGTTTCCAAAGACACTAAACTATTAAGATCCTTGTGTGTCTGTTATTAGTATGTATTAAGTACTCCGCTAAAGTAATGTAATATCCATGTACGTCAATATTTGGGTCCCAACAACGATGGAGCGATGGAATGATGACGGTGATACTCCGCGATTACGACGAGCTCCGTGATCCGAAAATTGCCGAGGTGCTTCGCGATTTGGACAGAATTCCTGCGAAAACATTGGAGATTCGCGATTTGAGATTACGTGGCATTGACTTTGCGCAGAAGGGTCGAGGGTCGGTGGAATCTCCTATAAATAGAGGCTGACCCCCTCAAGAGAAGTAGAGAGAATTTCAGAGAAAGTCCGGTTCTCTCAGTTCGCAAAGGTCTCTCACGAAGGTAGTGTGGTTCACGAAAGAGGAGCTTCACGGCGGCTATTCTAGCTCCGCGAAAGGCGTGCGCCCCGAGTTGGCTCAGTGAGATTCACGAAGAGGCAGGATCTCCGCAACAACCAAGAATTACAAAGGCTAGAGCATCGCGAGAGTGCTTTGCGATTGAGCTTCGCGAAAAGGCAGGGACTCCGCGAAGGCTTGTTTGAGCTTTGCAAAATTGGGCGACTTGCGAAGTAGGGTACTTTGTAAAGGCCATTTCCAAAGGTTGTTTGCCTAGTGGACAATGGAAAAGGGGTTATTCATCAGTGGATGGAATTTGGACTTTAACAGAGCATCAACTCAGGACTCTGATGCAAGCAAAGTCTCATGCTGAACAGGAGGCAAGGACCTTCATGTCTATCTATTGAAGAGACCTTCACGTCTATAAACTGACTGAGACTTCACCAATGGTAGTGATCCTGGGGGAGTCAACGAGAGTGACCCGAGGGAAGTAGTGAGCTATCCTTGAAGCTTTGTAAAGGTAGTGATCCTGGGACAGAGTGACTGTGCCCGATCAATTGTAATCCAAAACTAGTGAAGATTAGTAGAATTAGGTACGAACGACAACTTGTCGGCGTATTCTCATTGGACGTAGCCCTTAGTGGTGAACCAAGTAAAAATAGTTGTGTCATCTCTATGCATGTGAATGTTTCATTATTGATCAAATCCATCATACATATTAAAAGAGTTCTTACCAACGTGGGAACAAGATCCACAACTTTAAGAATAAAAATTTGACACCCTGATTCACCCCTCCCCTCTCAGGGTGTCCCGGGGTCCTACATATATAACATGGATAGTTCCTAAATAATATTCTTTTACTCCCAATCATTTCCCCAAATGAAACACTAAATTAATTAATAGTAGTTTAGATGACTGAACTTCATAAAAAATTATCGTTATCATAGGTTGTATAAATGACATACCCATATATATGTCATATATATATATACAAAACTTTATGGATTTAGGGTATATATTCTCTTAAAAAAATTAATCACATTATCATTATTTAGAGTCCACATCCCCCTCCACTATCTCATAAATTTGAGAGAAGAAAATGATTCTTTTATCCCTAATGAGATTCATACTACAATGAACAACGAACAAAATAAGCGATCATGGTCTACCCTAATAGCACCCAATGATTCTATGACAACATTATTTTATTTTAAAGCATACCTATATCAACTCTATATAGATTTTACCATTGGATACTATGTCAAAATTATGTTAGGATGAGCTAAATCGACCATATCGTTAATTAAGAAAAAATTACAAGGCTGGAAAATTCTAAATCTATCAATAAATTAATCATAAATCATATGTGATGATCCTAAATTTTTGGATTCTATTTTAAAATGTAAATAATAAATTGAATTAATTTTATTATACATGAATGTATTCAACATTTACATATCATATAACTAATATGTTATGAGAAAAATTGGAGTTGGTTTTTCCCCAGCGATGCTTCTGTTGTGTTCAAAACATTCAAAAACAATATCTAACATGTTTAAATTTGAATTTCAAATATAAATTCATACATACAACATTATTTAATATATTCTTAACTTATACTATATCCTTTTGATCTATTTCTTCAACCATGATCTCTTAGTCAACCTTTATGTGATTATAGGCACTAGAGATAAAATATATAGAGCCCTTTGAGTCATAAATCGATCTATCTCATCAGATCCATTCAAATACTTGATTCTATTTAGACCATAACATCATATATTTTAACCAAGACATTTTTTATTCATTTTAAATGATGTAATATGTCACTATAAATTGATTTATGGAATTATGAAATAAATTTGTTGAACCTCTCTGAATACGAATATCAATATGGTTAGCAACATTACTTGAAGTCCAATTATCATTCTGAATTTGAATTTTTCCATATACCATAGAATTTACCAAACTGTATAGATACTTGTTCTAGTCCTTAGACAACCAAAAATATGATTCTCTTCATTGAAAAAGTATTTCTTAAATTTTTTATTCAATCTCAAAAGATACATAGAAAATGAAGCACAACATGATCCACTTTGTATTGATTTCCCAAAAATCCCCCAGGAAAACCATCATGGGATAAAAATTATATCCATTTATCATTGGAAATATTCTGAAATGAAATAATAAATTAATGTATATCGTGGTGTGGAAGAAATTGTACTTCTTCCCAGAAGTCAACACTTGAGGGTCACTATGTCTATCTCTGTAGAATGTTCTATATTATTCGTTTCTCATTGGATGAACATAACAAATGAAACATTCCAAAAAAATCCATTTTTAATATCATCTCCTAATTTCCTTTACATTATATTTTTTTCATTGAACCAGTATACATATAATCCATCATTTCTAGACCACAAAATACTAATTTCATAAAAAGATTCTATATTTTTTCCAAGACCACATCCATGGTTTTTTAATAAATAACCATATTGTGGTGATTCCACATTTATTTAAAAATCCTTCAAACGATAATAATGTTAGTCCAAGAATTATAAAAACATGGAATACACTTTATATAAATTAAAACATCATAAAACATCTCAATTTTAGTAGGATTTATGTGTTGAAAATAAAATACAACATAATAATCAAATCCACTCAAAAACATATTCAATTATTTCATTCTTTGTGATGGGATAAATAATATCCCAAACAATTACATAGACACAAAATACATGTTAACTTGGTTAATTGTTTGTCTAATTATGAAAATTTTTCAATATGTTTTCTATGGGATCAATCTAAGTTAATTAAACTTTTTATATTAGTAGGATTCAATAGCGTGTTCCATTCTTCGACCACCTTGGTCATCAAATAGTCATTTGATATCCCATATATATAGAAAACATGGTTAGTAAAATATACTTATAGAACATAAAATTAATAGTAAATGAATTTCCAATATAATAACTTTTCTGTAATGGTCTCAAGAAAAATGTATAAATAGTTATCATGATCTTAACATATTTTCTAGTATATTAAGATATCATTAATAGATAGTAAAAATAATAAGAAGACAATCCTTGAATAATCAACTCATCATATCCTAAAACAAAGAGGGTATGTTTTTTAATCCAAGGGGAACTACTTTGAAATCGTAACACTCAAAATTCAAATGAAATTCCATATTTTTTACAACATCCTTAATAATTCTTAATTAATGGAAAACAAAGAAGATATAAATATTTTTAAATTATTGATCATGTTTATGTTGACTAATCAGGTTTCCAATATGTGGTAATGAATAATTGTTATTATTAATGATGGATGTTATTTACCTTAATCAATGTACAACCACCTAAATTCATCCTACTTCTGATAAGTTGAATACATGCTCTATTATTGAGACTCTAGTGAATACATGTCCCTTATCATAATAATCCATTCTATAAAAAGGATTATTTTTGGTATTTTCCAAAGGTATACGATCAATGGTGGATTATAATTCATGAACAAGTGGATATTCTAGCAATTACCCATATACAGATAAATAAATTCTTACATGAAAGAAAAAAACTCTATTTATAAGATTTCCTTCCCAGTCATTTATTTCAGTTTTTGTTCTTACACTCCATGAATTTTATTAAGATGCCCTGATGTTGGTGGTTGCAAAATAGTGTCGATAAATTATATCACTCCCTTAAAAAATGATATTATTTCCTCAATTAAATATTTATAATTTATAACTCTTATAAAAAATACATTCATTGTACTTTGAAATCTAATTCCTTCCAATAATATTTTCATTGTCAATTATTGTTATAAAAAATAAGTTTTAATGTAGTAAAAGTCAATGAATTCTAATGGAAATTCCATAATAGTTTTCTATATGTTTTAATTAAAAAATAAATATTTCATGATTAAATAGATAATTTAGTTTTATAAGTATAACTATATTATTATTAATAGTATGTAGATATTGAATAAATTAATTTATTTTCTAAATTTGATTTTATAATCAGACTACCTTCTATCACATAATTTGAAATTTAGAATTTAGTTATTATAATTTCTTATGGATGAACTTTATCTATTATCTAATTTCAATGTATATTCTCTTTATGCTTAGTGAATTTGTTTTCATAGTATTATATATCCTCGTAATTGAAATAATAGATATTAGTGTATCATCTCATTCTTTTTTACTCGTGTGCTATTTGGACTTAATATTTACGCTTGAATAAAAGTATAATGTTATTCAAGAAATCCCATAGGTGAATATTTAAAAATTTATTTCATATTAAAACATCTAAACCTCTCAAAAATTATGTTGTTTTTTTCTTCATAGTTCCCACCTGCTATATTATTCTTTCTATTTCCTTTTAAATTATATCTATTAGAAAACTCTTTCCCTATCTTGATGGAAACAATCGTCATATATTCATAAGATAAATTTTTTTAGAGGACAATTCCTGTTTAAGTGTTTTTTTGTGACTATAAAAAAGAAGAAAAATCATATTTTCTATATTTCATACATAATCCATGACATGAACCACTATTCTAGTTATGTTTGTCTCGTACTCAATAACAATTTCACTTTAATTTGGTCTTTAAATTTTTAGTTTACAGTCCATGACATCCATTTCCTTTTAATTAAAAGAATTATAAAATAATATCGACATAAAATAACACATTTCTATGTGTTTTATCTCTTAAAATAGCTTATTGTTTTGTATTAGTGGCTACCATTGATTTACATCTCCCCTTAGATGATTTATTTCTAGGATAAGCATCTCATTTTCAGTATAACTCAATGTGAGGAATATTTTCTCATGTGTGATTATATATTTCTATTCTATAATTGGATTAGTAGTTCCATTAATTATTATAGGTTTTTTCAACCTTAAATGATCGTGAGTTGTTATAACTTCCTAATAAGAACATGTCTTTCCATTTGAGTATGATTATTTTTCATAACATGGGTGCACATCCATAATATAGTGATAACATTTTTAGCTCCAATAGTATATTAATTAAGTTGATTAGAATATAATTAATTAAACTAATTAGGGTTGTTTATATGATTTACATTTCATCTATTAAACAACAATTATAAACATTTAAATTTACTTAATTAGTTCATGGACAACTCTAAATAATGAATCATAGTATATGTTTCATATTCATTTTCTATAAATTTGTATATACAATTTAATATATTTTATATATATTTCATGAATATTTGTGGGGGTCTTAATAGGTTTAAAATATCTACCCATGTTCGTATAAATATAATTCATTTAGTTTCTACTAAAATAGAATTGATACAAACTATCATAATGGAAATTATGGTAACTAATAACTGATGGTTATTTATTACATTTTATACAATAAAAAATATCCCAATTAATTGGATCGAACCGTTTAGTTTGATCAATATACTAGGTAAATAAATAATCATCACATTACATAGGAAACAAAAATTTTATCATGATAATATTTTTAACATAATTATTCAAACTTTTTTATCCGTGTTTCACATATATTATTCTTCATGGTTTCCTTAGAAAATGATAAAAAAATATGAAGGGGTTTTCATTGATGTCAATTAAGGGGAAGTGAAAAAAATAACCAGAAATAGAATAATCATGATGAACATAATCTATAAGTAACATAAAATAAAATGATACTATATAAATGAAAAAATGAGTATAATATGTCTATGGATGGAATACAAATGGAACTAAATAACACCATGGAATAAATATATAATATCATGGTGATGGAATTCAAAATAGAAGACAATATAACCATACCATTAAGGCCTCATGCCATGAAATAATTCATAAATTGGTAGGTATATACCAGATACCCAATCTAGTTTAGCTCACGAGATATACCAATGCATCGACAGAATAAAAAATTCTAGGTTTTAACCATCACAACATAAGTCCAATGCATCCATTATATAAAGGAGGTGGCTACTCAATATAATTCATAATATTCCTTAAATGACCTCATATATAGGCATGGATATATAATTTATAATTTTTTATACATATATAATGGTTATACAAATCATCTTGTTTTTTTAAATTCAATTGAATTATATGGATACTTTGGTTGATATACATAAACACATTTAGATACTATAGGTTGTTCATAATGAAATGAAAGAGACTATTAACAATGAATTTGAAACGGAGTAATAAAGTAAGTAATTTTCACTTTATATCAATTATGATTAATCAATTATTACAGTATTTTAAAATAGATGGAGATAAAACTAGTGATTGAAAAATACCCTAAAAAAAGTAATCTGATGTCACAAATATTATTAACACATTATCAATATAAAATTTATATTATTAAAATCTTCTATGTTTTTATTATATGATTATGATGGTGAATTGGTGTCAAAATTTAATCCACTATAAAAACAATATAGGATCTACAAACTATATCACCATCATCCTTCAATAGAAAAAGTAACTCTCATAGATATAATACATATATGATACAACAAATACATAATATGCAAAGTGATTTGGATAATGGAGTTTATAGTTATGGGACAATTTTAGCATGATAAGAACTAATGAAGGATTTATAATGAGATACAATAGTGATCTATCGTTCATAATAGAAAATTAAATAATAATAATAAAACATAAATAAATTTGATATTGAAATGAATAGGAATTGGAAAAGATTATAAAAGTAAAATAAATAGATGTGATTATGAACTGTTAACTTGCTATATAGTTCCTAAAACTCATGATATAACTCTTTAGATCCTTAAAAACATTTTAAATATACTCATAAAAGGGAAATTTAGAGGAAATCCATGTTTAAGTTTTTTGTAGTAATGAGGAATGGGTGGATGGTTGGGTATTTATTGAAAATGGGCGGGAATTGTTTATTATTAATTTTGAGAATTAGTTTTTTATATTCAATGTTGTATAAAATTTTATAACCTATTATTTAATAAAGATTTAAATCAGGGAATATGATATTAATAACAATATTTTAGAAATTTATTCTTTTGAAAACAAGTTTTTTAGTTATAAATTGTCCACATGATTTTTATTTTTATACAATGAATTGTTTTAGTAACGTTAATTTAAATTTTATATTTTGGAAGTTTAATATAGGTTTTTAAATTGATCTAAATATTTTGTAATAAATTATTTTAACTAAATAACATATATTTTATCATTGAATAATAATTTTAATTATTATTTATATTTACAACAAAATTAAGTCCAAATTAATATCTTCTATGAAAAGTGTATTATATTATTCACCATAAAAATCAAAATTTTCAAAAAATTATCAAAAATTCACCAAAGGATAATTTTTATGGGATGATTATAAAATTCAAGTTCTTTTTATCAAAATAATATTTTATATTTTATATATTTATTTATTATATATATTGTTTGGTATATTTAACAATCACACATTAAATGTAAAAAAACTAAACTATTTTTTTAAAAAAAGTGTTTCTTTTTTATTATATATATATATGTAAATAAATTATTATTCATTAATAAATATATATTATTATTAATTATTGATTATAATTTTACCAAATTATTCAATGTAATTTTTTGAACACCTATATATTATGTATAATGGCCACATTACAATTACAATAATGATAATGTAATGTTACTATTAAAATATTCATTATACACTTCCTATGGTCATATTGACAGTTATAAATATATTTCACTCTAAAATATAAAGTAATTTATATATTTCTATTCGTTTATATATATATATATATTATTGTATTAATTGTATACTTCTTCCTATTATCAATAGGTATTATTTATATTATTTTTTATATATCATGATTCTATAAATTCTAAGATTACAGTGCTTCCTTATATTGTTATTTGTTAAATAGTACAAGTAATAGCTTTCATAATGAAAATAATTTTATAATTTTATGTTGTATTATAATGATCAATTAAAAGAACTTGAGTTGTGAAAATGAATTTGGGATTAAATTTTTATTTACTATAATAGAATCCTGGGACATACTATTTCTCAAATAAAATTTTAGGTACAAATCTGTATAATGATCATTACAATAATGATCAATGGTATAGCATGGTGTTAATGTTTCAGGACAGGATTCATATTTTCATGGAGAGATGTTGGCTAACACTGGTAGGAGGATTTGTATGACAAATCACTTTGTTATTTTATTTGTGTTTCTTTGAGTTTGTGGTGTGTTTTAATTATGTTTTAAATAATTATTGTGCGAAATCTTTTCATACATTTATACATTTTTATCATAATTATAAATTTATAATAATAACCCCATGTTGTTGAACTTATATATTTTGGTAATATTTTATATACAAATGGCTCATAATGAATTTTTGATAAAAGATGATAACCACTCAAGACAATTCCAAAATGGGTTAATCATTCCCCTTCAATTTACTCAGAACCTCAATTCTATTCCCTAACCCATGGTTATTGGGGAATTATTTTAGGTTATATGGTGTTCTAGTATTTTTAGGTCAATGAAATGGATATGGTAATTAAATATAAGATATGAAACATGAAACCCTATCATAAAATAGAAATGTTTTAGAACACATAGTGTTATTTTTCTAGGGGGTCATCTAGTAAAATAAACCCTATTTGGGTTCCATTTATTAAATTTTTACCTCTTTATGTAATTCCTAAACCCCAATTCACTATATAGTAACTGGAATAAATGTGGTCTCTGACCTTAGTAACAACTCCCCATCTCTAAGTTGATTCCCATTAGAAGTGAGTGCCTAGGGTGTTACAATGGGGAGAGTGTAGAGACCCATGCTTGACGTACATGGACATTACATTACTTTTTCAGAATACATAATACATTACAAAAATAGACACCCAAGGACTGTAATAGTTTTGTGTCTTTGGAAACTCAGAACATAGTCTTCTAATCATGGTGAAAGATCTTCAACATCTCCCATAAATATATTTCTCTCTTATTTTCTTACCAAAAATTGTTCTTTAAATCATGGGAGGAAGGAAACATATAAAGGGTGAGCTCAAATGCTCAAGAAGGGAAAACATGGAGAACATAAAACAACCCATAAACATTTGAACGTAAAACCATGAACATAAAACATCAAAATCATGAGTAATGACATAAATCTTGTGAGTCCTTAAGGCATAGATCCTAAATGAAGATTAATCATGATAATATAACATGGGAATAAAACATTTAATTGTGGAAAATCATTATGCACATGTTATGATTTCCATAGTATCCAAGGCATTGTTGCTAATACCATCATAGTGGACAAAGTCGATTATTGAACCGGGTTTACTTTCCATTCCATCCATGTATTACAGAACCAGATTTTACTTATCGTTCCAGCCATGTATATATCATGAGATATAAATCTTCACCCAATGCATTGGAGGGAGATATAGGTCCCACACATCTCATAGTGAAATAATTATTTCGTGAGCCACAAAATAAACATAAATCATTCATCATAACCCAACGAATAGATTTGGTTTTATAAACCTCATCCAATCATAACATAATCTATATAAAACAATGGATATCATTTCATCATAAACAAAATAAAACCATGTAAATAATAGGGACATTATACTTGAAACATGACCATATTAATGAATGTCATCTTAGGTGGAAAATAGTCTCTATAAAACACCGGAAATGAATTCTTGAAGAAAATATCCTTTCTTCTTCAAAATCATTTTCTTTTCTAAAAATTCCATGAAAATTTAAATGAAAATTATGTTGTTGAAAATAATAATGAAATCTTGTAAAAGAATCTTCATGAAAAAAGCAGTTATGAATTCGTAAAAATCCATTCACCCTGTATAAGTCCAAAAACATTATCCTCGTACTTTTGCTGGAAAAGTGAAAAAGTACCTCGTATGGTAAAAAAAAGAATGATTCCTTAAATACCATGCAGTAATAGATAGAAATGGTAAAAATTATTTTAAACAAACATGAAAACCTTTTTAGAAAACATGGACATGAATGATAAATATAACCCTAGTAAATACTTACAAAAAAACAATCTCGGTTAAGAACGAGATTGGAATAATTGTCCCTTACTATATATGATTGGTGGATTCATACGAGTCATAAATTAAAAAAAATTACATGCATATGTAAATATAATATTCTTCATAGTATAAATCATCAAACATTTATGGGAATCATAAACACAATATAAAATAAATAGATGATGATTAAGGCATATGTATTACACAAAAAAATGTGAGACGAAATAATCCCTTACCTTATGTCTGATATTATTTGTACGTATCCGAACATCCTGTATAATAATTTAAATAATGTCATTGCCTTATTCCATAATCATATTCATTGTTATCATATCATATATGGTCATATTCTTATCTTCTTATTAATAATAAGTCATTACTACTTGTTATTCGGGTGTTCATTGCATTATGTTCTTATGCGTGTTTTGTCAAATAAATTATTATTCCTTGTTTTACATTATAGATAAATTATTTACATAATGGTATTAGTGTAATGAATATCATATTTATTAATTCAATTCATTTATATAATAATTATTCAATGAATATCATGTTGAATGAGTCGCATCACATCATGGAGACGGTAGGCCGTACATACGCTCGAGTGACATATAATTCCATGATTGTGGAATTGTATTAAAGTGTATGGTGTTTAATATTTCCAAATCTATATAACTTTACAATAATCATATATAGTTATTTCTTCCATCCTTATACCCGTCCAATAATGTTAGTGATGAAATAAAATATCACACCACGGCGTGGAGACGATAAGTCGTACGTATGCACACATGGTGATTTCATTTTATTTATAGGATTGATAAAAGATAGAATATGGTTGTTTCATATTAATTATAACATATCAGTATACAATTGATACTGGATTTATTACTTAATAATGAAACAACTCATATAGAAGAAGTAGGAGAAGAAATATGTTTTAAAGAATCGGGAAAGGATATTACCTATTCTCAACGAGCCTCCTCTTAACCTCCTATTAGGGAACAAAATATGATCTTTGAAGAAAACCAGGTCCCTTAGTAGGTCTATAGGTAAGTGGAGAAGTAAAATGGGTAGGTTTTGGTATAATTTGAAAGCTCAAAAATGGATTGAAGTGGAGAGGTAGGAGGTCCCATTTTATAAGGTAGGAGATGGGCACCTTTGGAAACCTAAAACAATATTAATTTATAATAAATCTAAACCCAACTTAAAAACCTCCAAAAATGACAAAATTAGAATATGAGATGAGTTATGGTTGTAATCTCATCAAAAAATAAAATTTAGACATGTTTTATGTTTATTTTAAACCTTATTATATTGATTTATTCTTATTTAATCTATTTAATTTTATTTGTGGTAATAATATTATAAATTTTAAATTTTAATAAATACATACTTATATGGTGTAAATTTTCCATAATTGGATACTTTATAACCATGTAGACGATTTAGTTTTCAATTTGTAATTTTTAAATATTTTTGTGATTTTAAAATAATTTAATAATGTTATTTTTATAAAATACCAAAAGTGTAAATTTTGACACTATTCATTTATTTGAATTTAAATAAAATAAAAAAAGAGAATATATTCGAAAAAAGTATTTAATAGGTTTATAACATGTCATAGTCATCTAGAAAATTCTTGGAGCATATAAATTAGTTCATATATTATTTATTTTAATATTTTTAAAACCATTTATTTGATATTTATCTTAATAAAATAATTACTACAACATTTTTGTATAATTATTTAATATACTTATTTTTTCATAGAAATTAAAAATAAAATACTATGATGGATATAAATATAATAGCTTTCATAAGAATACTTTTAGTAGAATATATATTTTAAAACACACAACATTTAAAATGTTATGTTTATTAAATTACGAAGGTGGAAATTTTTACATCATTTAAAATAATATAATATAAGTGTCATAATCGTTTTTATAAGGCTCTAAATGGTCAAAAATTCGACCTTTGGATGCAAATGGTTTATATGTACACGAAAAATAAGTTTTGGTCAGGTTTTTGGGCATTTTATGGGTATTATTATTTTAATAATAACTATATTATTGATTTTTCACTAAATAAATAATTTCGTCATCATTAATGTATAATCTATTAAAGTAAATATATATTACTTAAAAATAAAAAATAAATTACCATAATAAATAAAAACCTTTTATATTTAAAAGGAGTATTTATAACTGAATTTATATTTTGTATAACCTTATATTAAAAATAATTTAATTATTAAAGTTTGAGGGAGACATATTTCAATTTCATTTAAATAAAATAAATTAATTGTCTTAATCACATATAAGTGGGTTCTAATAGATACCATTTCTACCCATGTATATTTTAGGACGAAATATAATCATCCAATTATATTAATACAAGTGTAACTGTAATTTTATAATATTATTTTTACCCTTAATTACCTAATTTACCATTAACTGTGGTAAATAAAAGTTACCGTAGTTACTATTCATAATGCCAAAAAATAAAAAGTATCCAATTAATATAATTTAAACCTATTGATTCTAAATATGGAATAAATTTTTCCAAATTCAAAATACAGAAGTTGCAGTAATAAATTTAAAATTAATCTCATTGTCGAAAACAACGGGTTTTTGTTTAAAACATTGAAAAAGATTGAATTGATTTTACCTACGCATTCAATGTAAAATTAATAATAATGACTTAAATTATATTAAATGGTAAAAAATATTCTATATATAATTTAAAACCAATAAATATTATAATTTAACCATATAAATTATCTTGATGAAAAAAGTTTTTTTAATTAAAATTTAGCGTATTTTTACTATTCATCAAAATATGAATGTTATCGAAAAAATATAAAAACTTTATCCAATGTAAATTTTTACATCCTGATTCACAAGAAGAATTTTATTGTTTAAATTTTAACTGATAAACTAGTTCAAAATTAGATTTAAATTGGGTGCACCATCAAAAGGCTGCAAAACTGCATGTTTTGAAAAATAATTATACTACCCATGAAATTTATTTTGTTCTCATACCATGATCTAGAAAATGTGTAAGATGAATGAAAATTCAATAATATTTAAAATGTGGCTAATACTATTCATAACGTCTAGTTCATAATGATATTATAAAATATATCGTTCTTTAGTGAAACTCGGTATTGCGTACGACACACGCTTTTGAGGAAGGCCGCTCTTTCGTGCAACACAAGCCAATAATAATGTTTTCTTATAACACAAGATAATACGGTGTTGCGTATAACAAAAGTTAATTTTTTTGTAGTGTACAATAAAAGAAATCAATGAAATTAAAAATAATATTTCCCATAAAATCTCAGGGCATTACATTTTACCCCCCTTAAAATGAATTTAGACCTCGAAATTCGTCGGGGTTATAAATGGGTTACTAATTGAATGTTTCTTTTATAGAAGCACACATCATAAAAAGGAATACCAACACATAATTTTAAAAACTAAAGTATGAAACATAATGGTTACCCAAATTAACTCATCACTTGGTTTCCATATAGGAAAACGTAGGTGAAAATATGGATATGGAAGAGAAATGTAGCCATCAAGTTTTGATGGAGAGTGGTAGAGAACATAGCTATGAAAAAGACAACAATCACAAATCCATAAAGTTGTGATGATCTATTGTAACATCTGATTCATCGGATATGAGGGTACTAGGACAATATTTGTTGGTTTTCAAAATCATTTCCCTAATGTTAATGATTTTTTCAGAAGGATAAACACTTACTTGATTGTAGTGTAATACCATCATTGGTCATTCCATGAAAAATTTACACTTCATATCTTATTTAGAGAAACGAGGTTTAAATTTTCTTCTTGATATGTTAGCAGATCATGTGATAGAATGATAGGTCATTCTATCTGTCTCAAACAAAAGGTTAGAAAAAGTTATTAAATATACATTAGTCCATATATGTTGATATTAATCGTATATGGTTCCAAAAATGGACTTATAATTCATCTATCAAACAGATTAATAAAATGATACTTGTCTCTACAATCCATGGACTTCTTATAGGCTAGTGGTAGGTGATAAAGGCCTGTCGCACTTCAGTTTTGGGTTTGATTCCCACATCCTTGTCTGATGCGACGGGTTGTCTCCCATCCTACGGGTTGTCCTTTTTTCTAAAACTATACCATTATAACATTTTAGGTATAATATCAAAAAGTTGTAGCCTTAAAAAATAATATTTGATGACTAACATAATTTATTCCAATATTTAGGCTTATCTAAATTGATTCTGTCCAAGCTCATAATATAAAGAAAACGATTACTAGAATGGTCATATACCAAGAATGTGAATACAAGCATTTATCCCCCATATATTGTAAGATATATCTTGTTGGTCACATTCCAAACATGTGAATAACATAATAATGTATTCCCTTGAAACATGAATTACCATAGTACATTAGTGAAAACATGAAATCTTTCAAAAGTTAACTCTTTCCACATACCAAAATCCCAAAATTTCTATATATTCTAACCATGATGTCGCTTTGTCCTTATATCAGTCATGAGCTCATTAATACTATCCAACAAATTATTTTCTCCTTATCCCTTAATTATGTTCATATCATATTCGTTCCAAAAATATTTCAATCACTTTTCATGGTTATTGATACCATACAATTATTGAAAAACAATACATAGATATTCCAATATTCCATGATACAATAAATGTGATTCCACAACACTATTTTGGAATCCCGTTTCATAAACACTTAATCATTCTACAACATTATTGTCATATCCAACGTCACCAATAATGATCAAATGTGACTTCCATTTTTCATTTCGCTTTAGAGGTTTTTGATGTCGGTCATCATTAACCCTTGGATTAGGGCATTGGTCAAAATAATGCCTCATTTCATTGCACATGTAGCATTGAAGTGTTAGTGGTGTGTTCTGTGTATTATTTTCCCAATTCACATAATTAGCTACCTTTTTCTCATTACTTCGATACTCAGCTGCTCGATGACCTTCTTTTCCACACTTAAAACATTTTCTAGTCCCTTTAAGATAGTCTCCACCGTGCCTGTTTCCACAATTTGAGCATAACGAAACATTCATCTTCTTTTCACTATTGTTTTTAGATTGTAATTAAACTCCATCATTAGTTTCATGTCAAATCCTTGATATGGATATGTAACACCGACTTACAGTTCTACCTTGATAGCACAAAACACAATTTATTCATAGCTAATAAAGTCTCTTATAGCAAATTCCCTTCGAAGACTTGGTTTTAAGCCACTAAAGAATCGATCAACATTACTTTCAGGTTGGATGATAAATCCAGATGCATCCCTTGAAGGCCTTGTAAAATTCAACTCGTATATACCAAAAGATTCATCATCCTTTTTAATAAGCTCAAGGAACTCCTTTAATATCTTTTTTTGAATAATACGAGAAAAGTACTTATTGAAAAACATGTTCTTGAACTCGTCCCATTACATGGATACAATTTCATCCTGGGGCATTGTATTCTTAATTAGATTTCACCACTGGTTTGCTTCACCTTCTAAACGGTAAACAACTAAAATGACTTTTTTATGTTACGAATAGAGAAGTATGGAAAATATATTTTCAGTTGTACTAATCCATTATTCAGCAAAAAGTGGATCAGAAGACCCACTGAATGAAGATGTACGTTGCCTCATTAAGGACTCAATAGAATATAGTTCCTTTCTATTCTTGTTTGGAAGTCCAAAAAAATTCATTGCTTGTATAACTATAGCAATATGATTTTTCACTCCATTTCCCATAACATTTAGTTGTTCAGAATGACAATCATTGCATTTCCCAGTGCATTGATCATTAACACAGTTCCTTCGGGTTCCAGCCATTATCTAAAACCCAAAATGAATTGTGTGAGAGGAAAAATCATACTTGGAAAACAACAAAATCAAGGGGAGTAATTTCAATCTCTAATGATCATTATCATAATTCTAGGACTATATTCTATACTTATACTTAACCTTAGGGGAATCCACAGACATACCATATAAATATATGTGGGGATCTCTCTAATGTTTTCGCATCCTAGTTTCCAAAGGTTAACTAAACCTTTCCTTTGATACCAACTATAGAGATCCAAGCTTTAAGTACATGGAAATTACATTACTTTTGTAGATTACTTAATACATTACAAAAACTAACACCCATGGACCATAATAGTTTTGTGTCTTTGGAAACTCAGAACATAGTCTTATAATCATGGTGAAAGATCTTAAACATCTCCCATAAAGGTCTTCCCCTTTGGTTTTCTTACCTAAAACCTTTCGTTAAATCATGGGGAAAAATATAATATAAAGGGTGAGATCAAATGATCATCAAGGGAAAACATCGAGAACATAAAACAACCCATAAACATTTGAATGTAAAACCATGAACATAAAACATCAAAATCATGAGTAATGACATAAATCTTGGAAGTACATAAGGAATAGACCATAATGAAACATTAACGATGATATAATAGAATGGTAACAAGACATGTAATTGTGGAAAACCATTAATCACATTTTATGACTTCCATAGTAGCCAAGGCACTACTGCCAAGACCATCATAGTGGACAAAGTCCATTACTGAAGCAGATTTACATCCCGTTCCAGCCCTGTATTACTGAATCATATTTTACTTTCCATTCCGGCCATGTACATCTCATCAGATATAAATCTTTACCAAATTTATTGGAGGGAGATATAGGTCCCACCCATCTTATATTGAAATCTTTATTTTGTGTGCCATAAAATAAATATAAATCATTCATCATAACCCAACAAATAAATTGGGTTTCATAAACATCATACCATCATAACATAATCCATATAAAACAGTGGATATCATTTCATCATAAACAAAATAAAGCGATGTAAATAATAGAGACATTATACTTGAAAAATTACCATATTAAATAATTTCATCTTAGATGTAAAATAGTCTTGATAAAACACTTGAAATGAATTCATGAGGAATATATTATTTCTTCTTCAAAATCATTTTTTCTTCTAAAAATTACTTGAAATTAAAAAAAATGATTTTTTTGAAAATATTCATGAAATCTTGTACAGTAAGATTCATGAAAATAAGGAGTTATGAAACCGTAAAAATCTATTCAAGCCGTATAAGTCAAAAAACATTCTCCTCATACTTTTTCCGGAAAAGTAAAAAAGTACCTCATATGGTAAAAAAATAATGATTCCTTAAATACGATGTAGTAAAATTTAAAAATGGGTAAAAATGAATTTAAACATACATGAAAAAATATTTATAAAACACGTACATGTATGATAAGTATAACCCCAATAAATACTTACAAACAAACAATCTCTGTTAAGAAGGAGATTATGATAATTATCCCTTACCATTTATGATCGGTGGAATCATACGTGTCATAAAATAAAGAAAATTACATGAATTAGTAAATATCATATCCTTCATTGTAAAAATCATCAAACATTCATGGGAATCATAAGCACCATATAAATGAAATATATGGTGATTAAGGCATATGTCTCACAAAAATAAAAGTGAGATGAAAAAATCCCTTACCTTAGCTCTAATATGCTTTGTACGTATCTAAACATCCTGTATAGTAATTTAAATAATTTCATTGACTTATTCCAGAATCATATTCATTGTTAAGATATCATATATTGTCATATTATTATCTTTTTATTAGTAGTATTTCATTGCAACTTGTTATTCGGGTGTTTATTGCATTATGTTATTATGCGTGTTTTGTCGAATAAATTCTTATTCCTCTTTTTATGATCTAGATACATCATTTAATGAATGGTATCAGTGTAATATATATCATATTTATTCATTAAATGCATTTATATAATAATTATTCAATTAATATCATGTAGAACGAATCACATCACATCGTGGAGACAGTTGGTGGTACGTACGCACAAGGGATGATATAATTCCTATGATCATGGAATTGTATTGAAGGGTATGTTGTATAATATTTAAGAATAAATATCACTTAAAAATAATCATATATATTTATTTATTACATCCTTTTACTAATCCAAGTATGTTAGTGATGAAATAAAATATTACACCACGGCGTGGAGACGATAAGTCGTACGTACGCAGACGTGGTGATTTAATTTTATTCATAGGATAGATAAAAGATAAAATATGGTTGTTTCATATTAATAAAAACATATCGTAATACATGTGATACTAGAGTTATTACTTAATAATGAAACAACTCATATAGAATAAGTAGGAGAAGAAATAAGTTTGAATGAATCAGTAACAGATATAACATCTTCTTCGATGCGCCTCCTCTTAACCTCCTCTTATGGCACAAAAATTGGACTTTGAAGAAGAAAAATTCCTATATTAGGTTTATAGGGAAGTGTAGAAGTGAAATATCCAGGTTTTGGATGAATTTTAAAGCTCAAAAATGGTGTGAAGTGGAGAGGGAAGAGGTGCCCTTTTATGAGGGGGGAGAGGGGCACCTTTGGAAACCTAAAAAAATATTAATTTATAATAAATTCAAACCCCACTTACAAACATAAAAAAATGACTCAATTCAAATATGAGATGCGATAGGGTTTTAATATCATCAAAAAATAAAATTTAGATGTGTTTTATGTTTATTTTAAGCCTTATCATTTTGATTTATCCTTATTTAATCTATTTGATTTTAATTGTGGTAATAATATTATAAATTTTAAATTGTAATAAATACATACTTTTATGTTGTAAATTTCCTATAAATGGATAATTTATGACCTTTTGAGACCATTTAATTTTCAATTTGTAACTATTAAACATTTTTGTGATTTATAAATAATTTAATAATATGTTATTTTTATAAAATACCAATAGTGTAAATTTTGACACAATTCATTTATTTGAATTTAAATAAAATACAAACATAGAATATATTTGAAAAAAATATTTAATAGGTTACTAACATGTCATATTAATCTATTAAATTTTTGGAGCATATTAATTAGTTCATATAATATTTATTTTAAAATTTTTAAAATTATTTATTTGATATTTCTCTTAATAAAATAATTACAAAAAAAATTTCGTATAATTATTTAATATACCTGTCTTTTTCATAAAAATTAAAAATAATATACTATGAAAAATATAAATCTAATATATTTCATAAGAATAATTTTAGTCAAATTTATCTTCTAAAACACCCAACATTTAAAATGTTATGTTTATTAATTTATGAAGGTGACAATTTTGACATCATTTAAAATAAAATAATATAATTGTCATAATCACTTTTTTAAGGCTCCAAATGGTCAAATATTCTAATTTTAGATGATTATGGTTTATATGTACACGAAAAATAAGTCTGGGTCATGTTTTAGGGACTTTTATGGGGATTATTTGTTTAATAATAACTATATAATTGATTTTTCATTAAATAAATAATTTTTGCATCATTAATGTTTAATCTATTAAGGTAAATATATAATTATTAAAAATTAAAAATAAATTACCACGATAAAGAAAATAATTTTGTCTTTAAAATGACTATTTATATTCAAATTTATATTCTTTATACTTTTATATTAAAAATAATTTAATTATTGAAGTTTGAGTGAGACATATTTCACTTTCATTTAAATAAAATATATTAAAGGTCTTAATCACATAAAAGTGGGTTCTAATAGATACAATTTCGACCCAAGTATATTTTATTACGAAATATAATAATCCAATTATATTAATACAAGTGTTAGGGTAATTTTATAATATTATTTTTACCCTATATTATCGAATTTACCATTAACTTTGTTAAATAAAATTTACCATAGTTACTATTGATAATTCCAAATAATAAAAAGTATCCTATTAACATAATTTTGAGCTAATGATTATAAATATAGAATCCAGTTTTCCAAATTCAAAACACAGAATATGCAGTAATTAATTTAAAATTAATCTTGTTCTCGGAAAAAATGGGGTTTTGTTTAAAACATTGCTAAATATTGAATTGATTTTACCTATGAGTTCAATGTAAAATTAATAGAAATGAAATAAATTATATTAAATAGTAAAAATATATTCTATTTATAATTTAAACCATTAAATATTATAATTTGACCATATAAATTATGTTGATGAAAAAAGTTGTTTTTAATTAAAAGTTTGCTTAATTTTACTATTCATCAAAATATGAACGTTATCAGAAAAATATCAAAACTTTATCCAATATAAAATTTTATATCCTGATTCACAAGAATAAGTTTATTTTTTAAAATTGAAATTATAAACTTGTTAAAAATTAAATTTAAAATGTATGCGCCATTAAAAGGCGTCAAAACTGTATTTATTGAAAAATACTTATTTTACCCGAAAAATTTATTTTGTTCTCATACCATGATCTAGAAAATGTGTAAGATTAATGATAATGTTATAAAATTCAAAATGTGGTTAGTAATATTCATAACAGCTAGTTCATAATAATATTATAATAATATATCGTTGTTTAGTGAAACTCTGTATTGCGTACAACACACGCTATCGAGGAAGGTTGCTACTGCAAGAAACAATAGCCAATAATAGAGTTTGCGTATAATACAAGCTAATACGGTGTTTCATATATAAGAAGTTAATTTTTGTGTAGCGTACAATAGAAGACTTCAATGAAATTAAAAATAATATTTCTCATACAATCTCGGGGAGTTATAGAGAGTGTCCACTTATATCATAGTAAAAAATATTGGAAAAATAACTATGAAACATGAATAATAGACCATTAGAGTACAAATAATAAATTAAAAATAATAAAACTAAAAAAATTAATTTATCATCATAAATTCTTACGTTAAAACCAGTTTCCCACTAGAATGACATTATATACAAAAAATATATAAGAAAAATACCATTAAACTTGAATACCATCCATGAGTCTTCAAACATCTTAGTCTCTAGAAACTAATTTTTCCATCCAAAATCTTTCTTAAAACAATGGTCCTTTTATCTATCTAAACCTATAATAAATGAGGTATTCTCGAGTACCCAAGTTCCATGGATACTAGAGAAGGGGGTGAGTAAACCTTACCATAGAACCACTAACTGATCACCTAACATGACTAGTAATAGTACTGTATGAATACTAGATATGATTAGAATGAGACATACAATTGAAAATCATAATAACGTATCCTCCAATGATCTTCACATTCTAAAGTGACACCCAGGTTTGACCATATCTACTGAGCCAAATGATGGAGTGTTTTCTGTATAATACCACCATCTATAACTCGTAGGTGTATTTTCACCCCACTAAAAACATAATAAAAGTTCATCCCTATAGAGAACTGATCCTTTTACATAAAAAATTTCATAATTTAAAGCATACATAATCATCAGAGTAAATGCCAGGGATTTTTATGTCTAGTGTCTTAGAAGAATAGGTACATATAACATAAAACATAGGGCAAAAAAAATCTTTATATATCCTCTATAAAGAGCTTCTAACTTCCTTTGAGCCCTTACATTTGAATAGGGTACCCTGGGGAACACATGAACAAAAGGATGATCTGAAAACCCCAGTAAGGGAAAAGACATAAGGATACATCTCAAGAACATGAGTTAGGAGGAATGAAATAATGATATCCAAAGAATGAAACATAAAAAATCATTTAATATAATCACAAGATCATATAATCCTGGAATCATATAAATGTTGCAGATTAATAAATCAGATCTTTATTACAGGTCAATGCTAACCGCCAATCCCGTTTCCTATTTTAGTACGGGTCAAGGAAAACTATAAATCTCGTTTCACATCACATATCTTGAGACATAACTTTGACCAATGCATTGGAGCGCTATCTGGCTGCACCCATCTCAACAATTTCATGAATATTCTGGCCATATAGATATTCTTACCACATATACAATCATACATAATCAACCATACACGGACCTAAGGGTACCCATGGAAAGAATTGGGTACCACAATCATGGAATAAATCATAACTAATGGGTGTATCATGAGAGTGTCCATGTAAGGAAAGAATTAGAAAATACATGTATGTTCATTGATTAAAATAGGTATATACATGGTAAGTGGTTTCAAACATAAGTGACAACATATGAGAAATGTATTTTAGAAACATTAGCATTAAAACACTTTTGTGCGGTTTTAAGGAAAATACTATATAGTTTTTAATAAAGTAAAGAAGAAATTATTTTATATAAATCCATAATTGAACCAATAAGGTGTTCATAATAAAAATACTGAATTTAAAAAGATAATTGTTTCTTAAAAAAGAAGATATAGTGCACTTGAAACTGGGTAAAATTTCGGGAAGTTCCTTTAAAACAAGTGTGCTTATTGGGAAGTTTCGAAGATAGATTCACTTAAAAGTATGTATATCCCTAAAAGAGAATTAGAGATGGATCTTGGAACATGAGTTTGGATCATATAATCATAATTTTGATTCTCTACATAAAAGAAAAGAAACAACATTCTGGTAAAAGAAAGATAGAGAAACCCGAAGGAATAAAGGATGTTGGGGTAGAATTCACCATGGTTTATTGGCATGGTATCAGGTGTAACTAAGAGGAATTTATTAGAGAGATAAAGGGTTTATCATCACTTATAAAACATTAGGGATGTATGGGGATGATGTATAAACGTATCCCAACAATTGATATTACACAAAAAAGCCATATCATAGAGAAAAATCTTGATTAAGAGTAAAAAGAAGAGGATACCTTATCTTAAATCCGTCGGTGTTCTCCACTTGTTATTAATGACCTGAATAAAAAAATTAGGCTTACTAATTAACAAGTATATAACCTATTCTATATTCAATTTATTTATTATAAAACTTTATAGTTCTTTCAAAGACTTTTTTATTAGTTACAAGGATCAATTTCATTGTTCGGGATCGTTTGTTTACTTGGTTTAAAAAGATCAGTTCACTTATATTCAAGGTTGGATTATATGCAAGATGAACGTGGTTGTCCAGAATTGTAGTTGTATTATTTATTTAATATCCAGGATATTAAGTGGTTTTAATTTTAATTTGGTTACTTAGAGTGATGCTGAATTATTATATATATAACCATAATGATAACCGTTTTTGTTAATCGGCGGATTTAATTACAATGAATGTGTTATGATTTATAACTTAATTCCATTTGTACCAAAGGATTACAGAACCAAAAATAGGACATATTAAATATATAATAATCTAGTTCAAAAATAACACAAATGTTTTCATGACCATAATTAAATATAAAAATATAAATTGATAAACTGTTGTCCTTGAATATTCTAAATTAGCACATCTCAAACGGTGCTTTCATTTCATTCAAATAAAAGTGTTGGGAAAAGAAAGAAGATAATGAAATATACCACTATCATTAAGACATTCCATTAAATGTATGTTACTGGATTTATCATACTATTGTGGTGAAGGGAGGTGAAGAAAGAAATAAAAAAGAAAATTACTTACAAGAAAAGAAGAAATTGGGAAGAGGAATTTACCCTTTGAGACTTCCTCCTTTGAGAACCTCTTAAGGAGATAGGTTTTGGTATTTTGAGGGGACTGAGTTCTTTTGGACGTGGAAAAGGACCTTGGGGAGAGATTTGGGTAGAATAATTTCAAGACACAATACTTGAGAGGAGTTGAGAGAAGATGGAGTGAAGGGGGGGTTTTATAGTGGAAGAGAGGAGGGATTTCATAATATTATAATCATTAATTTATTATTAACTCCCAAGACAAAGAATAGTAATTATTCCATGACCAATAATAGTGATTTTATCATGGGATCCAGAACCAAGTGGGCTTACATCAGCAGAACATCATCGATGACTCAATTAATCCATTATTTAGCATTTATTGTGAATTATCGGATTCTACTATTCATAAAACATTCAAGTATTTCATAAAAATACCAAAACATTACCCTAACCATTTTTCGACGTGTAGAATCCAGAAATGAAGTCCATTTTTAAAAAATAATTTTCTATATATTATTAATTTAATATTTAATTAAAATCATGGTTTATTAATAAAAAATAGTTTTAAAACCATTCATTTACTTATTCTAAAATATAGGTTCATCATACTTTTAGTTGAATATTATATTTATACTATCATAGGTAAGGTTATTGTTAATTAAGGTATATATCTTTTCATAAGGGTATGTTACTATTCGCCAAAAAATTATTTTTGTTTTATTATACATCAAAAATCATCTGGAACACAACTGTGTATGTCATATTTTCAAAATTACAACCTCATAAGTGACAAAATTATGTTTAGAGGTTACTTCTCACTTATCAGTTCATTATGTTGTGTTTTCATGTTATTTTATGACATAATTATAAGAACGTAATTTCCATTGAAAAACTTCGGGTCGTTACAATCTTCCACCCTTAAGAAATTTCACCCTCGAAATTTCACTTTACACAAATAGGTGAGGGTGTTTCTCCTTCATTGCCTCTTCTGGTTCACATGTTTCTCCCTCAAACATATGGTTCCTCCACAAAACATTAAAAAGATGGGTTGTCTTGTTGGTATAACCATATCTCTCGGATCCAGAATCTTTACTGGCTACTCCTCATAGGAGAGATCATCTTCCAACTGCACCACCTCCGAGTTTAGTACCTGTGAGGGGTCTGGTATATACTTTCTCAATAGTGATACATGAAACACATCATTAACTTGAGCCATATTTAGTGGAATTTCAAGACGATAGGCCACGACTCTTATGCATTCAATGATCTCAAAGGGGCTAATATACCTTGTTCTTAGCTTCCTTTTCTTCCCAAATCGCATGACTATCTTCTATGTAGATACTCTAAGGAAGACTTTATCTCCAACATCGAACTCCAAGTCCTTTCAATGGTTGTTAGCATAGATCTTTTGCCATCTTTGGGAATCATTGATGTGTTTCTGGATGGCTTGACCATTCTCTGTCATCTATTGAACAAGATCAGATCCAAGTAGCTTTCTTTCTCTGACTTCATCCCAACTAGTTGGAGTTCTACATCACTTTCTATACACAGCTTCATATGGAGCCATATGAATACTCGAGTTGAATCTATTGTTGTATGAGTACTCAACCAATGGGAGATGATGATCCTATCCACCTTTGAATTCTAGAGAGCAGGATCTTAGCAAATATTCAAGTGTCTGAATACTTTTTTCAGACTTTCCATCAGTTTTGGGGTGATAGGCTGTGCTAAAATTTAATTCAGTACTAAAAATCATATTGAAGGCTCCTCTAGAATTTATATGTGAACCTTGGATCACTGTCAGAGACAATTGAGAGTGGAACACCATTCAGTATCACTACTTCCTTCACATATATCATTTCAAGTTGTTCAAGTGAGAGATCTTCCCGAATAGAGATAAAATGGGCAGTCTTGGTGAGTCAGTCAACCACAACCCATATCAAATTATTTCCCTTTGACTTCTTCAGGAGACCCATGACAAAGTCCTTTGTAACATTTTCTCATTTCCACATGGGTATAGGTATTGGCTGCATCATACCTTTTCACTTTTGTCACTCAACTTTAACTTTCTGACATACTATGCAACTTGATATATATTCCGCAATCTCATGCTTCATGTTATCACACCAGAAGTGTTCTCAGAGATCACGGTACGTCTTGGTACTACCAGGATGGATAGAGAATATTGACCTATGTGAATTATCCAATAGGTCCTTCTTTATCCTAGGTGATTAAGGAACACAAAGCCGTGTTCCATACCTAATCACACCATCATCATCGATATGGAACTCTGGCAACTTCCCTTCCTTTATTGCATTCACCCTCTTTTGTATCTCCACATCATCTCTTTGTGCATCCTTAATCCTCTCCTAGATGGATGGTTGCACAATCATTTTTCAAGGTAGGATGTATCCCCTACCCTTAATATTTCCAAATCCATTCTTTTCATATCCAAGAAGATATGGTCTTTCTCAATCTATAACATGGATAGAGTAGCGGGTTCTTTTCTGCTTAGAGCATCAGCTACCTTGTTCACCTTTCTAGGATGATAGTGAATAGAGAAATCGTAATCCTTGATTTGTACCAAACATCTCATTTGACGCATGTTGATCTCCTTTTGTGTGAATATATACTTTAGGCTCTTATGGTCAGTGTATATTTCACACTTCTCGCCATAATGGTATTGCCGCCAGATTTTCAAGGAAAAATTCATGGTTGACAGCTCTAGATCATGCGTCAGGCAATTCTACTCATGGATCTCCAACTGTCGTGAGGCGTGGGCTATCACATTATCATTTTTCATGAGTACACAACCCAAGAATTTCTTTGAAGCATCAATGTATATCACAAAACAATCTTTACTTTTCGGTAGTGTGAGTACAGGTGCAGCCATCAGCCTTCTATTTATCTCCTTTAACCTTCCCTCACATTTTTCCATCCTGACGTACTTTACCCCTTTCCTTGTTTACATAGTGAGCGAGCTTGAAAATTGTGACAAGTTCCTCACAAAACATCGATAGTACCCAGCTAATCCAAAAAAAACTACGGATTTCTATGACACTAAAGGGTATAGGCCATTCCTCAATCACCTTTGCCTTTGATGGATCCACAGAAATTCACTCACTTGTGATCACATGTCCCAAGAACGTCACTTGCTGCATCAAAAAGTCACACATGCTGAACATGGCGTACAACATCCCGTTTCTCAATGTCTCCAACACAAGTCTTAGATGTTCTTCATATTCCTCCTTGAACTTGGAGTAGATGAGAATATCATCGATAAACACTGCCACAAATTTGTCGAGGTAATGTCTAAAGACTCTTTTCATCAAATCCATGAAGATTTCAGGGTAATTAGTTAGTCCAAAGGGCATCACCAAAAACTCATAGTGCCCATACCTTGTTCGGAAGACAGTATTTTGAATATCTTCCTTCTTCACCTTTACCTGATGATACCTAGAATGAAGATCAACCTTTGAGAAGTATTGATCTCCTCTTAACTAGTCGAACAAGTCATCTATACTTGGGAGAGGATACTTGTTCTTTATGGTAATCTTGTTGAGTTCCTAATAATCTATACACAACCACATTGTTCCATCCTTCTTCACAAAGAGCAATGGTGCACCCCAAGGTTATGCACTAGGGTGTATGAACCCTTTGTCCCGATGCTCCTGCAGCTGCTTCTTTAACTCCTCTAGTTCGATAGGAGCCATCCTATAGGGATACTTCAAGATAGGTGTAACTTTGGGTATGAGTTCAATTGAGAACTCTACCTCAAGATTTGGGGGAATTCCGGGTAACTCTTCGAGAAATACATCACCGTATTCCCTCACAATGTGCATTTCCTCAAGGTTGGCACTTTCCTTCAACTCAACCATTTGTGCGAGGTATGATTCTTCATTGGGAAACAACACCCGCACCATTGAAGGATTTTTCAAAGGAGATTCATGATCTTCCGTGAATTTGTAGAGGAGAATGGGATGGTTCGAAATATGAAAAGATATTTCCTTTTCCAAACAGTTGATATGTTATCTATATAACGAGAGAAAATCCATTCCCATTATATCGTCGAATTCCACCAAGGGAAGTATTACAACATTTTCTGGAAGAATCATCCCACATATGCCTATAGGAGAAGAGTCTTGCCCTTTGGTGGCAATGATTTCCCCACTTGATGTTTTTATAGGTATATCTACATCAATGTTTCGAGGCTTCGATTCTATAGTTCTAGAAAACTTGGTAGATATAAAGGAATGCATAAAACCAGAATCAAATAGTATGTTCACTATTCTTGAATGAATAACCAAGTACCTGTCACCACATCATTTTCAGGCTCCACCTCAGCAGTAGTGATAGCATAATCCCTTCCTTGTTTCCTTGGAGGTTATTGAAGATTGCCTCCAACAACCCTCGGCATAGGGAAATTGTTCGCATAATGCCCAATCTACCTACAGTTATAACACTACACTGCAGGCTGAGTGTTGATTTGAACCTTCTTTTCTTCTTCAAAATTAGTGGGACTTTTCATATCCCTTCGACAGTTCATTTCCAGATGACCAAAATTTTCTCATTTGAAGCAACTATTGGTTCCCTTGAGATAGTCACCAAGATACTTCTTCCCACAATTTCTGCAAAGGGGAAAGTTAGGAATCTTTCTATCATGTGGTTTTTTTGACGAACCACCCATGCTGTTCTCCATCTTCCACTTCTTGTCACTAGGCCCATGAGACCACTAAGAGTCTCCAATCTCTATTTCATCCTTGAGGGCACAACGGAAAATCTCATCATAGTTGTCGAAGTCTCTAATCACGAACACTTTTGGTAGACTTGGCTTTAGTCTGTTAAAGAAGCGATCCACTTTTCTTTCGGTGTTCATGACTAAGCCCGAGGTGTACCTTAAATGCCTTGTAATGTTCACTTCATATGCCCCAATGAACTCATATTCCTTCTTCTTGAGTCCAAGGAGAACTGTTTCCATCTCTAGACGGAGGGTTCATGGAAAATATTTTTTGAAAAAAATACTCTTGAATTACTCCCATTCTATGGAATCAATTTCTACTTGGGACTTTATATTCTTGTTCAGTGTCCACCATTGATCAACTTCCCCATCAAAATGATAGGCTGCCAGTACAAGTTTCTCTTCTTCCGAGCATTAGAGGACAGAGAAAATATTTTCAAAAGAGTTAATCCATTGTTCTACGAGGAGGGGTTCAGAAGACCCGCTAAACATGGGAGGCCTTAGCTACATGAAGGATTCTACATCAACTTTCTCTTTTCTTGGAGTAGGGGGGAGTTCCACCTGATTCATGTTATTATTCATAACTCGAGCTAGCTGAGCAAGTAATTCCATGAATTTTTGAGCACCCTATTACATCACATCAGGCATGTCATTAGGGAAATCATCACATTTCCTATCACATTGGTTGTTGGAATGTTTATTTCAATTTCCCACTATTAAATAAAAAAACAATGTATAATTAGAGGTCTTGAATACTTAGATGTTGATCCAAAAAGAAACATTGAATATAAAATTATGAACTCATAATGAAGAAGTATATCCTAACTAGTGATTCCTTAGGATTGTATCTAGTTTGTCCTCGATCTATTTCTTAACTTATATTCTTATGGCCATTTTTTCCCTTAATAACGGTTTGTACTATGCTCGTGAATCTTCCGAAGCATATCCTTAGAGAGTGTCATAACCAAGAGTTCTGCAAGGCCCATTATCGTGCACCAGTTCTCGTTCGAGTCTAGATCAAAGTGGTGTTTTGGGTTTTACTCTTAGATACATCTATGCCAGAGCCACCTCTACCTCATCATATCCAGACATGGATGTATTTTCTTGACAAAAAACTTACCCTATACTCACCAAAATTTAAGATTATTTCCTTATACTTAGTCTCATACTTGAGGTTCTAATTAAGGTTCTCTATTCCTAATATCCAAAAATAACTAGACCATCCTCCGATACCAAATATAGATACTCGTGCCTTTTATAGAAAACATTTAATGATTTTATGAATAATTAATCATCAGAATACAATCCATGGATAATTAAGTCTAGTGTCTTGGAAGACTAGGTACATATAACATAAAACATGGGGCAAAGAAAACATCTTTATTTATTCTCTATAAAGAGAATCTAACTTCCTTTGAGCCCTTACATCTGTATAGGGTACCCTAGGGAACACATAATCAAAGGGATGATCTAAAAAGCACAGTAAGGGAATGAACATAAAGATACATCTCAAGCACATGAGTTAGGAGGCATGACATAATGATATCCAAAGAATTAAACTTATAAAAATATTTAATATAAGAATGGGATCATATAAATATGGAATCATATAAATGTGGAAGAATCATAAATCATATCTTTAGTACGGGTCAAGGCTACCTGCCAATTCCATTTCCCATTTTAGTACGGGTCAAGGATTACTGCCAATCCCGTTTCACAACGCATTTCAGGAGACTTAACCTTACCCAATGCATTGGAGCGCTATCTGGGAGCACACATATCAACATTTTCATGAATATTATTTCCACATATATATTCTTACCACATATAAAATCATAAATAATCAACCACACACGAACATAAGGGTACCCATGGAAAGAATTGGGTACCAAAATCATGACATAAATCATAACCATTGGGCGTATCATGATAGTGTCCATGTAAGGAAACAATTAGAAAAAACATGGACATTAATAGAGTAAAATAGGTATATACATGTTAAGTGGTGTCAAAAATAAGTGAAATCATATGAGAAAAGTATTTTAGAAACATTAGCATTAAAACACTTTTGTGCGGTTTCATGGAAAACACTATAGAGCTTTTAAACTAGTAAAGAAGACATTATTTTATATAAAACCAGAATTGATCAAAGAAAGTTTTCATGAAAAAATTACCGTATTTACGAAGATAATTGTGTCTTAAAATGGAATATATAGTGCCCTTGAAACTAGGTAAAAATTCCGGAAGTTCCTTTAAAATGATTGGTCTTATTGGGATGTATCGAAGAGAGATTCACTTTAAAGAATGTATATCCCCGAAAGAGAATGTGAGATGGATCATGGAACATGAGTTTGGTGCACATAAAAATTTAAGTTCTACATAAAATAAAAGACAACAAAATTCTGGTAAAATAAATATAGAGCAACCCGAAGGAATAATGGGACTTTGGGTAGAATCCATCATGGTTTATTGGAATGGTATCAGGTGTAACTAAGAGGACTTTATAAGAGATATAATGGGTTTATCATCAATTATAAAACATTAGGGCAGTATGGGGAAGGTGTATAAACATATCCCATCACGTGGTATTACACTAAAAGACATATCATAGAGAATAATCTTGATTAAGAGTAAAAAGGGGAGGATCCCTTACCTTAAATCCGTCAGTGTTCTCCACTTGTTTTTAAAGACATGAATAAAAAAATTAGGGTTATTAGTTAATAATTCCAGAACCTCTACTATATTCAATTTATTTATTATAACCCTTTTTAGTTCATTCAAAGCCTTTTTTATTAGTTACATGGTTCAATTTCATTGTTCGAGCTCGTTTGTTTACTCGGCCTTAAAAGATCGGTTCACTTATATTCAATGTTGGATTATAAGGAAGATGAAAGTGGTTGTATGGAATTGAAGTTATATTCTTTAGTTCATATTTAGGAGATTAAATGGTTTTTATTTTAATTATTTTACTTAGAGCGAAGTTGAATTATTATATATATAACCATAGTGATAACCATTTTTTTAATAAGTGGATTTGATTACAAAGAATGTGTTATGCTTTATAACTTAATTCCATTTTTAAAAATGGATTAAAAAACAAAAAAATATGATAAATTACATATATAATAATGTGGTTTAACCATAACGCAAATTATTTCATGACCATAATTAAATATAAAAATGGAAATTGATAAACTATTGTCCTTGAATGTGCTAAATTAACACGTATCAAACAGTTCTTTCATTTCATTCAAATAAAAGGGTGGGGAAAGGAGAGAAGATAATGAAATATACCAATTGCATGAATAAATTTAATTACATGTTTGTTTCTCGATTTATCATACTATTATGGTGAAGGGAGGTGAGGAAATAAATAAAAAAGAAAAGAACTTAAATGAAAAGAAGAAATTTGGAAGAGGAATTTACCTCTTGAGACTTCCTCCTTTGAGAACCTCTTGAGGAGAGAGGTTTTGGTATTTTGATAGGGATGAGAGCTTTTGGACACGGGGAAGGACCTTGGGGCGAGATTTGGTCAGAATAATGGTAAGGAACAAGGTTTGATAGGAGTGGAGTGAAGAGGGAGTGAAGGGGGGTTTTATAGTGGAGGAGAGGAGGGATTTCATAATATTATAATCATTAATTTATTATTTCCTCCCTAGACAAGGAATAGTAAGTATTCCATGACAAAAAATACTGATTTTATCATGTGATCCCGAACCAAACAGGCTTACATCATCCGAACATCATCGATGACTCAATTAATCCATCATTTTTCATTTATTGTGATTTATCAGATTCAACTATTCATAAAAAATTCAAGTGTTTCAGAAAAATCACAAAAATTAACACTAACAATTTTAACATGTAGAATCAAAAAATGAAGTCCATTTAAAAAAAATTATCTAAATATGATAAATTTAATATTTAATTAAAATCATTGTTTTTTAATGAAAAACAGTTTTATAAAAATTCGTTTACCTATTCTAAAATATATGTACATCATACTTTCACTTGAATATTATTTTTATACAATCTTTGGTAAGGTTACTATTAATTAGGGTATACTTCAATTTATAAGGTTATGTTACTATTCATAAGGGTATTTTACTATTGACAAAAAAAATATTTTTGTTTAATTAGACTCCAAAAATCATCTTGAACACAACTGTGTATGTCAGATTTTCAAAGTTCCAAACACATAAGTGAGAAACATATGTTTAGAGGACACTTATCACTTAGTAGTTCATTATTGTGTGTTTTCATGTTATTTTATGATATAATTATAATAAGTTAATTTCCATTTAAAAACTTTGGGTCGTTAAAATCCCACTACTAGAAACATTTCATGTACCTAGAGTTTTGAACCGTGGGTATTTCCCATAAAACCATGGGTATAGGCTATACACACATTTTTTATGAACTATAGGTAATAGAGAATTCAATATAAAGTGATACTCAAGGTTTCAATAGAAATTTTGGGTATTTCTTAGGATATTTTATCATACCCCTGGTTTTGGTTAATCCATGGGTATATATCTATACCTGTGGTTTGAAGAACCATGGGTATAACCTTTAATATGAGAAAGCATATACCCACAATTCATTGAACCATAGGTGTAGGTACCTCTCCCCATTTGGAAGTAGAATCCATTCCAGCCTATCCTAAACCTATAAATAAAATATCAACCATAGTTCACATTCAATTCAATACATAAATTACATATTTATCATTAAACCAAGCGCTTGTAAAAAAAATTAAACCATTTAAAATAGTCAAATATACATATATATTCATAAAACAAATCAATTCAAGTCATTAAAAAACATTGATATTTATCTTTACTACTATGTAAAAAATTGAGGGGATCCATATATCCCCCATCACCAACATCCTCATCCTCGTCCCTATATTCAATATACTCATCACAAAAAAAATCATCTGGAGAACCACCACCACCACCATCATCATCATCATCGTCGTCATCATCATTATCATCATCATCATCATCATCATCATTATCTCCACCACCACTTCCTCCACCATCTGCTCAACTGCCACTAGGACCCTCATTACCATCACTAAAATGAATCATATAATGAAAAAATTGATACTATACATGAATCAAAATGTTTATCAGTATATAGTGGAACTGTTTTACTTATAAATGACATAGATTTCAAGAACTGTTCATGATCATTTTACTTCTTTCACATTATTGTAATTATTTTTTACCTGAACTACTTCATCATGATTTTTTTTGAAAATTGATGATCTAATAGGTTCTAGAGGAACCTGATTAAATACAATACCTAGTGTCGATTTTTTTTACCAGGTCGACATAATAATCGAACCTAGTTCTCCTCACCTAATCCTTGACTCAGATGATCAATTGGTCAATAATTGTTGACTTATTTCTCATAAAGGGACTCCAGGATTGAATACTAAGAATATAAATATTATATTTAATTATTAATTACTATTAAATATTGGAAAAATAAATAAATAAACTTATAATCAATTTTTGTTTTGTTAAATTTACTACACTTTCATCCCTTTCCTTCATACTCGCAAAAAATAATTTCACACTAGGAACATGGTCTTCGATGCTGAATGTTTCTTATAAAAAATGACATTTATTAGTATAATACTATATTATTTAAGAATATGAAAGTGATAAAACTTGGAAAAATTAAAATTATATATGTTTAAGAAATCCATAAAATGATGAAGCATCAAAATATACATTTAATTTGAAATTTAATACTTCTGTAATAATATTAAAAATACATTCATATTAGTATGATAAACATGGGTATGATATGGATTAATCTTGAATATTAATGTCATTGAAATTCAAACTGTGTTACTATGGTTGGTTATTCTGTCAGTTGTAAAAAAAATTATTTAGTTATTAGGTTCATTTATAGGTTATGTTTTCAGTTATTCGGTCATTTGGTCATTTATCCATTTGGATAATTTTCCAATTACACCATTTAGACAATTTAGTCTAATTAGGATATTTGTTCAACTATGTCAATTATTCTAATTAGAATATATCATTTATATTGGCCAATTATGAAAATTATTCCAATGAGTCCATTCAAGTTATATAGTACACTTAGTCCATCTAGGAAATTTTGGAAAATTAGCATATATAGGTCATTTAGGCCAATTAGTCTAATTAGGAGATTTTGGATAATTAGGTCAATTAGGCCAATTAGGGAATTTTGGCCAATTTATGCCAGTTTGTCATTTTATGCCATTTATTTTTTCCAATTTATATAATTTATATCATTTTAGACAATTAGACCATTTAGGGAAATTTAAATTCATTGGACTGTTTATTTATCCAATTAATTAATTTTCACCAATTAATACCTACTCAATCCAATGCAGGCCAATTCTGCCCAATTTAGGCCATTTAGACCAATTATGACATTTAGGAAAATTAGGCAATTTAGAAAAAATAATCCATTTAAGTTAAATTTTCCATTTCATCCACTAAGTCCAATTATCCCAATTTTTCCATTTTGGCTAATTAGTAAAATTTGGCTAATTAGGCCATTTAGGAAAATTAATTCATTAGTTCATTAGTTCATTAGGCCATTTGGGAAATAGGCCATTCGTCCATTTGGATAATTGGACATTAGGTCATTAGATCATTAGGGAAATTTACCAATTATGCCATTAGGCCATTAGGCTATTATTGCAATTGGACATTAGGCTGTTCTCCCATTAGGACAATTGGACAATTAGGCCATTATCCCATTTGTCCAATCGGTCAATTGGACATTAGGTCATTAATAAAATTGGACAGATGTTCATTAGGATATTATAAAATTATCTGAATTGGCCACTAATACATTATTGAATTAGACCCTTAAGCTATTAGACCAATTATCTATTAGGGGAATATGCCATTAAGCCAATTGGACAATTCAGCCATTAGGAAAATTAACCAATTTTCAATTGTTCCATTAGAAAATTTGGACATTTGGCCAATTGTCCATAAGGATATTAGGAAATTAGGACAATTGTCAAATTTTCCATTAGGCCATTTGACCATTATGCTAATTGGTTATTTATACATTATGCCATTATTCCAATTGAAAAATAGGCCACTAAACCAAATTCCTATTAGGAAATTCGTCCATTAGGATAATTATCCATTTGACCATTAGTCCATTATTTAAATTATACATTAAGACATTAGGACATTAGGACATTATGCCATCAACCCAACTGGATAATTAGTCCATTAGGCCATTTGGATAGTTTTCCATTTTTCTATTAGTCTAATTAGGAAAATTGGATAATTTTATATTAGTACATTAGGCCAGTTGTCTAATAGGCCTTATAGATATGGGAATTGAATAATGTATTACATTAGTACATTTGGAAAAAAATTATTAGGCCATTATCCCATTAAGAACTTAGGCCATTATGCCAATAGGTCATGAGGCCATTATACCAATTTTCTATTATTCCATTAGGTCATTTGTCTAGTTGGATGATTAGGACATTATTCCATTCAGTCAATATTACATTTATTCAATAGTCTACTATGAAAAATGTCCAATTATTCCATTAGGCCAATTAGGACAATTTTTCAATTGGCCCTTTAGTTATTAGGGAAAATTTGAATTAATATAATAGGTTATTATAGAAATTGCCCAATTAATCCATTAGGTCATTAGTCAAATCATCCAATTTTCCAATTCACCATTAGTCCATTTGGAAATTAGTATATTAAATCAATTGGCTATTATACAATTAAGACATTTGGCCAATTTTGCATTATGTAATTAAGATAATTGTCAATTATTATTATTTTTTAGGGCCTTAGGCCAATTGGATAATTGGACTATTTTTCATTATTACATTAGTCCCTTGGGTGAATAGGAAATTTTTCCATTTGGAAATTAGTCCAATTTTCCATTAGGACATTATCCCAATTGACCATTAGGCCGTTACATCAATTGGTGATTTGGACATTAGGCCAACTGGCCATTAAGACATTAGGCCTATTAGGCCAATTGTCCATTAGGCAATTTTCCCAATTATCCTTAATACAATTGGCCAATTGGACATTAGGACATTAATAGAATTGGCTAGTTGGTCATTAGACCATTAGTCCAATTTGCTCATTAGGGTATTAGAACATTAGAACAATTGTACAATTATGACAATATGCCAATTGTCCATCAATCCATTAGGCCATTAAGAAAATTGGAAAATTAAACCATTAGGCCAATTCTCCATTCGACCATTTGGACGTTAAGATAATTAGTCGATTACACCATTAGTTCATTAGGTAAATTTGCAAATTCGTCCATTTAGAAATTATTCCAATTAGCCAACTTTCTATTAGGTAAATTAGTCTAATTGTCTTATTAGAAAAATTGGACATTAGGAAAAGTTTCCATTAATTCATAAGGAAATTTGGAAAATTCTCCATTTCGGGATTAGGCTAATTAACCATTAGTCCTTTCAACAGGTTAGTCATTAGTCCATTAGGTCAATACACCAACTGGATATTAGGCCTTGAGGATAACTGGGCATTAAAAAATTATCCAATTAGGAGTTTAGGAAAATTTCCCATTAGTCTATTATAGAAATTGGATATTATCCTTCAAGGAAAATTTACCATTAGACTAATTGGCTAATTAGGCCATTGAGACATTAGGCTATTAGGCCAATTGACTATTAGGTCATTAGGCCAATTTGATAATTGGTCATTTGTCTAGTAGTCCATTATTCTAATTGGAAATTATGAAATTAGGTCATTAGGTGAATTGGAAAATTGGCCAATTAGGCCATTAGGTCAATTATAAAATTAGGTTATTAGTCCAATTAGATAATATACCATTAGGTAATTAGGATATTAATCTATTAAGATGGTAGAAAAATTTTCTATTACGTAAACTGGATAATTATTCCATTAGGATATTAGGGGTATTTTACAATTGGATATTAAGAGATTAGGCCAAATGGACAAATGGCCATTAGGAAATTAGGCCAATTGGAAAATTGACCATTAGGGAAATTAACTATTAGTCCATTACTGAATTTTTCAAATTGATCATTAAACCAATTAGGCCAATTAAGCCAATTTACCATTACGACATTCGGGAAATTGTCTAATTGTATGTTAGGAAATTTTGAAGGGGTATTTATAGACTTACATTAACGCAATTTATGAAAATAAAACATAAATTTCAGTTTGAAAATCTAAATAAGTATCAATATAAATGTATATATTATTTATATTCATATTAATGTATATAATACATTTCATTCTTGATAATTTTAGTGTTCCCCAATGTGTGAAAATACGTTATTGACTGCTAGTTCTACATTTATCCCCAATGTATCCTAAAAAGTTCAATACAAGTAATAATATTTAAAATATATATAATAATGATTAAATATTAGGAATATCTTAATCTCATCACTCTTCTAATATGAGATCATTTCTTAATATTGTATTGTAGTATAGTTAGAGAATATTGGCACACCATAAAAATCAAAACCAACTCTTCTGTTATAACCAACCTAAAACTTGTTCTTATATGATCAATAGAACACCCCATGATCCATAAACCTTGAAACCTTATTTTATTTACCATGGACAAATTCAAAACAATGTTCTAATGAACATGTTAATTCATATAAATACAACAACAATATAGATATAAATTTAACAATATTTCTTACCCATATCATCACCAATGCTTTCTCCTTAATGTCATTACTAATCAGCCTCTGTGAAACTGGTTTCATTAGAATGATATCATTGTACATAGATAAGGTTCCCATGAAACATATATACTGAATAGAATTTTTACCAGTCATTTGATAATCATCATTTTAATCCACCATTTTTTTAAATTATAGAATTCATGAATATGGGTATGAAAACATCACCTACAAGAATATTATTATAAATAATATCAAATGAAAAAAGAATAACTAAGGAAAATTACAACAATAATTTTAATAATATAATTTAAAACACTTATAATAAAAAAATATGATGCAGGATACTAATTATGCTCTAATGGACCCCTAGGATGTCCTGAATCAACATCATTTGAAATATGTGCCTATTATAATGCATTATGAAAGTGATTTACATGCCAAATAGTGGAATATAATGGAATAGAATCATCATATCCATGAAAGATACTTGAAAATGGAGGTGATGTATAAATAAAAGGATATTGGTAGTGGGGTTGGGGATACATAATAGGATATGTATATATTAAATGTGTTAACATCCCTAGAGGCGTCATATCCATGGTATGGGGAATTGATTATAAATAAGATGATGATGAAAGAATGGGTGGTAACATAATATGAGTCTCAAATGGAAGACAGAAAGGTTAGGTAGACCAGGTGTCTATTAGTGGGTTAGGGTGGGAATGTGTATGGTGGGTGCTCTATCTAACTCTATGAGAACACCCCCTTCATCACATGATATTATGCTGAGTATAAGTTAACTATAGTTCAATTGAATGTACCAAATTTTTTTGATAAATTATAAGAACATTAAATAATATGTAATATAGAAGAAAAATATTACAATTATTATATTCACTAAGGGAAGAATAGAAGGGAACATGTACTCTTGCATCTATTGATGAGTATAAAATAATATATCCCTTCGAACTTATTTATAATTTTTCATAACATGCATAAGAATGGTATGTACGTTTTATAGAATCTATTTTTAAAAACCTTATATGCAACATAGATGTTGAAAAAGTCAAACAATTTTAAAAAATATTTTTTCAATAATAATTTAAAACAAACTTATACATTTTTAAAAAACCCATTTTAAACCGAGTTTTTTTAATTGAAATAAATATAATTTAATTAATCATAGTCAAAAAATTATAAGAGAAACATATCATTCAAAACTGAAATAAATTAAATTAATTACATTAATACCATCCTGAGAAACCCATGTCAAGGGAAAATGAATGAAATGGGGACATATATGGTTGATTCAAAATTTCACCCACCACTACTATAGGTTGAAAATCTGCTCTCACGGTGAGATAATATGAGTCATCAAATGAAATATTTTGGTCAATACCAATGGGGTTTCAATAGTGTAAATTTCGGCCCCAACATCATAAGAAAATATATATTGGGATTAATTCATTAATGACACTATAATCATGTCTCATTTTATTTTTCACATGAAACACTTATTTCTCCCTTAATTCAAAAAATAATATTCATTGGTATCATGTAAATTTCAATAACTTTGAATCCCTAATAATCAATTAATATACAATGTCACATCATTGAATAAATTAATTTAAATCTCATCATAGTGAATCATCCATAGTAAGACACATTTTCATAACTAATTTGACTATCTAATTCACTGGTATAATAGTCTATTATTCTAGTTAACATAAATACATCATGTTGTCTTCTAATTTTTACCGCTTGATTAGTTGGAAAAAATTTATACCCATTGATTATTACTGATTTTAAATTATGAACCAATGAATTGAGACCAAAATCTAATACTATTAATTATTGAGAAATAGAATCAATATATAAAACCAACACCTAAAATATATTAAATTAATTATTATATTTTAATTTTGTCAAAGTGATTTTCATACATTTTCTTTCAGCCAAGTAAAAAACTATTTTCTATAAAAATACTCTCTCATTCTAAAAGTCCAAGATAAATAAAATATAAATATAATTTATATATGTTAACTATATTAAATGATAAAACCATATTTTAAATTTGAAATAAAATACTATGACATGTCATATGAATAGTCAAATTACATACTTCATATACCTATTGAACGAACTAAAATTAAACAAGACTGTGTGATGTTCTATATCCCAGTCTTCAACACTCAATGTTTCTAATGTATATGAACAATAAATTATTCCTATTTTGAGAAGATATGGAAATAATGGGCTCACGTTCTCCATACTTCTCATCTCCATTTATCCTTGGCCGGTTATGTGTTGTTCTCACATAAAAAAAATACACTGACCAAAAATAAATAAATTCTTGATCTATGTAACATATCAAAATGGAACATTCAGGATGATTCTTTTTTCAGAAAAGAAATATTTCATGGTGAATATATTTCATTTAGTAGGATACATCCACCATAAAGAAACGGGTACCACAAGAAGTGTTTCAGAGGGATGATGAACTATTAAACGAAACCTGTAATTGAAAAACGAGGGTGTCATTTCTATGCAACTCACAAATAAATTAACGGTGCCTCTTGCTACATTTTTATCAAGAATGACTTGGATTAACTTTTAGAAAAAATTTATCTAAAAAATAGCACAAGATAATCACTATTATTCTTATATTATTGGATAGAAAATTCTATATTCCTATAGGAACTAATTAATGATGAAGGATGTTAAAATCATGAGTTTCATGGATTTTAGTTCGCAACCCCTTCTGTTTACATGTTTAGATGTGTTTTTCAAATATACCTCATGAACCTTGATATTCTATAGCACCTATAGAAATAAATTTTTCTTTAAAGCTGTTATCACATAAGAAGGACAAGGAACATTACATTTTCTTTCATCGATATACACTGGATGCAGTTCTAGTCGAATACCCCAACCCAAAAAATATTGATGATGTCATAATTCATCTTTTCTCTTACCCTTAATATTTAGAATAATTGATAGAAAATTTTCATGTATATTTTTCTCAATTTGTATTTCACCAAAAATGTGATATATCAAATTTGTAGACCAATATGGAACTCAAAAAAGGCACTTCTCCTTTTTAAATTATAGTACCTTCATTGTTGATCCAATTTTTTGGGATATAAAAAAGTGGCACAAATGTCAACATTCTTTCACTTTTTAGATTTCATTTGACGTTTAACTAATGAAAATAAAATTCTTTCAATTCATTAATCACATTAGTTCCCAACATACTTTGAGGTGGCTTTTTAGTGTCGATAGTGTTATCAAACTTCTACTGATTCTTCCAATATTTTTGATCAATTGGAAAGAATATTTAATGCCCCAGGAAATAAACTGTGATGATACTAAAGTTTTATTGATAATTTATTCTTCATAAATATAAAACATATTATTTTTCCTTTCATTATATGACAATAAATAAATGGATAAACAAGGAATTTATTTGAAATAATTAAAAGGGTCACACACATCTAATTATTTTTCAAGGAAGCATCGAATGTTTTCTCAACCATATTCAAAGTCCACTCCAAATATCTTATTAAAAGATAGAATTATATGTCAATATTATTTCCAAGAACAAAATTTATAGACATTAGTATACTCGAGAAAGTAAATTTTATTTTCATACTCATCGATGAAATAATATTATAAGTGTGAATAAAAACTAGACACATGATATGAGAAGTATGCATCTAACAAAATAGATTAAAAACGTAATAGGAGAGACCGATCTAGATATAACACACCTTAGCTGTAGAGTCGGGATTTTATGTATCAAATTCATACCATGATAATTCATTTATAGGATAAACCTACTAATTTTTTATATTAAATCTCCTAGCATAATTCCTTATTATATTGGATGAGATTTATGTAGAATTAAATAGATTTTTTAGCCTAGGAACTAATGGAATGTTCCACATTATTATATGTGGAACATGAGATGAAATTACATCAAAATTTTACTTCCATTTAGATGTACTATATACTTCAAAGTTATTACCTAAGACTATTTCCTCCCAAAATAAATTGAAAACTTTCAAACAATCCTGATTTTTTAGTATAAAATCATATCATTTTTATTAACTTCCATAAATTAAAATTAGATGAGGAAATATCTTCACTATCAAGAAGAAATTACTTTAAAAGGTTAGGAATACAATAAATCATGGTATTATAAATTACATATATGGTTTTCCAAGATATTGAAACATTAGGAATTCCATACTTTTCATTTTAGTAAATTTTTATTATACAGGAGTTCTGGAATCATTCATTATTTTTTTCACTCTCTTAACATAATCATATTTAGTATTTTCTTTAAGTGTATTTATAACATTACCTTTCTGTAGTATCATACTATCTATTTCATTATAATAAAAAAAATAAATCTGGTAAAATTTAATATTATCCATACCGCTTATTTATTTTTGTTCAGGAATAGAAGAAGATTTTATTGCCTCTCTATTGTTATACCAAACATAATAGTTTGAAAAAAAACTTTTTTATATAGAATCTATCTTCTTACCATCTTAACCATGGCCTTATAAGACAATTAAAATGTGCACAATATATATGACCTCCATCTAAATCATTTATATATTAAAAAAAAGTAATATTATTTTGATAATATATTGAAATTAGATTGGTATGATACGTCCATCTTCTTTCAATTCTATTATAGGAAGAAACTTATGTACCAATGAAAAATAAAAACCATAATTAAAAAATACATTACAAACAATTTTAATTGGAATATCATCAATAGAAAAAATAATTCAAAATAAATAAACATAACCAAAATATAAAAAATGAGCGGGAAGATAAATGTTATATCATATCTGAAATGTAATAAAAATAATTTATAAAACATTACTCATATCTAATTGTAAAGGGTTAACATAAAATTCCAAATGTAATTATAATACTAAATAGATGTAATTAAAAGAATATATTCTATAACCATATTACTTGAATAATGGAATGATCATGATAAATGAAAATACATATATATTATTTAATGAATTTTTATATAACCATGAAATTAATCCATTTAAATACCTTATCTAAAGGATCGTAAATAAAAATTAACAATAATATTTAAAAATACAAAATGGTAACAAAATTATATAATACTGAGTAAGAAAAATAAAAAAAATTAATATATTTTTTATTTCAATATACGATTCCATTAAAAATATATAATTTAATATAAAAAAATACTTAAAAAACTATTGTCATATTTTCAATATAATCACTTAACTATTTGTTGCATATTAGAAATCATGTGTAGTCATATCATATGAATATTCTGAAAAATTATATGTATGGAAGACAATACTTACAAAATAAATCTATCTATGAGTACCTGAAGCTTTGATAATAAGAAATAATCATACTATAATGAATAAATGAATATGATTAACTAATTGAATATGATTGATTCATCTATAGAAAATAAAAAAAATACCTAAATAGAATCCATTAATATAACTTCAAATAACTTTTTAAAATCCAACAAAAAACATTATTTTTCCTAACAATTAAGAGTATGATTTCAACACATATCATATAACTCCCAATAATAATTTAGAAAAATTATTAAATGAAAAAAGAACAATCATTTTTCAAATGAAACACCTTAAAATCAACTTTCTAGAGCATATGGAATCAGTATCACCTTGACTGAATTTCACATTGCATTTATAAAATAAAATCAAAATATCCATCCCAAAAGGGGGCATATATACATTAGAATATCAATATACACCGTAGGAAATACCAAAATGGGAAAATAACCATTTTAACACCATATATTCATAATAATGAAAATGTAAAATCATAATAATTATTCATGAAATTCAAAACAAAGTCCACCCATTGTTATGGATATACTGGTACTCACATCATGGATATAAAATGAGAAATAATACATCACCCAAAAATATACTATAACAGAATATTAATGGATAATCAAAATTTCAATCATCAAACCAAAATCCAAAAAATAAAACATCACCCATAAAGAACCTTATTTCAAATAATCTGGAAAAATCCTAACATAACTGTATGTTGGTAATGATATCAAAAATAGATAAAATATAAAACATTATTAAAAATATAGAAGAAGGATTTTGAATGTATTTTGGGTTTGGATTAGTGGTAAGAACCCCATAATCCTACATGAAAAATCGGGGTTCAAAACCCATTGGGTGTAGGTACTGTAGCAAGCTGTTGTGGCAGCAGGTACTGTAGCGATGACAGGTCACTGTAGAGACAACATTTCACTATAGCGGAGACATGGAATTGTAGCGGCGGCATGGTACTCTGCGGTACTGTAGTAAGCAGTACTGTAGCAGTACTATTCACAAAATAGTCTCTGGGCAATAAATTTGGGTTTACGGGCCATGCAATGAGCTAAATGTCCACTAGGCCTTCACGCTATGTAAGGGGTCTCCCTCTACCTAGTTAAAAGAGGTCTTTTCTTTGATTTAATAGTAAATGAGGCTTCATCCCCCACCATTAAAAACAGAATAATTATTTTGAACACATGATAAAAAATATTGGAATTAGAGAATCACCAAATCAGAGGAGAGCTCTGGAGGTGGAGATGTTTTGATTATCACTCGGTGAGGGAGACATGATTCAGCCTATGGGGGGAGGGGGAAATTGTGGGACATAATCCCATTGTATTTTAAAAAAACAAAGATATAGATGATTTATAACCGTGGATTATAAAAATTATGGGTATAGACATACTCTATGAAACTTGTACCCATAGTTTCTGAAAATCATGGGTATAGCTCGGTAGGGATAGCCCCTATTTCAAGTAGTGTACTAAACGCATGGGTGGAAACTCCTTAAAAAGTAAATAAGTAAACTCTTATGAAAACACTAGGTTATGACTCTCCCTAGTACAGAAATAGATCATTTTTAAACTCATGGGAAAGACTGAAACTTATCGGGAAACAATATATCATCTGAAACTCAGGGTTATGTCCGTACCCTTTTGGGAAATAATTAACATAATTTGGTAAGTCATGGATGTTCCCACAGCCCATAAGGAAGCAAAGTATCATCATCTTCAACATAGGGGTGTTAATATACACTTATATGGTTCACACATATATATCATATGAAAACTCAGGGGCAGACACTCTCTAATACGAAGCACAAGTAGATCATTCGGTAACATTAGGGAAAACTCTCAATATTGGGAAATAGAAGATGATCCTCAATAACACATAGTTAAAATACTCTATCCCCAAGGATCATAACATAATATATGCATATCTGGAATCATAAAGACACATGATATCACCATTCCTTCAGTATAGTGCTATACACTAAATCCTAGACCTATATCTCTTATTAAGCATCTGCATCTTTCTATCCACTCAGACTTACCTATAATAGAAATATTATTTAAAAAATAACACCAAAAATAAACAATTGAAAATCACATACAATAAAAATGGGAATCCACTATGGTTTTACCAAAATATCATTGTCTATACTGACTATCATCAATCTATATCCAACACCGATGGTGTTTTCCTAGCCTTTAGGCCTCATCCTAACTAAGGCATCAAGTGGTCTGCCCTAACTTCATCAAAATATAGGACTAGGTTATATTCATAATAGCCTCTCATCACTACCCAAACTAGGTCATTATTACACTATAGAACCTACCATAGTAACATGGCTCATATCAAAACCCGAATAATCAACATGGGTTCTCATATCTCATTCACAACCTTATGCTAACTATATCTAAATAATCACACTCTTATAACTTAATGGAGGCCATGGTTCCTATGTCAATGCCTATTATGTCTCATTTGTATTATAGAACACCCAAGAGGGTTCTTGTAACTCATGAAACATTATTATAAACAACAACTTGGCCATTAGTGGATGCGGCATCACGATAGTACACAAGGTTCCACTGTGTCTATTAGGACCTCATCCATTTCTTGTGTTTTAATATAATTATTCAATTTAATTTTAAAATTAGTTCAATATATCTCTAAAGGTGAGAAAATATATCAAAATTATATAAATATCATGAAAAAACCATAGAGATATGTCTAGGACAACCTACTTCATTTGAAGACATATCCATTAAGACATGTCTGGTGACAGTACCTAATGATCATGCATATCTTACCATCTACTTTCCATCATCAAAGGGACCTATAAAAATCTATCAGACTCAATAAAATTAATTATAACAATTAGTTATAATTTTTTAAATTTAATTCAATTATGAAATAATTCTTAATAGCTCACTAGGTGATCCTGTAGTAATGAAATTTAGATCAATCACCCATGGAAGGTCTAAGGCACACTCTCAACACCAAAATGAGAGAAATACCAAATAACCAATAATGATTCAACATAAAATTGAAACAATTTTAAACCAAAAACCACAAAATATATTTAGAGAAAAAATACATCAACTAAAATGAGAAGTAGTGGTGCACATTTGTTTTCACAAGACATCCTCCATCTTTGAAAAAGGAAAACCCCGTTGTTCTGGATGGTTTCTACCATGATCCAATAGAAAGCTTTTCCAAACCCCATTCAAAACTATAATAGACCGATGAAAAATAATTATTACAAGGAAAGAATAATAAGAGTGTAATAATATACTGAAAATAATTACAAAATAAACTAAGAAATGGGTAGTCAAATAAGAAAGGGAAGGGTGAGAGACCATTCATAATGGCCTCCAATTGTATCTTGTATCCAAGAATATCCAAATAACCTAGTGAAAAAATTATGATAATTCCCCTGATTAAGAAACCACCATGGCACTTGGAATGACACAACCCTCTATGTGGGGGTGTGGCCACCACTTAGGAAGAGGCTACTAAATTGCCCCAATTTTCCTTCATTATGTGACCTCGCAGTCTTTATGCCTCTCATAGAGAGATACTAGTAATAATATGGTGCACCTCCCTAGTAAACTACCATCTTGATGTTATTCCAGCCATAATGGAATGACTTTTTTCTAAGAGTCCTAAAATATTCCAAATTCTGCAAAATATAATACATCACAATGCCCTTGGACATTAAATGACAAATCTCTCACTACAGACCATTATAGCATGACTAGAGTGTCATGGAATGACCAGATACGAGTGTAGAATTTTAGAAAATCAATATGAACATGACCCATCACTCATCGGAGTGATTCTAACACTCCTCCGACCTTGATGTATATCTAATAATATCATCATGAGGTATTCTAAATGTTGATATCTCAATCCAAATGTTGATTATGAGACCGACCCTAGTTAAAGATATAGAAATTGATTTTTTTTAACAAATTTACAACCTAGAAATGCTCATGGTTTTAAAACAACCGCATCACAACACTTTTTATCCCTCTGAAGCCTCACTGGTCCTTTAACCATCATTATTAACCTATGATGGTCTTCAGTTCATGATAAACTATATATATTCCATCATGGAACTCTAAGTGATATTCAGTTGCACAACTCTTCACATAAGGTACACTATTTATTTAAAAACAATCTAACCACTCATTATCATTCCCAATTCTATGAAAATTCTCTATCACACTTTTATATCCCATGAAACAATTGTTTAATTAGCTGACTAATTCATAGGCCCATGGTTCCCCATTCGATATGTTTTTGTTATAAATGATGATTTTGATCCATAATGCTCCCCAACATCAGAACATCACAATATAATTTCATTCATAGTGGTACAATAACATTATCATTGAGGTTTAAAGCTCACTATACACTATTACACAATTAAACATAGGTTGGTCCTCCTTTGGATGAGACTCTCTTTTATCACTAAGACTCACTAACCTACACACTATCATACCACCTGATAACAATGCCAAAACATCTAAAGAAATTTTGAGATCATCCAAAAACCACCATAGAATTTTAAATCAAATAATTAGTGTAATTATATTATTTAATCATCAACCAATCAAATACACATTCATACTCTAACCTTGATCACTACCACACTATCAATTCCAGTCACCCTTGGATCATACCCAAAATCATAGTGTTCCAGATATCACACACAAACTCCATCCAATTTTTCATATTAATTCAAATTCATGAAATAATCACAACTCTGGAGCAAAAATTCTAATTTAATATAGTGTTTACAACCTATAAAATATCAATGTATTACAACCTTCCCATGATAAGGTTGTAATTATCATTACTCTACTACATAAAACACTAATCTAAATATCCCAATATCTTCCAATTACCACATGTAATTACTAGATGTGGTTGAACCACTCATAACAACAAACCCACAGAAAGATTCAACTACTACCCACACCTATCTCACAAAGAATACCCCCAGCCTCTTCCAAATCCTATTCAAAATATTGGTTAAACCCACCCACAACCAATTGTTCTCTCCCCAATATATTTCATATCTTATACCTCTCATGGAGTATAAACTCAATAGGATATACCATCACATGCATGTCTCTTATCATGATACATGACCACCAATTTTATCAATTCATGACACCATTCTAAAATGATATCATCATCTTTCTCTAGGGGAAACATTCCTCCTACCCTCATAAAAACACTAGGAAACCAAGCAATTGATCATTTTAAAACATAACATCCATGAGCTATTTGAAGTGAAACCAACTTATGAAACCTTTCTATGCCCACCTAATGTAAAGTTAAAGGTATTAATTTATGAAAATTGTAATCAAATGATGTGTCCAAAACAATACACACCTAGATTGGAATACACATTAGTTCTACCTTACCAAACATTCCGACTTAAGCGATATGAATTCATACTCCATCCACCATTTTATTAAGAACCTAATTCACTAACCTTGATCATTTCATGATAATATCATCTAGATGAAATAATCTCACTATTTCCATAACAAGTCACATGGTTACCTATCACCCAAGCATTTTTTAGAAATTGAAGCATTTAAACACGTTCTATACATACTTGATCAGACTCTATAGGAACACATTATAAAAAATAATCTTTATCCCTGACCATAATCAATAGTGTCATGCATCTAAGAAATGAGAAACTCCTAAGGGAAACATTGTTACTAAAACATCTCAATTGCTTTATGTCATAAAATCCCAAGGAATTTTCATGCATATACCATATACAGGTAGCACCCCATGAACCGAATTAAAATATATGGAATTTAAAAATAACTCCCTTCACTATGTCACATGTATTTTCTATATAAACCATCTATTAGGTAACACTAATATGTAAAATATCCTCTTAATATTTTTTCGATAACTCCCACTACTCAATTATATCTAAAAAATCACCAATATCCTAAGCCACACCTCAATGAAACTAGGTTAACTCACATATCCCATAAATACTATCTCATATAAGTCATAACTCATGGAGATACATCCATTCTCTTGCTTCTAACATCAAAAGGTGTAAAATATTCCCAAACACCCACACTGGGTTCTCATATATGTCTAAATATTAGGAATCACATTCTATGTCATCGACCCACTCCATGGAACTACTCCTCAACCTAAATCAATATATGAGACTAAAACATTGAGGGCAAAAATATCATCTACATCTATATAACAACATCATATATTGGCAATTAAAATTATTAAATCCACCACTTATTGTTCATTTTAATATAATTCCACAAAGAATCTATATGGAAAAACAACATATAGTTCTTTTTGAAACTTTTAGTAATCAAACTAGAATAATAATCACCCACATGGGGTTCACAGTCACGACATCCATTACTTGTATCGAACCACTAAGTTTAACTGTACATCTCATATAAAAGGGACTATATAATCATTATCAAGTAATCCCTCTCCATAATATACACATGACCTATCACTAAAATAAAATATACAATGGTTCACCTATTTCAAACATCACCAAGAAGTTATATGGAAAAATACCATATAAGGTTTTATTGGAACATTATATAGATGATCCCACTATCATTAGTTATATTAATCCACACAAGAAGACAGATTTTATATGTGTCCAACATGCCAAGAATAATGAATGTACATATTCTTCATTCTAATGATCTTACAACCAAAACCATTATAATAATTTCACATATAAAATCATATATGAATAATAATCCCATAACTATAACGAACCATACATTACATAAATTGTTATTAATTCAAAATTTAAACATAATTATTACAACATATAAAAAAACCATGAAAGGACCATATAGGTATAGTGTCTTTAGAAACTGGGAAACATAAACAACTGGTTCATAAAGAATCTACATTGTCTCCCATTTATTTCATCATATCTATATTCCCTTTTGGAATATCGTACATAAAAACCTTCTTACTGACCTGGGGAAAGAAAACATACAAAAGGGTGAGCTCAAATGCTCAGTAAGGGTAAAAAAAAAATATCAATCATATCATATTCACAAGAACATAATATTTTGGAAATTGTAACCTGCAAAAGTGAGGATTATTTCATAACATGGGATAAATCATAGTAGTGAAATGAAATCCCAATAATCATAACATAAAACATGAAACATTTTGGAATACTCACATAATCATTGAGAATCATTTCTTATTAGTCAAGACTCATTTCTAAGACTATCTTAGTGGAAAAAGTTCATTTCTGAACCGAGTTCACTCCTCATTTCAGTACTATTTCACTGAACCAGTATAACCTTCCATTCCATCCATGTCTATCTCATGAGATATAAAATCTTTACCCAATGCATTGGAGGGAGTTATATGTCCCCCCCATCTCATAATGATACCATTCTTATGTGTGTCACAAAATCATAAACCATTCATCATAGCCTAACCCATGTAATAAAAATGGGATTATTAAACATCATGAAATCATAAAACAATTCATATAAGATAAAATAATTCATAAAAATAATTCCATCACAACATAATCAAATAAATTTAATAATAGGGATAGAAACAGAACCCTTTATTATCTTAGATGGAAAATAATTTTGATAAAAAACTTCAACTCCATTCTTGAGGAAAATATCATTTCTACTTCAAAAACACTTTTCCTTTCTTAACATGTCATACAATTATAAACTAAAATATGTTGATTAAAAATAAACTTGAAAACTCGTAAAGGAAGCTTCTTGGAAATAATGTTTTAAAAATCCATTCATGCCGTATAAGTTAAAAAAACATTCTTCTCGTACTTTAGTCGGAAAAGTCAAAAAGTACCTCGTACGAAAAACGACAAAAGATTCCTTTCATATATTTTATTAAAAACTCACCGAAGGGTAAAATTGGACTTAAAAAATTGTAGGTGGATGGAAATAATATTAAATATTGAGGAAACATGGATGTGGATTATAAAATGCACCGCAGTAAATTCCGAAGTATAAATAATCTCGGATAAAAAAGAGATTTTGATATTTTCCCTTACCTTAGGTCCGATTTGCTTCGTAAGTGTCTGAACCTCCTGTATAATGATTTAAATAATGTTATTGACTTATTCCAGAATCATACGTATTTTTATGATATCATATATGGTCATATTCTTAGCTTATTATTAGTAATATTTCATTACTACTTGTTATTCGGGTGTTTATTACTTTTTGTTCTTATGCGTGTTTTGTCGAATAAATTATTATTCTCCTCTTTAGGTTATAGATACCTCATATACATAATGGTATTAGTGTAATATATTTCATTTTAATTCATTCAATTCATTTATATAATCATTATTCAATGAAGATCATGTAGAACGAATCACATCACATAGTGGAGATGGTATTCCGTACGTACGCACGAGCGATGATATCGTTCCCATGATCGTGGAATTGTATTGGAGTGTATGTATACTATCTCAAAATCAATAACACTTTACAATAATCATATATATTCATTACTTTCACCCTTATACCCATCCGATTAAGGTGGTGGTGGAAAATAGATTACACCACGGCATGGAGACGGTATTCCTTACGTACGCACACGTGGTGATTTCGTTTTCCGTAGGATGGATACGAGGTGAAATAGGGTTGTTTCATATTTATAATAAAATATCATTATATGAGTGATAATGATGTTATTACCTCATAAAGAAACAACTAATGAAGAAGAAGTGGAAGAAGAATATAAGATGAAAGAATCGGTAACGGGCATTACCTCTTCTTTGAGGGGCTTCTTTGAGACCTCCTTTTAGGGAACTAAAATTGGTCTTTGAAGAAGACGAAGACCTCTAGAATGTCTCTAGGGAAGTGGATAGGACAACGTGTTAGGGTTTGTCCGAGCTTGAAGGCTCAAATTGGTGTGAGGTGGAGAGGGAGGAGGTGCCATTTTATAAGGGAGGAGAGGGGCACCATTGGAAATATAAGAAGTATTAGTTTATATTAAATCCCAACCCCACATAAAAACTTCCAAAATGACTCATATCCATATATTAGATGCGATAGGGTTTTAATATTATCAACCAATAAAATTTAGAGATGTTAGTAATTTATTTTAAACATTATCAACTTGATTTATCCTTATTTATCAATTTAATTTTATTTGTGATAATAATATTCTAAATTTTCAATTATTATAAATAATTACATATGTGTTGTGAATTTTCCATAATTTGAAACTTTATGAAGTTTTAGACCATATAAAATTTAATTTATAAATTTTAAATATTTTTGTTATTTTTAAACAATTTTATGATATGTTATTTTTATAAAATAACAATAGTGTCAATTTTGACACTATTCATTTATTTAAATTTGAATAAAATATATACAGAAGATATGTTCGAAATATAAATTTTAATAGATCCATAAAATGTCATATGTATCTAGAAAATTAGTGGAGAACATTAAATAGTTCATATAATATTTATTTTATTAAGTTGAAAATCATTTATTTGATATTTTAATTAATAAAATAATTTCACATCAATATTGTGTCATAATAAATGATAATTATATAATCCCTAAAAATTATAAATAAATTCCTATGATTTAGATAATTGTATTAGATTTCTAGAGACTATTCATGTTCGAAGTTTCATGAAGTCTATCACTAAATTAAAATTATTATACTTATAAGCTTTAAGAAAGTGACATGTTGTCACATTCTTTGGTTTTAATAATAATTATATTATTTTCATGGACAAAAGTCCATTAAATGAATCTAATTCGACCCTTAAGTGATATGGGTCAACCTGTAGTCATCTAATAGGATTTTTCCCGGTGTTAGTGTAATTTTATAATCTTATATTTACCCTTAATTACCTGATTTACCTTTAACTATGGTAAAAAATATTTACCGTAGTTACTATTCATAATGCCAAAAAATAAAAAGTAGCCTATTAACATAATTTGGACCCACTGATTCTGAATATGGAGTCCATTTTTCAAAATTCAAAACATATAAGTTTCATTAATTAATTTAAAATAAATCCCATTGCTAAGAAAACGGGTTTTAGAAGATAAAACATTGACAAAGATTGAAATGTTTTTATCTATGAATTCAATGTGAAATTAATGCTAATGACATACATTATATTAAATGGTAAAAATATATTATATTAATACTTTAAAACCATTCAACATTATAATTAATCCATATAAATTATCTCAATGAAAAAAAGATGTTTTTAATTAAAAATTAGCGTATTTTTACTATTCATCAAAATATGAAAGTTATCAGAAAAATATCAAAAATTTATCCAAAGTAAATTTTTATACCCTGATTCAAAATAAGAATTTTATTTTGTCAAATTGAACTTATAAAAATGTCAAAAACTAGATTTAATGTGGGTGCACCATCAAAAGGAGGCAAAACTGTATTTTTTGAAAAATACTTCTTTTATCCAAAAAAACTGATTCTGCTTTTATACCTAATTCTAGAAAATGTATAAGTTGAATTAAAATGTTATAAAATTAAAAATCCAGTTAATAATATTCATAACGGCTAGTTTTAATAATATTTTAATATCAGATTGTTGTTTAGTGAAACTCGGTATTGTGTACGACACCGGCTATCAGGGAAGGCCGCAGTTGCGTGTAAAGAATGCCAAGCTAGTGTTGTGTGTAGTGAAAGATTACTTTGATGATTTATATAACATAAAAACAAAATATTTCTCATAAAAGTCTCGGGTGTTACATTCTACCCCCCTAAAAATGAATTTCACCCTTGAAATTCGTCACTTTGTAACAAATAGATGAGGATACCTCTCCCTCATCATATCCTCAAGCTCCCATATAGCTTCCTCTAGTTGGTGGTTCCTCCATAAAACTTTCACCAAGTGAGTGGTCTTGTTCCATAGGAATTTTTCACTACGATCTAGAATCTCTATCGGATGTTCTTCACAAGAAAGATCTTGCTCTAGAGGTACAACTTTTATGTTGAGTACATGTGAAGGATCAGGTATTTACTTTCTCATGAGAGATACATAGAACAGATCATGAACTTGAGAGATATTCGGTGGAAGCGCCAATCAGTAAGATACCATTCCAACATGATCCAGTATTTCGAAAGGACCAATATATCTTGGCTCAACTTCCCCTTCTTTCCAAATCTCATGACCCTCTTCCAGGGAGATATTCGTAAGAACACTTTATCACCCACTTCAATCTCTAGGTCTTTTCTTCGGTTGTCGGCATAACTTTTCTGTCAACTCTGAGATGCTCTTATGTGTTGTTGAATAGATCGGACCTTTTCTGCCATCTCATCAACAAGATCAGGTCCTAATAGCTTTCTTTCCCCAACTTCATCCCAGCAAGTTGGAGTCCTTCATTTCATTTCATAAAGAGATTTATAAGGAGCCATCTGAATACTGGAGTGAAAGATATTATTATAAGAAAATTACACCAAAGGTAGGTGTTGATCCCAACCACCATTGAAATCCATAGAGAAAGCTCTCAACATATTTTCTAGAGTTTGAATTGTTCTCTCAGACCGACCGTCTGTCTGAGGATGATAAGCAGTGCTGAAACTCAACTCTGTATCCAGAGTATGCTGAATACTTCGCCAGAACATTGGGGTAAATATCGGATCCCGATCAGATATAATAGAAAGTGGTAGTCCATGCAATCTTACCACTTCCTTTACATATATCCTGGCAATCTGATCCAGAGAGAAATCCTCTCTAATAGCAATGAAGTGTGCATACATTGAAAGATGATCAACTATGACCCAGATAGCATTATTGCCTTTGGATGTTTTAGGAAGTCCTGTGACAATGTCCATAGTGATGTTTTCCCATTTCCACTAGTGTATGGGTAATGGTTGTAACATCCCCTTAGACTTCTATCTCTCAGCTTTAACTTGCTGACAAACCAAGCATCGAGAGACATATCTAGAAACATCACTTTTCATGCCATCCCACCAGAAGTACTCTTTTAGGTCCCTATACATCTTTGTGCTTCCAGGATGAATAGAGAATGACTAACTATGAGCCCCATCCAGCAGCTCCTTCTTTAATTCTGGGATGGGAGGAACACAAACCCGATTCCTGAACTTTATTATCCCATCACAATCAAGGTTTAATTCAGGAATATTTCTCACCTTCTTTTGTAACTCTACATCTTGTTTCTGTGCCTCTGTAATCTTTACATGTATAGATGGTTGAACATTCATTTGAGAAAGATATGATTTCCCCTTCCATTAAGATTCCAAGATCCATCCTTTGTAAATCCATAAATATTGGATCTTTTGTGATCCTCATCATGGATAAGCTAGCATGGTCTTGTCGACTTAATGCATCTTCCACCTTGTTTGCTTTCCCAGGGTGGTAATGAATTGAGCAGTCGAAATCCTTAATCAGTTCCAACCATCTTATTTGGCGCATATTCAGCTCCATTTGTGTGAAAATATACTTTAATCTTTTATGATCAGTATAAATGTCACACCTTTCTCCATAAAGATAATGTCTCCAAATATTTAATGCAAAGATTACCGCAGCTAACTCCAAATCATGTTTTGGGTATTTTTTTCTCATGGATTTTCAACTGTCGTGAGGCATAAGCTATCACCATATCATTTTTCATAAGAACACACCCCATCCTCGTCTTGGATGCATCACTGTAGATCAAAATCCTTTCTTCACTACAAGGCAGTGTGAGCACAGGTGCACTGGATAACCTTCTTTTCAACTCCTTGAACTTCTCTCCACATTCCTCCGTCCAAACAAACTTAACTCCTTTCCGAGTCAACCTAGTGAGTGGATTAGATAATCGTGAAAAATATTTCACGAAATGTCGATAATATCCAGCCAAACCAAGAAAACATCAGATATCATTTACTATTGTTGGTCTCGACCATATTTCGATAACCTCTATTTTTGCTGGATCCACAGATATCCCCTCTTTTGAGATTATGTGACCCAAAAATGAAACTTTTTGATGCCAAAATTCACACTTGGTAAATTTGGAATAATGTTTCTCCTTTCTCAGGGTCGTCAATATATTTCTAAAGAGATCTTCATGTTCTTAATTTCTCTTTGAGTAGACAAGAATATTGTCTATAAAGACTACCACAAATTGATCAAGATAGTCGTTAAATACTCTATTCATCAGATCCATGAAGATAGTAGGGGCATTAGTAAGACCAAATGGCATCACTTTAAATTCATAGTGTCCATACCTTGTACGGAAAGCCGTCTATGGTATATCCTCCATTTTTACCTTTAATTGATGATACCCTGAACGAAGAACTATCTTGGAAAAGTATTGAGGTCTGCATAGTTGGTCAAATAAGTCATCAATGTGTGGGAGAGGATATTTGTTCTTGATAGTGAACTTGTTAAGTTCTTGATAATCAATGCAGAGTCTCATTGACCCATATTTCTTCATAACAAATAGAACATGTGCTCCCAAAGGTGACGCACTAGGGCGTATGAATCCCTTATCAAGATTCTCTTTTAGTTGCTTCTTCAATTCCTTCAACTCAATTTGGGCCATTCTATAAGGTGTCATTGAAATAGGCAAAGCACCCGGTACGAGTTCTATTGAAAACACAACTTCACGATTTGGCGGAAGACCCAGAAATTCCTCCGGAAAGACATCATCAAAATCCCGTACAACAGGCATATTCTTAATTGTGAGTTTCTCACCAAACATTTGAGATAAATGAACCTCATTTAGTGGAATCAATACCCATAATATGGAAGAAATTTCCACTAGAAGGTCATGTTCATCCTTGCATCGATAGATGATCATAGATTGATCTGGAATATGAAATGTGACTTCCCATATTTGGTAATTGATATGAGCTCTATATAAAGAAATCCAATCCATTCCAAGAATCACATCAAATTCCACTATAGGAAGGATCACACGATTTTCAGGAAGCAATTTCCCAAAAACTTCAATCGGGGAAGAATTATAATCTTTTTATGCGACTTCTGTGCCATTAGGGGTTGTCACAACTAACTCAACATCTAATTGTTGAGGAAATACAGTGATACTCTTAGAAAAATATTCAGAAATAAAAGAGTGGGTGGATCCAGAATCAAATAAAACATTTGCTACTTTAGAGTGGATGGTATGTGTACCTTTCATCATCGCATTATCGTACTCGACATCGCTGATAGAAATTTCATCTTACTTTCCTTTGTCTTTAGCCTTAAGATTTTGTTGATGTCGATCATCATCAACAACCCTTGGATTAGGGCATTTATTGGCATAATGCCCCATCTTCTTGCACATGAAACATTGAACTGTAGTAGGCTTCTTTCTGTGTGTCCCTTCTTTTGTTTGCATCATTAGACATCTTCTTCCGATCATTGTGGCATTAAAATGCCCTTTGACCTTCCATTCCACATTTGAAACATTTAATTGTCCCTTTAAGAAAACTCCCTCCATGTTTCTTTCCACACTTTGAGCATAAGGGAAAGGTCATCTTCTTTCCAGTCTCCATCTCAACTTTGAGAGCACATAGAACGATTTCCTCATAGCTATTGAAGTCCCTTATGGCTAAGGCCCTTCAAAGACTTGGTTTTAAGCCACTAAAGAATTGATCGATCTTACACTCTGGTTGGATAATAATACCAGAAGCGTACCTTGCAAGTCTTGTAAAATTTTCTTCATAGGTACCAAAAGATTCATCATCCTTTTGCTTTAGTTCAAGAAACTCTTTCTCCGTCTTTGTTCAGAGAATATGAGGGAAGTACTTATTGAAAAATAAGTTCATGAACTCGTCCCATTCCATGGACTCAATTTCACCTCTTTGCCTCATATTCTTAATAAGATTCCACCATTTATCAGCATATACTTCCAAACGATACACTGCTAGGATGACTTTATCATGTTCAGAACATTGAAGAACTGAAAATATCATTTTCATAGTACCGATCCATTTTTCAGAAACTAATGGATCAGTAGACCCGCTGAATGAAGGTGGACGCTGCCTCATGAAGGATTCAACAGAATGTTGCTCCTTCCTTTGCTCGTTTGGAAGTCCATCATGATTCATAGCTTGAGAAAGTTGTGTGAGCATGGCTACAATATTTTGCATTCCATCTCCCATAACGTTTAGTTACACAGGGGGACAATCATTGCATTTCCCGTCGCATTTCGCATTAATACGGTTCCTTCGGGTTCCGGTCATTGACTAAAACCAAGAAGAATAGTGTGAGAAACACTAATTATAATAGGAAAACCAAATAATCAAGAATAAAATTTCACACTTAAGGTCTTATCCTAGGTTATTCAGGGTCATTTCTAAAACACTAAGATTGTGTTCTATGCATAGAATTATCCTTAGGGATCTTACTAAGGCTTTCACATCCTAGTTTCCAAAGGTTGACTATACCATTCCTCTGATACCAACTATAACGAACCATACTTTACATACATTGTTATTACTTCAATATTTAAGCATTCATATTATAATATATAACAAAACCATGAAAGGACCGTATAGGTATAGTGACTTTAGAAACTGGGAAACATAAACAACTGGTTCATAAAGCATCTACACTGTCTCCCATTTATTTCATCATATCTATAGTCCCTTTTGGCATATCATACTTAATAACCTTCTTCCTGACCAGGCGAAAGAAAACATACAAAAGGGTGATCTCAAATGCTCAGTAAGGGTAAACAAAATAAATAGCAATCACATCATATTCATAAGAACATAACATTTTGGAAATCTTAACCTGCAAAAGTGAGCATAATTTCATAACATGGGATAAATAATAGTAGTGAAATGAAATCCCAGTAATCATAACATAAAACATGAAACTTTGTGGAATACACACATAATCATTGAGAATCATTTCTTATTAGTCAAGACTCATCTCCAAGACTATCTTAGTGGACAAAGTCCATTTCTGAAATAGGTTCACTCCTCATTTCAGTCCTGTTTCACTGAACTGGTATAACCTGCCGTTCCAGCCATGTATATCTCATGAGATAAAAAATCATTACCCAATGCATTGGGGGGGAGATATAGGTCCCACCCATCTCATAATTATACCATTCTTATTTGTGCCACAAAATCATAAACCATACATCATAGCATAACCCATGTAATAAAAATGGGATTCTTAAAAATCATGAAATCATAAAACAATTAATATAAGATAAAGGAATTCATAAAAATAATTCCATCACAATATAATCAAATGAATTTAATAATAGGGATAGAAACATAACCCTTTATTATCTTAGATGGAAAGTAATTTTGATAAAACACTTGAACTCCATTCTTGAGGAAAATATCCTTTCTACTTCAAAAACACTTTTCCTTTCTTAACAAGTCATACAATTTTAAACTAAAAGAAGTTGATTAAAAATAAACTTGAAAACTTTTAAAGGAATATTCTTGGAAATAATATTTTAAAAATCCATTCATTCCGTATAAGTTAAAAAAATCATTCTTCTCTTACTTTTGTCGGAAAATTCAAAAAGTACCTCGTACAAAAAACGACAAAAGATTCCTTTCATATAATTTAATAAAAAATCACCGAAGGGTAAAATTGGTCTTAAAAAATTTTAGGTGGATGGATATAATATTACATACTGAGTAAACATGGATGTGGATGATAAAATACACCCCAGTAAATTCCGAAGTATAAACAATGTCGGATAAAAATGAGATTGTGATATTTTCCCTTACCTTTGGTCCGATTTGCTTCGTAAGTGTCCGAACCTATTTTATAATGATTTAAATAATGTTATTTACATATTAAAGAATCATAAGTATTTTTATGATATCATATATGGTCATATTTTTAGCTTCTTATTAGTAATATTTCCTTACTACTTGTTATTCGGGTGTTTATTACTTTTTGTTCTTATACGTGTTTTGTCGAATAAATTCTTATTATTTTATTTAGGTCATAGATACCTAATTTTCATAATGGTATTAGTGTTATATATATCATATTCATTCATTAAATTCATTTATATAATCATTATTCATTGAAGATCATGTAGAACGAATCGCATCACATCGTGGAGACGGTATTCCGTACGTACGCACGAGCGATGATATCGTTCCCATGATCGTGGAATTGTATTGGAGTGTATGTATACTATTTAAGAATCAATACCACTTTACAATAATCATATATATTCATTACTTTCACCCTTATAACCATCCAAGTAAGGTGGTGGTGGAAAATAGATTACACCACGACGTGGAGACGGTATTCTGTACGTACGCACGCACGATGATTTCGTTTTCCTTAGGATGGATAAGGGGTGAAATAGGGTTGTTTCATATTTATAATAACATATCAGTATATGAGTGATACTGATGTTATTACCTCATAATGAAACAACTAAATAAGAATAAGTGGAAGAAGAAATAAAGATGAATGAATCGGTAACAGGCATTACCTCTTCTTTGAGGGGCTTCTTTGAGACCTTCTTTTAGGGCACTAAAATTGGTCTTTGATGAAAACCAGGACCTATAGTATGTCTCTAGGGAAGTGCAGAGGAGAAAGTGGCAGGGGATGGCCGAGCTTGAATTCTCAAATTGGTGTGAGGAGGAGAGGGAGGAGGTTCTCCTTTATAAGGGAGGAGAGGGGCACCTTTGGAAATATAAGAAAGATTAGTTTATATTAAATCCCAACCCCACTTAAAAACTTAAACAATGACTCATATCCTTATATTATATGATATAGGGTTGTAATCTAATCAACCAATAAAATTTAGACATGTTAGTAATTTATTTTAAACATTTTCAACTTGATTTATCCTTATTTATCAATTTAATTTTATTTGTGGTAATAATATTCTAAATTTTAAATTATTATATATAATTACATATGTGTTGTGAATTTTCCATAATTTGACACTTTATGACATTTTAGACCATATAAATTTTAATTTATAAATTTTAAATTTTTTTGTAATTTTTAATCAATTTTATAATATGTTATTTTTATAAAAAAACAATAGTGTCAATTTTGACACTATTCATTTATTTGAATTTAAATAACATATATACAGAAGATATGTTGAACTAAAAGCTTTAATAGATCCATAAAATGTCATATATATCTAGAAAATTAGTGGATCACATTAAATAGTTCATATAATATTTATTTTATTATTTGTAAAATCATTTATTTGATATTTTAATTAATAACATAATTTCAACATCACTATTGTGTCATAATAAATGATAATTATTTAATCCAAAAAAATTCTAAATAAATTCCTATGATGTATATAATTGTATTAGGTTTCTTGAGACTATTCATGTTTGAAGGTTCATGAAGTTTATCACTAAGGTCAAATTATTATACTTATAATATTTAAGAAAGTGACATGTTGTCACATTCTTTTGTTTTAATAATAATTAAATTACTTTCATGGATAAAGTCCATTAAATGAATATAATCCGACCCTTAGATGATATGGGTCTACCTTTAGTCATCCAATAGGATTTTGTCTGGTGTTATGGTAATTTTAAAATCTTATTTACCCTTAATTACCCGATTTACCTTTAACTATGGTAAATAAAATTTACCGTAGTTACTATTCATAATTCCCAAAAATAAATAGTAGCCTAATAAAATAATTTGGACCCACTTATTCTGAATATGTAATCCATTTTTCAAAATTCAAAACATATAAGTTGCAGTAATTAATTTAAAATAAATCTCGTTATTAAGAAAACGGGTTTTAGAAGTTAAAACATTGCCAAAGATTGAAATGTTTTTACCTATGAATTCAATGTGAAATTAATGCTAATGAGATACATTATATTAAATGGTAAAAATATATTCTATTAATACTTTCATACCATTAAATATTATAATTTATCCATATAAATTATCCCAATGAAAAAAAGTTGTTTTTAATTTAAAACTAGCGTATTTTCACTATTCATCAAAATATGGAAGTTATCAGAAAAATATCAAAAACTTATCCAAAGAAAATTATTATACCCTAATTCAAAAGAAGAATTTTATTTTGTCAAATTGAACTTATAAACATGTCAAAAACTAGCTTTAATGTGGGTGCGCCATCAAAAGGCGACAAAACTGTATTTTTTTGAAAAATACTTCTTTTATCCAAAAAAACTGATTTTTCTTTAATACCTCATTCTAGAAAATTTATAAGTTGAATTAAAATGTTATAAAATACAAAATTCAGTTAATACTATTCATAATGGCTAGTTTTAATAATATTTTAATAGCATATCGTTGTTTAGTGAAACTCGGTATTGCGTACGACGCAAACTACCGAGGAAGGCCAAGGTTGCGTGTAACGCAAGCAAAGCTAGTGTTGTGTGTAGTGAAAGCTTCCTTTGATGATTTAGATAACATAAAAACAAAATATTTCTCATAAAATTCTCGGGTGTTACAATAACCTTGGTAACTTGGATCTCCCCATGAAAAAGGTGTTCAAAATACACTAGTCCAAGGTACATCATAGGTTGTGAGACATTTATAATACCATTCTTACATATCCTACAATAATAAGGAAAATAAAAACATGTTTTAATGCCAATTTGAAATGCCCCAGATCATTTCACTCTATAGTAACCCTATCGAAGGTGTTAAATAACCTCAAGAGAGCCTCCCCATACTCTTTAGGTTGTCGACTAGTACTGTGGGTCCAGAGAGATTCCAAGGGGACACAATACTATTATATAAAATAAAATAAATATCAGAAAATAACCAAGAAACAACCATATATTGCATGGTCAATAAAAAATAATCATGTTATAACAAATGTAATATATTGATATAAAATCATACTTCAGAACCTATAACCCAATAGGCCGATATCATATACAAAATAAATAGATGAAACAAATATACATATTCTATACTTCTGAACTTGATCCTCATAATATCCTAATATCCATACTCTGTCAAATAAATCTTTCTTTATTATAAAATACCGGCCTTCTTTCATACATAACCCTAAAATAAATGAGATTTTCCATATTGCCCAAGTACCTTGGATAGTCAATAAAGGTCTAAGAACAACTATGCGAGGAACCAAAAATGGGGTCCCTGACATAACCAGTAATATTAGTGTATGCACATGAGATATGGTGAAAATGAATCATACTATGTAAAATAAAAATAAAATATTCAAAAATAATTATTGGGTTGAAAATTGACACATTAGAATTACCATAATTTCTTTTTCAAGTAACAATTTGTATATGAGCATAATAACATCCTTTGGAACTTTGGGGTTATTAGAACCCCACTGAGAAACAAAATGACATGTCCTCTAAAACCGAGTGTTTGAACCTCCATTCAAAAAACAAGTAATGTCACCGGGAAACTCTAGGATGTGACTCTTCCCTACCAAAAAAATAGATCATCCAAAAAATAAAGGGCATGCCTATAGACTTTTAGTAAATATTATATCATCTATAAACTCTCGGTAATTACATAACCCTTCTAGTAAACATGATGTCATCATCTAAAAAACCAGGGGTGTGATTATCCACTACCAAGAAACACATATATATCATATGCTTTCTCTAAGGAAAAAACAATGTAATTGGAAATGGAATTATATCTTCTAGTAACATTGTGAAAATATCTCCATACTGGGAAACACAATAAGATAATCACTAAAAACTAGAGGAATAATCTATCATTGGGGTCATCATAGAAAATACACACATCTAGAATAAAATTTTACTCATGATCTCAGCAACTATTTTCCAATTATATAGACACTTGATCCAAGACCCACATCTCATATTATGCATATATGTATCCATATCCACTCATTCATATCTCTTATGTCCATTATAGTAACATAATAACACCATGAAACACCCATTTACAACCTCATATATCATTCATGGATATCTAGTAATTTAATCCTATCCTATATGAGTCCCTAATCCTTGGAACCAATCCATATATAAAACCTATGTTGTTTTCATATCCCTAAGGTCTTGATAGAAGCAAACATCAAGAGGGTAGTTGCATCGAAATAACAATTTACCACTAGAAAATGGGCATACCATCCACTCATCTATAACCTCTTAAAAATTAATATAATAATAAGTAACCCACCAAGGCCGATATATTATATTATATCTCACACATTCTACAAGGGTTCCTATGTCTCATTTACAACACTAGCCTTACCATAACTAAACCATCACACTCCCTTTCTCAAAGAGATATCAGGGACCCAATTTAAATTTTCAATATGTCCAACTCACTATATAAACACCCTTTTAGGGTTCATGTATCTCATGGAACATTACTTTTAATAATCATGAATTATCCTTACATAGATATTTAGGGACCTCCTACTTCATTTGAAGGTATTTCCATTAACATAATATTGACGACTCTTTATCAATCATGACTACATATAACATACCACGGCTCCAAAAAATGGGAAATATCTCCAGCCATAATCCAATGTCCAATTAATTATAATTGTTAATAATAATATTTTAATTTTAATTAAATTATTTATAAATTTATAATACCTTACTAGGTCATACTAGTGAATAGAAACCATGACCAACCACCCATGGAAGGTCGAAGACAAAAAATTGAAAATACCAAGGGTGAAATGACTAACATATAACAATTATTCAATATATAAATCCAACAATATTAGTTTAAAACCATTTAAAATTATATTTTTGTTATGTTCATCAATAAAAAAATGATCAACAACACTTGATCATTATAGCATGACATCCTCTATCTATACCGATCAAAATATAAGCATTTATTGACTATTTCTATTATGATTGGGGGAAAACCATTGTAAAACCCTAGAAGAAATTTTAGTGGATCAAAAATGAAAAAATAATAAAAGGATGAATGAAGGATAGATGAATAAAAAACTTCAAATTCATGAAAAACACCCATGAAAGAACCCATATCCATGGATGATCAAAGGAGGAAGGAAATAGAGGGAGTATATTAATAATTTCCTCCCATAAACATCCTCATCCCCCCAAAATTAAAGACCATGATGGAAAAACATGTAACTAACCCCACTGATGAAACCACCCATGAACTAGTCATATCGTGACATTCTGGGTTGTGGTACAACCACCCCTTATGAAAAGAATCATCTTAAGTCCCTATTGGCATTCATAGAATGACCTCCTTGAGTATATACCTCTTATAATGAAATACCGCATAGATGAGAGGACACCCCCTTGGCTAATCACCGATGAATAATGATATCTACCAGCACATCATGAAAACATCAAAAGTTACCTATTATTTTCCAAAATCTATAAAAATAACTACAATATGAATCCCATAGTAGATGACTGACCAACTACCCATATAATGTTGTCCTGACATGACACTATCATTCCAATATGAACTATTATAGGCATAGAATTCAAATAAGGCCACCTAACCTTTCACTCCCAGTCACTCAAGTTCCCGTTAAACCTTTCATACATTGATAAATACCAAAAAACATCTCCTTATGATGCTTAAAAAATTGAGAAAAATCTAGATTACCAAAATAAACCTTTCTTTATATTCAAAATGTATCTTCTATCTTGAATTTAAAACCTCTATTGGAATTAGGTTATATACTTCCAGAAACCAAAACCATACTATTCATTAGATTGTATCACAACCTATATTACTCTATGAAAATGAATAATTATGAAAAAATAATGATTTATACTTTTAGTGGTTAATTATCTTTTACAATTATGTAATATATTTAACAGAATTGAAAATGTGGTATAGTAAAGAGTTACATTAATATAAATTGATATATTTCATATTCATAAAAAACATTATTAATTCTATAAAAACAAAACAAAATAACTTATAAAATAATATACCATATGATAGACCTTAAGAGGGGACTTTAATAAGTAACATCAATGAAGAAACATTTCTTGAACAATTGTGAGATTATGATTCAAATTCTGCATGTTCAACTCCTTAGACACAATATTTATACTTATTTTTGTCACAATATTCAATGTTACAGTGTTAAAAACTCTTATTGTTTTATAAACATAGAAAATATTCAAATATCATCATAATTATCATTGAGACACTTCTATCCTTGACATTTCATTGAGTTTAAATGTCTATTAATTTAAGTGGAACTATTTATATTAATATGATTATTTACAATCGTACCATATACTATTTTAGAATATAAAGCAACATTCACATTAAATTATATTTGTTGAGTCATTTTTCTACACATCAACTTTTTATATTCAAACATACTAACAATAGCCTATTAGTAACTATATTTTCATTAAAATATATTTATTGGAAAAAATATTTGTTGTAAAAAAATAATAACTTCTTCCACTATGGGATTTCATTATAAATAAATTAATGATTTCAACTAATTATATTGAATTACATGTGTTTATTGAAATATAATGAATACTTTTTTTTATTTTTTAAAATAATCTACTAATGGGGTGGTATCATATCCAATATATTTTATGTAATAACATGGATAAACACTTTTATCTTATAATAAAATCCATTAATCCTTAGATTAATTTCAAAATTATTATTAATATATATATATTTTATACCATATTTATAAAAAAAACTATCTTGTATCTATGAAAAAAATTGTTTTTTACCATATAAAAGGAAAAAAAATGAAAATACAAATTCATTATATAGATATGTTTGAAATTTATGTTTTTAATTACTTTAAAATATTTAATGCATAAAACATTTCCTTAATCAAATGAATGAGAACAATAACTTTTAACAATCCTATACATATTTAATTTTTCATTATATTTCTAAAAATTAAAAATAATTCATTTGGCATTATATACCATTAAAAATATAAAATTTTATTTATATAACATTTATATATTATTTGGAATATTCAAGGTGTTTCATAAAAACCTTCCCTTAACCTGGTATACTTTATTTCTGATGAATATTTTCCCTATAATGGAAACACTACTCATCCTACCTACAACCTATTTTGACTTTTAATTACATATGTTGACTATTTTAATCTCTAATACTTTTCTTCCATATCAATCTTTAAACCTTCAATATTTTAAATAAAACATTAAATCTATGGCTTTCCATGTACTAATAACCATTATTCATAATATTTATATTATTGAGAAAACAAATATTAAACTCATTAATATTTTTATACCCTTTAAAACAATGATTTTATAATGAATTACATAGTTAGATCTAGCCTTAAAAGAGACCATGGTCTGTAAAAGTCATTAATGTAAAAAAATATATTGTGTACATTAATAGAGATAAGGTTTTTTAAATGTTTCCAAATCTATATAAATATTTTAAACAATCTTAATAGATATATTATGCTTTTTAAAATAATCCACATCTATTCTAATGAACAATATCATCTATATTTAACCTGAAAAAATATTTCAAAAGATCATAAAATGGAAATTCTTACACAAGAAACATTTAAAATTTATAATATAAGTATTGGAAATTTTAAAATATTGATTTTTTATTTTAATGAATTTATATTAAATTCATTTAAAATGATAGAGATTATGTTTTTCTATAATAAAAGTTTTTACTAGATGAGTATCATATTTTTAAATCATTTTTAAGAAATTCAATTAATGTTTCTCCCACTTTGTTAAGATCTCTTTTAAATTGAATAATATCTATTAATGGACCCCAATTCACGCTACAATAAATAATTTTACAAATGTTGGCATTCCCCTAATCTCTTGGATATTTTGGTATAAAACCAAGTCAATTATATTAAATTTGACTATTGGATATTTTAATAGAGGACTCAATATGCAAATCAATCTTAACAATTATCCTAAATATATTTCTCTAGTATCATATCATTTATGTACTCCAAGATAAATGTGACTAAAGTCTAGGTAAAATATTTGGTTACACAACTTATTATGTTATGTTTTCAACCATTACTTACATAATATGATCTATAGTGAACTTTCTTGGGAAGAACCTATCAAATTAGATAACTGATTTCTCGGAATAATACTTCTTTGATAGGAATCTGAGCATTAATTTTTTAAGGGAATTTAATATCTCAGTATATAATATAATGTATTAAATTTATGAATACCATATTCAAAAAACAGACTTTTTATACGATCTACCTTCAACCAAATTAATTTATTCAAAACATATTAATGAAAAAATATCTATAAAACTCATGACATGTGTTACTCACATAATAATAAAATTTAGTTATATTCATTCATATTTTAATTCATACCATAGATAAGGCTAATGAAATCACCTTATAAAATAGTTCAGTATCACAAAAAAATAATATCACCGTATGAGAAATAGTTTTACGGTAGGTAACAAATCATCACTTTTCTTGACAGCACCTAATCTTCTAGAAAAGTGAGAAGTCTGATCCAAAGTCTCTGTATCCATTGATCAATATTTAAGAGAGACATGTATTCTTTATAACATTAAAACCTAATATTTATAAATCATAACCAACTTTTAAATCTATGTTCATATCCATTAAAAAATCATAGTCTTGATCAAGTGTAACTAAATCATATAAGAAATATAGAATGATAATCCTCACATACATCGTATGAAATATATGAGAGTATTTTTAACACATTATAATAAATTATATAATCATTAATAATATAAATAAGTTATATCCATTTGTAATTAAGCAGGGACTAAAATAAATATATACAGATTTTACTAATTAGATATGAGAAAAATATTTACGAACATTTGCTAAATAAAATAATTATAAAATATTTAGAATTAAAAATATTTGTAAACATCCAAATGATAAATAAATAGGAAAATTTAATATTTATTATAATTTGAACACATTCACATTCTCTTAATACATATTATTCAATATGAACTCCTCATATATTAAATGTATGAAATTTATTATTTTTTAAATTTCATAAATATTAATTATTTTATATAAACACTTTAAATAAGATATATTTTAAAGGGATTAATATATTTAAAACATTGTATAAATCAACCAAACCTACTATTTTAATGGTTTAAATAAATATCTAAATAGTTCTTTTAATATAAATTTCTTATATTATCAATTATAAACACTTTTAAATTTAGCATAAACTCAATTACATTTCACCTTTTTTTATAATTTTTAATTATGTAATGAATTAATAAACCATGTTGATCTAGTTTAAAACTATAACACATAGAAGAAAAGGTTTTAGGAATGTTTTTAGTTCCCCATTAATATTTATCATTGGCCTCATGGCCTGTGATAATGAATATATTTGTGAACGTTAGGAATCAATATTATTTGAATATAGAAACCCTTACCATTTTTAGAGAAACTATGGATTTTTTCCATGTGAAGGAACATTATTAAGGAATAATGAATATTTTTATTTGGTGAGTTAAATTTAGGAACGACCTTCATAAATCTCCCTTTGAAAACCCAAACATGTTTTACATTACTAATTCACGTATTTCTTTAGGTAATCACATTTCTATTCTACATATTCCTATTATTATAAAAAATTGTGTATAATTTTATAACGGTGTTATGCTTAGATTTTTGGGAAACTTTTTCATGTCTTGATTTAATAAATGAAGACATATTTTAATAACCATTTTAATACCACACTATGTTTTTAATAAAAATATATTACGGAATTGAAAAATATTAGGTACCATGATCATTATTCATACAACATGTTTTAGATTTGGGAAAAATCATTCTTCTAGTTTCTAAATCTATTTAAATATGAATAAAAATATAATAGAATACGGATTAATTCCAATAAATGGGTTTTTAGTGGGAAAACATTGTGAAAAAATGAAAAAAAAAACAATCAACCAAAACCTACATTTGCACATGATCCATCCATTTGTTGGAATTGAACAATATACATTAAAAATATATATTTTATCTATCCCTCCAATATGTCTATTATAATCCACATTAATTTGATTAATATCCGTAAAAATTATCCGATAGATTCTTTCGTCATACGGTATCCATGGGTCATATAAATCTATTAATTCTTAGTAAGTATCAATTATATATCACGGTCTATTATAACATGGTTAAATAGAGTGATAAAGTGAGAGATATTCAATGTACATAAACCAATGTACTTTTCTTTTTATTGAATCATATATCCCATACATTTTATCCAAAAAAATGATCCTATTTTTGTATCCATCCAAGGGAATTCTCGTGATTCATTTATTTTCTCAAACATTCATTCATTGATTGATAATAATTAAAAAACAATCATATGTTACAACTATTTATATCACTTGATTAATCATTGTGATAATTTTTGTAACAGTTGAAAATTTTATTTTAATGTTCACACTCCAAAAATTATAATAAAATTATAATCTAATAATAAATGGAATTTTATTTTATGAGAAATAATAAAGTTGAGTGTTATCTCAAAATGTATGAACTACCATCCAATAATCCCAATCATATTGACCTGAAATTCATTATGTTATACCTATATAAAAACTATGATTTGGTTTATACTGCAACTTCATAGTATATATTTAGGTAATATTTAAATAATTTAAATATTTACAATTGAAAAGGTAAAATAAAATCTTAATGGAAAGATACCACTCACATTATTAATATTTTAAAGGTATGAGAAACATATTATTATGTTTTCATTGAAAGTTATAGATTATTAGGTGTTTGATAAAGTATGGATGAAACCCCATGATGATATGGAAGGAAGGCGGTGTACAAAAATATATTTTCATCAAAAAAAGAAAATTATTTCGAAGGAATGTTATGAATGAATGTAATTTGAAGGAGAATAAATTTAGGGCTGGAGATACCTTAGTAAAATGTATATATGGTTATCCTTGATAATTAAAAAGAAAAGGATGAAATTAATGGACAATAATATGACATTAATAGAATTTTTTCCTCAATTATGATTTTGAGAATATTGTCAAGGTTATAGATTTCTGTATATCTATTATGAATATAGAAAATACATTGTTACGTGATAATAAAAACTATATGTTTTAGTTGTAATATTATAAAGATGAGATAAAGGATTAGATTAAAAAATCAATGTTGGGATATAGGAGGATCAATATGAAGTTATTGAGATCAAGTTTAAAGCTATAGAATAGGCATGAAACCTAGATTCTTTAGATTTTTTTGTGAAAGAGTGGGTAATAAATTAAGAATCACGGGGGAGAAATTATTGGTTTGGGTCACAAGATTGATGATCAATAATGGTATTTGAATATCGAGATAACATAAGGTATTTTTGTTACTCATTAATGATATGTTAATTGATATACATGGTGATCTGTAAAATGTTTTTAAGTGTAGGATTTAAAAATAAGTCGTTGATCGCGAATAAAAGGTAGTTGTTGGGATTAATGTAGAACAAAATACTCTCTAGTATAATGTAAGATGACAATCTAGAATCCTATTGAAGCCTAATGATTTAATAGGAACAAAAAAATACCACGACACCATTAATTAAGGCACATAAGAATACACATAAATTTAGATATTATTACTTTGTAAAAATGGATCACTCACACAACATGTTACCCATATAAAAATGGTACATTAATCCACAAGAGAGAAGGTATAGGTGTAGAAATATGAAAAATCTCCATATATTTTCTAACGATATTATTCTTAATGTGATGGTTATAGACAAAAATCCTTTAATTTTACATCATAATGAAAATGGGATTTATGAAAATTTATTTAAAAAAGTGATAAGATATAACTATAGGTTTAATTTAGTAAGAAAAAAATTAAAAAAATATTTATATAATTGTAAGATAAAATTGATCCACTATCTATAATTTACTATCATTATTATAAATATAAAAATATTGTGAATCACTATCTTAGGATAAAAAGGAAACTGTCCAAAAAATACTATTGTGGTATATATTACATAAAAGATATGGATTGATCCAACGATTTGATTATTAAAATCATGTATAGTTATAATATCATTTTAAATAAGAATATATTGGATAACATCAAACACAAAAATTAAAGAGTAATATGAGTCTGAAATGGGAAAGGATTGAAGATAATGGCATATGGTAAATCCAAAATTAGAGGTAAATATGAGAGTTAAAAGAAAGTACTTCTAGTTAGAGGATTTGGCCAAAATATCTTAGGTCTAAGAAAATTATGTAACATATTACATGATATAAGATTCATTAATAAGACATTTACTATTGAATGAAATGATAGAAAAATCAGGATATAAGGAAATTTGATGAAAAGAAATATTTATAATTTTAGAGGAAGATATTTTTTGTTCATTCTCACCACAGAAACTAAAAATAAATTATATAAAAACACTATATGAACCTTATTAAAATGTAGTTGGAATAATTTTTGAAACATGTTGTTATAATGGATATTCTAAATCTAACATGGGATCACATAAATATATATGATTCGATCCGTAACAAAACTATCATTTGTAAATGTTTAAGTCGAATGATAAGAAATTATTATGGTTCATTTAAGTGGATCATGTAGGTGATTTCAAGTTAATATCAAGAAGAAAATTTATTATAAAATGAATTAGTATCTCTGTAATTATGGTTATAATATAATAGAGTGGATAATTGAGATTACCAATAAATATAATTTTTCTTATTTTATTTCAAGATATACGATAGTTGAGAACTTGATTGGAAGAAAATTTCAAAACTTTCAAACTGATAATGGTGTAATGGTCTCTAATAACAAGGTTTAAGATTATATTTATAATCATAAAATAAGAACCCATGTTTTGGCCATAATAATTCATTAATGTAATGGATTTATTAAAGAGAGAAACTAGATAACTAATAAAATGATTTAGAAAATCATTATTTAAATGGACCTACTAGAGATTTTTTGGAAGGAAACTATCATGGATTTGGTTAATATAAAAAATTGATACTTCAAAAATATGGTTGAATAAAATTCCCCATATAAGATTTAAACTGGGATTAAATTAATTTTGAAATATTTTAGAATCTTTGTATCTAAATGATTTAGACCTAAATAATGTAAAGATCCACCAAAATGATTAACCCTAAATGAATGGATTAATTTTTCATTGTTAATATTCAAAAATAAATTACAATAAATATTTCAATAAATGTATTGAGAAAACCGTTTAAATCCATAATTCCAATGTATTGTATAAATGAATATAATTTTCATTAATAATGTGAATAAATTATGAAATAAAAGGGAATTGTGATTATTAGTTTAGTGGGACAACATGATATTAATTATTATTCAAATAAATTCTCTAGTAATGTGTATTTTTTATTATATTAATAAAAAAACAATGATTTTAAGTATTGGAAGAAATAATAATTATTAAAATAGTGATTTTCATACAACAAGACCAATGAAAACAAGAACAAAAAATTATGTACTATAATCAACACTTCTATCTTGGGTAGAGTGATAAAAAATTCAGGAGGTTTCTCTTGATAAAATTTGGATAAATACCACAAATGAGGAGAAAAATAATGTATAAAAAAAATGTATGGTATATTTTTTAGTATTAAATAAAACATTATTTGGGAATATAAATGGATATTTTAAAGAAATTGAATAATGGTAGAATTGTATTTTGAAACAAACCATGATTTAATTGTAATAAATTATTTAAAATTAATGGTAATACTGATTACAGAATATTTTCAACTATTGAAATATTGAAAATGATTCAGTAGTTATTATCCTAAATGGTGTAATATAATTTCAAGGTTATCTAAATAGACTTCAAAATAATTTTTCAGAATAGATTACTTGAATAAGAAGCTAATATTTAATATCCTGTTGTATTTTTTATACATGAAGATATGAATAAGTGATCCAAATAATAAGGGGGAATTTATAGGATTAATCAATCACAATGTTTATGGTACATTTTTCTCAATAATTTTATTAAAAAATAGTTTATTCCATTGAGAAATAATTGACCATAATATCTATGAGATGATGAATTTTGATCAAAGGATGATGGTACCTATTTATTTAGATGACATAGAATTTGTAGTTTCATATGATGTTTAATGCTGGTAATTCATTTAATTTATGAATATAGAGTTTATAATGTCCATGTTTGGAGAGAAAAATGTCTTTATTTATATAAATTTCAAAAAATGAATGAATCAGACGTTGAATTCAAAATTAAAATATGTGAAGGGTGCCCAAAAAAAGTTTACTATAGAGGATATAAAATCAATAACAACTCTGATTTCTAGCTTGGTGAAATTTTCAATGAATGATAATTGAAAAATGGTCAATATCATGATATATATTAAAATTATTTGGAGTTTATTATACTTTATAACATCAAAAATATGAAATTTTAATTGAAGTGTAACTATATCAACGTTGTCCCAAATAATAGATATGTTTACAATGAAAAGGATATTTCTATATACTAAAAGTAATGTTGTATTTTTTTTTATTGTTTTATATAATATAAAAATAGAAAAAGTAATTGTGATATTGAGATGTTATTAGTTAGGTTCAACAAATGATAAAACTTATATTCATCAGGTTAATATTTTATTGGTGTTTCTATATTTCATGGTTGATAAATAAACAAGACTTTATTATGTTAAGTACTCTAGTGTATAGGTATATTGTTACTTTTTAACGTTGTATACAACTTTTACAAATTAGAAAAATATGAAGTAATTTGTAATGAGTTATATTATCCAAATGTTATAAAATGTTTTAACACAAGCACTATAATCATTATCAAATATCCTTTGAATATTTATACAATGATTCATATTGAGATAATGTATCAATTTATCAAAGAGAATATTTAGACATGGTATAATGCAATTAGAATACATTTCTTACTAAAAATATGGTTTATATATCATGAAAAAAGTATAATACGATGAATTTTTAAGATGAATCAGTTAACTCATGGGGTTAAACTATGTACATCCACATGATATTTTATAGAAGAATCAATACTTATCTAAATATTTAGTAAATGAATATCTGACTATTTGTAATTTCTTTCAATAGATGATGTATTTAATAATGTGGCGTTACTTTTTGAAAATTTCGAAAAAAAAGTGGAAAAACATTGAATTTGTGGTTTATAGACAGGTATGTATCTAAAAAGTGGTGATATATTAAGTAATCGATTACTTTCTATAGCCTCCAAGAAGTTCCCCTTGGGTTTATTAAAAAATGGGTATAAATACACATGTAATTTTTATGTTTGTATGTGACTCATGTATTTCTTGAAAAAGGGTGAGATTTATCTTCATTGAGGAGTTATTTAAGGGGATAACAATTATTTTTTGTTATAATGGGAAAATATTATAATTATGTAAATTGTATAGGGTTTAAAATGAAATATGTGTTTATTGAAGTTATTTATAAATTAAAATTATCAATTAACTATTTTTTATCATAACATTTGTAACATAATTAGTATTAGAGTTGATGTTTTATGAATATTTGAACTTAAAATGGTGTAGATTCATATATTGTTAGATGTATTCAAAATTTAGATCAATATAGTTTATTTTTGGTTTTAAATAAGTTAGAATCAATATATACATTAGGGATGATTCTACAAAAATAACATGGGTGAATTCAGGGGAAAAATTTGTTAAAAATATTAATAGAAATATTTCAAAAGACTCGAATTATTATGGTAAACACATTCTATAATGTATCATGGTGTGTGAATAAAATTTGGATTATTTTTTTGATGTACCATAAAAATTTCCATTATGATTGATATTAAATTTTGGTTTCATACAATGGTTTAAAAATTAATTTCAGTTTATGTTTTTGGGTTTAAGAGACGATTTAAATAAGTTTACAATACACACCAACTTATAAAAACCAATGTTATTAACCACATTGTTCATTCATTTGATTGAAAATAGGGAAGGCTTTAGAAAACATGTTGTATTGAATATGAAAATGAATTCTTTATTTTGTGATGTTTCAAGATGAACTGTGTCCTATGAGATATATATCCGTGATTTAAATCCATTTTAAGATAACTGGGGTGTTTTTGTTCACTACACAATAGTTTGAATGAATTTTTGATGAATTTTATCAAACCACGTCCTTGTTGAAACCATCATGATGACTGTGGTTATGATAATATGTTATTGAGGAATGCTAATGTAAATATCTACAATGAGAAGGTAATACATTTCATACTTTATTCCATAATTTATAAAACATTTATGAAGAGATCATGGTTTATAGCATGGATTTAATTATATCATTCTGAACCATATATTTAATGTGTCAAGGAAATAACACTTCAAGGTCTTTAGGAAATCAAAATATAGTCAATAGTTAAAAGGAATATAATAACAAAAAATTATTCAATTTTAAAGGATGTAGGGATTTTGAAAATGATGTTTTTATAGTTAAATAGTTAAAAAGAAGATAATATTTTGGTTGGGATCGACATACCATAGTTTAGTGAATTTCTACTCACTTTCAGATTTAACAATCAATTCTAAAATTGAAATATGTAATTTTTTACATGAATATATTTAATTATTTTTATAAATAATTATGAAAAAATATTTAAACACCATTCGTTGGAGGAGTAGTGGTTTGAGTTTTTATATGGCCTAAAAAATCTATTTATTTTATTAAATAAGATCGAAGTTCAATAGAGATAATAATTGAATATTTATGACATATTCAGTGAATGAAGGAGGAGAGGAAGAATATTATATACATGATGTATATATATATATATTATATTTTTACCAATAAAGGTACAATCTAATCTATTTTGATCAATGAGGTTTAAAATAGGTCAAATGTTTTGACATTGAGTCATTAATGAAAATGATATTAGTGAGAATTCAATATTTTAATTAGTTTTTGAAGTTATTGTCTTAGTTCAATACCATTGAGATTGGTGGGGGGGGGGGATTTGTAGTGTTTTTTATAATTTATTTTCAAAATTAACCTATGTTCCATTTTAAGGTCTTAATCCACTCAATATAAATTCTCTATCACCTTTTATGAAATATAAATATAAAAATCACAACAGACATGTATTATTTCATTGGTCAATCAAAATGTGGGTACCAAAAATATGCTATATTTTGGTACATATCTGAGACACATATTTTCACTATAATTTTCAACTGATTATAAGGGAGGGGAAGGATTCATCCTTGACTTTTGAAATGCTGTCTATACTAGTAAAAGAAAAGTTTAGTATGTATCCTTGAATATTGGTATAGTTTTATCAACAATAGGGTGTTTCTAATACTAGAACCACTAATCCCTTAAAAAGTTCTATTTCTCTAATGATTAATAATATCTTCACTTTTACACTATATACAGCAAATGAAAAATATATATCCCCTTCTAGTGGATGGATCCTCAACTGCTTGAATAATGTAAGCACAATCTCATGCACGTCAGTCCTACTTTATCAGTATATAAAATTGACCAACCTATGCATGAAATAATGAACATAAAGGATATTTTTATTCCAATTCATTGAAAATACTTATTATTATTTATTAATAATATTTCTTACCTCATCTCTATTGCTTCATAAAAGTGAATTTCTTATTGATACTATATTAATTTAACATAAATGTTCTTAATCCCAACAATGTATAAAGACTCAAGTTTTGAATACTCAATTACACATAATATCTATCTAACTTTAATTTTTTATATTTATATAAAATATGTGAATAATATTTTCATAATAAAATATATAAACACCACTTGATTCTTAGGTTCATGATATTTTTTGGTCAATAGGTTCTTAAAAAATAGAATCTTTCATTGAAAATAATACTTTTACATTTTTTTATTTGTAATTCTCGTTTATAATAATCCAAGATTCTATCAAAAAATATCAATTTTAATTACATTAAAACTCCCACCTGTATTTTCTTGAATCAGGGATTTGACCTACAATAAATGATATATTATGATTTGGAGTCCATCTATGCATCACCAGATTTTTTTTTTGGTTTTTAGTTTATTAAGAATTTATAATAACCTTATGAAGTCATTTTGTACCTTAAAAAGAACTGTTTAAATACTTAACAAGTTCACGTACCTTTTTAATATCATTAATAAAATATAAAAGGTTACTGCTAACCTTATGAGAACCAGGTCAATTCTCCACACCTTTTCCATGTTTTTTCATCTAGGTGAACCATATTAAGTCTGAATGAACCTTTTCATATATATAAATTTACAAATCTTCTATATACTAGTAAAAAATATGAAATCATTATCAATATTTTGATTTCCATAAATTTTCCAATTTTCCATAATTTGTCTCACCAACAAAGTGAACATTTCCCACTCAACCTTATGAGGTTTATGTGGTTTAAGACATTGTCCAAAGCATAAATATTATGATTCATTAAACTCAAATAAAAATTTCATTAAAACCTCTCCCACACTTTAAATAACATCAAACTCATCTTAATTCATCTCCAAATACATCTTTAACATGTTTGAGAACAAATACTACTTTCAAAAATTCCATAGGTTGCTTTATTATCCCTGTTTGAATTTCTTATCAACCTCACAAAACTCTATCCATGAAAACTCTACCAGTTACATAACTAGAATTATATCATATAATTTATTAACTAAGTTTAATATTTTACAACACGATTGAATATAGTAGTGTTTTTATGAAAATTTCAAATCTTAGTGAGGAGAAAATTTTAACAATGTAATTTGAATTCACTCCCACTTAGTTCATGTACTCATTTTTTCAAAATATATATCACTTTTCATAGTTCCAGCAGCTCATAGATATAAATTTTTAAAAAAAAATTGATACCTTTTTCCCTAAAAGTTTTATGAATTTTCACTCCATTTGATAAAAATAATCCAATGTTATGAGAGGTTCTCTACCCAATACCTCTTAAAAAAGCTGGAAGGGAAGAATAATGTTGTTCAACCTCAAATTCATAAACATATACTTTGTAAAAACATTAAGGAATATATTTATAAAGAATAATTAGGTAGAAATGAAATCTATATTTATTCCCCTATTTAAATATTTATCATTAATGAAGTGAATCCCGAGATCAATTAGATAATATCATGAGTCTAATACATGATTTTTATGGTGATAAAAAACACATTGATTATCATATTACATTTTAAGAGGACATTCTATGTTCATCATCAAGTACTCAATTTTTCCCTTTATTGAAATCATCTATGTACAAGTATATATGACAATAATATATTCATCCTCTATGATACTTAGTGTAAATGAGTTATGTTTCTTATAGTTTGAACTCACATAACTTATTCCTAGAAGAAATAACAATCTCTGAGTAGACTTCCAATCATCATAATCACAAACATAATCTACATCAGTGATTTTAGATAGATTCAAGGTCTCTAATTTCATCTAAAACAGTAAAAAGAACAATTCCCTTCAATATATTTATAGAATATATTAGTATCCATTAAATGTTATAATTTTGTACTAATCATATATCTAGTACACAAGATCACTAAATATAAAATTTTGGTTTGGATGAAATGGGGTAGAAAAATGTTCCAATTAGTCTCTTACACTCAATTTGATTTACAATTTCCCATTCAACAACCTAGGAATGTTTAATTCCATAATTTTTAGGCATTGATAATTCATTGGAGTCTTCCAAGCATAATTTTAACAACAATTATCTTGCATACTATTCTAGGGATAGAAATTTGAATCCTTATTCTTGAAACACTTACAAACCACGAAAATAAATCATATCTCATAGAAAAAAAACCTCAAGAAAATTCATTTTATTTGAAAATTATTTAGAGGAACTCTCTTGACCACCTTCAATGACAATTTCTTCACAAAATAAAATTACAATGAGAATACTTTCCTTTATTCCATTTCTGAACATGTTTTTTTTACACTTTTCCCTCTATAAATTTCACTATACTTATATAGCCATAAAACAAAGAATATATATCTCTAGGACCCTTTTTAAGCACAAAGAGAACAATTTTAAGCATACACACCATTTTATCATCATTGTTAATAAAAAAGCTTCAGTATTCTTAATATAAGACTCTTCTTTCACATCACCATTGACGAAGGGAAATTAACATCAATTTGATATATTTGGTATCACCTATGAGGCACAACTACTAAAAATGTTTTTATGGTATTTTATATTGAAACACGTGCAATGGTATCTTCAAAATCAAATATTTCTATCTTTGAAGAACCCTTGAAAAAATGCATAACCTTATTCCTTACTATTACTCCTTTTTCCTTTAGTTTGTTCATAAACATCCAGTTGATTCCAATTAAATTTTTCTTCTTGGTATGGAAAAAATATCTATTGTGGAATTATTTTATACTCGACCCATATCCTCACCCATCTCCCCATTATAATTTTAATGCTTGATTTATTTATCTATTAATTCTATTTTAATATGAAAGATAAGAAATATTTGGTTATTTGACAATATATTCCATCAAGCTTTTACCAAATCATTATAATATCCCACAAAATTCCTAGCTTCCACATGCTTTATTATATTCTAAAACATATAATTGTCAACATAAATAACCTCTTTTTCCTCACTATTCTGGTTATACTAATCAATAACTGCATGTTCCTCGCTATCATGAAATTTGGAAAGCCTCTCTAGGAATATAAATTCAAAAAATTAAAATTACTTTATACAGGTGGCCCAATATTCTATTTCACTACATGTTTTCATATTTTGATCTCAAAAAGAAATAATTAGTTGAGTTTCCAATTATAAAAATGTTATTATTGGTTCATTAACCATTAGTGATAACTTTTCCATATTTTATCCTCTTTATTATACAAGTTGTTTTCTTCAAAAAATGATCTCATTTCATTTATCACAATTTAGAATCACACATAATAAGTTTCATTTACCCCCATCTATAAACATAACCACAATTTACTTTTGTGTTTGGGAATCAATTTAAACTACATGAATCCCATTAAATTTAAGTGAGATTTTATTTTCAAAGGTAACAACAACACCATAATTTTCTTCAACACAATTTAAGTTATCAGTGTCTCTTGTCACTTATGATGAGAATGTACTACCAAAAATATATGGTCTTATCCTCTTGTTATCTTTATGTGAAACGTTAATAATAAGTGAATTTTCAATAATATTACTTCTCAGAGTATTATTTCGTTTAACTTCATATTGTGATTGTCCTGGAAGTATGCACATACACACCTTTTCAAAGTGAAATTTATTGTTACACCATGACATATCTCTTATAAACAATCAAATCCATTTTTGATATATATTTTTCATTAATTTATACTCAATACTTACTTCGTTACATACTTGAATCCCTAATTATGTGGATATATCCCCTTTAATTATTGGTTTTTAAAGGTTTGTGTTTAAGCCTCATTATTTCTTAAATCAAACACCACTTTTTGACTAGGAAGAGGAAGACCCATTACATTGCTCGGAGGCCCAGGGCCTAGTGGCTAGAATACAAAGATAGAAAGCCTATTTTTTGGTCCAATGTGCCCCTTGGTGAACTGTACTACTATAATACCCAACTAGCTATAGTACCAGCTCCAGTTCCATCTCTGCTATAGTTTTTGATACAATGTCTTTGCCGCTACAGTGTCATTGCTACTTTAGTTCTACTATTACTATAGTTCTACTAGAGTGTCCTGCTACAGTGCTGCTAATGTACACAGAAATTCTTTCTTACCTGTATTCGATCCTAGGTCTTTTGGATGCCAAGAAGGAGCCTGTACCACTTGCGTAAAGGCTCGTTGGAAAAAGAAATTGGGAACAGCTTAAATTATTAGGCTACTTGATTCTATGAGAGAGAAATATTTTACCAATATTTATAATATTTATGAATAAAAAATTTGTGAAATTATTTATTGGCTTTGAAACTATTACTTTCATTAAACCCTCGAGTCTACCTATATTTTCTAGTTTTATTTACTTGCACATTTTCATCCTTCATATGATTTGAAATAGAGAAATAATTACTTATAAAACTAATTTAAACATTCTTGGATATAAAAGTAATATTTTTGGAGTCATTATCAATATAGAATTTCCAATATTATTTTTTGGAACCATCATTTTCTGTTGAAGCATATTCGATATTGGTTTGTTTGATGGGTGCAATAATTATATAACAAAGTGTTCAAGAAAGTATATGATGATTCTTCCTTTATTTCAACACCATTATCATTGTCCCGTATCATTTTTCAAAAAGTATTATAAGACTTAATGCACATTGAATCAATCATATTTACATATTCTTCCTTTTTAGTAACTATATTCTTAGGCTCCTACAAGATTATATCTTGCTCAGTAACATTGATTTTAGGAATATTAATTTCCACAACATAATCACCTTATTTTTTATGAAATTAATATTAGTATCTCTTAAAAAACAAACAATTCTTCATTTATTTTATTTACTTTTTCTTTTTTTTGATCCTTTTAGGACACTTCAACCTCAACCATTATCATGTGGTCAGGTAGGTTTATTCTTCTTCTTCTTCACTTATTATTCTTTCCTCATGCCATTCGACATGGTCTGTAAATTTTTTAAAATTATCCATAAGTTTTTCTTAATATTGACTAATATCACTAGTGTTTTATTCCTCTATCATACTTATAAGGAACTTTATTTTTCTCCTTCAAAATTTCTATAGATTCCCACCCAATTTCTCAACCTCCTAAATACTCCTCCCTCACTTCTTACCTAAGGGTATTTCTTCAGATTAATCATATTTATAATCTCTAATTATTTTTCTTGGACAATCAGCTATAGGATTTATAATCACAACATATAAAAATAACATTATTATAAGATTTCTTTTAGACTTACCCTTTCACTTTTTTTATGTTTTTATAGATAATGGTAATTGTCCTCATGTATTTTTTTAATCATTTTCCACATCATTTATTGAGTTACTAGAGATCTCATATTAATGTTCCTTTATACCGAGTTTATTAATATCTTTTAATTCCATTTTTCCATTGTATTTTTATTGAAATCATGAGTATTTATCATCTTATAGTTAAAAGGGTGTTATTCAACTCATCTAGATGTAATTCATCCTTCTCTTTTAGAGGTTATGTCTTTATATCAGACTTCTTTGGGAAGTTTCTAAATTATTTTTCAATAGATGAAGATTATGGTTTAAATATAGAATATGTGATCAAGAACTATTGTTCAAGGTGTATTTTTCTTGGCCCAATGGTGTATTTGGAGGGGTTTGATTTATTTCATAACCATTAACGTTGGGTCACCATTTAAATTCATAATGGAATCCCCTAATGGTTCCCTCATCTATAATTGGGTACATAGATTATTTCCAAAGGTAGGTGGTTAGTGGGGGATTTGACATAGTGACACCTAGGGACTTATAATGGTCAAGAGGAAGGGAGGTCAGACTCATCACACCCTTGGGGGGGATTTTTTCCTACTCTTGGAATCTTATAGTTTTAATATATGTTCACAATCATTATCCAAATCCAAAAAGAGGACCAGTTACACTAACAGAATGATTATTGTTTAATTATATTTATATAAAAAACATCGGGATCTCATGGGTGTATCCTTCTATATGTATATTAGGTTCTTCATCTATTTCCCAGTGATGGAAATATAACTATATTACAAAGATATATTACCAAGAAATTGAAAATTATCTACCATTTAGGGAGGTTGTTCATACTCTTATGGGTGGACTGAGAAATTATGAGGCATCCATTATATCATTTTCATTGGAGGAATAAAAATCGATGTTGTTTATAAAACCCGTGTAGTTTAACATCATGTGGACAGAACATATGTTTAGGCACTGAGGCACTAGATGTTTGGGCTTGAGTCTTGAGGGGATGACCTATGTATCCTGGTTATGGAAGGAACAATAGTTATTGTAGATCAGTAATTTCTTTAGGCTTGGACCTAAGGTAGATAACCATATATGAGGGATATTAATATGGTTCCACTAATTGGGGCTTATATTTTAATATTTCCATAGATGGTGGAGATTCATGATGCCGATGAGGTGTTCGCTGCGGATTCCTATGCCCAAGTGAGCTATCATCGGTGCGGGAAACAAGGGATGGAAATTGATCAGACTCATTGCGTATTGACTTGGGGATTATTATGCATGGACATTTATTGGGATGTATAATATGTTGCTCTGGACATGAGGATGAATCATATGTATCTTGGTTATGGAAGGAATCTGAGACCACATAGTTTAATTGAATTTTACAATCTTCTGATGTATGGGTAATGACGATCAGCCCCTAGGAATGATTGTCTCCTGATAATTGATATGTTATAGACATTTTAGGGATTATACTTAGGTGTATGGCCATTGTTTGGGGCACAATACATAGGAAGGTTCCCTTTAAATTTTGATTATGGAAAGAATCAAAGACCTTAAGTTTAATTTTTTCTCTCAGTCTTCTCGAATATTAGGTAGAATATTATCCCATGGGAATGTTTGGGTCTTAATGGTTGAACTTTCAAAGGAATGGTTGGATTCTAATAATGTGGATACCCATATTTCTTTGTGCTTTATCCTTAGGAAGGAATCCTAAATATACTTGTTATGGTAGGAATCATAGACCTCATAGATCATTTTATTGGGGATTATATTATAAGGATGCCCATAACTTTATAGAAGCTTACAACACAAATGACTCAATTTTTGCAGCACCCTAAGACCATGAGAGTTATTCTTACTGAGAGAAAAAAGGGTTGGAAAATGACCATTATCAATTCTTATGGATGTGGGAATTACATATTGGGAAAACCCTTTGGCGTTTTGATATGAAGCTTGGACCTTAGGAAGGTGTCCTAGGAATCCATATTATGGACGAAATTATATTTATTATAGTTCATTTAATATAGGATTACATAATGAGAAAAATATTATAATCGGGGCTTACACACTGAGGATTTAGTGAGGTTATCAAGTCTTAGAATTCCTATATGACCTGGACGGATTTCCTACTTGAAATTGTTTAATTGTCTATTTTAAAAGCAGTGATTATCTATCTTACATGTAGGATGATGTATTCCTGACGTGTCTTAGGGAAATCACATGATCTAGTTTACTTTTCTAAGGGAAGATTCATATCCTAGATGGAATATCTATTGGTTTTTTAATGATCAATGATGACATGTCTAGAGGACATCATGAGACCCCACCGCCATGTCCTAGAAGGCATCACATGACCTCATTTGACATGTTTAGAGGATGTATTAAAATATATTTGACAAGAAATACTATCATCACAGTAGATTGGTGATATTCTTGGAGGGAATCATGGTATTCATAGATACATTTCATGGAGGGTGACATATGATCTAGGATAACATGTTTGGATGTTGCTGAAATACCAAGATGGAATTCATAGAGGGAATCATAATAGCTGGTAGACAATCCTAGGTGTCATCATGAGACTCAACTAACAAGTCATTGGGTCATTATAAGAGTCTTTAAAAATGTTTGAATTTTCATCAAATATATTAGATGGAGATCCTAGAGGTCTTCACGGGACTAAGGTGGAATGCCCACGGGGCTCCATTCGGCGTTCTTAAACACATCTCAGAGGACTTCGCATGATACAAATAGTATTTCCTAGTCATGCTGTGAGATCTGGGAAAAATGTTATGGTGCTATTGAATGCCATGGGTTGATCATGTGAAGAACATATGGATCAATGCATATGTCCATTTCATAAGTATCTCATCCTTTATTTTTAGATCAAACCATTTATCATAAATTTATTAGATTTATTTAGTGTAACATTATTTTAATAATAGCATGATATATCATATTATTAGGATTTTATTTGTGAATATAAGTCCTCCACATGATTTACGAGTGATCCCATGAAGAACATTACGCATGGATCCTGATCACTTTGGTTGTTCCTAGGATCTTACTTGAAGGGATGTTTTTCCTATAGTGAGATCAAATGCTCCTATAAATATGCTTTGGTGTTTTGGTGCACCATTGCATCTAGATTTAAAATGTAAAACCCTTATTTGAGGCAGGGCAAGGGGATTTACAGGCCTCTCCAACCTTTTTTTGGCCACATTGCATAGAACATATCACATGAATCGAGGCTAGATTTAGTGAAGGGCTTGGATGTCACACATCATTGTTAGGTATTATTGTAAATCACTCTGAGGGAATCTTGTGTGTTTTAGCGACGTCAAAACCATCCCATAATCAAATCCTTTATTAGATTATTTCCAATTAATGGGGTCCTTTTTAATCTCACATACATGCCGGGGGACTTTCTTATTCTCATGTGGACATGTCCTTATGCCATCACAAGATTTTGATTCCTACTAAAAGAAATTATCATGATCTTAAGTGACCTATCTATTAATTTCCATGAATCATGGATGGATTATCAAGGGGCCAATGTGATATCATACTAGATCCTTGTGGGTTATTTTGAATTCTTGATGTGGACATCCTTGGCATGTTACGTGATTTTTAAAACTATAAGAGCCTCCTGCCTCCTGCCTCTTTTTATTTCAATTTTTTACTCCACATTGTTTGGGTAGTTCATGAATTTTTTTAGGGAAATAACCTTACATCATATGGATATGTTTTGTGACCACAAAAGTTTATGTGAATATGCTTGATAATTACATAGAAAATTGCATCTTCCTGTTCTTATGGATCCAAAGGTGGAGAATGCAGTTTCATAAATATACTAGAGGACATTTAGGAGATGATGATTAAAATCTAAAGGGTTTTCATGGGACAATGAGGAGGTTTTTTGGGGTTCTTATGTTGTTTTTTGGACTGACAAGGGAACATCTCATGAGTAATACGATAGTGAGAGGCTCCATCCTCCTCCCTATTTATTTACATTGTTTATTTTTAAAAGTATTTGGGACATCCAGATTGTTGTTGAATTTTTTTGAGGATAGTCGCTCTCCTCATTGGAGATGCATTACATGATCATTACAATTATATGAGGATCCTACATTTTAGTTATTTTCCATATAGTTATGATATACTTTTGGTTTGTTTTTTCAGGGATTAACTGGTTAAAAATTCCCATTTTTTGGAGCTTATTTGGTTGCCTCCAAACATGCACTTATTGTCCAGTAAAACATTAAAAGGGAAGCACTGCTTGAAAATACATCATGGGATATTACATGGATTATTCCTCAAGCATGATCATTTTTTTGACCTTAAAAGTGTCATGAGATTTCATGTATCTTAGAGGGTTATGTCAGCTATGATCCTTTGGTCTCCTTATTTTGTTATTTTGTGGAGGAAGATAAGGATGATATTCAAGTATTTACTAATTTGTGATTTTTTAGATACTCATTTGGTGGGAATCAACAAATAAAATACCTCAAGAGTGATGTCTTTGGGGTACCAGGACTCATCCTTGAAGAAATTAATATCCTTCATGAGACTTTTTCATTTTGAAGAACTTTATTCTTGGGAAATACTTGGTCTACCAAGAGATACATCGTATTCCAAATAATGGCCTATATATAGGGGAGTATAGGGTTACATTATTCATTGGAGACTCAATCCAATAGATCTCTCTTATCAATGCTTGCATCTTGTATCCTTGTCTCCAGGCCCTCCCACAAGCACTGATCAGAATATCTTTTTGCGAGCCTTTGTTGCAAGCCCATTTCAAAATAACTCATCCATAAGACTCCTTTCTCTTGGGTTCCCACACGAATTATCTATGAACAACACATCAATGATTATTTGAAATTTATTCAGGAGGATACATGATCATATGGAGTGATTCACTGGATCTGATGAACTGATAACGAGATTATTTGACTATTTTGAGGCTCACATGACCATGTTAAGGTCATACGATCAGAAGAATTTTTGGGGTCATGTGGGTATGTGATTCCCTGTAGGTGTGTGCATCTCATGTGATCTTCAGAAGTCAGGTGATTTTCACTCCGTTTAAGTGATTTGTGAATTCCTACATTGAATCATTTGATGTTCATTATGCTATTGATTTTATGCCTTCTCTTTGACAAGATTTTATTTTATCTTCATGATATATGAAACATTATTTTATTCATATGGATTCTGGTTTTCATTTATATTTTTCTTATGTGGCTACTCAAAAGCCCATGATTGCTGTAAATAACAATGATAACCCCCAATATCATGTGAACTCTGATAAAGAGGTTTTATAGAGGTTCCTCTCACTTGATCTCTATGATTATCCTCAGTCTCACCATCTTCCTATCTTGTTGTTTGTCTTTCTGGATGATATTTTCATTTCTCTCTCAAACATTATTCATCATTTCCATTAGGTTCCATATTCATTTGACAATATCCCGAAGAAAATTACTGAAGAAGGATAGTTGGTTATAGTTCAATCCCAATTTTTGATATATATGTTTGAAAAATCATCCTCAGGGCTAAATGGATGTGATTTTTCAAATCACCCTATCACCCGGAGTTACTTGAGTATATTGGGTTCGTCACTAAATAACACTGATGGTGGATGGAGTTCAAAATTGGATCTTTAACCTTGTGGTAAGTTCTATGATGAATGGATGTGACAATTTTGGGTCAAGAAAATATTTCTAGAGTTCTCTTACTAGTTATACATGGTCTATCATTATGAGGTAGTATAGATTGGACAATTTTTTATCTATCATCAGTATGATCTTTTTCGAGAACTGATCATCTATTGGTTCGATGGAACTAACTCATTTCATCTATCCAACTGCAATGTGGGAATCAACCAATGGGATATATACCAATTAAATATGTGCCTTTTTATCTCTATTGATAACTTTATCAAGATCTTCATCTATCACATTAGAGTAAGGCCAACCACCGTACTCCTCCATAAGTTCCCTTTCCATCATGTTCAATATAGTGTGGGCTTGTATTGGTCTTTTATATATGCTGGGGATCATACTTCATATCGATATCAAGTGATGTTCGAGATTTCTATTAGGATAAGTGTAATATGATTTATGGACATGTTCTTTATAAATGGATTTTCTGAACATGGGATGCAAGTTGAATAATATATGACAACACACTAATTATGGAAGAACAACTAGAAGAAGGAAAAAACCTTAATAGGGATGTTTTGACCCTTGAATGCCTTTATAATCTATTGATCCATATTCAACAATGAAGCATAACATACAAGATTAGTGGAGCTTTGCATTTCATATTTGCCTGGATAGGGAATCATTTTCATTAATATGAATACAATAATACCACTAGGATTCATATGGAATTATCGCGCCCCATATTGATGAACATATTTGGGGTTGGGCTATGTCACTAATCTATAAAAAGGAAATATATGTGTTTCATAGATCCAATGTCTTTGAATTTACTCCTTACAATGCACAAATTGGGCCAATTATTAAAAGAAATAACGACTATCTTGATGAGAGATCATACAAGATCTCTCTTCAAGATGAAGTTCTTCTAGCCAGGATGGATGATATGATCGTCTATGAGCCATATGCACCTTATAAATTTTCTCATTAGTTTGTCCTCACCCAAAGGGTCACCCTAATTCCATCGGCTGGTATGTTAGTGGATAGACACCCTGGGATCATTTTCCAATTTTGGATGATATTGGGGTGAGAAGATACTAATACTGAGATAATTCTTATGCCTTCTGATTCCCCTAACATTCCTAGTTAGGATTATGCCCGGGATTAGGTCGTGGCCTATCCCGGTGGCGTGATAAGCCTATTGGTTCTTTTAGTAGACTATCCATTAGCCTCACCATATCCATTATCCATGGAAATGATAGAGTTGATTAATGATTTGGGTGAGAAATCAAGGAAGTTCCCTTATTCTGATGAAAAATATCCCTATAGTGGGAAAAAATCCTTCAAGGAAATTATCCCTCTAGAACAAGATAAGGTTGTTAATTCTACTATAAGAAGGTTATATGATACCTCCTCTTATGTTTATCTACTATATCATCCAAAAATTCGTTCTTCTGGAATGCTTATCCCAACTGTCATTGAAACTCAGATACTATATATGCTCATCTGGAAGAATATTCAAGCATTGATTACTGAGACTCCTTTAGAAACATTTTGGGACAAAGGAGAACACCTTTAACAGATACATCATGACTTGAGGGCATGTTTTTTTGATCTAAAACCACAGTATAAAATCATGATGATAATTATTCAGACATGGAAATATTTTTCCACCAATGAGAGAGACTCCAATTCTATTTCAAACGAGACTCCCCTTGCTGAGTAGATACAGGAGTAATCAGAGTCACAGGGGAAGATCCCCTAGTTGATATCGAAATTTCATGCCTAGATGGATATATAAACTATGCATATATGGATATTTGAATAAATCATAGACCTCCTGACGTATGACCTTTAAAAGTCACCATCCTTATTGGAAGCTGCTCTAAATATTGTTGAGGAGATGACTAATTTGGTCAAGACACTCGATCCTGAGGAAGAAGTAGAAGAGGATGGGTGAGAGACACTTCAAAATTCAATTGATGCTTCTTTCTCGACTTTTTCCAACAGGGATAGCTTAGCTGAATGCATATTTGTATAGTTTGATCATTGATATGCACTTTGTTTTTGATGATATTCATAGAGAGAAATCTAATTGTAGAGATTAATTGTACACTAAGTATCAATGAGTGTATTTTATAAACATATCATGTTGTCATCCATTTTTATTTCATTCATGTTGTTCATGGTTGTTCTTTGATATTATATTATATGAACTTTCAATGACACCATTATATTACATAATGTCACGAACCAGCCCGGGTCGACCCTGAACCGGTCACCCAAGTCGGTCTGCGGCAAGTCCCGAGGGGCGTTCCCGATCCCCCCGGGATGGAAACAAGTGCCGGGCATTAAAATTTCAATCGTTGGGAACGATTTTAGCCCAAACTAAAAACAGGATCAAAAGAAAGAACATAAACTAAACAAACAGACAAACACTAAAGACACAAACAAAACTATACCACGACATACCTCCACGTGACCTCGCGGGTCACCACCCAACTACAACCAATGTCGCTCCCTCACTGAGTGACTCAAGCAGGAAAACCTGAACACAAGGAACCTGCAACTGAAAAATGGAAAAGATAGGCGTGAGCACAAAAGTACTCAGTAGGTGAGCCCCACAACAAATCCCAATGCACTGCCAGTAAATAAAGAATCTACATAATCCAGGTTTGAACTTTAATGTATAAAAGTAAGTTTTCATAATGCTTTACTTTAAAATCAAACACGAGACATTTCCCTTATTCCTTTTCGAAAGTTAGTTCCACTTCATTAGTTTTAAACTCATCCTGAAAAGCAAAGTATTACATTTTCAAATCTAACCCAAAGAGAATAAAGCATTTTCATGTGAAAACCATTTTTCCCAAAGTCTAAGAGTATAGGCTGTGAAATATGACTGAAAGCAACAAGAAGGGAAAACAAGTGCAAGTAAAGGTAAACAGGCAAGGAAAACCAAGTGCAAGAAAAAGTAAACTAGAAGTTATCAGCAATAACCATGGGCGATCCTGAACATCCCTAGAAAACCCCTGGACGTACTCGGGTTCAGACTACCTGCCGGCATGGTACTCCACAGTCAATAACCAACTGGCCGCCCTAATAGCCAACCAGTGGCACTTCCCACCTGGCCTGTCCACAACTCCAGGGGGTACCAACCCGTCTAATCAGGGTTAGCAAGCAACCGTCACTCGATAATCTACAAGATGGCCAGGAACCCATAGTGGTTTTAGTAACACTGTGTAAGTGGGAGACCCTCGCACGCGTGACTCATCTCACCGCACTTTCCAACCCCTTACACGGACATCGCTACACGACAACCCTCAAAGGGATGTCCCCCTGTAGAAATGCCCTCACAAGTACATATATATATATATATGTATAATTACCTCACATTTCATAAAGTTCCAACCGGGCTGTCATGTCACTTACATTTTGATCATTTAAGACTAAAACATTTTTAAAGAGAGATGACACACGCCATTTCATTGAAAACCAAAAACACACTTAGAACATTGTTTAAGAAACCCAAATCATCATATCAACCCTGGAACACAATTGTTTCACAAGTAGAGTTATTTTCTAATATCAAAACGCGCCCCACTTTTATCAAGAGCCAAACGGGCCTTTAATCACCTTTTTAAGGAATACTATTTCTCAAATGAAATCCAAACTTTTGTTCACACAACAAAGGAAAACATCTTTCATCAACCAAGAACCACACATGAAGTCTCCAAAAACAATTTCAAAGGGTCACACGACGTTTTCTCTAATCAAGGTTCTCAGAAAACACCATTTTCCATAAACAATACATCTACTAATTTACACACGCCAAAACATTTCAAAACCCAATTCAACATGTCTTTCATTATTCAGGAGGAACCATCTAGCAACACTACCATGGAAGCACACAATTAAATCCAAGAAAACGCTTTTAATGAAACGCTAGAATTAAAACAACTTTTATCATCAGCAGATCAACTAACTATAGATAACTACTTAATAATACTTTTGAATATAGTGAAACTTAATAAAAAGTCAAGGAATAAATAAATTCCAAATTTAAAGGCAAGTGAAAATGGAGACCTACCTCAAGATCCAAGCGCGGCGGTAAAACGACCTTGGAACCAAGGCGCGATGACACGACGTGTGTCCGAAGCCACGTGATAAAGTCCAACACTCTCGAAACTGAGGCACGGAGACGGCAGAACCTCGGAAACAAGGCGCAGCGATGGCGCTCTCTCGGAAATGCCCTGCGGGGTTCCTAAAATCCTAAACCTACCAAAAACAAATATAAGTTGATGAAGAAAACCCCTAACAAAGCACAAGTGAAAGCCAGAGTAATAATAATGATAATAATTGTAATAATTGTAATAATAATAATAATAATAACAATAGTGATAAAATAATAATAAAAATAATAATAATAATAATAATAATAAGATTAATAATGACAATAATAACAATATTAATAACAATAATAATAATAATAACAAAATAATAATAATAATAATAATAACGATAATAATTTAGCATAATTATAATAATATAATATTAATAACAATATTAATATAATAATAAAAATAATGTTAGCATACCCAATAAAATAATGATAACAATAATAATATTAATAACAATAATAATATAATAAGAATAATATGATAATTAAATAATAATAATTATTATTATAACAATAATGATAATAATAATAATAATATTAATATTAATATGATAATAATTATAATAAAAATAGTAACAATAATAATATAATAATAATTATAATAATAATTATAATAAGATAACATTAATTATAATAATAACATAATAAAATAATATTAATAATATGTTAGTAATCATAATAATAATGATAATAATAATATAGTAATACAATAATAATATTAATAGAATAATATTAACATAATAATAATGAAATAATTATAATATTATTAATAGGATAAATATAACAAATGTTATATAAGATTAACTTAAAAATAAAATAAAAAAATAAAAACATACTTACAGGGGGTTTGCGGAGCAACGGGGTGAGGGAGGAGGCGGTTGCGCGGGGAAGCCGGGACGGCGGCGAGGGCGACGCCGGAGCAGCAGGGTGGTACCGGGTTGGCCGTGGGTGCGGCAAGGGAAGCGGGCGCCGGGGAGCGGCGGAGATGGCCGGGGACAGGGTGCGGCGAAGGCGGAAGCAGCTGCCGGAGGAGAGCGTCGGCAAGGAGGAGGTCGTGCAAGGAGGTTCAAAGCAAGAAGGGGTTGAGCAGGGGGGGTTCGCCGGTGGGGAGGCCGTCGCGCGGGAGAGAGAGGGCTGGGAGGCTTGGGTCGCGTCGGAAAAACGCCGGTGCGATGAGGGGAGGAGGCGGATGGTCGGGAGAGGGGGCCGGACGAAGCGTCGGCGGAGGAGGTGGCCGGACGGGGCGCCGGCGGAGGAGAAGGTCGGACGGGACTCACCAGAGGATGAGCAGGAGGCGGGAGCCGGGTGCAGGTGTCGCGGAAGGGGGGTGCGAAGCTGGCACTGGCAAGGGGGAGAGGCGGTGGTCGAGCGGATGGGTGAGGCGCACTACACACAGGCGGGGAAGAGGGGATCCGAGCGGGGCTGGTGCGCAACGCGCATGTGGGGAAGAGGGGGGCAAGGGCCGCACGCCGGCGGGAGGAGGCGCTGGAGAGGTCGACGGGGTGGCTGGGCGGCTACAGGAGGGGCGAACGCGGTGGTGCTGGGATGAGCCGAGGGCTGAAGGGGGACCAGGAGGCTGCTGCTGGGGCGAAGCGTAGAACGGGGAAGGGGGGGCGCAAAAGAGAGAGGGGGAAACGGGGTGGCGGCTGGGTAGAATAGGGTTAGGCTAGGGTAGAAATATATATATATATATATAATTGATAATAATAATAATAAAAGGATAAATAAAATAATGAAAACTAATCTTAACAATAATAAAAATTTATAACAATAATATTAGTAAAACCTTATAATAATAATAATAAAACTTTATGATAATAATAATCGCTCTATAATAATAACAACAAACCTTCATAATATTATTAATAATACTTTATAATAATAATCATAACAATAAAATAATGAAAATAAATAAATGTTAGTTAATTATAATAATAATTATTATAGTCAAAATACACACATATATATATATATATACACATACCTAAACATATATATGTATATATACCTATATATGAACACATACACATAAATACAATATATATATCTATATAAGCATAACATATTAAAGCATATACATATGTATATATACATACACATATATAGACATATATATATATATACTTATACACAGAAAATAACTACAATAATAATACACGACTTAGATAATAATAATAATAAAATGTCAACATAAAAATTATAATATTTAAAACCCCGAGTGAACACACTATCACCCGGGCTGAACGCATGGCCACCGCTAACGATTCGGTGACCGCGCACCGGCGCGACACCGCCAACGCAATTAATCTTCGAAAAATTTAAACCGGGACCAAGAAAGAAGTAAAATAAAGATGTCTGCGGTCGGGGTGTGACAATTCTCCCCACCACAGACACTTTCTGCCCCAAGAAAGTCACCAAGCCACAAGTCGATCAAGATTTAAGTCCATGCCCCAACGGAACTAAAGGAACCAGAGAGAACTGAGGATCTCAGGGATGACCTTACTCAGCACAGGTCACACCCGACCGATTCAAGAGAAAACTGGGGTCCGAGATTGAGGGGAGAACACGAAGGGGTTCTCCCCACCACAAGAACTTAACTAGTGCAGAAAAGTTGACCATCTAAATAGAAAACCCTAGGGAAAAAAGGGGGGTCGACGCGGGAACTCCCAACCAATTCAAACCAACTCTCATAGCACGATTAAAACAACACCTCCGTCGAGACGTTGAACCCACGACTAGAGTCAACAACCTTCAACACCAGGGAAAACCCATAGAAAAACATTTAACCAGCATCAAATTGGAGACATGATCCACCGAAGTCCACGAAACATAACCACATCTTAAACATAACTAAAAAGAGGTCAACCCACACGAGGGTCAAACACACTTTTAAGAAGGACACACGATTAAGAATATTACGTCCACACGACAAGTCTTCTTTGATTATAATAGAACAATTCCATCATTACTTCATAGCGAGACAACGTACTTACAACGACTTTGAAACTTTAGTAGCAGATAGGCAAACATGAAAAGATTTCTAATTTTTCCACCGCCAACATGGAACACAAAACCTGGACCAGAGCTTTACCGCCCTGGGGACTCCTGACTGTGCGCGAGCTTCGCCCCCAGACCTCTGGTTGGGGCTCTGATGGCTGAAGCATCTTCTGCCTCACAGTCAGGTACTGACATTCTCCCATCACAGTGTCCTCTTCAAGCGACGCTTCCTGCAAAACTTCTCCAGATGACCTAGAAAACCGCATCGATGACACGTCTTCGGAGGGTTGCGACACGACGGCTTTAAATGCCCGAAACGACCACACTGATAGCACGCCATCGAACGATCTGATGAACTGGAGGCTGGGACCAAAGGGGATAACTCCTTAAGAAAAGGTGTCTCTGGCACCACTTTCTCACCAGAGGGGGAACTCTTACGAACGACAGCATGGGACGCTGAAGTACTAACCACCCGCACACCGGAAACCAACTCAGCCAAGAATGCTTCCTCCACCAGCTTCTCGAAACAAAGGTCTTTAGAAGGGAGGACTCGCTCCTTGATCTCTGGACGAAGACCCCCGGTGAAAAGAGAGACCTTCATGAGTTCATGAGACGCTACCTCTGGAGAAAAGGATATTAGTTCCTTGAAATGGTCAACATACGTCTTCACTGTCCGTTGACCTTGTTGAATATGCACAAGCTCTCTCCTTTTCTCCCGCTTCACTTCCTCAGGTACAAACCATTGGGTGAAAACAATTCTAAAGACATCCCACGTCATTTCAACTTGCGTCGATGGTGGGGAAACCACCTTCCACTGGTCCAGAGCTGGACCCTCGAACAACTTCATAATTGCACGAACCTTAACATTATCGGGAGTTCCCAACATTCTAAAGGCACGCTCCACTTCCTCGAGCCATTCCACTTCCTCTAACGGACCTTGATCACCATGGAGAATAGGCAGAGTCTGAGGAGGACTAAAAACTGGGCATGACATACCTGAATCCTTAGAGACCTTTCTGGGCGGCATTTCCTGAGAGATATATAAAACACAAAGCCAAAACCAACATCAAACCGAAGCAACTTCAATAAAAGCGCTTCATCAAAAATAGTCAGCACAAAGACCAAACAAATACGAACACAACCCAAAACAAAATCTCCTCTTTAAAATTCCCGTTTCATTTTTGATTTCAAAACCACTCTTTCTCAAGATCACTTTCCAAAAACCAATCCACTTTCAAACCAAAACTTTCCAAAACTGTTTCCCCTTTAAAACCAATTTAGAAAACAAAGTCAAGCGTTAAATTTCAAATACACACCCAGGTACTCCCATGACCCGTTGCACATGTCTTTATCCACATTCCATTCATACGTGCGTCAACACACACTTTCCAGGCATTCTCACACATGTGAAGACGTTCATAAAGAGGAACTGAGGTTTCAACCCAAATCATTCATAACCAATTCCAAGAAAACAACAGATTTCCAAATCAAGAGATTTCAGTTTCAAAACCCATTTCATACATTCAAAGTCTTTTTAAAAAAAAACCAGTCTATTCTTTCAAAAACTTTTTTTTCATTTCCAATCACGCACTCACACAAACCTAAACGAAAGCAGCAACCAAATTTGCATCAACCACTGAAGTGAGGGACTAGTAGTCACGCTCAACCTGGCGACATGGTAGTGAGCCATGTCTCGAGTTAGCATCGACCACTAGGAGGAATTCAAACCGTGTACTCAGACTCCACATGGGTCACTACTCCATGTGAAATCACGACGTAACGTCGGCTTGCCTCCATTGTCATCTCTCAATCCAAGACAAACCAGAAAAGACAAGGACACAATTCCCGAACTACCCCTGGTAACTCGAAGATCAGTGCGAGCAAGAGTTCATGACGCTCTTCCCGTACTTACCCCTCGAGTTCCGACAGTCCTAATCTCCTCCTACCGGACAACCCAAATAACAAGAACCACCTCTGATACCATTTTGTCACGAACCAGCCCGGGTCGACCCTGAACCGGTCACCCAAGTCGGTCCGCGGAAAGTCCCGAGGGGCGTTCCCGATCCCCACGGGATGGCAACAAGTGGCGGGCATTAAAATTTCAATCGTTGGGAACGATTTTAGCCCAAACTAAAAACAGGATCAAAAGAACGAACATAAACTAAACAAACAGACAAACACTAAAGACACAAACAAAACTATACCACGACATACCTCCACGTGACCTCGCGGGTCACCACCCAACTACAACCAATGTCGCTCCCTCACTGAGCGACTCAAGCAGGAAAACCTGAACACAAGGAACCTGCAACTGAAAAATGTAAAAGATAGGTGTGAGCACAAAAGTACTCAGTAGGTGAGCCCCACAACAAATCCCAATGCACTGCCAGTAAATAAAGAATCAACATAATCCAGGTTTGAACTTTAATGTATAAAAGTAAGTTTTCATAATGCTTTACTTGAAAATCAAACACGAGACATTTCCCTTATTCCTTTTCGAAAGTTAGTTCCACTTCATTAGTTTTAAACTCATCCTGAAAAGCAAAGTATTACATTTTCAAATCTAACCCAAAGAGAATAAAGCATTTTCATTTGAAAACCATTTTTCCCAAAGTCTAACAGTATAGGCTGTGAAATATGACTGAAAGCAACAAGAAGGGAAAACAAGTGCAAGTAAAGGAAAACAGGCAAGGAAAACCAAGTGCAAGAAAAAGTAAACCAGAAGTTATCAGCAATAACCATGGGCGATCCTGAACATCCCTAGAAAACCCCTGGACGTACTCGGGTTCAGACTACCTGCCGGCATGGTACTCCACAGTCAATAACCAACTGGCCGCCCTAATAGCCAACCAGTGGCACATCCCACCTGGCCTGTCCACAACTCCAGGGGGTACCAACCCGTCTAATCAGGGTTAGCAAGCAACCGTCACTCGATAATCCACAAGACGCCCAGGAACCCATAGTGGTTTTAGTAACACTGTGTAAGTGGGAGACCCTCGCACGCGTGACTCATCTCACCGCACTTGCCAACCCCTTACACGGACATCGCTACACGACAACCCTCGAAGGGAAGTCCCCCTGTAGAAATGCCCTCAGAAGTACGTATATATATATATATATGTATAATTACCTCACATTTCATAAAGTACCAACCGGGCCGTCATGTCACTTATATTTTGATCATTTAAGACTAAAACATTTTTAAAGAGAGATGACACACGCCATTTCATTGAAAACCAAAAACACACTTAGAACTTTGTTTAAGAAACCCAAATCATCATATCAACCCTGGAACACAATTTTTTCACAAGTAGAGTTATTTTCTAATATCAAAACGCACCCCACTTTTATCAAGAGCCAAACGGGCCTTCAATCACCTTTTTAAGGAATTCTATTTCTCAAATGAAATCCAAACTTTTGTTCACACAACAAAGGAAAACATCTTTCATCAACCAAGAACCACACATGAAGTCTCCAAAAACAATTTCAAAGGGTCACACGACGTTTTCTCTAATCAAGGTTCTCAGAAAACACCATTTTCCATAAACAATACATCTACTAATTTACACACGCCAAAACATTTCAAAACCCAATTCAACATGTCTTTCATTATTCAGGAGGAACCATCTAGCAACACTACCATGGAAGCACACAATTAAATCCAAGAAAATGCTTTTAATGAAACGCTAGAATTAAAACAACTTTTATCATCAGCAGATCACCTAACTATAGATAACTACTTAATAATACTTTTGAATATACTGAAACTTAATAAAAAGTCAAGGAATAAATAAATTCCAAATTTAAAGGCAGGTGCAAAGGGAGACCTACCTCAAGATCCAAGCGCGGCGGTAAAACGACCTTGGAACCAAGGCACGATGACACGACGTGTGTCTGAAGCCACGTGATAAAGTCCAACACTCTCGAAACTGAGGCACGGAGACGGAGGATCCTCGGAAACAAGGCGCAGCGATGGCGCTCTCTCAGAAACGCCCTGCGGGGTTCCTAAAATCCTAAACCTACCAAAAACAAATATAAGTTGATAAAGAAAACCCCTAGAAAAGCACAAGTGAAAGCCAGAGTAATAATAATGATAATAATTGTAATAATTGTAATAATAATAATAATAATAACAATAGTGATAAAATAATAATAATAATAATAATAATAACAAGATTAATAATGACAATAATAACAATATTAATAACAATAATAATAATAATAATAACAAAATAATAATAATAATAATAATAACGATAATAATTTAGCATAATTATAATAATATAATAGTAATAACAATATTAATATAATAATAAAAATAATGTTAGCATACCCAATAAAATAATGATAACAATAATAATATTAATAACAATAATAATATAATAATAATAATATGATAATTAAATAATAATAATAATAATTATAACAATAATGATAATAATAATAATAATATTAATATTAATATGATAATAATTATAATAACAATAGTAACAATAATAATATAATAACAATTATAATAATAATTATAATAAGATAACATTAATTATAATAATAACATAATAAAATAATATTAATAATATGTTAGTAATCATAATAATAATGATAATAATAATATAGTAATACAATAATAATATTAATAGAATAATATTAACATAATAATAATGAAATAATTATAATATTATTAATAGGATAAATATAACAAATGTTATATAAGATTAACTTAAAAATAAAATAAAAAATTAAAAACATACATACAGGGGGTTTGCGGAGCAACGGGGTGAGGGAGGAGGCGGTTGCGCGGGGAAGCCGGGACGGCGGCGAGGGCGACGCCGGAGCAGCAGGGTGGTGCCGGGCTGGCCATGGGTGCAGCAAGGGAAGCGGGCGCCGGGGAGCGGCGGAGATGGCCGGGGACAGGGTGCGGCGAAGGCGGAAGCAGCTGCCGGAGGAGAGAGTCGGCAAGGAGGAGGTCGTGCAAGGAGGTTCGAAGCAAGAAGGAGTTGAGCAGGGGGGTTCGCCGGTGGGGAGGCCGTCGCGCGGGAGAGAGAGGGCTAGGAGGCTTGGGTCGCACCGGAAAAACGCCGGTGCGATGAGGGGAGGAGGCGGATGGTCGGAAGAGGGGGCCGGACGAAGCGTCGGCGGAGGAGGTGGCCGGACGGGGCGCCGGCGGAGGAGACGGTCGGACGGGACTCACCAGAGGATGAGCAGGAGGCGGGAGCCGGGTGCAGGTGTCGCGGAAGGGGGGTGCGAAGCTGGCACTGGCAAGGGGGAGAGGCGGTGGTCGAGCGGCTGGGTGAGGCGCACTACACACAGGCGGGGAAGAGGGGACCCATGCGGGGCTGGTGCGCAACACGCATGTGGGGAAGAGGGGGGCAAGGGCCGCACGCCGGCGGGAGGAGGCGCTGGAGAGGTCGGCGGGGTGGCTGGGCGGCTACAGGAGGGGCGAACGCGGTGGTGCTGGGATGAGCCGAGGGCTGAAGGGGGACCAGGAGGCCGCTGCTGGGGCGAAGCGTAGAACGGGGAAGGGGGGGCGGCGCAAAAGAGAGAGGGGGAAACGGGGTGGCGGCTGGGTAGAATAGGGTTAGACGAGGGTAGAAAAATATATATATATATATATATATAAAATTGATAATAATAATAATAAAAGGATAAATAAAATAATGAAAACTAATCTTAACAATAATAAAAATTTATAACAATAATATTAGTAAAACCTTATAATAATAATAATAGAACATTATGATAATAATAATCGCTCTATAATAATAACAACAAACCTTCATAATATTTTTAATAATACTTTATAATAATAATCATAACAATAAAATAATGAAAATAAATAAATGTTAGTTAATTATAATAATAATTATTATAATCAAAATACACACACATATATATATATATATATACACATACCTAAACATATATATGTATATATACCTATATATGAACACATACACATAAATAAAATATATATATCTATATAAACATAACATATTAAAGCATATACATATGTATATATACTTACACATATATAGACATATATATATATATACTTATACATAGAAAATAACTACAATAATAATACACGACTTAGATAATAATAATAATAAAATTTCAACATAAAAATTATAATATTTAAAACCCCGAGTGAACACACTATCACCCGGGCTGAATGCACGGCCACCGCTAACGATTCGGTGACCGCGCACCGGCGTGACACCGCCAACGCAATTAATCTTCGAAAAATTTAAACCGGGACCAAGAAAGAAGTAAAATAAAGATGTATGCGGTTGGGGTGTGACCCATAATAACTATTAAACCTGAATGTCTAGTTCTAAATATTCAAATCATATTAATTCATTTTTCGAGAATTGATCTTGAATACATAGGAATAGAATATTCTTTACAAATAAAACTACTTTAGAAATATTAATATCACCTGATTATCATAAGGATAATTGGGAAGAATATATGTCCTAGAGGGAGAGTGTTTTATCTTTTTCTGAAGCTGATAGGCTTGGTGTGAACAACATGATTCTTGTAAAGGCTATATAGTGGGACATAGAATATTTTTTATTCTTGTAGGTTAAATAAATTATATGAGGTACTTTATGATCCTTTATGTTAGACCTTCTATCATTGCATTTTGGGGCTTTTATCTTAGTCATTCTATCCCTGAAGATTAGGGTCTTTTATCTCGGACAGAATATCACTATAGTTTAGGGTGTTTTAGCATGGAGAATCTATTAATATATTTTTTTTTTCTATTTTTACTCAAAACTTCCATAACATTAGTTTAGGGACTTTTAGCTTAGAACTTATGTTGCTATAGATTATGGTCTTATTTATTGGACCTTCTATTATTTTATATTAAGGAAATTTAGCTCAAACATTCTATTGTTTTAGTTTAGGTTCATTTATCTCAGAACATCTATTGATTTATTGTTGGGTATTTTATCATGGCCCTATTCGATGATCGTGGAATATGGTGTATATATTCTATGAATGACCCAAAACACAATGGGGTGTTTGGTTCAGCCATTTTGTTTCCAAGGCTCATGAGGATCCGAGTTCTTTTCCTACAAGGAGGAGGTTCAGCTAGTTAGCGGGTCAAGGCCCTTCTGTGTTGATAGAATTGTAAAACAGAGGGGTCACTACTCTTTTCCAAGGATTGTGGAAGGTTTATGGGATAAAATCTATTACGGGAGAAATACTAGAGATGTTAGGTGTTCCTGTATAGTTGGAATATGAGTGTTATAACTAAAAAAACAAATAATTGAGTCTACAAATATGGTATGGTCAAGACATGCTAGGGATGACCCATAACAACCTGTGGTACTAGATTCTGCTATGGGATTATTGGGGCTCACAAGAATTAAATATCCTTTCAGGAAAAGAGACGATGACTTTAGTTATTGGGTCACGGTCATTATGAATCGATAGCATGTCTAATAAAATATGATATCCAATACATTCCATGGGGAATGAAATATTTGTGAATACTCAAAAATCTAGATTATAAGGTTGGTTATGTAAATAATTATAACTAGGAAGACCCCTGGAACCCCTAGGTAGTTCAGATCTTTATTTTGAAGATCGAACCCTAAAAAATGTGGTTTCGAGTCACAGGGTGTGGGCCATCAAAGTTTTCTAGAATGATGTGTCACATTCTGTCCTTGAGAAATGATACAGAACATAGTGAAAAAATATTTAATGATGTCTAATCCAGTTAGATATGTTGGTAGATAGATTATAAATGATGGTCCAAATTATTTAGGTCAAGAGGATGATATGGTCCAGTTATACCAATAATAACGCAAAACACAATGAGGTATTGGGTTTTGTCAAAGTGATGTTAAGGCACACAGGGATATAAAATCCCTTTTTAGAGGGGCACATTTGGTTGATCATCATAGTCACATATGTAAGTTCAATATGCAGGCATGAATATTCAGTAAAATGGTCACTTGAAGCCAGTAATTTATTCCATGGTCCACGTAAGGTTTTGGTGATCCAGGGATCTAAAATCATGAAGTGTTATTTGAATAAAATGTAATATTCAAGAAGGGTTGGATCACCCAAAAAGCTGTGTTACCACATATGGAATATATATGTATGGTGAGGAGATGTGAAAAAATCATTACTCTTAATTTTTCTTGAACCAGGGGGTCCAATGAGCATAGATTGAATTTCACTATGTCTACTGAGTAAGTCTTATGAGCTTTATTAATTATTTATTTGTTCCCTAATTTTTTCCTAAACTCAAAGATTAATATTTTATCTATAGGAGACTTGAGTTTTACTGAGTCCACCTATTATAGGGTTTCAACATGAATCTAATTGTGGCTATTTCACTAGAAATATATGGTATTGTAATTTTCACAATTATATACTATAGTTTAAGGTTGTACAACCCATACCAAAAGTTAGGTAATTTAATGTCATGACAGACACAGACCCAATATTGAGGATGAAATAGAAGAGCCCAATTAGGATATCCATTTTCAAGAGTTAGGTAACATACATTAGAGTGGGATATTAACATGTTGTAAATCATGTGTCAAGGATATCAAGTCATGAGTAATGATATGAGAGAATCATATCAAGGATGTCCCAAAAAACACTGAGGAGTTGAGCTCCCCTACTATGATGTTTGGGTTCACAAGGATCAGAAATAACTTTTTTTAGGGAGAGAAATTTGGTTGACAACTATATATACATATAAAAGATCCATAAGTATAATTTCATATTCCAATAAAGGATCACTAAAATCCATGTATCTTTTCCAATGGAAATCCATGGTTTTTGGAGTCCTAGGGCACCTGAGACATGAAGTGTGATTTATAGATTGAGGTGCTAAAAATATGGATTAAGAACCATATAATCTTAATGATTGAGGTAAGGCTATATAGTCCCTTGAAAAAGGGTGATGAATGGGCGATGGTCTGCATAGTATAACATCATGCAGTGGGGATGTGGTTTTCTCCGAGTCATTTAACATCATGTGGTAAAGATTCTAGTCGTTATGTCAACTATCATGAGGCGAGGATGCATTTGTCTTATTGAGGTTTTACTTAATTTGTTAAAGAAATTATTATTGGTAAGTATTAATGTTATCAAACCAGGATATTTTCGTTGTATTTTAACATCTCATGTAATGGGTATCGGCTCCTAGACCTAAAATGATAGTGTTGTAGTTGGGCCCCTGAATGAGATTCTAATTGTTACTATGTATCCCATGGTTATAGGAATCATGAAAAACTAGTCAAAGATCCCTACATAAGTATAACCCATACACCAAGATAGGGTAATTTTTATACTTTTCTATTGTGACTGGTTATAGAGTTGGAGATCTAGGTGTCACTATATATCCTGTGATTACATGAATCAAGTAACATGTAGGTATTCAATTGGAAAGATTCTGTACATGCGTAACCCATATTAAGAGATGTGATTTTTTTCGTTGATTTTTGTTGATGGGCCTAGAATTGGAGATTTGGGTGTCACTACAAATTTTTGGATGTTAGGAATCAAGACACACGTTGTTCCTAAGTATTGACCATCCCGCATAAGTCTAGACTGCATTTAGAGAGGTTTCATTTTCATTTTTGTTGCGGCTTGATAAAATATTGATGGTCTGGGAGTCACTACGTATCCAATGATGCTAGTAATAAATACACCCATAGTTGTTAAATGTGTGTGTGGTAGGATACAAACACCAACCATAATGGTCCTCCCATGCACGGTCTATAGTAATATGAAGATTTCTGTCAGGAAAAGGGCATCAATATTATTGTGTAACGTCACATAGTGGGGACTCATGGTATTCCATTTATGTTTTTGCATTCAAAAACATAATGAGTATGTCATATGATGTTATTCCTTGTTTATTCTAGGAAGAACATACTGAAACTCCTATTCCCAAGTGAGATATGTTATGTGTGATAAATGAGGGGTTGTAAGGGTTCTTCCGTCCATTTAGAGTTGTTATAGAATCAGAAGGGGGAATTTTTCATCATTTGGTGACTATAACAATATATAGGATCAAGGAATTCCTATGTATATCATTGGAAGTCATAATCAATCCATATGTAGTACTGAGAAACCCACATTGTTTTATGTCATGTAGAAAGGACATCATCCATGAAGTTTAACATCTTGCGGTAAGGACATTTTCCATGCATGTTTAATGTTATGTGATAAAGAAGTGGAACACCTCACATGAAATAAAGGATTATTGTTCTTGGACCTAAGTTTAGAGGCATGTGAAACACTATGTAACCCAAGATGTTTGGAATCATCTCACACGTAGATCTAGAGATCCCATTCAACTAAATGTTGCACAGAAATGAAATGTATCACCCTTTATGAATGAAGATGGATGCCATGAATGACTATAGTTTTACACCATGTGGTAAGGATGAGATATTCCATGTAGTTAAATATTTTACTGTTAGGAAGTATTTTTATATTTTATCATCATGTGGCCATGACATGGGGTACCATGACGTTTCTATTTTTTCTTCCAGGACTTCAGATTTTGTGCAGTTTACCATCCGGGTGCTAGGACTTCTTCATACAGTTTAACAATAGGTAGTCACGATGTGATCTAAGAGTGTAAATTCATGTTACTAGGAATACTTAATATAGTTTAATGTAATGTATCTAGGATGAATGGAGGGGTATGCACTGATCTGGATTCCCACCTAATAATAGCTATGTAATGTATTTCTTGAGAAACCTCTCATTTGGTGGGGTGGGGGGTCACACAGTACCTAACCATTGTGGACAATGAGTAGGCTCCATTTTGATAGACCTTGTGTATGATATAAGGCTCATCCCATTTGGGTTTCATATATGGAGGCTTTTACAAAATTTTGTTAGGGTCCTAAGAGCCAACACCAGTTCTACTTAGAGGAATCAGTAGAGGTGATATTTTTTATTAAAGGCTCATGCGATCTGGTTTTAATAGAATTCAATGTTGTTCAATGTACGATACTTGTTCTATGTAAGATTATTCAATTCATCCAGTCACATTTGTGATAGTTCATAATATGATATTTTTCTGAAATGGACATTGGGAGTGAAGGTATTTGAACATATATGTGTGTCACAAATTCAGTCTCATACACGAATGAGTATGGTGTTGTATGTGTAGCACTACGTGTGGTGGTACGGTATACCCATAGAGCATGGAGGAGATTTTCTGGTCAAAACATCTAATCATTTTCAAGATCTTATGGAGTATATTTTATATAGTCTTTTTTAAGTCCTTTATATTTCAATTTTCTACTGCGTGATTGCGATATGAGTGATTGGACTCAATATTGTACACATGGTATAACTTCTTTTATTATGTAGAGCAGAAGTATGTACTGTTGTCCATCAATATTGTTTGAGGGACTCTTAACCTAGTGATGATTTGGGAATTTATGATGTTTAGGATGTTCTTAATCCCGTATTCCTTGATGGATATTACCTCATCCATTCTATAAAATACTATGATAGAAATAATGAATCACTTGAACTATTTTGTTGTGGTTGAAAGGAATTGTGTTTTTTCATACTAAAGTTCTGAGGAGAAATTTGAATTTTTCTTTTTAATGATCATTAGGGGTAAAATGGTATTTTTACCCCAACAGATGATCTCGAATAATTTTTCTGACCACTCTGACTGTCCCAAAATAGGTTGTTTAACCATTTATTGGAGTTTTGTTGAAATATGATCTGTTTGAATTTTAGTAGAGTAATTAACATTTAATAGTTGATAAATTTAATATTAAAGTGTTCAAACTAGTTCATTCCACCATAACTATTTAATTGAATTTTAGATTTTGATTCTATATCTTGTATTGTATCTAGATCAGAGATTTTAGCCTTGGTGAGGCATAAAACCATGTTGGGCATTGGGTCTATACCATTTCCCATTTCATTTCCATTTATTTTCTTTATTTTTCTTTATTTTTCTTTTCTTCATTTTTCATATTTTATCTTTCATTTTCATTCTTCCATCCTTATGCTTCTCACGGACTACCATTCGAGGGATCATGCACCACACAAATGAGATAATAGATGAAGAGGGAGAATTAGAGGATAAGAGGAAGAGTGGGATGAGCATTTGTAAAGGCATCAACACCGTAGATTGTTGTGTGAAGGCTGTGGATAGTAGAATCGAGCCCAGTTTCATCGATTTCCCCCCAAAGGTAGGGTTTCTTTAGGATTTATCTCAAAACCCGTTAGATTTTTAGTGTCATAATCCTTATTATGCTTTTATGAGGTCGCTAGTTTCTGGATCTATGGTTTTGGGGGTTTAAACGGGGGTTTTGGGTGATCTAGATGGTTTTTTGTTCGAGAAAGCCTGCTAAAATGACTTTTGGTTCAAGGGAACACACTGTGTGATCTTCTTGTTTGGGGAAAATGATGTTTAAGGGATACATGATAGGTAAAATGTTGTACACACCATGTAATGGTACTCTTCCAAGTAGCTGAGTACCAAGGCATAGATTCTAGTGTAGGGGTACACGGTCATGTAGAGTACACAGACAGACCCCGTGCGGATAACACACTGGGTAAAAGTACATTACTTCACCATGTAGACAACCAGACAAGTTGAGGGACATGAGAAGGTACCCAGTTCTGGGTATGCATCGTGTACCCATTTCATAAGATGAATATATGGGGATTTAACATGCCTTTGGAGGTGGAGGTACATGCCCTGGTGGGGTTGTGGGAGTACACGTCGTGTACCCATGGGGAAATGTTGTGTATTATCCCCTTGTAACACTATGGGGGTTTTTTATCTTTTCACCCATGTTCCTAAATGGGACTTATGATTAGTACATTATGTGTATATTTTCTCATATATCAAAATGGAAAGACTCATGATGTGTTTAAACACTTCTATGTAGCATTTCGAGCCTTTCATGAACAGAGAGGTTCTTCCTCCTGTTGTTGTATTTAGTGTCTCTTGAGTGTGAAGACTATTCAGAGATGAATAATGAGCTATATATCTTTATGTATTCTTTGTATCTTTCCTTTTGAGTATTTATCCCTTGAGAGATGTTCCCTTATAGCCTAAGAGTCAATTAGAATAGTTGCTATTGAGGAACCAATATTAGATGCCTTTATCTTTTAACAAGTTAACAAGGATCCCCTAAGGGATACCTTTTCATATGCTAATATAGGGATTCAATTATAGGATCTCTTACAAGTGTGTCATGTCGAGGATTTCTTATGGGATGCCTCCATTTTCATTTCCTATGAGGACACCATGTAGGATTCCTCCTTCACCTTTTCTACTAAGGATCTCATATTGGATTTCTTTACTCATGTTTACCTAGAGGATCCCATTTATGTTACCTATTAATGTTTGTCATGAGGGACCCAGTGGGTTCCTATTCATTGATCAACCCTATATTTTACATCAGTTTTGGGTAGATATGGGGTTTGGTTGTCTCCTTATAACCCTTGTTTGGTTGGAGTGCTGGGTTGGGTGTTAGGGCCACCCCCACACATTTGTTTATATATTTGACATGCTTATTATTGATGATGTTTAGCAGAGATTCTTCCTCATTTGTAGCTATTGAACCTGATGTGAGGCATCTTTATTTCTCTTGGGATGCCTGGATGTTCTTCTGGGAGTTCTTTATACTTGTTGGGATTCCCAAACATCCTTACCTGGAATGCAGATTTAGATCCATGTTATTTATCATATTTCATGGTATACCCTATGGTACTACACTGGATTTGGATATTGATCTTGGATATATATATATATGTTATGATATATATATTTTAGGATGTCTATAGGTGTTCCCTGATATTCGACTGTTGATCACTACATGACTTTTTTCTTTTCCTTGAGTGATACTAGGATTCATGTTGTAGGAATGCCTTTAATGGACTCAGAGAGATGCAGACATGTACTCATTGAGACACACTTGGATTCCCATTGTAGGATTTCTTTAGAAGGACTCAAAGGCTGGATTATATATGATGAGGAATGATTTTTCTCTTCTGGATCAGTTATGAGACTCGAGTGCTGTAGCATGGTGTCTCACCAATGAGTTATCTTTCAATATAGGCATGTCGACCCCAGACTCATGGTAGATTATGCACTACCGAGTGGTGGGGATGATTACAAAATCCTTGGAATTTGATCGAAAAGTCTATTCTCTTCTGGATCAGTTACGAGACACAAGAGGTAGAGCATGGTGTCTCACCGGTGGGTTCTCTCTTTATAGATCACCTAAGGGTAAGCCCCTTGGGGTTTATCTAAGTTTTGAATGTTGTGACTACCTACAGATAATGACCTAGGTCTCAAACATTGATATGGATTTACATGCTTGGGCAGCATGATGACCAAATAAGAGACCATTTACAAGATTTCTATACATAATCCCTAAAATAATTCATTATAGGATTGATCATCGGTATGTAGAATCCGTCTTTATAGGATTGACCGTCAGTATGTCGAATCCTTCATTATAGAATTGAATTTTTATATCTAGTATCGTTATTTACAGGATTGAACTTTAGTATTATCATATCCTCATTTATTGATTTGTGGAGAGTATGGCTGAACCATGGTGTCGGTCGAGTACCTCCCTCTAGTGACACAACTTTCTATGATACTTTTCTAGAATTGGATGAAAATGGTATTTGTTGATTGGGATTGCGAACCCAAAGTCCTACTTGATGATACATGGATTGAGTGGCTAAATTTCCAACTTGATTCCCTAGTACATGATATCTAGGTGATTGAGATTACAGACCAAAGGATCCACTGCTGATGTGGTTTCATGTTGTTTCATTTCCATATTCATGGATATTCATATTTTTGTATATATTTATGGTTATGTGACTATATATGTATACATATATATATATGGACAATCATTGTGGAACTTTTACACTTGATCGGGATTATGGACATGAGGTTCGACTGTGGTTTCTGATTTGGTTCACTTACGCTTTGTTGTGTCTTAGTGAGGCTGAGAATGTTCCTTTTTCTTGCACTTATAATAGCACATTTATATGATTCTTATAGGGGTGTCCTACTAATAATATTTTTCACCCCTGCACATGCACATAAATTTATGTGAAGAACTTCTGTCTGGTTTTTTAAGTTGAGAACGAGTTGTGTGGTTGATAGGGATGAGGCCTAGAGTTTCATGTTTGAACATAACTACCGCGAGTTCGTCTAATTGGACTGGTGCAGTTCTCTAGTGTTGGAAGATAGGATACATGGTCTAGCATGGAGTTAGTAGTAGAGCCCCGTAATTTTAGTTTTAGTTACTTTTTCACTCATGTATCAATATGGTAGGCCCAATTTGTGACTATAATTTCATTGTATGGATAGTTTTTTAGGCATTTATAACAATTTCATATATTATTACGATCTGTTCTATTTTAGTTATTTACTATTTCTTCACACTTTTTGTTTACTATTGTGTATGATACTTAGCTAATTTCATTTTTTATTACCCTAATATAAGGGAATACTCTCCCCACAATCACACCCTAGGCCCTCACTATAATTCAGAATCCTCTGGTGTATGACGGGGAGAACATGGGAACTTTTAACATCCCAACTGGATGCGAGAATTGGTGTACCCATGTGTAGGCCGAGTATCCCCCTGTGCTGATGTAGCATTCTCAAAAAAGTTTATGGCTTTGGATAAAGCATGTATATGTCGATTGGGATTACAGACCCAAAAAACAATGTAATGATACACAACATTAGTGGCAAGACATCCATCCCAATGCCCTAGAATAGGATATCCAATCGAACAAGATTACAAATCCATGGATCGACCGCTAATGTGTTTTTGTGTTGTTTAATTCACATACTCATGAGTATTCATATTTATATATATATATATATATATTATGTATGATACTATACATGTATATGTAAATTGATATACATATCTATGGTGAAACATTCTTATTTGACTCTGATTACAGGCCTGAGGTTCGATTAGGGTTTCACAACTAGTTTTCTTACTTATCTTATGTCTCAGCGAGGTAGAGCATGTTGGTTTTTCATACACTTATAGTAGCACATTTATATGTTTCTTGTCTAGGTGGCCTATTGAGATACTTTCTCACTTCTTCCCATTCACCTCAGTGCAGGTTTCGACCTTATGTATTCTTTTTTAGGTTGAGCATGAGTTTCATGATGGATAAGGATTAGGCCCAAACATTCATGTTCATGTGGAGCTACTCTTGAGTTCTTCTAAGAGGGTTGGGGCAGTTTTATAGTGTTTAGAGATTAGGTATGTGGTATATCTTAGAGTTTGAAGTAGATCACTTTAATTTTACTTTCAGTTTATTTTGTACTCTTATATCTATATGGTCGGCCCATTAGGTGACCAGTTTCGAATTGTGTGGATATCTGCTCAGGCTTTTACCACATTTTCATTTATTATTACATGTTCTATTTTAGTTACTTACTACTTGTGCAATCTATTTGTTTACTATTTTGTATGATACTTAACTAATTTCATTTTTTTCATACTATGGTATGAGGGAACTTTCTTCCCACTATCACACACTAGGCCATTCCTGGTAGTCGGTAGCCTCTGGTAAATGGTGAGGCATGCTTGAGGCCTTATAACCCAAAGGCTCGGAGCACCGATTTAGTGGAATTTGGGTTAGGACATTACAAAATGGTATCATATAAGTTCTTTTCACGGTATTTAATATATGGGATATGTAAGACAAGAGTTTTAGGAATGTGTTAGAACCAGTTATCTACATCTGACAGGTGCATCGAGAACACATGATCCAATAAAAAGTCATAGTTTACAGGGTTTGGGATTATTGTTGTTATCTATGATGTTACAGTTGCATATGATTTTTTCCTTGAGTGACCCACATTTTCATGGATGTTGTAATTTAATATGGTTGTATGGATTTGGTCCATTGTCAAGTTTCCAGGTATAGTTTTGACTATTTGAATAAAAAGTAAAAAATCACCTCATGCATCATATTTTGCACAAAAGATTCACATTCTATAAGCATTCTAGTGTGAGATTTTACTGACGATTAATGTATTTTTGGCCCTACATATAGATATATATATATATATTCATAATATATGGTTATAAGTACATATATTGAGGCATTGTTTGAGAGGTTTTTGAAGCAGTCCTCATGCGCGGGAGGTGTAGTGACCCTAGTATGTCAATAAGGAATGAAATAACTTTATTTTTTATCTTCTACAGGGTGTTTTTTCAGTTAGGTGGTTATCTAGATGGATCTCTGATCATGTTGTCAATGGATACCTAGATTTTTATTATGCGAGAATCTAGAGGGGATATTTCTCAATATGGATTCTTGATGAATGTTAGTTTAGTTTTTCTTCTGTATTGGTTTTAAGGCATCCCGGGATCAGTTCTTATGAGTAGGCTCGAAGAGGATCATACCCTTGTAAGCCATTATTTCAGTTTTGAAATTCATGGTTTATTGTTATATTTACCTTATTTTAAGAGGTTGGATCCATAGGGTTAGGTGGGAGACCTATAGACCGATTGTTTAGACTCAGACCCTTTTAGGTCGATGTCTATTTTGTTTGTCTGTGACCTATATGTGAGAGTTTATAACCTATTTTTTTACATTCCTTTTAGAATAGAGGTCCTTATTGTATACTAATTTTGATATCGAGGCACTATAGGTTCTTGAGTTTTTCTTTATACGCATGTTCTTGCCAGAAAATTTTGATTAAGCACCTTGGGTGACTATTTTTCCAGACTGGATTTGATGGGTAAGACTGTTCGGGTAACTTTCTTGGTCGGCCAGTGTTTCTACTATTTCTAATGTATTCTGACTGTGGGTAGATGCTTGTGACTGGAATGAATCCATGTAATAGGAAATCATATAATAAATCACGGAACAAGTGATGCGATCTATTTTTAAGTGGGGTTACTATATTTCCTCTATCTTGTGAAATTGACATTCAGTGTGGCACGATCATCTTAGCCTTGTAAGGGACATCTCATTTGAGAATGAGTCGGGTGATAAAGAAACATGTTGGTTGCATATGGTATTGTTTGAATCTAAATAAGTGATTGGTTGGGGGAGATGATGACTAATATTTCATTAATTCCCATAGGCTTGGATCCAAAATGTATTTCTCTAATCACGTTCCATGGTAGAGGAGGCATCATGAATCAGCTTTCTATGAGACAGTTCTACAGCGACTGAATCATTGCCATGTTTTGCGAGGATTGTGAGTGTAACTCGGAGGGAGATATGCATGCCCCTTTGGTGAAATCTTAGTGTAATACTATTAGAGATTACCAAACCCAATATTGAGTAGTCTTGAGTATTCTAAGAGATCATCAACCCAACGTCGGGAAACTTTTCATTCTAAATTTTCTTCCATTGAAAGAAGAAGGAACCTATTTAGCATGCACTTGTGGAATGGTGTAAGGTACTCCATATGGTGGGGAGTGAACCTTTTTTTGTTAGAGGGTGGCGACCCTCATTTTCAATTGGACATGGGAAATTTCATGGGATTTTAAGATCATGGTTTTCTTGTGAGATGATGATAATGGTATTCCTATGGTGAGGTTTACCAGATCAGTCACAATTAAATGTCATTTGGGTAAAAGATGGTTTTCGATGCTATGAGGTTAGTCATTAGATATCCTAGATTGCTCATTTTGTAAAAAGGATCAGGTTGATTTCATGTATGATTTTCCATTCACCAGGCTTCTCAGGGATTATAAGGTTTATGATGTGGAGTTTTTAAGGACCCATGTTTTTCAAGACTTCACCTTTGAGGAGAAATTTGATTTTTTATCTCATATGCTCATGAGGGGTAAAATGGTCTTTTACACAAGAATATGATCTTGAATAATCTTTCTGACCACTTTGATGGTCCAAAAATAGGGTGTTTACCAGAGGTTAGGAATTTTATGGAAATCCAAGATGTTAAAAATTTAGTGAAATAATTAATAATTAATATTTAATAAATTAAATATTAAATTGTTCTCGCATGTTAATTTAGTCCTAAATTTTGAAAAAAGCATCAGATTAAGATTATATCTTCGGCATTGTGTTAGGAACACAAATTTTATCATTGGAGAGGCATAAACTTGAGTTGGGCGCTTGGGCCAGCCTGGGCTCGTTTTCCATTTCTTTTCCATTTCTTCTTGTTTCTTTCTTTTCCTTTTATTTTCATTATTCCTTATTTATGATTGACATGTATTCCCCTTTTAAGGATCCTAAACCAAGATTTTGTGATATTATATAGATATGGATAAGAATATATATATAAGAAGAGAGGTAGGGCACATCATGGAGCTTTCAATGGGCTTTATCGTCGTGCGACAGCCATGGACTGCGAAATCGAGCCAAGCATTGGCAGTTTCCACCCAATGTTAGTCCTATTTAACGAATTACCGAAAAACCCAATATATTTATCATTTAACCTTATTAAAAGTCATTTTATATGTGTATGAGCCCCCTAGTGGTTCAATCTGTGATTTTGGGTATTTAAACATGAATTTTATGCGACCAGGAGGGTTTCCATTTGAGAAGCCCCGATAACAAGGCATGTGGTTCAGGGGAAGACACCATGTGCTATTCCTATTTAAGGAAGATAAGGGTTAAGGGGTACACACCATATACATGGGTGTACAGTCATTTTACTGGTACTCAATTGTGTTGTCGAGTACCCGGTCAAGGCATCCCATGTAGGGGTACATGGCCGTGTAGAGTACACGATCAGAACACATGTGGGTTAAACGCGGTGTAAAACCTCCTGACATGGACAAATAGATTGTTAGGATGATTTATGGACTTGATCATGTACCCCATGTTAGGTTCACACAATGTACCCATTTCACACATTATGTACCCAGGGGTTTAAAATTCCCAGGGCAGCGAATGCACATGCTCAAGTGGGGTTGCATGAGTACATGCTACGTACGCAAGAGGACACACCGTGTACTACCATGTGTAAAACATTGAGGGTTTTAGTATCTTTTTTCCTAGATGACAGAATTATACATATGAGTATTCCATTTTGGGTATCATTTCTCATAAATCATAATAGTAATACTTTTAAGGTGTTTAAGGACTTGTGAGTGGCATTTCAGTCCTCTCGTGAATAGAGAGGCTCTTCCTCTATTTTTTGTATTCAGTGTCTCTTTATAGTGAAAAATATTTGAATATGATTCATGAGCTATCCATATTGTCCTATGCTTCCTATCTTTCATTCTAGGTACATTAACCTTGCAGGATGTTCCCTTCTGGCCTAAGTGTTTTTGAAAATAGTTGCCATTAAGGATCTTTTTTAGGATGCCTCTATCTTCGATCTTTTTTCTGAGAATACCCTGAAGGATGAATTTCTTTATTATAATCTAGGGATTCCGATATAGAATCCCTTACCTGTGTTTTGTGTTGATTATTCCCTATGGGATTCCTCTGTTTTCTTTCCATTTGTTGATTATGTGTAGGATTATTCCTTCACCTTTTTTAGATAAGGATCCCATGTAGGATTAATTTGATCATGTTTACCTAGAGGAACCCACGTAGGATACCTATAAGTGTTGTGATTGAGGGACCCAGTGAGTCACCATTGTTTGACCGACCCTGAGTTGTGCGTCGGGTTTGGGTAGAAATGGTGTTTGAGGGTCACCTTAGAACTCGTGACGAACATGTAATCCCATGGGGATATGGATGTAGTGCTGGGTTGGTTGTTGGGGTCACCCTCACTCAATTTTTAATATCTTTTACATGGTTATTTTCTAATGCATCTATGTTTACCAAGAGTGATTCCTAGTTCGTCGTTGTTGAGCCTAATGTGGGGAATCATTTTTTCTTTTGGGATGCTTAGTTGTTCTTTTTGGGAATAGTTATGCTTGATGGGATGCCCATATGTTCTTACCAGGGATCTAGATTATGATCTATGTTATTTCTAATATTTACTATAATACACAGAGGTACTATGTTGGATCTTACTGTTGACCCTGGATGTATATGTATTTTTTCATATATATTTTACTGGGATGTCTAGAGGTGTATATTGGAGTTTGGATGTTCAGACATACATGATGATTATTGTATTCCCTGAGTGATAAATTGATTCCTATTGTAGTAATCCCTTGGATGGAATCAGAGGGATAATGGTTTGTAAGCCTTGAGTGAAACTTGGATTCATGTTTTAGTAATTTCATGGGTGAAATCATTGGACGAATGATATATGATGAGGAATGACTATGCTCTTTCAGACCAGTTAGGATACTCGAGGGGTGTAGCATAGTATATCATCGGTGTGTTATCTCTACATACGGCCTTTGTGACCAATGAACTGTGGTAGATTATGTACTTCAATGTGGTGGTGGTTATTCTAATCTCCTCTGTTTTTGATCGGAATGATTATGCCCTTCTGTATTAGTTACGAGACTCAAGGGGTGAAGTATAGTGTCTCAGTTGTCAGTTCTCTCTTTAATGATCGCCTAAGGGTAAGCCCCGGTTCATCCGAGTTATGAATGTCATGACCACCTATAGACCGAGACCTCATAATTATACAATGGACTAGATTTATAGGATTGTGCTGCATTATGACTGACTCAATGACCTTTTACAGGATGTCCAGATGTACTCCCTAGAATCTATCATTACAGGATTGATCGTCCATATGTGTAATCCTTATTTACAGGATAGATCATCCATATGTAGTATCCTTATTTACAGGTTTAACCACTAGTAAACGGTATCCTGCTTTACAGGATAGACTATTGGTATATGGAATCCTTGTTTCAGTGATTGGAGGTGAGTACGAGTGAACCTAGATGTTTGTCGAGTATCCCCCTTTGGAAACACAGCTTTCTCAGTGAATTTTTGTGTGTCAGGCAAAGGAGGTATATGTCGATTGGGATTATGGACCTAGAGAATGAATTAATGATAGACGACTTGAGTGGAATGACATCTAACTCAACACTCGGGCACATGATTTCTAGGTGATCAGGATTATGGACCAATGGATCGACTGTTTATGGGGTTTCATGTTTTTTGGTTCACATACTCATGGATATTCATATATATATATATATGTATAGTTATGAGACTACACATGTATAAATATATAGATATGGAAATCCATGGTTGAACTTTCCCAGTTTACCAGGGTTATGGAACTAAGGTTTAGCTGTAGCTTCACATTTGGCTTACTTACCTTTTGTAGTATCTATGAGAGGATGAGCATGTTTCATTTGCATACACCTATAGTAGAACATTTATAGGTTGTATGTCGGGGAGTCCTACTGAGATTATTTCTCACCCTTTCATGGGAACCTCAGAGTATGTGTAGACCTTTTCTATACTTATCAGGTTGAGCATGAGTTTCATGGTGGATAGGACGGAGTCACGTAGTTTCATATTCAAGAAGTGTTGATCACGAGTTCTTCGGATCAGACCAGTGTAGTTTGATAGAGTTTGGAGACTAGGTATGTGGTCTAGCTCGGTGTTAGTAGCAGATACTTGTACTATAAAATTCATTTTATTTTTTACACCTATATTTGTATAGTCGACCCAGTGGGTGAGTATTGTTTCTTTGTTTTGATAATAATTATGGATTTTATTTCATTTTCATTTATTATTACAGTATACTCTATTTCTGTTATTTACTGGTTCTGAACCCTATTTTTTTCTGATATTTATGATACTTAGCTACACTCATTGTTTTCTTACTGTGATATTAGGGTATAGTATCCCCACTATCACACCATAGTCTCACGCTTCTAGTTGACAACATCTAGTGTAATGTGAGGCGCACTTGAGGCCTTGTAACCCACCAGCTCAAAGCACCAGTTTAGTGGCATCCGAGTCGAGAAGTTAAAGTGGTTGGTGTATAAGGCCCCATTAAATACATTCCCCATAATAGAATGAAGATGCATATTTATATATCTGTAGAAATTATGGGGGTTGATGGATGAAGTTTTCATGGATTTAGCATGCATGGCATTTTTGTTGAATTCCACACATCCTTTTATCAAGGTTTTCTCGAAGTAAACCTACCGCTGGTTCTAGGGTGATAGCCTTGTCCTAAAATGAAGATTTCAGAATGAGACCACTTGGAATTATTCCATGATTGTGAGTATATCTTATTCTACTATGCATATAAGGTGGATTCCATCAAATCCACATTTGTAGAGGGATTTCTAGTTATTTGGACCATCCTATGGGATAATGGTCAATGAATGATGTCGAATCTCTTCCAAGTTATTCATGCCAGATTTAAAAGTTATAATGTGTTTTGAATAACGTTTTTGTTGTGGGAGATAACTACAACCCCTTATACAACACTGTTAAGCTTCATTGATTACATAATTTTCCGATAGGACTCCAAGAGGCACTATCAAAATACATCTCCCATGTATAGAGAGTCTCATGTGCATAGAGGACCTCCTCATCTGGGAGCTTAGTGTGCACTGGTGTATATTCCATGGTAGAATGTGTTGCGGAGAAATTATCCTAGTCTTTCCCTTTCACCAATTTCAGTGATAAAAACTAAATTTTGTACGAATAGGGAATGACTTCCCATCAAACCGAGTGCCTAGTTTTCATAGATAGACTAAGGATATACTTAAGTGGATCAATATGAAAGACCGGATGGACCTCATGGTGCTACATGTATGTCTTCATCTTTTTAACTGAGAATATGAGTGAAAAATAATTCTTCTTGACATCAGTGTGTCAGGAATCAGTACCTTTAATAGTTTGGATGAGGTATTGGAGATTTTTTTGAAACCCTGAATAATTCTTCTATGTGGGGATTGTTCCCTGTGATCTTTCTATGGTGGAAAAATCTATGATGAGTGTTCACCATTACACTAGAGGAATCAGTTTTGGTGGGTGTAGTGAACACTACTTTAGACATTCAAAGGCTTCTTAGTAGGCATTGTCCCATCGATAGATGATTACCTTCTTCATTATCCTTGTAAATGGGAGCTTTGTTGGCTAAGTTAGCAATGAAATGAAAAATGTAGGCCAGGTTCTTTTGGAGATTCCTTAGTTCCTTGATATTTGGGAAGGGGGTGACATTAATAAAAAAGATCTAGTATTTTAGGGGTTAACCTTGATGCTGCGTTTTCATACCATAAAGCAAATGAACTTCCCTTATTTCTCCTCGATGGTGCATTTTAATAGATTTATCTTCATACTATGCTATCAAAACTAGTTGAAAACTATTTTATTATATGAGAAGGGATCCCATATTTGTTTCTATTTAGTTACTAGTTCATCGATGTAACATTCGACTGTCCTTACAAAGAATGAATTGAAGATATGATGGATGTCACCAAGATAACTGGTGTTAGTGTAATTAACCCAAAGTGTAGACATGATAGGAAAATATCCCCTGAGGAATTATGAATTTAGTGGATTCTTCATTTTCAAGGGAATATTTTATTTAATTTTACCCCAATAATCATCCAAGAAGAAAATTAATTGGAACCAATAAGTTTCATCAATTAAGATTAAAGTGATCGAAATGGGAAATCATCGTCTAGGCAGTGTCAATTAGGTTCTATTAAATCATTATTGACCATAGTATTCCCATTATTTATCTTAAAATGGATGATATTTGAAAGAAATATTGGATATTACACTTCTCAAAATATTTTTTCCTTGATCACTTTGCCAACTTCATCCTCTACGTTGTTGGCATGAGATGACTGAATCCTCCTAGCCCCCCTCTTAAAGCCTTGATTGTCTTCAGGTAAGATGATATGATTCAATTCCACAAATTGATTTAGTCCAGGAATTTCTATATATTACTGATAGAATACATATTTGGGATGGTTAAGAAATGTGATATACTTATCTTTCTCTTTGAGGGGAATGGTGGAACTAATTATTATAGGTAATTGGACTTATTTTGTTCCTAAATTTATTTTTCTGAGCTCATTAGTGGTGGTGGAGACACCTTACTCAAATATAGGAAGGAAATTATTAAGGTCATAATAATCTTCTTCCTTATCTGGGTTTGTGGAGTCATTTCCAGATGATGTTGGAAATATGGGGGCTTCTTTGTCACTATCATGATGAGATTGTCCATGAGAAGTGTAACACCCCAAAACCTGAACCTTATGTATTGATAAGTTATGTTTATTTTGGTTTGAATAACTGAACAAAAATTATGACTCATGAGAAGGTAATAATATGGTTTTTGTTTATATTAGAACACAACCGAGTAAAACACAAAAGTGGATACAAGAATTTTCATTTAAATAAAAACACTGTAGCGTTTTCAATACACCGAAATCAAAAGAGTAATCATCTAACAAAAAATACCTATTTAGAAACCTATCTGGATGATAGAGAGACAACTTAAAATAATGAGAACCTCAAAAATGTAATATGGGTTATTATAATTCATCATAATGAACATAAGAATAGCCAAAGCCACCACGCCCACACTAAGCACCAATGGTGTGATGTGAACCATCATCATCAATCTACATGAGTTTAGGACACCCTATGTCTTGGATATATAAGAAACTAATTTGAACATTGCCTTGGTAAAACATGGAATTATAACGGGTATAAATATAGCCATTGGATTCACTGGAAAATTAATTGAAAACTTATAAAAATATTCTAGTCCACCATGTGAATAGGTTATAAATTGGAAAAAAAATTATAAAACTACTCCTAACCATGAACTTTTAGTGGTCATAATGAAATGTTTCGTATATTAAATTGGAGTTGTTGAAAAGTGATAAGAAAATCAAAACATGTTCAATTAATTAAAATGTATTTTCATTCAGTGTCTTAAAACTATGTTTATTTCTTTTAATTGAATCATATTTTCAATTAACATAGTTTTGGATACTATTAGTAAAAATGATTTTACGTGGTTATATCATAATTTAAATCATGATAAAGCTTTGGTGCTATAAATAACTCTAGAAATATTATTAGATAAGGTATAGCTTGGTGTTCATTAATCCTTCCTCAAGCTTAAAATAAAAAAAAATTCATGTTTTAAAAATGAAATTTCTATACAGTTTTATTTACCTTAACACTTTATATATATATATATATATATATTCTCTATTAAGATCATGTTTTTGTAAAAATTTGGGCCTGCTAGGGCCAGCCCTTATGGCTAGGCCGATGGAGGCAGCTCATGCTGGGTGGCTAAACCTAGACCTCAGCCCAAGACTGGGCCTGCCCGAGCATGGGAATAGGTCTCCCGAGGGGTGAACAAGAGCATGGGAGTGAGCGCACGAGTGCGCAACACGGGCACAAGGTCGCGGTGAGCTTGGGTAGCCCGAAGCCTACAGGGGGGGAGCGGGGGGCCCTGTGTAAGGCCCCCTGTGTGTGTGCTTTGTGTTTTATGAAACGAGGATCGGAGGGTGAGGATTATAAGGGAGGTGAAAACAGCCCACCGATTCGATGTGGGAAGTGATTTTCTGGGCAATACGTGATCATGGCTGTTGGATCACAAAGTGTGCGATCTTGGACATTGATCCCGAACCCGCGTTTGACCTTCAGCAACCGCGGGGCATCACCAAGTTTTTTTGGTCCCTTCGATCTAACATGATCTAATCATGGCCGTTCAATGTTTTTTAAAAATGCCACATCGATCTTATGTCATCCGATCAGACTCGGATTAAATCTGAGCCGTCCATTTCCTTTAAGAAACTACATACGCATCTCGGCCCTCGAAACCTAGACCAAACTAATCTTGGCTGTCTAAATTCCTCCTGATTTGTACCAGCGACGATGTCTTCTTCCACCCATGGTGAGCTATACAGCAGTACCCTACTCACCTTTTTGCACCATTTTTCTTCACTCTTATAGCTACCGGACCCTCCACTCACATAGTTTCCACGGAGACCTTTCACCCTATTATTTTATAAGTCAATTTGGGCTCAGATCCCTCTCTTATTACATTAAAATAATCACCATAGGGATAGTATATACAACTATAACAAGGCATCCGATGAACCCTCTCATTTCACTGTACACAAGTCTCTAGCGGACCTCAACGAGTCTTCCAGAATTTCCAACACCTTCCTGAGCTCCGCCTCCACTTCCTCCTCAAGCTAAGGTAATGGATTAGACTTTGTCTTACTTTTGGTTTTAAATTGTGTGAAAATATACATATATATATACTTATAAAACAATATATATCATCATATGGATTGAAATTAATTCTTTAAAGTTGGAGGATCTTGAGTTATATTTTATTAATAACCCAAAGCATGGAAATCCCATAAAAATTTATTTATGTTGTTTCTTTTTCCTGAAACACATATACGGTTATATATATATATACTTTTGGAATATATGAACATGTATATGTTCATACCCACATATATATGTACACATATTGTTTTCCATCCTAACCCTATTGTGATTTTCTAAAATTGTTTTTCAATTTTTAACCAATGAAGCGATACTCATTTTGGTTGTGAAATACAAAGTTCATATACTTAATTCTATATATATATATATATGTTTTATAACTACATATTTCATCTATAAGTGAATTCAGGTTTTTTAAAGGTTAAAAGTTGTACGTGAAAATATTTTCTAAGGTTGTAAATTATACTTGGGTGTGTTTAGTATGAAATGTTAATTATAAATATTAAAAACTGATAAACACTTAGTATATGTTTGGACATGTGCTCATAATTCAATTTTGTCTTATATTACAGTTAAAAAGATGATTTAAAACTATTAAATAAATTCATGGATGCAGATATGGTTTTGGGTTCAAGTGGATTTATAATATTAAGAAAAACATTAGTTTTTTTAAATATGTATGTACTATGTCAAACTTGTTTTAGTTAAAGAACATTTAATGATATTAGCCTTGTTATAATTTCTAATTTCAACCCCTTTTAATCCTTTATTTGATATTCTTCAGTAATTGTCCCACTTGAAAATAATGTGTAATAAACCATGAATACCTTCGATAAACTAAAACAGCTACACTTTCAATGTAATATATTGTATTATCTATATTTGGATTAAATGGGTTCATTACCCATTTTATTTATAGTGGTACTCAATTATTCAATCTTTTTTATAAATGAAATCTATTATAAATTAAAATTGTTCATTTTAAAATATAAATATTCATTTATATAAATCATGGATTTCGAAAATTAAGGAATTATCACTTTATGTGGAAAGCCCATCCATTAATTACTTGTGTGTTTTAAATTAATATCACATGCAAAAAAATGTTTACTATTTTATGGATGTCGTTGTAAAAATAATCATTTAAATAATAACTAACAAAATATAATTTAGTTCAACGACATTTCCATTTATCAGCACATAAATTGAGCATGAATAGTGAGCATGTATTTTAATGAATTAAAAGTTTATTACTATGGAAGAGTTGTAATGTTATTTTTTTATGTGATAATAAAACATTTTATTGTAAAAAATTCATGATATCGGAATTTAATTATTCAAAGTGGTTTGGGAAACTTTGAATAATGTGATTTAGAAACCAAGCAATGTGTGTTCTGGGAATGATAAGTTATTTAATAAATCAAAGTGGTATGTGCACTTTGATTTAGATATATAAGGAATTCATTGGACCAAGTAAGTTCCAGAGTGGGGATTGGTAAACGTAAGCCCTCCAGGATGGGGTCTGGTTATAGCAGACCCTCCGTGTTGGTGTCCGGTTACAGAGGCACTCTTTGTTGGAGTCCGGTTACAGGGGATCTCAGGGTTTGGGTCCAGTTATTGTTAGCCACTAGGTCTTGGCACAAGGCCTTGATAGAGTTCGGAATATTCACTTTCCTCATTAAGACCTATGTAAATTAATTAACCAAAGGAATATTCAACTAGTAAAATATTTAAAGATAAAGGACATATGCTTATGAGTATTAGTATAAGTATAATTATGGAATTGTATTTATGCTATATTTATAGATTTTATGGCCAATTTATGCATCACTCTATTGAAGAATGAAATTGAATTTAATATTTTAAGCACAAATCTGAACATGAATTACTCTTAGTTGTTAATTTTATACCTGCATTGTAGCATGAAATGTCCTTTACTTATGAGAATGTCTGTAATTTAATCATGTATCCTTGTAATTCCAACAACATGTTTTTTTTGTGTACTCTTATGATTTGTACACATGTTATAACTTTTATTTAAAAAGAATTTTTTATGAAATTTTTTTAACGAATGCTTTTCAAAAGTTGTAATGATTTATTTTGAAACCCCTTACTAGGAAGTCATATACTAACCCTACGATTTTGAATAAAATTTTTCAGGTAATGGCTTTTACAGAAGAAATTTTTTAGGAGAAGCTGGTTTCTCAGAGCCCGAACAAAATTTGATCCTCTGTATGGCACCCACTTCATGTAATCGGGAGCTGGGGATTCAGAGTTGGTATCAGAGGTTTTGGTTTGGGTAACTCTGGAAAACAAGAACTGAATAATAAAAAACATACTTGATAAATTCTACGAACGATGTTTTCTTAATTTTTAGATGGAAATTGAAGGTACTAATCTTTTCTCCCTTCCCAATGAGGCCCTAGAAACCATAATTTCAATATTCATCCAGGAAAATTATATATACTATGCCCATATCTGTATGTCATGAAAACATCTCTATAACATATCAGATTTTCCCAGAGTACATCATCTCCACTGAAGAGCGGGTCTAGATTACATCTTTATGACACTATCTCAATTCCCATCCTACGTATGATGAGGAAAATACTATGAGAGAATTATTAGATGCTTCAACGCAGCAGAAGGCATCAAATCCTTCATGACCTTTCAAGAAGCTGCAGCTGTGGGAGACCTCTGTGTAGTATATATGTGTCAAGTCCTGTCCTATGGCCATTTTTTTCAGGTAATGGACTTTGAAATCCTTGAGTATGAGGCCACCCATTCAGTATACAGACAAAAAGTTTATACAAACGTCTCATATTTGTACACCACACATGCCAGACTCTAGAGACATCAAAAGTGCACCCATATATCGAAAAATATTTCTCGGTATGCATATGGTCCTGGGAGATCAAGAGTTTTGAACTGGTTTTGGGGATTCGTGTATTATGGAACTGGGGAAGCCATTAGCCTGCCATTTTTTATGAACAAGTGGTGATATGAGAGCACAATTTGTTATCCATTGTCTCCTTATTCTATATTGTATGTGTTTATGTTTCTGAATAGGTTTCACCGATTTATCCATTTATGATTAATTTTCAGATAGAAGGACAGACTCACATACTATCTCTCCCTACTGAGATACTAGAGACCATCTTGGCTAAGACCTATGAAGATGAGTACCTACCTTTCGCAAATTTGAAAAAAAAGTGCAATCTTTTCTATGAAGTGTCAAACATCCCGAAAATTCTCTGTTCCTGTTAGGATAATCCCTACATATACCATAGAATAGCCACCCTACAGTTGGAAGAGCACAGATGAAGAGGAAAATACCACGAAAGACTATTTCTATTCATTAATCCGGGATGGAACATCATGTCCAAAGAGAGATTTCAAGATGCTTTATTGGAGGAAGACCATTGTGTAGCTTACATGTACAAACTCCTCTACTTCAGTTTATGAAACAATGCCTATGAAATAGATATTCTCAATCGAGAGTCAGTCCAACGAATTCTTCGGGAGATGGTCCATTTGGACATCTCCGAAATTTCAACCGCTCGAGCATCTCTGTGGAAGCCCGAATGAACTATGTAGAAGTTCAACCCCTAAATCAAAAAATGTATATGTGCCATAGAAGGTGAATATTTGAACATAAACTTTTGAATTAACCTAGCCACACTAGAGGACCCTCCACAATGGAGGTTGTGGTGAAGATGATGAAGGACTATTTCTCTTACGCATATGTTGAACGGATTGTGAGGGTGCAATTCCTCGTAGGGTGGAATGATGTAACACCCCAAAACCCGAAACTTATGTATTTATAAGTTATGTGTATTTTTGTTTGAATAACTGAACAAAAATTATGTCTCATGAGAAGTTAATAATATGGTTTTAGTTTATATGAGAACACAACTGAGTAAAACACACAAGTGGATACAAGACATTTCATTTAAATAAAAACACCATGGCAATTACAATACACCGAGATCAAAACAGTAATCATCTAACCAAAAATAAAACCCAATTAGAATTATAGAGAGACAACTAAAAAAATGAGAACCCCAAGGAAGTAATATTGGTCCATATAATTCACCATAATGATCATAAGAATGGCCGAAGCAACCACGACCACAGTAAGCACCAAAGTTATGACGTGAACCACCTTCCTTAATCAACTTGAGTGTTAGGACACCATATGTCTTGGATTTATAAGACATTAATTTGATTGTTTCCTTTGGAGACCATGGCATTATAACGGTTATAAATATAGTCATTGGCCTCACTGAACAATTAATTTAAAACTTATAGGACTATTCTAGTTCACTAAGTTATTAGGTTATAAATTGGAAAACAATTATGAATCTACTCTTAACCATGAACCTTTAGAAGACATAATGAAATGTTTCTAATATTAAAAAGGTGTTTTTGAAAAGTGATAAGAAAATCAAAACATGATCATTTAATTAAAATGTATTTCCTTCTAGTGTCTTAAAACTATGTTTAATTTATTTTAATTTTATTATATTTTCAATTAAATTAGTTTTGAATACTACTAGTACAAAGGATTTTATGTGGTTATATCAGAATTCAAATCATGGTAATGGTTTGGTTCTATAAATATCTCTAAAAATATTATTAGACAAGATATAGCTAGGTGTTCATTAATCCTTCCTCAAGCTTAAAATAAAATAATGTCATGTTTTAAAAATGAAATTTCGGTTGAGTTTTATTTACCTTAAGACTTCATATATATATATATATATACATATATATATATATATATATTATCTCTTAAGGTCATGTTTTTGTAAAAATATTGGCCCGCTAGGGCTAGCCCTTATAGTTGGGCCTAGGGTGGTAGCTCACGTTGGGAGGCTAAGCCTAGACCTCTGCCCAAGCATGGGTCGGCCCAAGCACCGACATAGGTCTCTTAAGAGGTGCACATGATCATAGGAGTTAGCGCATGAGTGTGCAGGGTGGGCGCAAGGCTGTGCTGAGCTTGGGTAAGTCGAAGCCTGCGGGGGGGGGGGGGGGGGCGTGTGTAGGGCCCCCTCTGTTTGTGGTTTGTGTTTTCTAAAATGAGGATCAGAGGCAGTGCCTTATAAGGGGGGGGGGGCGAAAACAGCCCGCCGATTCGATGTGGGAAGCGATTTTTTAGGCGAAATGTGATCATCGTTGTTCGATCACGAAGCATGCGATCTTGGTCGTTGATCCCGATCCCACTTTCAACATTCAGAAACCATGACACATCACTAGTTTTTTTTGGTTCGTTCGATCTGACATGATCTAATCATGTCCATTTGAAGTTTTTTTAAAAATTCCACTTCGATATCTTGTCGTCCGATCAGACTTGGATTTAATCCAAGCCATCCATTTCCTTTAAGAAACTGTGGACGCATCTTAGCCCTTGAATCCTAGATCAAATTGATCCTAGCCATAAAAATTCCTCCCAATTTGTTCTTGCGGTGTTGTCTTCTTCCTACCATGGCGTTCTATACACCAGTACCCAACTCACCTTTTTTGCACCATTTTTCTTCACTCTTATAGCCGTCAAACCCTCCACTCACACGGTTTCCACGGAGACCTTTCACCCTATTATTTTATAATTCAATTTGGCCCCAGATCCCTCTCATCTTACATTAAAATAATCAGAAAACGTATAGTATATACAACTATACCATGGCATCTGAAGAACCCTCAAGGATCATTGTACACATGTCTCCAGCATAACTCAACGAGTCCACCAGAATTTCCAGCACCTTCCCGAGCTCTACCTCCTCTTCCTCCTCAAGCTAAGGTAAGGGATTATACTTTTTCTTACTTTTGGTTTTATGTTGTGTAAAAGTATACATATATATATATATACTTTTAAAACAATATACATCATCATATGGTTATAAATTAATTCTTTAACGTTGCAGGATCTTGAGTTATAATGTATTAATATCCCTAATCATGAACATCGCATTCAAATATATTTATTTTGTTTATTTTTCCTTAAACACATATACAGTTATATATATAATAACATTTGGAAAATATGAACATGTATATGTTCATACCCACATATATATGTATGCATATAGTTTCTCATCCAAACCCTACTCTGAATTTCAAAAAATGTTTTTCAATTTTCAACCAATGAAGCGGTACTCATTTTGTTCGTGAAATGAAATGTTCAAATACTTAACTCTCTCTATCAATATATATATATATATGTGGTTTATAGCTACATATATCATCTATAAGTGAAATTAGGTTTTTCAAAGGATAAAAGTTGTATGTGTAAATATTTTCTATGGTCGGAAATTATACTTGGGTGAGTTTAGTATGAACTGTTAATTATATAAAAAAACGGATAAAAACATAGTATATATTTGGAAATGTACTCATAATTCAATATTGTTTTATTTTATACTAATAAATATGATTTAAAACTATTAAATAAATTCATGGATGCAGATATAGTTATGTGTTCACATGGATTTATAATATTAAGCAAAACATTAGTTTTTCTTAAATATGAATGTCCTATGTCAAAAATTGTTTTAGTTAAAGAACCTTTAATGATATTAGCCATGTTTAATTTAATATGTCAAACCATTTTAATTTATCATTTGATATGCTTCCATAATTGTCCAATGTGCAATGAATGTGTAATAAACCATGAATACCTTCAATAAACTGAAACGACTACAATTTCAATGTAATCTATTGAATTATGTATATTTGGATTAAATGGTTTCATTCCACATTTTATTTATAGTAGAACTAAATGATTCATGCAGGTGTATAAATGAAATCTATCCTAATTAAAAATTGGTTATTTTAAACTATAAATATTCATTTATATAAATCAATGATTTTGAAAATTGAGGAATTATCATTTTATGTTGAAACCCTCCCCATTCATTACTTGCGTGTTTTAAATTAATATCACATGCACAAAGAATTTTTAAAATTTTATGGATTTCATTGGTATAATTATCACTTAAATAATAATTGACACATTATAATTTTTTCCAAAATCATTTTAATTTATCATCACATAAATTGAGCATGAATAATGAGCATGTATTTTAATGCATTAAATGTTTATTACTATATAAGAGTTGTAAAGTTATTATTTTTTGTGATAATGAAACACTTTATTTTTAATAAATTCATGAGATAATAATTTAATTATTCAATGTGGTATGGGACACTTTGATTAAGGTGAATTTAGAGAAAAATTAATGTGGGTACTGAGAATGATAAGTGATATAATAAATCAAAGTGGTATGTGCACTTTGATTTAGAGATATAACGAATGCATTGGACCAAGTATATTCTGGAGTGGGGACCGGTAAAAATAATCCCTCTGGGTTGGGGTCTAGTTATAGCAGACCCTCTGGGTTGGTGTTTGATTATAGAGGCACTTCGTGTTGGATTTTGGTTACAGAGGCTATCCGGGTTCAGGTCCGGTTCCAGTTAGCCCCTAGGTCTTGGAACAAGGCCTTGAGACAGTCCAATATATGCCCTTTCCCCATTATGACCTATATAAATTAATTAACCATAGTAAAATTCGACTAGTAGAATATTTCTGGTTAAAGGACATATGATTATGTGAATTAGAAGAAGTATAATTATGGCATTTTATTTATGCTATATTAAGATATATTATGGCCAATGTATGCTTCACTAAAGTGAAGAGTGAAATTGAATTTATTATTTTAAGACCAACAATAAACATTCATTATAATTAGTTATTAATTTTGTACCTGAATTGTAGCATGAAATTTCCTTTACATATGCGAATGTCTGTAATTGAATCATGTATCCTTGGGATTCCAACAACATGATTTGTTTGGCCACTTTTATGATGTGTACATGTGTTACAGTTCTTATTTAAAAATATTTTTTTATGAAATGGTTTTAAATAATATTTTTCAAAGGTTATATTAAATTATTTTGAAACCCCTTACACGGAATTAGTATGCTCACCCTACGCTTTTGAAGAAAATTTTTCAGGTAATGGATTTTTTCCGAAGAAACATTTCAGAAGTAGCTGGTTTCTTAGATCATGAACCGAATTTGATCCCTTGTATGGAACAGGCTTTGGGTACTCAGGTGTTGGGGCATCACAAGAAGAGACACTACCATACCCTACAATATAATTAATTGGAGATAGATGTCATATCTGATTTTATTTTACTTTTTAACTAGGTATAGTTGGGCCTTAGACCATTGGGGTTAAGTCTATCACCTTGACATGATTTATGTGGAGAACATAGTCACTATCGAGCATACTCCATGGATTTGTAGTAATGATACCCAAGCCATTTGGTTCCAAAACCTATATATCATCATCTATCATTGGTTGTTTAATCCTAATTTTGTAGAAATCTACTTCAGCATATGTATCTCCACATGTAACGCCCCGACCCCAGCTACCCAGAGTCGGTGCATTACTTCGTAACATTGGCATGATCACAAAAGATCAAGTCTCGAAAGACCGATTAGTTTAGTAGCCTTGGAAACACTAGATACATTCGTAAATGTTACATTACATCATAAAGTGAAAAACTACAATAACATAGTCTCCATAGTCCACACTTCTATCCTCTTTGGACTATCCCTGCAGGTCATTCATAAAATACTTCTTCACATCCTGGAAAATATTAAAACATTGAAAGGGGTGAGCTCGGATGCTCAGTAAGGTTAACAATATAGCGGAAGCTTTCATAAATAAACATTAACATTTAAGGCAATGTATAACTAAAACAAAAGCCTTTTAAACATGAACTTCAACATAATATGGCAAAAGTAAAATGAGATAATTCCATTTACTTCTTCACATGGATATTCTACTGGTCGAATAATCACATGCAAAATCAATAACCACTTTCATAATGATGGAATGTATAATGCCAGACATTCTGAAACATTTTTTCAAGGCCTCGGCGAAGACGTCTAAAATGATTAAGGCCTCGGCCAAAACCATAAATCAAATTGGAAAAGGGCCTCGGCCAATTCCACGTCTAGTTGTCTCATGAGACCTACCGATGCAAATTTTTAGAAGATACATACGTTTAAAATAGCTCAAATACAACCCAGTGTTTTTCTGAAAAAATTATGCAAGCTTCTAAAAACAAAATAACTAATTCTGAGACTGCTCGACTAATTACAGGCCATGATGGGTCCACACCCAATCCATTCCTGTCTACCATACTCGAGAGTCGGGTTTTCTGAAAACATTTTTAAGCTTGCGTTAAATATGTATACATTTGCACTGGATTTTCATATATTTGATAGAAATATCACTTTTTTGAAATCATTTAAAAATAACATAACTATAAAAGAAATCCTTTTGAATAAATGTAAATGTCAAAGGGGTTTATACACCATATAAATGAAAGCTGTGTATAAAACCAAATATGCCTCAATGAAAGGAGATTGAGAAAAAGTCCCTTACAAAGATCATTTTTTTGAATAATATATATATATTATGTGTAACATAAAGAAAGTATAAATACAATATACGACATAATAATATCATGACATAATTTGAAAGTAGGAGATTAACCCAAATAATGGAAGTTGGGTTAAGAAGTTCCCTTACAAAGATCATTTTTCTAAATAAAATAAATACATTATGTGTATTAAATATAATTACACATAAATAAAGTACAAATACAATATAAGACATAATAATATCATGACATAATTTTAAAGTAGGAGATTAACCCAAAGAATAGAAATTGGGTTAAGAAGTTCCCTTACCTTGCGTCTTGTCCTGACTCGACCGTTCTTTAACCTCCTGAATAATAAACTAGAGTTAATTTCTATTTACTTAAGAACCTTTTTCATGTTCATTATTCCTTTTATATCCCTTATTTCCAAGTTATGAACATTATTTAATTATTTATGTTAATAACGGTCGTTTTGTCGATCTTTGGTACTTGAGTCAACAATAAACTTCTTATAATTACATGTTGTTTATGTGGTAGAATATCCATTATCTCCAGAATTATATTCATGATTAGATGTCATATATATCTTATATATCCAGTATATACATTTATTTATAATATTACGTAACATTTAGAGGTAAGAAATGAAATGCACCGTTCATGGAGACGGTAATCCGTACGTACGCATGAACGCTACTTTCATTTCAATTTCATATTTAATGGAATGAAATCATAATGATATAAATTTATAATATAATTCCAGTATAATATATTGTATAATACCATTTACTCCATCCTTTATACATCCCAAATATGGCATTAACGATTCAAATCACTTTGAGGGGGCGGTAGTCCGCACTTCCTAAAATGAAATTATCGCGTTTTACCCATAATGGAAATCATAAAGTATGCCATAAATGAGAAATACAGAAGCATAAGTAAAACATAAACACATTATATATCATATATAAATATACTGACATCATAATGGCCACCTTTGAAGGTGTTATATGAGTGTTGAACAATCATCATTTCGTGAGGCAGAAATTCACCATCCACAGAAACCGTATGTTCTTTAACCATTAGATGTAGGTGTGTGTAAGTGTAGCTCGAATCCTTATTATAACAACATCCTAGAATATTGAGGATACTGGTGTTGTTACAAAATAAATGAATAAAAAGAGTTTAGGGGGTTGGAGAAGAAAAATAATACAAAACAACATTAGTGAAGACATTACCTCAAAATAGGGTAACTCTTTTTGATTTGAGCCAAAGGCTTCCTTGGGAAGAGTTCTGACCAAAGTGAGGCTTCTAGGAGTAAGAGAGGGATGTTTGGAGAGTATTTGGGTAGAGGTTGGCCGAGAAAAATGGCTTGAAGATGTGAATAAGGTGGGAGAGGTGGGGGCCTTTTATAAGTGGAGAGGAGGGGCTCTTTTGGAAAGATTGAAATGTTACATTATTACACAATGATTTTCGGATTCTAAATGCCCCACACTTATATAATTCGTGGATAAGGTGATAAGGGTTCGAAATCTACCCATCCAATAGTCTTTGGACAAGTGTAAGCCTTGTAATTTACATTATCTTTTCATTTTATTAAAATCGTTAAATAATGAGGTCATCGCTGCATCATCAGGATGTCATAAATAATTTAATTTATTTAATGTCTAAAAATTATAAAAAAAATACTATGATGTAGGAAATCTTTTTAGATTTCTAATGAATATTTATAATCAATTTGTACTTGTGTAACCCCACTTAAAAACTGTGTTAGTAAAACAACTCATGTTTGTGTCAATTTAATTTAACATTAAATAAATACATATTAATGTCATTTTCCAACCAAAGTGGCTCCATGGGGTCCCCAAGATGACCCATGGGTTGTCTTGGTCGGCCATGACTCATCCAATAGGAGCATGACAAGTGTCAAGCTCATATCATATTATTAAAACATTGTTTTTACCTTAAACTACACTAATTACCTCTAATCGCGATTAAGAACTTAAAAGTTACTATTCACCAAAAAAATTATTTTAATCTCATTAAACCACATTTTACTTCTTAATGACAACCATGTATGTCGGATTTTTGAAAATCAAATCACAGAAGTGGTAATATTTCATTTAAACGAAAAATCAGTTATTTAACTACCACTTAGTGGTTTCACTATTCATCAAAAATTGATGTTTTTCAGAACAAGGCCAAAATTTCACCCTAAGCTATAATTGATATTCCGAATTAAAAAATGATGTCTATTTTACAAAATTCCAAACATATAAGTTGCAGTAATTAATTTTATAATTAATTCCCGCTGTTACAACAAATGGCGTGTTTTTAAGAAAAAATTTATATCAAAAGATTGGCAATTGTTTATGTCCAATTTCAATGTTAAATTAATTCTAATGACCACCATTGGATAAAATGGTAAAATATATTCTAATTATACTTTAAAACCAATAAATAGTATAATTTATCACTATAAATTATTTTGATTAAAAAAGTTTTTTTTAAGTAATTTTCACTATTCATAGAAAATTGGAAGTTCTCAGAAAATTACAAAAAATTCAACTTTGGATAATTTCGATATTACGAATACAAAAATGAAGTCCATTTTAAAATATAAAATTTCTATAATTTTAAAAAGTGGTTATTACTATTCATAACGGCTACTTTGATTAGTCGCGGTGTTATAGAACTCGAAGTTGCGTACAATGCAAGCTATTGCATTATTGAATGAGAAGCGTATCATGGAAGCTCGGGGTGTTACATTCTCCCCTCCTTCAATAAATTGCGTCCTCGCAATTTGAAATTTTTCTTTGAAAATAAAAGGTTGAAAAGAGAAAATACCTTTGAGGAAAACCCACATCGGAAATAAGGTTAATAAATATATAACATTAAAAGAAAGCAAGATAAGTACAAAGGTCACCCGATATAGCCCATTCTAGGATTCTATGAAAATATGGATATGGAGGAGAAACAAACCATCAAGGTCTGATGGAGAGTTATAGAAAACAGGATTAGGAGAAAGTTTAACCACAAGAAAATCACAAACTTGTGATTGGTTAAACGGTCATTGAATCCCCAGTTGGAAAAGTTAACTGACAACATTTTTGTTTTAAGTTACCTTTTATAATGTTGAGGAATTTATTTAGGAGATTTACTAAGAACGTAAGGGAATATACATACTTGTTATGTATACTTTCATTCGTTAATAAATTTTTACCACAAACCCAACTTTTACTCCAAATGGTAACAGAACTCAAAAATATTCTATTTATCCTAATTGTATAAGGTTCCAAATGTTAACACATACCATTTAGATTAGTAAAATTATTTTTTCATAACCAGGGGATTCCTGTAGGCTAGTGGTAGGAAATAAAGGCTTGTCGCACTGTGGTTGTGGGTTCGATTCCTGCAGCTTTGTCCGACGCGATGGGTTATGCCCCACCCTGCAGGTTGTCCTTTTCCAAAAACTATAGTATTATAATATTCCAAAAATAATCTTCAGAAATTCTTTAACCTTAAACAATACTATCCATGGTTCAACTTAATCCATTCCAACCTTAATAGTTATCCAAAATACCTCCGTCCAGACATTCTCTAAAGGGTCGTTAAATTCCAAAATCAATTGTAACCTCAGATTCCCCAAACAAAGTAAAGTTTCTCTTATTGTCACATACTAAAAATATGATTACCTTCATCATATTAAATCCTTAATGAAAACAACATGTACTGCAGTACAATCCTTATATATCACATTATTCTTATAACCATAATCTAGTTCCTGAGTCCAAAAACACAAATACAATAATTATTCCGCTTCAATTGTAGTCACAGCATAAGATTGGCCTTGATCCCTTGGCCTTTTCTGAGGTAAGTTTCCTTGACGCTTAGGACATTCATTTGCATAATGACCCATTTCTCTACAATTGTAGCATTCAACTTTGACAGCCTCTTTCTTTCCCTTGCAATCACGAGCCTGGTGACACTTTTCTCCACATTTATAACAAACTCCCATTCCTTTTAGGCACGTACCATGGTGATTCTTCCCACAATTATCACATAATGGAAAATCCTTCTTTCCCTTTTTCCCTTTATCTGTCTCTTGTTCCACCGTTCTCTTCTTCTCTTGCTTTACTTTGTTGTCATAAGACTTAGAAAATTCCTTTTCTGTCTTGATAGCACACGAGACAATATCTTCGTATGATGAGAAGGATTGTGATACTAAAGCACGACGGAGAAATGGTTTTTACCTATCAAATAAACGGTCAATCTTACTTCTTGGGTTACGTATATAATCAGAAGCATGCCTCGCTAACCTTGTAAAGTTAGCCTCATACTTTGCGACATTCTCATCCTCCTTCTGCCTCAGACTCAGAAATTTCCTTTCCGTATCTGCTCGATGGTCACGAGGAAAGTATTTTTCCTAAGAAAAGCTCTTTAAACTCCCTCCATTCCATATTCGATACGTCATCATCTTCCTTTGTGTTTTGAATCAGCGACCACCACTGATCGGCATCTCCAGTGAGGCGGTAAACTGCCATGACAACCTTCTCCCTTTCACTACTCCCCAAGGCATGAAATATTTTCTCTAAGGAATTTATCCATTGCTCAGCTACTATAGTATTTGAACTCCCATTGAAGGTTGGTTGTTGTTGCCTCATGAATCGATCTAACATTGATCCTCCACGCTGTGGATCAGGGTGCTCCATACGGGTAAGGTTATTATTCATAACCTGAGTAAGTTGTCCCAGTATGGTGATTAGCTGATCGGCACCAGTTGCATCACCAGCCCCACTATAATTATCTTGAGCAGGAGGGCAATCCCTACATGTAGTGCGTGCATTGATACAGTTTCCATTTCTTCCACTAGGCGCCATTTCTAAACAATTGCGTAAACTAGATCAGTTTATGAATCAAAATACATAATCCCATACTTATAAAACACTTAACATAAATTGAACTATTTATGGATATAATCATAAAAATGTTTTCTTTGAGGAAGTATATACTCATAAACCCTTCATAATGATTTGTAAAGAAAATGAGAGTTATCCTAAGCATATCCCCCGGGAGTGTCGTAACCAAGAGTGCAGCAAGGCCCGTTGTCGTGCACCAGTTCCCGTTCGAGTCTAGCTCAAAGCGGTGTTTTCGGGTTTTACCCCTAGGTACATCTGTGCCAGAGCGGCCTCTACCTGCTCGTATCCAGACAGGGATGTATTGCTCAGAAAACTCATAACATCTCTATAATACCAAAATTCTAGGAAGTTCTTCTATAATAATCCTCAATGTCTATCTTCGGGCTATGTGCTCTAATCAGAGTTTATCTAAATCTAGCTTCCATGGTTAGTACTAAACTGCCTCTGATACCAACTGTAACGCCCCGACCCCAGCTACCCAGAGTCGGTGCATTACTTCGTAACATTGGCATGATCACAAAAGATCATGTCTCGAAAGACCGATTAGTTTATTAGCCTTGGAAACACTTGATACATTCGTAAACATTACATTACATCATAAAGTGAAAAACTACAATAACATAGTCTCCATAGTCCACACTTCTATCCTCTTCAGAATATCCCTGCAGGTCATTCATAAAATACTTCTTCACATCCTGGAAAATATTAAAACATTGAAAGGGGTGAGCTCGGATGCTCAGTAAGGTTAACAATATAGCAGAAGCTTTCATAAATAAACATTAACATTTAAGGCAATGTATAACTAAAACAAAAGACTTTTAAACATGAACTTCAACATAATATGGCAAAAGTAAAATGAGATAATGCCATTTACTTCTTCACATGGATATTATACTGGTCGAATAATCACATGCAATATCAATAACCACTTTCATAATGATGGAATGTATAATGCCAGACATTCTGAAACATTTTGTCAAGGCCTCGGCCAAGACGTCTAAAATGATTAAGGCCTCGGCCAAAACCATAAATCATATTGGGAAATGGCCTCGGCCAATTCCACGTCTAGTGGTCTCATGAGACCTACCGATGCAAATTTTTAGAAGATACTTACGTTTAAATTAGCTCAAATATAACCCATTGTTTTTCTGAAAAAATTATGCAAGCTTCTGAAAACAAAATAACTAATTCTGAGACTGCTCGACTAATTACAGGCCATGATGGGTCCACACCCAATCCCTTCCTGTCTACCATACTCGAGAGTCGGGTTTTCTGAAAACATTTTTAAGCTTGCGTTAAATACGTATACATTTTAACTGGATTTTTATATATTTGATAGAAATATCACTTTTTTGAAATCATTTAAAAATAACATAACTATAAAAGAAATCTTTTTGAATAAATGTAAATGTCAAAGGGGTTTATACACCGTATAAATGAAAGCTGGGTATAAAACCAAATATGCCTCAATGAAAGGAGATTGAGACTAAGTCCCTTACAAAGATCATTTTTTAAATAAAATATATATATTATGTGTATTCGCTATATGTACACATAAAGAAAGTATAAATACAATATATGACATAATAATATCATGACATAATTTGAAAGTAGGAGATTAACCCAAAGAATGGATGTTGGGTTAAGAAGTTCCCTTACAAAGATCATTTTTCTAAATAAAATAAATCCATTATGTGTATTAAATATAATTACACATAAATAAAGTACAAATACAAGATAAGACATAATAATATCATGACATAATTTGAAAGTAGGAGATTAACCCAAAGAATAGAAATTGGGTTAAGAAGTTCCCTTACCTTGCGTCTTGTCCTGACTCGACCGTTATTTAACCTCCTGAATAATAAACTAGAGTTAATTTCTATTTACTTAAGAACCATTTTAATGTTCATTATTCCTTTTATATCCCTTATTACCATGTTATGAACATTATTTAATTATTTATTTTAATAACGGTCGTTTTGTCGATCTTTGGTACTTGAGTCAACAATAAACTTCTTATAATTACAAGTTGTTTATGTGGTAGAATATCCATTATCTACAGAATTATATTCATGATTAGATGTCATATATATCTTATATATCCAGTATATACATTCATTTATAATATTACGTAACATTTAGAGGTAAGAAATGAAATGCACCGTTCATGGAGACGGTAAGCCGTACGTACACATGAACGCTACTTTCATTTCAATTTCATATTTAATGGAATGAAATCATAATGATATAAATGTATAATATAATTCCAGTATAATATAGTGTATAATACCATTTACTCCATCCTTTATACATCCCACATATGACATTAACGATTCAAATCACTTTGAGGGGGCGGTAGTCCACACTTCCTAAAATGAAATTATCGCGTTTTACCCATAATGGAAATCATAAAGTATGACATAAATGGGAAATACAGAAGCATAAGTAAAACATAAACACATTATATATCATATATAAATATAGTGACATCTTAATGGCCACCTTTGAAGGTTTTATATGAGTGTTGAACAATCATCGTTTCATGAGGCAGAAATTCACCATCCACAGAAACCGTATGTTCTTTAACCATTAGATGTAGGTGTGTGTAAGTGTAGCTCGAATCCTTCTTATAACAACATCCTAGTATATTTAGGATACTGGTGTTGTTACAAAATAAATGAATACAAAGAGTTTAGGGGGTTGGAGAAGAAAAATAAAACAAAACAACATTAGAGAAGACATTACCTCAAAATCGGGTAACTCTTTTTGATTTGAGCCAAAGGCTTCCTTGGGAAGAGTTCTGCCCAAAGTGAGGCTTCTAGGAGTAAGATAGGGATGTTGGGAGAGTATTTGGGCCGAGGTTGGCCGAACCAAATGGCTTGAAGGTGTGAATAAGGTGGGAGAGGTGGGGGCCTTTTATAAGTGGAGAGGAGGGGCTCTTTGGGAAAGATTGAAATGTTACATTATTACACAATGCTTTTCGGATTCTAAATGTCCCACACTTATATAATTCGTGGATAAGGTGATAAGGGTTCGAAATCTACCCATCCAATAGTCTTTGGACAAGTGTAAGCCTTGTATTTTACATTATCTTTTCATTTTATTAAAATCGTTAAATAATGAGGTCATCGCTGCATCATCATGATGTCATAAATAATTTAATTTATTTAATGTCTAAAAATTATAAAAAAAATTCTATGATGTAGGAAATCTTTTTAGATTTATAATGAATATTTATAATCAATTTTTACTTGTGTAACCCCACTTAAAAACTGTTTTAGTAAAATAACTCATGTTTGTGTCAATTTAATTTTAACATTAAATAAATACATATTAATGTCATTTTCTAACTAAAGTGGCTCCGTGGGGTCCCCAAGTTGACCCATGGGTTGTCTTGGTCGGCCATGACTCATCCAATATAAGTAGGACAAGTTTCAAGCTCATATCATATTATTAAAACATTGTTTTTACCTTAAACTACACTAATTACCTCTAATCGCGATTAAGAACTTAAAAGTTACTATTCACCAAAAAATTATTTTAATCTCATTGGACCACATTTTACTTCTTAATGACAACCATGTATGTCAGATTTTTGAAAATCAAATCACAGAAGTGGTAATATTTCATTTAAACGAAAAATCAGTTATTTAACTACCATTTAGTGGTTTCACTATTCATCAAAAATTGATGTTTTTCAGAACAAGGCCAAAATTTCACCCTAAGCTATAATTGATATTCCGAATTCAAAAATGATGTATATTTTACAAAATTCCAAACATATAAATTGCATAAATTAATTTTATAATTAATTCTCGTTGTTACAACAAATGACTTGTTTTTAAGAAACAATTTATATCAAAAGATTGGCAATTGTTTATGTCCAATTTCAATGTTAAATTAATTCTAATGACCACCATTGGATAAAATGGTAAAAATATATTCTAATTATACTTTAAAACCACTAAATAGTATAATTTATCACTATAAATTATTTTGATTAAAAAAGTTGTTTTTAAGTAATTTTCACTATTCATAGAAAATTGGAAGTTCTCAGAAAATTACAAAAAATTCAACTTTGGATAATTTCGATATTACGAATACAAAAATGAAGTCCATTTTAAAATATAAAATTTCTATAATTTTAAAACGTGGTTATTACTATTCATAACAGCTACTTTGATTAGTCACGGTGTTTTAGAACTCGAAGTTGCGTACAATGCAAGCTATTGCATTATTGAATGAGAAGCGTATCATGGAAGCTCGGGGTGTTACACCACAAGTATCAAAAGGGACATTATAACCATGCAGTATTCTGACTATTACATCAGTGGGGTACTTGAAACAAAGTTGGAATATTGAAGGAACCTTTAGGTGGAAATGGTGTCAGGGATTTTTCAACTATATGTTTTATGTGGTGCGTTGATGGATAAACATAAACTCAGTCAGATGTGAGATTCCCAAACCAAGAATCTATTTTGATCTTTTACAGAGGAATTTTCTCATGATAATCACACCCTTGGAGGAACACCATTGTGGGAGACATGTCCCCTTCTCTATATCCCAAACATAAATGGGTTTGAGCTTGGATTAGTTTGATCCAATAACTATTAGAAATCATATACCATTAGAAGTAGACATAGCTGAGCATTCCCAAAAAAATATAGGTGCATGTTGTTCCCTTGTATGACCACATACATATCCTAGTCAGTGAATTAATTTTGATATGAAATTACGATGTCATAGTCTCCCATTGATTAACATAATTTGAAGTTACTTCTCTCTCAAAACTCATGTCGGTTATAGAGGGATGAAAAATGTGCCTCCTTGAGTTATTTTGAGAGATGGCGCACATCTAAGATCAAGATATTGGTTGGGAACATTTCATAAGATTCATAATATCATATGTTTTCACCATAGGTTGGTGCTTCCCATTATGGGTTCACTTCTGGACATGTGGCTCAGTAGTGGAGACATTTGGGGTAGACGAGCCTAGTGCATTAGGAAGAGGATGTTAGAGAATTTTATTCCAATGTCATAGGTCGTGCAATCTTTACCCATTATCTACATTGATCAGATAATCAAAACACTACTAGGCTTTAATGCAAGAAAATTGGGCGAGAGATCCCACGAGATGGTTCAAGGACACCTTAATCCCTCTTCCAGGCTTTCTTGAGTTCGTACATATTGATCTTAGTGGAATATATGTCCTCTATAGAGGATTTTATTGAAATATTATGTGCGAACAAGACCTTGCTATCCCCTGGTTACTACACATAAAACATCCCATTACTTAGTTATGTACAAGAAGTCGTACTCTGAGGCATATTCATTACCATAGAATAAGTATTCCAATTGCATCTTATTGACAGTGAAAAAGATGATATCTTCATCTAATGAGGGTTTTGTTTGGTGGGATGGTGTCTGTGCAACGAATGTTTTAAGGAAGAAATATGAAATATGTACAGACTATGTTGAAGAATAATACAACTCCTCCTATTCTATTTCTTCCTACTTCTAGTTACGATCCCCACCATTGGGAGGAACTAATGATATTACCTCCTTGGTTGGTGGAACTATTGTGGGCATACATAGCTGTTCTCTCAGGGTGGTATGAGCTTCATCAACAATTTTTTGAGTCATCTAGGTGTTGAACATTAGCTCATTCTTGGTTGGCACATTCTTCTTACGATCCTATTCTACTAACTGAGAAATGCTTATGTAGGCCACCTACACTATGGAGTTATGACACACCACCTATCCAGAATCAACAAGGTCTTGACGGAGGTATTTTATATAAAGAATCTCCAGATATAATGAACCATCCTTATTGTGAATGGGAAGTAGTCAGGATATTGTGTGAGGTTGAACTCATTGGAATTATTGAAAAGAGGTTTCTTGAGTAGGTTATTTTTCATGGATTCCAAGAAATATTTGGAGACATGTTCATTTTAAAAGAATTATGATTTATTAATTTGTTCCCCAAATCTTAAACAACCATAATTCTTCTATGATAGTAGCTGAGGGTGATTTTGTGGATGTCTCCACTTGATAGAAGGTGATGGGTGGTTTGAGACCTACGTATGATCTTGAATGAGAACCTTCGCTAGATTGAGAGTGAAAATTGATGCTTAAACTTTTCATAGGCTTTCCCCCTATGCCAAGGGTATGTGTAATGTTTTGGATCAAACATTCTGAATGAAATACTCAAGATATTGTGCTATTTATATAAACTCACAAAACCCACAAGGATTATTTATTGGGATCATATGTGTTTGTGAATATTACATAAACAATGGTTGTTTCTGTTAGATTAAATACAAATCACATCATATTAGTATTATACAGTTGATATTGATGGCCTATCAATATAACACATCAGGATACAACGTTTTTGAGATGATTTTTGTGGTCACAGGCACAATAAATGGTAGATAAAGATGGATTTTTTAATTTGGGTGGAGGTAATGTGTCATCCTCTAATTCAATATATGGCTTCCTTTTATGTTTCATAGGTTCACGTAACCCTTCCATGGATTCTATTCAAGTAGTTTTGGACTCGAGGAAGTGAAGAATCTCTAGGGGAACTACTGTTTGAGTTTTCTCGCACCTACATGGTGTGGGTGGGTGTTGATGAGGTTTCCTCACCATTGTATCCCATTGATTATGAATTATTTATAAGTCTTAATGATCATACTGGTGAGGGAAAGGTATCACTACTATGGAGGTATGTAACAATAATTTTATACTAACTTGTTTATGTTGAAAAAAATACCTAGATTTGGAGGTAGTATGATGCTCAGATACCACACTTTCTGGTAGATCGGTTATGGGTGGTAGAATATTCATCTCTTCCTAAAAACGATACCCTACACGAATATTTCCATTTATGTAGCTCCTATTTGATTTTTATGATGTTTGTATCTAATGGTAATAATGAAAAAACTATTCCTCTATTTAAGGAACATCAATTATTCAGGTCAGTGATTTCTGATGTAGACATACTTTCCTTTTTCATCGGTAGTGCTCTACCGTGTAGATGGAAACTCGGTATTCAAAGGTACCTTTTTCTGAGCCTCCTATGGTTCATAGTGCGTTGAACCTTAGTTTTTTAATATAGGTCACCCTTCTATCAAGTTATGTTTTTTATGTTGTGGTCCTTGGTATTTAAATATTGATCCAAAATATATATTGTATTGATAGTGACACCATTTACTGATTCATATCAGGGAACTGTGATAGTACCATTCGATTTGGGACAATAGAATGATTCTACACTATGTTCATAAATTTCTTTATTCAAAATACTAGATATATTGGACCACATTGGATTATGACCTAGGCTGGTTCTGATCACATTTGGCATACATTCCTCTAACCTTGGACTATGAATAGTTAATTTATGGGAGTTTCCAGTAATCATTTACGAATAATCCCCACATAACAGAGGTTTGTCTTCTGATGATAGGATCAAATGGATTGGTGAACATTGATTTTTACTTCCCATACCAGAGAAGAACGATCCTCTCTACGGTGATGGTAATGAAAAAAATTCCCCCAACTCTGTGGACTGAGGGTTATTTAGGTATTCTCAAGGAATTGATAGACCCTATTGCTGAGTATCTAATGATTCGTGTCAGGGATTTGATGGTTCCTGGGATGGAAATTATGATATAAATGCCCCTAGCCTAGTGGGATATTGTTAAGCAGAATTCACCATTGATTTCCCCAATACCCTCTCAGTGGATGATGGAATTAGTGATATTGATTGAGATACAAATACCCTAATCACATTGGTATGGGGTATATTTGTATCTATAATATATATATTTTGAATCCTCTTCGGTATTGATGATCTAAGATGTAGAGGCGGTGGTAGATAATCCGTTAGCTCAGAGATCTAGGTCCGCTCTCAGATGCCTTTTTATTGTAGCCGGTTCTATGGACCATTTGAGGCGACAAAACTTTGCTCATGTAGTAGATAGGATTGATGGTATCCCAGGATGTGAATCATTCCTTTTGGGAAGTTTTAATATTGATTGTATCTTCATTCCACATGTCTAAAATAAATTCTCATTATGTTGAGGGTCCTAATTCAATGACTTTTCGGCTATCTTCTCTTTCTACTCGTGATGTATGGGCACTGTTGAAGTGGTGGTGGGGGTATTCTGTTGTTATGACCAACTAGATCACATTTTAACTAGTCCTATGAATTTTCCAGAGGCTATAACATTATAGGATTCCATTTCTGATGAATTTTGATGTTCTGGTGAAATAATCAATTTCAATGCTCCGTATTTCACCCATCCTATGTTGCACACATTTGGAGGTGCTCAGGAAAACAGTTGGTTTATGGTTGTTACGACATAAAGAAAAACACATCATCATTGTTTTTAATTCTCTTCTAGTCCTAGGTTCTTATATATGGAATAAGAAGATATATCGAGCTCATAATAGAATGTATTAGTGAGATGACGGTGAATAATGTATCCTATATATGGTAGATGTATAGCTTCCAGCTCCTAAGGATTATCCAATATATTTTGGCATAACTATGGAATGAACTCCATTTATATCTCTTTCAGGACCTCTTAGAGAGAAGTGGTGAGGGGACAACACATAATTGAGAGGTTGTTTTCAGATAACTCTCTCTATAAGTTTATTCCAGGTTCATCTTCATCAGATATACACACCTCTATCTGATCAGATAATATAATATGATTCTGAGGGTCTCATGTTGACTGGAGTGTGTTCCCTCTTGAATTTGATGGGAAACTATATGTGGTTGAACCTTATGTTTTGATCACCTATCTATATGATGGTGTATGATTTTTAAACACCTCTCTCTTCGAAGGTGTTTCGTAAAGGGGATGATTTTCTTTTTGATGGGAGATATCACTATGTAGAGGAAAACCACGATGGATGTCAGGGGTAGAGTCCCTGCGATCCATCTCCACACTACCATGAGGAGTATTATAACAAAAATGATAATCTTATACTTTAGTTGAAGAGTCAGATGACCCTTGTGGTGTTGAGAGTGTGTCTCGAATAACCTCAAGGACACTAAAATTGTGAAGATAAGAAATATTTTTCTTGTTTTGCATCATGGATGGAATATTTTAACATAACCTTTCGTATTGTGTAGGGATATGAGCCTCCACTATAAAAGATTTCATAATTTTTTTCTAACATTTCGATACTACATGAGCCTGATCCCTCTGCTGAGAAGATACTAGAATATTATAATGAACTTCATAATTATTGATAGGAATGTGTGCATGTCCTGTGGCACATTCCATTCTCACATGGTGAACCTCGGTCAAAATAAGATTTTGTGCCCGATCTAGGGCCTTTGGAATATTCTACTATTCATTCTTTGAAGAAGTATGATTCTACCCTGAGGAATGTATTTCTCTCACTTGGTGAGCCCTAGTTGGAGAAAGAATATGTTCATGGTCTGAATATTAATTCCCCACCAAAATATGTTGATGGGCCTTTATAATGGGAGAAGGGATATGACCCTCCAATTGTATTGCCTCAGAATGATGCTGGTGTAGATGTTTGTCAATGGATGTAAATATTTTCTCCAAGTAGCTGTGATCTACTCGAATGTGCTAGGCGGATTCCATATTGTAATATGAGTCTATACCAATGAATTTTCCAATCTCACTTGGTTAGACCTGGACAAAATTAAAATATATACCCGATCCCGATCCATTGGAGTATGAAGCTGGACTTTTTTGATAGGAAAATGTTCCATTTGTAAGGAATGTTCCCCTCTTACTTGGTTCTCTACAGCCAAAACATGGATATCTTTCCAAATACCGGGCCTTTGGAATATTTCATTAGTTTTTTTGACAGGCATGTTCCCCTATCTTGAGGCATGTGCCGCTCTCATCTAGTGAGACTCGGTTGGAATGGGAATTTGTTTCCAGTCCAACACCTCATCCTTTACCAGAATATACTGATAATCCTCCATGAGGAGAGAATGAATGTTCAATTTCTTCGGAGTAATCACTTGTTCATGATGATCAGAGTGATGAGTTTTCCTCTATGTAGGGATATGAATATGTCTCTGTATCTTTATCTAAACCACTGTCAAAATATGCTGGTGAGATTTTTCATATGTTTCTAAGATGTATTGTAATTTTAGAAAAGTGTGGTTGGGATATAAGCATACACATTTTCCCCAATGTGTACTTGACGAAATTCTAGATTGAATTTGGGATGTAATCCCACATATTTCTTCTATGTTTTAATAGAATATGCAAATGTATTTAATGAATTTGTGCGTGGATATGAAATTCCACCATGCCTTCTGTGGGAATATGCCTACAGACTTGTTATCAATGAGTAGGGATATTATCCTTCTCACTGGTTTCTACTGGAATACACCAGAAGACATCATCAGTGGGAGTAGGGATATGACCCAACCAAATTTTATATTAAAAATTAATCTCCCAATGTGTCTTCAATGATTCCTATCCATAGGAGTCAGATGCGACATTTTGATGGACGCTACCCTCAACAGATGACTGGTGGGTACAGGTGGGATGATGTCGGTGGTGATAGTTGATATAAGCCCTCTTGGGAGGACCTTCAACTAGAAGATATCCACATTTGACTCACTGGTCTGACTTTATTGGATATTGAAGGTGGTGGTTATTGTGCTCCAGGAATAAGTTCTTAAAGTAGTTGGTTGTGGGAATGAGGTCCACAGACTTAGCTTCCACTTTCCCAGGATGATGTTGACTTGTCAGCATTAGTTCTTGGATACCCTCATGAGAAATCAACAGTTTTTTTATTATACCACATCTATGGTACTCATGGAATATCGTGATATCCACCTAACATTGAAGATGTTGGTATGGTGAGATGATTTTTTGACCCATGGTTGTTGTTCCCACAATGGACACTCTAGAATGATCACTAGATAACGTAAGTATCGCGGATTTGTATGTTGTTTATGAGAGAAGTATTGGAATTCATGTAGAATAGTTGGATCATGGTCATTAATTAGATAAATATCACTGGAATGATGTGATCAATCATATATTCATGGTTAACACAATTTTTCCTTCATTCTTGATCATGCCACTCTATTCGTACAATATCTTCACCCTAGGGACATACATATTTCAAAGGAACCCTGGTAACAAAGGATCAGCTGTAATATTTAAGTCAGGATTATCAGATTTTTTTACATATAGTGTGAAACAAAATTTCAAATTGATAATAACCAAATCATTTTATCATTTAATAGATTTAGATTGGGTTCACTAGATCTGTTTCTTCGAAAAAAATATGACTTGAAACCCTTATTAAGGGGTAATTAAGCTAGGTCTAGTGGTTGATTTTTAGAGGTTTGTTTTCGTCAATAACCATTAACATTGGGTTACTATTTTCATCCTTAACAATAACGCACAATGGTTTACATTATAGTAATTGGCTATTGACCTACATTCTAATGGAAGGTGGCTAGTTGGGGGTTTAGTCCCAGTTTCACTTAGTGTATCATGTAAGTCGATAGTATTGGTGGTTGGGATCATCACACCCTTTTGGGGTGAGTTACTGCCTACTATGAGACTCTCTTATAGATATAAGATATGTTAACAAATATTTTCCTATTCCAGATACAAGAATTATTACCATAAATAGAAGACCATAGGTTAATTATATTTATTTACAAATTATGGGGATGTCAATGGGGTATACATCTAGATGTATTTGAGGTTCTTTATCTATTTCCTAGTGATGGGTACATAGCTAGTTATATTCCAATGTTGTATAACCAGGAACATTGAAATTTTCGACCATGTCAGGAGATAGTTAATATTCGAAGGAGTGGATTAAGCCATTATGGGGAAACGTACATGTCATTTTTATAATAGGAGTCAAAATCAAAAAACTTCTTTAAACCAATTTATTTTAACACTATAAGGTGACAACCTAAGTGTGGGAACTAACATAACAAATATTTGAGATCGAGTGTCAAGCATACTTCCTATGTATCCTGGTTATGCCAGGAATCATATATACCATAGTTTGATCCTGCCCTTAGGCATATTCATAAGTGATATTCTCTTATATGAGGGATATTAATATCATTCCCTCATTAGTTATTATATACTGATATTTCCATGGCTAGTGGAAATTCATTTTTTCTATGATGTGTTCTTTGTACCCCAATATCACATATGTGATGTGCTCAGTGTGAGAAATAAGGGATGGAAAGTGATATGACTCATTGCATAAGGATGCTGGATTTTTTATTATATGGTATCATTTGGATGTTTAATATGGTGCTCGTGCTTTGAAGAGCCACCCTGCATATCTTGGTTATGGAAAGAATCAAATTCTTCATAGTTCAATTGATCTTCTCAGTCTGCTGAAGGATGAAGAAAGATGATCATACCATGGTAATGATTGGGTCTAGATGGTTGAAATATCAAAGATATGAAAATCCTTATACGTTCAATTCCCATTTATGTAGGTATAAGACTTTAGGAAGGCCTATTAGGCATCCTAATTATGGTTGGAATCAGATTCTTTATCGTTGAATGGCTTCTCTTAGTCTGCCGACATATGTAGTAGAATAAATTTTAAATGGGAATGATTTAGTCCAAATGGCTGAAATTACTGAGACATGGAAAGAATTATACTAATATGGATGCCCATCTATGTTCAGGATCAGGTGTTTCAAAGTCTTCCTCTGAATCCTTGTTATCATAGGAATCATATTCCTCTTATTTCATTTTATTGGGGATTACATATGGAGACATTATTTTCCTTCATAGGGGATTACATAAAAAATAACATGATTATTGCAGTTCCCAAAACCCATGTGAGAAATGCTTGATGTGAGAAACAAGGGATGGTGAATAATCGGTCACACTACTTATTGATATGGTACATAAGTATTGGTACAACCCATTGGAGGGTGGATATGGATCTTGGACCTTAGGATTCCATCATAATTATCTTGATTTTGGTAAGAATCATATTTCTCATAGTTCTTTTAAAAGGGGCTTACATACTAAGATTTCCCTTATAATCAGGGATTACACACTAATGATTGAGTGAATTTATCTTGTCCTGGGATTCCCATATTACTTGAAATGATTTCCCATTTGACATGATTTGACCGTCATTTAAACATTCCTTGATTGTCCTCCTAACAAATCAGACAATGTCTACCTAACATGTCTCAAGGAAATCACATGATCTAGTTGAATTGATTGAAGAATGTCAAAACTTCTAGATGGAATGTATAAGGGTTGTCACATGGTCAAGGACAACCTATCCATAGGACATCATGAGAATTGGTCATCTTTTGATGGAATCCACTGCATGACCTCCGCCTCTTTGTTAAGAGGGTGTCTCATGATCCAACAGACTTACCAAATTTTCATCACCAGAGTTGGCTAACATTCATGGAGGGAATCACAAGATTAAATGTGGAATGTCATGAAGGGAAATTCATGATGTTGGATGTCATGTCATGAGATTGTGTGATAGCTGGATCGCATTCCCAAAGGGTGTCATTAGGGTCTTTCAACATGCTTGGGTGCTTTCAAGAGACTCATAAAACATGAGAAGGTGCCATTATATGAGATAAGTAACATGTATGAAGGACATTACAGGTTTTGGGTGGAAAGTGTAGAGGGATTCAATAGAAGAAGGTGGCATTCCCAAGGGGTTCAATGAGATTTTTTTGACATGTCTTGAAGGACATCACATGATCCAAATAGTATTCCGAAGGAGTTATATAATATTTTGGTGACATTTCCTAGTGTTGTCACATGTCCTGGGTGGTTCATAAAAAGTTAATAAAGATCATCGTATATGTTGTTTCTTATGTATATCACCCCTTAGTCTTATATCCAACTATTTATCTTAAATTAATAATATTTATTCACTATTTCTTATTTTATGTCTTAAGTGATCTAGAATATATGTTGGATGTTCTTCCCATGTCTTATTAAAAGTCCTTCACATGATCTATGAGTGGTCATGAAAATTTAATAATACACAGTTTATGATTTCCCTAGTTTTTATTCAGAGAATAAAAGAGGGGATATTTTTTTATCTCAATTTCAACTACTCTTACAAATACTCTCTGGTTATTGAGTGTGTCGGTGCGTCTGGATACAAAAGGCTGACCCCTTCTTTAGGGCTAGTGTGGGGTATTTATATGCATTAACACTTAATTTGTTTGGTACTTTGGGCAACAAGTATCATGAGAATACAGAATAGAGCTATAGGATGGATTTGAAGTTACGCTTGTTCACAAGTTCTTGCTATGAATCAGTCATATGGAATCACATGGCTTTCAGTGACCACAATATCATCCCATAATCACCTCATTGTTGGATTATTTCTAATTAATGTGGTTATATTTAATCCCACATACATGCTGAGTTACATTCATATTGTTGGGTTGACATGTCCAAGTGCCTTTATAAGATTAGGATACCCATAACAAGGCCTTCATAGGATCTTATGTGACTTTTTTGGAAATTATTATGAGATAAGGTTGTCTTGTTAATGGGGCTTCATGAGATCATACTGGATCCTTGAGGGGTCTTTAAAGAGTGTGCTGTTAATAAAAAAAGTGTTTCATGTGAGTATTACAACTGATAATGTAACACCCCGAGAATTTATGAAAAATATTCATTTAATATCATTAATGTCTTGTGTTGTATTCTACACCATGATTACCTTGCGCTATACGCAACACCGTATTAGCTTGCAGTATACGCAACACTATTCTTGGATCGTGTTACACACAATTTTGATAATAGTTATTCTACGCAACATTGAGTATATATATATATATTCAATGTATAAATGAAATATGGTTGGATTCTGTTATAAGAAACAACAAAAGATTCTTTCACAACACAGAACCCTGACTTGGCTTGTATTACACGCAATCGCGACCTTCCTCGATAGCGTGTGTTGTACGCAATACCGGGTTTTAATAAACAACGATATATTATTATAATATTGTCATGAACTAGCCGTTATGAATAGTGTTAAATAAATTTTGAATTTTATAACATTATTATTCATCTTACACATTTTCTAGAACATGGTATAAGACCAAAATAAATTTTTCGGGTAAAATACGTATTTTTCAAAAAATGCAGTTTTGCCGCCTTTTGATGGCGCACTCACCTTAAATCTAGTTTTTGACATGTTTATATATTCAATTTGACAAAATAAAATTCTTCTTTTCAATTCGGATATAAAAATTTACATTAGATAAAGTTTTGACATTTTTCCGATAACTTTCATATTTTAATGAATAGTAAAAACACGCTATATTTTAATTAAAAACAACTTTTTTCATCGTAATATATTATGTGGTTAAATTATAATATTTAATGGTTTTAAAGTATAAATATAATATATTTTTACCATTTAATATAATTTATGTCATTATCATTGATTTTACCTTGAATTCGTAGGTTAAATCAATTCAAACTTTTGCAATGTTTTAAAGGAAAACCCGATTTCTTTCGACAACGGGATTAATTTTAATTTAATTTCATCATATTTTGTGTATTGAATTTGGAAAAATGGATTCCATATTTGGAATCAGTGGGTCTAAATTATGTTAATAAGCTACTTTTTATTTTTGGGCATTGTGAATAGTAACTACGGTAAATTTTATTTACTATACTCAAAGTTAAATCGGGTAATTAAGGGTAAATATATGATTATAAAAATACCCTAACACTTTGAAAAATAATATTGGATGGCTAAAAGTAGATCCATATAACCTAAGGGTCCGATTAGATTCATTTTATGGACTTTTGTCCATGAAAATAATTTAATTATTATTAAAACCAAAGAATGTGACAACATGTCACTTTCTTAAATCTTATAAGTATAATAATTTTAATCTAGTGATAAACTTCCTGAAAATTCGAACATGAATAGTCTCCAGAAAGATAATACAATTATCGACATCATAGGAATTTATTTATAATTTTTAGGGATTATATAATTATCATTTATTATGACACAAAGATGATGCAGTAATTGTCTTATTAATGAAATATTGACATAATTGATGTTATAAATGCCCAAATAAATGTAATTTGACACTTTTTATGACATACATTAATTTTCTAGGTCAATATGACATGTTATTGTTTCTATAAGTAACTTGGTTCGAACTTATCATTCTGTTATGAATTTCATAAAAATCATGTACCAAATAGTGTCAAAATTGACATAAATTAGTTTTTAAAACAAATATTATATTATTAATTGTTATATAATTCCTAAAAATCTAAGGATCGGACAAATGACTTAGATAAGGAAATATATATTAATAATAAAAAACTTGGGGTTCTTTTGCCTTGATATAGTAAGTTTATTAACCTTATAGTGTAAGAAAACAAGAAGACACGGTAAAAGTAAAATTATCTAACTTAAAGTTAAATCTAAATGATAAGGATAAAATTGATACCTAAACTTGTCTAAATTCTATTGTATGAGATTATTTCGATCCATACCCACCTTATCTTATAAATATATCAAATTGGAGCTATTTAAAACCTAACTTGACTTTATAATAAAATAACATTTTTAGTTTTCCCAAAGGTGCCCCTCTCCTCCCTTATAAAAGGTCACCTCCTCCCTCTCCTCCTCACACCAATTTTAGAATTCAAGATCGGACAACACCTGAAAAAATCTCTTCTACACTTCCCTAGTATCATCCTAGAGGTCCTGGTCTTCTTCAAAGACCGTCCTTAGTTCTTTATGTGGTGGTTATGAAAAGGCGCGTCAAAAAGAGGTAATATCCATTACCGATATTTTTCAATTTATTTCTTCTTCAACTTCTTCTTATTTAGTTTTTTAATGATAAAGTAATAACATAAGTATTTATTATATACTGATATGTTATTATAAATGTGAAACAACTCTAATTAACCTTCTATCCATCCTACGGAAAAAGGAAATCACCGCGCGTGCGTACGTACGGAATATCGTCTCCACGCCGTGGTGTAATCTATTTTCCGCCACCACCTTAATTGGATTGGTATAATGGTGTAATGAGTAACTATATATGATTATTATAAAGTGATATTGATACTGAAATAGTATACATACACTTCAACAAAAGTTCACGATCATTACAACGATATCATCGCTCGTGCATACGTACAGACTACCGTCTCCACGACGCGATGAGATTCATTCTCCACATTAACCATTCATGAATGATTATAAAGTATATATAATGAATAATAATGAAATATATGACATGTTAAATCTACTGGATTTATATATATATATATATATATATGTATTTCATCTACTTACTTCCATTCAAGACTATAAGAAAAGGAAAACAACGTTCATGCGTACGTACGGACTACCGTCTCCAGGAACGGTGTGTTTCATTTCATTTATCTATCTATTATATATATATATACTGAATATATATGATATATAAATCATGTTTTATATTCTTGAAGTAAGTAAATCATAATATAAGTAATAATAATGTCATGAACAACAATTCCAAACACCTACGATAAATGAAACGATTTTACCCAAAACACTTCTTTAACATGGAATTTACAAAAGAACGGGTAATATAAAGTCATAAGTGAACCATATATGATATAATAACAATGAATATGATTCTGTAATAAGTTAATGACATTATTTAAATCATTATACAGGAGGTTCGGACACTTACGAAGCAAATCAGACTTAAAGGGAAATATCACAATCTCATTTTTATCCGAGATTGTTTATACTTTGGTATTTACTGGGGTGTATTTTATCATCCACATCCATGTTTCCCCAATATGTAATATTGTTTTCATCCACCTAAAATTGTTTAAAACCTATTTTACCCTTTTTTGAGTTTTTATTAAAAGACCTGAAAGGAATCTTTTGTCATTTTTCATACGAGGTACTTTTTGACTTATTCCGACAAAAGTACGAGAAGAATGTTTTTTTAACTTATACGGAATGAATGGATTTTTAAAACATTATTTTCAAGAGGCTTCATTTACAAGTTTTAAAGTTTATTTTTAATAAACTTATTTTAGTTTAAAATTGTAAGACATGTTAAGAAGGGAAATTGTTTTTGAAGTAGAAAGGATATTTTCCTCAAGAATGGAGTTCAAGTGTTTTATCAAAATTATTTTCCATCTAAGATAATATAGGGTTCTGTTTCTATCCCTATTATTACATCGATTTTATTATGTTGTGATGGAAATATTTTTATGAATTCCTTTATCTTATATGAATTGTTTTATGATGTCATGTTGTTTAAGAATCCCATTTTTACTACATGGGTTATGCAATGATGTATGATTTATGATTTTGTGGCACACATAAGAATGGTACAATTATGAGATGGTTGGGACCTATATCTCCCTCCAATGCATTGGGTAAATATTTTATATCTCATGAGATATACATGGCTGGAACGGTAGGTTATACCGGTTCAGTGAAACATGACTGAAACGAGGGTGACTCGGTTCAGAAATGGACTTTGTCCACTAAGATAGTCTTGGAAATGAGTCTTGACTAACAAGAAATGATTCTCTTTGATTATGTGTGTATTCCACAAAGTTTCATGTTTTATGTTATGATTATTGGGATTACATTTCACTACTATGATTTATCCCATGTTATGATATTATGATCACTTTTGCAGGTTATGATTTCCAAAAGATATGTTCTTATGAATATGACGTGATTGATATTTCTTTTGTTTACCCTTACTGAGCATTTGAGCTCACCCTTTTATGTTTTATTTTCCCCAAGATATAAGGAAAGGTTTTAGGTAAGAAAAAAAGGAATATCTTTATGGGAGATGTTGAAGATCTTTCACCATGATTAGAAGATTACGTTCCGAGTTTCCAAAGACACTAAACTATTACGGTCCTTATTTGTGTGTTTTTGTTATGTAATAAGTATTCTGCAAATGTAATGTAATGTCCTTGTACGTTAAGCTTCGGGTATCTACAGTTGGTATCAGAGGAAAGGTTTAGTCAACATTTGGAAACTAGGATGTGAGAACGTTAGTGAGATCCCTAGAGATATTTCTAAGGTATGACTAGGGATGTCCCTAAGGATAAGTATACGTATAGGATATATTCCTAGAACTACGGTAACGATCTTAGAATTTAACCTAAGATGTTATATATTGAGGGTATTCCCCCTTTACTATGTTGTTTTCTCTAGCATGATTTTTACCTCTCACAAGATTCTTTTTTGTGTTTTAGTTAATGGAGGGAACCAGAAGGAATTCTGTTAACATTGAATCCAACAGACAAATTGGTGACTATGCGCAACAAAATTGTGTAATTCCTAGAGAGAAAGATTTTGGGATTATGCCGAATCAGTCATCGTGATATATGATTAACAAGGTGAAATTTAGTGGTATGCCTATTTCATCAAAGAGAAGGAAGATAAACTATTATTCATGTTCACATGTTGAGGAGCATAAAGAAAGGAAGATTGATATTTCTGAAGAAGGGAAGAAGAACCTTGAGGAATACATCAAATGGAGGGACCGATGTTATATGTGTGAGGAAAAGGGTCATAGAGTGACAGACTGTTATGGAGTTCAATGTCTTATTTGTGGAGAACATGGGAATTACCCAACTCAATGCCCTGACCTAAAAAGTTACTTCTAAATCAAGGAAGGACTTATTCCAGGAAAATCATTGAAGTGGATGGACTGAAGTCTTTATGTATTGGTATTCAAGAATAATGTTTTTGAGGTACTTTTATGGTGTATTGAAATATTTATGTATTGGTCTATTGTGGTTTTCAATAATTTTAAGGTAGCGGTAACCATGAAAAGTGATTCAAATATTTTGGAAAGTAGATGATATGTGCATAATGAAGGGATAAGGAGAAAATGAAATGTTTGATAGTACTCATGAGCTCATGATTGATATAAGGACTAAGTGATATCATGGTTTGAGTATATAGAATTTTGAGGATTTTGGTATGTGGAATGAGTTAACTTTTAACAGCACTCATGTTTTCAATAAGGTTCAATGGGTATTCAAGAGAGTACAAGATTAAGGCCTTTGAATGTTTGGAATGTGACCAACAAGACATATCTTATGGGGATCAACGATGGTATTAAATCTCTGGTAATCGTTTTCACTATATTATGAGAGTGGACTGCAGTATTATGGATAATCCTAAACATTGGAATGGACTATGTTGGACATAAGTTAGTATTGTTTAAGGATACATGTTTTTTCAATATTATTGATGGGATGTTATAGTAATATAGTTTTAGAAAAAGGACAACCTGCAGGATGTGCGACAACCCATCGTGTCGGCCAAGGCTGTGGGAATCGAACCCACAACTAAAGTGCGACATGCCTTTATCGCATACCACTGGCCTACAGAAAGTCCCTGGTTAGTTGAAATTAGTTTTATTTTATTAAGCGGTATGATATATGAAGTATAAGTTCATTTTTGGAATCGTATATGATTAACCTCACCAAAGAAGGACTTATGTATATTTGATAACTATTGCTAAACTTTTGTTTGAAAGAGATGGAATGACCCATCATTCTATCACATGATCTGCTAACACATCACGAATAACAAATTCAACTTCATTTCTTTAAGGGATTAAGTGGAAATTGTTCAATTCACGAACAATAGTGAGATTGTACCAAAATCATGCAAGTATTTATTTTAATTCATCAACTTTAGGGAAATGATCTTGAAAACCAAAAGTGTTGTCCTAGTTCCCTTATATCGAATTAATCAGATGGTACCTTAGATCATCACAAATCAATAGCTTTGTGATTGTTGGATTTTTCATAGCCATGTTCTCTACCACTCTCCATTAGATCTTAATGGTTAGATTTTTCTTCCATATACATATTTTCACCTATGTTCTCCTACGTGGAAGCCCCGGGATGAGTTAATTTGGGTAACCATTACATTTCATACTTTAGTTTTTGAAGCCATATTTTGTTATTCCTTTTTACGATGTGGGTTTCTATTAAACAATCATTCGAGTAGTAAACCATTTATAACCCCGAAGAATTTCGAGGGCGAAATTCATATTAAGGGGGGTAGAATGTAACACCCTGAGATTTTATGAAAAATATTCTTTTAATTTCATTAATTTATTGTGTTGTATTATACACCAAGATTACCTTGCGCTATACGCAACACCGTATTAGCTTGCAGTATACGCAACACTATTCTTGGATCGTGTTACACACAATTTTGATAATAGTTATTCTATGCAACATTGAGTATATATATATATATATTCAATGTATAAATGAAATATGGTTGGATTCTGTTATAAGAAACAATGAAGGATTCTTTCACAACACGCAACCCTGACTTGGCTTCCATTACACGCAATCGCGACCTTCCTCGATAGCGTGTGTCGTACGCAATACTGGGTTTTAATAAACAACGATATATTATTATAATATTGTCATGAACTAGCCACTATGAATAGTGTTAACTAAATTTTTAATTTTATAACATTATTATTCATCTTACACATTTTCTAGAACATGGTATAAGAACAAAATAAATTTTTCGGGTAAAATAAGTATTTTCCAAAAATTGCAGTTTTGCCGCCTTTTGATGGTTCACTCACTTTAAATCTGGTTTTTTACATGTTTATATGTTCAATTTGACAAAATAAAATTCTTCTTTTGAATCATGATATAAAAATTTACATTAGATAAAGTTTTTATATTTTTCCGATAACTTTCATATTTTAATGAATAGTAAAAACACCCTATATTTTAATTAAAAACAACTTTTTTCATTGTAATATATTATGTGGTTAAATTATAATATTGAATGGTTTTAAAGTATAAATATAATATATTTTTACCATTTAATATAATGTATGTCATTAGCATTGATTTTACCTTGAATTCGTAGGTTAAATCAATTCAAACTTTTAGAATGTTTTAAAGAAAAAACCGTTTTCTTTCGACAACGGGATTAATTTTAATTTAATTTATGCATATTTTGTGTATTGAATTTGGAAAAATGGATTCCATATTTTTAATCAGTGGGTCTAAATTATGTTAATAAGATACATTTTATTTTTGGGCATTGTGAATAGTAACTACGGTAAATTTTATTTACTATACTTAAAGGTAAATCGGGTAATTAAGGGTAAATATAAGATTATAAAATTACCGTAAAAGTAGGGAAAATCATATTGGATGGATAAAAGTAGACCCATATAAACTAAGGGTCGGATTAGATTCATTTTATGGACTTTTGTCCATGAAAATAATTTAATTATTATTAAAACCAAAGAATGTGACAACATGTCACTTTCCTAAATATTATAAGTATAATAATTTTAATCTAGTGATAAAATTCATGAAACTTTGAACATGAATAGTCTCCAGAAATATAATACAATTATCTACATCATAGGAATTTATTTATAATTTTTAGGGATTAAATAATTATCATTTATTATGACACAAAGATGATGCAGTAATTGTCTTATTAATGAAATATTGACATAATTGATGTTATAAATGCCCAAATAAATGTAAATTGATACTTTTTATGACTTACATTACTTTTATAGGTTAATATGAAATGTTATTGTGGATATAAGTAACTTGGTTCGAACTTATCATTCTGTTATAAATTTTATAAAAATCATGTACCAAATAGTGTCAAAATTGACATAAATTAGTTTTTAAAACAAATATTATATTATTAATTGTTATTTAATTCCTAAAAATCTATCGTTCGGAAAAATGACTTATATAAGGATATATATATTAATAATAAACAACTTGGGGTTCTTTTGGCTTGATATAGTAAGTTTATTAACCGTATAGTGTAAGAAAACAAGAAGACACGATAAAAGTTAAATTATTCAACTTAAAGTTAAATCTAAATGATAAGGTTACAATTGATACCTAAACTTGTCTAAATTCTATTTTATGACAGGATTTAGACCCTTCCCCACCTTAGCTTCGAAATATATCAAATTGGAGCTATTTAAAACCGAACTTGACTTTATAATAAAATAATATTTTTAGTTTTCCCAAAGGTGCCCCTCTCCTCCCTTATAAAAGGGCACCTCCTCCCTCTACTCCTCACACCAATTTGAGCATTCAAGATCGACCAACCCCGGACAAAACCTTTTCTCCACTTCCCTAGTATTATCCTAGAGGTCCTGGTCTTCTTCAAATACCATCCTTAGTTCTTTACGTGGAGGTTATGAAAAGGCGCGTCCAAAAGAGGTAATATCTATTACCGATCTTTTTCAATTTCTTTCTTCTTCAAATTCTTCTTATATAGTTGTTTCATGATAAAGTAATACCATAATAATTTATTATATACTGATATGGTATTATAAATGTGAAACAACTCTAATTAACCTTCTATCCATCCTACAGAAAAAGGAAATCACCGCGCGTGCGTACGTACGGAATACCGTCTTCACACCGTGGTGTAATCTATTTTCCGCCACCACCTTAATTGGATGGGTATAATGGTGTAATGAGTATCTATATATGATTATTATAAATTGATATTGATACTAAAATAGTTTACATACACTTAATCACAAGTTCACGATCATGAGAACGATATCATCGCTCGTGCGTACGTACGGACTACCGTCTCCACGACGCGATGAGATTCATTCTCCACATTAACCATTCATGAATGATTATATAGTATATATAATGAATAATAATGAAATATATGACATTTTAAATCTACTGGATTTATGTATATATATATATATATGTCATCTACTTACTTCCATTCAAGACAATATGGAAAGGAAAACATCATTCATGCGTACGTACGGACTACCGTCTCCATGAACGGTGTGTTTGATTTCATTTATCTATATATTATATATATATATATACTGAATATATATGATATATAAATCATTATTTATATTCTGGAAGTAAGAAAAATCATGATATAAGTAATAATAATTTCAAGAACAACAAGTCCAAACACCTACGATAAGTGAAACGATTTTACCCAAAACGCTTCTTTAACATGGAATTTACAAAAGAACGGGTAATATAAAGTCATAAGTGAACCATATATGATATAATAACAATAATATGATTCTTTAATAAGTTAATGATATTATTTAAATCATTATACAGGAGGTTCGGACACTTACGAATCAAATCAGACTTAAGGTAAGGGAAATATCACAATCTCATTTTTATCCGAGATTGTTTATACTTTGGTATTTACTGGGGTGTATTTTATCATCCACATCAATGTTTCCTCAATATGTAATATTGTTTTCATCCACCTACAATTGTTTAAAACCTATTTTACCCTTTGGTAAGTTTTTAGTAAAAGATATTAAAGGAATCTTTTGTCGTTTTTTATACGAGGTACTTTTTGACTTTTCCGAAAAAAGTACGAGAAGAATGTTTTTTTAACTTATACGGAATGAATGGATTTTTAAAACATTATTTCCAAGAAGATTCCTTTACATGTTTTCAAGTTTATTTTTAATAAACTTCTTTTAGTTTAAAACTTTAAGACATGTTAAAAAGGAAATTGTTTTTGAAGTAGAAAGGATATTTTCCTCAAGAATGGAGTTCAAGTGTTTTATCAAAATTATTTTAAATCTAAGATAATATATGGTTCTGTTTCTATCCCTATTATTACATGGATTTGATTATGTTGTGATGTAAATATTTTTATGAATTCCTTTATCTTATTTGAATTGTTTTATGATGTCATGTTGTTTAAGAATCCCATTTTTACTACATGGGTTATGCAATGATGTGTGGTTTATGATTTTGTGGCACACATAAGAATGGTACCATTATGAGATGGGTGGGACCTATATCTCCCTCCAATGCATTGGGTAAAGATTTTATATCTCATGAGATAGACATGGCTGGAACGGTAGGTTATACCGGTTCAGTGAAATAGGACTGAAACGAGGGTGACTCGGTTCAGAAATGGACATTGTCCACTAAGATAGTCTTGGCAATGAGTCTTGACTAACAAGAAATGATTCTCTATGATTATGTGTGTATGCCACAAAGTTTCATGTTTTAAGTTATGATTATTGGGATTACATTTCACTACTATGATTTATCCCATGTTATGAAATTATGATCTCTTTTGCAGGTTAAGATTTCCAAAAGATATGTTCTTATGAATATGACGTGATTGATATTTCATTTGTTTGCCCTTACTGATCATTTGAGATCACCCTTTTATGTTTTCTTTTCCCCAGGATATAAAGAAACGTTTTAGGTAAGAAAAAAGGAATATCTTTATGGGAGATGATGAAGATCTTTCACCATGATTAGAAGATTACGTTCCGAGTTTCCAAAGACACTAAACTATTACGGTCCTTGTGTGTGTGTTTTTGTTATATAATAAGTATTCTGCAAAAGTAATGTAATATCCTTGTACGTTAAGCTTTGGGTCTCTATAGATAAATTGTCCCACATCCCCCTTTCTATTTCATTGGTTTATTTTACAATGGTTTTTGAGTTCATGAGGTTGTTTGGGTGATTATGAGAACAATTGCCTTTCCTCCTGGTGATGCATCATGTAACCAAAAAAGGACATGTGGAGATGCATGAACATTTCATAGACAATTCCATCTTCTTATCCTTAAGAATTCAAAGAAGGAGGTCACAGTTGGCTCGACATACCTGAGGACCTTTGTGTGATGAGGATGATAAGACAAAGGGATTTAATGAGATGAGGCAACCACATCACTGGGTGATTGGGTTGTCTTGAGGATAACTGATGGAACTTTACATGACTTTGAGGAATTCTATTGGTTCCCACTTCCTCCCTATTTGTTTCCTTTGTATATTTTATAAAGTCTTGGGGACCTTAGAAGATTATTTGAATTATTTATAAGTAAATTATTATTATAACTATTGATGCATCATGTGAGATTTAGGACCACTAGATCCCCCATGAATTTTGGGTATTTTTCTCTTATTTTTGAAGGACATTTGGATAATGTTTTGGGGATCTATCAGTTTATAGTTCACATTTCAGGGGTAGCTTATTTGTCCACTTCCAATTAACTAATGGTTGTTTGTGAGACTTTTAATGGGCAGTAAGAATTGTTTGTGGGACCTCATGGGATCTAATAAAAATTGTGCGTTTTCCCTGATCATTCTTTGTACCTTATAATAGTGACAAAATTAGACATCTCATAGAATATTACATGATCCATGAATTTTTTTCAAATCATTCTTCCTTTGTTTTCTAGGGAATATAATAAATATTTTAAGGTATTTTTTCCATTGTAATTTTTTTCCATGTGTCAAAAATTATTATAGATTTTTTATAAAGCCCTTATTTTACCTCACTATCTCATTAACATTGGAAAAATTATCATCAGTTTTTTATCTTCATCTATTTTAATGTATTCAAATATAGCTTTATAATTTTTCAATTTTACATCTTTAGTTTTAAAAATTCCTTTATAAATATCATCACGTTTTTCACTTATATCATTGTCTTGCTTGAGTGAAACTAATTTTGTTTAAATATTTTTAGAAAATGATGATATAATTTCATATCTAGAATTCCCATAAACATATAGACTCTTATTGTCTACAAATTTCATGAGATAATCTCTTATAAATGGTATAAAAATCACTATCAAAATATCAAAATTTATGATGAAAAACGTGTGTTACATGAGAAGTCAAGAGAAAAACAATAATTTTGAGAATAATTTGGCTAAAAAAATCCAAATATCAACATAATGTTTTGGTTTGAAGAAGTTAATATCCTTTATGATGGGAAAATAGTTCACTAAGTCTTCTAGAGTATTGTGTAACCTTGCCTTATGAAAATCCAAAAACATTAACACTACGTATGTGTTCTCATGAAGGTCAATGAATATCACGATAGTTAAAATTATGTGAATATGGTGACCTTTTTGAATCATACATTTCTACCTTTTATTCTTTTATAAATACCTCTCACCACCCATCATAAAATGGGACACTACCTTTATACTTTTGCGAGAAGATCTATATTCATGAAACTTAAACCATCATGAGACAAAGAAGAGATGGATCCCTATAGGTATCCATCATTCATATACATCCTCCTACATGTTTTTGAAATTTAAAGACCTTGATTGAGATGAATTTAATAAATTATTGCATCCTTCACGCCGGTGGGAAACCCCTTGAACATCTTGGGGTTTCATGAGATACTTATCATTCATGAAAATTTTCTTATAGGATGCAAGAATTCACGAAAAATTTGGATCCTAATATTCATGAAGCACTAATATTAGGGAGATCACTGGCCTTGGAGAACCCCCAGAATGTTGCAAAAACCCTATCCTTTATGATCCACTCCGCCAAGATCCTGGAATCATGCCTCCTATTAGTAGATTTATCTTCACAAAAGATGATTGATCATGGGACCTATGCCCCTCATAACATGATTCATCAATTCCCCAACCTTATACAAGACCATTGTCATCAAACCTCACATCTGATACAATTTATCACATCTTGGTTTTGACCATCATGAATCTTCTTAATCCCAAACACATGAACTCTAATATTAGGACCAAATGAATGCTGAACCATTGTGGGAAACTGACCATTTCTTCATATAAGTATGGCTAATGAGTTATCCTCTTATCCTAAATTTATATGGGTTTTCTTGATGTAGCTATCAACTAGTCCAAGATGTATGACTTTAAATTTCAAAGTATCCACATCCAAGATGTATGATGTTAAACAACACGATTGTGTCTCCAACACACAGTGTTAAATTGTTTCCTTACCCACTGAAATGATCATAGGATGACTTGTCTAAGACTCTCATGGGATAAACCATATCCTTACCCTATGAATTGAACATAATATTACAAATATAATACTAGAAATGGATGATATATAATCTTACCCTATGTGATTAAAGCATGATGCCTTTTGTTTGAATCACATGGGGTGACACCCCGCCTCAAGGGAAATCCATATGCATGAGCCCTAAACCATCCCCTATTTTCATACCATTCATGTCATGAGAATACTTACTAAATTATATTTAACGACATGGATTTTTCTTTTCATGTGATATTAAACAATTCTCTCAAGATACATAGTATTTGAAACTTTTCTCTTGTTAGAAAATATAGGTAACCTTAAGGAGGTTCAAATATTACTTCACTCGAACAGCATCAACTTTGATCCCTATCTCTTAAATTGATACATTGGATACCTCCATGATGTTATAACCCACTAGGACCCATAAATATTCATGTATTCCCCCTTGGAGTCAACAACAATAGAGTGTGATCCTATTCCCCCATTAGGGGAACAATTAACCTCTTACCATCCAATCTTGAGGTTCCCACTAGATCTTGCAGTCTCCACAAGACATTAATGTTATGACCTACCTATCCCCACAATATTTTAAACATTTTTCCTACATTCCACCACAATATATTAAACCTATGACCCACATATCTCAACATGATGTTAAAAAAGTGAAAAAATCAAAGAAAAAAATAATTCATACACCATGTGATGAATGTGAGATGTCTCCGAAAATTAACCCCAAATACCTAATTCCCCTTTCCTAGGTTTCCCCGTGATGGAAATATGATTCCTTGGGTTCTATACCTACGATGACTGACTTACGAGATGCCCTCGACTTCAAAAATAAATTTCTTGAAAAGTATCACCGGCACCCAATGATCAATTATGTTCATATGTGTCCAACATCACTATTGGCTCCAACTGCAAGTTTATGTCATGTTTTGACAAAATCAATGTTACTAAACTGTGACGACCATGAGATGAAATTGAGAAAGAGTTACCGGAACCTGAATTAAATATATGAGGGTGACCTATACTAGGTGATGATCTCTAAGGAGGAATCCATGGAATGTGTAACTGATATCATATCATCCCATTTTGATGAAGGTTACTAAATCACCAACCATAGCGATGGAGGTCACCCTCCGTTAGAAAGTTGGGGTTCTTTTTGATCAAACATGTTTAGGGAGGCATGAAAATGGTTGTGAGACACTTAATAGGAGGATGATAAAAATAAAATGATAGAAATAGATTCTAAAAGGAATCACACTCCCTAATATAAATAATTAGAAAACATAATCGAGAACACAACATGTAGAATCTTCCCCTACAACTGGGGAATACAGATAGTGTTGGGAATATCTGATTTGAAAAATATTTCAAATGGATCCTTTATACCCTTGGGAGACAAGGAATAACATCGGTAATGTTGGTAATCACATTCATCGAGCATATGTTAATGGCTTAATCAATGTATCATGTAAGAATCAAGTGACATAAAATACTTGATGAACCACCACCAAATGGAATGGGGGAAGGAGAACAGGTGGTACGAAAATACTATATAACTATTCCCCTAAAATAGTGCCCACCTCTTCCATGGTAACTCAGTTCCATCACCCTATTTCCAAATCTAATATCATTCAATAGATTTCCATCAATGACCTTGTTTATTAATAAGGGATATAAGGGGTTATCAAAACTAAGGATATGGACCCACTAGATATAGGGGATATAAAACCAAGCCAATACCACCATCCATGAGGGATAAAATATGGGGAAATCCCTCTCATCATAACTATGTACCATTTTAATATCCATTCACCAGAACACTCATAGAGCCTCATACCCTATGACATGGAAGTAGAGGAAATACCAATGTAACCTACTGTGATGAACACCCTTGATTCACCCATGATGGATCCCACCCCTTCACATCGACAACAATAATGATATACATATGCTAATGAGTATAACTATCCCATTTCTACTCCACTCCTCTATGTATAGCATGCTCAGTGCTAATGTTGTTTCTAGTTTACATAAACATCCCAAACCGAGGCCATTATAAAATTTGCAGCATCCCGAGCCACCATCGATATACCTCCTATTTCCCTTACAACCAATATGTAGGGGAACTTGTTTCCTTGATTGGGATTGATACACCATCCACCTAACAGGTAGGCTAAGATTAATCACTCTCATGAGAAATATAGAGAACTATCATGGGCTTCCCCTTAATGAGAAACCCTACCTGGTAGTTTCTCTAAAAAAATCACCAACTAACACAAAGGACCTCCCTATGTAGAGTAATTTCCATTCTTTGATTATCCTTCCCATGGTGGGAGGTAAAATAACCACCATGGGTTCCCTGCCTATGGAGCCACCCGCAATTCATTTTGAAAGAACCCCTATAACCCTCATAGGATTTCACATTGTATAATTTCACATATGAAGTGTGTAAATAGAAGAAATATTAATTTAAAAATTTATCGATAAGAGTAATAGGAGATGTAAGACTAAATAGAGATTCCTCCACCCACCCCACCAGAGATAGAGGGAAATGTCATCAGGTAAGGATATCAATTCACTAAATAGTAAATCATAGTGTCCCTAGATACATTTAATTATATTTTTATATGGATAATATGTTGGATTCACTATAGGGACTCATAGTGAAGTTATACCTACCTCCATCAGTTTCCTTCAACTCAAAATCCATCTTTAAATAAGGTGAGTCTTTAGGGAATGGACTTATACACTCTGATGATGGTGAGAATTCTATCTATACATGAGTAATGGAAAACCTTTATGGCTAGTAGAAGTCCCCAAAGACACCATCCTGTATGGAAATGGTTTTGATTTTGGCCCCACCATCGAAAGGAAATCCATCATTATAAGGATGAGTATCTCAAACGATGCCACCTCTACTAGGGGATCAATAATAGGGAACCGTAGTATCAATTATACCCTCGATTACCTGGATAGTATGAGTTGGTTGTTGGGGAGATCTAGAGGAGAATCACGCATATAACTATCAGTAAGAGGAGGAATTTTGGGATATCATAGAAAGAAACCAGCTACCTGTCATGTATTTTCAATTCTCATACTTACACTTTTTAATCCCATAATTACATATAAAGGGTTAAGAGTAATACCTCTTCCTAAATATCTGGTAAACATTTTACCACCTCCATGAGAATTATTTGGATTATACAGGAAGCCCTAAGAATTTTGATTCATTCTTAAAATCGTGTAAGAGGGTTGACAAAGATACACTACTAGTGGTCTGACTCATGCAGATCCTGCAAAAGTTTTTAATTAACATGTTTTATGAGCCTCAATATGATTTAGCACACTATAATGTATGAATAGACCACATATAAAAATAGGAAGTGGGAAGTATGATGTACTCTTTCCCAATAACCTTTCATGGAAACATCAGGTCCATCAAGAAACCCTACACAAAAATAGGAATGCTTCTTCTAAAAGCTTTATTATAATGAATTTAATCAGGGTCAATCCACTGAGAAATTCATAAAATCAAGTGGATGATGTTAGGAATGATAGGAAGGATCCAAATTAAGGGGGGATATAGTATCAGAATACCCTCCTTCATGAACTCAAACTTTCTAGTAGAGGAAGAACTTGGTCCATGAGTATTCCTCAATCTTGTAACTTCCCCCTACCCATCAAAATATCAATAACGTTAATGTAATTATCAAACCAGTTAGCCTATATGAGGCCACTCTAGAGGCTAAGTCAGATGTCCGGTTGGCCACTTGATTGAGATTTCTTCATCTATAAAAAATTATCTCTCCCGATGTATTTTTTAAACAACATCCAATGTGAGACAACACCATACATGACCCTACCCCTCTTCCTCCCAAACATCTAGTTGTTCATGTCCATGCACCTAGGGTTTAATCCTGGTGTCCGACACACTTGACTAGGGAAGAGGATGGTGACCACAACAAGAAATAAAGATATGAATCACTTAACAAAACTGAGTAACATGAATTACACCCATGACCATAAGTATTGAAATTAAAATTTAGTAGGCTAGTTGGAGTGTTGGTGACCAACAAACCCATCATTGATGGCATGACAAACACTCTCATTTCCATCCTTGAGTTAGTAGAGATGAAAAGATTTTTTTGGTACCACATGAGGGGAATCCATATTTTGTATGGATTGACCACATTTTCCCCCTAAAAAATTAGGAACTCAAGATTTACCTCATTTAATGGAATGGGTGACCCACTATAGTACATAGTTCATTTCATCTTAGAGAGTGACCTAATTTTTGAGGCTCTCTAATATAAGGTGGACACCAAGATCTATTTCCTCATCTGTCCCTTGGAGGAAAAAATTTATTCTACTACACATGTCAATCCTTGATGTCTATTTTCATATTTGAGGATCTCCATAGGTAGTTCAACAATCATTTTATCTCCACTATGTGAAATATCTACATAAAAAAATCTATAAATTCAAGCTAATGGATGATTCAGAAGTTGCTGACTTCACTTCACAATAGAAGGGAAGCATATGCTCCATTGATTTGGATCTTTATCATGATCAGTTGTTTGGTATGTCCTAGAAAAAAACATGGATTTTATGGTTAACACCCTCATCTCACTAACATATATTAGTGAATTTTGAAAATTATCCAAAATATCGTAGTGTTTGGAAGATTCTTTACAGTAGAACACTCAATGGTCATTCCCATTATATTTTCTAGATCATGTAAGAAGAATTTTGAAGGCTTTAATAGCCTTCATAGTATAGACTCTTTCCCTACATCCAGTTCAACTCTAGGCCCCCCTTAGGACATACCTCCCCAGATACAATCAGTCTAAGAACAAACCTGCCAACATAATGTCTCACATGCCACTATTCTAGTCCAACAACCCTGAATTACATTAGAGGAGTGAAATAAAAATGCTAAATCATTCAACGATGCTCATGTCCTAGGATAATTAATTTATTCCTTAGAGGAAAAATGTTTAGTTGTCCTAAATCCTAAGGGCTTGAAGAGTTTGGGTTAACCAATCAAGCCAACTAATACCCATATTATAGAGTCCTCAAACATTTTCAAATGGTGTGTTTCATCTCCAAATATTGGATACATGACTATATAGACCATTCCATGGTCAAATTGGATGTAGCCCTACCACAAGTAGTGTATATCTCTAATACCCCTGATGGAAATGATGAAGAATCTTGTGAATGAAAATAGGTCCATAGTCAATGTATATAGAATAGAATGAATTTCTATAATTAAAGTATGTCTATAATTTCCATGTAATTTTCCATACCAAATTCAGTAGAAAATAAGCTTCTATAGTGGTTTCCCCTTCCCTAACAACCTTAGTAGTACCACCAAATGGAATGTATCAGAAGAATAGTCTCTGATGATTCATGGGAATGTAGAACCCTCCACCAATATCGAAGGTAGTTTGTACCCTTGGGGACCTCATAAATTCTTAGATGGTAGTATCTACCTTGGTATATCTCATCCAGGAATACTCCACCAAAGAATAACAGGAGTTAGCCACCATTAATTCCATATGTTTGGTGGACTATTGTGATACACATAATGATGAGGAACAATACATCACCCCTTTTGGAACTTCCATCTGACACCATCAAATGAGAGGTGAGTGCAAGGATCATTGTAAAAATGTCCATGATATCACCTCATAAATCAGAATTCATGCCACTGAATTAAGGAACATGAATCTTGTATTGGAAAATATACACAGACATCTCAATCCTCTCCATCGGGTATGCCCCCAAAACCTACTATATTAGTTAATAGTGAAACATTATCACTATACCCAAAGACTGATCCATGGATGGAAAAATCCCTATCAAATATGTCTACTGATCAGCCTAAAAAATATAACTAGAAGTGAAATATAAAAAACCTGATAGTCCCCAAAAAATATCACTGAGTCCAATCATGAAAAATAATCTGAGGTTTATCATGAAAAAGAATCACTAGGCCATATCATGCAAAGAACCTATGTAGGAAGAGTGACATTCCAGTATTTTTTTTTTAATACTCTGTGGGATCTACCATTTAGGGGTATATCTTTCCGCTATATATCACAAGATAGATCATTGAAATGGAATTCCATTGAAACCTTTTGGATAATAGCTCTGGGATCAAACTCATCACACCTCAAAAATATTCATTAGTGGGGACTCATGAAATAACTCTGGATTCTCTCTAACCTGAAGATTTAAAGATATGACAAGATTGATTGGAAATTGAATTGAATGATTTGGATGGAGGCACAATTCATTTTCCTTGTAGAAATCACTATATTCATTGTTCTATTGCAGAATACTACATATAATTCCCTGATGTGGATATCATCACTTAACCTGCATATGATGGTCCCCTATTCAAACCAATTGGTCCTCAACACTCCATTAATGGTCAAGTAAGTGTACATGAAGTCCATATAACAACATTAAACACTAGTTAAGAACCTTACAAGGTTTTTGGGTATTACATGTGGGAGAGGATGCCACATCACACTGAACTGGATGAGAATATTAACACCCAATATGATATTACAGTCACCTCAGAATATCCATAGGTAGACATGAGTTACATAATTTCTTTTGAATACCTGGGATAGAACCAAAAACCCATGATATTGGATGCTATTATATATTCTCCCAGAATAATGAATGCTCCCATATTAATATGTATTCATACATGGTTTAGGAATGGTTGATACAAAAAAACCTACCCATGTTGCATATCGATAGGTTCACCCCTTGGCTTCTGACCCATGGACCCTTCACATGTTCTAGATAGAAGGGATGAATTGGACAAGGACAATGAGGAATCAATACATTGTTATCTAGGGGTATCACAGTCACAATAAATGTACAAATGGCTCATTATATTCAATTTCCATGATCTCCATTGAACAATAATCCCATATTATGTATTGCACCCAGGCCAAGGCAGATGACAATGCCTCCTTGTGATCTCAGTCCTAAAGAAGTCATATTCATCTTCTATTATTGAAATATAAAATGATATATGGGATATTGGTGATTCCACTCCACCATATGAAGAGAGTGTGTCCACCACTATCGAGGAGTTGAATAGGATAATATTATCTTTGATAAAGATCTAAGGGTGACACTAATAATGGAAGTCGTGTTGTAAGAAGAGTAGTAATAGTATGTGGAATAACTAAAATAGCATCACTATGTGTTTTCTTTGAGTTTCAAGGAAATTCTAGGGCTCAATCCAAGATTTTTTCTCATCACCCTGGTCATTAGTAGTCCATAGATTGTTCAAATTTCCCCCAGTGAGATGAACCCCACCCAAGGAACCATGATTGAGGCTGAAGTTGACAAGATCGTCAAAGCCATATTAATTTGAGAAGTCCAGTACCCAATGTGGTTTTCCATAATTGTTTTAATCATGATGAAACACATGTATATCAGAGTCTGTATTGACCTATAGAAACTCAACCACCACTACTCAAAAAATTATTTTCACATCACTGTAATATAGATTCTTATCCATGTGACCACCAGTTTCCATGACCTATCCTCCATAGATAGACACTCTAACCATAACCAAATATAGATATCCCTATAGAATGAAGAGTTGATCTCCTTCAAGATAAATCTGGAAAAGTTTGGTATTGTGTAATGTCATTTGTTTTAAAGAATGTTGGGACCACCTACTAGCATTAAATGCCTCAAATCATAATGTCATACTATTGAAATTGGTATAGTGTTATGTAGAGGATATGGTGACTAAATCCAACATAATCCTAAACCATATCAAGGTTGTTGATAATGTTTTTTAGTTCCTCTTCTCCCATCACCTAAAGATCGACCCCTTAAAATTTTCATTTTGTGGTGCCTCAAGAAAATTACTTGGATTTATTTTCAGATATATTGTAATTATGGTAGATCTTTGGATGATAATTTCCATAAGTTAGATGCCTCCTCCACAAAACCTCATGGAGCTATGGGGCCTCCATGCCCACCCGGAATATATATTGATATTCATTACTAATATGTCTACTAAATGAAAGGTCGTTTCTAGGATCATGAATAAATTCATCGACTATTAGTGGAATAATGTCTATCAGACTATGTTTTAATATAATAGGTAGTTCATTCTGTAGAATCCCACCTTGAGTTCCTTCCAACAATGCCCTAAGAAGGATTTCCATAAGACCTCAAGCGTTCCTACCTGAATTTTAGAGGCTACTAACTAGAAGTGATGACCTTGGGTATGTCTATTGGGGACTATTTACTCACTGATTAGAGTATACAAAGCTAGTATAAATATAAGAAACAATAGATGAAATGATAAAATCTAGATATCAGTTGAAACCAAAATCATAAATTGTATGGTTAGTAATAATGGGAGGAAGTGGAATAAATAATCAGATACCAATCTGTTAAATATATTATTTTCATGTAGCTAATTAAAAAAAATAAGGTAAGGGGATACAAGTATATACAATATATCAAAAAAAGGAAAAAAGGGAAAAACTATTATAGGTAGCATATTTATCATAGGATCGATCCTTTAATCCCAACTCTATCCTAGAATAGTAAATCAAGAATGGGAAGCTAGCTACTTACCTTTGGAAGTACTAATGATCATAAGATATACTCAGGTACCAATAACACCTGATAAGGGTGTGAGATATAATCTTAGTACGATGACACACACATTGTCTAGGACATTCCATAACATGCATCAGAAAAGACTAGTGTTCCATATTTAATTAAAATTTAATTCTGAATAAAAAATAAAATAATTGGACTAGGTTTCACATGGATACCCACCTAATTAACTACGTCAACATAATCCAATGTCTCTAAACTAGAATAGCCTATAAGGTTATGGTAAAATATATAAGGTTTCATAGGCTAGACTGTCCCCAAGATTTATCGTCGGCTCAAAGGGAATGTCCTTCTGTTTATTATACCAATGGTAATTTCTCAATTTCAAAAAATTCATTTTCTTTTTTAATTTAATTTTAAAACCATTTATAAAACATATTGATACCCCCATGTACCATCCTTGAAAATTCAAGAAGACATTCCATGTATCACTTGAGGGGATCATAGCATAACCAATTATAAGGATCCCATACATGGTAACCCACGGATAAAGTCCCACATCTCACTCCAAGCACGGTGAAAAAGGTCCAATACTATTTTTCAATCTCATGCCTTGTATCACATGTAGGGTCTTGAGTCTCTATCAATGCATGGTTCAATTGATCTTTCCTTGAAGCCCATAAAAGGTGTCTATTCTTGGGAACTAGTGTCACTCTTCTAGAGGAAAATATAAATATCATTTAGAAAATACCACATAGAAAATATGGTGTCATCATCAACATTTCTACAAAACAATAAAATTTATATGAAAAGGCACAAGAGTCCATCTAAGGGTTCCTTCAGTCATAACCCCTTGATTTACCCATGAGAATAAGGAGAAATCACTAAACAAGAAATGCATTTATACTAAATCATGTTGGAATTCCAATTTTATTTTACATTTATATTATTATCACACTAGGATCATTGGTCAAGTAATGTCTTCATAGTACCTCCACTTAAGTTATATGACATATGGAATCATACACTTATCCAATTCATTTAATTTTACCATCTCGCAAAGGCATAGTACAAAGGGTCTAATTAATATTTCAACATTGAATTCAATTAAGAAAGATCTTATGGCATTAAATATGTGAACATACACCATAAGTGGTGTTAAACCATTTTAGAACAAGGGGTAAAATGTCCCACTAAGGTACAGATCATCCAAAGGGATGGAATTATCGATGGAGACCCACCATGGAAGTGAGTTTATGTCAATTTGGAACATAAGGAAGGTGCAAAAATGTAGGTTCCATGTGCAGTGGAAGTGTGTGATGGGAGGTCCAAAACATAACATTTTTCTATAAATGATGATAACCCAATTGTTTACGCAATTTTTAATCAGCCTAATCAACGGAATTGAATAAAATATAGAAAATATTAATTACATCAGAACTAGAGAGATAGGATCAACACATACAGTTTATAATTAATGTAATTAGACAAGGAATTACCTCTAAGTAATTACTTCTTCATTAATGAATCTGGTTATAGATCAGAGGTGCACCATCATTTCATTGTATGAACAAAACACAAATTTTCTCTAGCGGCGATCCACACATGTTCCAAAAATCACCAAATATCATCAAAGGGGTCTCCAGGTGCTTGCATGGAAGATTCTTATGATTGTATCATCCACCTTGACCTATTTAGGAATCACTACCAAAGAATTCTCCATGATCCAATGGAGGGTGACCACTTCATATTCTTAGGAGAATTTAGGGAGAAGGGAGATCTCTATACTTGAGAGGATCCTCCAAGATTCATTGTGAAAAGATTAATTAGGTCTTGATCAAATACCGTAATTGATTATTTATATTTATGGGGTTGAAATAAAATAATATCAGAAGTTATTTTGTTATTTTTTAATCCTAGAAATACACAATTTCAAAAAATAGTAGTAGTATTATTATTTCTCAAGATTCACGGAACATATGAATTATGATTAAATAATATTTAATTAAATAGTATTCAATATGACCACTTCCCATGAGGCAATTAAACTCGATTTTCCATTCCTCCAAAATATTTATCATACCATGAATAATGTATTTTTATTTTTTAAATAAATATCCATTTATTATTCTCCAATAAATAAATAAATATTATATTAACTATATAATAAATAAATGTTTATTAAATATATCACTCATAATATATTTTCTTAAATAAATAGTGATGGAATAGATGTGGTCAATCATACATGAATAATTATTAAACTACATAAAGGGAATAATATTTATTAATACTCTTAAATAATAAATAATAATATACTATTTAACTAAGATTTTTGATACAGCTAGTGTGTGACCCTTTAGGCCTCTTTCTCCATGGAATTCAGAGAACCATCCTACATTCTAAGGGGAGAATCTAGAATCACACCAATGAACCCACAAAGAAAGAAGATAATATTGTAATGAAATGTTACCTCATATGGATTCTTCTCATGAAATAAAATCCCTTTATCGTGATATTTCTAATCGAGAAGCTTGTATGCCAGTGCCATCGACGTATGTGATTGATATCTCTATCTTTGATGTTCTAAAAAATTGTCTTTAGAACACCATGTCCATGAATTCTTTTAGAATATATCATTTCCCTCAAAGGGACTGAGATATTAACTTTCATTACTGAATTTATGGGATGAAAACTTTATTTAATTATTCATTAATGAAATATTACTCATGAGGTACCCAGCATATTCTACATCTCCACAAACATCTTTCATTATAGTTTTCTTCAATAAATGAATGTACGTTGCTCATCCGATGACCCAAATAAAAGTGGATTCCCTAGATAAGATCATCCAATGACACAAATAAAAGTGGATTTCCTAATGGTGGGTCTTGTTAAAATAATAGCTTTCTAGATATTACCAAGGTCAAACATCATGATAAGTCTCTTCAATGTCCAATTAGTCACCACCCCTAATAGACTATATCATATGTATGTTTATGATGATATCATCTAGCCATAAAACATATATTCAAGAATATTTTCTTTACACTTTCAGGTTCTCATCATAGTGGGGATCCGCTATGACCATTTTGTACGATATTTTTAGAACATTATCACATAATATTTTAGGAAGAAGAAAAATCATGATGTGATAATTTGTTTATTAGTTGTAAAAACAATGAATATAGAATTTCATAATGTACACAAGAAGTTGGTTCTAGGGAACCAACTCCAATAGACTACCACTTTCACTAGATCCAACTACTAATTACCATTGGCCCACTAGATCTCACAAGATACTCATGTGTCTTCTGGGATAGGCATTTAGTCAAGGGGTCTTACAAGTTCTCTTCCATAGATACTCTGCTTACTGCAAATTCACCCCTTGGATATAAATCTCTCAAGAGATGATACTTTTGGAGTATGTTCTTTGTAAATTGGTGTGACCATATCTATTTTGAAAGATCCACCACAGAAGTATTGTCACAATACAATGTGAGAGGGTCTCCACATCTAGGAACCACATCAAACTCCTAGAAAATTCTATAAATCCAAAAATCATCTTTAGCATCTTTAGAAAATACTATATACTCATAATGAACATTATAATCATCAATAACTAGCTTCATTGAACTCTTCCTACTCACAACTCCTCTGTTGATATAGAAAACATATATTGATTATGAATTTAGATAATTTTTATCTATATAAAAACTATCATTAGTATAACATCTAGCGACTATCTCCCTATCTCCTCTATTATCCATGAAAATATCCTTAGTTCATCTCATATACTTAAGGATATACTTAACAGTAATCTAATTTTATTCGCATGGATCATATTGATATCTAATTTCCATGCTAAGTGAAATGGAAACATTCAGTCCTGTAAATAATATATCATGCATGATAGATCATATCACTGAAGCATATGGGATCTTACTCAATAAACCTTTCTCATGTTGTGTCTAATGAAACATTTTCATAGAATGATTTAGACCTTGTGACACTAGAACCAATACCCTCATGGATTGTTTTATAAGAAATATCATTTGTATATGGTAAACATATGTGCATTGACTATGTACATGAAGCCTCTTGGATCTCTCATGAATGATCTTGATCTGCAGAATATAGACAACCTTTTCTAAGTCTTTTATGGATAAACACTTGTTTAACCTATCGATTACAGATTTTATGGCTTGTATTTTATTTCCAATAATTAATATTTCATCAACATATACTACTAGTATAATAAAACCATTCTCACTAATCCTTTTTTAAACACATGGCTCACATTAATTATTAATGAAAAAAAATTATTTTATGGATTCATCATTAAAAATGTTACATGACCTTGATGATTTATTCAATAGATAAATTTATCTATGCAACATTAAAAATCATTTGTCACCACATTGAGTCAAAAACCCATCTGGTTGTGTCATATAGACATCTTCCTGAAGGTTCCTATAAAGAGATGTGGTTTTAATATCCACCTTCCAAATATCATAATCATTGTTAGTTTCTAGAGAAAGTATAAACATGAAAATTGGGGAAAAAGATTCACCATAGTCAATTTTTTGACTTTGTTTAAACCTTTGTCCACTAGCCTTTCATTATAGGTACTTCCTTTACATTTTATGCCTCGTTTCCTCTTGAATACTGATTTACATTCAAAAGGACATAATTGAACTAGAACATCAACTAGAACTCAAACTCGCTTCAGAAAAAAAAATCCATCTGAGAATCCATAGCTTCTAGCTATATTGTAGGTTTTGAGAAATGTACTACCTCATTATAGGATAGAGGTTCATAATTATCAACTAATAACAAGTCATCATCCTTGGTGATAAGAAAACATATCTCTTTAGTTCTATTATTTATCTAAAACTTATACATAATACTTGTGTTTTAGGAACTAAATCTTCCTTGGAGACCAATCGACTATGTTCCTATACCAACTCCTATGTATCTTGAACATCAACTTCATCTAATTTAATCTTACTCCCAATATTCATTTTGAGGATGTTCTCACTCTCAAGAAATATGACTTTTCTATTGAAAATCACTTACCTTCATGAGGGTTTGTATAGATAGTATAATTTTGTTTCCATGGGATATTCTATAAAGATACACATCATTCCCCTTAGTTGCTAAATGCTTTCTTTATAATTCCTTAACAAACTCCTCACACACCCTAGAAAAGTGTATGTGATAAAATGGGGTTCTTTATACTCTATAACTCCAAGGGAATTGTATTTTCTGCTTTAGTTTTCACATGGTTTAATGTATATACATCAAATTTTAATTAATATCCCCAAAAGGATAATGGAAGATCTTCATGACTCATCATTGACCTTACCATGTCTAACAAGGTAAAATTATTCCTTTCACTAACACCATTATAATATGGTTTATAAGGCGGATTGAGTTGAGATAGAATCCCAAAATCCCATAGAAATTCGATGAACTCATATTTATGATATTACACCACCATGATATAATAAAATCTTATTTATCTTCTTACCATGATGATTATCTACTGCATTGTTAAATTACTTGAATTTCTTAAAGGACTCGGACTTATACTTCATTAAGTAGATAGATCCATATCTACTCAATTCATAATTTAATGTTATTATAAAAGAACCTTCACCTCTAGATTCTATTGGATGTGGTCCACACACATTAGTGTGTACCAATCCTATAAGTTTTGTGGAACTTTCACACTACCCATCGAATAGTGGTTTGGTCATTTTTCTATATAAACTAGCATGACATCTATCAAGTTGTTTTATCTTAGAAGGGTCTAAATTACAATATTCATCGAGTTTTTTCAATTGATTCTCATTTACATGAACAATATAGTGATTCCATAACTATGTGTTGTATAAGTCATGTGAAAATGATTCCTTATCGATTGTCAACACTTGTTTTTTTGTAATTTAATACAAAAAGATAATTATTCAAATGACCCATATGATAACATATGTTTTCATTATAAAAAATGATTTTTACTTCAAAACATTATAATAAATCAATTTATATATAAACATGACTTAGAAATTATGTTCTTGGAAACTGTACGTACATAATAACAGACAATTAAAACTAAAATTATTCATGTTGGCCATAAAAGGTTCTAGACAGAAATGGCTTGTGTATCCATCCTCTTAATATTGGAAGCTCACAGATCTAACTCCTCTATAGAAATATTCCAAAATCAACTTGGTTTTATAGTTTCCTGGTTTAGCGCATACACAATATACTACCTCCTTTTACTTGTCAGGCATATGTATCTTCTTCTTCTTGGTTGGACAATGCTTGTGAGAATTATACTGATTATAATTCTTGGTCCCCTTTTCCTTATTTTTCATTTTCTTTTTCACAATAAAGGCTTCAAGTTATCACACCCTGTATCCTTATCCACATAAAGAATCAAGGACATAAGTTCTGAAATTGTCACGACCCGCCTTCACCAAAAGGAGGGAAGGGTCAGCAGGTTGCCAGGCCCTTCCTTCTTCGAGTTGAAGGAGAGATAATGACCCCCGAAACCCGCCTTCAATAGGTCCCGGAGTGGCGACTAGCACCAAGGGTATAGGAAGTTCTCACAAATGGAAGGCATTACACTTTTTATTTTATAGGATCGAAAGATAAGGAGGAGAAAACCCAACAACACCAAGATAGAAAGAAAAGTAAAGCCAAAAGTAAACCATTCCCACATGTATGTTTAAACAGTTTACAACAAAGTACAAGTACAAAAGAAAAAGAAGCTCTCAAGTACAATACCAAAAGAAAACAAAGGTACGACAACAGCGACAACTCCAACTGTCCGACTAATAGGGTCCCGCGCAGCCCTGGTAGTCCTCCTGGAAACCTGAAAGTAAACGTAGGGTGAGCATACAAGTACACTCAGTAGGGAAAACCAAGACTCTCGTGCACAAGTGGGGGAACGTACTAAAGTCCCGTGAGAAAGAGTAAACCAAACACCTAACAAGGCAACTATCCATCCCAAGCCTCACCAAGGTTCGCTCCCCAAATAACGCAAGTCAAGTAATATATATATAAGAGCACATCGATTTTTGGGTACCCCGCGCCACTTTCCCACTGGTTATTGAGACATCCTACGCATCAGACCAATCCCGCCATTCTCACCGCAGTCCCACTGCCACACCCGCCCGCACACACCTGGGCCACAACCACACGCAGTCCCACTGCCAAATCCCGCCCGCACACACCTGGGGCACAACCACACGCAGTCCCACTGCCAAATCCCGCCCGCACACACCTGGGCCTCAACTGTCACAAGTAACCATGCCTGCAAACACCTAGGCCAGAACAACCACCGCTACGCCCGAAGACACCTGGGCTAAAGAATCCACTACCACGCCCGAAAAACACCTGGGCCTCATCCCGAAGACACTTGGGAAACCACCTGCCGCACACACCTGGCCAACCACCACAACACCCTGCCCGATGGTTCTTGGGCTAATAATGGACTTCAGGCCATCACAGCCTGCCCGAAGGTACTTGGGCTATCCGGGAAAGGGAGCAGAAAAGGAGCTAATAACCAGCCACTAAGTATAGTGTTGGGAAAACACCCTTCCCCCATAAATGGGGGTGTTCGGCACTAAGTGCTCAACTTGGGTGGGGCGCGAATAAGAAACACAAAGCCACAAGTATAGATATAGGTAACAAACACTCACCCAAAACTTAGGTTTTCCTAGCCAACCTACAGGACACAATACCACAACGCCCGAGTCACAATTCGCGACCCTTTCCCACAAAACCATTTGTCCCATTCTTGTTTCACGTTCAGTCAATTGTTCAATTAATTTTAAGCACTACTGGGCAACTACCATAAGCATAACCAAGGAAAACGTCAAGCATAGATCAACCAAAACACCCACACCCGGTTCTGCCAACAGAGGATCTCTCCCCAGTTTGTGATAAAAACCCACAACCACTGAAATCATGCCAACAGGAGATCCCATCCCCCAAATTCACACAGCCGCCGAGAGTATAAAAAGAACGGGGGATCCCATCCCCTCCCACACTTCCAGCAAACGGCCCGAAGGGAAAACAACCAACAACCACTACCAACACGAGTCAGGGATTTTCAGATTTAAACGACTTAACACACTCCATGATTTCAAAAATTCCATGTGTTCTATCCGTTAGTTATCACAGAAGGGTTGATCCTGGTGCTTTCAAATTATTCAGCCGGGTATACGTGATTAACCAATTTCACAGCAGGAGTTCACAATTTCAGCAACCCATTTAAAACATCACGAGGGGATTCAAGTGCAGACACACGACCACCAACGGCCTCAATTTTCAGAAAACATAGACCAGTACAACAAAAGGGATGACCACAAGATAAAGCATAAACAACGATCACAACCCCTTCCCCTTCTTTCTTTAGAACTTCGTTTAGTATCTTCATTAGGGTTTGGTTCAACCAATTTGATAGGAACAAAAGTAACGCCCACCCCGCATGATACACAAAAGTGAGAGACGAGAGAAATTCCCTACTTGTTGATGGATGATCGACGTTTAGGCCGGGGGCGCGGAACTTTACGGATAACGACGCGGCAGTCCCGATGCACCAGAAGAGTCACGATCGAAGAAGGGGGAAAACCACGGCCTAACCCTTAATTATAAGGGCTGGGGACGGTTGAGATGAAAACACAAAACCACGGAAGACGAGGGAGTCGTGGGTTGACCACGTGGCTTGACTCATCATTAATGGCGCTGGGTGGTTTTAACTGACCCATGAATTAATGAAGCATTTAATTAAGACCTTTGCGCGCGTTTCGGATTTCCAAGATATTTTTAGCAAGGAAGAATAGGGTTTTAAAACCCTATTTGCGAAAAAGGAACATTACTGGAACAACTTGGCAGGGCCGGTCTCACCGATCGGTGTCACCGATCGGTCTCGCCGATCGGTCTCACCGATCGGTACCCCGCAAGGAAACCGGATTTTTGGCAAAGGAAGGGACCAAGGGGGTTCTGGGTCTTCACATCAGATACCTCTTAAACGATTCTCGTCCTCGAGAATCAAACAAACTAGAAGGAAAGAGAGGATCCGAACAACCATCTTCGAAGATACCTCTTAGGAGTGGACCCCCGCTAGTTGGAAATACTCCCTGTCAAGAACCAAGCATCACACCACGCCAAACCGCCCGGTCATGTGGGTTTGGGGAGTTCCCCTCCCCCATGTCAAGATATTATCCGCTTTGGGCGGCACTGACTCGCCCGCACGGGTTTAATCGCATCCACCTTAATGCGTCCTGATTAGGGGTCGGGTTTCCCCTTCCCTTCAACCGGGGCTTCCCACACAAAACAGAGGGAAGGAACCTAGCACATTTCATAGCCAAAAAGGTCAAACGTTCTATCACAACAGGCACCAAGGGTTCAAAACTCAGAACAACTCGGGGTATTGGGCACGCATCTGTGCTTCCCTCTCCCACGTACTCTCTTCGAGGCCGCCATGTCTCCACAACACACGAACCAGGCCGACGGTTCGTCCACGGAGCACTTTCTCCTTGCGATCCTCGATTCTGACTGGCCGTTCCTCGAAGGTCGCGTCTCCTCCCACGTCTAGCTCTCCCCAGTTGATGACATGAGAGTCATCATGTAAGTACTGACGAAGCTGGGAGACATGGAAGACGTCATGGACCCTCTCCAACTGAGGTGGTAGGGCCAGCTGATATGCCACCTCGCCAACTCGCCTCAGCACCTCGAAAGGTCCGATGAACCTAGGGGAGAGCTTACTCCCCTTTCCGAACCTCCGCTGCCCCCGTCGAGGGGAAACCTTCAAAAACACATGATCTCCCACCTCGAACTTCAGGGGCCTCCTCCGACGATCAGCATAAGATTTCTGCCGATCCTGAGCTGCTTTCATCCTCTCCCGCACTAGCTGGACTTTCTCCGTGGTGCTCTGCACTACTTCTGGTCCAAGAGTACCAGTCTCACCAACCTCTGCCCAGCATAAGGGTGAACGACATGGTCTTCCATACAAAGCCTCAAAAGGAGCCATGCCGATAGTAGAGTGAAAACTGTTGTTGTAGGCAAACTCTACTAAAGGCAAGTGTCGTACCCATGATCCCCCGAAATCCAGAACACATGCTCGCAGCATGTCCTCCAAAGTCTGGATAGTCCGCTCTGTCTGCCCATCAGTCTGAGGGTGAAAAGCAGTGCTAAGGCGTAGTTGGGTGCCAAAAGCATGCTGTAACCCCTTCCAGACTCGTGAGGTGAATCGAGTGTCCCGATCCGAGACGATCGTTTTCGGAACTCCATGCAAACGCACCACCTCATCCACGTACCTCTGTGCTAAGGTACTCACGGGTCCCGACTCCTTGATAGCCAAGAAGTGAGCAGATTTTGTCAATCGATCCACCACTACCCAGATAGCATCATGCCCGCCCTGAGCTCTGGGTAGTCCCGTGACGAAGTCCATTGAGACGTCGTCCCACTTCCACTCGGGAAAATCTAGAGGATGCAACAGACCACCAGGAACACGGTGTTCAGCCTTCACCTGCTGACACACCAGGCATTTAGCCACGAACTCTGCCACTGCCCGTTTCACCCCGGGCCACCAAAACTGTCCCCTCAGGCCTCGGTACATTTTCGAAACACCCGGATGTACCGCCAAGGCTGAGCTATGGAACTCATGAAGGACTTCATCACGCATCACCTCTGGAACAAACAACCTCCGATGAAAGAGCATCCGATGTCGGCTGTCCTCCGACCATCCTTCCGGGGCGTTCCCCTGATCGACACGATCCCGCAACACTTCTACCTCAGGATCTCCCCACTGAGACTCTTCCACTTGCTGCAACAAGGAGGACTGTACCGTCATCTGAAACAAACAACCTCTAGTACCTTCCACCCTTGCATCCAAGTGCAAGGCAGCCAACTCCCCCATTGCCTTCCAAGCATCAGCAGATTCCCGAACCACCTCCTGATGCGGCTTCCTGCTCAGGGCATCAGCCACAACGTTTCCCTTACCTTCAGTGTATGAGATCTCAAAGTCGTAGTCCTGGAGAAACTCGACCCACCTCCGCTGTCGCAAGTTCAAGTCACGCTGGGAGAAGATATAGCGCAAGCTTTTGTGGTCGGTGAAGACCACAAAGCGCTCCCCAAAGAGGTAATGTCGCCACAGCTTTAATGCGAACACCACCGCTACAAGCTCCAGGTCATGGGTGGCATAGTTCCGCTCATGGGGGCGTAGCTGCCTGGACCCGTAGGAGATCACCCCTTGTCGCTACATCAATACGCACCCCAGGCCCTGTCCTGAAGCATCACAGAATACCTCATAGGCCATCCCTTCTTCTGGCAACCTCAACACTGGGGCACTAACCAGTTTTTCTTTTAGGTAGCTGAAGGACGACTCACATTGCTCGCTCCACATGAAAACTTGGTCCTTCTTGGTCAAAGCCGTCAAAGGGGCTGCTACCCGGGAGAAGTTGGGTACGAATCTCCGGTAGTAGCCTGCCAGTCCAAGGAAACTCCGAACTTCCGCCACATTCTTGGGTGCTGCCCAAGAAACAATTGCCTCAACCTTTGACGGGTCGACTGCTACTCCCTGCTCAGACACTACATGTCCAAGGAAGTGCACTTCTCGCGCCCAGAACTTGCACTTTGACAACTTCCCATAGAGCTGGTGCTGTCGTAGGACCTCCAAAACTGTCCTCAGGTGCTCTGCATGGTCCTCTTCTGACTTTGAATAGATCAGGATATCGTCGATGAACACCACCACCAACCGATCCAGGTACTCCAGAAAGATGGAGTTCATAAGCCCCATGAACACGGCCGGGGCGTTCGTAACACCAAAGGGCATGACCACGAACTCGAAGTGCCCATACCTGCACCTGAACGCCGTCTTCGGGACGTCGCTATCCTTCACCCTCAGCTGGTGGTACCCGGATCGCAGGTCGATCTTCGAGAACCATCCTGCCCCCTTCAGCTGGTCGAAAAGATCATCTATCCTTGGAAGAGGGTAGCGGTTCTTGATTGTTACCTGATTCAGCCTCCTGTAATCAATGCATAACCTGAGGCCACCATCTGCCTTCTTCGCAAACAAGACTGGGGCACCCCACGGTGATGCACTTGGACGAACATAACCCCTCTTCATCAGATCGTCAATCTGTATCCGCAACTCCCGTAGCTCCGAAGGTGCCATCCGGTAAGGAGCCATCAAGATTGGTCGAGAGCCGGGCTGCAGGTCTATCCCGAACTCGATATCACGTCGAGGGGGTAGAGTCGTCACCTCCTCAGGAAAGACGTCCATAAATTCGCGAACGATCTCTGGTACTTCCACCATTTCCGCATCTGTTGATTCTATCGTCAGTTCGGTCAACAAGGAGAGGAGAGGTTCCTCCCTCCTGTTTCCCTTCGGACAGCTCCGCTCGCCGGTGAAAGTAACACGCTGGCCGTCCAAACCGGAGAACACCACCCTCCTTTGGAAACAGTCGATGACGGCGCACACAGAAAATAGCCAGTCGATGCCTAGGATGACATCGTACGGCCGAATCTGTAGCAGAAGGAGGTCCTTAACCGACTGATGTGGCCCCAACATCAGTCTACATCCCCGACAAACGAACAGCAAGTCGATCTGACCTCCAACTGGTGTGCTCAACACCAGGGGCACTGGAAGTCTCTCGGCATCTAGACCCAAGGCGCGGGCTAGACTGGGTGCAACAAAGGAGTGCGAAGCTCCGGTATCGAACAAAGCATAAGCAAGAGTGCTAAACACACTGATCGTACCTCGAACAACCTCTGGCCCTGCTGGAACTGTTGCTTCTGCGGCGTGTAACTGTCCACGCCCAGCTCCCCTACCCCTCGGCTGTCGGCCACCTCCCCGACCACGCCCTGGTCGAGGTCCCTGGGGAGCGCCCTGAGGTCGGCCTCCCCCTCCTATGTCTGTCTGCGGAGGAGCGGGAGCTCGCTGTCCCTGCTGCTGCTGCTGGAAGGGTCTGGCTGGGAACTGCTGCTGCTGTGGCGGATGCTGGGGATGACTGCCACTGCTGTACTGCACCCGATCGGGGCACTGACTCCGAAGATGTCCAGGGCTCCCGCAGATGAAGCACCGTGGTCCCGAGCCCGAAGGGAAAGAACGTGGGCCAGGGGATCGAAACTGAAACTGCTGCGGCCTGCTCCCCGCGGGTCGGAACCTGGAGGGTCCCGATGCTGGGGGCCTGGTGCTGACGGCCTTCCCCTTCGATGGTCCCAGCTGGATCCCTTCTCGTGACAGTCCGCCTAGAGTGTGCATCCTTTCCACCACTTCGGCCTTCTTCTGAACCTCTAAGTATGTCGGAAGGGTAAAGGGAGTAACAGCATACTGGAGGGAGGGTCGGAGCGCCTCCTCCAAACGTCTTGCCCGAGACTCCTCATCGGGAAAGAGGTCTGGAGCAAAACGCAGGAGGTCCTTGAACTTGATTCCAAGTTCCCTCACGGACATGCTCCCCTGCTGGAGGGAGAGTAGCTCCTGTCTCTTCTCCGTCTTCATTGTCGAGGAGAGAAACTCCGCCCGGAACTCCTTCTCGAATTCCGCCCAAGCAACCTCAGACTCTTTCCTACTCCCCAGGTGAAGCATCCACCACTGACGTGACGCTCCTCGCATCTGGCTAACAGCCAGAGGAACCCAGTACTCTGTCGGGGCCCGAATCAGGCCGAAGGCTATGACTAGCTCCTCCAGCCAGCCTTCCGTCTTCATGTCGGAGGTGTTGCCCTCATATTTCTCGAGGGCCTGTCGCTGAAAGGCTCGAAGAGTCTTCTGCCACCGGTCGTCCTCTTCCTCCCGATCAGCTCTCTGCTGATTGGCCAAGGTAGTCTCAGGAGTCTCGATCGCCTGTACCACACGTGGTCGCCTTCCAGGTGCCATAGCTGCAAGGTAACCAAGGAATACCTAAGCCCAGTAGTGCAAAGAAAACCGTTCTCAAAACTTATTAAGATTTAATTTATTCTTAATTTCCCAAGACATCCCAGAAACACAAGAACACAAGTCATTTATGATGCATGTACCTTTCCTAGGGTCTCTACCCTGCAATCAGTGTGGCTTCACTTGGTCGTTCGGTAGGTCCAGAGTCCTTGCATCGGATCACGGGGGGCCCTAAAATCCCGTGTCCTAGCCGGTCCTCCCTGGCCTATTTCACGCACCAAGGTCACCCAACGCTGTTGCCTTACCATCCCATGAAATCCTCACTGTGCCTAACTCCAGACTCCGTCCTATCTCTCAACCTTCCTCTGATACCATTCTGTCACGACCCGCCTTCACCAAAAGGAGGGAAGGGTCAGCAGGTTGCCAGGCCCTTCCTTCTTCGAGTTGAAGGAGAGATAATGACCCCCAAAACCCGCCTTCAATAGGTCCCGGAGTGGCGACTAGCACCAAGGGTATAGGAAGTTCTCACAAATGGAAGGCATTACCCTTTTTATTTTATAGGATCGAAAGATAAGGAGGAGAAAACCCAACAACACCAAGATAGAAAGAAAAGTAAAGCCAAAAGTAAACCATTCCCACATGTATGTTTAAACAGTTTACAACAAAGTACAAGTACAAAAGAAAAAGAAGCTCTCAAGTAAAATACCAAAAGAAAACAAAGGTACGACAACAGCGACAACTCCAACTGTCCGACTAATAGGGTCCCGCGCAGCCCTGGTAGTCCTCCTGGAAACCTGAAAGTAAACGTAGGGTGAGCATACAAGTACACTCAGTAGGGAAAACCAAGACTCTCGTGCACAAGTGGGGGAACGTACTAAAGTCCCGTGAGAAAGAGTAAACCAAACACCTAACAAGGCAACTATCCATCCCAAGCCTCACCAAGGTTCGCTCCCCAAATAACGCAAGTCAAGTAATATATATATAAGAGCACATCGATGTTTGGGTACCCCGCGCCACTTTCCCACTGGTTATTGAGACATCCTACGCATCAGACCAATCCCGCCATTCTCACCGCAGTCCCACTGCCACACCCGCCCGCACACACCTGGGCCACAACCACACGCAGTCCCACTGCCAAATCCCGCCCGCACACACCTGGGCCACAACCACACGCAGTCCCACTGCCAAATCCCGCCCGCACACACCTGGGCCTCAACTGTCACAAGTAACCATGCCTGCAAACACCTAGGCCAGAACAACCACCGCTACGCCCGAAGACACCTGGGCTAAAGAATCCACTACCACGCCCGAAAAACACCTGGGCCTCATCCCGAAGACACTTGGGAAACCACCTGCCGCACACACCTGGCCAACCACCACAACACCCTGCCCGATGGTTCTTGGGCTAATAATGGACTTCAGGCCATCACAGCCTGCCCGAAGGTACTTGGGCTATCCGGGAAAGGGAGCAGAAAAGGAGCTAATAACCAGCCACTAAGTATAGTGTTGGGAAAAACACCCTTCCCCCATAAATGGGGGTGTTCGGCACTAAGTGCTCAACTTGGGTGGGGCGCGAATAAGAAACACAAAGCCACAAGTATAGATATAGGTAACAAACACTCACCCAAAACTTAGGTTTTCCTAGCCAACCTACAGGACACAATACCACAACGCCCGAGTCACAATTCGCGACCCTTGCCCACAAAACCATTTGTCCCATTCTTGTTTCACGTTCAGTCAATTGTTCAATTAATTTTAAGCACTACTGGGCAACTACCATAAGCATAACCAAGGAAAACGTCAAGCATAGATCAACCAAAACACCCACACCCGGTTCTGCCAACAGAGGATCTCTCCCCAGTTTGTGATAAAAACCCACAACCACTGAAATCATGCCAACAGGAGATCCCATCCCCCAAATTCACACAGCCGCCGAGAGTATAAAAAGAACGGGGGATCCCATCCCCTCCCACACTTCCAGCAAACGGCCCGAAGGGAAAACAACCAACAACCACTACCAACACGAGTCAGGGATTTTCAGATTTAAACGACTTAACACACTCCATGATTTCAAAAATTCCATGTGTTCTATCCGTTAGTTATCACAGAAGGGTTGATCCTGGTGCTTTCAAATTATTCAGCCGGGTATACGTGATTAACCAATTTCACAGCAGGAGTTCACAATTTCAGCAACCCATTTAAAACATCACGAGGGGATTCAAGTGCACACACACGACCACCAACGGCCTCAATTTTCAGAAAACATAGACCAGTACAACAAAAGGGATGACCACAAGATAAAGCATAAACAACGATCACAACCCCTTCCCCTTCTTTCTTTAGAACTTCGTTTAGTATCTTCATTAGGGTTTGGTTCAACCAATTTGATAGGAACAAAAGTAACGCCCACCCCGCATGATACACAAAAGTGAGAGACGAGAGAAATTCCCTACTTGTTGATGGATGATCGACGTTTAGGCCGGGGGCGCGGAACTTTACGGATAACGACGCGGCGGTCCCGATGCACCAGAAGAGTCACGATCGAAGAAGGGGGAAAACCACGGCCTAACCCTTAATTATAAGGGCTGGGGACGGTTGAGATGAAAACACAAAACCACGGAAGACGAGGGAGTCGTGGGTTGACCACGTGGCTTGACTCATCATTAATGGCGCAGGGTGGTTTTAACTGACCCATGAATTAATGAAGCATTTAATTAAGACCTTTGCGCGCGTTTCGGATTTCCAAGATATTTTTAGCAAGGAAGAATAGGGTTTTAAAACCCTATTTGCGAAAAAGGAACATTACTGGAACAACTTGGCAGGGCCGGTCTCACCGATCGGTGTCACCGATCGGTCTCGCCGATCGGTCTCACCGATCGGTCTCACCGATCGGTCTCACCGATCGGTCTCACCGATCGGTGCCCGCAAGGAAACCGGATTTTTGGCAAAGGAAGGGACCAAGGGGGTTCTGGGTCTTCACAGAAATAATCTTCTCAATACTGCTCATATTATAATTTACAATATAGCTAGAGAAGGTCTTGGAATGTGATGAACGTACGAGATATGTATGTAACTCATTTGAGAATTTATTCCCTAAGATATCCATGTGTTGAATATAACTGATAAGATGGAATACATGAGGCCTAGATGGAATAGACTATCCAATATTAGTTGTGAACAAATCATTGGATATAAAATACACATCTTGTCTCTCATTATCTTGATAGATATCCAGAAGGTGAAACATTATGTTATAGGAATCCATATACTCATGTAGCTTTAAAATCTAATTGTACATGGATAATATCATGAAAAACTGAATATATGTAGAATTATTTAGATGTTTCTCATAGAGATATAGCTCTTCATCACTTTAATAATTTCCAATCACAACTGTTAAAGGTTCTTCGAGCTCATTCAATTTACTTTCATGGATAGGGATTAGTCCTATACACCATTGCCACTCTTACAAATTGGTTCTGGTGATAAGGTTTTCCATGTTAAGCATGGATCACATTGATATATTTGATTTAATTTTATTGTTATTTCTACAAAATAAGATGACCAGAATTTTAGTACATTATCAGATAAAATTGGACAAATAAATAAATATTATATTTATTAGTCTCTCAATATTTAATCAAAACCCAATATCCCACACCGTTGTTTTCAGAATATAATGATTCTTGGACATTCGACTAGCAAGGATCCATATTCTCTTTCTCATTAAAGAAAATCTCATCGTACAAGAAAATTGAATGGTTTTAGGTAGCCATTCTAAATTAAAACTATATCAACATACAATTCCTTGATCTGCTGAGGGAACTTCCCGATGCTAAAATCATTAATTTAGATTTCCTCAACATTTTATTCTTAATTACAGATTTTCCTTCATTTATAGTCAACCCTGAATGTGAGCCAAGTTTAGTTAACCCATAACCTCATGTTTGAATTCCCTAATAATTGAAATAACCCCAAATTCGGCTTGTCAGACACTTTGAACTATGGTTTGATTCTTACCGAAGTAATGGAAGGTCATAATGACTACATATTTTAATGAAGGATTTTATCCTTTTATGAGTAAATTTAAAATTATTTTCATTATCAAATTCTTGTTGATATTAATTTGTATTACTTAAGTGATTGAACATGTATTAGAAAATATTTACTCATAATCCTGTTCATTATAGTACCATCTTTCATGCTTGTTTATTCATTAATTATGTGATCCCGATAAGAAATCCAAAATTAAATAAACATGAAACGGGTAGAAATAAAATAATGAGGTGGTATGATCATGGGATCTTATTAATGACCAACTTATCTAGTAGTGGATAAAATAAATATTGATAGAGGGGAAAACAACTTGAACCAATTATGGTCCATATTATAGCTTTCCACATGTTCACCGTTGTATCTTCTTGGATTATTTTTTCCTTAGCTCCGAACATGAACCACCTCCACTATATTGGGAGCTCCATAAATTACAACTTTTACACACATGCAGGTGAGGGGAAAGGGGGTTTACATTAAAATAACCATGGACATGAAGGCCCTACATAATAATGTGTATAGAAGGAACACATGCCAAAAATTTAATTTAATAATAATCTAAATGAAAATAATCACACACAAAAGGTATGGTCTAGATCATGATCATCCACATTCATGCATTGAATTGCAAATTTAATAACACTATAATTTAATTATTTAATCATTCTTATTCATTATAAATCTAGATCGAATTGATTTATTATTATCTTTAATTAATCCATCCATTTATATTAAATATTATCTGAATTTCATTGAAATTATCATCCATTATAATTATAATTAAATTAAATAAATTCATTTAAAATTAATTGGGTATATAAATTTTACCTCGGATGTAGCCTGAAGAATACCCATAATATTCTACCCAACATTTATTACAGTCATATAATATTTTACTCACATGATATATGGTATACATGACTTTTCAAATACTTTCACAATGTCTACTTCATAGATGATTACAAAAATTATGTGATTTTTCCGTCACGTGTAATGATTTAATGTATGTGGATTATGAACTTCAAATTAGACTGATACATGATATGAAAATCTAATCATTATTATGATATAAATTAATCATTAAAATATTTATGTATATTAAAACCTATCACATGGAGTATCCTTTATTTAGAACCACACACAAGTAAATATCAATGTTTTACATAGTGAAATTAAATAAATTTTAAATCATAAAAATATTTTAAAAGAAAAGGATGTGATGATATGATCTACACAACAAACACACCCTTCACCATCTGTTTGAGGTACACGCCTAGTGACTCTGTGTGTAAAACCTTCCTCAAAAAAGTTGGAGTACAAAAAATGTCCGATGGGATACACACCATGTTACACCATGATACATGGCTTGTATCAAACCCAAAGGGAATACACGCCATGTATGTGGGATAAACTATGTGTACTCTAAATGACTGTGTTCTAGTCTATCCTGGTCAACACACAGTGTAAGATTTAACTACACCATGTGTCATCAATGCACAATTGGAGAAATTTCCGAATTAACTCTAGTTTTATTGACTACAAGTACAAGAAATTTAATTCTGATTACACAACGTATAATCCTGTGTTATTTAGAAATGATTATTGGAAACTATAGATGAGTTCCTTGATGTTATTTTATTCATAAAATTAAACTTCTCGATTAGATCCTTTAGAAATGAACAGGGGAAAAACTAATCTCACAATCCATATTAAAATAATTATTAAACATGAATTGATAAAAAATATAAAAATTAATAAATCACCAATGATTTGTAAATAATTATAATCAACTTTGTTCCTTCTCTGATACCCCTAGTAGGTTCTTGGCACACTGAAAGTGTGTGATGGGATGTGCCCAATGTTTCTTTTTCAAATAATTGACGGTCAATAAAAGATCTATATGAGGTAAAATCATTGTCATCAATGGAATTTAATAAAAAATAGAAAGTACTAATTTCAATTAATCCAGATAGAGAGGATAAACAAATATTTTTTATAATTAATTTAATTATGTAAAGAACTACCTATTAGGAATTCTTTCTTCATTGAAGAAGTCAAAGAAAGACCTGTGGCACACAATTGTAGTTCTTTAAAAACCCATGGTAGGTTTCCTCTAGTGGTTATCCATGTGTGTTCTAGTAATCTCAAAACTTCACCGAAGGATTCTTTGAGTTTTAGCATCGAAGATCCTTTTACTTGTGTTGTTATCCTTGATTTCCTTAAGAATCACCTCCAATGAGTCCTCAATGATCTAGTGGATGAATATTTCATTCCATTATTTGGATCATTATTGGAGAAGGGATCTCCTTATTCTTGATAGGATACTCTACAGGTCATTGCACACAACTGAATTAGGTCATCATAAAATTACATAATTTGGTATTTATATTTCTATGGTCAAAATCAAATAATTTCACAAGTGCCCTTATTATTTATTTAATCTAATTAAAAACCCCATGTCAAAAAATAATAGTAATATTAATATTTCATAACATACCCTGAACTTGAAACATATAATTAAATATTATTTAATTAAATAATATTCAATATTTTCTTTTATCACCAGACCACTATGATCCGTCTACCATTACTCTAAAATATTTATCATCCCTTCAATAATTTTTATTTATATATTAAATAAATATCACTTCAGTATTTTCCTATGAATAAATAAATGTTATATTCAATAAATACTTATTTAATATTTATTTAATATTATGCTGAAAAATATATTTTCTCGAATAACAAGTGGCAGAATTACTGCGATCAAGAAGAAATGAATAATTATTAAACCATGTATATGAATAATATTTATTAAATATTTTAGATAATAAAAAATAATATATCACTTAACTAATATTATGGATACATTTAGTGTGTGGCCCTATAGTATTTATTTATAGTACCATTAGGAGAAGTAGCTTAATGTCCAATGATAGTGTCTACCAACATGCCAAGGAACCATTTAAGGAAGAATTTAATTCTATAATGCCATGTCACCTCAGACAGATACATACCAAGTAATATAGTCCCATTGTCACAATATCTCTAATCAAGGAGGTTTCATGCTAGTTCTATTAACCTATGTACTCGATATCTCTTTCTCGAACGTTCGGGATATAGAACAAGCCTATAGAACACCATGGACATAGATTTATTTATGCTATATCATTTACATCAATGGAAATAAGATATTAATTTTTGTTAATGAATAAATGGGATAAAACCTTTATCTCATTATTCCTTAAAAAAATATTACTCATGACACACCCAATGTATCCTACCTCTCTTTAAACATCTTCCAACATGGTTTTAATCAATAAATCACTCTAAAAAACTCATAATATCAATTAATAATAATCATAAGGTCTAAAGACAGATATACATGTCTGTAGATAGGAACATCCAATGACACGTATAAATGTGGATTTCATACTGGTGGATCCCATTCTCATAATTATCTATTGGATATTACCAGCGGATTAACCCCTGAGAAGGTGCCTCAAAGTATAATGAGTTTCCAAAACTTATATCATGTATAATTTGTGTCTCTAGAATGATATCACCCAGTTATAGAACATATATTCAAGAATAGTGCCGTAGAACTTCTGGGTTCTCATCATAGTGGGGAATTAGTATGACCTTTTAGTGAGACATATATTCTTAGAACATTATCACATACAATGTCATGCAGAAAAACAATCATGTTGTGATAAGTAGTTGACTAATATTCAAAACCATGAATATAATTTATCTTAAAGTACACTAGGTGTTGGTTCTAGGGAACTGACTCCATCACACAAAAAAACGCACAATTACCAAATTAAAAATTTCGAGGATTCATTGGAATATAATGTCAAGAAGCACAATAGAAAACTTTTTTGAATAGCATTGAAAGGATGAGAAAACGGATAAACCACTTCCCTTATCCTCATAGAGATTCCTTCATCCAGTATCACTATCTAATTCAAGCATGGTTGGAAGAAATTTATGAAACCTTCAGATGAAATAAAAATGGGCCCAGTGAGCTTTCACCTAAATTAAAGAACAGATGGGTTGAAGATATTGAATTAGACTATATAGGAATCAAAATCATACATCTGTAATTTCATAGGATATGACATAATATGATTCAAACAATGAATGGAGTATACACCTTGATTCCTAGATTCTTGAGGAAGTAGGGTTTCCAATCAGATAAGAAGGATGACATGCTAGATAATTAAGAGGAAGAAATAAATTTCTTAATTAATTTAAGAGGGGAAATTTGTAATTTCACACATTTTAACAGAACGCATGGTTTTTCAACCTGGCTTGGTCAAATCATGCGCCAATCATGCACCATTCAATTATATGCAGGTCACATCACATGGTTTTCTAAAATGTTTGAATAACCATGCACTAATTGTGAAGAGGATATCAAACCCAAAACAATTCAACCTTTCAAGGATGTGCACCCTAGGTCGCATTGTTGCAGCCAAACCATGTGGCCCCAAAATTTGTTCCCATTTTGGGGCTCCAAGCATCAGATAACCCCAGATGCAGATGAGACCTCCAAACCATGATTAGGCATCATGATTAGATATATTTATTGGAATTGGAACAAAAAATTAATGATCAATACATTTGAGTAAACGCATGATGTTACACCTTCTAGAGCCACCAATACATATACCACTAGTCCTAGGAAAGCTTATAGTCCATTATGTGACATCCATAGAATTGTATTATGGTGGCGTTCTATCGCATAAGAATAATAATGGCATCAAAAACTATATATTCAACCTTAATTTTGTGCTTCTTGATATAGAGAACATATACACTCCCATAAAAAATAGAAGCCTCACATGTGTCTTCATGGTCTATATGTTGTGACATTATTTTAATCCCTAGGAGTTATATTTGGAATCCTGCATCAAATCACTATAGCACATACTCAATCAAACCATTCCAATGGGGTTAATGGTATGATGAATAGTAATTCTATCGCATTTAAAAATATTTTTTTCCTCCTATAAATCTATCATGTCCTAGACACTCTTAGATTTCCAGGACACAAATCTAACCCATAAGTAACCGCAACAGGATTCTAATTTCCTAGATGAATCCATCCTCTATGTATATTATAATGATCTGTGTTGGTGGATACACTTCAATGGTAAATCCCAATGCCCGAGGAAGAGATGGCTAAACAAACTTAGGAATAATTGGGTAGGTCATGGGTTTGTGTTCATCTCTCTTGAGTACGACATTTTTATATACTCAATCCTTTTGTTTGAAGGCTGCACAAAAAAATGAAGTTGATTATATGAATCTCATCTCCAATTTCAACATGGCCTTCAAGATTGATGTTCCCCACTAAAATTTTAGTGGAGACTCCGATTTAGTCATCAAATAGATCAGTGGTGACCGTGTCTTCCAAAAGAAGAACTTTTGCCCTTGATGGATTAGACTCTTGAGCTATTTACCTAGTTTCCCTCCAAGACATGGGGAAATTAGGTTCCTCTATATAGAATTTGTGAGTGAATGACCTATAAATATTAGACGAATCCCTTGTAAATACTGACCCAGATGACTCGGTTGTCCATGTGTTACATCATAGGGTCATACCATCCGTCACTTATTATGAAGAACAGAAAAAAGTAAATTATCTGACAATAGGTATTTCTAAAGTTGGAAACTAAAATTTCGCATTGGTTAAGGAACCAACTAATCATATGAATCCTTTTGTTGAGCATCTCTAACATAGAACTCTTTCATTAGACCGAGATGAACTTGAGTAAACCCATCAGGGCTCATTAAAATACACACCTCAGGATAACTTTAACCTAGACCAAGCTCTCAACAAGAACAAATTTTATTGAATCCTTCTATGATTCATCTTAGAGAAGGAGGTTCCTTGTAACAGGCCAAGATTTCATAGTATGTTGTCTAATTAAAGTAATTCAATAGCTTGCGCTACACATAACACTGAGTTTGAGCGCACCACAACTTACCAAACTACCCGTTAAAAAAGCTGTTTTGAATATTATTAACTGCATGTTGAATATTATAAAATATATATAAAATAAACATTCATATTACGTGTTTCTTAGGCATAATATAAGAACAAATTCATTTTTTCAGATAAAAGATGTATTTAAAAAAATGTAATTTTTTCTCCTTTTAATGGAGAACCATTTTTAAAACCAATATTTCATAGTAATATATATTCAATTTAATTAAATTGAATTATTCTGTAGAAGCGGGACATAAAAATTTAATATGGATAAATTTTGGGTACTTTTCTGATAACTTTCATATTTTGATGAATAGTGAAAAATACTATATTTTAAATGAAAACAACTTTTTTAATCCAAATGATTTATAGTGTTAAATTATAAATTTTAATGGTTTAGAAGTATAATTATATTATATTTGTATTATTTAATACAATTTATCTCATTATAAGGATTTTTAAATCTAAATTTGAGATAAACACATGTCAATCTTTTGATAGTTTTTACTTTTTAAAAACCCGCTTTTTGTTTTTGACAACCTGAATTAATTTGAAATTATAAATGAAAATTATATGTTTTTAATTGGGAAAAATAGACTTTATTTTTGAATTAATAATATAAAAACTGTCTTAGGGTGATTTTTTGATATTTTTCTAAAAATTTTCAATTTTTAATGAATAGTGAAAAAACATGTCATTATTATTTAAAACCGAATTTTTATTTAAATAATTATTTATTTTATTTAAATTTAATTTAAGTCAATATAGATATATAATACCTATATAAGTTCAATTTAATTCATTAGAGTCATTTTATAACAAATCTAGATGTTTAAAGGTTTATTGAACTCTTTACCGTCTTTTACCCACCTTCTAAGAGCATTTGAAAAATTTCATAAAACATAATTTTACCACTTCTGTGAGTTGAATTTAAAAATTATGAGAGACATGGTTGACATCAGTAAGTAAAATGAGGTTCAATAAGATTAAAATATTTTTTTTTGTGAATAGTAACTTTTGACTTTAACTTACCACGACAAAAAGTAAATAATGTAATTAAAGGAATAAATGATATTATAATTACCCTAAAAATGTCCTAATTAAATTGGATAAGTTTTTCGATCAAAAAAAAACTTTAAAAATAAAATATAATAGTTTAGGTCCACTTGGATTAGATTAGGAAATTTATTTATTTTTAATTAAACAAGAGTTAAAAGTATTAAATTCTAATTTATTAACTAAACCATTTTTAATATATGATTATACAAAATATATATTTTACCAAAAATATTCATTATAAAGAAAACAATATTTCTTTCATCATGATATTTTATTTATAATTTTTAGAAATTAAATTATTAAATTTCTTTATGACAGAACGATGATGCAGTAACTACCTTCTTAATAAAATATTAAAATATTTTATATTATAAATATTAAAATAAATAGAATATAAATACTTTGATTCCATCCAAAAAATTTATAGGTTATTATGACATGTTAGTTTTGATTAGATAATTTTTTTCAATGTGATAAGGTTGTTATGACTTTCATAAAAACAAAATACCAAATAGAGTCAAAATTTACATAAATTTGTTTTTTTAAAACAATTCTATATTATTGGTTGATATTATATTCCTAAAAATCTAATATTCAGCCAAAAGACTTAAATAATATTTTATATGTCATTAATTAACCACTTGATATTCTATTGGACGTTTAGAGTATGTTTATTAACCATATTGTGTAATAATACAAGAAGACACAGTAAAAGTTAAACTATTTATCTAAGAGTTAAATATAAAGGATAAGGTTAAAATGGTTACCTAAAATTGACCAATACCTATTGGTTGAGATTATTTCTACCCATAACAACCTAAGTCTCTATATAATTTCCTTTGGAGCCATTATAAATTGAATATGATTGTATAATAAATTAATATTTTAATCTTTTCCTAAAGTGACCCTCACCCCTCTTATTAAAGGGAACTTCCCCTTCTCTCCAAATCAAACCTCCAAAGTCATTTAGCTCAGACAAACCCAAAACAAATATCCTCCCCAAATTCCTCACATAATACTAGAGGCCATACTTTGATCAAAATGACATCATATGGACCCCTTTTGATCGACTCAAAAGGAAACACCCGAAGAAGATGTTATAATTTCAGCACCCTCTTTCATGTTCTTTTCTTCTACCACTTCGTCTTCCTTTATTGTTTCAATAACAAAATAATAAATCCAGTACCTTCTATATACTTTGATGTTATTATAAATATGGTAAAACCATATTCGTTATTCTACCCATCCTATAAATGACAAAGTCACCATACATTAGTACGTATGGCTTACTGTCTCCATGTCGTGGTGTAGTTTTTCATTCAAACACTTAATTATTTGGATGAGTATAATAATGAGTATAACTGATTTAAATAATAAATATAACATGTTAATTATTCTTTATATATGATATAACATCCAATTAAAAACGATTTCACCATCAATATAATGATATTGTAACTGGTGTATACGTACACATCACCGTCTCCATGACGCGATGACATTCAATTCCACGTCCATCGTTCAACGATGATTATAAAAATATAGATTATTAATAAGTACATACTATATAAACATAATAATGAGACTTGATATATATATATATATATATATATATGCACTCACATATATCATATTCACTTACTTCCGTTCAATACGATTTGGAAAAGGAAACAACATTTATGCATACGTACGACCTACCGTCTCCGTAAACAGTGTTTTCAATTTCATATATCTATCTATTATAAATATTTGGATTCTAAATATATATGATATATAAGTCATTTTTTATATTCTTGATGTATGAAAATCACAATCTAAATGATACGATCAATAATAATAAGTTAAAACACGTATGATAATGAAAGCGATTATTACCTGAAATGTTAATTTAACATTGAAATCATTATTAAATGGGTATTATAAAGTCATAAATGAATCATGTATGATATATTAAATATGAATATGTTTCTGGAATAATTTTATAACATACTATGGTTAGTATACAAGAGATTAAATTTACCCATGACTAAAGGAAAGTGAAAGGTATGGGTTATTTCCTCAATCCCATTGTTATCCGAGATTGTTTATGTGTAAGTTATTTATAGGAAAAATTTATTATTGATCCAAATATTTCAAAAATATGTTTTGAAAAATTAAATTTTAAGGTTTTATGGGAGTTTTAATTTAACATGATCATCATTTAAAATGTTTCAATGCATTATCTTTCCAATTCCCATTAATTAATGTCCGAGTTTTCAAAATGATATTAAGGATTTTTTATATGGACATGAATGTTTTGAAAAGATAAATCTTCTCAAAAGTTTCAAAGTGGTATGGTACACTTTTTCCCAAAATCTAATTTAAATTACTTCCTTTATAAATGTGTTTCTTTTAAATGATTTCCCAAAAAGAGAAATATCTCTGAAGAAGCTTTACTCATCATTTTCAACTATGCCAGCATCCTTTACTAGATATTATTCCTGATTGAGGTTGATTTATTATAATAAAATCTTCCAAATTGTATTGAATGAGTTATTATATGTTTGACTATGAATGTTCTATTTTTATACCATTCATGGATTATGGTTAATGTATTGAAATGTTTTATGATTTTTTTAAAATGAATGTTTTTGTTATGATTCATCTGTTTCATATGAAGAACAAAATGGACTTAGTAAGTGATGAGTGGATCCCGCTATAGATCCTAGATGCATAGGTAGTTATCATTAGATAATCTAGTGTCTTGGCACAAGGCCTTGAAAAAAAAATTATTTTTAGACTTCGTACAGGGCCCTGACTATGTGGTAATGATGTCTGGCCTTAGGCATTACCTCATTATGAAATTAGTTACTACATGTGAATATTCGACAAGTAAAAAATACATGTGGATGTTTATGTGGTGAAGTTTGATTTATTTTTTCCATATTATGTTAATGATTATGTATAAAAATGATGTTTTTTATTACAAATCAATCCTTAAATGTTTATAGCTTCTGCTAAATTATTTACCCTGTCTGCGAATTTGAGCTCACACCTTTCTTATGTTTTATTTCCCAGGATTAAAAGAAGTTTATTATGACTGATATATAGGGGTAAGCTAAAGGGAATAATGGATTTCTCAAAGAACTATCAATGTTTTTATTTATTTTTGAAATTGTAAATTAAAATTAATGTGTGTAATATATTTTCTAGGACTACTAAACTGATTGGCCCTTTGAAACATGATTCCTTATAATCAAGCGAATGTATTAAAATAATTCACCGGCTCTGGGTAATTGGGGTCAAGGAATTGCAGATGGTATCATAGGAAGCGTAGAAACAACATTGGAAATATATTTAGATAAACTTTTATTAGAGAACATTACAATAAGATAGACTTTGAGGATTAAAATAGAATAACTTCCAAGATTTTTGTTAATCTAGAGACTTGTTTGTATTTTCCATGAAATACATCCCTGTCTGGATACCAGTGGGTAGAGGTGGCTCTAACACTATTGTTACTTGAAGTGAATGCTCCGACAAGGAGTTTTAGTCTTGACCTGGGGTTTCCTGGTAGATGGAAATGGGTCCTGAGATACTCTTGTTTATGACACTCCTGGGGGATATGCATAGGATAATTCACATTTTCATTAAAAGAAATTATGAAGAATTTAGGAGTAAATAATTCGTCCATGAAAACATTTTATTACTATAGATTATTTTCATAATATTTTCAATTTACAAGTTTTGAATTATGCATTTCAATTCCTAAACTAACATAGTGTATGACATTGTTTAGAAATGGCTCCTAGTAGAAGGAATGAGAATTATAGCAATACACATGATAGAAAGATTAAGAAGGATCATATATTTCTTGGTATTAAGACAAAATTTAAAATGAAAATATCCCCATACATATTCTCATCATATGATGAAATAGTATCATGTGTTAATATGATATGAAAAGAATTATATGTGTCCTATGGATTTGATGGGAAGCACAAGAAGAAAATAATGGAAGAGAGAAAGATGTATAAAGGGAAGAGGGGAAAGAAGGATTTTCCCATATGTGATAACCATGGAAAAAAACAACTTGGTAAATGTTTAAAGGGAAAGGGAGTTTTTTATAAGTGTGGAGAAAAATCACACAAATTACGTTATTTCAAGGGTAAGAAAAAGGTTTCAAATGTACAATGCTTCATCTGCATGGAGTTGGGGCACTACATGAATCAATTATCATAGTATACCCCAAATGGAACTATTGGATAATAATCATGTTATGATACTACCAATGATGAAGAATAATTATTAGAGTTCTTATGTGGTCATTAAATTTTTATGTCATTTGATTATTGTATTAATGAGGTACATGTTATTAGAATTATAGAGTATATAAGGATTGTACTGTAGTACTATTTCATTAAGGACTTGAGATTGTGTGGAACCAAAGAAAATGACTCAATAGTAGGTTAATTTTTTTGCAAAATATATGGTTAAACCATAATATGGTTTTCATACTGAGGTAGTGATTTTATAATAATATATGATTGATTGTGAGAAATTATATTAGATATTATTGACTACCTTGAAGCTGATTAATTATTTGTATATTTCAACATTGTTAGAGTTTATAATATTTTTAGATATAGAGAGTATATCCAGTATTCTATAAGGAATAAGGGAGCATGAATTTAATAAAAATGTTTTATGATAATTTTGGGTGTTAGAGTGTTTTAAAAGAATACATGATGTAGGTATTCACATGTTATTACGTGGAAAAATGATTTTCATTGTGTTTACCTACCTTATAAATTGAGGACTGGGAGTATGGAAATAAGTATTTAGAGTAAGTATAAAGGTTGGAAACGATTAAGTTTGATATTGGATATTATTGTTAAGGTTAAATCATTTCTATAGATTATTTAGGGATTTTCATAAAATGGTCAACCTGGAGGTCGGGCAAGAAGTCGTCGCGTCTGGCAAGGTAGCGAGACATAAACCCGCAACCGAAGGGTGAAAAGAGTGCATCATCTACCACTGGCCTACGTGATGTCCTGGTTTGTTTAATGTAGATTTTTTTCAAAAACAAGTCTGAAAAATGAATTATAAATTCATTATTTATGGAACCACATATGATTAGGATAAATAAAATATTTTTGAATTCTATTATCTTTTGGAGTGAAAGATGAATTTTTGGTATGAATTAGTTGAAGGATGAAACTGTACTTTTAATGTATATATATTTTTCACTTATTATATGATGAAATTAATTTTTAATGTTTATGGAATAGATCATAAAACCAAATATGTGTTATCTTAATACCTTATGTTTTGTTGAACTGTTGATATTTTAAATCATCATAGATAGATGGCTTTGAGTCCCTCAATTGTACACTTGTTTGTAATTGATGAACTCAACCACTCCCTATAAATATTTACGATTTCCCTCAATGTATGTGTCTCTAATTTCCACCAATGTTATCCTAATCAAGATCATAATTTGGTGGTGACTTTTTTATTTCCCTTTCCCTCTTATTGAGACTATATTTTATTAACCCAATTTTCGATGTGGGTTTTACACAAAGGTATTTTTCTATTTTTAACCATATATTTTAAAATAATATTTTAAAATTTTAAGGACACAATTTATTGAAGGAGGGGAGAATGTAACACCCCTAGATTTCATAGAACGTTGTCTCATTAAAATAGTTCAATAGATTGCGCTACAAGCAACACCGAGTTCGAGTACACCTCAACTTACCAAACTAGCCATTAAAAAAGCGGTTATGAATAGTATTAAGTGATTTTTTTATTTTATAAACACAATATTATTTTAATGTTTATATTATGTGTTTCTTAGACATAATATAAGACCAAATTAATTTTTTTTTCAGAAGAAAGTTGTATTTTTTTTAAAATTCAATTTTACCTCCTTTAAATGGTGAACACTTTTTAAAACCAATTTTTGAAACTTTTATATATTAAATTTAAGGAAATTAAATTCTTCTTTAGATGTAGGACATAATAGTTTAGTTTGGATAATTTTTGGTTACTTTTCTGATAACTTTTAAGTTTTGATGAATACTGAAAAATACTATTTTTTAATTGAATTTTTTTAATCGAAATGATTTATAGTGTTAAATTATGAATTTGAATGGTTTGGATGTATAATTAAATTAAATTTTTATAGTTTAATAAAATTTAGTTCATTATAATAAATTTAACATTTAAATTTGATATAAACACATGTCAATATTTTGGTAGTCTTTACTTTTTTAAAACTGGCTTTTTGGTTTGGACAATGAGAATTAATATTATATTAATAAATTCAACTTCAATATTTTCAATTGATTAAAATTGACTTCATTTCTGAATTCAGAATATCATAATTAGCTTAGAGTGAATTTCTGGTTTTTTTATGAAAACCATCATTTTTTGATGAATAGTGAAAAACATTGTGTTGTTATTTAAAACCAACATTTTATTTAAATAATTATTTATTTAATTTAAATTTATTTTAAGTCACAATAGATATATAATACATATGTATTTTAAATTTAATTCATTGGGAGAAATTTATAATAAAATTAGATGTATAAATTTTTATTTAACTTTTTACCGTCTTTTACCCAACTACTAGGAGCATTTGAAAATTTTCATAAAACATAATTTTACCATTTATTTGAGTTGGATTTCAAAAATATGGGAGATATGGTTGACATAATTAAGTAAAATTCGTTTCATTAAGATGAAAATAATTTTTGATAAATAGTAACCTTTGACTTTTATTTTCCCCGGTTAAGATTAAATAGGGTAATTAAAGGTAAATATTATATTTTAATTACCCTAACACATTTCCTAATTCTATTGGATAAGTTTATTTATACCAAAACCAACCATAGGAATAAAATATTATCCTTTAGGTCCAATTTTATTTGATTAGTGCATTTATTATTATTTTATTTAAGAAAAATATAAAAGTGTTAAATTCAATGTTTACTAACAAAAGAATTTTTAATATAGGGTTATAAATAAGATAGATTCGACTATAAATATTCATTATAAAGATAAAAATACTTAATAAATCATCGTATTTTATTTTTAATTTTTAGAGCTTAATTTATTATATTTATTTATGACACAATGATGATTTAGTAATTACCTTCTTAATGAAATATTAAAATATTTTATATTATAAAAATTAAAATAAATAGAATTTAAAAGTTGTGATGCCATAAAATAATTATATACGTTATTATGACATTTTAAGGTTTATTTGATAATTGTTTGAAGTTATAATGTTGTTATTACTTTCACAAAAACAAAATACCATATAGTGTCTAAATTGACATAAATTAAATTTTAAAACAAATACGATATTATTGGTTGATTTAAATTTATTAAAAATATAAGGATCATCCAAAGAAAATAAATAATATTATATATTTCATTAATAAACTATTTTAGGTTCTCTTGGATTTTTAGACTTTTTATTAACCATATATGTAAGAATACAAGAAGACACGATAAATGTTAAACTATTAAACTAAGAGTTAAATCTAAATGATATGGTTAAAATGCAAACCTAAACATGTTAAAAACATATTGGTTGTGAGGATTTCGACCCATAAACACATAAGGATCGAAATAAATTAATTCTGAGCAATTATTAATCGAATATGATTGTATAATAAATAAATATTTTAATCTTTTCCTAAAGTGACCCTCACCCCTCTTATAAAAGGGCACTTCTCCTTCTCTCAAAATCACACCTCCAATCCCATTTGGCTCGGCCGAACCATGACCAAATATCATCCCAACTTTCCTCACTTCAACCTAGAGGCCATACATTGTTCATAAATCCAACCTAAGAACCCCTTTTGATCAACTTAAACGGAAACACCCGAAGAAGAGGTAACAATTTCACCACCCTCTTTCAAGTTATTTTCTTCTTCCAATTACTCTTTGTTTGTTGTTTCCATACCAAAATAATAAATCCAATAACATCTAAATACTGTGATGTTATTTGAAATATGGTACAACCATATTTGTTATTCTATCCATCCTATAAAATACAATGTCACCATACGTGCGTGCGTACGACTTACCATCTCCATGACGTGAAGACATTCATTTTCACATTCACCATTCAACGATTAATATAAAAATATAGATGATTAATAATTATGTAATATATGACATGATAATGATACTGGATATATATATATATATGTACTTACATATATCATATTCACTTACTTCCGTTCAATACGATATGAATATGGAAACAACGTTTATCCGTACGTACGACCTACCGTCACCGTAAACAATGTTTTCGATTTCATATATCTATCTATAATACATATTTATATTCTAAATATATATGATATATAAATCATGTGTTATATTCTAGATGTGTATAAATCATGATCTAAATCATAAGATCAATAATAACAAGGTAAAACATGTACGATAAAGAAAGCGTTTATCACCCGAAATGTTAATTTAACATTGAAAACATTATTAAATGGGTAGTATAATGTCATAAATGATCATGTATGATATAGAAAATATGAATATGGTTATGGAATAATTTAATAACATATTATTTTCATTATACAAGAGGTTAAACGTAACCTCGACCATAGGAAAGTGCAAGGTAAGGGTTATTTCCTCAATCCCATTATTATCCGAGATTGTTTACGTATAAGTATTTACTGGGAAATATTTATCATTTATACACATATTTCATAAAAAAATATTTTCAAAAGGAAAATTTCATGTTTTTATGGGATTTTCTATTTAACTAGATCGTCATTTTAAATTTTTTAAATATTTATTTTTCTAAATCCTTTTAATTATTGTCCATGTTATCAAAATGATTTTAAGGATTTATTTATATGGAATTGAATGTTTTGAAAATATAATTCATTTCAAAAATTTTGAAGTGATATGGGATACTTTGATTCAATAATATATTTTAAATTACATAATTTTTATTTGTGTGACTTTTAAATGATTTCACAAAAAAGAGATATTTCTCTCAAAACGTTTTACTCATCATTTTCTACTATGTTAGAATACTTTGCTGGATATTATTCTTGATTGAGGTTGATTTATTATAATAAAATCTTCTATATTTTATAGAATGAGTATTGAGTTTTTATTGTTAATGATCTATTTTAATTCCATTCATTGTTTATAGATAATGTATTGACAATTCTTATGCTTGTTTTGATACGAATGTTTAAGTTAGGTTTCAAATTTTTTATATCAGGAATGCACTGGACTTAGTAAGTGACAGATGTATCCCACTATAGATCCTCGATGAATCGGTAGGTCTCATGAGATATAATAGTGTTTTTCCACAAGGCCGTGACAAAAATTATATTTGTAGCATTGTCACAAGGCCGTGACTATGTGGAAATGATATTCGACGTTAGACATTCCATCATTATGAAATTAGTTATTCCATGTGACAATTCAACTAATAGAATATACATATGCATGTTTATATGGTTATTTTTTATTTATTTTGGACATATTGTATTCATGATTATGTTTAAAAAGGCTTTTGTTTTTATTACACATCTTTCTATAAATGTTTATAGCTTCCTCTAAATTATTTGCCCTTATTGAGCATCTTAGCTCACCCCTTTCTTATGTTTAATTTCCCAAGATTCAAATAAGTGTATTATGATTGATATGCAGGGTTAAGATAAAGGAAATAATAGCGTTCTCAAAGAACTATCTATATTTTGTTTTATGTTTCAAATTTTAATGTAAAATTAATGTATGTCATATATTTTCCAAGATGCTGAAAGTGATCGGTCCTTCGGAACTTGATTCCTTGTAATCATGCCAATGTATTAAAATAATGCAACGGCTTTGGGTAACTGGGGTCGGGGATTTATAGTTTGTATCATATGAATTTTAGGAACAACCTTGGAAATAGATTTAGATAAACTCCGATTAGATAACATTTCACTAAGTTAGACTTTGAGGATTATCATAGATGAACTTCCTAGAATTTTGGCAATGTAGATATTTTTTTTTATTTTCCATGAAATACACCCATATCTGTATACGGGAAGGTAGAGGAGGCTCTGGCTATGTTTTACCTAGGAGTTAAGACTTTGACATGGAGCTTTGGTCTTGACCAAGGGTATCCTGGTTCACGACAATGGGCCTTTATTCACTCTTGTTTATGACACTCCTAGGGGATATACTTAGGATAATTAACATTTTCATTAAAATCTGTTTTGATGAATTAAGTGTAAATAATTCCCCAATGAAAATATTTTATTATTATTGATTATATGCATAATATTTTCAATTTACAAGTTTGGAATTATGCGTTGTGATTCATAAACTAACCTAGTGTATGCCATTATTTAGAAATGGCGCCTAGTAGAAGTAATGAGAATTCCAACAATACGCATGATCGAAAGATTAAGAAGGACCATATCTTTCATGGTATTAATACAACATTTAAAATTGAAATAGCCTCCCACATATTCTCATCATATAAAGAAATAGTATCATGTGTTAATTAGATATGTAAATAATTCTATGAGTCCTATGACATTGATGGGAAGCAAGAGAAGAAAAGGATGGAAGAGATAAAGAGGGATAAAATGAAGATGGGGAAGAAGGATTTTCCCATATGTGATAACTGTGGAAGGAAAAAACATGGTTAATGTTTGAAGGGAATTGGAGTTTGTTATAAGTGTGGTGAAAATTGACACCATGTACGTGATTGCAAAGGTAGGAAAATGGTTCCAAATGTACAATGCTTCATCTGCAAGGAGTTGGTAAAGTACACAAATAAATCATCATAGTATACTCCAAATTCAACTATTGGTTTATAATCATGTCATGACACTACCAGAGATGAAGAGTAATGATTATAGTTCTTATGTTGTCATTAATGTTTTGCGTCATTTGAGTATATTATAAATTATGAACATGTTATAATAAATATAGAGTATAAAAGGATTATACTATTGTACTATTTCAATAAGGACTTGAGATTGTGTGGAACCAAGAAAAGTGACTATATATCTGGTTAATTGTTTTCAAAAAAATGTGTTTAAACCATAATATGGTTCTGATACTGAGGTAGTGGTTTTGTAATAATATATGATTGATTTGGATAAATTATATTGAATATTATTGACTACCATGAAACTGATTAATGATTTGTATATTCCATCATTGATCGAGTTTACAACATTTTTATAGGAGTATATCCAGTATTATAGTTGGAATAAGAGAGTCTGAATGTAATCAAAAAGGTTTTATATAAATTAAGGGTGTTATAGTCTTTTAAAAGAATACTTGATGAAGGTATGCACAAGTTATGACATGGAAAAATGGATTTTCATCGTGTTAACCTTCTTTATAAATTGAGGACTGTGTGTTTGAACATAAGTATTTAGGAGAAGTTATAAAGTTGGAATCGATTATGTTTTACATTGGATACTATTTTAAAGGTTAAATCATTTCTTGAGATTATTTTGGGATTTTCATAAAAATTATAACTCGGAGGTCGAGTGAGAACCTGTCTCATCCAGCAAGGCCGTGAGGCATGAACCCGCAACAGAATGGTGATAAGAGTGCATCACCTTCCACAGGTGTACATGATTCCATGGTTTGTTTAATTCAGTTATTTTTAAAAATAGTCTGATAAATGAATTATAAATTCCTTATTTTTGGAACCACATATGATTAGAAAAAATAAAATATTTTTTAATTCTATTATATTTTGGAGTGAAAGATGAATTTGTGGTAGGAATTAGTTGAAGGATGAAACTCTACTTGTCATGTATATTGTATTTTTCTCTTATTCTAGGATGAAATTAATTCTTAATGTTTAGGGAAAAGATCATAAAACAAAAAATGTTTTATCCTAATATATTATGTTTTGTTGAACTGTTGATATTTTGAATCATTATAGATCGATGGATTTGAGGCCCTCAATTGTACACTTGTTTTTTATTGATGAACTCAACAACTCCCTATAAATATTTAATTTTTTTTACAAATTACATGTCTCTAATTTCCACCAATGTTCTTTTAATCAAGATCATAATTTGGTTGTGACATTTTCATTTCTCAATCCCTCTTATTATGACTAATTGTTTTAACCCTATTCTCGTTTTGGGTTTTCCACAAAGGTATTTATCTATTTTTAATCATTTATTTTGAAAGAAAATTTTCAAATTGGGTGGAATCAATTTATTGAAGGAGGATAGAATGTAACACCCCACGATTTCATAGTACATTTTCTTATTAAAGTAATTTCATAGCTTGGTCTACACGCAACACCGAGTTCGAGCACACCACAACTTATCAAACTTGCCGTTCAAAAAGAGGTTATGAATATTATTAGTTGAATTTTTAATCTTATAAACTCTATATAATTTTAACATCAATATTATGTGTTTCTTAGAAATAATATAAGAACAAATTCATTTTGTCTTTTAAAAGAAGTATTTTTAAAAAAATACAATTTTACCGCCTTTTAATGTTGAACACTTTTGAGAACCAATATTTGACACTTTTATATATTCAATTTAATGAAATTAAATTTTTTTTAGATTTGGGGAATAAAAATTTAGTTTGGATATATTTTTGGTACTTTTGTGATAACTTTTATATTTTTATGAATAGTGAATACTATATTTTAATTGCAAAAGTTTTTTTAATAAAAATGATTCATAGTGTTAAATTATACATTTGAATGGTTTTGAATTATAATTAAATTATATTTTTTTCATTTAATAATATTTATGTCATTATATCTAATTTCACATTAAAATTTCATATATACACATGTCAATCTTTTGATAGTTTTTACTTTTTAAAAACCCGGTTTTTGGTTTTGACAGCAGGAATTAATTTTAAATTAATAAATGAATCTTATATGTTTTGAGTTGGAAAAATAGACTTAATTTTTGAATTCATAATATAAAAATTAGATTTGGTTTAATTTTTAAAAATTTTCTGAAAACATTCAATTTTTGAGGAATAGTGAAAAACAGTACGTTGTTATTTAAAACCACCTTATTATTTAAATAATTATTTATTTTATTTAAATGAATTTTAATAAAAAAATATATATATATTACCATTTTAAGTTCAATGTAATTTATTATATTCATTTTATAATAAAAACAGATGTATAAATTTTTATTGAAGTTTTTATCGTCTTTTACCCATCTTCTAGGAACATTTTCAAATTTGCATAAAACATAATTTTACCACTAAAGTGAGTTGAATTTCAAAAATCTGTGAGACACGGTTGAAATTATTAAGTAAAATGTGGTTCAATAAGATGAAAATAATTTTTTATTAACAGTAACTTTTGACTTTTATTTACCCCGGTTAAAAGTAAATAGGGTAATTAAATGTAAAAATGATATTATAATTAACCTAAAACATGTCCTAATTTTATTGGATAAGTTAATTGCAAAAAAACAAACCTTATAAATAAAATATGATCTTTTAGGTCCACTTATATTAGATTAGGGCAGTTATTATTATTTTATTTAATAAAGAGTTAAAAGTGTTAAATTCAATTTTTATTAACTAAACCATTTTTAATATAAGGTTATACATAAGATAAATTCGACTATAACTATCAATTATAAAGATAAAAAGATTTAATAAATCATGGTATTTTATTTATAATTTTTATAAATTAAATAATTAAATTTATTTACAACACAATGATGATATTGTAATTACAATCTTAATGAAATATTGATTTATTGTATATTATAAATATTAAAATAAATATAATATAAATGTTTAGATCCCATAAAATAATTTTCTAGGATCTTATTACATGTTAGGGTTGGTTAGATAATTGATTTTCGAAGTGATAAGGTTGTTATGTCTTTCACAAAAAGAAAATACCAAATAATCTGAAAATTGACATAATTTAAATTTTCAAACGAATACTATATTATTGGTTGATATAACATTCCTAAAAACATAAGGCTATACCAAATGACATTAATAATATTATATATGTCATTAATTAACCACTTTAGTTTGTTATGGAAGTTTAGAGTATGTTTATTAACCATATATAGTAAGAATACAAGAAGACACGACCAAAGTTAAAAAATTTAACTAAGAGTTAAATCTAAACGATTACGTTAAATTGGAAAACTAAACATGTCTAAAACCTATTTGTTGAGATTAGATAGAACTATAACCACCTAAGTCTCTAAATAAATTCATTTGAAGCCATTATAAATTAAATATAATTGTATAATAAATTAATATTTTAATCTTTTCCTAAAGTTACCCACCCCACTGTTATAAAACGACTCCTCCCCTTCTCTCAAAATCAGACATCAAAAGCCATTTTTATCGGCCAAACCCTACCCAAATATCCTCCCAACTTCCCTAAATTCAATCCAAAGTCCTTACTTTGATCAAGCAAGCCAACCTAAAGAGCCATTTTGATCAACTCAAAAGGAAACACCTGAAGAAGAGGTAATAATTTCACCACCCTCTTTCAAGTTCTTTTATTCTTCCACTTCCTCTTTCTTTGTTGTTTCTATACCAAAATATTAATACAAGTACTTTATACATACTTTGATGTTATTATATTTATGATACAACCATATTAATTATTCTATCCATCCTATAAATGACAATGTCACCATACATGCGTACGTATGGCTTACCGTCTCCACGCCATGGTGTAGTTTGTTATTCAAAAAATTCATTATTCTTATGGGTATAATAATGAGTATAAATGATTTAAACAATAAATATAACATGTTAAGTATTATTTATATATTTTATAACATCCAATTACATATTATTTCACCATCAATACAATGATATTGTCGCTCATGTGTACGCACAAATCACCGTCTCCACGACGCGATGAGATTCATTTCCATGTTCACCATTCAATGATGACTATAAAAATATAGATTTCTAATAAGAATTTAATATATTATATAATAATTCTAATATATATTTATATATGTACTTACATTTATTTTATTCACTTACTTTCGTTCAATACGATTTGAAAATGGAAACAACGTTTATGTGTATGTATGACCTACCGTCTCTGTAAAAAGTGTTTTACATTATATCTATCTTTTATACATATTTATATTCAAAATATATTTGATATATAAATCATTTGTTTTATTCTGGAAGAATTTAATTCACAATCTAAATGATACGATCAATAATAACATGTTTAAACACGTACGACAAAGAAAGAGATTATTACCCGAAATGTTAATTTAACATGGAAATCATTATTAAATGGATAGTATAAAGTCATAAATGAATCATTTATGATATATTAAATATGAATATGGTTCTGGTATAATTTAATAACATACTATAGTAATTATTCAATAGGTTAAATGTACCCTCATCCAAAGAAATGTGCAAGGTAAGGGCTATTTCTTGAATCCCATTATTATCCATGATTGTTTAGGTGTAAGTATTTAATGGGACATATTTATCATGGACACCCATATTTCATAAATATTTTTTCAAAAGAAATATTTCATGGATTTATGGTATGGTCTTTTTAATTAGATCATTGTTTTAAATATTTTAAATATTTATCTTTTTAAATCCTCTTAATTAATGTCTACGTTTTCAAAATGATTTTAAAGATTTATTTATATGGACAAGAATGTTTTTATATGATAATTATTTTCAAAACATTCAAAGTGTTATGGGATAATTTTATTCAAAAATATATTTTTAAGTACTCCCTTTATAGGTGTGTAACTTTTAAATGATTTCACAAAATGGATATTTCTCTCCAAATGTTTTACTGATCAATTTCATCTATGTCAGCATCCTTTACTAGATATTATTCTTAATCGAGGTTGATATATTATAATAAAATATTCCATATTCTATAGAATGAGTTATGATTTGTTTGAATTTAAATGTTCTATTTTTTTTTACCATTTATGGTTTATGGTTAATGTATTGACAATTCGTATGCTAGTTTAAATACGAATGTTTTTGTTATGTTTCCACATTTTTATATGAGGAATGATGTTGACTTAGTAAGTGATGGGTGGAGCCTTCTATAGCTATTTGATGCATAGGTAGGTCTCATGATAAAAACTAGTGTCTTGGCATAGGGCCTTGAAAAAACATTTATTTTTATTCATGGAACATGGACCTCACTATGTGGTTATGATTTCGGGCGTTAGGCATTCCCTCATTATGAAATCAGTTATTACGCGTGATTATTAGACTTGTAGAAAATATATGTGATTGTTTAAATGGTGATGTTTGATTTATTTTTTTCCATATTATGTTCATGGTTATTTTTAAAATGTTTGTTTTTTTATTACACATCTTCCCTTAAATGATTATTTCTTCTGCTAAATTATTTACCCTTACTGAGCATCTGAGCTCACCCCTTTATTATGTTTTATTTTCCCAGGATTCCAAGAAGTGTATTATGATTGATATGCATGGTTAAGATAAAGGGAATAATGGAGTTCTCAGAGAACTATCTATTGTGTGTTTTATGTTTGAAATTTTAATTTAATGTTTATATATATAATCTATTTTCCAAGACTGCTAAACTGATCGGTCCTTCGGGACTTGATTCCTTGTAATCATACTAATGTACTAAAATAATGCATTGGTTATGGGTAAATGGGGTCATGGAATTACATTCCTAATGTTATAGGGGTTATCTATGACAGGTCATGCATGGCATATTAAGTAGGGGTGAATCACTCCAAATAGATCCAGAGATTGATAATTTTTCGCCCACTATAATGCATGATTGTATTCAGTTTTCCAAGAGGTGTCATGTTTTATAGGTTCATGCCAACACTTTTCATCTAAAAACATATATTCTCCTTACTACCATGTATTTATTTCAATCAACCACATGTGGACCTGATGTTGTGGACCCCTCCCTACAAGAAACATCTGGACCATGAAGGTTAATTCTGATTGTCAAAGAATTATTCTCGAATTTGGTGGAGGCTACCCCCCAAAAGCTTCTTATAACCTGGTCGGTGACTGATTTTCTTAAATATCATATCATCCATTTATTTATGATCTCTCTCTTAATTATCACAGGTAATGACCCCAATACTGAAGTTAATTAGATAAAGAATTAGTATGCCAAGTAATATATCCGATGCAACCATACTTCTCTCTATCATACGTAGGTGAATGGGAATATTGATGCATTCAAAAAAAACCTCCCTAACATCCTACAGAATATGGTGTGCTAGAACGAGATGTTATTTTCTTATAATCTCTCTAACACATACTAGGCCTATCAGAAGATGATATGATATTATGACCATGCATCCATATTCTCCCTGCTGTATAGTGATAATGAAAATCTACCTATATAGGTTTTTTATCACTATTAATGGATTTTCATGATCAAAAGACATAATAAATTAGATATAATGTCTATTTAGATGAGGTGGAAACCCTCACAGAATACCGGCTCCAAGATCTCTATAACCTAGGAAGGCACCAAAATGGGGTGGCATGGGTAATCAAAAAAAGTTCTACCTCTTCTCTTTAATTATTGGTGACATTATAAAAGATTTAAGGACAATAATGATATATGTTAAAACACCAAAAAATCTACATCCCAAATGGTAAGGGCCCTATATCATTCATATGGTCTCTTCCATAGGTGCATAATTGCTAGTTAGCTTGGATGGGGAGTGTACCATACCTCCCACCAATTCCAGATTCCTCTAGTGATATATTATATGGGTAATCTAAGGGTTGTACAAGATTCAAGAAATTAAATTTCATATAACCCCCATTTTATTCATACAACACTAAACTACTGAACAACATCCTCACTACTTGATGATAAAATGAAACATTCCCTAAGAGATGAGTATAGGATTCCTCCTGTGATAAGTAATGGATGTATTATCATTCAATCATAATATTCCTCATATAATGACCATAATATTGACCCAAAAATTCTCTGATGTTTCTCCTCATTCATTATAAACATCTATCATATTTAATGACCCTTCAATAGTTCATAATGACCTTAAGACCAAACATGAAGAATAAATAATTCCCACCATTATGTATAAGCCCCAATAATTCTATGAACACAACTTCCATGCACATGATATCAAAATGGATCCATACCCAATGATAAAAATATTTGATTCCCCATGTTATAATCCAGGGAATCCTTCTTTAATGAACATTTTATGTCTTATATGAGAATATTCCCCCTAAATATCTAGTCATATTTTAGATTCTATCCCCCCTAATGAATCCATCGCTGCTCCCATGTGGCACACAAGAAGTACTAGCACAAAAGCACCATATTTTCCCTTATTTATCCCAAGAACACCCCATGGGCCTACTCATTATGTGTAAGAACCATCCATATTTTCATCCATATCATTAGGATGATACGATCACATGGAATTTCATGAGGAAGAAGAGTAGCGAGCCCTACCATGCAAGCCCCACATATAACCTTGTTGTTCCTAACCATCCCATAAGGGACTCATCATTATGTATTACCCCCAGTCATTTTACATAACCCATAATTTTGATAATATTTCTTCATGGACGAATGTGAGAAATAAATGATGGGTTTACCAATAAATAATCTCCCACACAATTTCATTGCACATGAACTTAAACTGTGTCCATACCCTAAAAAATGCATATGGAATGCCATAATTTACATGAAAAATATGAATTTTCCTCACCGTAATATTTTAAACTATGTGACCAATGTCTATTTCACATGATGTTTAACTTATTATTCTATATCCCTATCACATGATCTAAAATTGCATTACACCTCAAGTCCTCTCCAGAGAAGACCCCCCTCTTTTATGTGATGGTATCCTACCACATCATCTTTTAGAACTAATTTTGAAATTATTATAATTAATATGATATATGTAGTGATTTAGAAAACATATGTCCTCATCCTAGTAAAAAAATAAACCCCCCATTCTAATTTACAATAATGACCAATGAAACAAATTTCAACCCAGGTACCCTCATTCCTAGACATGCATTTGTCGAAATTACCCTTCCCATCATATGATCAGGATCTCTATGAGGGTATACATTCCAAAACTGTGTGTTGTATTGTTATCATCTTAATGAGTTACTTTGGGTTGTTCAAATTTAATATCTCATGCCCAACCACATCGAAAACATATTTCAGGGCCATCCCTATGGAGAATGTAACACCCCGAAATTTTATGAAAAATATTCTTTTTAATTTCATTAATGTCTTGTTTTTTACGCTACACCAAAAGAAGCTTTCACAACACGCATCTTTGACTTTCCTTGCATTACACGCAATCGCAACCTTCCTCGATAGCGTGTGTAGTACGCAATACTCAGTTTCACGAAACAACGATATGCTATTAAAATATTATTAAAACTAGCCGTTATGAATAGTAATAACCACTTTTTAAATTTTAGAAATTTTAGCTCTCATAATGGACTTCATTTTTGGATTCGGAGTATCGAATTTAGCCTAAGGTGAAATGTTGGTACTTTTCAGATAACGTTCATATTCTGATAAATAGTGAAAATTACTAAATTATAATTAAAAACAACTTTTTTAATCGAAATAATTAATAGTTATAAATTATTAATTTGAGTGGTTTTAAATTATATTTAGAATATATTTTTACAATTTAATACAATGTTGGTCATTGAATGTAATTTCACATTTAAACCAGACATAATCAACTGTCAATCTTATGATAGATATTGTTTCTTAAAAACACGCTATTTGTTTTAACAGCGGGATTTAATTATAAAATTAATTAATGCAACATCTATATTATGAATTTGGTAAAATATACTTCATTTTTGAATTCAGAATATGAAATATATCTTAGGATGAAATTTTGGCATTTTTCTGAAAACCTTCAATTTTTGATGAATAGTGAAACCACTAAGTGGTAGGTTAAAAACTGAATTTTGCATAAAACTTAATTTTACCGCTTCTGTGAATGGAATTTTGAAAATCCGACAGACACGGTTAATATCAAGGACTAAAATGTGGTTCAATGAGATGAAAATAATTTTTGGTGAATAGTAACTTTTTACTTTTTTTTACCACGGTTAATAATAAATAGGGTAACTTAGGGTAAATATGATATTACTATTACCCTAACACATGTCCTAATTCTATTGGATAAGTGTAATTAGACCAAAAACAACCTTATAAATATAATATAACCATTTAGGTCCACTTGGATTAGATTATGACATTTAATATTATTTTATTTAATGAATAGTTAAAATAGTTAAAATCAACGTTTAATAACTAAAACATTTTTAATATGGGGTTATACATAAGATAAATTCGACTACAAATATTCATTAGAAAGCTAAAAAGACTTCCTACATAATGATAGTTTATTTATAATTTTTAGACTTTAAATAAATTAATTTATTTATGACACAACAATGATGCAGTAATTACCCTTTTAAGGAAATATTAACATAATTGATGTTATAAATGCTCAAATGAATGTAATTTGAGACTTTTTATGAATTCCAATAATTTTATAGGTTACTATGATATATTAGTGTTGATTTAATTAACTTGGTTCGAACATATAATTCTGTTATGACTTTCACAAAAATCATATATCAAATAGTGTCAAAATTGACACAAAATAGATTTTAAATCAAATATTATATTATTAATTGTTATTTTATTCCTAAAAATCTAAGGTTCGGCCAAATGACATAGATAAGGATATATATATTAATAATAAACAATTTTGGGTTCTTTTGGCATGTTATAGTTAGTGTATTAACCATATAGTGAATGAAAACAAAAAGACACGGTAAAAGTTAAATTATTTAACTTAGAGGTAAATCTAAATGATAAGGTTAAAATAATACCCTAAACTTGCCTAAATCCTATTGGTTGATGGGATTTTGACCCATCCCCACTTTAGCTTCGAAATAAGACCCTTTGGAACCATTATAAACTGATTTTGTCTTTAATATAAAATAATATTTTGAGATATTCCTAAGGTGCCCCTCTCCTCCCTTATAAAAGGGCACCTCCTCCCCCTCCTCCTCACACAAATTTGAGCACTCAAGCTCGGCCAACCCCTGCCAAAATATCTTCTCCACTTCCATAGAAACATTCTAGAGGTTCTGGTCTTCCTCAAAGACCAATTTTAGTGCCCTAAGAGGAGGTCTCAAAGAGGCGCTTCAAAGAAGAGGAGGTTCGGACACTTACAAAGCAAATCGGACCTAAGGTAAGGGAAATATCACAATCTCATTTTTATCCGAGATTGTTTATACTTTGGTATTTACTGGGGTGTATTTTATCATCCACATCTATGTTTCCTCAATATGTAATATTATTTCCATCCACCTACAATTGTTTAAATCCAATTTTACCCTTCGGTGAGTTTTTTTGTAAAAGATGTGAAAGGAATCTTTTGTCGTTTTTCATACGAGGTACTTTTTGACTTTTCCGAAAAAAGTACAAAGAAAGTTTTTTTTAATTTATACGGCATGAATGGATTTTAAAAAAAATTATTTCAAAGAAGCTTCCTTTACAAGTTTTAAAGTTTATTTGTAATCAAATTCTTTTAGTTTAAAGTTTTATGACGTGTTAAGAAAGGAAAAATGTTTTTGAAGAAGAAAGGATATTTTCCTCAAGAATGGAGTTCAAGTTTTTAATCAAAATTATTTTCCATATAAGATAATAAAGGGTAATATTTTTATCCCTATTATTACATTGATTTGATTATGTTGTGATGGAATTATTTTTATGAATTCCTTTATTATATATGAATTGTTTTATGATGTCATGATGTTTAAGATTCCCATTTTTATTACATGGGTTATGCAATGATGTATGATTTATGATTTTGTGGCACACATAAGAATGGTTTCATTATGAGATGGGTGGGACCTATATCTCCCTCCAATGCATTGGGTAAAGATTTTATATCTCATGAGATAGACATGGCTGAAATGGTAGGTTGTACCGGTTCAGTGAAACAGGACTGAAACGAGGGTTACTCGATTCAGAAAGGGACTTTGTCCACTAAGATAGTCTTGGAAATGAGTCTTGACTAACAAGAAATGATTCTCTATGATTATGTGTGTATTCCACAAAGTTTCATGTTTTAAGTTATGATTATTGGGATTTCATTTCACTACTATGATTTATCCCATGTTATGAAATTATGATCTCTTTTGCAGGTTAAGATTTCCAAAAGTTAGGTTCTTATGAATATGAAGTGATTGATTTTTTTTTGTTTACCCTTACTGAGCATTTGAGCTCACTATTTTATGTTTTCTTTTCCCCAGGATATAAAGAAAAGTTCTAGGTAAAAAAAGGGAAGATCTTTATGGGAGATATTGAAGATCTTTCACCAGGATTAGAAGATTACGTTCCGAGTTTCCAAAGACACTAAACTATTACAATCCTTGTGTGTGAGTTTTTGTTATGTACTAAGTATTCCGCAAAAGTAATGTAATTTCCATGTACGTCAAGCTTCGGGTCTCTACAGTTGGTATCAGAGGAAAGGTTTAGTCAACCTTTGGAAACTAGGATGTGAGAACATTAGTGAGATCCCAAGAGATATTTCTAAGGTATGTCTAGGGATGTCCCTAAGGATAAGTATACATATAGGATATAGTCCTAGCACTACGGTAACGATCTTATAATTTAACCTAAGATGTTAGATATTGAAGTTACTCCCCTTTATTATGATTTTTGCATCTCACACTATTCTTTTTGGGTTTTAGAAAATGGCTGGAAACAAGATGATTCATGATAATGGAGGATATGATGGACAATGGAATGATATTCTTCATAAACAATCAAATGAAATGGGATTTGGAAGTCCAAACATCATTATTATGTCGAATCAGCAATCTCATAATATGATCAATAAAGTAAAATTTGGTAAGTTTCCTGACTTAGCTAATAAGAGAAAGATGGAGTTTCATGATGATCATAGAGGAAAGAAAGTTCAATTTCCCCTATGTAAATCATGTGGGAAGAGGCATCAAGGAGAATGTTTCAAAGGAACTGGAAGATGCTTTGGGTTTGGAAAAGAAGGACACAAAGCAAGTAAGTGCAAAGGAAAAGGTTCAGTTAACACCATGGATGAGGATAATGGTATTTCTACGACATCAAAAATGGTTAAGTGTTTTAAATGTGGAATGTATGGGCATTATGAAAACCAATGCCCTAAGGGAAAGACTCATGAAGAGAATCAATATGGTCGTATGGGTAGTATTTATGTGGATGATGATGAAGAGACTACAAATGATATGTGAGATGAAAGAATTGTTGAAGCTCGGTTAATGGTTTAAGAATGTAGTGAAATGATTACATGTTTATCATGTGTAATGTTGTATAAGAAATCTCATGGTACTATGGAATAAAGAGACATATAAGGATTGTTACATTGTTGTCTTTCCTTGAGTTTTAAAAGTGTTTTATTAATGTTACCAGTATCCATGAAAGGTTATTCAGATATTTTTGGAATGTAGATGATATGCGCATAATGAAGGGATAAGGAGAAAATTAAATGTTTAATAGTATTCATGAGCTCATGATTGATATAAGGACTAAGTGATATCATGGTTTGAGTATATGGAATTTTGAGGATTTTGGTATGTGGAAAGTGTTAACTTTAAACTTCATTCATGTTTTCACTAAGGTATTCAAGAGAATACATGATTAAGGACTTTGAATGTTTGGAATGTGACCAACAAAACATATCCTATGATATATGGGAATCGACGATGGTGTTAAATATCTGGTAATCGTTTTCACTATGTTATGAGAGTGGACTGCAGTATTATGGATAAGCCTAAAGATTGGAATGGATTATGTTGGACATAAGTTAGTATTGTTTAAGGATAGAAGTTTTTTTTGTTCGATGGGATGTTATAGTAATATAGTTTTAGAAAAATGACAACTTGCAGAACGGGCGACATCCCATCGCGTCAGACAAGGCTGTGGGAATCGAACCCACAACCGAAGTGCGACTGGCCTTTATCGCCTACCACTGGCCTACAGGAAGTCCCTATTTAGTAGAAACTAGTTTTATTATATTAAGTAGTATGATATATAAAGTATTAGTCCATTTTAGGAACCATATATGATTAATCTCACTATAGATCGACTTATGTATATAAATTTTTCTAACCTTTTGAGACAGATGGAATGACCCGTCATTCTATCACATGATCTGCTAACACTTCATGAATAACAAATTCAACTTCATTTATTTGAGAGATGAAGTGGAAATTGTTAAAGGCACGAACAACAGTGAGGTTGTACCAATATAAAGTAAGTATTTATTCTAATTCAAATTCTTTAACTTTAGGGAAACGATCTTGAAAACCAAAAATGTTGTCCTAGTGATCTTGTATCTGATGAATCAGATGGTACCTTAGATCATCACAAATTTATGGCTTTGTGATTGCTGGATTTTCCATAGCCATGTTCTCTACCACTCTCCATCAGAACATGATGGTTAGATTTCTATTCCATATCCATATTTTCACCTATGTGGAAACCCAGTGATTAGTTTATTTGGGTAACCGTTACGTTTCATACTTTTGTTTTTAAAGATTGGTTTTGGTATTCCTTTTTACGATGTGGGTTTCCATTAAAGAAACTTTCTAATAGTAAACCATTTATAAGCCCGACGAATTTCGAGGGAGAAATTCATTTTAAGGGGGGTAGAATGTAACACCCCGAAATTTTATGAAAAATATTCTTTTTAATTTCAATAATGTCTTGTGTTTTACGATACACCAAAAGAAGCTTGCACAACACGCATCTTTGACTTGCCTTGCATTACACGCAATCGCAACCTTCCTCGATAGCGTGTGTAGTACGCAATACTCAGTTTCACGAAACAACGATATGCTATTAAAATATTATTAAAACTAGCCGTTATGAATAGTAATAACCACTTTTTAAATTTTAGAAATTTTAGCTCTCAAAATGGACTTCATTTTTGGATTCGGAGTATCGAATTTAGCCTAAGGTGAAATTCTGGTACTTTTCGGATAACTTTCATATTCTGATGAATAGTTAAAATTACTAAATTATAATTTAAAAATTTTTTGAATCGAAATAATTAATAGTGATAAATTATTAATTTGAGTGGTTCTAAAGTATATTTAGAATATATTTTTACAATTTAATACAATGTTGGTCATTGAATGTAATTTCACATTTAAACCAGACATAATCAAGTGTCAATCATTTGATAGATATTGTTTCTTAAAAACACGCTATTTGTTTTAACAACGGGATTTAATTATAAAATTAATTAATGAAACTTCTATATTATGAATTTGGTAAAATAGACTTCATTTTTGAATTCGGAATATAAAATATAGCTTAGGATGAAATTTTGGCATTTTTCTGAAAACCTTCAATTTTTGATGAATAGTGAAACCACTAAGTGGTAGGTTAAAAACTGAATTTTGCATAAAACTTAATTTTACCGCTTCTGTGAATGGAATTTTGAAAATCCGACAGACACGGTTAATATCAAGGACTAAAATGTAGTTCAATGAGATGAAAATAATTTTTGGTGAATAGTAACTTTTTACTTTTTTTTACCACGGTTAATAATAAATAGGGTATCTAAGGGTAAATATGATATTACTATTACCCTAACACATGTCCTAATTATATTGGATAAGTGTAATTCGACCAAAAACAACCTTATAAATATAATATGACCATTTAGGTCCACTTGGATTAGATTATGACATTTAATATTATTTTATTTAATGAATAGTTAAAATAGTTAAAATCAAAGTTTAATAACTAAAACATTTTTAATATGGGGTTATACATAAGATAAATTCGACTATAAATATTCATTAGAAAGCTAAAAAGACTTCCTACATAATGATATTTTATTTATAATTTTTAGACTTTAAATATATTAATTTATTTATGACACAACGATGATGCAGTAATTACCCTTTTAAGGAAATATTAACATAATTGATGTTATAAATGCTCAAATGAATGTAATTTGAGACTTTTTAAGAATTACACTAATTTCTTAGGTTACTATGATATATTAGTGTTGATTTAATCAACTTGGTTTGAACATATAATTCTGTTATAACTTTCACAAAAATCATATATCAAATAGTGTCAAAATTGACACAAAATAGTTTTTAAATCAAATATTATATTATTAATTGTTATTTTATTCCTAAAAATCTATGGTTCGGCCAAATGACATAGATAAGGATATATATATTAATAATAAACAATTTGGGGTTCTTTTGGCATGTTATAGTAAGTGTATTAACCATATAGTGAAAGAAAACAAAAAGACACGGTAAAAGTTAAATTATTTAACTTAGAGTTAAATCTAAATGATAAGGTTAAACTAATACCCTAAACTTGTCTAAATCCTATTGGTTGATGAGATTTTGACCCATCCCCACTTTAGCTTCTAAATAAGACCATTTGGAACCATTATAAACTGATTTTGACTTTAATATAAAATAATATTTTGAGATATTCCTAAGGTGCCCCTCTCCTCCCTTATAAAAGGGCACCTCCTCCCCCTCCTCCTCACACAACTTTGAGCACTCAAGCTCGGCCAACCCCTGCCAAAATCTCTTCTCCACTTCCCTAGAAACATCCTAGAGGTTATGGTCTTCCTCAAAGACCAATTTTAGTGCCCTAAGAGGAGGTCTCAAAGAGGCGCTTCAAAGAAGAGGAGGTTCGGACACTTACGAAGCAAATCAGACCTAAGGTAAAGGAAATATCACAATCTCATTTTTATCCGAGATTGTTTATACTTTGGTATTTACTGGGGTGTATTTTATCATCCACATCTATGTTTCCTGAATATGTAATATTATTTCCATCCACCTACTATTGTTTAAATCCAATTTTACCCTTCGGTGAGTTTTTTTTTGTAAAAGATATGAAAGGAATCTTTTGTCGTTTTTCATACGAGGTACTTTTTGACTTTTACGACAAAAGTACAAAGAATGTTTTTTTAATTTATACGGCATCAATGGATTTTTTAAAAAATTATTTCAAAGAAGCTTCTTTTACAAGTTTTAAAGTTTATTTGTAATCAACTTCTTTTAGTTTAAAGTTTTATGACATGTTAAGAAAGAAAAAATGTTTTTGAAGAAGAAAGGATATTTTCCTCAAGAATGGAGTTCAAGTTTTTAATCAAAATTATTTTCCATCTAATATAATAAAGGGTACTATTTTTATCCCTATTATTACATTGATTTGATTATGTTGTGATGGAATTATTTTTATGAATTCCTTTATTGTATATGAATTGTTTTATGATGTCATGATGTTTAAGATTCCCATTTTTATTACATGGGTTATGCAATGATGTATGATTTATGATTTTGTGGCACACATAAGAATGGTTTCATTATGAGATGGGTGGGACCTATATCTCCCTCCAATGCATTGGGTAAAGATTTTATATCTCATGAGATAGACATGGCTGAAATGGTAAGTTGTACCGGTTCAGTGAAACAGGACTGAAACGAGGGTTACTCGATTCAGAAAGGGACTTTGTCCACTAAGATAGTCTTGGAAATGAGTCTTGACTAACAAGAAATGATTCTCTATGATTATGTGTGTATGCCACAAAGTTTCATGTTTTAAGTTATGATTATTGGGATTTAATGTCACTACTATGATTTATCCCATGTTATGAAATTATGATCTCTTTTGCAGGTTAAGATTTCCAAAAGTTAGGTTCTTATGAATATGAAGTGATTGATTTTTTTTTGTTTACCCTTACTGAGCATTTGAGGTCACTATTTTATGTTTTCTTTTCCCCAGGATATAAAGAATGGTTTTAGGTAAAAAAAGGGAAGATCTTTATGGGAGATATTGAAGATCTTTCACCAGGATTAGAAGATTACGTTCCGAGTTTCCAAAGACACTAAACTATTACGATCCTTGTGTGTGTGTTTTTTTTATGTACTAAGTATTCCGCAAAAGTAATGTAATGTCCATGTACGTCAAGCTTCGGGTCTCTACAGAGAATACATTTTATTATCATAAGATGATATAATTATCCAACACAATGAAATAATTTCTCATATATTTTTCACCTTCACCTCAAACATCCAACTTTGTCTTCTCTTCATACATTATTGCTTATATGGTTTATACCCACATCATCAACATTGTCCAAACATTCCCCCCTAATGAAAATAGTGCCTTACCAAAATGGACCATCTATCATCATGGGAACATTCCATTGGGCATCTTCAGTGTTAGATGGATAATCCCATGTTCTGGACATAGTCAACAGTCAATCCCATGTTTCACACCTCATCCTTTACTGATTATTTTTTTGAACCAATTTTTATAACATGATCAATAGTTGTTCCTTTTCAATATGTCACTCTTTTTCATGATCATGTTATGTAAATTCATGATTTACCCCCCCCCCCCCTACTGTCCTTTTTTCTGATGAAGTATCAACACATATAGTGTCATTTTCTCATGAAACCTAACATGGTAACCATGAAATGTGTAATTATTGTGACCTTACAACAATGGATGTTTCCCCCTATCATGCACTGTCTTATCATAAGTGTAACATCTCAATACTCTTTGTCTCTCAAACTAAGAATGTATCACATGGGATTATGAGTCATAAAATATATTTCCTGAACATGGTCGAGACTAACCTAAATCCTAATGTGTAATATTATCACCCATTCAAAGAATCATGACTAAAAAACTATACTCAATCCCCCAGTCCATGCATTGTGACTTTAAACTGGTAGTCTCTCCCTTTCAGTCCAAGAAACACTACCATAAACAATGTGGTTGTTTTTCTAAAAAAATTTGTGCGAATCAAGGTTCTATGACCCTGATTTCATGTCAAGTAATTGGTCCATACACCATAAGAGCCTTTATATGAAACATAATACCTAAGTCCGAGAATGATGACTTTAACTGTGTGAACCATTTCCTAAGAATTATCACGAGGTTCATGTCCTATGTGTCTCTCATTTTACATGATGTTTCAATTTCCCACACTATAATAACCTCTGTAGGACATTCAATGCAATTGGTAAAATCCATATGAAAATAAATAGTATAAACCTAATACTCATCGTAATTTGTTAAAATGGATTTTCAAAATCCATGTTGTAAGAGGATAAACTGTGTGGGCTATTTCCCCATTACACGGTGAAAAACTACACACTACCATGAACCCTCACTTAAGAGGCTGTCTTCCCCTTTTTATTGGTGTTGCTATTTTACCCATCCACATTCCATAACTACATATGAAATGATTCAAATAACTTTTAGGATTTTTAGTGATTCCTAGACCATCTTTCATAGGCTTAATAATAAATACATCCATTTGTAATATCGTTTCCAATATCCTAAATCCCTTGATACCATTTTCATGCCTCGTTTTTTCAGATATAGAAGGAATATCACCATTCCCTTTGTCAAACCATCATGGCATAGAACTGTTTTCAATTACCCTAGTTTATTAATCAACACCATAAATTATGTTCAATTTATTTTGGAGATGTTTAATGTGGTGGAAAGGCCTCTTTGGACCATTTTTATCACCAGGTTATTCTCACCCATACCACAATTGCCTCATTGGAACAAGAATAACACTTAGTTCAAGCATCACAACCATAGACTCTATGAAATTGTTCAATGCTATATGACCACAAACTTTATTGACCCCATACTCCCCATAAGACATTAAACTACGTGACATATATCATTGCTGCAAGATGTTAAACAGATTGGTCTACATCCCTATCAAACGACATTAAAATGAATGATATGTTAAGAAATCAATAGAAATGATTCCTCCTTTCCATGTCCAGTCATCAACTATATCACATTTCATAACTATGTATGGTTTGATCACCATTCCTTGTGGGATACATAGTGATGATCCGACATCATACCCCATTCCTAGCCTAAACAATGATATTCGTCAGGTCCTTTCACCCGTTGGAATGTGTCAAATATTCATTTTATGATAAGGCTAATAAACACACTCAATTAGATGATGGGGTAGTTACCAGGGTTCTGAACCAGCAAATGAATTTATCAATATAGTAACCTTTCACACTTCTTGCACTCCAAAGTATGGATCCTTACAATCCTTCTGGTCTGAATAATCCCACCAAAGGAAATGGTGTCCGACCTAAATGACTCACCCACATTCCAAAGAACATACCTAAAACTATATCTAGAAACATATGGTTTCTCTTGTGTTTCAAACATAGTCAAGGGGTGACCCCATTTCATTTTCCTAATTTTTGACAAGTTCTTTTTTGGAACATGTGTTTCGAACTTGGTCAACAGTAATCTTCATATCAATGGTCTCAAATTCCTACTCAAATTTTGGAAGTCATGATTTACATCTTTTACACATCCCTTCGTCGTGGTAATGTTTGAACAACCCCAGTGCTACTTTTATGTGCACTCACACACATTGATAAAGAGATTCAACAATGATCAGGATCTTCCTTGGATGGTATCTTTAACCCGTATAAAAATAGTAACTTGTGACATATGGAACATTCAACATTCCTTATTTCTCACATTGAATATAGCTTAGAAGATCTTAGAATTATGGAATATCATCCCCAATTTTCTTGAGACATTCCCTTTTTATAGTGACCCTCACTTTTCATAGTTTAAAATTATATCGTTTTTGAGGAATACTTAATACATTACCCCAATAGACTCCCAAAGACCATATTAGATTTGTGTCTTTGGAAGCATGGAAACATAAAAACCATTACATAAGTGAGATACATTTTATCCCACTAGGTTCTTCATGACTAGACATTTATTAGTCACATCATATATACTACATATCTTCAATACATGGGGGAAGGAAAACATAAAAGGGGAGACCTCAGACGTTCTATGGGGGTAGACAAGGGAAATATATGTACATAATAATAAACATAATGGATTGATAACAAGATCAAGAAAATAGAAGATCATATCCAGAATATCAAATATCATAAAACGAAATCAAGGGATAAATATTGGGAGTTCATAAGACATGAATCACAAGTAAATAATGAACATAAAACATCAAATCATAACATAGGCATAAGACAGGAGATTTTGGAATACACATATGTATGTAAAATGATTTCACTAGTTTTCAAGTAATGACTACCAAAGGCATATAAGTATAAAGGGTTGACTCCCCACACCATCTTAGTAGAAATATTTTACACCCATTTTCATGTTAGTAGTATGATTTCACTCCCCATACCATCTTGGTAATTGTTTTTCACTCTCATGACTATATTTATTATCAAGGTTCATTCCCAAGACCATCTTAGTATATATCATGCAACACAAATATTTACCCAATTAATTTGAGGGAGATATAGGTATAACCCATCTCATAAAGAATTCATACATATATATTCCACAAAATAACAAAAAATCATATCATAACTCACAAAATTAAATTGGAGCAATAAAAAAGTAATCATATGATATCTTGTGAAAACAATACATGTTTCATAATCAGTTCATCAAAGTATAACCCATGAAATAATTGGGTTTCATAAGTACATGACCAATGAAAGTTAAAAAGGCTTCATATAAATCATTCCATCAATACAGAAAATATTCATTGAAATAATACGATTGGAACCTTTGGATCATTTTCCTATAATGGAATGAGTAACATCCACAGATGCCCCCTTAGATGGAAAATAATATTAAAATAGATTTAAAAAAGGAATTATTTAGGAATATATCCTTTATTTTTTGAAAAATCATTTCTAAAACATAAATCCTTTTGAAAAACATTTTATTTGAAAATAATTTGAATACTTAGGAATATTTCCTGATAAAATATTAAAAATTATTTCCCTTAGATGATTATAAAAGAATCTTCGAAACATTTTGAAAAATTTTTTCTATCAAAAGTTATAAAATAATCATGATTTTTTTAAATTGAATGCCTTGAAAAATAAAAATGATTCTTGAAAACATCTTAAAAACCATTTTCTATGCAAAATTACTAATGTATCTTGAAAATATTATGAAAAAAATTTTCCAGATAAATTAAAAAATAATCTTGAAAACTTTTTGAAAACATTTTTCTTAGAGAAAACTTTGAAAACATATAAAAAATATTTAAAAATTATTAAATACAATTTCTTTGATAATACTTTGAAAACATATACATAAATTTTGAATATAATTTTAGAAACATTTTTTTGAAAATACAATAAAAACTTATAAAGAAATCTTGAAATCATTTTGAACACCATTTCATTAAAAATAAATTGAAAATATATAAAAAATTTATGAAAAATTTATGAAGCCAATTTATTTTTATATAATTTTGAAACTTATAAATAATTCATAAAATCTTTTGAAAAACCATTTATATAATATATGGTTTTTTAATAACAGAAATTTTCAATCAATGTGAGAGTAAATTCATACTTTTAAAATACTTTATTAATCCTATTAACTACCATGATGTTGAAAAATGGTACCAATATATAAAAATATCCCGAATATAGAGATGTTAATAATAGTAATTTTTTTCTTGAGAGATTTATCATAATATTTCATCAATGAAAGGATAATCATAAACAATCTTGGTAAACACTAAGATTATAGTTATAAAATGTTACAAATTTCATATCTTTGAATCCTAACAGAATGAAAATAATAACATTAACTAAAGCTTAAAATATAATGAAAATAATTTTATTCATGATAAAACATGTAAAAGGATGTATGTACACCTCATGGGAAAATATATGTGCTTAACAATACATGTGTCTCAGAGAAGGAAAACTGAGACAAAACTACTTTACTGAATGGCTAACTTTTGAAACATAAACTCCACGGATAAAAGATCATAAAAATGGATATGTAAATACACATAAATTGTGGTATAACAATAATAAAAGAAGATATTTTTCATTTATACACCCCCAAAAAATAAATTATTGGTGAACCTAGCATATATCTCACAGATATAAAAATTGAGAATAAATTACATTACCTTATGTTTTGACTATCATCGTACCCATAAACACTTCCTATATAATAAATATATTTTTATTATAAATCGTTAAAATAAAAATAATCTTATATATAATACCATATATTATTATATTATTACATTATATTTCAATCTTATTAACATTGATTTTTTAACATTTCGCTTTAGGTAATATCCTCTTTATTCTTCGTACAGGTGTTTATTTATTATTCTCAATTTTGTTTCTTAGATCATGATTTAATTAATTAAATTATTTTAAAAAATATATAAATATCATATATATTTATTATATATGTATTTATAATAATATAAAAAATATATAATTTTGAAATGAAATAAACAGTTCATAGAGATAGTAGGTCATACGTACGGACGGACACTATTTCTGTTTAGCCTCCATACTGAAAGAAATAAAGTAAATGAAATATATGTATATATGAATTTAATATCATTAAATATAAATTATTATATTATATATATCATATATTTCCACTTAAAATATCCTTAAAAAATTCCATTTAAAGTGTGTATGAATCAGATCGCTTGGGTTATCGATATCCCAAGCACCCACAAGCGATGTTTTCATGTTTAAAAAATATACAATGTAAAAAATTATTGAGTTATAAAATAATTAAATATGTATAAAATAATATTAAATATCACATATATCATATATTAATAGTTTTTACATCATAATACCCAACCATGAAAGGTAGTATAGGTAAAATGAAAAATATTGTTTTTGTGAGGTGGTAGTTTTCCGTACACATGTACAACATGTTCATTACCCATTAGATGGAATTGTCTTTATATGTAGGTTCAGTCCTTAATATAAAAAAATATGACTATATTTTCAATAATTATGTTATTTTATAATCGTAAAAATAAGATAGTTGAGGGGGTATAATGGATCTTGAGAAATTATGTCACATCTTATTTGAGAGACACCTTTTAGTTTTCAATAATGTGCTTCCTTGGATGGATTTTTCTCAATGTGAGGCTTAAAGTAGGAATGGATGGATTTTTTGAAGTGTATTTTTTCTGATATTGGCTGAAGATAATTGCATTGAGATTTGTGAATGGGGGGGTGTGGTTTTCCTTTATAAGGGAGGGAAAGGACTCACTCAGTATTTTTTTTGAAAAGAATTGTTAGGTCCCAAAGAATTACATATAACCAAAGTTTCCAAATGAATTATAATAGAACCATAGATGTGTAGTGGCTAAAATATTTCCATAAATAGTTTTTGGAAAAATCTACAAGTCATTTTGTTCCTTCAGATTAAATTTTATCCCATTGTTAAGCTTAAGTTTTTCTTCAATTCATAGAATTAATTTTAATCACTTTCACTAATAATTTTGGTCAAAAAATAAAGTTAATATTATTATTATCTAAATATTATACTAATAAAAAATAGGTATTATTTTTTTATAAATTCAATTCACAGAAGTGGAATATTTAAGTTTAATTCTAATGCCACAGACATGGCAAGAAAGTGGTTTTTTAAATTGAGAATGTTGAAAAAGTTTATTATGTTTTTATATATAAATAAAATATTAAAATAATAAAATTTGATAAATTGGATTAATAATTGATTAAATTTATCTATTTTTACTTTTAAACCAACTTTAAATATAACATAAAAATATACATTATAAAATGAAAATAATTTTTTGAATTAAAATTTATATCTTTCACCATTCACCCAAAAAATGATGTTTCTTAGAAAAATTCCAAAATTTACCCATTAAATAATTTTTATTTTATTAATTAAAAAAAATATTTTATTTCATCATATTAAATTTCTATTATTATATAAAATTAATTTTACAATTTTTCACATAAGGACATAAAAAATTGTTTATTTGAAAAAACAGTATTTTCATACATAAAAAGACTACCAAAAATTATATATTTCATTATAAATATATTTTATTTATATGGAAACATTATAAAAAAATTAAATATAAATTTTTACTATTCATATAACTATATTTAACTGATTGGTTATAACTATCATGTTTAATGAAAAATAATAAAAAAGTGTTGTTTCATAAAAACTCAATGTTGTGTGTAATGAAAGCCAAGTAAGTGTTTCATGCAGTGAAATATAACCATTATTTTATTTGAAAAAATAATTAAAAAATTATTTTATAATACATAAGAAATATTCACTATTTTATGAAATCAAATATATCAATATATAAATTAATTCGAAAAAAATATTTCACAAAATACATTCGTGTTACATTCTACCCCCATTAAAATGAATGTATCCCTTGGAATTCTCCTGGATTATTAAGGGTTTAATACATGAAAGTACACTTAATATAAACCCAAATTGTAAAAAAGATAATACTAAAAAATCCATTTAAAAACGTAAATTTGAATTTATAATTGTTACCCAAGGTAACATATAACTGGGTTTCTACATAGGAGAATATAGGTGAGAAGTGAACATTAGACATGGAGGAAAAGCATAAATATTTATAGAGAATGACCGAGTTCATCAATAAATAAAAAGTGAATAATAAAAGTAATGTTAAGGGACTCAAATTCATAAATATATGTTGATTTAAATGTTCATTGGTTTAATAAAAATCAAGGTATTTGGACCACAATTGTTTTGGTTAATTTTCATAAGGTTGAGTAATTATTTTATTGACCAAGAATATAAGGAAATATTCAGACTTGAAATATTTTTACAAACAAAATTACATTCTTTGTCTATGAATCGGTCAATTTTTAATTCCTCTATTACATCAAGAAATGTATATCTAGTAATTTACATGGATTCCAAAAGCACTAATATACACTTTTAAGAGATCTTAAGGCCCATAAAATAATAAAACGTCTAACTATTTTTCTATATCAATTCATAAAAAACAATATGGTTAATAAATTTATCTATAAACATAAAAACTAATAATACTGGTTCATCATTAATATTTATTCTTCAATTTGTTTAACTAAAAAATTTACCCATTAACTAGGACATCGAGTAGGCATGTGGTATATGTAAATCCTTTTTCATCTCTTGATCATAGGTTCATGACCCACAACCTTTCTAGACTTTTGGAGATGTCACCTAACATAAAGTTATACAATTTTTAAAAACCTCATTGATATAAATTTCAAAATAAATATGATGGATATTAATGAAATAATTGTAATCACTAAATATACTTTTATATAAGGTTTTCAATACAACCTCAATACATAAATACTTACTACAAATTTTAAATTAAAAGTTTCATAAATGGTTAACATTATAATACATTTGAAATTTGAAAATACAAAATTTTAGAAATAAATTCATGAAATCGGATTAAAATTGATATCCCATATATGAAAAATTATCTCTTGGTTCACCCATTCTAAACTTGTGAATACCCTTATTATACATTCTCTTAAAGCATTGTAATTACATGAATTTAAATAAAATCTTTTGTAAAAATTTGATGATTCCTTATTCCAAATATTACTAGATATATTCCTTTAATCCATGATGTTTTAAAAATCATCCATGACAACAAAAAACTCTTTTTCCATAAATCCTTAATCATTTCTATGTTCATCGATAATATTCAATTTACTTTACCTAGAGAAACCATCTCTTTATTCAAGCTAAACATAATTTTCTATATATCATGAACATATTAAGGGTTTGGTTCCCCCAATCAAATTATCACTTTCCCAATAAATCAATTTATATGTCTCCATCACCATTAAAAATAACCTTTTAATCCTTTATGAAATAAATTATTCTTAAAATACTTTTATATTTCACGATTCATATAACATAATCTCTAAATTCAAAAACATAAATAGTTAATTCATCAAGTTTTATTCTTAATAAAATTACTCAGGATTAATAAAATTATTCCTTTATGTAATATATAAATTTAATAATTATAATAATAATTATTTATTTAAGACATGATATCAAAATATAGATAAAACAGTTAGCTAATCAACCTAGAGAGGTTAAAAAAATGGATTCCAAGGGTACCCCTTTAATTATATTTACCCCCTCAGAACATAAAGAGTTAATACTAGAAAATAGGAAATTCCGGAAACCCAAACCATCATATGAAATAGACATCATATCTAAAGGTTTAACAAATTTAATCTAGTTATTCTTCTTATGTTTAATATAAAAAACACTGTTAGAACATCACATACCTTTCACATGTCATTTATAGTATCTATATGTTCATATGTATAACCAATATTCATAGCACCATATTGATCCTCATCATGGGATATTAAGAAATATATTTGTATAATGCCCATACATTCTACATGTGAAACATTCAACGTTAACCCAATTACATCTAGTTTCATATATTGACCAAAACAATAAATCATACTCTGAGAAAGACATATCATTATATAAACATACATTGTTAAGAAAAATTAAATATAGGATGGATAAATAATGACACGTACTTCTTTAATATATGAAATGATATTTTTTATCCTAGTTTATTATTATCCAAATTATTTTTATATACTTCGTGATTATTCATGCAGAGTTTGTGAATTCCAAAATAATATCACCCAAGAGGGTCAAACTAGGTGCACAATATAGCCCATTGTCATGTACTAGATTACATTCGAGGCAGGCCTGATACGATTTTTTGAGTTTCTGTTCCTAGGTACATCTATTCTAGAACTACATACACTTTTAGTATCTAAACAAGGATGTGTTTCAAGTAAACCAACATAACTATAATTTACCAAAATTTTAGGGAATTGTTTTAAACATTAACTTATCCTTATAATTATACTAAGAGACATATCTAGACATATCCTTAGAATCCAACCTAGGGATATCACTAAATATTTCATATTCTAGTTTCAAAAGTATGGCTAATACTTCATTATGATACCAAGTATAGTGAACCTCTCATTTCTAACATTAATAATACATTATTTTGTTAGAATATTTAAAATAGTAAACAGACATACACCGAAATACAATATTATTTTAGTGCATTTGAAATAATCAAATCCCGAACAACATTACATAAGTGAGATACATTGTCTCCCACTAGGTTATTTGTGTCTAGAACCTTTCTAAGACACATCATATATAATACATATCTTCTTACCGAGGGAAAAATAAAACATAAAAATCTGTGATCTTACTTTCTCTATAAGGGTAAACATTGTAGATATATAAAAATAGTTTTGATCATAAGGGTATGAGAATAAGATCACGAAAATAGAATATTATACCGATCATACCAATCATCATAAACTAGAATAATGGAATAAAATTGGACTTTCATAAGACAATAATCACATGGAAATGAAGAACATAATCTATGAAATCGTAATGTTGTAATCATTCATAGAATTTTGAAAGACACATAAGAATATAAAACTATTTCTATAGTAGTCAAGGAATCATTGACAAGACCGTATTAGTAGTATGTGTTCACTCCCCATACCATCTTTATGGCAACATTTCTCTTTATTTCACATTAATACTTGATTTATTACATATGAATAAACATAATACAACCAGATTTATTGAGAATCTAGTGTATTGGGGAATTAGGTACATCACATAACAAAATAAAAAAGGGAAAACTACATCTTTTTTGAAATCATATTTAACTTGATCAGAATAATATATCAAAATTAAAACTACATTGGATAATCTAGGTAAAAATATAGAAAAGGGGTGATATATGAAGCCTAGTAAGATATAAACAAATAATTACATGAAGAGGATACTATATGTTAAAAAATAGTCATATCAATGAGATATAAAATGAGTAGTAATTATAAACATGAACAAATATACATGATATAGAAAGTTAATCATAACATGAGAAATGTGGTGACAATATAGAATAATGAAGCATGAACATATTTCAAGGATACAATAACAAGAATTAGTGGTGAAAAAGTTCCCTAAAGGAACCAAGTACACCATTTTCTCAACATAACATATCATGATACTAAACATTACTCAATGCCTTGAGGAGTTATCTGGGTGCACCCATCAGTATCATTTTATTCTCACGCTTAAGTGTCCCACTTAGATCATATGGAATGCATTCATTCATCATTATAATTTTTTTCCATGATAAAATAATGTGTATTGAATTCAAGTAATTTGATAATAAATAATTTTATGTTCATAGCGGTAAATACCCTTGACTGAATAATGGGTATCATATTCACAGTAAAATTGTTTTTTCAAGGAAAATAATGTTGAACTTTTGACCACATAATGAAGTTACATAAAAATTCATAAAAAAACATGATGATTGAGAAATGGGTTAGTAATTATTTTTACATAAAACTTGAAGTAATATGGACATGGAAAATAATATCCCAACTTTAGAAACTTGTAAATATAAGCCATAAGATAATGAAGAAACATGAATATAGAAATGAATCCTCAAGAAATTTTGGCATGGTAATGGGTGTAAATAAAGGATCTTGGGAGGCATAATGACAGTGAAATGAATATATAATAATTTATACATAAAATGGAATGAAACAAAAATATGGCATATCTTATCCCATCATATGAAAATTAAAATTAAGAAGACATAACATAAATAGAGTTCTTGATAAAAGATGGGAGTGGAAGATCCCTTACTTGAGTGTGTGACTCCAAAAGCTTGGGGGGCCTCTTTAATGCTTTGGGTGTGTTGGGAGGACTATAAAGAGTGTAGGGAAAAGTAATGGTGTTCTCCAAGGAGTTTCATTGAAGATTAAATAGATCATGGGTGGGTTTATATAGGAAAACAGAGAGATTTCATTATTACATTGGTTTTGGATTCTACATAATAAAATATCCAAAACCACAACCCATAACATGTTTTTAATGGTTTCTAACAAATGGGATTGTTTTTTATTAATTTAAAGTCTGAGGTATAGATGTATTAAAATATTACCCTTGGTGATGTAGAGGTGAGTCACACTCTTAAAGAAATTATTTTGAAATCATAAAAAATATATAATAAGTCTTGGAGGATTTGTAATGAAATTTAAAAATAAATAAAATAAAATAAATATCAAATAAAAACATATATTTCATTCGGGATTCTATTTATATTACTTATTACATCAGTTTTGGGCCATTTTGATGTCATAAAAAATGTATATTTATACGGTATTTAATTATTACATGAAAATTTGATCGTCTCAGAAAATTATTAATAATTCCCAATTTTATAATTTCTATATCCCCATTCAAAATATAATATTAATTTTATCTAAATAATTTTATAAATATGTGAATTTATACTTTTAAAATAAAAATTGATATTTTTAAGAAATGATTGGTTTTTTTGACAATAACATTTTTTGAACCCATATAAAAATTAAACGTGTATTCATAAAAATTATAGGATTATTAATATTAAAAAAAAATTATGTAATAATAATAATTTATTAAAATCATATTTATTTTATAGGTCCATCAATTCTTTAAAATATATTTCTTAATAGAATTACAATATTAACCCAAAATAGTATTTCTAGTTTATTGTGTCAAAATTAAAATCATTTACCAAGTAACAATAATAGGATGGGAATATTTTAATTACCCTATACAAAATAATATACATAATCATATTTCTAGGGTCTGGTTAAGCATCCCTTTAATACACTGGAAAACACTCTAAGGGTATTGTGCGCAATGATGGGAATTTCATGGGGTGGTTCGACGAACATGGTTTTGGTTGGGATCTTGATGAGCTTGAACTTCTACCATAAACAGTTCTGATCATGATTATGTTGTTAGATATTATCTTGGTCTAGGTTAATAGAAAATCTTAAAATATTGATCTCCCATAAAAGCTCCGATAAGTGGTCTTCATAATGTATCATCCTACTGGTTCATATGATCACTTAATTTGTCTATGGAACATGGATTTTTTTAACCCCATTTATTTATAATAATCATGTGATATATTTTCAACGACTATATTATCAATGGTAAGGATACATAATGGTATTTTAAATCTAATGGTAATAATAATATAAAATATGTGCATGTGTTTTCTATAACCATATTATGTAGTTTAAAATTTTATAAAAATTAAAGGGGAATTTTATTTATAATAGTTAGTGTTTATACAATATTCCCCCCCCAAAAAGATGGCCTCAAAAAATTTCTTTTCCCACAATAAAACAGATATGGGTAACCTGTATTAATTACTTCCTCTTGTTTAAAATTTTTGTTTCTCCCAAACTCATTGAATATGTGAAGTTTATTAGTTCATAGATCCCTTTCTCTAAAATATAATATTTTCACCGACTCTTTCTTATAGGAAATTTCATACTCTAATGGTACCACCTCCATATTGAGTATATGTGACGGTTTGTTATGTACTTTTCAAGAGTGATACATTGAGTACATCATGTAAATGATACATGTTTGGGGAAATGGTAGTCAATTGGTCACCACTCTAATGTGATCAAAGATCTCAAAAGGTCCTATATACCTAGGAATAAGATTTAACTTCTTCCAAAATATAATCACAATATTCCATGGATATACACAGAGGGATACCATGTCTCTAGTATGAAACTCTAGGTCTCATCGACTGTTGTCAACATATCTATTTAGTCGACTCTGAGTATCACTGATCTGATGATGAATTGTTTTATCCTTTTACACCATTTACCTAACCATTTCATGACTTAGTGGTTTGTGTTCCATTAATTAATCCCAACATGTTGGTGTTCTACACATCTTCCCATTAAGGTCTTTATAGGGTGTAATTTGGATTCTCAAGTAGAATTTGTCGTTGTATGAGAACTCAACTAGAGGAATATTTTTTTTGCCATCATGATATGATGTTAATTGAGACTGATCTCAACATTTCATAATGTGTTGGGATAGAACACTCTGATTGGCCTTCAGTTTGAGGGTGACAGCCGTACTGACATTCAACTAAATGTTTAAAGAATACTGGAGAGTTTTCCAAAACATAATGGTGAATTTGAGAACTCGATAAAAAAATTTATAGTGGTACTCCATGAAACCTCAACAATAATTGGATGTATATTATTGAAAGTTGATCCGGTGATAAATCTTATCGATTTGCACTGAAGTAGGAAGTATTTGTATAATAATCCAAAACAACCAAGATATAATTATTTCCTTTGTATTTCTTTAGTAGTCTGGTGATAGAGTCCATGGTGATGATTTCCCGTTTCCATGTTATTATGGATAATGTTTGAATAATCACACCAGACATATTCCATTCAACCATTACTTTCTAATATACTAGGAACATTTATGAATATTCAAAGATCTCCTTCATCATGTTTTCACACTAATAATTCTCTCATAGATATTGATAAATCATTATGTTTCCTAGGTGAAAATATAAATTCTGACTCTATGAATTATCTGAAATTCATTTTTTAACATGTTATTTGATAGAATGCACTATATTGACTGAAATATCACAATTCTTTATTCATTAAAATTGAACTCTGAATATTTCATTTCTCATATATTTATTACATTCTTATAATTTCCCACATAATAATTTTGAACATTATTACCATTTTAAGAAGAGATGGTTGAGAAATCATTTCTCAAAGGACTGATGATGTTCCTTCCTCTATGATTTGCATGTCCATCATATTCAATTCTATGAAGATTGGATCCTTCACAATTCTAATCAATGATAAAATTTCAGGATCCTTCATACATATAAAATATTCTACTTTATTCTATTTACTAGGGTGGAAGTGAATTGAGTAGTCATAGTCCTTGACCATCTATAATAAACTTTGTTGGAAGATAATGATATCTTTATATGTGAATATGCATTTGAGGACATTATGATCCATATATATATATATATATCACAATTATCCTCACAGAGATAATGATTCCAAATTTTTAACAATAAAATTATTGTAGCCAAATCCGGATTATGAAGTAGATTTGTTTGTTCTTGAACAAGAATCTTTCTAGAATCAAAGGCTGGGACTTTTGAATTTTTCTGTAACACTCAACCCAGTCCTTTCATTGATGCATTTTAATTACTACAAAAAGATCTCCACTTGTGGGTAGTGTAAGCATAGGTGCTATGATAATCCTCCTTTTTAACTCATTAAATCTATATTAACATACCTCAATCATATAAAATGGGTCTCCATTCTAATTTTCCATGGAAATAGGGTTTTTAAATCATAATATATTTTCTTATATTGGAAAAAATTACATACTATCCCAGGGAAACTATAGATATCTGTCATAGATTTGATCCTCAACTATCCATTTGTTTAATATTTCTGTAAAAGATTCATAGATATACCATTTATTATGATGATATTCCTCAATAATGATACTTGTTTATCAATAACCCACACCCACTATACTTGGAATAATTATTCTCATTTCGTAGGGTCTTTAGTACAGTGCTCAAATGCTCCTCATTCTCTTTATTGGTTTTAGATTGTATTAGAATATAATCTATCAATACTACAAACAATTCTCCAGGGTAATACATAAAGACTATACTCATTATGTCTAAAACTATTGATGGATTATTATTGAGTCCTAATGGTAAAATTATGAACTCATAGTTCCAATATCTTGTATGAAAAGAAGTCTTGGTGAAATCTTCATTCTTCACCCTAAAATGGTAATATCATGAACAAAGATCCACCGTGGAGTAGTATTGTGATCTTCATAGCCCATTGAAAAAGTCATCAATCTATGATGAAGGATACCTATTATTTATTTTTATCTTCATGAGATCATTATAATCAAGTAAAATTTGCATTGACCCATTATTCTTCCTGAGGAAGAGGACAGGTGCACCCCATGGTCAAGCATAAGGGCATATCAACCCTCTATCCAGTTTCTTCTATTATTTATTCTTTAGATTTTCCATATTCATAATAGCCATCCTATATAGAGTCTTGGATATTGGAAATGACATAGGTATAATATCTATTGATAGTAAAACCTCTTGTCTTGAAGGAAGACCATGCAATTCCTCAGTAACTACATCAGTATATTCTCTCAAAATAGAAATGTCTTTGAGGATGATAATATCTGTAGAATCAATAATCTCTTATAGATACACATTATCATTGGGAAATAATTTAAATTATTTATATGATGGTTCTAAATATGATTCCTCCTCCTCCTTGCGCTTTTCATGAATTGGGGGTTGATTCACCATACCTAGAGTGATTTCCTTCTCACGGTAATTTATTTTAGATCTATATAGGGAATGAAAATCCTTTCCAAGAGTTTCATCAAATTACAAAAAATGAAGTATTAAAAGGCCCCATGGGATGTTGATCCCACAAATTATGATAGGTAATGAGTTATATGCATTGGATGCAATAATTTAACCATTTTAACTTTTCACCTCTTTCTCTACTTCAAGGATTTGTGGTGGTGTTTTAATAGTTCTACTAAACTTTCATGATATGAAGAAATACATAAAACTATTGATGTTTACCCCATATTTCAATTTTTTATTCTGGTTCTACATTTTCCAATATATACATGGGGATGAGTAATTTTAAACTATTTAATACATATACTATAAACCAAATACATTAAATGGATTACTAATAAATTATATATATTTCAGAGATTATGAATTTTATGGCATCATTCTAAGTTATCCATTTCCTAAAATATATCTTTATGGTAATTTGTTTTCCTTAATAATGGGTTGTAATGATAATATGAAATTTCCAATATATATCCCCCATAAATTTCAATCATGTTGTGTAGTAAATCCCATTGTAGTGTGCCGAGTTACACCGAGTTAGGCTCAGAACACCATGTTGGAGTTGTTACTCTTAGGCACATTTATGAAAAAACCACGTCGACATGTTTTATCCAGAGAAGGATATATTTTCATTTGAAACAAAATAATCTATACTTACCAAAATTTAGTAATGTTTTCTTATTCATAGTTTTATCTCTAAGGCTTTCTCTAGAGTTATATAATCATAATCCCAAAAATAACTAAAATTTTCCTCTAATACCTACTCTATAAATTGTTCCCTTTATTTCACATTAATAAAAGATTTATTATATAATAATATACTATATGAAACATAGATTATTGATAAGTTCACTATATTTGTGAATTAAGTACATTACATAACAAAATAAAACAAGGAATGAAACATCTTTATTGAAAAAATCATTAACCTTCTTAAAATATTCTCTCAAACATAAATCTATATTGGATAACCTTGGAAAAAATATAATAAATGGTTCATATATAAATAAAATTAAGGGGAAAATGGTATTCCATGATGAGTATAATACTTGTAAAATAATAGGAATATCAATTATGCCTAAAAATAATTGGAATCATAAACATGAACAAAGAGACATGATGTAACATGATAATCATAACATGGGAAATGTAGCGATAACTTAAAACAGTAAATCATAAAAAATAAGTCAAGGAAAGTATTTCAAGATATAAAGGTGGAAAATGTCTGATACATGATTCAGGTACACACCATTCCATACATGACCTATCATGATAGTAAACATTACCCCAGGCATTGGAGTTCTATTCCGTTACACCAACCATAATCATTTCATTGTCATGCTTAAGTGTGCTGCATAGATAATTTGAAATTGATTCATACATCATATTAATTTATTACAAGATCAAGGAATTATAATTTAATACATTTATGTCCCTAAAAAATATGTATATGTTCATGAAGGTGAATACCCTTTATAGAATAATGGGTATGGTATTCAATACAACATGTTTTGGAGTGGAAAAGCGCGGTGAAATTTCAGCAGCCTAATGGCGTAACATAAAAATTAAATTTTTTTTGAATATATTGAAATGGTTATTCATTTTTTTGAAATAAAATGTGATGTAATATGTACATGGTACAAAATACCCAACATTATAAATTTTGAAGTAGAAGGGCTAATGAAATGAATAAACCTGAATAAAGAAAAGAATCCTTATGAAATTTTGGCATGGTAACTGGTGTACGTAAAGGAACATGGGATTATTAATGAGATTGAAAGTAAGAAATCATAATTTATACATCAAATTTATTTTTAGTAGAATTTGGAATGTCATAACCCATTAGAATCAAATGAAAAGTAAAATACATAACATAAAAGGAGTGCTTGATAAAAGAGTAGAGTTGAATATCCCTTATTTGAGTGTGTGATTCCAAAGGCTTGGGAGGGTATTCATGAAAAGTTGGGGGTGCCTTGGGAGTACTCTACAGATTGAATGGTAGAGTAAGGAATCTATACAATGAGTTTTTGTGAAGTTAAAAGGGTTATTGTGTGGGTTTATATAGGAAAAGATGGATATTTATTTATTATTTTTGGTTTGGATTAAACATATTAAAATATCCACAACAATAAACCATCCCATGGTTTATTCCCATGGTTTATATTAAATGGGAGTTTATTTTATTATTTTATATTTCAAAGTGTCTCACAAATAAAAATATCACCTTTTTTATGTAGAGGTGAGTCATACTCTTATTGAAATGATTATAAAATCATAAAATACATTATAAGTCATGGAAGATTCATAATGGCATTAAAAAATAAATAAAATAAACATAAAAATTTAATTATTTTAAAGGTAAAATATATTTATTTTTAGGATAATATTTATATTACTTATTACATAAATTTGTGATCATCATGATGTTATAAAACACAAGGAATATTTTTAAAATATTTCTCTTTTACCCAAAAATTTTACCATCTCAGAAAATATAAAAAAAATAACTCTTGGATAATATCGACACCCAGATACCAAAAATAATAATATTTTTTCTAAATAGTTTTCTAAAAATTTTATTTCTCACATTAAAAATAATTACTAATATTTATTGAAAATGATGGGTTTTTTGACAATAACAATTTTGAAACCAATATAAAAAAATTGAGTTCATAAAAATTATATAATCATTTATAATTTATAAAATTTATTTAATAATAATTTTTTAATAATTTTTTTTTCAATAATCCATTATTTCAACTAAATAGATTTACTAATTGAATATGAGTATTAACTAGAAATGCTATTCATGTTTTATTGTATCAAAATAAGAATCATTTATAATGTAACAATAATATGTTGAAAATATATCTGTTATTCTATAAAAATTAACATACACACTCATCTTTATATGTTCTTTTTACATATATCATTAATACTCTTCAAAAACCCCTAATGGTATGGTGCACGAATGTGGGACTTTCATGGGTTGGTTCGAAAAAACATGGTTTAGGTCGTGATCTCGGTGAGGTTGAAATTCTCCCGTAAACAGATTTTCTCATGCTTAAATAATTGGATATCAACTTGGTCTTGGTCCAGGTAAAATCTCAGAAATACTATCTCCCCCATAAGATCTGATAAATGTGCTTCATAGGGTATGATCTTTCTCACTAAGGCCATCACTTCCTTTGCTTATAAAAATTAGATTTATTAAAACCTTATATTTAAAATAATCACGGGATTATTTTTCACTAACAATATTATCAATGGTAATTATACATAATGGTATTTTAATTATAATAGGAATAATAAGACAAAATAATGTAATATGTTATCTATAACCATATTACAAAATAATACATTTAATAAAAATTAAAGGTGAATGTTATTTCTAATAGTGTGGGTTGTTACAATCTTGGTAGTCATGCTTCACTCCCATGTTAATATTAGTAGTATGAGTTCACTCCACCAGACCATCTTGGAAGTCTGTGTTCACACCCATGGCCATCTTAGGTTTCATGGTTCACTACCAGTACAATCGTATTCTATGTCATAGGATATAAATATTTACTCTTTAAATTGGTAGGAGATATAGGTCTCACCCATCTTATAATGACATTATACATACGTATTCCATAAAATCAAAAAAACCCATATCATAACTCAGGAAATTAAATTGGTTTCATAAACTTGTAATCTTAAGTTATCCTATAGAAAAAGATATGTTTTATAATCATTTCATCAATGAAAAACCAATGATTGATGTGGGTTTCATAATCATATAACCCATGAAAGATAAACGAGTTTCATAAAATTAAATCCATGAAAACATAAAACATTTAGTGAATGGATAAAATTGGATCCTTTGTATTAGTTCCCTATAATGTTTTGAGTGACATCAAATAATGTCATCTTAGGTGGATAATCATTTTGTTACATATTTGAAAAAATATTAATTGAAAAGAATACCCTTTCTTCTTTGAAAATTAATTTTTTAAACATAAAACCTTTTGAAAGAAATTTTAATTGAAATTACATTGACAACACTTAAGGAATTGTTGAAATAATTTGGAAAACCTTTTTAGTTTAAATCTTATAAAATAAGCTTGAAAATTATTTGAAATTCATTTTCACTGAAAACATATAAAATATTACTGAAAACGTTTTTAAAACCATTTTTCTTGAAACATTTAAAATAATACTGAAAACATTTTGAAAAATGTTTCTCATTTTATCATAGAAAAGAAGATTTAGAAACAAATTTGAAATCACTTTTTATTGATAACTTATAAAATAAACATGAAAAAAAAATTAAAAATCATTTCATTTGGAAAACATTTTAAAACATATAAATAAATTGTGGAAACCTTTTAAAAACAATTTATTTGGAAATAATTTGTAATTTTATAAATAAATATTAAAAATTATTTGAAAAAAAATTCTTTTAAAATACTTCAAAAAATTATTAATAAATATTGAAAATATTTAGAAAACTATTTTTATAAAAAATTTGAAAACATATAAAGAAAGGCTGCGTTTGTTTTGAAAAAAAAAATTCATTGAAAATAATTTGAAAACATAAAAGAAGGTAAAAAAAGTTTTGTAACCCATTGATTTAGAATTACATAGAAAACTATAAATAATTATTGAAAACTTTTTGAATTTTTTTTTACAGAAACATGATTTTGAAAGTACACAAGTTTCTGACCAAGAAGTGAGGTAATGTAAGACTATTAAGACACTTTCTTAATCATATTATGTACCCAATAGTTGAAAAATGATTCCAATATATTAATATATCATAAATATAAAGGTTATAAAAATAGTTATTATTTATCATTAGATATAGATCAAAATATTTCATGAATGAAAGCATAGTTATAAACAATTTTGAAAAACACTATGATTGTAGTTATTTTCCATTACCAATTTTTTTACATTGAATTATAACACAATAGAAATAATAAAATTACATGAATTTTAACAAATCATGGAAATATGGTTATTAAAGATATAACATTTTAATGGTATTATATATTCCACATGTAAACATATAGGTATATAACATGTCATGTGTCTCGAATAAGGAATATTGAGACAAGATTTCTTTACAGATTTGGTAACTTTTGAAATATAATCCCCATGAAATAAATAAAAAAAATGGATATTTAAATAACAATAAATTTAAGTACAATAATAATATAATACACCCATGGACAATAAACACACAAAAATAAATAAATTAGAGGGGAACATGGAATGTATCTCACATATATAAATATTGACATGAAATTTTCTTACCTTATGTAATGAATTTTGTTGTCCTCATACACACCTATTATATAACAAATAATATTGTGTTATAAATATTTGATATAACCATATTTTTATATCTAACACCATATATGATTATATTAAGTCTTTATATTTAACAATTATTAACAAATCTATATTAAGGTTTTGTTTTGGGTAATATCTGCTTTATTCTCCATACATATTTTTACTTATTATTCTTTATCATCTTATATAAACCATGATTTAATTAATTATAGAATTTAAAAAACTATATATATTATATATATTAATTATATATTTACTTATAATAATATATAATGTATATAAATATTAATTGGAATACACTGTTAGTTGAGACAGTAGGCCATACGTACACATGAACGATGTTTCTGTTTTGTCCTTATATTGGAAGAAATTAAGTAAATTACATATTTGTGTATACAAATATAATATAATTACATAAGAATTATTATGTTATATATATCATATATGTTTATAAAAACCATCCTTAATACATAATATTTAATGTGTGAACGAATCACATCGCTCTGAAGAGGTGGTAGCCGAAATGTCCGCAAAAAATGTTATCATATTTACAGAAGATGGAGGGTATAAATTCATCTATTATAAAAGAATTAAAAAATATTAATGTAATAATAAATATTATATATAACAAATATATTATATATAAACAGTTTTCACATCGTAATTCCCAACCATGAAAGGTGGTAAAGTAAAAATGAGCTACATCAATTCGTGAGGTGGTAGTTCATCACACACAATAACGGCAAGTTCATTTCCCATAAGATATAAGTGTGTGTAGCTGAAGGTATAACAAATAATATAACAAAATATCAGTATATTTATGAAACTAGTGTTTTTATATAATAATTTAATAAGGATATTTTAGTTGTTGGGGAACGAAAATAAAATAAAGGACCATGGGGATGGAGGCTACCTCTTCTTTGGGTAACTCCTTATGGTTTTCACCAACGTGAATCATTCGATGGATTTATGACTGAAGGGTGGATTTTACGAGGATGGGATATATATTAGAAATTTTATTGGGAATATAATTTCCAAACCTAAATGGTTTTAGAGGCTTGAACGGGGGGGGGGGGGGGGGTAGATGGTTGCCTTTTATAATGGATGGAACGAACACACTTGGTATTTTCGGAAAACAATTCTGTGTTCCTTGAGTATTACTTATTACCAAAAGTGTAAAAATGGATAATTATGAATCCTTATAGCTCTATTATACCACATATGTCCATAAAATAAGGATTGGTAAAATTTATAAGTTATTTGAACCCTTAATATTATGGTTTAGTCCCTTGTTATTCTTAATTTTACCTTAATCGTTGTAATTAATTTTAATCACTTTCACTAATTATTTTTTCAAAAATTTGTATTATATTATTAAAAAATAAATACTATACAAATTAAAACAATTTTTGTGCATTTTTTAATGTTTAATTAAAAAATTCATCAAAAAAGTATAATGTTAATCCCACGAACATAGCGAAAACGACGGGTTTTCAACTAAGAATGTTTAAAAAGTTTCTTAAGATTTTATATAAACATTAAATATAAAAAATAATACAATGACATAAATTGGATTAATATATGTATATTTGATCTATTTTTACTTTGTAACCAATATAAAATATAATTTAACAATATAAATAAATTAGACAAAAATGAAGTGTTTTCTACCAAAAACTCAGTGTTTCATATATTGTAAGACAAGTCAGTGTTATGTATAACACATTATTACCTTTGTGTTGTGTTAAATGAAATTAAAACATAATTATTTCATATAACACAAGATATATTCATTGTTTCATGGAATAAAAAATATCCAAAAATTAAATTATTTTGAAAAAAGTATTTCACCACATGTTGGGGTGTTACAATTTTGGTCTAAGAATCATGACCATAAAATGTGTGTGATTTTCCCCTAATGCGATCCCTGTAGTTTGGGACTTTCTTATACCTCTATTCATGTTTTATTATTGTTTTTTATAATTTTCAAACATCACCAGAGACACAACCCAAGGTCCAAGAATCATGAACTTAAATTAAGTGCAAACATGGAATTGGTACAAAATCCACAACCTTAAACTAATTTAATCCCCTAGTCCATCCTTCATGAACAAATAATAGGTTCAACCTTGTCCTTCGTAAAAAATTAATGACCTCATATTGGTAAAAACCCTTGGTAAAAGCATTATAACCTTAAAAATTGATCATCTGAGCCCAGGTGGCCCCAAATTTGCATCTGGTTCACCCTACTCGTGGTGTTTAATCATCACAATACCCCTTTATTATATACCCTATTGAGTGGTTTTCTCCTTTGGAATATATTCAAATTTTTCCCAATATTCTAGGACTACATAAGGATTTATTAAAAATTTAGTAGGATACATAGTGACACATGAATCTCTTAACCTGTGCCCAAGCGCATGATGATACAAACTGTATGACTTTAAACTAAGATCCTTTCTCTTTTTTCTATTTACATGATGTAAAAATATTCATGAAAAGATAAAAATTATTTTCATTTTGAAAAAAATAATGGAAATATGAATAAATGTGGTATTTGTTTCCTTCTATTTTCCCCTGTAACTTTAATAAAAAATTAGGATGAAAATTGTTAAGGTGAATATCTTATGTTACTTATAGGAGACCAACCTTAAAAACTATATAATGTTGAATTTTATGTTAATAACTCATTATCTAACATCTAAGGATATTTTCATGTTTATTTTTTAAAGAATTTGGCCATAACTCATACATAAAATTCACAATAAATATAAAGAGGGCACTTCTAATCAGTATACATTTTTTTACAATATGGTACTTTTGTGATAAAATAAAGTTTATTTTTACAAAAATTCATCATGACATTCAACATGACTTATTCCTTTCCCTTTACCATACATAAACACTATAAAAATCATTTTAAAAGTGTGGGGTGAGAAGAAAAATGTCTATAAGGATATAAAAAAAATTAGTCATGTGAAAATATGAAAACCCCTGAAATATTTACATTTATATCAATATTTTTTAGAGAATGAGACAAATATTATTCATATGAAAACAGACACACATTTGTTTTCTAAAATGAAATCATTAAATCCCATATAAATAATAGATAAGTCATATAGGTATCTTTGTACATCATTATCAATATCTCTCTAACAAATGGAATAACTAAATGGCCAAATTTAGTTCCCAGTTCATTGTAGGGATATCACAGACCCACATGTTATTGGTTTATAACCTAACTATAGATAATAGCTTCACAACGTAACTACCTATCCTTGGTTTATAAATTAACCCCTCATAATTTTTTTTATAGTTCATCCACCCATTAATATATACAATATCCTAAAACCATAACGTAATCATAACACATAAAATCTAAAATTATCAATATCACAATCCTGGAGTATTCTCTTAACCCAAAAAAACCATTTTAGGATATCAAAATGTCCATCATAATTAATAAAATTTAATTAAAAAAAATAAATGTGGGGTTTTCTTTGAAAAAAACATTAAATATTTTGAAGGAATTCAAACATAAAATAATGGTTATGGTGGTGTATAAGTTTTGTCATAGTATATGTTAAAAAATGACATTTATTTTTTCATTTATGAATAATGTCACACATTCGGTAAAAATAATCCATTTAAAATAATTAATGAAAATAAAAATTAACATTTATAAAACTCTCATGTCCATAATAACATCATTTTAAAATGAAGGACATGGAAGAAAATAAATATATAAAGAAAACATTAAAAAAGATTTATTTTAGTGAAATGACACTTATTGTAACGCCCCGACCCCAGTTACCCAGAGTCGGTGCATTATTACATAACATTGGCATGATCACAAGAAAGAACAAATCTCGAAAGACCGATTGGTTTAATAGCCTTGGAAACAATAGATATATTCATAAGTTTTACATTACATCATAAAATGAAAAACTACTACAACAACATAATGTTTCCACAATCCACACTATAATCCCTTCATAATATCCCTGCAGGTCATTCATAACTTACATCTTCACATCCTGGGAAAAATAAAACATAGAAAAGGGGTGAGCTCAAATGCCCAGTAAGGATAACAATATAGCGGAAACTTTCATAAATAAGAATAAACTTTTAAGGCAGTGTATAACTAAAACAAAAGCCTTTTAAATATGAACTTTCAACATGGTATGGCCTAAATAAAATGAAATAATGCCATTTACTTATTCACATGGATATTCTACTAATCGAATAATCACATGCAAAAATCAATAACAACTTTCATAATGTTGGAATGCATAATTCCAGACTATCATAACCACATAGCCAAGGCCTCGTGCCAAGACTACAAATAAGATTTTGTCAAGGCCTTGTGCCAAGACACTAGTTTTTCTCATGAGACCTACCGATACATCGAGGAGCTATAGCGGGCTCCACCCGTCACTTATTAAGTCCAATGCATTCCCATATGAAAAGGTTTAAACATAACATAAACATTCGTACTAAATTTAGCATACGAAATGTCAATAATTTCACCATAAACTATGAATGGTATAAAAATAGCACATCCATAGTCAAACATATCACAAAACCTTCAATACGATATAGAAGTTTTGTATCATAATAAATCAACTTCAAATAATCTTAAAATCCATCAAAGGATGTTGACGTAGATGAAATCAAAATTCTTTTTAAAGAAATATCTTCTTTTATTTTGAAATCATTTAAGATCCATATAAAATAAAACATTTTCTTTGAAAATATTCTTATAAGCTTGTAAGGAAAGCTTTGAAGATTTTATAACGGCGTAAAATAACCGCACCCGCCGTATAAGTTAAAAAAACATTCTTACCTCAATTCTGTCGAAAAGGTTAAAAAGGACCTTATTTTGAAAACGACGGAAAGATTCATTTATAAACCTCTTATAAAAAGTCAAACAAGGGTATAAATGACTTTAATACATATTCTTGTAACTAGTAAAAATGTTTTGAAATACATTTTTAAGAAACATGGATGTGGATGATAAAGATATCCCAGTAGATTTTTACGTATAAACAACCTCGGATAATGAAGAGATTGTGAAATAACCCTTACCTTGTACATTTCCTTTGTTGGGGTAGGTTAACCTCCTGTATAATGGTGAAATAATTGTTATTAAATTATACAAGAATCATATATATTAATATGATATCATATATGATCTTTTAACATTGATTTGTTAATAATATCTTAGAATTATCGTCGTTTCGGGTGTTAACTTACTCATTTTATTTATATGTTTTGTTACATAAGCCATGGTTGGTGTATCTTATTATTATCCAGAATGATATCTAGTCCTTAAAAATCTTTTTTAAATCATCAAATGATAATTATACTTGAATGGTTACGATGGAGAATGAATCTCATCGCGTTTGTGGAGACGGTAGTCCGTACGTAGGCACGAGCGACAATATCATTCTTTTGATATTAAAATAATATATAAATGAATAGTATATCATATATACAGAATCATTAACATGTTATATTTATTATTTACATGAGTTACACATCATTATTATACCCATCCAAATAATATTATATTGAATAACAATTACACCACGACGTGGAGACGGTAAGCCGTACGTACGCACGTATGGTGACATGTTATTCAAAGGGTGGATAGAATACTGAATATGGTTGTACCATACTTATAATAACATCACATTATATGTGAGATACTGGAGTTATTATTTTAGAATGGTAAGAACAAAGGAAGAAGAAGTGAAAGAAGAAATGAACTTAGAAAAGGGTGGTGAAATCATTACCTCTTTTTCGGGTTCTTACTTTTGATTTGATCAAAAGGGCTCCTTAGGTTGGCTTTCTGATCCAAATAAGGCCTCTAGGTTGTAGTGATGGATTTTGGGAGAGTATTGGGGCAGAGTTTGGCCGAACCAAAAGGCTTTAGAGGTGTGAAGAAATGGGAAGGAGGAGTGCCCTTTTATAAGAGGGGTGAGGGGCACCTTTGGAAAAGCTAGAAATATTAATTTATAATAAATTCATATTCGGTTTCTAATGGATCCAAAGTTTATTATTTAAATTTTAAGGTGGGGATAGGTCTAAAACAACTCAACCAATAGAAGTAAGACAGGTTTGGGTACTTATATTAACATTATCTTTAAGTATTAACTCTAAGTTAATTAGTTTCACTTTTACAATGTCTCTTTGTAGTTTTATATAATATGGTTAATAAACTTACTACATACATCCAAGCGACCCCCAAGTGGTACATTAATGATGAACCTATCATGATATAAGTCTCTTGGCCGAACATTAGATTTTTAGGAATTTAATATCAATTAATAATATAATATTTGTTTTAAGAACTCTTTTATGTCAATTTGGACACTATTCAATAGTTGATTTTTGTGAAACTCATAACAGATTTATTACTTCGAACAAAGTCAATTAAATCAATCCTAATATATCATATTATCCTAGAAAATTAGTTTAATTCATTAAAAGTTTCATATTATATTTATTTGGGTATTTATAATATCAATTATTTTAATTTTTCACTATTATAGTAATTACTGCATCATCATTGTGTCATAAATAAAATAAATTATTTAATGTCTAAAAATTATAAATAAAATATCATTATGTATAAAATCTTTTTATCTTACTAATTAATATTTATAATCTAAAATCCAACTTATATAACCCTATGTAACAATTGTTTTTCTAAAAGATATATGCTTGTGTCATTTTTGTATTCATTTTTACTTAATTAAAATAAAGTGTCATTATCACTTACAAGTGAATCCATGGGGTCCCAAAATTGACACGAAGATGCCCATGGTCGACCATGTATCAACCAATAGGTTTAAGACACGTTTTAGGGCAATTTATTATTATTATAATATTATTTTTTTAACCCTTATTTACCGGATTTACCCTTAACCATGGTAAATAAAATATTTACCGCAGTAATTATTCAAAATGTCTAAAAATAAAAGTTACCTATTTACACAATTTGAACATCCTGATTCCAAATATGGAATCCATTTTCCTAAATTCAAAACACAGAAGTGGCAGAAATTAATTTAAAATTAATTCCCGCTGTCAAAACAAAAAGCGTGTTTTTAAGAGATAATAACTAGCAAAAGATTGACACTTGTTTATGTTCGGTTTAATTGTAAAATTATGTCCAATGACCAAAATTATATTAAATAGTAAAAATATATTCTAAATATACTTTAAAACCACTCAAATTCATAATTTATCACTATTAATTATTTTGATTAAAAAAGTTGTTTTTAATTAAAATTTAGTAATTTTCACTATTCATCAAAATATGAAAGTTATCCGAAAAGTACCAAAATTTCACCTTAGGCTAAATTTTATATTCCGAATCCAAAAATGAAGTCCATTTTAAAATATAAAATATATATAACTTCAAAAAGTAGGTATTACTATTCATAACAGCTAGTTTGATTGGTTACGGTGTGTTAGAACTCGAAGTTGCGTACAACACACGCTACTGTTTTATTCAAAGGAAAGCGTACCGTGGAAGCTTGGGATGTTTCATTTTAAATTTTTTGATGTCTCCATTTATTCAAAAAGTTTAAAATATTGTATTTAAAAAGGGTTCAATATTAAAATTTGATAAAAGTGCAATACTGAAAATGAATTTGTTCTTGCATTATGTCTAAGATACTTATAATATGGAAAAATTATAAGGATTATATAAAGTTTAAAATTTAGTTAATACTATTCATAACCTATTTTGAATGGATTTTTGGTAAGTCATGGTGCAATTGAACTCGGTGTTGTGTGTAATGCAAGTTATTGAATTATTTTGAAGAAATAACACACTATGAAATCTTGGGGTGTTACATTCTCCCCTCCTTCAATAAATTGCGTCCTCGCAATTTGAAATTGTTTTTCGAAAATAAAAGGTTGAAAGTAGAAAATATATTTTTGGGAAAACCCACATCGGAAATTGGGTTACTAAAATTTAGTCTTAATATGAGGAAAAGTGAAATCAAAGGGTCACCACCAAATTATGATCTCGATTAGGAGAACATTGGTGGAAATTAGAGACATATAATCGGAGGAAAAACGTAAATATTTATAGGTAGTGATTGAGGTCATCAATCACAAACAAGTATAAAATTGAGGTCCTTAAACTCATCAATCTATGATGATTTGAAGTACCATCGGTTCAACAAAATATAGGGTATTGGGACAACACATTTTTGACATTTCAAAATATCTTAGTTGAAATCCCACATCGAAAAATGAATTAATGAGGCCTCTATTTAAAATAAAGAGTGGAAAGTATGAAGATTACCGAAAATAACACATACTAGGGTTCGATGTAGGAAAATATGGATATGGAAGAGAAATGTAACCATCAATTATCTGATGGAGAGTGGTAGAGAACATGGCTATGAAAAGGCAAACAATCCCAAAGCCATAAATTTGTGATGATTTAAGGTACCATCTAGGACAACATTTTTGTTCTAAGTTTCTATTATTAATGTTGAGGAATTTATTTATGAGATTGGCTAAGATAATAAGGAGATATACTTACTTTATAATTATAATTTTACCCATTAATAAATTTCTACCACAAACTCATCTTTCACTCTAAAAGCTAATAGAATGTAAAAAAAATTCTATTTACACTATTCGTATAGGGTTCCAAAATAAATGAATTTAGAATTCATCTACAAGATCTTTTAATAAAAACTACATTATTTAATCCAGGACATCTCGTGGGCCAGTGGTAGGTGATACACCCTTGTCGCCCTTCGGTTGCGGGTTCAAGTCTCGCAGCCTTGCCGGACGCGACGTGTTGCCTCCCGACCTCCGGGTTGTCCTTTTATGGCAATCCAAAATAATCCAACTAGAACTATCCAAAATACTTCTATCCAAACTCACAGTCCAACATTTATAAGTAAGGTAAACATAATGTAGAACCTTTTTACCCCATAATAGCATATGAATACCTTCATCATGTATTACCACATTCCTTATTGATTACATTCATGCTCCCTTATTCCATATAGAATGCTGGATATACTTCATTAATCCAAAAATGTTTTAAACCCCAACAATGATTGAATATACAAATCATTAATAAGCTTCAAGGTAGTCAATAATATCCAATATAATTTATCCAAATCAATCATGTATTATTCTAAAATCACCACCTCGGTATCTGAACCATATTATGGTTTATCTTTCTCTCAACCATATATTTTCAAAACATTTAACCTGCTACTGAGTCACTTTTCTTTGTTCCACACCATCTCAAGTCCTTAATGAAATAGTACTGCAGTACAATCCTTATATACTCCATGATTATTATAACAAGTACATTGTTGATACAACACTCAATTGATATAATCAACATAAGAACTATAATCATTCCTCTTTATCTGTGGTAGTATCATAACTTGATTATTATCCAATATCATCATTTGCGGCATAGTCTGATGACTGGGGCATAGGTTCGCGTACTGTCCAAACACCTTGCAAATGAAGCATTGTACATTTGAAACCATTTTCTTACCCTTTCAGTCACGTACTTTGTGCCCTTTTCCTCCACACTTATAACAAACTCCCATTCCTTTCAGGCAAGTTCCAGGGTGTTTCTTTCCACAGTTACCACATATGGGAAAATTCTTCTTCTCCCTTTTCCCTTTATCCATCTTTCTCTCTTCCATCCTTTTCTTCTCTTAATTCCCTTCAAAGCCATAGGACTCAGTAAACTCTTTACTTATCTTATCAACACATGATATTATTTCTTCATATGATGATAATACATGGGAGACTATTTCTCTTATAAATTCTAGCTTAAGACCATGAATGATATGATCCTTCCTTCTCTTTGAATCATGTGTATTTCTGGAGTTCTCATTCCTTCCACTGGGCGCCATTTCTATACCATGGCATAAACTAGATCAGTTTATGAATCAAAACACATAATCCCATACTTATAAAACACTTAACATAACTTGAACTATTTATGGATATAATCCATAATCATAAGAATGTTTTCTTTGAGGATGTAAATACTCATAGTCCCTTCAAAATGATATGTAAAGAAAATGAGAGTTATCCTAAGCATATCCCCCGGGAGTGTCGTAACCAAGAGTGCAGCAAGGCCCGTTGTCGTGCACCAGTTCCCGTTCGAGTCTAGCTCAAAGCGGTGTTTTCGAGTTTTACCCCTAGGTACATCTGTGCCAGAGCCGCCTCTACCTGCTCGTATCCAGACAGGGATGTATTGCTCGGAAAACTCACAAAATCTCTACAATACCAAAATTCTAGGAAGTTCTTCTATACTAATCCTCAAAGTTCATCTTAGGTCTACGTGCTCTAATCAGAGTTTATCTAAATCTAGCTTCCAAGGTTTGTACTAAACTTCCTCTGATACCAACTGTAACGCCCCGACCCCAGTTACCCAGAGTCGGTGCATTATTACATAACATTGGCATGATCATAAGAAAGATCAAATCTCGAAAGACCGATTGGTTTAGTAGCCTTGGAAACACTAGATATATTCATAAGTTTTACATTACATCATAAAATGAAAAACTACTACAACAACATACTGTTTCCACAATCCACACTATAATCCCCTCATAATATCCCTACAGGTCATTCATAACTTACATCTTCACATCCTGGGAAAAATAAAACATAGAAAAGGGGTGAGCTCAAATGCCCAGTAAGGATAACAATATAGCAGAAACTTTCATAAATAAGAATAAACTTTTAAGGAAATGTATAACTAAAAAAAAGACTTTTAAATATGAACTTTCAACATGGTATGGCATAAATAAAATGAAATAATGCCATTTACTTATTCACATGGATATTCTACTAATCGAATAATCACATGCAAAAATCAATAACCACTTTCATAATGTTGGAATGCATAATGCCAGACTATCATAACCACATAGCCAAGGCCTCGTGCCAAGACTACAAATAAGATTTTTTCAAGGCCTTGTGCCAAGACACTAGTTTGTCTCATGAGACCTACCGATGCATCGAGGAGCTATAGCGGGCTCCACCCGTCACTTATTAAGTCCAATGCATTCCCATATGAAAAGGTTTAAACATAACATAAACATTCGTACTAAATCTAGCATACGAAATGTCAATAATTTCACCATAAACTATGAATGGTATAAAAATAGCACATCCATAGTCAAACATATCACAAAACCTTCAATACGATATAGAAGTTTTGTATCATAATAAATCAACTTCAAATAATCTTAAAATCCATCAAAGGATGTTGACGTAGATGAAATCAAAATTCTTTTTAAAGAAATATCTCCTTTTATTTTGAAATCATTTAAGATCCATATAAAATAAAACATTTTCTTTGAAAATATTCTTATAAGCTTGTAAGGAAAGATTTGAAGATTTTATAACGGCGTAAAATAACCGCACCCACCGTATAAGTTAAAAAAACATTCTTACCTCAATTCTGTCGAAAAGGTTAAAAAGGACCTTGTTTTGAAAACGACGGAAAGATTCCTTTATAAACCTCTTATATAAAGTCAAACAAGGGTATAAATGACTTTAACCCATATTCTTGTAAATAGTAAAAATGTTTTGAAATACATTTTTAAGAAACATGGATGTGGATGATAAAGATATCCCAGTAGATTTTTACGTATAAACAACCTCGGATAATGAAGAGATTGTGAAATAACCCTTACCTTGTACTTTTCCTTTGTTGTGGTAGGTTAACCTCCTGTATAATGGTGAAATAATTGTTATTAAATTATACAAGAATCATATATATTAATATGATATCATATATGATCTTTTAACATTGATTTGTTAATAATATCTTAGAATTATCGTCGTTTCGGGTGTTAACTTACTCATTTTATTTATATGTTTTGTTACATAAGCCATGGTTGTTGTATCTTATTCTTATCCAGAATGATATATAGTCCTTAAAAATCATTTTTAAATCATAAAATGATAATTATACTTGAATGGTTACGATGGAGAATGAATCTCATCGCGTTTGTGGAGACGGTAGTCCGTACGTACGCACGAGCGACAATATCATTCTTTTGATATTAAAATAATATATAAATGAATGGTATATCATATATACAGAATCATTAACATGTTATATTTATTATTTACATGAGTTACACATCATTATTATACCCATCCAAATAATATTATATTGAATAACAATTACACCACGACGTGGAGACGGTAAGTCGTACGTACGCACGTATGGTGACATGTTATTCAAAGGGTGGATAGAATACTAAATATGGTTGTACCATACTTATAATAACATCATAGTATATGTGAGATACTGGAGTTATTATTTTATAATGGTAAGAACAAAGGAAGAAGAACTGAAAGAAGAAATGAACTTTGAAAAGGGTGGTGAAATCATTACCTCTTCTTCGGGTTCTTCCTTTTGATTTGATCAAAAGGGCTCCATAGGTTGGCTTTCTGATCAAACTAAGGCCTCTAGGTTGTAGTGAGGGATGTTGGGAGAGTATTTGGACAGAGTTTGGCCGAACAAAAAGGCTTTAGAGGTGTGAAGAAATGGGAAGGAAGAGTGCCCTTTTATAAGAGGGGTGAGGGGCACCTTTGGAAAAGCTAGAAATATTAATTTATAATAAATTCATATTCGGTTTCTAATGGCTCCAAAGTTGATTATATAAATTTCAAGGTGGGGATAGGTCGAAAACAACTCAACCAATAGAAGTTAGACAGGTTTGGGTACTTATATTAACCTTATCTTTAAGTATTAACTCTAAGTTAATTAGTTTCACTTTTACAATGTCTCTTTGTAGTTTTATATAATATGGTTAATAAACTTACTATATACATCCAAGATACCCCCAAGTGGTACATTAATGATGAACCTATCATTATATAAGTATCTTGGCCGAACCTTAGATTTTTAGGAATTTAATATCAATTAATAATATAATATTTGTTTTAAGTACTCTTTTATGTCAATTTTGACACTATTCAATAGTTGATTTTTGTGTAACTCATAACAGATTGATTACTTCGAAAAAAGTCAATTAAATCAATCCTAATATATCATATTATCCTAGAAAATTAGTTTAATTCATTAAAAGTTTCATATTATATTTATTTGGGTATTTATAATATCAATTATTTTAATTTTTCACTATTATAGTAATTACTGCATCATCATTGTGTCATAAATAAAATAAATTATTTAATGTCTAAAAATTATAAATAAAATATATTTATGTAGGAAATCGTTTTATCTTTCTAATGAATATTTATAATCTAAAATCCAATTTATATAACCCTATGTAACAATTTTTTTTCTATACGATATATGCTTGTGTCATTTTTGTATTCATTTTGACTTAATTAAAATAAAGTGTCATTATCACTTACAAGTGGATCCATGGGGTCCCAAAATTGACACAAATATTCCCATGGTCGACCATGTATCAACCAATAGGTTTAAGACACGTTTTAGGGTAATTTAGTATTATTATAATATTATTTCTTTAACCCTTATTTACCGGATTTACCCTTAACCATGGTAAATAAAATATTTACCGCAGTAATTATTCAAAATGTCTAAAAATAAAAGTTACCTATTTACACAATTTGAACATCCTGATTCCAAATATGGAATCCATTTTCCTAAATTCAAAACACAGAAGTGGCAGAAATTAATTTAAAATTAATTCCCGCTGTCAAAACAAAAAGCGTGTTTTTAAGAGATAATAACTATCAAAAGATTGACACTTGTTTATGTTCGGTTTAATTGTAAAATTATGTCCAATGACCAAAATTATATTAAATAGTAAAAATATATTATAACTATACTTTAAAACCACTCAAATTCATAATTTATCACTATTAATTATTTTGATTAAAAAAGTTGTTTTTAATTAAAATTTAGTAATTTTCACTATTCATCAAAATATGAAAGTTATCCGAAAAGTACCAAAATTTCACCTTAGGCTAAATTTGATATTACGAATCCAAAAATGAAGTCCATTTTAAAATATAAAATATATATAACTTCAAAAAGTAGGTATTATTATTTATAACAGCTAGTTTGATTGGTTACGGTGTGTTAGAACTCGAAGTTGCGTACAACACACGCTACTGTTTTATTCAAAGGAAAGTGTACCATGGAAGCTTGGGATGTTTCATTTTAAATTTTTTGATTTCTCCATTTATTCAAAAAGTTTAAAATATTGTATTTAAAAAGGGTTCAATATTAAAAGTTGATAAAAGTGCAATACTGAAAATGAAATTTTTTTTTGCATTATGTCTAAGATACTTATAATATGGAAAAATTATAAGGATTATATAAAGTTTAAAATTTAGTTAATACTATTCATAACCTATTTTGAAGGGATTTTTGGTAAGTCATGGTGCAATTGAACTCAGTGTTGTGTGTAATGCAAGTTATTGAATTATTTTGAAGAAATAACACACTATGAAATCTTGGGGTGTTACACTTTTCACATTGAAAATTTTTGAATTATATGCCTCAAGAAATTATAATAAAAAACAAAACCTTAAATACCATAATAATATATATATATATATATTCTATATATAAAATGTTAAAGGGATTGCATATATACCTCATAAATGAAGATAAGTGTATAACATTGAAATATGTCTCAATAAAAGGATATTGAGATGAAGTCCCTTAATTCATGTTTGATTTGACACAATATTTATTTATCTTCATGAATAATAAGTTTATATTTTTTTTCATACTAACCCTTTTGATGTTAATTATTAATTTTACTTCCCTTATTACAATGTTATATATTATTACTTAATAAATACTGCTTTCATCAATGTTTTGACCATATTTGGCTTATGTATTAAAAATGACTTTGGTAGGTTCACTATGGACAAAGAGGATTTTATTTTAAAAAATAAATAATAATATTATTGAAATAATACTAAATTTAATAAATAAATAATATTATTAAAACCAAAAATGAAATATGGTCATGAAAAATGAACTATGTTATAATCATGTAAATGGTAGGTCAATTGTATGCTTGAACAATGTTTCTATTTCTCAATTATCATTATGTAATGAAGTTAAATATTATAATATATTTATATAACGGTGATTTTATGATAATAAAGTCTTATTTATTTAATATTAGTTATATATATTATACATGTGGTGTTTCTATTAAGTGACGCTGACACCGATTTTTGAAGGAGATAGTCCACACATAGTACTCTCGATATTTTCTTTTGCTTAGTGAGTGGAAAGGTAATAAATAAAGTAGTATAATTTATTTTAACAATGATAAATATTTCAATAATATCCTAATTAATTTATATTTATCACATATATTCATTAACGTTATCCTTATTATCTTCCATATAATTTGTCTGTGGAAAAAATCACATCTCTTCATGAGGCCATAATCAATCATACAAATGAGGGACATTGTTATACCCCCTATGGAATGGAAAGTAAATGTGTATAAACATTATATAATGACTAAATAGTTGTAATTTTGTTAAAAATTTCAAATATATACCCTATATCATCCATCATTCCCAATAGAGAGGGTTTCTAATGGGAGACATGCCAGATCAGTTTGTGAGACTATAGTTCATCCTACATAGCTGCGGCATTATTATTTCCCATTCTATAGAATAAAATAGTGATAAACATAAATAATTTAACATAATAAAATATTATTAAATGTAATATTTTTATGATATTATATTAACATGGTTTTCTAAAAATTTGTACGATGTGGAGAATGAAATAAAATAAAAATGGTTATTGAAGAACATTACCTCTTATTTGGGTAAACTCCACAGGTTTACACTCAAACGATTATAAGGGCGTATTTTTCATCAAAATTAAGAATATAAGTCATGGGGAAGGAATTTAGTAATATATTTGCTATGTTATTGTCTAAGACCTATGGATTTGATGATGTGAATATGAGAGGATAAGAAGTGACCTTTTATAACTGAGGATTGTTGCACGCTTGAAATATTTGAAAAGAAAAAGTTTAACCCAAGTTTGTCACGTGGGAAAAGGATTAAAGTGGACCATTATTGATAAATATACAATAAAATGTCTAAATATTTTCAAAAAATATATTTTGATAAATATTAGATCATTTTAATCAATATTATTTTAGTTTAGCCCTGTATAAATTCAATTTTCCTTATCCACAAAAATAAATTTTTATTGTTTTCACTATTCATTATAGTAAATAATTATACATAAATTAATAGATAGTAAGAATTATTTCCATTAATGTTTTTTAATAAATTTATATAATTAAATTAATATAAGTGAAAAATTTAAATTTAATACAAATCATGTAGACATTATGAAAAAGAGAGTTTTCAAGAAGTGTATTCTTCAAGAAATATATTATTTTATATTAACTATATAACGAAAAATTAAAATGGTAGGAATATTAATTAATATTTATTGATATGTAATATATAAATGTTATTTAAAACATTATTATTTCGGTATTATATAAATTTAATAAAATATATAGACATTTATCACTTTAAAACCTTTTTTTTACAAAATCCTATTTTATGCCAAACAAAAAAAACATATATTAAAATATAACAAAATATTTTATTAAAGAATAATATTGTGTATTAAATATAAATATATAAATATTATTTTTCATTAAATCCCATTATTAATATTTGTGTTATCTGAAATTACTTAATTTAATGAAATAAATGTGTTTTTTTTACAAAAATTGGAATTTTTCACTATCACAAAAAAATAAATATTTTTAGAAAAATTCAAAAATTTTACCCTAAGATAAATTTCATATGATGACCTAGAAATTATATTTATGTGGTCAAATTAAAAATCTAAAATTTAGAAATTAAAATTTAATTAAAACCTTATAATAATGGAGATTAATTAAAACACTTTCCCTTTTAATTTAAAAATTAATTATTATTTTTATAATTAATAACTACATAATATTGATTTATTTTATCAAGAAATAAGTTTTTAAATTATTCCCCATTTTTATAAATTTTATTCTCACAATTTTATTCACTTATTAAACAAGATAGTATATCTTTCTCTCATAGCATTTTCATTTTTAGGGCCCAAAACATGAGATGAATCTGGCACATATTTCCATAATATTGAAACATGAAAATATATTTTGTACTTGGGATAAATTAATAGTAAGGGAAAGATTATAGGAAAATGATAAAACATTTTCTTGTATTTGTATAGTCCAATAAACCATGGATTTAGATTCCACTTATTTCTAAAATGCATAACACTTTTCCACGTATAAATTTTATGAAATATATAATCACCAACCATGAAAGAAATATATTTCTTATAGTTATTCATTAAACTTTTCAACCTACTATGAGTCATCCTTATATGTTTCTGAATCAATTATACCTTCCAATCCATTTCCACTACCAACTATGGTAGTATAAACTTTCTTTCACCTATACCATCCCTAAAAAGAGAGTTCCTAACACTTCTTTGTATATATTTCCTTAAATTATTCTTATTTGTATGATTGAATAAAAAATATTGTTATAAGAAAATTCACAAAATAATGATATTAATTTACACTTACATGGTAATCTATTTAATAAGAATTAATCATATATTCTATGTTCTAAATCATCAAATTAGAATTTCCAGTAGTTTAAGGATGAAACATTTTGTCGATACTTTATTCAGTACCTAATGATTTCTAATGTTCATTCCCAAAAATTTGATGTGAACCTAGGATAACAATATGATACAATGGGGAAAGGATCTACATATATCAAAGAAATATCCTTTAGTATATAAAGATAAAATAATGAAATTGTATCTCTAATGGGAATGAAATTATAATATTTATATAATCTATCAAAAATTAACCAGATCGAATTGTTACCCCATGGATTCTTTTATAATCCAAGTACAAAATACATTGATATATTTTTCTATTTCAAATATAAAAAAATAATATGATTAATCATTTCCTTCTATAATATTTTTTCTCATTTAACCTATTGAATATTTAATCACAACATGGTATTGTTAGCAATATCATGTTTTATTCAATCCCAATGGCAATAATATAGATTATCACTGTATATCTCATAATTTTTGAGAATAATAGAAAAAATTAACTATGAGATTCACACTATAACTCTTTCTTCACTTGGGAATCACAATGAACACATAATACTTTTCTAATTCACAAAACACTATCTTTATCAATACTAAAATATGGAAGCATACCGTTATTAATTGATTATACTTTTTCCTACAATGACTTATTATACTTTTGGTACTGCTTAATTCTTTATAAAATTATTGACTACACTAAAACCCGAAACAAAACAAAAAATATTCCGACATTCATAACATCCATGATAAAATTTATCAAATCCATAACCAAAGGGTCAATTTGAAAACATAACATGGTTATTGTACATTAAATTTTAAACTAAAATCATTAGCCACTTTATTTTATTTTCATGGATGATAATGAATCATGTAATCATAATCCTTGATCAAATCAAGACATCATCTCTATCTCATGTACAACTATTTTTGAGTGAGTATATACTTCAATCATTTGTGATCACTATATATTCCACACCATACTCCATAGAAATGATTCCTATAATTTTTTAATGTAAAATATTTTAGAGGATAATTAAAAATAATATGTTATGAAATTTCACACCTGAGGTTTTAATAGAAATGATATAAGAAATTATCTAATCACTATGCATCATGAAAAAAGTATGCCCTCCTACAGAAGCATTATTGTATAAGGAGAGATCACCATTACGAGAAGGTTGGACCAAAACTATATAATTCACCTATATTAATTTTAATTTTAGAATATAATCATCACATTCATTAGTATAATTAATAATTATTATTTCCATAGAAAAACAATTTCTATGGAAATAAATTTTTTGAAACTGAAATCCACAGTTACAAAATTTATCAAATATTTTATTTTATTTAAAGGGTTTCAATGAAATTATTTGTTTTCTTTCATATTCCTCTTGAATTTTAGAATATACCAAAATTTAATCAATAAAAAACAATAACATTATACATGAATTCATTTAAATCACTTTTCATAAGGTCTATAAATAGTACAGGTGCATTAGTGAAACCAAATTACCTAACTACAAACCCATAATTCCATTGTCGAGTCTGAAATATAGTCCTCGAAATTTCATCCCTCTTCACCTTCAAAAGATAGTACCAATACATAATTTTAACCTTCAAAAAATAATAATATACCTTTTTTTAATAAACAAATCATTGATATGAGGCAAATGATAGTTGTTATTAACAATGATTCTATTCAAGGATCTTTAATAAATAAAAATTCTCCTTGAACCAACATTGTTTTTAACAAAAATACATAATCTACCCATTGTGAAGTGATAGGGAAATTGAAACCATTATCTAGGTACTATTATAATTTATTTTTGAATTCTAAAGGTTCCTTATGATCTATTCAAAAAATGGTTTTATAAAATACCTTACATCATGGAATAGTTCAATAGTAAACTCAACCCACCGATCAGGAATAACACTAGGAAAATCAACAGAGAATACAAATAGGTATTCATTTACTACCAGAACATCACTAATTTGAATAGTTTCATTGTTTTCAATAATATAATCTAGGTAACATTCAAAATCACCTATAATAAATTTCTTATCTCCTTGGTAGGTTATCAAACAAATGTAATCATTTAACATAAATTAATTAGGAGTGAAATCAATAATATAATGATAAACTAAAATCCAATCCTTACAATGAATTGTATCAAACTCAACTATGTCCAGTTCAACAAGATATGTAAGAAAGAACAAACCACTAGTAACAATAGGTAAATTAATATAAATCATGGTTTCTTTAATATTTCCCTTAGTGGTTTTACCAAAAATTATATCTTATTTTCATGAAGTGATATTTCAATTTTATTTAAAAATTACCAAGATATAAAATTATGTGATTACCTGAAGTCTAATAAGATATTCCAATAATTCAAATAAACCACCAACATACCATTCACCACATCATTTGACAGCCCAATATCATATTTAATAGTAGAAAGAGATTTTACAACCCTAATTTTATTTTGATATTAATAATTTCTTCCCTCTGTAACCAAATTTGGACACATGATGCCATAATGTCTCAAATAATTGTAGTTAAAACATCATACAATTGAATTCTCATTTTTTTCATATTGTTTTCCATTCAGAAATGAGCCACATAAAAAATTACAATTTCAAAGATTACCATCCCAAATATCATAATAAATTCAAATGGATTATTTTTTACCCCACTTATCACAAGATGGAAACACAGTTTTCTTTCCTCCAGAATTATTTAACTAGTGCTTACCCGTTTCCTTCAAACTAGTCCTCTTCATCCTCTTTATAACATGGAATACATGATCTTTGAAAAACATCATTTATAACTTCTTAGTACATTTAACAAATTTATCATATCAATTTCATTCACAAGAAGAAAATTCCATATGATATATTGAATTTAATTATGAGTAAAATTGATTAATATTACTATCATGATCCTGGATAAAATTTGTGACATACCGTTCCAGCTAGGTGATGTTTTCATTATATAGAATCACAGAATCTTTCACTTTTTCTATCAATTTGAAGAATTGTTTTTTCATCAAATGTTGAATACCCCATTCAATGATATTATAAATCATTGACATCCTCTAGTTAGATTCACCTTTATAAATATAAATAACAATAAAAAACTTTTGATAAAATAAACATCCCATGAAATATAATAACTTTTTCTAGGGATGTAATCCATGCTTTATCCATTACTGGGCCAGATGATCCACTGAATGATGTGGGTTTTTTCTAATAAAATTCTCCAATATTGGTATGTTCTACTATGGTAAATCCAGATCATCCTTTCAATTGATACCACCACCATTTATTGTTTTTTTCAACTGATCCATCACTATAAGAAAAAAAATCTGTTCCAATTGCAACAATCCTGGGATGCTAATTTGGAATGACATTTTCCTCCCAATTCCATGAGAATATACCTTCACTTTTTAATCTATGGAAAACCATTTTGAATAGACCAAAAAAAGCAACCTTGAAATATTTGAATTCTACATATTTTCAAATTAAAAATATTGTAAAATACCTCAAGGGTATACTATTATTCTTATCTTAAACTCTAATGTTATCTAAACCATCCTTTAATACCAACTATAAAGTCACTACCTTAAATATAATATAATCTTGAGTTTTTATTCAAGAATTGAATCTATTATATTTGAGGAACTTTTAAGGTTATGAGATTAATAGAATTAGGCCATAACCCACATATAAAGAAACCATTTCATAAAATCTGGAATCTTCTGATTAGTATCTTTTTTTAACAATAAGAATATTTTAAGATAAATAATTATTTTCTTTCATGGCAAATATTATAGAATTTTAAAATTATTAATTGTTTCTATTACACATCCTCAAATTCTAAGAAATGCATTTTAAAGATGATGGATGATCAAAAAAATCCCAATAATCGATATAAAGGGAAATAAAACCATTAGTCCAGTGAAAACATGAAAACCAATAAATTTTTTAACTTTATATTAACATACCTTGAGAAAAGGAAATATATTATTTCCTACTAAAAAACAAACCTTCGGATAAAAAAATCATCAAATCTCATTGTAAGAATAGATAAATCGAATAGGTATCTCTAGATAACATTGCATATATTATTATAATTAATTTAACAACTATATAGTGAATTTTCATACCCAAAACATTGGTGAGAAATCACAGACCCACCCATTTAGAGTATATAGTGTAAAAACCCATCCTTGGTTTATTATGTAACCAATAAAACATAGTTTCTAATGTAACCAACTTACATTGGATTATAACATAACCATCCTTCAAAATAAATAATCTACAAAACCAACAACATAATCATTACACAAAAGATTTCAATTTTCAACATCGAACTTATAAAATATTCTCTTAATTCAGAAGAAATCCTTTACAGATATTAAAATATCCATCCATTTTGACACCAAATTTAAAAAATTAGGGGAATAACAATTTTATTTAGAGAAAAAATCATGGTTTGTAATGTAATACAAACTTCAAATAATTATAACATTAATACATCAATAATAATTTTATAACCTATCATGAAATATGGTTAAAAAATATGCACTATGTTACGATCATGGAGATCGTATTCCTTACGTACGCATTAGTAATTTTTCGTTTTTTCAATTATCATTATGAAAAGAAGATAAATATTATCATATATTTATAGAATGATAATTATATCATGAATAAAATATTATTTCTTTACACGTAATTATTTATATCATCCATTTTTGTGTTTTGATGAAAAATGAGTCACATCGCTTTGTGAAGGTTGTAGTCCATACAAAACTCGAACGACATTATCATTTCATTAGTGAGTTAAAATTTAAGAATAAAAGTGACATATCAACTTCAAAGATGATAAATACAACATTAATATCATAATTATATTACATATATCACATACATTCATTAACACAATCCTTATTACCATCTATTTAATGAGTTATTCAAAAACCAATCATATCACTTCGTGAGGCAGTAGTCAACCATACACACGAGTAACATTGTCTTACCCCCTATGGAATGGAAATTGAAATATGAATTTATTATATAGATACAAAAGAGGTATAATTATTTAATATATATAATATATATAATTCATATCCATTATCATAACTAACCGTGATAGGTGTTGATGGAAAACATGTCACATCAGCTCGTAGGGCGGTAGTCTACAATACACACGAGTGACCTTATCAATTCACATTTAAAGGAGGAGAAGATGGAAATAGGAAAAAAATTAAATTAAAAAAATAGTATATTTAAATTTGTTATAGTTATTAAATTTTTATATAATAATAATAATTTAAATATTTTGAGTAACAAAAAAAATAAAATATCCCATTGAAGAATGATACCTATTTTTTATGTACCCTCTTTGGAATTACACCTAAGGGAATCTTTGGATTGATTCATTATTGACACATGGGATATATTTAGTGGATATGTAATTTATGAATATATTTTAGGAGTTATTTTCTGATAAAAATTGGTTTTATGTTGTGAAAAGGACTGGAGATGGGGTGGCCATTTATAAGTGAGATGGGTGGCACACTTATAATTTTTGAAAAGAAATGGTGTAACCATATTTTTTACATGCCCAATGGATACAAAATGTGCCTTTATTTAGAATTATATATTATAAGTTCTATATATTTCAATAAAATATATTTTATATAAGTGTTAAGGTCATTTTAGCAATTTTAGTTTTAGGTTAACCCTGAATATATCCATTTTTACCTTAACTTTGATAATTACATTTTACTGTTTTCACTATTCACTATGGTATAAAACTAGTTTGAAATTTTTAACTATAATAAATTATAGTGATTAAAAATATGGAATCCATTTAATAAAATAAACTCACATATGTTGAAAAATGTATATTAAAAAACCAACCGACATGACGAAAACGCAAACTTTCAACAATTGATTTTTCAGGAAAATAATCGTTTTATATTTACTGTATGACTAATAATACTAATTGTATGAATAAAAATTTATTTTTATTTATATATAATATATAATTTTAATTTTAAAAATATATATTATTTATTGATTATTTTAATTAATTAAAATATAGAAACATTATGCACGCTAAAATAGTTTTTAGAAAACCCGTTATTAAACCAAAAATAAACTTTTTCTGAAATCCAAAATAACTATGATTTAATATTAATTTATTGGGATAAATATAAATAAATAATTTTTATGATACTTAAAATTAAATTCCAATCATAATGTGTCTTTTAAATTCTTTAATTTATTTAAAATAAATGACTTTCTGACAAAAATCGTTATTTTTCTTTATTCAATGATAAAAACAATTTTTTCAAAAAAAATACCATAATAACACCCTATGTTAATTTTTATATTCTTATATCCAGGATGAAATTTATATTTTAAAGCTAAAATTCAAAAAATTTATAAATTAAAATTTTAATTGGAATCCTATAATAAAATATTTCAATTAAAAATATTATTTTATCTTAAAATTACATAATAATTTTTTAATGATTTAAAAAATCAATGTGATTTATTCTTGAATTAATAGGTTCTTAAAGGAACATACATTTGGAGCTAGATCAAACACATCTATAGTCAATGGACTTACTAATTCTAGGAAAATTGAATGCCAAAACCTACTCCCTCCCCCCATCAAGAGGTTTTCCATGAGGCACCACCCCTTGTGATGCATTCTCATGCATACTAAAATATAGGAAAAGAAGATATTGTTAACTCTAGTTCACACATCTAAACCAGAATACATAAAACTTCATGACACCATGATAAAAGGTATAGAAATTTAAATAGAATCAACCCCTTTTTTATCACACAATGACAATAAACTGCACAATCAACATCCTTTCAACATTAACCAAACACCTTCCTTCCACATTATTGTATGTAAATCCAAAAAAAATGGGACCTCATCAGAGAGGACCTCCACTCCTAAATATGTTTATCATCAATCACACCATATGGTTCCCTTTTTTAATTTTTTGGAACTAGTATGAAACTTCCATTTAATGAAAGGTTAGGCCAATTTTCTTCCTGATATGCCCCTTAATGTTCACCCATGGACAATGGAATAATGACTATAGGATTTAAATCTATTCGAACATGTCCATGATTTTTAACCAAACATCATCTCTTCTTTTACATGGACCCCATCATCTTTCATATAGAAACATGCCATCTTATTGTCAATAGAACATAAAAAATGTCTCTCATACCATCTTGGGAACATTCCTAGAATGAAAAATCGAAACAAATCGATTGGTCATCTGTTTCAAATATTTCTAGTGATCCAGCCATGGTTGTATTTCCCCACTTTCAAAAGTACTAATTTTTTATCCTTTATATAATATTTGGAAGGAATTCATCTTTAATTAACATGACATCAACTTTTTCTATCCATGTCATGTATCTCTTGATAAATATTCTGTATATCCCCTTTAAAAAGATATAATCCAATACCCCTAACATTCCACTACTCATGTACCTACAAAAATTGTGAAGTAAATTTAAATGTGAAATTTATTCCTCTCTAACTGATATTTTCATGTATAGGATTCTCCCATTGGTCAATGAATCATTCTGGTCCCTAGTTTTTTTACCCCTGCCTGTCACTATCCAGTGAAAAATATTCTTCTTTTTTCCTCTTATTTATATCACCAACCATGGATCATATGAGTATATAGTTTTATATTAAGTATTCTTGTTAATATGACAGATATGTGGTAAGAAATTTGAACATAGTTTTTTCCGATGATTTTTTCGGGGCATGCATCCATTCCATATTCAGAGGAGGACACATAGTTGTTTCCCCACATTCCCACTTTCCAAAGGTAGGAGAAATATGTCTCTTATTTCGGGACATCTTCTCCAAGATCAAAATGAGATGATGGGATTTTAGTTCCTCCTTTTGAGGATTCCTCAGTGGAGCTTTTTACCTAGTTCAGGTCCTCCTTAGAGTCTTAAGGCATTTTTCGTGGAAATATTCCCAGTTCCATGTATTAATTGATTCCTATTAAATACACTACTTCTGTCAGGACATTCCAAGGGGTCCGGTTAGTGCAGAAAATTTCAGACGGGGGAGTAGTCACGTTGGACATCGTTGGCGGGTCTGGATGCTGTAACAATGACTCCTATGGTTTTCTTCCCCTTATGATAGGGTTTCTTGAAGGCACAGAATCCTGAGTCATCCCACATCGAATGCAGGGAATTTTATTGCATATGCATGTCTTTGAGGGTTTCGTCAGCTTGTCATTTTTATCGCAGGGAGTGTCGTGAGTTTAACATCTAGATGTGACAGATCGGACTGATCAAAACACTGACAGGTGTAGATCAGATGGGTGTAACCCTAGGAGGGAACACTAATGCTAGGTATATTGCGTGGCTAGTTACCAAGGTACTACTAGGATCAATGAAGAGGTGGATGACATGATATCAATAGGATGTGGTCACCTGGGTAAAACTGTGGATGGATAATGGAGAGTTGAATTTAGTGGAGGGAAAATTAGATAGAAATGTCATTATGGCGATGGTAGTGTAGGGCATGAACCTTAGAGAGGCTTCCTACATATCCCCATGGTATGGAATCAATTTCCGCAAAGTTTGATAGGGCGATGGGACACCTGAGGAGGTGGCCCGTGAGAATTGATTGATGGATGGGACCTGGAGGAAGTAGAACCTCTAGGTTAAGACATGACCTTCCCGAACCACATAGACTCATGGGAAATAGCAGGAAGAGATGTGAGTGAAGGGATCAAACCTCAGAGAGGTATCCTAAAGATCAATTAGATGGGGAATCAAAGTCCTTGTAGTTTAGGATGGGCATGGAGTCGGGGTGTGAATATAGGACAATGACTCTATGACATACTAGGGCTTACATGTGGTGAGCATCCCAGGTTTGTCTGATGCTTGAGGGGTGGACTAGAGATGTGTCCCCAGTAATGGGGGAACACCTAATTTTACCATTGGTTTGGTTTGAACCTCAGGGAGACGTCATACATGCCATTTCGAGGTGGTAGGGGTCAAACCCACTTAGTTTATCTTACGACAGCTTACCGTCATGTGGGGATGACGATGACATACCTATGGATCATATACAAAGTCTTACAACTAATTGGGATAAAATGAATTACCACAAATTGGGGAACAAAGAATGATCACTGATTGGGGTATAATGGATTTCCACTGATTGAGGTACTATTTCTTACTACTGATTGGGGTACAACGACTTCCCACTGATTGGGATACAATGGATTACCGTTGATTGGGGAACAATGGATTACTACTGATTAGGGTACAACGGCTTAATGATAATTTGGATTGAACCTTAGGATAGATTCCTACGTACCCTTCCTAAGAGACAGAGACCAAACCCACATAGTTTTAATGTACATAGTTTAGCGTCATGTTGGAATAAAGGGGGGTACAATTTAATGTCATGGAGGATGAAAGTGAACCAATGTGAAGAGTTTGGGACAAGTAGGTGTTGATATTGAACCTTAGGGTGGCATCCTACCTACCTTTTCTTAGAGATGATCAATGTACACCTTGTTCCATAATGGTTTGGTGAACCGATGTGAAGGGTTGGGACCATTAGGTGTTGGGAATAAACCTCAAGGAGGATTCTTACGTAACTTTCCTTGGTATGGATCAAATACCACGTAGTTCTAGAAGAGTTTAGTGAACCGACATGATGTTGTTGGGACCAGTAAGTGTTGGGATTGAACCTCATGGAGGCTTCTTACATACGTTTCCTTGGCACAGATCAAATTCCATGTAGTTCCAGAAGGGTTTTGGGGCTTACACACTATGGAATCCCAGAGAGCATGTCATGGTCGATGCTTACTCTAATGCCATATGAGTCATGGTGGTGTGAGAAATAAGAGGAAGCAATGAACAGATGATCACGTTGCGAAAGGTGCGTCTGTGGGAAGTGTAATGGGGCTTACACATGGTTAGCATCCCAGGGAGATGGAGATTGGGTCTTACATTAGAGTGGAGGCCCGAGGGAGAAATATCCCAGAGGGAGACGTATGAGAGAACGAAGTTCCTTGTGCCAATATCTTCAATATTATTTGTCATTGAATAATACATGAGGATCAAGGGCTCTGCCTCAGGTAAGAAAGGATAGGGGATTACACCAAGATGGTTTCGCTTCCCCACATATTGGTGTCACTCTAGCAGAGAGGATCTCATTCCATGTGGGGAAGATCTCACTCCCAGGGTGAACGGCAGGTGTAGTGAATGTCTGAGATGGGGCACCCTGTGTATAATTCATGGGGCTAGGCTAAAATTTAACATCATTTTCTTAGGACGTTGGTGATTGGCAGTTTAACATCTTTCATATTGGACAAGGCAGGTTCACTTTACACTCCTAGGACATACATAACTAGCACACCATAACCCTTGGTGAAGAGAATTCACTAGAAATTCCATAGTAACGGGGTGTTTTTGAGTGATCCACTAAGGGGTCCACGTTAGCATGTCTATACGATGAATAAATTACGTTAGAGTGCCTATCTAGAGAAGCATGAGGCTAAGAAACACAACGTGAATCGCCACCCAAGCGACTTTGAAATCACTTCGTATGAACCTGGATGGTCATAAAAGAGAAGGGTATATAACATAAGTATTTTTTGTGTAAGAAGTGGCTGAAGATAGTGCCTGAAAAAATGACATAAAACCCATGCTAAAGGGCACACACAAGGAAAAGTGTTTGCACAAAAAAGAATTGGTTTTCCGGCAATAGGCACATAAAGAGAGGAATGTAGTGCACAAAAGTCCGAGTTTATTGAAAAAGAAGACGTGGATGCAAATGGAAGAGGATTGCGTGCAAACAGAAGAGGTTTGCGCGCAAAGGGGGCATTGGGTTTTGCGTGCAGGTGGAGGTGTTAGTGTGTAAAGGAACTAACACTTCAGGGCTTGGAAGAGGGTCAATCCCTTTTGGTCCTACATAAAGGAGGACCCCTGGGAGACCTATCGTGGAAAATTATGTACCTAGAATTCTTCTTTTGTGCGTAGAAGAGGTGAATTCCGTGTAAGGGATACAGTCTGTATTCTTTAGACGCAAGAAGTGGGGTGGGGGTGAACTTCTCTTTATAGGAGATGAAGGGACATAGGTGCGTGTGGAATTAGGCCTATGCAGAAAACTCAATCATGGGGTTAGCGACGCAGAAGTTCTAATATCAAAATGAATAACCCATTCTGTTCGCGACCGTTTTCTGTACGAGAAAGTAGTTTTCTATGCACCAGTCTGTTTTTTCACACAGCGTTTTGGCTCTTCTTGGAATTGGTTTCTAAGTCGAAATATGCCTCCATTTTTTCGAAGGATTTTTTCTCGTGACCTTCTTCTGAATTAGACATCTAGAAATTTCCCCTTTAGAATCCCAACTACAAGTGGGCAAAATGGTCGGACATCAAGGGAAACGCCGAGACGTTCGGCACCCTGGGGGGTGGTGCGCATAAAATCACATCCGGCACCCGTAAAGCACTTTTGCGGGCATGGAAATCCCACTCCTCACCTATAAACCCCCTCAGGGGTCCCCTGGTCCATATAGAATTTTTCTCATTATAAAGATTGAAGTTGTCAAGTGAAAAATACTATTCTACCTTTGTGTGAAATTAGGTATTTTTGGCTTGGAATTCCCATCTATTGGCAGTAATTTTCCATGCAGCTACCATTTTCTTCACCGCTCATCCGGTTTTCTGCACAACCATCAAATTTTTCACACACCCTTCTTGTTTTGCATGTTCCTTTCAGAGTTTTCTAAACATCACCAAGGTAAATGACCGCTGATCATAGTAATGTTGTGATGGAAGCTATGTATGTCACGAGGAGGGCTAAGATGAGTTCTATCCCTATGTTTTATGGTGTTAAGAAAGTCGTATCCAATATCCAAGACCTTTACAATATGTTATCCCAAGACAAAAATGATAACCCGATTTCTGACAATATACTCATGCGGGACTTAGGTATTTTTTAAAAGGTACTTGTTCTAGGATTTGCGGTCGATACACCGTGGCTAAGGGTGAGGTGCGAGGATTATCTTCCGCGATACAACATCACAAAAACCTTCCATACATACAAAGAAACCATGAACATTCCCATTTACATTCTGAACCCAAAGGCCAGAACTATCTCAAATGATGATTTTATCATTGATTATTCTTCTGTACATCATGTGATTACCTTCCAACAGAGCATCATCGACGATACCAAAGGCTAGCTACAAGATTGGGACCAGAGGTCCGGTGGAAATTTAACTAGTGAATGAGAATGTGTGTATTGGGTAATCCAATCATGCAATTTGATAGAAGAAGAACTGCTGCATATTGGGATATTCGAGGTGGTGTGGATGTCATATTTCCTCTTCTACCATTAGCAAGAACATTAGCCAAAGCTATTTAGAATGTGGTCCACTGATACCAACATGTTCCGCCTTCATCATGGGGAGGTTGGTACCAGTCTTTGGGATGTCCATTGTATCATAGTTATCTCTTTGTATAAGCACCAATATGATGAGTTTCTTCCAATAGATAATATATAGGGGGAATGGTTGTGGAACCCCATTCTGAAATGGAATCTACTGGACCTAGCCAAGGAGAGACTGGGGGTTCAAAGACATTCTGAAGGACATTAATTATTCGAAGTGGATCAACTTGTTTCTATAGAAGGACCCAAATGTGAAGATGTTTGGGTGGGTAAAGCAGTGTTCGATTGTTACACAAAGGAGCAAGAGTTGGTCATATTAGAATATCATGGAGATAGGGTACTACCAATCGTATGGCTTTCGTGTGGATAAGAGCAGGGACCCACACATCTAATTTGCTAGATTTCATGCAACCTTCCTGCGTGGATGGCTACTTCAAGTAAGGGATAACAGGATGGGATTACACCTGACAACATTGGTAATGGCAAGAATTATGGTATCCAATCAGAGGTTCAAACTAGGGGTCCCCATGCGGGCCCACATGTATGTCATCCTGTGGTACAATTCAAGAGGGGGCTCACCGTGGAGGATATGTGGACCTTTATAATTCCTTCATGGTTGGATCATGACTCAATATGTTAGATTCACTTTCCCAAATGTTATTCATCCTCTAGGTAATGGTCTGCGACCTTCCTTGCTAAAAATTGCTGGAACCATGCCATTGATGGTCAATTAAGAAGGGATACAGATCAGGATCAGAAATCGAACCAATTTCACCATTATCCTATTCTCCACCCCAGTTGGCCAAATGGTAGATGTTGGGAAAGGCTCATTAGAGAATGGATAATATTTTCGACGCCTCAGAGGTTGAGTGCCTGTGGCCCGGGTCGACAGGAAGATCCTTTGTGATCCATATGTTCCCTCAAGGTTCACTAGCTAGTTTGGATTCACCCAATTGATACCGAAGAAGGTGTATAAAAGTTTCCAGGAATAGGAAAATCCTTGCATTCTACTTCAAATGTGGATAATGTTTCCAGCTTACAGTTTCTCTGAGGTTATTACCTTTCCCCTCACAGGAGTTGATGCTAGCCTCTCAACAAAATATGAGAGCTTTCGATGGTCGCATAACCTGAGGGAATCATGCAGAAATGAATTCAGAAAATCAAGGTGTATAGTGTGGTATCTTGGTGGCAAGAAAGAAAAAAAGGTACCAATAGGGAGGATAGTCTAGTAAAAATTCAGTTAGCTGGGTCAACACAATTCGGGACCTCAGCAGCCGAAATTCCACATGATGGGGCCATGCCCTCATTATCTATGAAAGAGGGGCTCCTAAATAATATCATGAAGCAGAGATGGAGCTTCCTATGAAGTAGTTGAGGTACCTGAATCATCCCTCTATGGATGAAATCTTCCATGCACAGTGGTCAGCCTGGTTGACCCTACAGTAGTTAATGAGCACCAATGATTTCTAGAAAATAATAGTATGAGTTGAGATCCAGCTTTTAGAAATTGGTCTCATTAGGATTGAAAATATAGTGAGTATTCATCGTTGTCATGTATATCTATCATCCATGTATGTGTATTCATGTTAACTCAGGCAATGTGAGGAACCAACTCTCTTGGTAAAAGTGATGATTGGCCTGGAGCATGATCCAGAATGAATGTCGTCCAAAGATGATGATGCCGATGAGGAGACAGAGGAATGTGAATCGGTGGGGGAAGAGGAAGAAGGAGTAGAGGTTGAAGAAATAAGGGGATTTAAAGAGGATCTTGGAGTTGAAGGGTCTCAAGGTATGGCCCACCAAGGTGTTCCTTTGGGAGAGTTTTGTGATTACCGTCTCTGTCGTGGACATAGCTGAGAAACTCGAGGCATTCCTAAATTCTTATCCTATAATTTCCTATTTTTGTCTTTCATAATCACTGACAGAACTTTTGCTCTGTTCTGGGGAATCTTGGTGTTGGTGGTCCGGAATCCCCATCTGAGGTGGTTGAATATTAACTGATAAAACAGGGTGGGGAGCCGACACCCATCATTGAACTGACAATCACTAAAGGATCTCCCGTATTGATAGCTCCTACAATGGCTGAAACACTGGAGGTCGATGTGATGAGCTCTAGTATGTTTCATTATTAAAACATTCATAGTTGTCATTGGATATCTCTACTGATTAGGGAATTCATCGTTTGTGAATTAATCATGATATTGGAGGCTTGACAGGCTGCTCGATCTAGACCATCCGTAGATGATTCCATGGTGAACGCACTGACCCACTCAGAACACACTTCTATGATTGAGCCATTGCCGACACCTTGTAAAAAATGGTTGTGTAAATTAGAGATTTCAATACTGGAGTAGTGTTTGATATTGTAGAGGGTGAAATTGTTGAGACTGAGACAAGGGAGGAAGGTTTCCCACATGTCGAAGAGCCTAATCCCTTGGGAGGATTACCAAATGGAGACCCTTCCACTGATCTTTTGGATTCTTTCTCATACTATCGGCCTAAAGACCCTGGGGAAATAGATAAACCTGATTCTAAAGCAGCTGATAAGATCTCTATGATGCGGTACAAGGGTGGAAGTTTATCAAGCACTTCCTCAATTAGCAACATGCAGAATGGATAATCCAAATGTGATCACTCCACAGTTGGATAAACTTTCTCTGTGTTGGAGGGGTAGAAGCTCACCATCTTCATGTAATGATCCGTGATTACATGGATGACAAGATACAGAAGAATAACCAACATTCCTTCCTTTCCCAGTGCCGGAAAGAGTCAGAGAATACCCAGGAATTTCTAAAGGCATATCGTGTGGTCTAACACTTTGAAGAGTATTAAAAATAAAGGAAGGAATTCATTGTAACAATATCTAAGATTATTGAACAGTTGAGGGCCCAACAGGTGGATGCCCAATATTAGGTATTCAAGGTGAGTCACCAAATTATTCTGCTCCAAGCTTAAGGATCTTGAGAGAAGGCTAAGGAAAATGAGTTATGCTCTGCTGCTACTAATGATGGGTCAGATCTCATAGGGTGGGAGGCAGTCCTAGAGGCCACAAGCCAGAAGGTAGAGACACTGGGGAAATCCATTAAAAACACTAATCCTTAAGGGACATGTTTTGGTCAAACCCATAAACATATCCTTCTTTATTTCTTCTAATTCTGAACTGCATGCATGAATGGATTATTCAATAGCTTTTTCAATTCAATGATATCCAACCACAATCATGAAATAATTATCAATCCATCCCTAAGCTCACGTGTGTCATGCCCGATTTGAGAAACAAGGGATTTTTCACGTTATAATATTGTTTGAATGTGGGAATACAAACCAATATTTGGGCATCCAGGGTATAAATGACCCATCTAGGCTTTCGAGAGGAATAGGGGGTGCTGACTGGAGAATGAAGTTCCTAGAACAGTGGAATTATCATTTCCCCAATGTGCTGTAGTGCACGAGCGGGGTAACACTAGGGGTTTTTAGAATCAAATCAAACATAGGGGAGTGTAATGTATGAATCATGATACCCAAAATTTGGAACACTGTTGGGGTGGTGTGACAATGACGGATAACTGTTGACCATGTTCGAAACACAGTACCCAAAGTGTGTTAGCCTGAAATTGGGATAACAAACGGAGGCCAACTGCTTACCATGTTCGAAACATGGGGCCTAAATCAAAATGATATCCATTAGTCTTCCATAACTGTGTCCTCGAATAGTAGGCGAGCCCAAGGCCAAGAATCCATACTAGTAGTGGTACTTTTAGATGTGAAATTGGATGAGGATCCAAATAAAGGGAACAAAAATCATGGTGGGTGGAGTGATTGGTTGTTTGAATGGAGTCCAACACTCTAGATATTATGCCACCGTGGGGGAAAACATTAGGTGGGCATATCAGTCTGATCAGGGATCATACCTAATTCTAGAAAGAACCTATCTGGTGACAATCTGGAACATATCATACGAATGTAGATGATGAATGGATGAGATTAACATCAAATGACCTTGACTTTGCACATAGTTTTAAGGTCAGGCTGCCTTGACTGAGGATGGGGAAAAGGGTCCAGATGGATTAATGACCCAGGGGCTGGGCCCATGGAAAAAGGATCAGACATTGTTACATATCCCATGAGGTTAGGAAACAAGACACACGTTGTTCTATAAGTTTCAGTTCTTATTCCTTACGGAGATGACATATAAGGAGATATTAGTTTAAGGTCATAGAACGCAGACCAGAGATGGAAATAAATTTGGGAGACACATGGTTCAGTAATCATAAAACTCAATGTGAATGGGGAAATGGAGTCTATATCACACCATGCGCTTCATAAAAAGGTTTGAGGTTGAGGGATAAAGAAGGAAATATGGGTTGGGCCTGGGGATAAGTGTTTGGGTGTTCATACATACCCCATTATGTTGGGGATCAGTGAATACAAAGTTCTAGAGGTTTCTTGGTAGGGTACCAGTGCCAGGGGCGACACTGTCATGTGGGTCTGGCCCACAAACAAAAATATGTGGCTTTTGATAGATCTTGTTTTTTCATAAGGATGGATGTGTTTTTTATGAAGTGATAAACCTAGGACAGAGAATATAGGTGTCGCTATTGGAATCAAGTCACATGTAGGAATTAAAAAATGATATGGTGGAGGATTGATACCCAACATGATGTCCCCTCGAGTGAGGACATCACAATGAAATTCCATTTTTCCTCATGCAACCAAGACGATAATGTTATAGTATTTTGTCGTAAGATAAGACCTACCAAGGAATTTTAACGTCATGAAATAAAGACACAACAATTTAAATTCATGTGGGACTAGGTGACATAGTTTATGTTCATATTTCTTAGACACATACATACGAAACGAGTTTTTTTGGGAGGGTGGGAATGCACATAACATGAAGAAGCATACCCAATGTGTGTGGTTATGAGGTCCACACCGCAACACGCACAATTACAGGGATGAAACTTCTGGCCGAGGGGCCAGAAAAAGCCAGAAATATGGGGCTAGAGCTAGGGAAAAAAACATCTAGGTGTTATTATGTAACTTAAGAGGATGAAAATTATGACATACATAGTTATGAGGGTGTAGTTTAATGTCTTGCGGGATGATGGGCATGAGAGACTAGCTCCTAGAAGGGAAGTTCCAGGTGTGACTATTGCGAACCCAACATGAATGAAGACATAAGTTCTACGCCACACTACAAAATTCCATGAAATCCAGGGCCACAAGGCCAAACAGAAGAGGTAATTTGTGCAACCTAAGCTGGACCTGAAGATGAGATGTCTGGGCATTCCTATATATCCCATGAGCATGGTAATCAAGCTATATGTAGTTCTAGAGTTACGATTATTAAGCCTTATAGAAAAGGTGTAAGAGGTTTTAGTTTATGGTCTTAGTTCTTGGACCAGAGATAATTGAAATTCAACCATGTGAGTGAAAACCTCAATCTGATCCCTAATTCCATGTGATCTATGCTCGATGTGGGAAACAAGGGAGGATAAGATCTTTGCAAATATTGGAATGCATGAATGGGGAAATCAATGCAGAGTCCTAAATGAGGCCTTACCATGGATTTCTCCTCCTAACATGAAAATATACACAGAGGGATAGAACCAACAGTGTTGAAATACCACTTGGGCATGATGGAGTGGAAAATGACCTTAATAATGCAACCGACATTTTGGGCATGATAGGGTTGGCATGATGACTGTGGATAACTGTTGAACATGTTCGCAACACATTATCCATATCGTGTGACCTGAAATGGGAATGAAAAATGAGTGTGGACTGCTGACCGTATACGCAATATGGGACTTGTAAAACAATTTCGCCAAAATCCTCGAGAATGATGGCATGAAATGTCAGGAGAGACCTTGGTCTATTTATCCATAACGTTTTGGGGTCCTTTTGTATGTGATATATGGTAAAATACCAAATGAAGGGGAACACGAATCTTGAAAAATCGGTGAGAGAATGTATGGATATAATCTGACACTCTAGGTCTTGAAGTAGAGTTCTCAAGGGAACATTGGGGTACTGCCAATAATGGTTGACGGGCACAACTCAAGAGCAGCTAGCTTGAAAAGATGATTGTAGAACCGGATGATGAAGAGCTCTCTAAAGATAGAGGTATGTGGTGTGTCTGTAACAACCTCGAAGTGAATGGGGGGAAACAAGCCAATACCACGTCGTATGCCCCTATCCTAGGAGAACTCAAGCCAGGTGTCTAGGAAGATAAGGAAGTTTATAAGAGATTGGGTCAGACCCAAAGAGTGATTGTTTAAGTGGTCCTATGCATTGAAAAAGGATGAAAATATAGCCACATGATGTTTTTTAAGATTCTACGTAGTTCAATGTCATGCAACAAAGACACAGATATGGGCAATATATCTCAACATGGGATGCGTATGGAATGGAAGGAAGTCCCAGCCAGTTCACAGTTTGACATCTATTTGTGAGGATGATAATGGAGGGGTGCCCCAAGGGGATGTATGTGGCATGGTAACAAATATCCCGATGTGAATGAGGACAAAGAGTCTTGGCCATACTGCACTATCCTGAGTGAGAACTTTGGTCAGGGAGCCAAAAAGGGGAGAGGGACCTGAGACAGGAAGTCTTGGCCAGTTTGCAGTTCAACATCTTATAATGAGGATGATTTAGATCATAGTTTATGGTCATAGAGGTCGGACCAAAGACACATGAACCTTCATGTGGTTTTTTCCTTCCAAAATTCCTAATCCCATGTGAGCAATGCTCGGTGTGGGAAACATAGAATTGGACCCGGATCTACCCAACATTTAAGAGTACGATAGTTGGACTCACACTCCTTCCCAAAGTAGACTGATGTTTGAAGGGATACTTGGAAAACATGAACCACTACACCCAGTATTTGGGACATATGTGGGAGGTTAAAACGATGAAGGATAGCTATTGACTATGTTTGAAACAAAACATCCATATCGTATGACCTAAAATGGGAACATAAAAGATTATGAAACGCTGACCATATTCCCAATGTAGGACTTGTATCAATTTAACATTCGAGGTCCATGAGGGCATTTCCCCGAAATAATAGGAGAGCCCTTAGGATATATATCCGTACCATTCAGGGGCCCTTTTGGATGTGAAATATGAAAGAGTCCCAAGTAAAGGGAGTGTGTGAATCATAAATGTGCATGTGCAATTTGAGGTCAAGAAGGACACCGAAAGTGGTGGAGATCACTAGGGAGAGGGTTATATGGTGCGATCGTGATGAATCCAATATAAAGGAGAGAAATACTAGCACTAGACCATGTTTTCCAATCCGAGGGGAGATCCTGAAATTTGGGATAACCATACAGACAAAATGTCTGTGAATTCCTACATATCTCGTTAGGTAGAGAATCGAGCCACATATAGTTCTTGGAGTCCATGCATTTTAGCCTCATATGGTGTGGATGTGAGAGAACAAAGGAACAAGGAGGGGGACCATTGTGCGATCATTTTAATCCTGACATGAGTGGGTCCAAAGAAGACTACACGACACCATGCAGAATCCTCCAAGATAACTATTCCTAGGGGGATAGTCAAAGAGGAGTCTAAGGGATGGAATCAATACCATGAGTTTTAGAATTCCTATGTATCCCCCGAGGATTGGAATCATGCCATTCGTAGTTCTCAATGGTGTTATGGAGTTTAACGTTAAGCAGTAATGACCTTTGACATTTTAATGACTTGTGGGACCGTCTACAGTTTAACGTCGTGCGGGATGACATACAGTTTAATGTCCTGTGAGACATAACAGTTTAAGGTCATGTAGTACTAGATATAGTTTAATGTCCTCTGTGATGTCATACTATTTAATTTCATGTGGGAAATAACTGTTTCTGGTCATGTAAGACCCCATTTTTTGGGAAATGTGTTTCTTGAGGAACTCTTCATTGGTGGAAGGAGTTATATGCTCACCATCCATGGTAACCATGGAGTATACACCATTGGGATAATCCTTAAGAATTATGTATGGTCATTCCCCTTTGGGATCCTTCATGGGACATTTTCTATCAGGTATCATTGGCATCCTTTGGGATGGAACCATGTTACATTTCAAGAAAGAGATGAGGTGAACCTTATTATTGGATGCAATAAGAATCTTGGTCTAATTACTGTCCAGATTGTGTAGGGCCCGAATCATATTATTTTTGAGTGCTTCCAATTCAGCCTGACATATTTCAGCTACTTTATCTCATTCTGGTTGATCATAAACAATTGTGCGTAATGGAGTCAATTGAATCTCGATGGGTAGGACGACCTTTGTTCTATACACTATATTGTATGCGGTCACCTATGTGGAATTGAAAGTCATTGTCTAATAAGACCAGAGGGTGTTGGGGAGATTCTTCATCCCACACTTTTTTCTCTAACCATCTGTTTTCTACAGAATGTTAGAGAGAGTCTTTTTGAATGCCTCAATCAGAACATTTTCTTGCACGTGACATCATGAGTTATGGTTAGAAAGAATATTGTACTTGGCATACAATTTTATCAACTCAGCTACCTGGATTTTTTTGTAGTTATCAGTGATGACGGTGTGAGTGACTCCGAACCAGTTGATGATATTGGAGCTCACAAAGTCAATGATAGAACAGTCCTTGACTTCCTTGAGTGGGACTGCCTCTGCACACATGGAAAAAAATCTGTAACGTTCAGAATGAACCTGCATTGGAATGTTGTTGCCAGTGGATATGGTCCCATGACATCAAGTCCCCAAACCGCAAAGGGCCAACCGTACATGGTTGTGTGGAGAGGCTTCATTGGCCGATGCACAAAATTGGCATGCTTTTGGCACACATGGAACCTCTTGGAAAACTCGATGTAGTCACCAATCATGGAAGGCCAATAATACCCTAGTCTCTAGGTCTGGTGAGATAGTTTCATCCCATTCTAATGAGCCCTGCAAGAACCAGCATGAACCTCCTTCATGACTTGAGAAATATCAACTACTTGAATTCAAAAGAGGAGAACCCCATCACAACTTCTCTTTTAGAGGATCTACTCACTTCCTGGTCTGCTCGGGAGAGTAAACTGTAATGGGTGGATTTTGATTCTCTCATTCTTGGCTTGATTTGTCAAGATATTTCTTGGCTGGAGGTACTCGAACAAGGGTTTCATCACATGAGGAGTTACTTCCAATACTGCATCAGGGGAACCTGGGGGTCCTGACGTGGAGGCATTGATAGTAAGGTGGCATACCTAGGTGATATCATCATCATCTAGAGTGATGAGGGTGATGAATTACTTGTGTTCCACATGGATAATCATATCATCCAGATCCAGCTCCACAAGAGATGCAGCTATGCTATCCAAGGCACCAGCTTGACTGTTCTAGGATCAAGGGGCATGGGTATCTTTTGGCCGATATGGGAACTGGTCCATTAGCTAGAGGGTGTATTCCAACAGTTGTATGAGTAATTGATTTTTGACGATATATTAATTGTTGAATTACATGATAACTACTTTGGAGTCCCCTTTCAATGCAAGTGGGGGATTTCAATGTTGAGGGCCAGCTCGAGGCTAGTGATGAGAGCCCGGTACTATACTTCATTCTTAGTACAGCCTTCTGACTGAAGGAAGGAATATGGAAGAATGACCTATGATGGGAAATGAAGAAGATACCCAGGCCAACTCTGTTGAGCATGGGGCCATTGAGCTGTTTCCCGGTAGGGTTCCGGGAAGAACCATCAATGTGAATTTTCCTACATGAAATGGCTTGGTCCACTGAGAGGATTGCCACATACAGAAAATCAAGGTATAGAGACTAGACCGCGGGGGCTGGATGGGTGGAAGGTAATATTTCAAATGATTTCCCCTTTATATCCTTTCGAGTGACAAACCTGATATCAAACTTCTAGAGGACCACTTTCCACCGATCTAGAAGGCCTATCAACATGATGTGGTTCACAGAGTATTTAAGTAGATCCACTCAGGACACCAGCTGTACCTCAGGGTGCTACAAGTAATATCACAATTTCTATGGTGTGAATACCAGTGCAAGGAAGCTTTTCACTATAGGGGGTAGATGGTATCTATATCGAGGAGCATGTAGTTGAGATAGTAGAGATTGTTCACCATCCCCTAGTTGTTCTTCTGGGCAAGAAGGGCACTGAGAGATCATTCCAGGGCAGTCAAATAAAGAACAAAAAAATTTCTAGAAATGTGTGGCATCAGGACCAGAGACTGGAGTAGATACTGCTTGATTTCCTCGAAAGCATTCTGATATTCCTCGTCCCACTAATAGACAGTTACATTCTTCATGAGATAAGAAATGGGAATACACATGCTTTCCAAATTTGAGATGAATCTACGTATGTAGGCCAAGTGGCCCTAAAAGCCTCTAATACCCCAAATGATGATCGGTGGAGACATCTGGATAATGTCCTTGATCTTCTCTGGGTCAATCTTGATGCCCCAATATCTGAAAAAATTATTGAGAAACATTCTAGAGGTGACCCAAAAGGCACAAGTCAAGGGGTTCATCTTCAGGTGGTAATAATAGAGGAAGGTGAACACATTCTCAAGGTCTATGAGATGGTCCTAACATTGGAAAGATTTTACAACAAGATTTTATATGTGGTATTCCACCAGTTTCCCGAGGATCAGCTTAAATATGTGATGCATAGCCCACAGATTGGTGGAACCTACATTCTTAAGATAGAAGGGTATTACATGGTAGAAAAAATTACCTTGTAGTGCCTTTAAGGTTGTAGACTCTTCATCATCGAGGTCCATTCATATATAGTTATCTTTGAAGTACCCATCCATGAAAGAGAGGTCAAGGAACCTAGATGTAGTATCTATTAACTACTCCATCATGGGAAGCGGAAAATAATCCTTTAGAAAGTGATGGTTGAGGTCTAGGATGTCGATGCAGGCTCTGATCTGTCGATTTGACTTCCTGAGGGACACTACATTGGATAACCATATGGGGTACTAGACATCATTGACAATATTGGCTCTGATGAGATTATCAACATTGGCCTCGACATTGGAATCATGAGACATGTGTATCTTTCATGAGGCTTCTTAAACCCACGATGGTTGTTCGGATACCTAGGTGGTGGATGGATACTAGGGGATCTAGTCCCGACATTTAGTTATATATCTTATAAAATACACCACGATTTCGTTTCTAGAATTCCACGTAATGTTGTTTCTCTTTGATAGGCATAGAAGCACTGATCAATGTGTGTCTTGTATTTGTCTCGCTTCTAAGGTTCACCTGTACCAATTCATTGACCATGGCAGAGACAACCTCTTAAAATGTAGGAGTTTTTTCCTCTAAATCATCTTCTACACTTACAAAGGGATCCTCGATGGGAGGAGTTTCTTATAATACAATAGATCCCTATGAGAAGTTTCTACCAGCCTGAGCGGCGGTGGACACTACATCAGGAGACTCATGTGCTGCCAAAACCATTACTATGAAATTGGTCGATCTGATCACATATATTCTTTTGTCCAAAGGTCCATGCTTGATGATATCCAAGAAATTGAGGTTCGTTAGCTCGATCCAGTTTATCCCATCCTAGAGAAACAATAAATAATGGAATATTGATGTTTCCATAGGGCGGACATCCCGATACCTTATGGGGTAGGGGTCTTTGGAATCACCTAGGCCTGATTTTTGTAGGAATATGAGGTGATATTATGGCATCGTTCGGAAATGGAAATGTGCTTACACCTCGATCCAGATAAAACAAATCATTTACCCATATTTGGGGTCGTAGCCTCTAATCGATGGATTGGGAAAATTTAGGCATCATCCAGGGAGACAACCATGAAATCAGTGCTAGAAATAAGACCACCGAACTGGGTCTTCTAAAAGATATTTCGCAACAATAATTTTTTCTCCTATCATATCCATGAATTTTTTGGCCATAGGGGCTTAGGTCATCCTCAGATAGCCCCATATTTCAGAGGGTCTGGGTTGGGATTAGGTTGAACCCAGAGCCTATGTCGACAAGGCAGTAATGGACCTCCACACCATTGAAATGGCCAGTAATATAAAGTGGTTGGATTTTCCCTTGCATGGGAGAGCCAAATCTTCTCCAGTGAACTCGATAATGAACTGGAATTAAACATGCTCGACTGCCTCACCATGGAAGGCTTTTGTAGCTACTACATCTATCTCAAACTAGATGGGGCTTCTTAAAGCCTCAGTGATGGCTTCACACATATTTGTTATCAGGAAAATAGACTCAGGGATAGAAAGCCTTTCTGTAATGCTAGAAAGATGCATGATGACATCGTACATCCATACCAAGCATGAGCTTCTTCTTATAGGAGGTCGTTCTGTTGAATGGGGAATGAATGACCCTTTTGGATGAACCAGTGGTTGATTGGTTCTTGGAATATCCCTTTTATCACAAGTCAAAGCTCGTGAAGAGACAACTAGATGTGGCTTTGGTGACAAGGGACGATAAGTAGCAGATCCTGGATGATCATGGATCAGTCTAGGTGGCTCTTATTGATCAAGTCACACAAATGGTGGTGAAGGATGACTTGATGACACATGATGAGAAGGATGCGTGTGATGTGCTCTGTGCTGGGCTTGTTGTCTGGTTTTGGTGGAATGCACAACCTAGCTAGATGTAATAACTGAGGCACTCTAATGACCCATAATTCCACATCTTCCTCAACATTGGAAAAAGCTGGGAACATTGGGAGGATCCGCCTAGTGCTCCCCACCACCAGAAATCATGTAGGGGTTTACTAGCTCTGCGGTGTTAACTGAGGTCTACCTTTTACAATAACATGAATAATCCTCCACCACTAGTTGGATTCTTGGGGGGGATCACCATATCTGGGGGCATGATGTTTCTGATTGTTTGAGATGATGATGACATCGGTGGGGGACTTTATTTTCCCTCACGCCGCTGATGCTTTATCTTCTGGAAAGAGGACGGCTGAGCCGTTGACACCGAGGTACTGGCTGCAGGTGATGTGATATCCACTGATGTCTCAAGTTGATTCATAGGTTCATATATAATACAATTGATATGGGGTACATCCTTAAGATCCATCCAGTCATCAAACATCTAAGACCCGTGGTAACAAACCTAATGCCACTCTCCTCCGTTGTCACTGCCGCTTTCTTGCTTCATGAAAACACATTCCACATGTGCTGATGATGAGCCTAACCAAAATATGTTTTTATCAACCTAGTATTTTATCCAATCTTTAAACACATAGCATTGTTTAATGGTGTTCCCCTGGATCTGGTGATAGGGGCAGTAATTGGGGTGATCAGTGAGGTCAGCCTCTACTGGTCTCCTGTATTCAGGAAACCGTACAATTCATTATTCCAAGGCACTTCAAAAATAAACAGGGAACTATTCTTCATAGAATGAGTAGGTCTTATGTCTCCCATCTGGGAAGGTGGATTTGGGAGCTTGGCCTTGATGAGGGGCTTGAGGATCTTGGCGAGGAGTTGGATCCTAGTTATCTCGCCTGGGTGGTGGCAGTGCGTTACGTGGAGGTGCATGTCGATTCTAAGGTGGGCGCTGCTAGGATAGAGGTTGTTCCTGAGGTGGATTTCCCCTACGGGGAAATGGAGGTGGTTCCACTTATAACAAATCTAGTTGTTTGGGGGCTCTATTTGGGCCACTATGACAGGTTCATCCTTCATGACCATCCTCTCAGGAATTTCAGGAGGCAAAAGACGTGCTTTCTTGGCTTGCTGTAAGTTTTCCTATAGGAGTTAGGCCTTATCAGAGAAATCATGGAATCCCTCAAGGTAATTATTAGTAATTATAAAGGGGAACAATTTGGTCTTGACATTTCCCACACACATTGTGACCAACTATTTCTGGGTCAGCGACATGTCCTACGAGTAGGTGAGTATTTTCCATCAGTGGAAAAAGTCTTCTTCTGAGTGGTGGAATTTAATTGGTAAATAAATTACCTTTGAAGGACTTCCCAATAGGCTACTGACTCGATGTGTAACTGGTTTTACCGGACAAACACTAAACCTTCCAATTTCTATAAAAAACACTAGAGTTTGGAGGCCTCATACTGCGCTGGAGTGACGAGAATGGGTCCACACATTGAGATGAAGTGGGCCAAATGCTATAGTGAATTTCCTATCCCATTAAAGGAGGATATGGTGGGATATATGTAACCCAGGGGTTCTGGCATATCTTCCACTTATTTCGGATACATCTTTCAATCCGATGGGGCTTCCACTTGTCAAATATCCAATCCCTCGAGGTGGGAAATGAGTACAACTATCAGGTCATCAGGGCATGGGTTTCTATCATGACGAGGATCCATAACCACTAGTGAATTAGTGGGTTATTCAACATGATAAACCGGCCTAGTGGATCATGGAGCGGCTGGTGGGATGGCCTATAAAGAAGGTGGGGGAACCTGAGCTAGGTCTCGTAGATTATCATGCCGCTCCGGTGGATTTAGTGATACATACCGCGCCCTATTTCCATAGGTTCCAGACTCTATCATGTCTATGGGGGAAGGATGGTCGGGGTTACCTAGAGGAAATTCACTGGGGGAAAGTTGTGACTGCCCCTTCTGCCCCATATGAGGATCACCATAGTCTAGCCGTCGTTCCACAAAACATTTAACAAGGTGGTTTTCAACCATCTTCTTGTGGTTTACAAGTTGTTGACACAACGCTGCTCTTTTGGGATTGTCCTCCATCTTTATTAATGAGCTAAATATGGATCTGAGGGTTTATCAGCCCCAAGTTGATCCTTGTCCTTATTGGTATTCTGGATAAATACCAATTTCTTGGTGGGCATGTGAAGACCTAGTATGTTTCTATACTACAGAGTAACCCTTCCCGATGGATCCAACAATTGTATCACCCCATGGGGGGGTATGCCTTCTCCAAGAAGTTCTATATCTATCTCATCCTCTAATAGATCAGCCATGTTAACCATTAATCTACCAGGAGGAATATCCTCAATATCACCAGGTAAGTCAGGCTAGTGCCAAATAGAACTGAAATAGAGGGTAGCATACTGTCCCCAACAATGGATCTGAACATGGGGGGAAGCCTCTTTGATAATCCTGTGGAGCACTTTAAAACACTGGACTCATCATTATGGGACGGTCTTGTGGTAGCCTAGTGACTTACGAAATTGGGCCATAGAGAGTTTAGCCAAATTAATCAAACTGAATTGTTGACCGATGTATTCGATGTGTGCCTGAATCTTGGTGTAGTCCACACATCTATGAAGAAGATGAATGTGAGTCTCCCAGAGGTTCTGGAGAAATCATCCAACCTCCTCCTAGGTGAGAGATTCCGGAGCACTAGGATTTGGTGCTGCAATTGGCCAAAACATTTCCAAGAAATGTTTTTCCACAACAATGTCCCACAATATCCTCATCACAGATTCGGGGTCTGGCCCTTTGTTTCCCCACTCCTCAACTTGAGGCGGATGTGAAACTAGTAGTAGTACTGAAGCAGACCACTGAGATGGTAGGCTGGCCGGTGGAGAATACGGCGAGTGGGATGACATACCAACGCATCTTAGGATATCCATCAAAGAGTGCAGTAAGTTAGGCACACATCGTGAAAAGACAAGCTGGCGACCCCAGTTTTTAAAGCAGGGACTACGACTGATGGTGGTGGACCCTACTGTTGTTCGTTCACTATAGGTCCCCATAATAACCCTCTGTGATCTTTGGATTTGGTAGTGAGTGCCCTTGGTGACGATGGTGGAAACTACATGGCCATTCCCTAGGGAGAAGCCAAATATTTGTCATTCTGAATGTATATAGGGAGGCCAGCCGGGATCCGGTGGACCTCACATTCTGGAAGGATAAGGATGATGCGCCTTGTCTGGCACCGACCATTAACACAGAGGATGTAGGTGAAACTTTTATTTCCGAATCATATTCCTCCTTATAATCTGAGAAGAAAACATGTTTAAAATTATTCTGAATCTTCCAGGAATTCTTTCAATGGTGGCGGTGACCCACCCTCCTACCCTAGGACCGTTCTTTAGGATAAGGTAGGTTTCATTCCCAAGGAGGTCCTTCAGCTGAACTGGTGCTGGGGCAGAGAAGACTTCCACCTGAGTGATATGGGGTGTGAGGATCACCTGGAATGATGTTAAAGGGAATACAAGGAGGACATCCATATCCACTGGCTGACGGGTGGAGGGAATATTTGCGAGAAGTTATGGAGTAGGAAGGACCTCTGATGGAGCATGTGGGAGTATGGGTATGAACTCCTTACATATTTCCCTCGGTTACGTCAGTGCGAGGAGGGTCCTCATACTGGCCGAGTGGATCATGGGTAGGACCTTAGTCTGGGGTGTTTATGAAGCGAGACAATCCTCCACTTCTCGGGTTTCCTAGATGAGGAGGACCTATATCGGCTACTGTGAGGACATGGGGGAAGACCACCATGCTGACAGTTGACTAGATGTGTAGCATTGTCACACTGGTGGCCTACGATAAGAGGAACAACTCCATAACTATGGTTGTGGGTGTGAAAGGGGGCTTCGGTACAGAGCATAACTATAGTGGGGAGGAACCATGTTCAGATAGAAGCCAGTGTGGTGAGGACCTCTTTATAGTGCATGTGAGCAGTATAGAAATGCACTCTCATTGGTGATGATATAGGGAGTAACTCTATATTGGGTGTCATTTCCCTGGGTGGGCCCATAGTGGGGGCTACCTGTATCGGTGACAAGGGAGAGTCGACCCAGCCTGCCCGTGGGGCGGTTGTGGTCTCAATACGAACTAGGTGTATGAGTGCCCCTTCCCTGTGTAATTAGAGGATTGATTGTATGTTTCAATGGTGTCACGTGCCATGGTATTCATTGATGTTGATGCCTATTAGTATGCATCCTTCTCAGCCTTTTCCCGACGTTGGCGTTGAGTTAACCGGACCAGGGCCAGTGGTGCAGGCACATAGCTTACCTTCTCCTAATCCCATGGGGCTAGGTGGTGTCATTGATGCGGCCTAGTGGGAGACCTCATTGGGAGCCCCTAGAATGGGATCCTAGCTGGGCCAACCTGGACATCCCTCACCTCATCGGCATAGGGGAGAGAGTCATCGAGGATTTCTGGGGAGAGGCTCCCAAAACGATTTTGTATCAAAGTGGGGAGCAGTGGCTACCTACGGAGCCCTTGGGGGTGGAAGTGGAGATGATTCACAGAAGCCTCTATGTCTTGATGGGCCATATCCCAGGTTGGTTTAATCCCCTATTCTGCGTATCAACAATTGAGGTCATTTTTCTACCTTATTTGAACGGTTTTAGAAGGGGATATAGGGCGTGGGAACCCAACAGCTGTGGGTGAAGAATCTGTCACTGAAGCTAAGGGGTCATGTGGGATTTCCGCATTAACGTTTCCCCTACCCCTGCATCATTGGTTGGGTGGTGATTGATATCATAACATAACAACTTGGGTCCTACAAAGCAGGGCGATTTGACCATTTTTTCTAAGAGTAGAAAAGTGATGTCTAGTTCCCCAACGCCATCCAATATTTTATACCAGGAATAAAGGATCCATGTTGACAATGTCATAGACCAGAATTTCCAATGTTCAACTACCCCAATTTTGAGCGAGTTTCATGCCAAGCCCCCCATTTTCTTGGCAGGACCTAGCACTGGATACATGAATCTAGCGACACGTTAATCCCATGATGTCTCAAACGCTACTAATCTCCACATTGAGGAGAAGAACATCACATCGGGTTCAACATTTTAGTTTCCTACACTATTGTTGGGGCACGCATCCATCCCTTATTTGAATGAGGATGCACAGCTGTTGTACCACATTCCTGATTTCTGAAGGCAGGCGGCATCCATCGCTTATTCAGGGATGTTTTCTCCTTGATCGAAATAGGGTGATGGGATGTTGGTTTCTCCTTTTGTGGATTCTTCCTAGGAACTTGTTACATAGTCCAGTTCTCCCTCATAGACATAAGACATTGTTCATGAAAATCTTCCCAGTGCCATTTCTTCATGAACCTTCGGTTAATTACACTGATTCTGTTATGACATTCCAAGGGGTCTAGTCCGGGCAGCCACCTTTGGTTGGGGGTGTAGTCATGTCGGACATTGTAGAAGTGTCTGGATGCAGGAAAACTAAGACGTCTTGGTTTCTTCCCCTTATGATAGGGGTTCTCGAGGGTGAAAATCCTAAGGCATACCATGTCGAATGAGAGAAATTATATTCCATAAGCCTTTCTTTGAGGTTTTCCTCATCTTCCCATTTTAAACAAAGGGTATGCCGCAAGTTAAACATCTAGAGAAGAGGGATCATACTGAACAAAACACTGATGGAAGTGGATCATATGGGTGTAACACAACGTGGGAATATCGATTATAGGGATAACGCGTGGATAGTTACCTGGGTACTACTAGAAGAAAAAAAGAGGTGGATTACATGATCTCACCGAGATGTGGCGTCTTGAGTAACAATCTTTAAGGTTGATGGAGAATTGAATGAAGTGGAGAGGGAATGAGATAGAACCATCATTAAGGTGATGGTAGTGTTATTAATGAACCTTAGATATGAATCCTACGTATCCACATGGTGGGGAATCATATTTTCTGTAGTTCGGTAAGGTGAAAAGACACCTGAGGAGGCGGCTCGAGAGAATTAACGCATATATGGGACCTAGTGGAATTAGATCATTTTGGTTAGGACGTGACTTTCTTGAAACACATAGACTCTAGGGAAAGACTGGGAGGATACTAGGGTGAAGTTCTCGAACCTCATATAGGATTCCTACGTATCCCCGAGGCACAGAATCGAAGCCCACATAGTTCAGGATGGGCATGGAGTTGGGATGTGCGTAGATGACAACAAACCAATGACATACTAGGGCTTACACATGGTTAGCTATCCGAGTTTGTCTAAATCTTGAGTGGTGGACTGAATATGTGGTCCCAATAAGGGGAGAACACTAATTATTACCAGTGTCTGGGGTTGAACATCTGCGTGGCGTCCTATGTATCACGACTAGGGGAAAGGGATCAAAACAACGTAGTTCATCTTTCGATGACTTACCATCATGTGGGGATGAAAATAGATTACCATTGGATAGGATTTTATAGTTTACTACGGATTGTGATACAATGATTCACCAGTAATTGGGGAACAATGGCTTACTACTAATTGGGGTAAAAAGGCATAGTGTGGATTTAGGTACAATGGCTTACCACTGATTGCGGTACAATGACTTACTGCTGATTGGGATGCAACAGCTTAACACTGATTGGGGAACACATTCTTATCACTGATTAGGTTACAACCACTTACCAATTATTGGGATTGATCCTCAAGAATGATTTTAATGAACCATTCCTATGAGATAGATATCAAACCAACCTAGTTCGAAAGTACACAATTTATGATCATGTTGTACAAAATTGTGGTGTACAGTTTAACGTAATGAATGAAGAGGGTGAATTGATGTGAAAGGATCAGAACGAGTAAGTGTTGGTCTTGAACTTCAAGAAGGATTACTACATACCTTTCCTTGGCATGGATCAATGTCCACATAGTTTTGGAATGGTTTCATTAATCGACATGGAGGTGTCTGGACCAGTAGCAGTTGGGCTTGAACCTCAAGGGGGCTTCATACATACCTTTCATTCGCACAGATCAAAGTACACATAGTTCATGAAGAGTGTGGTGAACCAATGTGAAGATTTAGGGACAACTAGGTGTTGGGATTGAACCTCAGAGTGCCTTCATACATAACTTTTCTTCACACGGATCAAATTCAATGTAGTTCTGAAAGAGTTCTGGGTCCTACACGCTATGGGTTCCTAGAGAGGATTTCATGGACGGTGCTTACTCTAAGCCCATGTGGTCATTCTCAGGGTGAAAAAAAAGAGGTTGTAAAGACCTAACAATCACATCGTGAAAGGTGTGTCCATGGGAAGTGGAACAAGGATTACACATGGTTTGCTAACCTTGGAGATGTAGATTGGATCTTAATCTAGAGTGGTGGACTAAGGGTGAAAAATCCAAGAGGGAGTGGGATGGGATGATGAAGGTCCCTATGAAAATCTATCCTATGGTATTTGGCACCGAAGAAGAAAGGGGGAGCATGGGTGCTCCCTCCTAAAAGAATGGATTGGGGATTACACCATGATGGTTTCACTTCCCCACAAATAGGTGCCGCTCCAGTAGAGAGAATCTCATTCCATGCGAGGAATATCTCACGCCCATGGAGATGAGAATGCATAGAGAATGTCTGAGATGGGGCACCCCACGTCTGATGCACGTGGAGAGGCTACAGTTTAACGTCATGTGCTGAGGATGATGGTGATTGGAATTTTAACATCCTGCAACTTAGATGATGCGGGATCGCTCCACACCATAGGACATACATACCTGGGATGCTTTAACCCTTGGTGAAGGGAAGGCACCAGAAATGTCATGGTTAGGGGGTGTCGTGGAGTGATCTACTAAGGGGTCCACTGTAATGACCCAATCTTTTTGAGTAGTATATTAACTTACTCTTAATGATTTAATAAGATGTTAATGGTTAATGCAGAAATAGGAGTTGATGGCTTCATCCAGTAGACTCGACCCTTATGAAGCCCCCGTATCAGAGCTTGGGAAGGAGGTAGCATCTGTGGGCTTCACTTTGGACCAAGCCCAAGACGAACTCCAGCGTGTCAAGCTTGAACGGAAAAGCCTACGGGAGAAGTTCAAGTTAGTAGAGATTACTACTAGGGCAATGTTATCTGAGCCTCCCTCAGATTCTCTCACCATAGCACACCTTACACTTAGGTCTTATGCTGGTGTTATAAGGGGCTATGTGACGAGACCCTAGCTTCCTTGTGTAATCCATTCTGGTGAATAAATTGAGATTTCTTCCTTTAGTGATGTTTGTTAAATTTCAAATGTCTAGATAATTTTAGAATGTATTTTATTGATGAATTTTGAAGAAGGGATATTTTAAAATATTTATGTAAACCCTAAATAACTAATTATGTGTAATGATTCTCAAAAAATGGTCTTCTAAAAAAGTGTTCAGTAAGGAATTTGGAGTCTAATAAGATCAACTTAATTTTTGATGAATAGTAAATTATGAATAGTGATTTTACGCTTCGGATTAGTAATGTGACCAAATGGATTAGTAATTTCACTCAATGAAAGTTTTAATATAATCCAGACACCTAGATTAAGTAATGTGATTCAATAAAATGGGTAAATAACGGTTTCATAAATTATTAGTCAAGTATTAGTTTTTTCAGATGAATAGTGTTTTTTAATTAAAAATTTAATTAAAAATAATTAGAAAATTATTTTTATAAAAATGACTTTATTTTTGAACTCAGAGCATCGATATTATGTTATGGTAATTTTTAAGGAATTTTCTGAAAAAAACCAATTTTTGATGAATAGTGTTTTTATTTAAAAATTAAATTAAATTTTTTTAGAAAATTATTTTTATAAAATGGATTTCATTTTTTAAATCAGTGCATTGATATTTGGTTAAGGTGAAATTTTGAGATTAATCTGAGAAAGTTGAATTTTCGATGAATAGTGAAATTATAGTTTTTAAGTTACGGGTGTTTAATGACCTCATTAAATGATGTATTAAGTATATATTCAATATGGTCGAATTATTAATAGTAATATAAGGTGTGAGGTGTCCCAAGTGGCCAATACCATGGGCAAATACCATGGGCAAGCCCATGGTTTTGCCAAAACCACTAGTGAGGTGTCCCTTGGCCATTAATGCCTTCTCCCCTCACTTTCCCTATAAATACCCACCCTTTCCTCTTTTAGTTTCCACTCCCAAATCTCCCCCAACGACGTTCTGGTCTCCCTACCTCCAAAGGAGTCCTCCCAAGGTGCCCCCAAGCCCTCAAGGTCCAAAACATTGAGTTTCAAGAGTCACCTTTTAAGGTAAGGGATCCGACCCCTCTCTTTCTTTTAATGTAATCTCTTTTATGTCATTCCTTTTATACTCCATGTTCTTATGTGAGAGGATGTTATTTTATATTCCTCTTACTTCCCCTTTCATGTTTATATGATGAGAGATCCCCTCTTACTCTCATCATTTCGTTTTATGAATGTTTAAGTGACGCCGTTAGGCTGCCGAATGTTTAAGTGATTCTTTCACCCTTCTCATTTTTTTCAAGTTCGATTTTCATGTCAAATCATTCAAGTTACTTTATTATGTTGGGGGTATGATCTATATATCTATCAAACTGATCTCTTATGATCATATGATGAGAGACCCTATTTGATCTGTTCAATTCATTTTTGTTGAAGTTTAAGTGACGCCGTTAGGCTGCTGAATTTTCATAAGAGAAATCAAATTTTTGTCTTCCTTCCATGTTTTTCATTTCAAATGGTATGACCTTAAACATTCATCACCATGTCCATATATACTTCTTATTATGTCCCTCTACTGTTATATGGGTCAATTATGGTTGTTCGACCCATGTCCCCTCTCTTTTCAATGTTTTCTAAAACCGTGTAACATAGCCGTTATGCTGCAGAATTTTCGTCTCAAAATGCCTCTCTTTTATCAAAATTATTTTATGTTACAAAGTGAATACTCAAAGATCCTATTCCTAAAGGGGTATTCACATATATATAAAAATGTTCTATTTTAAATTCTGGGATTTACATACATGATACCTGCTTTCCCTTTCCGTGGGATTAAAGTAACGTAAAGATCATGTCTTTAAAGCAGTTTTTAAAATGTTATGATTATGAAATGAAACCCATTTATTTTATGCTATATGGGTTATTTATGAAATGTTTGATGATGATATATGTGGCTCACAAGATAATAAAGGCAAATTTAAGGGTGCGCCCTGATAGCGCTCCAATGCATTGGGTAAAGACATAATCTCTAGAGATGACCATTTTAACGACGCCTTAGTGAATAACCGTGGTAATTTTTAAAGACACCTTGGGGATGGACCTTGGTGAAACGAAACGATTGTCAATATTAAATGTTGCAGCCACATCTTCAAGTTATGAAAATTTTTATTTTTATTATGATGTATCTCATGATTTCTTTCTCATGCCTTAAAGTTCTTTTCATGTCCTTATGGAAGTATATCAAGTTCACTTGTAAAATGTTTCTCTTGTTTCCCTTACGGGGCCTTCTGCTCACCCTTTCTTTTGATGTATGTACCCAGGTTATGAGATTCATAATGAACATAGGATGAACTAAAGGAGAAGCCTTTCAATTGTTTAATAAGAATGTTTTATGTTTTTTTATGTATTATGACCCTTGTTTCCAAGACACTAAACCTTAACGATCCTCTGTTTTGTGTAATGTAATGAAAGTTTATGTTATAAAAGACGGGATGCTATAGTTGTTATCAAAGGAGGGTTTAGTTATTTGTGGAAATTAGGATATAAAAACTTTAGGAAGAACACTATAGAAAAGTTTAAATATAGGAAAACTTCCTCGCATTTTGGTAAGTATTGAGTAAGTGGTTTATCAAACAAATACATCCCTGTCTGGATACGAGCAGGTAGAGGCGGCTCTGGCACAGATGTACATAGGGGTAAACCCCGAAAACACCGCTTTGAGCTAGACTCGAATGGGAACTGGTGCACAATAACGGGCCTTGCTGCACTCTTGGTTACGACACTCCTGGTGGATATGTTTGGTTAATCACAAGATTTTTGTGAATCATTACGAAGGAATTGTAGAAAAGTGTAATTGTCTAAACATGAAGTCTTAGTTAAATGATTCATAAATGATATAAGGTTTTTACTAAGGATTTATTCTTTTAGAAAATGGCAGGAAATAGGAGGAACCATGCCGATGGTGACCACAATGCACCATGTGCTGAAGGCCCTCCAATGGAAGCCGGAATGGAAACATTCATGAGAATGATGAACCAAATGACTCAAGTTATGAGTAATAACTTGAATCAAGCCGAGAGGCCGACCTCACCACGAAGGGAACAACACTCTGTTGAGTCCTTCATGCGTCAACGAATGCCAATATTCAGTGGATCTACTGACCCATTGGTTGAAGAACAATGGATAAGCTCCATTGAAAAGATCTTTTCTGTACTTCACTGTTCGGAACAAGAAAAACTCACCCTTGCTGTTTACCGCCTAGAGGGAGAATCTGATCAGTGGTGGTCACTGATCAAAAACACGAAGCCACGAGGAGAGAAAGAAGCTATGGAGTGGGAAGAATTTCGAGGAATTTTCCTTAACAAGTATTTCCCTCGTTCCATGAGAACGAGAATGAAGAAAGAGTTTCTTGAGCTGAAGCAGAAGGAGAACGAATCTGTCGGAAGCTACGAGATGAACTTCACAAGGATTTCCCGTTATACCTCAAGATTTGTCATGGACCCTAATGGGAAGGTTGATAGATTCTTTGGCGGACTACGACCTCATCTACGGAAGAATCTAGCCAACAGGGACTATGATAGCTATGAAGAAATAGTTCGAAGTGCTATGAAAGTCGAGCTGGTGTTTGGTGAGACACAGTGGTATCATAATCCAAATGAAAAGAAGAGATCGTTGGAGCCCAGTTTAGGGAAGTCTTTTGATCAGGGAAGAGGTGGAATGCAAATGAAACTTACCACATGCAATAAATGTGGGAAGAATCATCTGGGGAACTGCTTGAACGGAAGTGGAAAGTGCTAAAAGTGTGGAAGAGGAGGCCATATTGCTCGGAATTGTCATAGTGAGGTGAAGCCTCAGCTTCCCAACACTAACGACAGAGAAAAGATGGTTCTGGCCCTACCCGAAGTCACATGCTTCAAGTGTGGACAACATGGGCACTATTCTAACCAATGTCTAAATCCGAGGGTGGTGGAGGGGAATCACCACCAACCTCAGAAGAGGCCAAGAGAGCAAGGTCGTGCTTTCGCTATCACAACAGCTGAAGTTGAAGTCCCGAACGATGTGGTAGTAGGTACTCTTGTTGTCCTCTCAAAACTAGCAAGTACTTTATTTGATTCTGGTTCTACGCATTACTTTATTTCTTCCATGTTTGCAAGGAATATAGAATCAATCCCCGAACTGCTAGAGGTAGAGTTGTCTGTCAAGACTCAAAGTGGGATTATCCTTGCATCAACAGTTTTTAGAGACTCTAGTGTTTACTTTGGTGAGCACAATCTTATCGCAAATCTAGTAGTCATTCCCATGATGGAATTCTACATTATACTAGGGATGGACTGGCTCTCAAAGTATAATGCTAAGATCAAATGCAGAAGTAAGGAAATCTCAGTAGTTTTGAATGAACGACCTATAGTTATCTTCCAAGGAGAGATATCCTGAACATATCCCTATCTAGAAGCACCTCCTATAGCTTTCTTTATGGATTTAATCGGTGATGATGAAGAAGGAAAAGGGAGCATACAAATAGAAGATGTTCCGATTGTTCAGGAATACATGGATGTATTTCCTGAGGAGTTAACTGGACATCCCCCAGAAAGAGAGGTAGAGTTCTCCATTGAACTCGTACCTGGGTCTCAACCGATATCAAAGACTCCGTATAGAATGGAAAATATGGAGCTAGAAGAGTTAAAGAAACAACTCCAAGACTTATTGGAGAAGGGGTTTATCCGACTGAGTGTGTCTCCTTGGGGAGCACCAGTTATCTTTGTGAAGAAGAAGGATGGATCAATGCAGCTATGTATCGATTATAGAGAACTGAACGGGATCACAGTGAAGAACAGATATCCTCTTCCAAGAATTGATGATTTATTTGACCAACTTCGTGGGGATCAATTCTTCTCTAAGATTGACCTTCGATCTGGTTATCATCAACTGAGGGTGAAGAAGGAAGATATTCCAAAGACTTCCTTCTGATCAAGATATGGGCATTATGAGTTTACTGTTATGCCCTTCGGCTTGACTTATGCTCCTGCTATTTTCATGGATTTGATGAATAGAGTCTTTAAGGACTACCTTGATAAATTTGTGGTAGTTTTTATTAATGATATTTTGATATATTCAAAAAGTCGCGAGGAGCATGAAGATCATATAAGGGTTATATCGAAAACTCTGCAGAAGGAGTGGCTCTTTGGGAAGTTCAGAAAGTGGGAGTTTTGGTTACAACAGGTGGCTTTCTTAGGGCACATCGTAACCAATGAAGGAATCTCGGTTGACCCTGCAATAACAATGGTTGTGGAGGAGTGGCCTCAACCAACAACAGTAAATGAGATTCGTAGTTTCCATGGTTTAACAGGATATTATAGGAGGTTTGTGAAAAACTTTTCATGGCTTTCTAATCCACTAACCAAGTTGACTCGAAAAGGGGTTATGTTCATCTGGACAAAGGAATGCGAGGAAAGTTTCCAAGAACTGAAGAAGAGATTGGTTACTGCACCTGTGTTAACACTACCCTCTATCGGAGAAGGGTTCGTTATTTTTAGAGATGCCTCTTTGAAAGGGCTTGGGTGCGTCCTCATGCAAAATGACAAGGTAATTGTTTATGCATCTCGACAGTTGAAGATTCATGAGAAGAATTACCCTACGCATGATCTAGAGCTGGTGGCAGTTGTTTTTGCTCTAAAGATATGGAGGCACTATCTTTATAGGGAGAAATGTGATATATACAATGACCACCAATGTCTAAAGTATATTTTCACACAGAAAGAATTGAACATGAGACAAAGGAGATGGTTGGAGCTTATTAATGACTATGATTGTTCAATTCATTATCACCCGGGAAGAGCAAACAAAGTTGCAGATGCATTAAGCAGGAAAGATCCTGTTGTTTTGGCAACAATGAGAATCTTAGGAGATCCCTTGATTAAAGATCTAGTAAAACTGGACATGGGAATTATAAGGAAAGGAACATCCTCAACCCTATCCCAAATGATTTCTCAACCTTCATTACTAGAGAAGATCAAGAAGGCTCAAAAAGAATATCATTTCCTGTAGGAGAAGTTAGAGGCTGTAAAAGATGGGATGTTCCCTGATTTCAATATTGATCAAGAAGGTGTATTGAAATTTCGTACAAGAGTATGTGTCCCATCTATTACAGAGATAAAGAAACAACTGATGGAAGAAGATCATAGCTCATGTTTCTCTATACATCCGGGAAGCACTAAGATGTATAGAGACCTTCGTGATCATTATTGGTGGGATAACATGAAGATGGAGATTGCAGATTACACTACAAGGTGCCTAGTACGTCAGCAAGTAAAGGCAGAACGACAACTTCCTAAAGGGGTATTACAACTGCTACCCATACCAGTATGGAAGTGGGATAATATCACAATGGACTTTGTAACTGGTCTCCCGAAAACATCCAAAGGAAACAATTCGATATGGGTTATTGTGAACTATCTCACCAAGACATCCCATTTTATCTCTATTCGGGAAGATTTCTCTCTGGATCAGCTTGCCAAGATATACGTGAAGGTAGTGGTAAGGCTACATGGGGTACCACTATCCATAGTATATGATCGTGACCCAAGATTCACATCAAAATTCTGGAGAAGTCTTCAACATGCTCTGAATACTGAATTGAATTTTAGTATGGCCTATCATCCTCAAACTGATGGCCAATTTGAAAGGACTATTTATACACTCGAAGACATGTTGAGATTATGCTCAATGGAATTTAAAGGTGGATGGGATCAACCCCTCCCATTAGTTTAGTTCTCCTATAACAACAGCTTCCATTCGAGTATTCAGATGGCACCCTATGAAGCTCTATATGGATAGCGGTGTAGAACTCCTACTTGTTGGGATGAAACTGGTGAGAGGAAGCTTCTTGGGCCTGATCTCGTGCAAGATATGACGGAACAGGTTCATGCCATCCAACAACACATAAAGGCTGCTCAGAGTTGGAAGAAGAGCTATCTTGACAATCGTTGAAGGGACTTGGAGTTTGGTGTTGGTGACAAAGTCTTCCTTTGAATTTCTCCATGGAAGAGAGTCATGCGGTTTGGGAAGAAAGGGAAACTCAGCCCTAGGTATATTGGCCCCTATGAAATCCTTGATCGCATAGGAGCAGTGACCTATCGTCTAGCACTTCCAACGAACCTAGCTCAAGTTCATGATGTCTTCCATGTATCTCTCTTGAGGAAGTACATACCTGACCCTTCGCATGTACTGAACCCAGAGGTGGTACAACTGGAACATGACCTCTCTTACGAGGAGCATCCAGTGGAGATCATGGACCGTAGAGACAAGGTCCTACGAAACAAGACTACCCACCTTGTGAAAGTGTTGTGGAGGAATCATAAATATGAAGAGGCGACTTGGGAGCCTGAGGAAACAATGAAGCAAAAGTACCCTCACCTTTTCGACTACGCCTCAAGTATAAATTTTGGGGATGAAATTTCTTAAGGGGGGAAGAATGTAACGACCCAATCTTTTTGAGTAGTATATTAACTTACTCTTAATGATTTAATAAGATGTTAATGGTTAATGCAGAAAGATGAGTCGATGGCTTCATCTAGTAGACTCGACCCTTATGAAGCCCACTTATCAGAGCTTGGGAAGGAGGTAGCATCCGTGGGCTTCGCTTTGGACCAAGCCCAAGCCGAACTCCAGCGTGTCAAGCTTGAACGGAAACGCCTACGGGAGAAGTTCAAGTTAGTAGAGATTACTTCTAGGGAAATGTTATCTGAGCCTCCCTCAGATTCTCTCACCATAGCACACCTTACACTTAGGTCTTATGCCGGTGTTACAAGGGGCTATGTGACGAGACCCTAGCTTCCATGTGTAATCCTTTCGGGTGAATTAAGTGAGATTTCTTCCTTTAGTGATGTTTGTGAAATTTCAAATGTCTAGATAATTTTAGAATGTATTTTATTGATGAATTTTGAAAAAGGGATATTTTAAAATATTTATGTAAACCGTAAATAACTAATGATGTGTAATGATTCTCCAAAAATGATCTTCTACAAAAGTGTTCAGTAAGGAATTTGGAGTCTAATAAGATCAACTTAATTTTTGATGAATAGTAAATTATGAATAGTGATTTTACGCTTAGGATTAGTAATGTGACCAAATGGATTAGTAATTTCACTCAAAGAAAGTTTTAATATAATCCAGACACCTAGATTAAGTAATGTGATTCAATAAAATGGGTAAATAACGGTTTCATAAATTATTAGTCAAGTATTAGTTTTTATGGATGAATAGTGTTTTTGAATTAAAAATTTAATTAAAAATAATTATAAAATTATTTTTATAAAAATGACTTTATTTTTGAACTCAGAGCATCGATATTATGTTATGGTAATTTTTGGGGATTTTTCTGAAAAAAATGAATTTTCGATGAATAGTTTTTTTATTTAAAAATTTAATTAAAATTTTTTAGAAAATTATTTTTATAAAATTGATTTCATTTTTGAAATCAGAGCATTGATATTTGGTTAAGGTGAAATTTTGAGATTAATCTGAGAAAGTTGAATTTTCGATGAATAATGAAAATATAGTTTTTAAGTTACGGGTGTTTAATGACATCATTAAATGATGTATTAAGTATATATTCAATATGGTCGAATTAAGAATAGTAAGATAAGGTGTGAGGTGTCCCATGTGACCAATACCATGGGCAAGTACCATGGGCAAGCCCATGGTTTTGCCAAAACCACTAGTGAGGTGTCCCTTGGCCATTAATGCCTTGTCCCCTCACTTTCCCTATAAATACCCACCCTTTCCTCCTTTAGTTTCCACTCCCAACTCTCCCCCAATTAATTTCTGGTCTCCTTACCTCCCAAGAAGTCCTCCCAAGGTTCCCCCAAGCCCTCAAGGTCCAAAACATTGAGTTTCAAGAGTCACGTTTTAAGGTAAGGGATCCGACCCCTCTCTTTCTTTTAATGTAATCTCTTTTATGTCATTCCTTTTATACTCCATGTTCGTATGTGAGAGGATGTTATTTTATATTCCTCTTACTGCCCCTTTCATGTTTATATGATGAGAGATCCCCTCTTACTCTCATCATTTCGTTTTATGAAAGTTTAAGTGACGTCGTTAGGCTGCCGAATGTTTAAGTGATTCTTTCACCCTTCTCATTTTTTTCAAGTTCGATTTTCATGTCATATCATTCAAGTTCCTTTATTATTTTGGGGTCTGATCTCTATATCTATCATACTGATCTCTTATGATCATATGATGAGTGACCATCTTTGATCTGTTCAATTCAATTTTGTTGAAGTTTAAGTGATGCCGTTAGGCTGCCGAATTTTCATAAGAGAAATCAAATTTTTGTCTTCCTTCCATGTTTTTCATTTCAAATGGTATGACCTTAAAATTTCATCACCGTGTCCATATATACTTCTTATTCTGTCCCTGTACTGTTTTATGGGTCAATTGTGGTTGTTCGACCCATTTCCCCTCTCTTTTAAATGTTTTCTATAACCGTGTAACATAGCCGTTATGCTGCAGAATTTTCGTCTCAAAATGCCTCTTTTTTCTCAAAATTATTTTATGATAAAAAGTGAATACTCAAAGCTCCTATTCCTAAAGGGGAATTCCCATATATATAAAAATTTTATATTTTAAATTCTGGGATTTACATACATGATACCCTCTTTCCCTTTCTGTGGGTTTAAAGTAACGTAAAGATCATGTCTTTAAAGCAGTTTTTATAATGTTATGATTATGAAATGAAACCCATTTATTTTATGCTATATGGGTTATTTATGAAATGTTTGATGATGATATATGTGTCTCACATGATAATAAAGGCAAATTTAAGGGTGCTCCCTGACAGCGCTCCAATACATTGGGTAAAGACTTAATCTCTAGAGATGACCATTTTAACGATGCCTTGGTGAATAACCTTGGTAATTTTTAACGACACCTTGGGGATGGACATTGGTGAAACGAAACGATTGTCAATATTAAATGTTGCAGCCACATCTTCATGTTATGAAAAATTTTATTTTTATTATGATGTATCTCATGATTTCTTTCTCATGCCTTAAAGTTCTTTTCATGTCCTTATGGAAGTATCTCAAGTTCACTTGTAAAATGTTTCTCTTGTTTCCCTTACTAGGCCTTCTGCTCACCCTTTCTTTTGATGTATGTCCCCAGGTTATGAGATGCATAATGAACATAGGATGAACTAAAGGAGAAGCCTTTAAAGTGTTTATGAAGTATTTTTTATGTTTTTTTTATGTATTATGACCCTTTTTTCCAAGACACTAAATCTTAACGATCCTCAGTTTTGTGTAATGTAATGAAAGTTTATGTTATAAAAAGACGGGATGCTATATCCACGTTAGCATGGCTATGCGAAGAAGAAATAGTCCTTAACATGAATACGAGAAGAAGCATGAGGGTAAGCAACACAACATGAAGCACCACCATAGGTACTTTGGAATCACCTCGTATGTACCTGGAGGTTCTTATAGGAGAAGGGAGTACATCATAATTACTTTGCGTGTAAGAAGTTACCAAAGATGGTTCCTGAGAGAACAACATAAAACACATGCCAAAGGGAGCACACATGGGGAAGGGTTTACGCACAAAAAAAGAGAGGTTTGCACGCAATAAGCATCCAATGAGGGGACTGTTGCATGCACAAGTCCGGGTTGAGAGGAAAAGAATACATTCGTGAAATTTGAAGAGGTTTTCCTACAAATGGAAAAGGTTTGGGGGAAAAGGGGGAAGATGGTTTTTCATGTAGGTGGAAGTGTATGAGCACAGTGGAACCAACACTTATGTAATTAGCGAGGTTCAATCCCCAGTGTTCCCACGTGAAGGCGGACCCCTAGGAGACCTGTCACGGAAAATCCAGTACCTGGATGTCATCTTTTGAGTACGAAGGAGGTGAATTTTGTGCATGAGAGGAAATTCATATTCTTTTCCCTCTGTGGATAACTCAGACCCAATTCCAGTGGTGTGGATGTTCCCACGTCGGCATGAAAAAACCCCTTCCAGCCGCGATTGTTTTCCATGCCAGGATGCTATTTTCTGCACACCAATCTATTTTTCTGTACAGCCTTTTGGATCATTCTGAAATCAGTTTCCAGTTCTATATATGCCTCTGTTTTGTACATGGATTCCTTCTATAGACCTTCAGTGGATTTTGGTGTCTAGAAAAGTATTTAAGAAGTATTGATTTTATTTTTATGGTAGAATAAAAAGGTGATGGTTAGCCAAATATTGGGGCCTCTCCTATATTTTCATAGAAATTAAACCCCCCTAAGGCTTAACCCTTGAAATTGAGAACCCTCTCTCAGATCTTCTATGTTGAGTAGCTTCTATGGTTTTCTACCACCTAGAGAGCTCAAATGCCTGTACATAAGCCATAGGTTAGACCTCATCATCCACGATCTTCACCTAGCCCTTCTTAGCAATATGCTATATCGCTAAAGATGCTTCCTCAACAACATCAGCATCAGATAACACAAACTACATCCTTTGTTGGTTGATTATCTCTCCATTGGTGTTGATGTTGGACTCATGTTTTTGTGTTTTCCTTTCCATTGAGAGAACACTTTTTCCACTTTCTATAGTACCATGGTCCCTACAGACTTCTTCTAATTAAAGGAGGATTCAAACTCAAGCCACATAGGAGTCAGCTTCTCAACGATGAATCCCTAAGTTAGGGCATGGATTCCATGAGAATCCACCCAATTTCCTACATACCTAAAAAATAACGATGGATGGACCCACCTAGCATAGAATACCAGCAACCAAGTTGTGGTTATTAATGTTTTTCATGCTCCTATAGGACCTATACTATAAAATACATTTATCATTGTCCTTGTTACAGCTAGAGTCCTTGAATTCTTTAAGCGGTGTGGTATAATATTCTAGGAAGGATTCCAAAAAATCATAGTAATTTTCTATGTTCAGGATGATATCGAAATCTAAGGAAAAGTATATCTCAATGATTTATTCACCTTTTTTCAATCCTTGTTGACATCCTATAGTGCCTCTTGTGATGGATCAATGGTTTAATTTGAAAGAATCTAAATATCCATGTTGATATAACTTTGAAAATCAATTCACATTTACATAACCTATTTAGTGATGCCAATTTTTGGTGTGTTATGAGTCATGTGATGTATTATTTTTATTGATTTCCATTACTTGGATTGTGTAACACAACATGTAAATTTTTTTTTATAAATTTTCATTAAAAAAAACAATTTTTTTCTTTATAAAAGAAGAAACATTCATTTAGGAACGTTGAAATAAATCCAACTATATCTTTTCAGTATACAAAAAAATGTTTTTGGTTACAGAGGGAACATAATAATAACCTTCTAATACCAATATCATCCCAGTTGGCAAAGTGAGGTGGTAGTCAACATTATCTATATAAGAAATTCTATATTCATTTGTTTCTCATAGATATACCTCCCCTCAGTCAATTTTATTGAATATATTTTCTACCTATATTTAGATAAAACGGTGGAACCACATGATATATCTAATACCCAATTTGAAGAATCAGATAAATTTCACTCGATAACAAATGCACCAGAAACTTCCCTTTATTCTTTATCCATGTGTATTTTTTCTTCCAGTGGCCCTCCTTGACACAAGTGAATCAAATATATCCATGTTCCCTTCCACTCCCTTGATCTTCCTTTTATTGGAAGATCATGAAGATGCATTGGGCTTAATTCTCTTTGCCTTCCCATTACACTTTTTTAATGTAAGGATAGAAGGATTTTTTTCACTTCTGGTATTTTTCCACTTGGAAAAGAGAATGAGAATATCTGTAAGATATATCTCAATGTTTTTCATATTGAAATTCACCAAAATAATAATATCTATTGGAGTGATGTGAGAATGAGATCAATATCCCATTATTTTGGAGAGTTTAAAACCTAGGACCTACTGAAGCTCAATTTAGGCAACGAACTTTACTACACGAGGCCTTGCTAGGGTACCCTCTCCATGATCACTCTAAAACAATTCCTTGGAGATCTCAATCCATTATTGTCTTACTCTCTCCTATGAAAGACCACTGAGGTGTTTAATCATGTTTTAGGAATCCATATTTTTGTGAGACTTCATGAGTTCAATAAAAATTTATAATGATAACAAAAATTGTACATAGACCACGTCATTCACATGTTTTCATAGACCAGGAACTCATCATGATCCAACTCTTGGGTAGACGGATCAGGTAATGTATCCTCCATCATGTAATATTTCTATTCATAATGAAGAATGACCCAAATAAATATAAACCATTCGATGATTTTTATGTCGATGAGGTTGTTGTCTTTCTATAGTATTGATCATAGGGATAGTGTGGCTGAAAAGTTTCTTATATTTATTCTAAAATTAAAATAGTAGGTAATTAGTAATTTTTTGATTTCATTTTATTAGAGATAATAAATTAATTTTATTATGTCTCCCACTATTGTATAATGTCCCAATATCCATCACCATTGAACTTGGAATGTCTAGTTTTCTGGAGTTTCTAGTGTAAGTGATCAATATTCCCCTTCTCATAACCTCAAAAGGGTTGGTCAAGCCATTTGACAGTATTTAGGTATGCAGGTCTTTTCCAACAATGGGCTTACATCTCCTTGATCTATTGAGTGGACTCCCCAATCCTGAAATCCTAACATGGATTTCCATAATGCTTCCCACTTATATTTCAAAAAGTCTAGAAAGGGATACTCATATTGATGTAAAATTGTTAAGTCAATCTGTCACTATCATAATGAATTCCTATATAAATGTATGATTCCCAACAAGGGTTGGTCAAATACATAGTTTTATTGAGTCTTTCCCTTTATCATGTAACATAAGAATTAGTCTGACTTAATATTATATTAAAGAATTTTTATCTCTTATGAATAAATTTCTTATTATCTTTACCACATGATTTTTAATATTATTTGGAACATACTTAAGTGATTAACCATGTCTTATAATATTTACGCATAAGCCTGGTTTATTTTTGTTCTGTCTTTCATGCTTGTTTAATTCAGTAATTATGTGATCGCAACCACACATCCATAATGATAAACCATGCAACTAACAGAAATAAAATAATGTAGTGGGCATTATCATAATCGTTTTTAATAGTTATTATATCTAGTTGTTGATAAACAAACCATGACCTAGGGGATAAACACATTGAACCTTTAGGGTTTTTGTTTGTAGCGATCCACCTGTCAACGTTTTTATCACCTGGGATTGGTTTTATCATGGCCAAAACCTAAATTTCGTCCACTAGCTTGGGATTTCGATCCATTAGATTTGATTTTTAACTCTCACGTAGGTGAGGGGTAACAAGGGGGTTTACATAATATAACCCATTGGAATGAAGTCCCTACATTTTAATAATGAGATATGGAACAAAAAATAACAATTTAATTTAAAATAAATTAAAAGGAATCTGATCACATACAAAGGTCACGTCTAGATCATTATCATCTTCATATATGCACCAAATTAATTATTTAATAAAACTTGGATTCAATTATTTAGTCATTCTTATGATGATAAATTTTTCTTTAATTGATTAATTATTATTTTTAATTAATCAATCTTTTTATATTAATTCTTTTATGAATTTCCTAGAGATTTTCATCTATAACCACGGAGGAAACAAGGTGAACACCCATTCAAAACTAAATGATTTGTAATTTTGAACATGAAACAATTAATGTTTTAATTCTGGGTAATTTGGTAAATTACTTGGTGTGTAGTTCTAACTACACGGTGTGTACTCCATTCATTTCATTATCCTATGTGCATGCCTAGGGACTCAGCATGTGAGGCGTACATCAGAAATCATGGAGAAAACGGTATACCCTATTGGCCATATGTTGTGCTATCTTTTGGTTACATGGTTACCGATCGACATTGTTGTGTATAGGAAATTTGGTTTGTCCCTTGAAATTAAAGGACTACACACCATGTATAAAGGGCCACAAGGCATGTATTATGGCTAACAATGTTCCATTCTATCTTGGTTAACATACGGTGAAAGACTTAACTACACCACGTGTCATTAATTCAAATGTCTTGAGTAATTTATGAATTACTCCTGATGCACTGGACACAACTATATGGCATGTAATATAGATTACTCATCATGTATGGCAGATTACATGGCATGTAAATCCGAATAAACAACATGTACTATCGTGTCACCTAGACAGAATCATCAACGCATCCTAGTGAGATCATAAATTTAATATTAATTTAGAAACTAATAATTTATATTATATCTATGAGAAATGATAAAAGAAATAATAGATATAAAAATGTACCTTATACGGATGGCCAAACATGAATTTAAAAAGTAATTTACTAAAGTATAAATCATCACCGAATTATTTTAATAATTATAAACGATTTTGTGACCTCTCTGATACAACTTGAAGGATCTGGATGTAGCAGAAGAGTGGCGATTTGGAGGGCCCAAAATTGCCTTTACCATAACCAATGACCAATATGGGATCAATAAGATGATAAATGCATGTATCCATGGACTAAAATTGAATATCTAGAAAAAAGAAGAAAATGGTGTGGTATCCTTGAAAGAGGATCTTGCACATCATGTTTAAAAATAATTTCAATAATTTCTGAATAAATTAAAAACTTGGATATTTGGTACATTATTTGTTGTTGATCTTGATCATTTGGAATAACCCTTCGGGATTGTCTCATTACTCTTGTGAGTTTCTAATAAATAATCCCTCTAGCGGTGATCTAGATGTGCTCTGATGGCCTCCGATTGACACCACTAATTATACGGGTTCTAGCACGACAAAGAATGTGTACTAGGTCATCGGTTCTTGATCGTCTGTTCTATGGTGTTGGATAATGTCTATTGTTATTAAGAGGGGAGAGAAGAAAGTTTGACAGAGAATTTTTTTGGCTCAACAATTCTCTCATCACCGTCACTTTGGTTCACTAGGAGTAGTGGAATAATAGATGTACCGATCTATTTAATGAGATGGGGTTTCAATTACAATATTTAATTTCATAAAAAAAATTAAATACATTCATATCCATAGAGAAAACACATTATACATAATAAAAATAAAAGCACTATTATTCATTGTGTGACAACATGCAAAAAATTAATAATAAATGAAATCATGTTCCACATAATGATGACAATGTTATTATTATTTTTTATTATGCCAACTAGTTAAATAATTATTTACCATCTTGTAAATAATTATTTTACTACTGTACCATCCCTGGTTCACTCAAACTTGACATCCACCTATTGAACACCCGATTAAATAAATATTTTATTCTATTAAATGAATATTTTATTTTGAAATTGGTAAATAAATATTTATTAAAATTACAATAAAATAAATATTATTTATTAAATTTATGCGATCAATTTAACTTGAATGAATTTATTCCATATTCTTCTGAAAAATATTTCTTCAATTAATTAAATTAAAATTGAATTTAATCGAGACCATAAGAAACACTATGTGTGTGACACTCTAGGATTCTTTTTCATTGGCATTAGGTGTGAATTCCTAAATTCCAAGAGTAATATCTAGAAACGAGTCAAAGCACCCAAAATAATGAACATACATTTGCAACGAGGACGTCCATATACCAATGCTCACTCTGTAATATATTCACATTATCTCAATGTCTCATCAATCAGGTTTCATGATATGGTCATCAACCTTTTTGCTTGAAGCATCTATCTTTGATTACATGAAATAAACTCATTGATACACTATGTCCATGGAATTTAGGGCTCCGGTTCAATTTCAATCAACGAGATGAGATATCAACATCCATAAATGGAAGGGAAAAATATTTCATCAACATATTCATTAAAAACATGTCATTCATGACGCAACCAACGTACCCTACTTCCCACAGACATATGGCGTGAAGGGTTTCATTAGAAAATAAAAGTGTACCTATAGTGACACACATTAATGATAATCTAACGTCTATGTACCATTAAACATTCTCGAAAATAATAATATATGATGACACCAAAATAAGAGAAATTATTTTTGGTATGTCTGTTATCCCTCCCATCATGGAGATTTCCAAGTGTGAACTTTATGAGATGAAGTATCATCTTCTTATGAGTAATCACTCTAGGGAGTCTATAAACTATATGTCCCGTCATATTATGTCATTCAATCATAGAACTATATTTTATATGATTTTCTTATAAATTCATGGTTGTAGTCATAGCGGGGAACTACTATGACCATATTAACATAACAAATATTTTAGTACATTATTAAATTATATTCATGAAGAACAATGAAAAATTTAAAATAATATGTTTATTATTTAAATAAAATAAATATTTATGTAATTTAAGTACACAATTTTCATTCAAGGACACCAACTCTAACAAACTTTTACTTTCACTAGAGCTAATGGCCTACGACTTTCTATCCGCTAGACCTCACATGATGATCATATTTCTACTGAGTAAGGATTTAGTTAGGGGGTTTTTCATGTTTTCTTCTATAGAAATAATGCTTACTACAACTTCACCTCTTTGAGAAAAATCATTCAAGAGATGATACTTTCATATTATGTGCTTCGTCTGCGAATATGACCGTGGATATTTTTGGAGAGCCATCGTTGTATTAATATCACAAAATTTTTTGATGATATATATAATATTAGGTACCAAACCCCACTCTTGGATGTATATCCTCATCCATATTTCATCTTCAGCTGCCTCAAAAGCTGTGATATACTCAAAATGGGCTGTAGAAATTGCAGACATAACTTTTTTTGAGCACTTCCAGCTCACAAAACCTCCATTAAATGTGAAGATGTATCATGTTTTTGACTTCATGTCATCTTGACTAGTCTGATAACTAGAATTTGTGTATCCACTGATGACTAGTTCCTCATATATCATAAACCACGAACATATCCTTCAAATTCCAAATACACTTAAATATAGTCTTCACTTCCATCCAATGATCGTTACCAAAATTGGTTTGATATCATCCAACCACACTTAATGTGTAGGTGACATCTCACATAGTACATAACATAGTATACATGTCTGGCCCAATCAGTGATACATATGGAATCCTTCACATTATCTTTCTATTATCATTCTTTTGAGTACATAGTTTCTTTGAAAGATGAATGCCATGTGATGCTGAGAAAAATCGCCTCTTGGATTATTCCATACAAAGTTGGTTTAGTATCTTCGCAATGTATGTTCTTTGACCTATACCCAGCAATCTATTGGATATATCATAGTAGATCATGATCCAAAGAATACATGCTTCCCCACCAAATTCCTCTATGGAGAATAATTTATTAAACCATTCCTTCACTGACATCAATACATGGATTTTGTTTCTAATAAGTAATATGTCAACAGAAAATTCAATTTGGAAAAAGAATTCACTCAAACTCAACTGTTTGTATAAAAAAGTCTCACATTTATTATTTATATATCCAAATTCCTTTATGGATTCACCAAAATACATGTTCTATGACTTGGATGCTTTCTTTAATCCATAAATGGATTTTTTCAACATGAAAATATTATTAGAATACTTTGGAGTCACAATCCCTTCATGATGTGTCATATAGATATCTTCCTGTTAGTTCTTGTTAAGGAAGGCTATTTTGAAATCAATTTTCCAAATCTTATATTCATGGTAAGAAGTAATGGCCCAAATATTTCTGATGGATTTCATCATTTCAACTGGTGAAAATGTTTTTTCATAGTCAATGCCTTGGAACTATTTAAATCCTTTTGAAAATAGTCAATCCTTATATGTACTGAGTTTCCTTTCAACGACTAGTTTCTTCTTGAATAACCATTTACAACCAATAGGCTTTAAATTTATGGGAGGCACTACCAAAACTCAGAATTGGTTTTAGTTCATGGAATCCATTTTAGAATTCATGGATTCTAGCCACTTGGAAACATCTATTTTACTCAATGCTTCCTTGTAGGTTAGAGGATCATTATAATCAACTAATAATTAGTCACCATCCTCAGTAAATATAAACCCATACCATTTACATTCTCTAACCTCTCTTGTACACCTACTAATTACATGTGTCTCAGGAATAGATATTTCTTCCATGGGGCTTTGTGGAATATGATCTAATACCAATTATCATGTACCTTGAGCCTTGACTTCGTCAAAGTCTATCTCACCCCACTATATCTTTTGGAGATGTGATCCCTCTCAAGGAATATGGAATATATTTCCACTATAACCTTTTTTTCTGAGGGCTGCTATTGGTTATATCCCCTTATTTCCTTGGGGTATCCTATAATGGTACACTTTGTTCCTCGAAGTGTGAGTTTGTTACCTAAAGAGGCCTTATAAAATGCTTCGCTTCCCCACACATGAAAATTCGATAAAATGGATTCTATTCTACTCCAAAACTCATATGGAATACCATTTATCAATTTAGGTTGTATTTGGAATATTATATGTGTTGTTGTTTATAAAGGATATCCTCAAAATGATAATCAAATAATTTCATGACTCGTCATTGATCTCACATTGTTCAACATGGTGTTGTTCTTCCATTGTCTAATAACATTCCACTGGTATGTGTACAGAGAAGTGAGTTGGGATTGGATTTCAAACCCCCATAAGTAATCAATGAATTCTTGATTAATATATTTTCCTCCTTGGTCTGAGTGGAGTTTTTTAATCTTCTTACCAACAGGTTCTCAACTTCATACTTGTATTCCTGGAACTTTTCAATATAATATGACTTATACATCCTTAATAATAGATATCCAAATCAACTAAAATCATCCCTAAAAGTAATTAATTATGATTATTCTCCACTTCCTTCAACTTGAAATGGTCCACACACATCAGTATGAACCAATTCACGAAGCTCATTGTCTCTTTCAACTTTCCCACTAAATGTGGTTGTTTTTCTTTTTTCCTTGTAAACATTTATGACATACTCCAAGTGGTTTTAGTTTGATAGAATATAACTATCTATCTTGATGTAATCTTGTCAAGAGTTACTCATTTACATGACATAGCTGGGGATGCCAATTTTGGTGTGCTATGAGGGATGTGACAAAGTTTTGTTATGAATTTCTATTACTTGGTTTGTGTAATCCAACACATAAAGACATCTATATAAATGTGACTTACAAAAAAATTATATCTTTATAAAAGAAAAAACATTCATTTCTGAACATGAATATAAATCCATCAGTATCCTGTCTGGATATAGAAATCATTTTTTTGGTTACAAAAGGAACATAGTAAGAAACTTTTAATACCATGATTATCCATGTCATCAACGTGAGGTGGTAGTCCCTGACAGATATAGAAGAAATTATATCTGCATTGTTTGGTCATAGATCAACCTACTCTATGTCTATTTTCATAAATATACTTTTTTCTGATATTTGGATTCATATTTGAGCACCACAGGCTGTATCTAATACCCAACTTGTAGAAACAGATATTGCACTCATTAAGAAACACACCTGAAAATTCCCCTTGTTTCATTAGCTAGGTGCATTTTTTCTTCCTATAGCCCTTCTAAAAACATGTAAAAGAAATAGATTCATGTTTCCTTATATACCCCTTCAATCATACTTTTATTGGAAGGGTGTGAAGAAGCTATTATCTTAAAGATATTTTATTTCCCTTTTATCTTATTCCCCATAAGGATATAATGTATTTCATGCTTCATATCTTTGTCCACTGGGTGAATGAGTAAAATAAGATCTAGTAAAGAATTCTCAATGGTATTCATATAGAAATTCAAAATAAAACTACACAATATCTAAGGTAGTGATGAAATAATTAGATTGGCATGCAGTTCTTCAAGGAGATTAAATCATATAACCTCTAGACACTCAATGTATCCAATGATCTTGACTACGTGCAGCCAAATTAGGGAACCATCCACATTCATACTCTAAAATAGTGAATTGGAGATCTGAATCCATTCTTATATTTCTTCCTCATGTTAAAGTCCATATAGGTGATCAAGCATGCCATATCCAACCATGTTATCATGAGTGATCATGAGTTTAATAGAAATTGATGATAACATAAAATATTGAATGTCGACAGTATTGTTCACGTGTTTTCCGTAGACCAAAAACACTTCATCATACATCTCTTGGGAAGGAGGATCGTGTAATGAGGACTCCAGCATGTAATATTTCCTTCCATGGAATAAAATGACCTCAAGACATATAAACCATTATAGGAAGTTACTACCTGTGAGGATGTTGTCTTTATCCCATATTGATCACCGGAATAGTATGGTGGACATGTTTTTCATTTTTTTCTAAAATTAAAGTAGATGATACTTAGTATATTATTGACTACATTTTATGAGAGATGATAAATTAATTTTATTAATTCTACCACTATTTTATGAAGTCCAAATGGACCCCACCATTAAACTTGAAATTTCTAGTTTCTTAGATATTCTAGTGGAAGGTATCCATATTACACTTTGCATAACCCAAACAAGGGTTTTCAAAATTATTTGAAGGTTTTTAGGTATGCTGGTCTTTTTTAACATCATGCTTGAAACTCCTTGATCCATTGATTGGGCTAACTAATCATGAGATCCTGACATGGATTTCCTCAACACCTACCTCCAATGTTACACCAAGTCTAGGAAGGTATACTCTTTTTTTATGTAATATGGTTATTTCAACCTAAAATTTTCATAAGGGCTTACTTTATAAAAGTAAGTGTCCCAAAAATGGGTTTTCAGACACATAGTTTAGTTGATTCTTTCCATTAATCAAGTAAAGGAAGGCTTAGTCTGGCTAAATATTTTATTCATGTATTTTTATCTCTAACATGTAAATTGGTTATTATCATTATCACATGATTGTTAATATTTAGTAGATCTTACTAATCTGAATAACCATGTCTTGATAATATTTACACATTATACTGGTTTATTTAGGCCTCAAATTGTGTGATTTTTTAAGTCATTAATTATGTGATCATGACAACACATCAATAATGATAAGCCATGACACTAACAGAAGTAAAATAAAGTAAAGGGAATGATCATGATATTTTTTAATTGTTAGTTTATCTAGTAGTTGATAAACTAAAAATGACCTACAAGAGAAATATCTTGAACTTTTTTGTTTGTGTTTACAACTTTCCACCTTTCCACCTTCATATCTCCTCGGATTGGTTTTGTCTGTACTGCCTCATTAACATCAACCACTATCTTGGTAGCTCTATCCATTAAATATGATTTTTAACTCACACATATGTGAGGGGTAAAAGGTGGGGTTTAGATAAAATAAACCATTGGAATATATTCCCAACATATTAATGAGGAGGGATGTCACTCATACAAACAATTTAAATTTAAATTAAATTAAAGGAAACCAATCACATACAAAGGTAGATTCTAGATCAAGATCATCCACATATATGAAACGAATTATGAATTTAATAAAACTAGCATTCAATTATGTAAAAATTCTTATTAAGATAAATCACACTTGAATGGAATGATTATTATCTTTAATTAATCAATCCTTTTATCTTAATCCTTTATTGAATTTACCTGAGATTATAATCAATAAACTTGGAGGTAACACGGTGAAAACCATTTGAATCTACATGGTATGTAATTATGAACATTACACAAACATTAATGTTATAATTTTGTCTAATTTATTAATGCACATAGTGTGTAGTTATGAATACATAACATGTACTTCCTTCACCGTCTAATCAGAAGTACACACCTATGGACTCGGCGTGTGAGGCATACAATGGAAATTTTGGAGTACACGATGTGTCCAGTGGGAAACATCTCTTGTTTTCTCTAGGATACATGGTTATTGGTTGGATTATATGAGTATGGGATAAATGGTTTTTCCCATAACCAAAAGGTACAACACATTGTGTCCAGTTTCCCACAAGAAGTGTAATCCTGATAACAGTGCACCAGTCTGTTTTGGTGAACACACAGTGTAAGAATTAACTATCCAGCATGTTATTAATGAACCAAACTTGAGAAATTTTAGAATTACTCCTGATGTACTGAACAGAACAACATGATGTGTAATCTAGATTTCAAGGCGTGTATGGAAGATTACAAAGTGTGTAAATCTGAATACATGGAGTGTACTATTATGTTACCTGGATAGAATTGTTGGTGCCTCCTGATGATAACCTCGATTTAATTTTAATTAAAAATTACCTTGTTTTTGATTGATATGTGATAAATGATAAGTGAAATAATAGATCTCAAAATTCAGATTATAAGGATGACCAAATATGAATTGAAAAACTAAATGATTAAAGTGTAACTTATTAACAAGTTATTTAAATAATCATAAATAATGATGTGACCTATTTGATACCATTTGAATGATCCTGATGCATTGGAAGTGTGTCCACTAGTAAGGAGAAACATTTATTTTTACATAATCGAGGAGAAATCCGGTATCAATACGAAGATAAACACAAGTATCCATAGTTTAAGATAAAAAAATCTAGACAAAAGAAGAAAATGGTTCTGGATCCGAGAGAGAAGACCATGTGCATAATGTTTATAATTAATTTAATTAATTTCTGCATAAATTAAATACATAGATAATTTTTAAATTATTATTTTATGATATCGAGTGTCTGGAATGACCCTTCCATATTTTCTTGTTGTGCTTGCGAGGTTCCAACCCAGAATCCCTCTAGTAGTGATCCACACGTGCTCTAATGGACTCCGATCAACACCACTCTTTTTACGGGTTTAAGCTTGGTGAATTAAGTATGTGTGTCTGTCGTTATTGATTGAATTTTCTTTGGTCTTGAATAATGTATATCGTTCATGAGATGAGAGTGGAGAGGATTCAAGAGGGGAATTGTTTTGGATTAGTAATTCTCTCACCATAAAAAATTTGGATCACTTGGCGTTATGTTAGAGTAGACATACATTTCTATTAAATTACATGTGGTTCTAGTTACAATATTTAATTTTTTAACAACAATTAAATACATTAAAAAACATTGAGAAAACCCATACAACAAAATATAAATAACAACACCATTATTCATGGGGCACCAACTTGTACAGAATTGGAATTGGAATTGAAATCTCATGATACATAATGATTACAATGTTATTATACTTTTATCTTGTGCTAACTAGTTAAATAATTATTTACCATTTTGCAAATAAATGTTTAACTATTGAATTGGCCTTGGTCCACTCGAAATACGCTTCCATTTTATTAGACACACGAATAAATAAATAATTTATTTTATAAAACAAATATTTTATTTAAAAAATAGTAAATAAATCTTTACTAAATGCTCCAAAAAACTAATACATTTTATTTAATTTATGTGATTATGTTAACTTTAAAAAAACATATTCATTGGTCTTGAGAATTTAATTTATTTAATTAATTAAATTCATATAAAATTTAATCGATACGACAGGAAACACTTAGTATGTGACCCTCTAGGATTCTTTCTCATTAGTATTTGGTAGGCTTGCCTAAAGTAAAAGAGTAAGTTCCATCAACAGTTCAAGTCACCCATGAGAAAGAAATTAATGTTGCAATAACAACATCAACATATGAACACTTAATGTGTAAAATAATACCTTTTTCTCATATCATATCAGGCAGGTTTCATGATAATTTCATCAACCTATGTGCTTGATGCGTCTTTCTTTGACTACATGAAATAAAATTGTTGATTCACCATGGCCATGGAATTTAGGGTGATGGTTCTATTTAAATAAAAGGTCCAAAATATCAACTTTAAAAAATGGAATGGACAATTCCTTCTTCAACATATCCATTAATAACATGTCATTCACGGTGCACCAAACGTACTGTACATCCTGACAACATATTTTGTGACTATTTTAGTTAGTAAATAAAAATGTGGGAGTCATAAAACACATTATTGATAATCTTAAAGTCTAAGGACCATTACACACGCTCACAGATAGAAATATCTGATGACACCAAAACATGAAGAATTATTAATGGAAAGTCTATTCTCATAATCTTTTGTCTTAGAGATTACCATGTACAAAATTCATGAGAATAAGTATCATATTATTATGACTACTCACACATGGAGGTATGTATACTATGTTTCCCATAATATCATGTCACCCAATAGAATAACTATATTTAAGTATATTGTTATAGCATTTAAAGGATCTCATCCTAGCTAGGAACTACTATGACCTTATAAATATGAAAAATACTCTAGGAAAATATTACACTATAGACATCTAGAATAATTAACAATTTGTAATAATATGTTTAATATTTAAATACACTAGATATTCATGTAATCAATGTACAAACAGTTGTTTCTAGGACAAAAACTCTATCATCCAACACTTCATTGGAATTTTTTGTGGACTGGTAGAGATAAAAATCTCTGGAAATGTATCTATCGATAAAATATTCACGTTTTTTGTAAGACTAATTGACATTCTATGATGAATCTAGTTATGGATCGACAAGTTTAGGCTCACCAGAAACCCGTGACACCATCTGGGATAGTTAAATATCCATTTCCTCTGCCATCACAACCAACTCTACTAAAGACTCTGTACCAAAAATATCAGCCATCTTCACATTGGTCATATGCCTCATTTGGTCGAGCATCATCATTAGATGTTATTCCCCCAATAAATCATATAGTACCATTAAATTCAATGTGTTAGTAAAAAACACTTAAGGAGAAATAAAAGAAAAATCATAAAAAAGATAGAAATCATAAAAGATGTATAGAAATCATCCATCATGTTAGATATGATCACAAGAAGCTCTCTCAGGGTGGCGTATCCCTAATGTCAGATGTATTAGTCACATGAACCACCACAATAATAGACGGCCTTTTTCTTATAAAAACAACAATAAATGAAGGTATCATTCCCACCCCTTCATGTTTTGGGGATCGGTCATCCACCTGAGAGTTCATTGGAATTCACCTCTCATTTATGCTCACTGAACCATGAAATAATCAAAAAGTAGATATAAAATCATTTAAAAGTTTTAGTATCCAATAAAATTCCATAAAAATCAGTATTTTACCTCATTGGTGGAATATTTCTACTTTTATATGGGAGGCCAGATAGGATTCACGTCCCTAGAATATCTCAACCAATTTCTTTTCCTAGATCTCACCCTCAACCAAACAATCCTTTGAGAGATTTGTGGGGAAGACATGTCAAACAGAAACCTCAATCACTAGTTGAGGGGGTATCCTCTTCCATGGGAGTAGATGAATTCTTAAATCTTTTATATCAATTTAATTTACTTGACCCATGGGGTTTGGATGCCGTTATTTTCATGCCCAACTCAAAATGGGGAATTCCCATGTCCGAAAGGTATATACACATCACATGAAGGGAGTTGAGCCTTTAAAAAAGGACTTCGTACCTCATAAAATAATTGAATAAAGTGTCACAAGGAATAGTTTTAAGAAAAAAATTCCACTATATAGACACAAAATACACTCTCGAGGGCTCCCAAGAAGCATCTATTTCCTCTTATGGACACTTTTTAGGGAGCCTCAAGCTAGCCCTTCACCTACCTCTATAGTTGCACCCCATGTGGGGACATGATCTACTAGAGATATATATCTTACCCTCCACACTTGTTTATTTGTTAATCCCAGTAGTGTTCCCCCATCTGAGCATGCCCCAAACACTATAGTAGTGTGGATCCTTCCTTGAAATATACCCCAAGAAATCGGGTGCCTCAGTGATTCATCAGAGTATGTGATCATCTAGATATTCATTTAATCAAGAAGGATCCCATCCACCAAATAATGTAGTGTCATGTTATTTATCGCATATCCCTCTTCTCATACAAACATACACTTTATTTTTTGGACGGATTATGTTTAGAATTTGGAATGTACTCTCGTGTATTGAATGCATTGTCGTGATGTGTCAAATTGATTATGATTTTAAGGTTGATTTATAGTCTACGGGCAACATTAGGTCCTCTATCAAGGGTAATTGATAATTATTTTGTGTGTATTTTTAATAAGAAGAAGAAAAGAGGGGGCAGTGATTTTGAAAACAATTTTAGGAAAGTAAAATAACGTAAAGAGTTGTAAAGTTGAAAGACAAAGTGGAATTTAAAAAATATGAGATAAAAAATTCATCTTTTAAAAGATAATAAAACACTTTAAGAGGTCCTAATTTTAATTTATTATTCAGTTTTAGTGTAATCCATTGGTTGAGGGTTAACCAAAATCTTGGTTCCCCTCTTTCCTCTTAAAATAATGCAAAACGAACCACCCCTTGACACAACAATCGTGAAGTAAAGGTTTTGACCACAAGAATAGAGTGAGGTCAACCAAAGAGTACTGAAATCTCATGTATGTATGAGAGAATGATGATGGTTGGGTTGTCCAATAGGAAAAACCCATGATTCCCACTTAAATCTCAACCAATTCTGTATTGAAATTGGAAATGTTTCACTGAATTAAACCAAATTAAGGCATTCAGAGAAGAAGAATATAAAGGTTAAACATAAGATAAATAATTCAAACAGAAATTACACAAAACTAGTATAATATAAGGTGCCATAACTCCTTCTTCAAATGTCTATCTCCCTAGAAATGATCACTAAGCGTTTATCTCGACATCAGGAGGAGGAGGAAGTTCAGGTGAAGATCATTCTTCATTATTGATCCACCAAAGAGGATATGAGCCTTTATAACTTCAACGATAAGGGGGAGAATCGTCCTGGACTTGAAAATGGAAGAGATTTAATTCTGGTCTGAACTCCCAAATGGGGAGCACAATGTACCTTTTTATATCCAAAATGGGAAGTGGTTGGGGGCCCCCAGATTTTGATAAACCAATTGATGGATGGTTTTAGGATATTTAACAATAAAATATACCTTTTACAAAACTAGAATGTTGTATCCCACGTCCTAATTATCATCATCTAAATTTTGGAATCATTTGGACAATCACAACATGAGATATTGATATATTGCAAAACTCCACTTTTGACATTGTGCATATTCGGTGGCATGGACAGATCAGTTCATATGGGCCCCTTATGAGCTGAAACGTGATTGGGTTCATTGAGATTAAATGTGTCCTATTAAATTTTGGACCCACCCACAACATTTCACCCCACATGGATGCACGGTCTAGTAGCAGTGTGCAGATTAATCCATTGATGTGCTTGGATCCTACGCAGTTTTTCCGATATTTCTTGGACTTCTTCATGGGTCCTCCAAATCACCTCCACCGTTAATGATATTATCAAAACAAGTTACATTTCCCATTCTAAAAGTGATTAACATAAAATAACTAAATAAAAAATGAAGATAATTTTGTTATTATATTTGGAATTTACAATACAAATTCAGTTTAATACAATGGAGTAAGGGTGAAATGACACAATGAATCGCGGTACAATCACACCTCCACACCTAAACAATTGCACTCCTAGGAAAAGATACATTTTCAGAAATTATGCAAGTAGATATTAACAACATCATGAAGATTTGACATCTGAGAAAATTTTAATTCATTAATGTAATGTGATCAATGCACAAACCACACCATGGAGTTCATCTTAGTGAAAATGAACAGAGATGTCTCACAAATCATACCATAGTGAAATTCAAAGAGATTTATGATACCAAAATGAGAAAGGAATTAAGAATTCAACCATACCACTAACTCTCCATGTGTGTGTGTGAAAACAATTCTATGTTATTCCTTCCCCCTTTTATCCAATAATTATTGGTTACATTAACATTTCTTAGCAAAGAATATTTTGTCCACTGAACCTGCCCTACATCATTTGCAATCATTTTTCAAGACCCACTAACATAATAATTCTTATAAGTCAATCCATAAGCTCTTTACCTAAATATCCCCATATGTTTCACATTTTATCACTCTCCTTATTTATTTATTTTTTTGTTTTTTTAAGTGTCATTTGGAACAAATCTCACACTCATCCCTCAACCATTTTTGATATCTTCATGAATCTAATTGTAATAGTTATAAAAATATAAAAGGTTGAGGAAGAGTTGTATTTGAACCCCCAAAGACACAACCCAATTATCTTTTTATTTTGATCCTTTTTTTAATTTTTTTGAGGGCGTACAACAGTCATATATCAGGTACACACACATATGTCAATCTGTTTCAGTATTGAAACAAATATGAAAAGGAACAAACATATGGAACTACCAATTTAAGATAAGAAATATTAACCTAACATATATTTATGTTCTATTACGTAAGAAATATTCCCAATTCTTGGTTTGGTGCAAAAATGTGTGGAGATAGTTGGGACACAGTTTTCCCAAAAACTGATCACACAAGGGGAATATATCATCTTAGAGGTTTCACAAATATTCAACTATTTATATCATTGAAAGAAAACAAATTCACTAAAAATCAATTCCTAATTTTAAATTAATAAAAACATTCATTCTATAGCAGTGTCATGTTTTCATAAAATGTAAAATCAACATGGAATAAAAAATTTCAACCTGAATTTTTAATAAGTTCCATGATTCTATGACCAGAATTGGAGGAAGCAAAATACCAAAAAAATGAGAAAAGGAGAAGAAAAAAAGATGATGAAAAATCCTAACTAACCCATGAATGTACCCGTACCCCACACCTAAAGTGTGCAGTTTCCTCACTGTAATAGATGAGAATGTGGTATGTAAGGATAATAACTTGTGTGTTTCATTAATATATTTCTTCTCTAACATGGAGTTCCTCCATCGGGGACTCCAAAATGGATTCGTGGAAGTGCTTTAGTCACTGCCCATTTATAGTGAAGGTTTTCTTGGTTTCTTCTTTTTGAACCTAGAAAACACAGAATGGAGAGATGCTAGTAACAATGTCTGGTCAAAACTAATGGGAACAAAGCTTACATGAATGAAACATCAACATTTCATTATAGAGGTGGACCTTCTACCCAATTTGGAACTAGTGAGGAAGGATAAGACAATCATAGGAAACCTTGGTTCTCTCTTTATCAATCCTAGAGTTCCCATATGCATCTATTCTAAATTTTCCAATGCCTGAATCTGTAACTTCCTTTGAGCACCTACACCAGAAATATTATAATTGCATTGTTTGATTTCCCAGTAGGCCCAGTGCTCAATCTCAACAAGCAGGTGACAAATCTTTCCAAACACAAGCCGATTTGGTGACCTGCCAATGGTTGTTTTGAAGGAATTATGATTAGACCATACTGAATCATAAAGTTGAAGACTCCAATCCTTTATATTGGATTGAACCATTTTTTTAAGAATATGTTTTACCTATATATTTGAAACCTCAGCTTGACCATTGGTCTATCAGTGATAAGTAGTAGACACTAGATGATCGACCCCATACTAACGCAAAAGTAACTGCATTGTTTGGTTGCCAAAATCTGAACCCTGGTCACTTATGATAAACCTAGGTTATCCAAACCTATTGAAGATTTAGGCTCTCAATAATTATACATGTACCATAGAATCATCAATCTTGTAGTCTATGCCTCAACCAATTTTGGCATGTAATGAACTTCCAGAAGAATGTACATGTTTCCAATGAAATTGAGAAATTTCCCCATAAAGTCAATACCCCAAACAAAACAAATGTCATGAAAGACCAATGGTTTTTGTGGAATTTAATGACTTTTGGAGACACTATCTATTCTATTAGAACAAGGAAAAGATTAAATAAAATAATGGGCATCTGAAAAAAATGTTGTCCAAAAGAGAAAAGAATGAAGGATTTTTGCGAGTAGTCTATTGGGATCCAATGTGGCCCCCACAAGCAAGAGTGTGGCAGAATCTTAGGATGGATTGAAACTTTTTATCAGGGACACAACGCCTAAGGACGTGACAACTACATTTGTGCTAGAGGTAGGGGTCATCCCAAATTTACCAACGAGACTCATGTTTTAGAAGACTTGCTTTGTTTTGTGGTAATTAGCAGGAATAAAAGATTCTAGCAAATAATTTACAATTTCGGCCTACCAAAGAACAACATCTTGCACTCAGTACAATTGATCATCAGGAAATATGTCATTTATGAGAATACACGTGGATGAGTCAATGACTGTGGATGGGTGAATCCTACTGATATGGTCAGTCACTGCATTCTTTAATATTTTTATCTGCTATTTATAAATTCAATTGATGATGGAGGAGCATCCAGCGAATGAGACATAGTTTGGATTCTGGTTTCTTAAGGTGATACCAGAGGGATGCATGGTCTGAGAACCCAATGACTTTGGACCCTAAAAGGTATGACCAGAATTTTTCCAAGGAAAACACAATAGAAAAGAATTATTTTTCAGTTATGGTGTAGTTTTCTTGGACATGGTCCAAATTATGTGAGACATATGCAATGACATGTGGAGCTTGATCGAACCTTTGTGATAACACTTCCCCAACTACATAGTTTGAGGAGTCACACATGAGCTCAAATGGTAAATCCCACCAAGGTGTTTGGATTACCGATGGTGATGTGAGACTCCATTTAAACTTATTAAAATATTTCTAAAATTCATTATAAAAAAATTCATTTGTTTTTGGAGTAGTATGGAGAGTGGGAGTACAAATATACTAATTCATTAATGAAATGACGGAAAAATCCCACATGACCTAGGAAATAACTCACATCCTGTACATGTTTTGGGAATCTTATGGAAGAAATGACATCCAATTTTGATTTATCAACTCGGATTCCATCCCTAGAAGATACAGGTCCCAAAACTATACCTTGTAGCACCATGAAATGGCATTTATCATAATTTAATGTGATATTCTTTTCAATACATAGAGGTAGGACTGAAGCAAGACCACTCAAACTTTCATCAAAAGAAAATCCATAAACATTGATATCATCTACGAATACTTTGATGGAATTCAATAGGTAATATGAAAAAATACTAACCATGCATCTTTGGAAAGTACCCGGAGAATTTTGCAGACCAAATGGCATCCTCTTATATGTAAATGTTCCAATGGGGCAAGTGAAGGTCATATTTTCCTAGTCCTCAGGGGAAATATGGATCTGAAAGTATCTAGAATACCCATCAAGAAAATAGTAATGGGATTTACTCACTAGACTCACTAGAATTTGGTCAATGAACAGAAAAGGTAAATGATCCTTCCTGGTGTGTTTGTTTAGTTAGCTATAGTCTATACATATACACCCAATATTCCGCACACACGAGTTGGAAACAATTCCATTTTTTTATTTTTGATTACTATAAGGCCAATTGTTTTCGGAACAACTTGAATGGGACTATACCATTGGATGTTATAGATTGGGTAAATGATTCTAGTAGCCAATAACATTGTCACTTCTTTTTACACATCTTCTAGGAGGTTTGGGTTTAGTCGACGATGTGCCTGCCTCACTGGTTTACCCTCATCATTTAATGAAATACGATGTGTGAAAGAATGAGTGGATAATACCAGGAATGCCAGGAAGTGTCAACCACAATTCTTATTTATACTCCCTCAAAAGTTCAATCATTTACAATTCATGCTTAGGATGGAGTGAACTGGAAATGATGACATGAAACTTCTTTCCATTATCTAGATATGAATATTTTAAATCAATAGAGAGTTGTTTTAGTTCCAATTTAGGTGGATTTTATATTGATGGGATTATGTGAAAAATTGAGTGGTCACTAATCGCATCTAACTATTAAATGGTTTCATCCTCAGATGAGGAATGAGATTTTACAAGCTTAGCAGTATCATCGATGGTCATTGGATACTCAGTGTTCAAGAAATCATCAACTAATAAACATGCATGACATTTTTCTAGACTACTACAACAATCAATGCATGATGCATTAACAAAAATTTTAATCAAGGAGGAAAACTCAGAAATGGGATTAGGGGAATGGAATTTAGTGTCTTAGGAGGAAGGGACTACATCAAATGAATTTATTGAGAGAGAGAGGAATGTTCTTTTGAGGGGTGCTTTCTGTCATCAAAGATGTTAAAATGGACTATGTCACCACAAAATTCCACATATTATGTACCATTATGGAACATAATTATGGTATTGTTAGTTTCCAATAAAGGTCTCCCCAATATAATTTGGCTTGGTCCATTGATCATATCACCTTTCATTTTATGAACTTAAAAATCAGTAGGAAAAATTAAATTTTGAACCCTCACAAGAACATCCTCTAACACACCACAAGGGAATTATATACTCTGATTTGCTAGCTGAATGACTATCCCAGTTTTTTTTCAATTCTCCAACATGAAATGAAGAGTAAATGGAGTGAGGCATCACATTTATAGAATCACATAAATCAATCATAGCATTGAAAAATACATATTCCTCTATGGTGCATGGAATCTAGAAGGTTATAAGATCATTTAATTTGGTAGGAAGTTATGGTTATATTAATATTGAGACATTCCTCCCCAATAACACCTTCTCATCACCTCATGGTATCTTTCATTTTGTACACATATCCTTTAGAAACATGGCGTATATAGGAATTTACTACACAAAATGAATCAAAGGAATGTTAACCTACACTTTTTGGAAAGTTTCCAAAAATTCATTATCAAGTCTAGTTTCCTTTTTTTTCTTGTTTGGGTATAAATTTGGGGAAATGGAAGAGGAATTATTGGGATATGAGACTCATTGACATACACAGTCTTTCCTTTGGAAGGACTTCTCTTAGAAAAAGGATCTTAATCTCTTGGACCTTTTTAGCACTGGTTGGGATGGTGTTTTTTTCAGGAGGGTATGAACCTAATAGATTATTCATTTGGTTTTTAATATTTTTCTACTCCTAAGGGTGATATAAATTACATTTCCCTAATCCATAGGGTTAAATACTGGTTGAGAAGGGAGTTTACCCAACCCATGACTTTTAATTTCCCCCATCAGGTAAGCTAGTTTTCTTAATTGGGTTTTGAGGTATTGTATGGTTTCCTGGGTGGTTTTCTATAATTGGAGATTGTTGGCATCCATTTGTTTCATCATATCTTCTAGGATAGGCTCATGTTTTGGAGGGTGTTGTGGGAAAGGAATTTTGTGTGGTTGAGGAATTTTGGGTGGTGGTGGTAGATGAGTACTCTGCCCATGTTGGTTCCACAGTTGATGATGCTAGTTTGAATACCCCCATTCCTATAAGATTGGTTTTATTTCCACCCAGAGTTGGATGTATAGTATGGTTCATTCCTAAAGGGTTGGTTATTGGGGCATCCCTGTAAGTTTTCCTCACAACTCTCAGAAGTTTGTCTCAATTGGTGGAATTAGTCAGAGTAATGGGCATCAGAAGAGCATATTCCATAATGGATGGGAGGAGGAGATTGATATTTCTCTAGGGAAAGAGAGAGTTTTCAAAAAAATGGTACTTACCACTTCAATATTTGTGTCCACCTTCTTCTCGAATTCATTACATTTCACCTCATATACACCTCTAATGGGTACATTAGACCTCGAAGAAAATTTTTGAGTGTTTTGTGCCACGTTATCAATTATGTTCCATATAGAAATTGGGGTCTTATCTATCAGTGCACCACTAGAAGCAACATAAATATTGTTTATATTAATAGGGATTAAAACTTCATAAAAATATTTAATTAAAATATGGCCACTTATTTGGTGGTGTTGACAAATTAAACATCATCTTTTAAATCTTTCCCAATATTCATGAAGTTGTTCTGCTTAAGATTGTCTTATGACACATATTTCGTTCTTTATTATTGTAGTTCGAGAGGCTAGGAAATATTTTCCAATAAAAATGAGTTTCATGTCCAGCTAACTTCTTATTGTGGAATTAACATAATATATCCAATATTTTGCTGTATAATCTAAAGAAAAGGGTTATTCTCTAAGATTCACTTGTTCTTAATCCACATTATCATTTTTTAATGTTTAAAAAACAATATGGAATTATTTTAAATTTCAAGGGTGATCTTCTCCATCAAATCCATGGAATCTTGGTAATAAATGAATTTGATCAGATTTTTGTTCAAAATTTGGTTCCTCTCCTTGCATTTGAATGCATGTGTGTTGGATATAAACATTAGTTGAGCTTAGTTCTTTAAATGTGAATTTATTTTCAAATATTATATGCATTTTTATTTCAGTTTTGATGTTTTTTCAATAAAAAGAATATGAAGGGTCATGAATAGTGTTGTTGTTATGTGTGTCCCCCTTAAAAGGCTTCTCTTGTGCATCATGGGGTCACTGACGTATGATCATCCCCGATTTGGGTTCAAAAGGAGGTAAATCTCCTGGATTATAAAAAATCATGAACCAAAACTACACAAAAAATAGATTAGAATACAAAAATATAGGTAGAGGTATAATATAAAGTAGATAAATATTCACAAAATTTACAAAAAATCATATAAAAACGCACACAGAAAACCAAAGAGATCTATGGAAACGGTGTAAAAATTTGACCACGTTGTCATGAGAATCGAATTTATTATGTTATTAATGCTGATTTAATTCTAGATAAGACTCTAGGTCATATGTCAAGGAGCATTGATTGGTTTAGAGTGTGTATTTTTAATAATAAGAACAAAATATGGGGTGATTTTGTAAACAATCTTAAGAATGTGACTTAAAGGAGAGAGTTTTAAAGTTTAAAGACAAAGTGGATTTTAAAAAATATGAGATAAATAAGTGATATATTCTAGGTTATGACATAACTATAAGAGTTCATCATTCATTATCTATAATTTTATTTTTGTGTAATCCTTTGGTTGTGTGTTAACCAATATCTTGGTTCCCTTATTTCCTCTTAAAATTATGCACAGAGAACCACCCCTTGACACAAAAATCATGTTGTAAAGGTTTGGACCACATGCATATAGTGGGGTCTACCAAAGAATACTGAAATTTCATGCATGTGTGAGAGAAATGGGATGATTTATCGAAACAACTCATTATTCCCACATGAATCTCAACCTAATCGGTATTGAAATGAGACATGTATCACTTAATTAAACAAAATAAATGCATTCAGAGAAGAAGCATATAAACGTTAACCATAAGTCAAATAATTCAAACACAAATTACACAAAACCAGTAGAATATAACGTTCCAGAACTCCCTCATCATGTGTGTAGCTCCCTTACAATGATCACCCACCATTTAGCTCGACATCAGGAGGATGAGGACGCTCGGGTGGAACAACTTATTCATTATTTTACCCCCTATGAGGATAGGGGCCTCTAGAACTTCAAGGATGATGGGGAGACTCTTTCAGGAACCCAAAATTATAGATCCTCAATTCTTGTTCAAACTCCAAAATGGGGATCCCAAGGTGCCTTTTTATAGCGAAAATGGGATGAGATTTTGGGAACTCAAATTTCTATAAACCACTTGAAGTGTGGTTTTATGATACTACATAGTTAAATATCATTTTTGATTAGAATCTAAAGTTGTATCCCAACAACTTGAAATCACCACTAAGAGTTTGGAATCATTTCTACAATCACAACTTTAGATATGGACATATTAAATAGCTCTATGTTTGACTTTGTGCATCTTTGGTGTCTTGGACAGATCAATTCAGTGGGCCCCATAAAAGCCAAATCGGGATTAGGTTCCTTGAGAAGAAATGTATCCTATTAAATTTTGGACCATCCCACAACATTGAATCCCATTTGGATGCATGGTCTAGTATAAGTGTTTGGATTAATCCACTGGTGTTCTTGGATCTTGTGCAATGTGGCCCATATTTCTTGGACTTCATTATGGGTCCTCCAAATCACCCCCACCTTCAAAGATATAATCAAAACAAATAACATTAATATTTTTAACAGTGATAAAAATAAAATAAAATAATCAAACTTGAAGTTAACTTTGTAATTATATTTGGAATTTACAATAGAAATTCAGTTTAATACACTGGTGTAAGGGTAAAAATGACATAGTGGATTGTTGTACGATCATGTATACATTATGGGTCATTTATAGAGGAACAATAAATTCTTGGAATACATGTATATGTTTTAAGGTTCAAGAATTAAGTTGAAATAAACTCCATCAACTAGTACCCCACCTGTAAATGATATGAGGTAAAACCTCTACTCCACCATTCCTACACCATCATCTATAAGAGTCCCTGTTGGTAGGGGGAATAGGTGCAATATGAATCCATCCACTAGTCTCATTTGTGATGGAAGGATGATTGAATAAAACATAATAGAATTACTATTATAAATATTGAGCATTGATGGATGTAATTTGGTTCTATGAGGAATGATGGGATTCATGTAATCATACCCCCCTTATTATTGGAAACCCAACCGTATGGAAATAGGAAGGATCCTCACACACAGAGAAAGGTCTTCCTCCTATAGATGAAGCATAACACCTCATATATTTTTTGAAAACATTAGTAAAACTCTCCTAATTCACTACCCCGCCATTAGTATCACAGTGATGATAAAGATAATTTGACTCACCCCCATATTCTTGTATTGTATTAGGAGTATCCATCCACTAAATTGTTCCGCAATAAACCCCATTAATTTTATTGTGGGGGGTAGTGGATTTACACTATTCCCGTATAGGTGTCACTAACTCACCTACATGATCACCCAATAAGAGTGCTTATTCCGACACTATCATTCCATAGAGTATTTAAAAGGACTTATTGGGATCATTTATATAGGCTCATTCAGGAAGATGTTGAACCAGTACTTGAAAGTGACATCATTCATCCCCAGTTTAGTGCCAATTATCCACGTGAAACAGGTGCAGAAGAGACCTTGCAATTGTTCAAATATTATTTTTTACCTCCATTTTTTTAATAAAGGATAGTGTTTCTTCATACATTTACCATTGGATTGGGATCCCTATGATCTATTATAGATCCTATAGTCCACTACCAACCTCCCTATGAAGCAGATGAAATGTATTAGTCCATGGTGAACACCAACTCAAAAGCATTAGCATGATGTCTATGTCATGGGAGATGTGAAACCGTGAAGTTCACACTACTTCAAAAAACCCTACCACAATTATGTCTAACAAGAAATCCTTCCATGACTATAATAACTAGTATGTCTAGGCTCACTCATCTTTGAATTTTCCATGCTCTGTTTAACCAAAATTCTTTTTACAACCTTAATGATGGTTCTCTAGACCCATATTAAAGATAGTTTCATATTTTGGGGGATTTATTTATAAAAATACCATCTCCATCGATTTTATTCATAGGTTCCATAGAAAATTAGTAGTTATCAACACAATGCCTTTTAAATAGATAATGGTGGAAGCCTGATACTGTTGGTATTTCCCATGACAGCATTTTAAATAGTTTTTTAGAGATTCATGACTAGTAATAAGTATCACAACAATGTCTCTTATCCCAACCCATTCCACAAAATACATAATAGAATATAGTAGTCATTCTATACCTCCATCATCAAATTTCAGATATTGTCATTGTCTAATTAACTATAGAAGATTTCCCAAAACATGATGTCCCCATCCATATATTTTCTCTATTTTGTATAATCATCATATTTCAGGATTAATACTTTCAAATATATATCAATTATAGTTCCTGGATTATTGATTTTTAAGTCCTATTTCTCATGAATGATTTCCATCAGGATGGTAAGATGCATACTCTATTTTCTATAATGTATTATTCATAGAGGGTGTAATGTATCAAGAGTGGTATAGATTTCTATCATATAATATAGGTGATGGTGTTGGGTTTCAAGAAAATATAGAAACATTAAATATTATGTGAAAGGATCATTTTCTCTTGGGATCGCTAAACATATTTATTGGCCTAAAGTGGATCCATGATTAGAGATTAGGATATCCTAATGACTAGATTTTAGTTTTTTAACTCATAATTTAACCCACATATCCCGTATCAACTTCTATTCTATGGAGGAGGAGAATTTATTAACGAAAAAAACATGAATTATGGGGGAAACTGAGGAAGAAACTATTTTTAGGAAAATACAATATGAATCATGACCAAAATACATATAAGGAACTAGATTCATGAAAGTCAAAACCTTCAAGAAGTTCCATTGGTTTGATATGGACACCATAGTGCTGAAAAATATTACCATACATGTTGGTGGTAACATCAAAGTAGAATTTGTGTTATCAAGATGGTTAAAACCTATTCAAATGTTAAACTAATGTGATGAAGGTAACATCCCTGAAATGTACCTATTCGACTCTATAATGACTACAAACAACATCATTCACACTTCATGAAATGGGAATATGGCATTGGACTTATTCTAGATGTTCTAAAATCCCAAAAAATTATACCTTCGTTATCCAAAGAGATGGAACCCTACATGTAGACTTTTTTTCTAAATAAAACCCCTTGGGTTCTTGAAACTCAACTACAATGGTTGATAAGTCATTAATAAAGGATCACATCCTTTACATGATAGGAAAATCCTTTTCACTTATTTGTATTTTGTGAGATACTTATCCTTTAAAAAACCTTACCCATGGGAACCATGAGATTACAACAAGATATGTTAATAATGCTTCCTAAAGGCATGGCATTCCATAGTACCCTGAACTTATTGAATCCTACTAACTTCAATGAAAATGATTACTCATGAGACCCTTTACTAAGGGCCCTACATCATTCCTTTTTTTTATCAGATATACCTTCACTAATGTTGAGTTTCCATGGGATTTGTTACCCTTAAAACCTATTTCATTCATTCCTCAACCATTCACCCAACTCATTTCTTCAAATCTTATAAGAAATCCTACTACTCTCACTATAGTATGTACCATCCTTTCACCTCTATATCCTAAGCATAGGTACCTTAGTATCCAGACCCTCATGTGTTACTTCTTTATGGATGGGTTTATGACATGTGCTACCCATATTAACTTTTGTGGTAACAATTTAAGCCTTGTAGGTGGAATGGCCCCCATAAACTACCTCACATTCCCTATAGGGTGGCATAATGGATTATCCTCCTCTACTACATTGATATGGTTTCATTGATTTTCGCCCCCAACCAGTCCAAGCTATATGAATTTAAACTATATAGCATCCACGACATCATCATAAAACCTTAAACAGTAAGAAATCAACCTAATCACATGATGTTTAACTACATCAATACCTTATGTAATGGAAACATGATGCCTCATTTAAAACTCCCATGGGATGAAACATAGAAATAATCCATGAAAGGAACATAGGATGCACCATATATTACTAGAAGGGGATAAAATATATCATTTCGTATGTGTTTGACATATCATTCCTCATGTATGAATTACACGAGATTACTCCCCACCTAATGGAAAGACAATATGTGTATGCCCCACACAATCTTTTGCTTTAATCCCATTTGTGAATCATGAAATCCAAATACATGATGTTTATTTTATCGACCAATCATTTCATACAACCATAAAATGTGAACTCTAACAGCTTGGGCTTTGATCCATGTCTCCTAAAAGGAAAAACATGACACCTCCCATATGGTTAAAACCCAACATCACTCTAACTACATGGGATTTGATCCCAATCTCATAAAATGGAATATTGGACACCTTCCTATAGTTCAAGACCAATATTAATAATAAACATGCATGTCATTCCATAGTGAGGTTATAACCTTAGAGTGTGACCGACTCCCACCCCATTCATGGAAGACATAACCTCTTTCCATCCTAGCTCATGGTCCCCACAAGATATCTCTCTCTACAAAACACATTTACTCTATAACCCAACATATCGTATCAGATGTTAAACATATGACGCACTTATCCCTAGATTATTTTGAACCTACCACCAAATTTAAACCAAAATATTTTTATCCAATGAATCCCATTGAAGGATGAACATTCATCCCATCATCCCATTGTGACCAAGGAGATAAAATCACCATCCATGGAGGTTGAAAGATCCCAATTATGGAATTAATAATGTCTGGGTAAAAAACCACACAAGGGGATACATAAAAAGTCCATGAATGTATGCCTCTTCAAAGAAGGATTATCCAAATCACATAATGGAAACAAGAGTGTGAATGTGTTACCTTCCCCATTATAAAGCATAAAAAACATCCACATTCTTCATGGCCTCCTAATTGAATATAGTAGAGCATTGTATTACTCTATCCCTGTAATGTTTTCCAATAGAAAATTCCCACAATTAATATTTGGACATAAATCACATTGTTGATAAATTTTCTCTGATTAGAGTAATATCTAAGAGGGAACCTCGTTAACTATTATACAACTTGAATTATTGAGGTTATATTTGTACAAACAAGATGGGGTGGGATTAATCAATTGTACTGTTTTATGGACTAAATGCACTCATTATAAAATATACCTAACCCAATATGTAATTAAATTATAGAAATTAAATCACATGATGATTTTTACAAGACTTCGTCCCAATGTGGGTAACTAATCCTTGTTTATTTTAGGTCAAGTTCTAATACCTCGAAAATCACTATAATTTTCATGTGACTATAAGTGAGGGGAATATTTCTTGTTTAACTATTAAATTTTTTATCAAAAATAGTTTATGGTAAGGGTTTTAAACACCCTTGATTCAGTGAATAGTGTTAGTAGCCATATGGAATTGTTTATTCTGGATCAATGTATCATTGTGAATGTTTTCTTACTATTGATATGAAGATGATATTATGTGTTCCTTTAAATTCCTCAACCTGAAAATATATATAATCTTTTAGTTTATATATATTTGACTTATTGAATAACAAATTCAAAATATCATATAGTCCAGTACTCCTTTATCAATTTATTTGAATACACAAGCTACTCATGAGAGAATGCACACATAAATTGATTATCTTCCTCAAACTTGAAATCCATTAGAATATAAAAAATAGTCATTCCCCTACACCAATTCTTAGAACAAGTGTAATTATTTTTGATTTTTCCATTTTCTATACAAATTTTCTTCAACATATTAAATTAATATAACTCTTGTTCTCAATATTCAATCAAAAAAATACTCTACTTCATTTTATAATTTTATATTCACAGAGAACGTGTGAATAATATTTCTATAATAAAAAATAGAAAATCTTATTTATTATTAATTTCATGATATTTTATGGTCATTATATTCCTAAAAAATGAATCATTGATCATTATTAATAATTTCAAATATTTGAAATTGAAATTATGATGAATCTTCTTCCTCTATCTTCTTTAATGATATCCATGTAAATCCCATTCAAACTACAATGAATCTTATATTGAATCATGGATTTGACTGAAAACCTATTATGTTTTAAAGTGGGAATTCAATCCAATAATTATCGGATTTAATTTCAAATGTAATAATTTATCAAAAAGTATTAAACCTTATATAGACTCTATATACCATGAAAGGAAATATAGAAAACCTTAAGAAATATATAATCCATATGAAGTTCTGTAAAATACCATATAAAGTACTCATAGATCTTATGATGTTGGAAGGAGAAATTTATAAAATCATGGAACATCTCTAGCAATTTTCATTTTTTTTGCATCTAAGAAAACCATACAAAGAATACCTGAAAATTATGATTTATATGACTTTTCTAATTTTTCTATATCATTGTGAACCTTAAAAATTAAATATAAAAATTATAATTTCCATTCCTTTCCAATTTTACGTAATCCTACAAAATAACCTCATAAAAATGTAGATCAAACATATTAGGTTTGATGGGATCATGAATTTTTCATACCCATTACAATAAGTATTGATTAAATTCAACTCAAACTTTCACATAACTATAAAAAATTGTAAAAAATGTCTCAAATTAATATCAAATCATCTTCAAAAACTTATGCAATATGATTGAAAATAGTAGAACCTTTAACAGGGTACATCATTAATAAATCAAGAGGGAAAATTAGCTTACAACAACTTGTAAAATTTTTGTGATTGATTAATTTTAGTGAATAAAAACATCAATGGTATATGTTATTTAGGTTTAGCAATGTGAAAATGAAAATCGTAAACACTTTTGTGTATTTTTCAAATAGTATTTTCATAGCCATTTAGAATTATAGAAGTGTTACTACTAATTATATGAAAATTTAATGTTTCGGATATATTTTTAGTTGAAATACTCTTATTTAACCTCCTCTTATGGTATCATACAAATGTTGGAAAAATAGATATTGAATTTTTGTTTTCTTAATAGTGGATATTATTTTGGTGAACATTATTATTTGTATATAAGATTATGAACTCATAGAAGTTCATCCAATTATAATGTATTAAAGTGTGATAATAATATAAATATATAATTTGATGTATGATTCCATATGGTTTAGAGTATCACTATGTTATATGATATGAAAGGTTTAATGACGAATAATTTTGAAAAAAAAATTATTGAGGGGAGATATGTGACCTTAGTTAGTAAACAGAATAGGATAGAAGTATATTGAGTTGAGTGAGGCAGTACATGAAATAATCCTCTGAGTTTGTTAATGAAAATAAAATTTTATTGTCATATGAGAAACTTTGAATATGAGTAAAATGGTTGAATGATATCCTATAGGGTTCATTTATAATGAAAAAAATGTATATTTTAATTTTTTAATAAATATTTACACATTTTATATTTGTTTAACACTATTTTGAATTTAATTAATTTTATAGAGTTTAAAAAATGGGAGAAAATATATATTTTGGATTTAATGTAATTAATGGGTTGAAATTTGATAGCAATTTAGAACTATTTTAAAGGGTAATGGAAAATATATTTCTTATAGTGTATGGTACGAAATATTAAAAATCTTTCTACTATAAAATTATAATAAACTAAATTACAAATTTTTTTAAAAAATGGAGTGTACAGAGGGTTAACGTATACCGCATGAATTCTGTTGGTGCTCCACCACAGTTGTAGCGTGATATGTAATCTATATGGAAACCAATGAAACTACCTATTTATGGATGGAAAAACACAAGAAGTTTGGTGGAACCATCAATTGTATGATGGTCATCACCAAAATAATAATTGGATAAGGAGTTTAAATTTTAAAAAAGAAATAGAAGGAACTAATATATCACATCCCAATACATAACTAAATTAATTTCTCTATCCCACCCCCACTAGACTAAGACTTAGTTACTACTATATTGGTATCCCCTCAAATATAATGGGAGGCATTAATGCTAAATATAACTTGTCACCTACTACCTGAAATATTATCCACCATGATACTAATCAATGACAAAAAATGTGATATAACACCTGTAATATATATATATAAATATACATCACAACAAATATAAAATGAAAAAAAACTTATATTTTTATAACCCATCCTACAAAAAGGTAATACGAAATACACTAAAAATGGATGATGATAATTTCATCATCCCAATGATGTATCCATGAAATAATGAACTATATCTCATGTAAATATCAACCCTTATACCAACTAAAGATCCTGATAATATGCATGAACATAATTGATAAAAACCCATACATGCAAATTCAATGGTGAAAAATTTAACTCAGTATAATCAACCCAAGAAATGATTTAACCCCCATAAACCACTAGGGTATTATCATATTATTAATACAATTATTATATTAAATATAAATATCTTGATATCTCATAATAATCATTAATAATAATATTCACAATCAGTTCTTACCAAGATACCCATAATACACCATAATAGGAGTAGAATAATTAAATTGTATTCACATATTTATATATATAATTAGTATTTTTCATATATCATAATAAGAAGACCCCCATTACAAACTATGAATTTCAAAAATCCAATAAATGTTTTGGTATGAGAGAAAGTATGATATAATTCATCCCTTTCTCACCAAAATAGCTATAAAATTACCTTGGATCTCATATCTAGGGTGCTCTAATCCAGCTATCTGTTAATCCAATAGGGGTCACAGTTATAACACTATAGAGATATAGATAAACACAATTTTTCACCCCAGATATATATTAGAACTCATTAACACCACATGTGAATTGTAGTCATATAATGTAATAAAATATCAAAAAATAATTATATAAACTCACATTATTTCAGGAATTCAACATATAATAAATACCAAAAGATACATTATCATCTCATGTTAGATTAGTGCCTCTACAAAGAGTCTCATGCAAGTGTCACACCCCAATAGAATGATTGGATCCAACCAAGATCTCTGGGTTACAAAAAAGTAAGTAATTAATGCATTATCTCACCTTGATCCCTAAATTACAGAAGGAAAGGAGTGTAAACACTCAAGTGAATCATTGTAATTCTAAAACATAGGTTTTTGGGTGATGATTGGACCAAATAAACACACAAACCATTAATATAATCCAACCACGAGCTATATATGAGAATATGATTAAGTGTTTCAATGTTATCATATAACTATAACCTAAGTTAGTGGGTGAGTATTGTAGTAATCATTACATTAAACCAAAAATTTCAACATCCACCAACCATTAGACTACAACACGCATAAAAAATAATAAATGTATAAAAACAATTAACAATACCCAATCATTAATCAACCAATTGGTATTAAAATGTTTCCCTCATTATAATCATCAACTTTTTGATATCATTATCTAAAATTTTCTATATCATTAGTATATCAAAATATAAATAAAATACATGAAATTTGTTGGATTATTCGATTCTTTATAGTTCTATAATATTAATATCAACATCAATATCTATATCTCATAATCATATCCAATTTTTCTTAGGTAATTTTAATATTTCACACATTATTTTCCCAATTTAATCACAATTTATATGGTAAAACATCATTTGAAACCGTTGAAATCAATTTTTAAGGTTTACATTTTGACTCTTAGATATATATTAAATAAAAATAAATTTACTAAAAATTTATAACTTCACTAAGTAGATAATTCATTTTCAATATAATATTATTGTGTTATCATCCACCTAATGACTCTTCATTATTAAATTATTCATATAATATGTACCTAAAACTATCATTCCATAATTACTCATTTGAATTCTTAAATCCTTAAATGATTTATATATATCTAAATATTTCATTATGTATTTTCAACTATTTTATCATTAAATCCTAAAAGATTAATTATTATAGTTCATATCCATAGTTTCTATAATTTTTTCTAATTAATTTATATCATTATTAAAATAATCCATACCACCATAGGAAGTTCATGTTTCGTAATACTGATTCACAATAATTTTATATAATATATATATAAATAATATTCTACTCTAAAATTTAATTTGAATTGATGGTTAATTTTTTTTCAACAAAAACTATTACATTATCATTATTAATGTATGTAATTATCATCATACATAGCATAAATAAATATAAATTATTTTATATCAACCCAAAAATATTGTGATACCTTATTAAATTAATAATAACATCCCAATTTAACAAAATATTAATAAATAATTTCATAAAAAATTTCATGATTCTCTTAAAATATCCACAAATATACAATTACACATTAAATAATATTACCTCGTTAGTGTTATTGGATGTAAAAGTCGAATATATTGTAAGAATTCAGAGTCAATATATAAATTCATCATGGTTTAATATAATTATTATTCATCACATTTTTCTAAGACTTTTGTAAATTATCCATCACAAATTGATCAAAGAATATATCCAAATTCATCAAAATATATTTCTACATTTTTTTGGAGGTTAAAAATAATCCAATAATTTATTTTCTCTCATATTTACCATCAATATTCACCCATGGGAAATAGGACCACACCACTAATTATGAAGTTCCAGAGAACCCATATGCACCTACCGCATTTTTTTAATACTTTCATGCTAGGATTAATCTTCATTGCTCTTAGAAATCATACATTAGACAAAGGACAATTGTTTTTTTATCTCGATTAAAGCTACCTACATATATTGATTAAGATATATCCATGTGGTCCACCATATAATTAGATTAATGGAATGAATGTGTGATAACTATGTCATTCCATGTGATTATTCTTAGGTTCGGTTGGAATTTCCATTCCATGACCATCTATTGAATTATTATAAAATAATGATTATATCATTTCTCTATACCATGAAACCCCCATGATACACAACCTAATTTAGTAAACGTTAGATTTTGATAATGATAAGGTATAATGTTTCTACTACATTTTCACAGTTGAATCTTGTTATAATTAGGATAATTATAATGCATGTTTATTTCAATAAATTTATCATTACATACATGAAATAATATATAGGAGGTTTAATAATAATTTCTTCTTCTTTGATAACTCTAAATTTATTTAATATAGTTTTTAGTTATGGTATCACTATATAATTTACATTATAATATAAAAAATTTTAATGACCTGAACATTGGGGTAAATATGTTTCCTAAATTTTTTATGCAATTTAATACTCAACAAATATATTTTCTTAATGTAATTAATTGAGTAAAATTAAAATGATACTGTTGGGTTTCGACTGTTATATGACCATTGGTCAATATGACTGTTGGTCAATATGATTGTTGGTAAATATAACTGTTGAAAACTAAATTCTTAACATTGTGGTTATTGTTTATAAATAGATGTGATCTTGGTTAATAAATAAAGAAAGAAGAGTTGATTTCCTCATCCAGTAGACTCGGGTTGTACAAATCCCATCTATTAGAGCTTAAGAAGGAGGTGGCATCACTGGGATTTTCTTTAGACTAAGCCCAAGCCAATATTCAACAAGTGAAGGATGAATGAAATTGACTTAGAGAGATTTTCAAGCTGATATAAATCACAACTTCTGAAATGTTGTCTATGCCACCCCATGATTCTATCTCCATATCACCCATTAAACTTAGGTCTTATTCCGGTGTCATAAGGTGCTATGTAACAAGGCTTTAGTTACTTTGTGTAATCCTTTTTTATAATGAATATTATAATTTCATATTATGGTAAAATTTGGGATTTTCAAGTGTCTGGATTAATATAGGATGAATATTATTGATGAATTTTGGAAAAAAGGTATTTTAGAATATATATTTATACAATATGTAATTAATAATTTGAAATGATTTTTAAAAAATGGTCTTCTATAGTTGTGATCAGTAATAAATTTGGAGCCTAATAAGATCAAGTAATTTTTAGTTAATATTAATGTATGAATATTAATTTTACTCTTATGGATAGTATTGAATAGTAAATTGTCCAAAAAAATAGATATTTCACCTATTAATGTATAAATACAATGTAGATATCTTAAAAGTGAAAAAATGATCATAATATTTGTTTGGGAATTTTTTATGTCATAAATATTTTATTTAAAATTTTGAAATTTATTATATAATTTAAAATGAATTTTTTTTAATAATATGTAATCATAAATTTTCACTTTATTTTATTATGGTTGTATAATAATTTTAGGGGCCTTGATTACTTTTTCTAGGTGTTACAAAATAAGTTATAACTTTAGAGTTGTTTTTTTGTATGAATAATGATTTTATTTAAAAATTCACTTAAAAATATTTAAAAATTTATTTTCATAAAATGGATTTAATTCCTGAATTCATAAAATTGATATTAGGTTTTTTTGAATTTATGAGATTTTTTTAAAATGTATTGTTTTTCGGTGAATAGTAAAAATACAGTTTTGAGTTTTGGTGTGATTAGTGACATCATTAGTGATGTAATAACGATGTAATAAATCTAGATGACTTTTGAATAGTATGATATGTTATGTGGTGACCCACGTGGCCAATACCATTGGAAAATACCATGGGAAAGCCCATGGTTTTGCAAATATCACTGATGAGGTGTCGCTTGGAAATTAATTAAATATTCCCTCACTTTCGCTATAATTACCAAGCCATTCACTCATTACATTCATTCCAAAATCATCCTCAACTATGATATGGTATTTATACATTCAAAGGAGTCCTCTAAAGGATCCCTCAAGCCCCCAAAGGTCCCAACCATTATGCTTTAGAAGTTACACTTCAAGGTAAGTGAACCTTCAATCCCCTTCTTTTATGTAATGACTTCCTCTTGTTATGTCTTGTAGTCTAAATTTAATTATGTGGGGTTAAGTTATTATATAAATTTATTACTTTAAATTTCAGGTACAAATAATGAGAGTTCATTTCCGCTCCTATAAACTGATTTACTAAAATTTTATGTGATGCTGTTAGGCTGCCAAATATTTGTGAAAGAAATCACATCTTGTATTTTAATTAAAGAATACTTTTCATATGGTATGTCATTCTAATATCCATACAATGAACTTATTTCTATTCTAGTTCTTCCCTATACTATTTAGTAAGTTATTTCTGAGTGGGTGACCCTTGTCCCCTCTCTTTTCAATGTTTTCTAAAACCGTGTAATATAGCCGTTATGCTGCATAAAATTTGTTTCAAAGTTTTTCTATCTTTTTCTCAAGAAATTAAATTATATAATTTATGGGAATAACCAAACCTAATTTATTTATGGGTGTATCAGTCATGAAATAAAAATGGTATATTTGGATCTGGTGTTGACAAATATAAAACCCTCATACCTTTTCCATGGGTTATAAATGACACAAAGATCATGTTTTAAGCACTTTTGAAACGTCATGATTTTGAAAGTAAACCCAGTTCTTTTATTATATATGGGTTATTTATGAAATGTTTGATTATAATATATGTGGTCCACATGAAAATAATGGCATATTAAGGGTGTTCTCTGATATCTCTTCAATGCATTGGGTAAATAAGTTTAATCATTAGAGATGACAAGTTTCATGATATCTTGGTGAATAACCATGGTAAATTTTTATGATACCTTGAGGATGAAAATTTGTGATATGTTCATGAATGTCTAAATGAAATTTTTTAGACAAATATTCATGTTATTATTCATGTTAATTTCATTATGATATTCCTCTACTTCCATTTCTCATGTCTTTATGTTTTTCATCAAGTTCTTATTGATATCAAAAGTGAACTGATTCCCTTGCTTTCCTAACTCGGTCCTCTACTCACCATTTCCTTTGATGTATGATTTTAGGTTATGAGATGCAGTAATTGTACATAGTATGAAAATATGATGAAGCCTTCTAAGTGGTTTAGAATAATGTTTAAGGTTGTTTTCATGTATTGTGTTCCTGATTTCTAATAAAGTATACTTTAGAGATCCTCTATTGGTAAAATGTAATAAAACGTTATGTAATTAAAAGGAAGGATTCCATCGTTGGTATCAATGGATAGTTTAGTTATTTATGTAAATTAGGATATGAAAACATGAGGAATAATACAATAGAAAAGTTTAACTATAGTAAAACCTTTGGGTATTTTGGTGAAATATTTAGTAAGTGTTTTCCAAAAAAATAAACCCCTCTTTGGATACAAACAAGTGGATTTGGCTCTGGCAAAATTGTACCTAGGAGTGAAAACTATGACAAGGAGTTTTAGGCTAGACACAGGGTATCATGGTACATGATAATGGCCCTTGATACATTTTTGGTTTGACACTCTTGGGGGATATGTTTTCAAATCACAAACTTTTTATGAATGATTATGAAGGATTTATAGAGAAATGTAATTGTTTAAATAATGATGTTTTAAGACATAAAATATTTATAGTTAAAATATTTGTAAATGAAATAAGTTTCTCACTAAGGGTTTATTCTCTTATTAAATGGTGTGAAATCGTAGGAACCGTGCAAATTGTGACCACAATGGACCATTCACTGATGACCCCCTGATGGATGTCGGAATAAAAACATTCATGAGAATGATGAACCAACTGACTCACGATATGGGAAATAACATGAATCCTTCTGAGAGACCAATGTCAACATAAAGAGAAAAACATTTTTTTGAGTTGTTTATACATCAAAAACAACCAACCATATGTGGATCTACCAACCCATTGATTGCTAAATAGTGGATCAGCTCTATAGAGAAGATATTTTCATTGTTATACTATTTAAAGCAACAGAATGTCACCCTTGTTGTCTTGTTCTTAGAGAGAGAAGGTAATCAATGGTGGGAAAAGATTAAAAACAAAATGCCAAGATTGGAGGTTGAAGGTATGGAGTGGGAAAGGTTCAGAGTGATCTTTTTTCAGTATGTATTTCCCATGTTCCAGGAGAACAAGAACAAAGAAAGAGTTTCTTGAGATGAAGCATAAGGAGAATAAATTGGTTGGAAGCTACAAGATGAACTTCTCCACACATCCCTGATATAACTCATGATATTTTAGAGATCCTAGTAGGAATTTTGATATATTCTTGGGTAGACAAAGACCTCATCTATAGAAAAATCTTTCCAACCAAGAATATGACAGCTATGAGGAGATTGTGCGTAGTGCATTTATAGTCGAACTAGAGTTTGGTGAGATGTTGTGGTCTCATAAATCCAATGACAAGAAGAGATATATGGATCCAAGATTAGGGAGTATCTTCTACCAAGGAATAGTATACAAGAAAGTGAAATAGGCCACGTGTAATAAATGTGAGGAGAATCACTCAGGGAACTACTTTCTTGGGAGGGGGAAGTGCCACAATTGTAGAAGAGATGACCATATTGCACGGAATTTTCGTAGTGAGGTGAATCCTCAACTTCCCAACATTAATGACAAGGGGATGATGGTTCTGGACCTACCTGATGTCCAATGAAAAATGTGTGGAAAGCATGGGCACTATACCAATCATAATCCAAATCCAAGGGTAGTGTAGGGGAATCACCATCATCATCAGCAATGGCCAATGGAAAAAGGATGTACTTTTTCAATCACTATGGTATAAGTTGAAGTTCCAAATGATGTGATGGAAGGTACTATTTTTGTTCTCTCAAAGCCATCATGTACTTTGTTTGATTTTGGTTCTACACATTCCTTTATTTCATCCAAGATTACAAATAATTTAAAATCATCCCCCAATTTTCTAAAAGTAGTGTTATTAGTCAAGACTCCTGGTGGGATTATTCAAGAATCATCAGTGTTTAAAAACTCTTGTATTTACAATAGAGAGCACAATATTTTCGCAAATCTAGTAGTCATTACAATGATGAAATTTGACATTATACGAGGGGTGGACTGTCTCTCAAAGTATAATGCAAAGATCAATTGCAGAAGCAAGGAAATCTCAGATGACCTGAATAAAAAACCTATAGTTATATCCAAAGAGAGATTTCTCGACTTGATATTTTTCTAGAAGAACATACTATATCCTTATTTAGAGATTTGATCAGTGATAAAGAAAAAGGTAATGAGAGTTTATGGATATAAAATGTCCCCATAATCTCGGAAAACATTGACGTGTTTCATGAGGAGTTACCCAGACCTCCCCTAAAATGAGAGACACAGTTATCTATTGAACTCATACCTGGATCTCAACTGATATCAATTAACCCGTATAGGATGTCCTATTTGGAACTGGAGGAATTAAATAAGCAAATACAAAATCTTTTGGAGAAGGGTTTTATCCATCCAAATGTGTCTCCCTGGTGAAAACCTGTTTTCTTTGTAAAGAAGATGGATGGATCAATGCAGTTATGCATAGATTATAGAGAATTGAATGAGATCACAGTAAAGAATAAACACACTATTCTATGAATTGACAACTTATATTACCAACTTTGTGGGGCTCAATTATTTTATAAGACTGATCTTCGATCTGGTTATCATCATTTGAGGGTGATGAAAGAAGATATTCTAAAAAATTCCTTCTGATCAATATATGTGCATTATGTGTTTTTTGTTATTCCCTTTGGACTGACTAATGCACCTTTTATTTTTAGGGTTTTGTTGAATAGATCCTTTAAAGACTACCTTGACAAATGTTTGGTAGTTTTTTGTTGATGATATTATGTTATATCCAAAAGTCACAAGGATCATGGGGATCATCTATGGGTTATTTTGAAAACACTATGGATGGAGTGGCTTTTTGGAATGTTTAGTAAATGTGAAATCGGGTTATAGAAAGTTACTTTAATGGGGAACATTGTCACCAATGAAGGAATCACTGTTGAACCTACAATGACAAAACTTTTAGAGGATTGGCCTCAGCCTACAATAATAAATAATATTTTTAGTTTCCTTGGATTAACAATATATTATAGAGATTTATGAAAAACCATTCATGACTTCATAATTCATTAACAAAGTTATCTCGAAAGGGCGTCATGGTCATATAGACAAAAGAGTGTTAGGAATATTTCCAAGTGCTGCAGAAGAGATTGGTTACCGCACCTTTTCCAACTATACCCTCAAGTGGAGAAGGATTCATTATATTTAGTGATTCATCTATGAAAGGACTTGGGTACGTCCTTATGAAAAATGAAAAAGTCCTTTCTTATGCATCTCGATAGTTGAAGACTCATTAGCAGAACTATCCTATGCATGATATGAAGCTGGATGCAGTCATGTTTTACTCTAAAGATATGGATGCACTATCTTTGTCGGGTGAAAAGTGATATATACGTAGACCATCAAAGTTGGAAGTATATTTTCACACAAAAGGAATTTAACCTGAGACAAAGGAGAAGGTTGGAACTTCTTAATGACTATGATTGTTCAATTCATTATCATCCCAGAAGAGCAAACAAATTCGATGATGCATTAAGTAGGAAATTCCCAATAGTTCTTTTGATAATAAGGATTCAAAGAGATACTTTGATCATGGACCTAGTAATGTTGGACATAGGAATTATAAGGGAAATGGACATCATCAACCCTAACCCAAATGATTTCTCCACCATAATTACTAGAGAAGATCAAGAAATATTAGAAAAATATCCTTTGTTACAGAAATATTTTGAGGCTGTGAAGGATGGGATGTTTCTTGAGTTCAATATTGATCAAGAAGGTTTAATGAAATTTTTTACAAGAGTGTGCATTTCATCGATTCCAGAAATAAATAAGGAGCTGATGGATGAACATCATAGCTCTACATTCTCTATACATCTATGAAGAATGAAAATGTATAGATACCTCTGTGATTATTATTGGTTGGATAATATGAAAATAGAGATTATGGACTACACCTAAAGGTGGGTGGTATGTCAGCAAGTGAGGGCTGAATGATAACTTCTAAAAGGGGTATTGCAACCACTACCCATACCAGCCTAGGAGTGGGACAATATCACTATGGACTTCATCATTGGTCTCCCAAGAACATCCAAATGAAACAATGTGATATGGGTTATTGTGGACCATATCACCAAGACTGGTCATTTTATCTCTATTTGGTAAGATTTCCCTATTGATCAACTTGTCAGGATTTTAGTGAATGAAGTGGTAAGGCTCCATGATGTTACACTTTCTATCATATCTGATCATGGTCCAAGGTTCACATCAAAATTCTGGAAAGGTCTTCCACGTGATATAAGCACTGAATTGAATTTCTGTCTGACTTATCACTCCCAAACTAATGGCCAATATAAAGAACTATTCAAACACTCAAGGACATGCTGAGAATGTTCTCTATGGAATTTAAAGGTGGATGGGATAAACATATCCCTTTAGTTGAGTTCTCATACAACAACAACTTCAACTCTAGTATTCAAATGGAAACCTATGAAGCCCAATATGGTAGGAAATTTTGTACTCCTACTTGTTGGGAGGAAGCTGGTGAGAGAATGCTTCTTGGGCCTGATCTTTTGAAGGAGATTACAAAAAATGTTCATTCCATCTGGCAACACTTTAAGGCTACTCAGAGTAAGAAAAAGAGCTGTTATAACAACCATCAAAGGGACATAATGTTTTATGTTGGTGAAAAAGTCTTTCTTAGGATTTCACATTTGAATAGATTCATAAGGTTTATGAAGAAAAGGAACCTCAACCCTAGGTACTTTGGACCCTATGAAATCCTTGATCGTGTTGGACTAGTGGCCTATCAGATTTCACTTTTTCCGAATCTAGAACAAGTTCATGATGTCTTCCATGTATCCATCAGGAGGAAGTGAATTCCTAACCCTTCACATGTACTAAATTTAGTGGTGGTACAACAAAAACATGACCTCTCTTTTGAGGAGTAGCCAGTGGAGATCTTAGACTGTAAAGACATGGTTCTACACAACAAGACAACTCACATAGTTAAGGTGTTGTGAGGGGAACAAAAATATAAAGAAACAACATTGGAAACATAGAAATCTATGAGGCAGAATTACGTATACCTTTCCTCTTCTGAGGGTACGAGTTGAAAATTCAGGGACAAAATTTCTTAACGGGAAATGAATGTAAAGACCCAATATTTTGAATACTAGTTGTATCATAAATTTTTTGTGTTATTTAATACTAAACAAATCTATATCATAAATAAAATGAAGTGAGTATAATTAAAATGATACCATTGGGTTTTGACTATTATATGACTGTTAGTAAATATGACAGTTGGAAACTAAAGTCTTAATGTTACAATTATTGTTTATATATACAAGTGATCTTGGTTAATTTATACAGAAAGAAGAGTTGATAGCCTCATCAAGTAGGATTAGGCTATAAGAATCCCATATATAAGGGCATGGGAAGGAGGTGGCATCACTGGGCTTTGCTCTAGATGAAGCCCAAGCTAAACTTCAACATGTTATTCTTGAACGGAACCACCTAAGGGAGTAGTTCAAACTGATTGAAATCACCACACGAGAAATATTGTCTGAGCCACCCCATGATTTTATCACCATTGAATACCTTACACTTAGGTCCTATGTAGGTGTTATAAGGGGATATGTTATGAGGCCTTAGGTACTATGTGTAATCCTTTTGTATAAACAAAACTTTTATTTCTTCTTATGGTAAATTTGTGCCTCTCAAATGTCTTGATAAATATATAATGAATATTATTGATGAATTTGGGAAAAAGGTATTTAAAAATACTAATTTAAACATTAAATAATTAAAAATGTGAAATTACTTTCATAAAATGGAATTCTATAGTTGTGATTAGTAAGAAATTTGGACTCTAATAAGATCAACTTTTTTTTGAATTGTAAAGTATGAATAGTAAAATTACACATATTAATAGCAATAAATATTAATTAATAGTAAATCGTCTACGAAATTAAAACTTCACCCATGAGTATATAAATACAATATAGACATCTTAAAAGTAAAACATTGATCATAGTATAAGTTTTGGTTTTTTCATGTCATAAATATTTTATTTAAATTTTTTTAATTAATATAATAATTTAAAATGGAAAATAATTTTCATAAAATGTAATAATAAATTGTTTCTTTATTGTCTTATGGTTGTATTATAATTTTATGGGACCTTGATTACCTTTTCAAGGTTTTACAAACCGAAGAATAGTTTTAGAGTTGTTTTTTGAATAAAAATTGATTTTATTTAAAAATTAAATAAAACATATTTATAAAATTATTTTCATAAAATGGATTTTATTTTTGAATTAAGAGCATTGATATTAGGTTAGGGTGAATTTATTAGATTTTTATAAATTTTTTTGTTTTTCAGTGAATAGTAAAAATACCGTTTTGAGTTTTGGTGGGATTAATGACATCATTAATGATGTAATAATGATGTAATAACTCTGATATACTTGTGAATAGTAATATGTGTTATGCGGTTTCCCAAATGGCCATTACCTTGGGCACATACCTAGGGCAAGCCCATGGTTTTGCAAATTCCACCGATGAGGAGTCCCATGGAAATTAATTAAAAATTTCCTCACTTTTAATATAATTACAAAGCCATTACCTCATTCCATTCATTCCAAAATCCTCCTAAATGATTCTCTGGTCCTTCAACCTCCCACGTAGTCCTACCAGGGTTCCCTCAAGGCCCCCAAGGTCCCAAATTTCATGCTTTCAAAGTTACTCTTCAAGGTAAGGGAAACTTTCACCCACATCTTTTAAGTCATGACTTTATCAACATTATATCTACTAGTTTCCATTTCATTTTCTGGGGGCATGTTCTTATATATCTTTATTACTTTTGATTTTATTTCCAAATGAATAGTCAACATTTCTTCTCTCATAAACTGATTTTTTGAAATATTAAATGACGTCACTAGGCTGCCGAATTTTCGTAAAAGAAATCAGGTCTTCTATATTCATTAATGGTTCCTTTTTATATGGTATGTCATTTAAAGATCCATACCATGAACTTATTTCTATTCTATTATATCCCTATACTGTGTTTTGAGTTTTTTCTTAGTAGTTGACCCTTTTACTTTTTCATTTCAATGTTTTCTAAAACCATGTTATATAGCTCTTACGGTGCATAAATTTCGTCTCAAAGTTTTACTCTCCTTCTCTCAAGAAATTATATTATTTTCTTTATGTGAATACTGAAAACTATTTTATTTAAGGGGTATTAATCATGATATTAAAATTGTATATTTGGTTTTGGTGTTCAAATACATAAAACCCTCATTAATTTTCCAAGGGTTAGAAATGAAAAAACGATCATGTTTTTGTGATCTTTTGAAAAGTCACGATTAAGAAATGAAACCCATTTCTTTTATTCTATATGTGTTATTTATATATTTTTTGATTATAATCTATGTGGACATAATGAAAATAAAGACATATTAAGGGTGAGCTCAGATAGTGCTCCAATGCATTCAGTAAAATAATTTAATCTCTAAGATGGCATGTTTCACGATACCTTGGTGAATAACTTTCGAAATTTTTTTATGACAACTTTGTTATCAACCTTGGTGATATGATCAGGAATGTCTTAATGAAATGTTTTATCCACATATTCATGTTAAAATTCCGGTTCTTTTCATTATGATATGCCTTTACTTCCATTTCGCATGTCTTTATTTTTCTCATCATGTTTTTCTTGATATTACAAATAAACTAATTCCCTTTTATCCTTACCTAGTTTTCTGCTCACCCTTTCCTTTGATGTATGCCTCCAAGTTATGAGATGCAATAGTAGTAAATAGGATGAACCTAAGATGACGCCTTACAAGTGGTTTAGAAGAAAATTTATGTTGTTTTCATGTATTATGTTCCTGATTTACAAGACTCTATACTTTATAGATCCTTTGTTTATAAAATTTAATGAAACGTTGTGTAATAAAAAGGTGTGAGGCCATAAAAATACTATACCACAAGAAATATAATTATGCATATATTTAATTGTTTCCCTATTTTATAAAAATTAACATCAAAAAATATCTCAAAAATATAAAAAAACTATTGTTTCAATTTTTAAAATCATTATATCATTAAAAACCACTCATACATATAGTTAAAATATATAATCTATTACTCATGAAATTTAGCTTCTAAAATTCAAAATTTATAGATAAGATAATTATTGTCACAATTTCATAACATATATCCAAAATATGTAAGTATGATAAATATAAATTTAATTCTTTATCTGTATTTTGAGGTATATTTCAGCATACATGAATTCCATAGCATGGATTAAGAATATAAAAAACAAGACAAGATAAGAATTTCAAGACAAACACAAGAGAAAATTTGGTTCAAAGAGCAATAAATTTTTTTTTTCTAATCAAATATTTATTCTTAGATAAATTCTACATCTTCTATGGTAGCCTCCACTTAAAAAACTATTATGTTTAGAGACTCTATAATAAAAATATACCAATATGAATATATATATAGTTTTAGTTTAACAATGTTTCTAAATATTTTATTATTATTTTTGGAAATCCCTATTTTCCCCACATAATATCATACAATGATAGAAAACTATCAAAATATCATCAAAATGAATACTTATCATTCTAGACTCAATGATGAAGTACATTTCTTAATTTTACAATCAATTAAAAAATAAATTACATAATTTATTTTTTAGTAAAATATTAACAATTTTTATAAAAACTTTTCTAGTGTTTTGGAGACACAAATGAAGAACACATTTATAGAAATATATGGAAAAACATATAATAAAAAATAAATGGGGGAAATTAATAAGTACAAAAAAAAATATTTTTAGAAGGAATTATGTAATTGTATTGTTATAATGGAATCATGATTCAAAGAAATCATTTATATTTTTTATATATAATATCATGATATACTTGATGATTTATGTTAATAACAAATTAATCATTAATTAGATCATCAAACATAATTTAAAATAAATTATAAATAAAAAATTTGAACTCAATGTATTATTTTATGAGTCAATATGTGATCTCTATTAATGTTTTCAATACATCCAAAAATAAATGTTGACTTTCACATGAAATATCTATATTTTATCTTTAAATATAGGGATATTGATCTTGATTACTCAAGTGTATACATGAATAAAAAAATACATTATAATGATTTATATAAGTAATACATTATACTCTATATAATTCAATCTATATTAAGAAAATGGAGAGAGTATCTCTATTTAATTATTTTATATAAAAACCAAGATACTAATTAAGAAATGTGGCATACTCGTTTTGAGACGTACATACATTTTTATAAAAAAGATTATGATAAATAATTTCATAAATCGAATCTAATTTATTATTCCAATATTAACACTAAATATATTTTTCAAAATAATATTTTTTTATTTATATAATTTCTAATAAAATATACAACATATAACTCTTCCTAAAATGAATAATTATTTTAAATTGATATAAAAATATGTCCCTTGGCCTGCTAAAATTAGTCAATCTATCATTATTTTCTTATTTAACACTAATATATTAAATAATTCATTACATTCAATAAAATAACTCATATTCACATATTTTATACAGGATAACATTTTAATACAATTATAGATAAATAAAAACACAACTAACATGATTTAAAATAAGTTTTTATTTGATTATGATCAATATTAATAAAATATAAATCAATCCACATCCAATCATAATACATAGATTCAACTAATGGAAATGATATTATATATAAACATAATGCATGGACCTCTTTTCCCAATATCACTATGGTAATACGTCTAACCAATAGACCAAGTGTAGTATCTATAAATTCATCATACCCCTCAAAGAGAATGAAAAAAATTATAGAAATAAAAACCATCCTATGATTTAGAATATTTAATATATTCTATTAAAAAAATATTTCACATTTTCTAGGTCTGATATTTGTATATATATCATTAATTGTGAATAAATATTTTCTTTATCTAAAAAATTGATTTTTCTTCTACAAAAATGCTAATAGAATTTTTTCAAGGACTTCCATTTGAATAAAATGAAAAAATATACCATCTTCTACAACAAAGAGGGGAAAGTTTCCTTCATCATTATTCAATTAATATCATACAACTCATGATATATTGATAACTAGGTACTTATCCATAACAATATACATCAATTTTGCATTATTAGATATCTTTACTAAATCATAAACCAGAACATGGTAAAAGTCATTATGTCATTTTATGTGTTAACATTATTTTGTAAAAACATCTAGTTCATCAAGAATAAAATTATATATTATTTGAACACTTATTAGATTATTATTATCATTCATTTCTAGAATTATGTCAATTAATTTTATGATTTTTTGATTATTTAATAATTAAAAACATAGCGTATAAATATATTACTGAAATATGAAACCATGATAATCCTTATAGTTTAGAAAAGATAAAATTTTTACATTTAAAAACATATTTATATATTGAACATAAATGTACTCCTTTAAATGAAAGAATAACATTTAATGTAACTTCATGGGAAAATATTTTATTTTGGTTTATTCTAGAATAATATAAAATTTTTTCAGGTTAATTTTATATCCATAACATATGGGTAATACTTTCTGGTCATTGGTTTGACCAGATTTGATTAAGATGATTACTAATAGGGGGGATGGATCAATGTTCCATGAAATTTATCTAATATAATAACCTTACTTATATACATGTATGTTTATATTATAAATTAATCATTTAAAAATTAATAAATATATTTGTTAATAAAGAAGTATTGAAATATTAAAATTAGTTTTACAAGATTCAAAAGCTCATTTCATTGAGTGGAAATGTTTTTGGTGAATATTGGTTGTTATGAAAAATATAAATTTATATTAATTTTACCAACATAGAAAATAATATTTCATGAAAGATGGTTAAATTTTTTTAGAAGTAATCAAGATGAGAGATAATGGAAGTAATATCGTATGTGAGTTCAACATACAACGAGGATATAATTCAATCATTTTCATATTAATAAAATTAAAATACAGTAAGTGTAAAATATTATTTTCATTAAACCCATCCAGTTATTCTATGAAAATATCACATGAATGTTTGGGTTCCTATAACACAATTTTTCATAGTAAAACTCAAAATAGTTCAAATGTTTTCTAAAATACATAATTACACTGTATATTATAGTTTAATATATGATAGGTCCCAGATTATAAAATCAATAATTAAAAATATAAATTAACTACCTAAATTCCTAAAAAAACACTTCAAATGAAAACAGATCAACAAAACATTAATACATGATTAATTTTATCATATCATAATTATTTTCATATTCTAAACAACATACATAATTGAGAAATGTGTAACAATGTTCTATGAAATAATTAGAGTTTAAAACCTTGAAACTTAATTATTTTATAGGTATATCACATTACTTTCTGAATAATTTTATAGAATATAATATAATATATTCAATTTCAATGTAAAATATTCTTTGTGATACCCATTTGTGCACCCATGTCATCTTCTATAACCTGATGAAATTCCATGAAGTTAGGAAATCGTCTATACAATAAATGACCTGAAATTTTGGCATAATTCATATGTAATTTTTAATAACAATTTATATATGTATAAAAATTATAATCCTCATGATGTAACCACAAGAAAATGATATACTTTTTCAATTTGAATTCATCACTCGTGTAAATGTTTTTCCCCCAAATATAGCATTGATATTTAATGAATTTCCTATTATGGAATGATTTTAGAAACACAAGAAACCATCATCCTTTTCCTCAATCAAAAATCATTCAAACTCTATAAAATCTATGTTAATATTCTATGTAAATATAACATGAATTAAATGTTATATAGCCAAATTATATAACTCAATAAACTAAGCCTGTTAATTAAATAATGTGAGAGTTATTTAACACCTTTACATCTAAAATTACTCTGATAAAACAATAATTAATCCATGGGTATGTTTATAAAGTCTAATTGAGGGATTATTCAAAATAAACCTTGGTCAACTCCCTTCATGCGGTCTCTTCAGTCTCCCATTTTTATTTTTTTATAAATATACATAAGGGATAAAAATTAGTTTCCAACACGTCTTCATGCATACCTATATGGGAAAATATCAATAACCATTTCTCATCCTTTATGTTCTATTATAATGACTTGGAATCCAACCCTTTACATAGAAAGAAAATAATATATCCCCTCCATTTTAGATAAAAGAAAATGAATCAATGTTAGAATATAGAGGGATTCTTTTTGACAATCTGAGAAAAAAAAACTATTAAATTTCCTATTTTTCAAAAAAATATACAAATTTTTGGAAAATTATCAAATATTTTGTTTTTTTTATATTTAAAAAATCACATCCGGACTCTAACTATTATAACCTAATTTTAAATATTTATATTTTTTTATTATAATATATTAGTTTTATGTTATATTAATATTCATTTTATTAATTTATATTTATTCCAAAAAAAATTAAAATTTTTATATGTTTATTTCATTATCTGAAGGATATTGTGTAATAAATAAGAAACCATTTATAGAATAAAAATTATTATGTTTACTTCAAAACACAACTTTTTTTTTATTTCATGGTTAAATATATTTACAATACTTGATTTAAAATTTTGTTCTATATATGGACTTTTTTTGTTATTAGGAATTTTATAAATGGATATTTATTCTAATTGTATAATTTTATATTTATATTTATTATTATGGTAATCATATAGATAATTTTGTATATGTATGATAAAAAATTGTTTTTTATTTCAAAATGAAACATATGTAGTTTGAAAAAAAAAATATATATAATTAGTTTTCTTTTCAAAAAATATTTTTCATTAATTTTATATTTACTCTAAGAAAATTAATAATATATTATAAATATTCATCAAAAAATTAAATAGAATTTATTTTTTTGAAATATTTATCAATATTTTAATGTTATGCATATAGTAAATAATAAATAAATATATATAAATATATTTATAATTACTATTTTCTTGAAATTCGTTGAAAAAGATTAAAAATGTTATATTTCAATTGATTTTATATTTTTCATAGTTTTGAAGGATATTTTTGGAAATTTTACATTATAATTTAATACCGTTATATATTGAGTAAATCAATTGAACCCAAATTTTGTTTATAATCCAAATTTGCCATTAAATTGGATTTAACTTTTTATGATTAAATTTTTATTTAAGTTGATGTGTAATATAATATAAATATATGGAAAATTTATTAAATTAAAATATACTAAAAATATCATTTAATTATTATCAATTTTATGTAGTTTTTTATGTGAGTATAAATATGCAAAAATGTAATGGTGTGGACCGTGTGCTTATGAAACAAAGGAAAATTCAACAATGGTTTATTAAATGATAATAATGAGAATGGATAAGGTAAATCTAGACTTTAAGAGGTAAATGTGATTTATAATCGATGATATTAATATATATTTATGAATTATAAAGTTCTATATGAAGTTAACTATACAATTTCCTACCCATTTCTTGCGTGAGGTAAGAAAAGTCAATTTTTTTAAAACTATTATTCTGATATGAATGGGAATAAATAATTTTATGAATGGACTAAATGGATAAAAATTATGAATAATAAAATATTTATTAATTAATAATTTATTAAATAAAAAAAATGATATAGTAATTATCTAGAAAAATATTCATTGTTATCATAGTGCTTCTATGAGGGGGAGAAAAATTAAATATCATGGTTTTAAAATATTTAATTTGATAAAGTTTATATTAATTACTTTGTTCCTTGGTTTTAGAGGTTAAATATTTTATGTATATATTTATTTAAAAATTTATTAATTTATTACATATTTACGCTTATATTTTCTAGTCAAATTATATGATTAACACTTAAAATAAATTTACAGGGTATTTATTGTTAAAACTGATATATAAATAAATAAAAAATCATGAAACTATAAATTTAGTCAATTTGATATGCGTAATGGATTATCCATTCACTTATTGTCAATTTATGATCCACTTAACATAGTGATTTGACATTTTAACCCATAAATGTTCAATATTTGTATAAATGCATTTGAATCACCTCACTATAAAGGTACTCACTCTATCATTTACAGAATACATACAATTTTTAGTTTTATCTATATATTATATGAATATACTTCTATAAATATCTTTATTCACATTACCAATCCATTGTTGTATAAAAAAGTCCGTCTACTAAAGGCTTTAGACACGAACAAAAGGAGGTCACTCAAATATAAAGGAATGTATTTCTAAGTAACAATTTTATTTCATTTTTAAGAATATATTACATTAAAATATTTTAATCCTCCATTAATTTTTCTATTATAATTTATCGTTCACCTTATGAATACTTTTTCAAATCATTATTTACTAAACACCACCTATTCCAACTCATTAATCAATTTTCATAAGCTGTTTTAATGTCAAAATGGATTTCAAAATCCATGTCTTTTAATTTATATCACCCCATTATCCATTTTATATTATGGGATAAATTTAAAAGTAATTTTGAAAAATAATTATTATTTTATATAAATATTTTTATGAAATAAAATATTTATTAATTTTTATTTCTATGAATCTTGATAGGGATTAGTTTTTACCCATGGTGATTTTACAGTACCATAAAAATAATGATGTTTTAGTTTATATATACCACTCTCATTAATATTAAAAAAACATATTTCAAAATTTAACATATCACTAACACGAATCTAATTCAATATTTAATATTTTAGAATTATAAAATATTCATTATAATAACGATGTCAAAATTTATCAATAAAAGTTATTTTAATCATCTAAAAAAGTTCATCATGGCGTATTTTGTAAAATATAACTATATTTAAATGTATTTAAATAATTTTATTATGGAATAAAAACCGATATATAACATGAAAAATGGATTGCTTAAAAAACTTTTGGACAAGGGTAATTTTCCATTATCATTATACTAAATCTATTTAGGAATTTTTGATTGAATAACATCAGAAAGACCAACACTAAAAAACTAATCAAATAAATGAATAATAAGTTATAAAAAATGAAAAAATTGATAATGATAACCATAATAAATCAAGGAAAGCTTCATAATCAATAAAATAATTAATGGAATTTTATTGTTCAAGAAACTATAGGATGTATTAATCTGACATAACATAAGGTAATGGTATTATTGGAACAATTCCCATTTACTAAGTATTATCCACTATTCACGGACAATGTTTTTCTAATATTTGGTATATTCCACTCTTTAATTATTTTATATTTTATTTAACCATATTTTATGAGTACTTAACTTTTAGTAACATTATTTCTTCATCTATAGATTTTAACTTCACAACACATAATCATGGAAAAATATTTCTTTTTATTATTTCCTCAATTATTTTTAATAGTTCAAATACTTATGTTTCTCCTAGCTCACTCTCTAATTTTATCTAGGTATGTTCTTTCTCTTATTTGTATTTATTATTTTTAAAAATTTATTCTATACATTAATTCCATTTAATTATTAATATAAAATTGGTTAACCCATTTAATATAATTTATTTCTTTTTTATGGGTTTACATTAATGCTCAAACTTATAGAATGAAATTTAGGGTTAAATTTATTTTATTCACACTATGATGAAATGGAATATATAACGTTTTTATACATTCCATGATTATTTTTGATTTTATATGATTACTAGTGGGATAAATATATGGAACATTAATTCATTGAGAAATGATTTATTCTGTTGAGAAAATATATTGGAAATAACCAAATAACTTATTCTATGGTAAGGGTGGTTTTAAGGGTGATTATTAATATGTCATCCCAAAAATAATTCATGAATTATCTATGATTATTTATACGTTTTAATTAAATAATTTGATTTATTTGGATAATAAACTTATTTAATTCTTGTAAAAGGGTTTATAGTCTTATAAAAGTTAATAGGTTACCTTTTCAAGTACAATCACTTCATAATAGATTAATATTATTTCACCGAGTAATGGGTTATCTTCCATTTTATACCCCTTAAAAAGAGTTATATTCTAATTGCATGTTTTCAAATTATTTTTATAGTCATAAAGTATTATCAATAACAATAGCATAGCCAATATTACATTTATGGTGATTTTCTTGAATGAGGAAGGCATATTGATTTAAAAAAAAAATTTAGCAAATAATTGGATGCATTCATGTTGAATAATAATGATATTAGATTATATTTTAAAAGTTTAATATTTTCTAATCATATAAAACACTAAACCTAAATATCTTTCTATGATAATTGTTTTGATATTTATTTATAAAATATTTCATTACGGGATTGTCATGTTTGGTTTACTACAGGTGGTATTAGAGAAAATAATGGATAATGTTATATGATTAATTGTTATTTGAGGAGTTAAATTTAAAAAAATTGTATAACATTTGGGGTAAAAGTGATTATGGGTGAGACTAAATTAAAAACAATTGATACCCTTAATGTTATACTGTCATTGGATTTTAATGTGATTAATGTTATAATTCAATGATTTTAATAAATTATTATATTAATGAGTCATTTAGGTATGGATATCCGTTAGGATTAACATTTGATTTTTTCCAAGGTAATTGTGTTTATTTTAATTTTTTTTGATTATATGGAACATTTTTTTGAATGGAATCAATGACCTTTAGTGTTGAAATCTAATTTGGTGACAAAGTGATTATGATAGTTTAAGGATAAATTCTCTCTTTAGGCCGTACATAATTATCATATTGATAAAACTATTTTAATTTTATATCATGGAGATTAGTGTTATTTAATGATAAAAGATAAATTGAATTTTCAAGAATATATGATCAATTCTTTTTTAATTTTTGGGGTTTTGAATTTAGTCTCGAATATGTAAAGCCCATGCACTAGTTATTTACTAATCAGAGAGGCGGTGAATTAGTGGTGCACCCTTTTTTATAAATTCATTCACATTTTAATTAAAAATATTAAACCTATTACATTTCTTGATCCCCTCAATATAATCTTTCGCTACACCTTATGTTCTGTTATAATGAAAGATAATTAAACACATATTATTTCCAATGATCATCCTAAAATCAAAATCCTTATGATTTTAGCTATTTTTCCTAACATGGATTCACCACTATCTTAAAAAATTATTACAACATAGGTCAATTTAGCCATATATACAAAGAATTAATTTTGTATTCATTGAATAATTATTTCTCTAAACAATGTACACTATGTGTGTACCACTTCCAGAGTCATATAGAGGATTCATAATTCCTTATTCCGAAATGATCTTGTAAAGATAGATCTTTTTATTCTCTTTATTTTTTCTGAACCACATTGAAATATGATATTCCTCCCTGAATAGATGGGTCAGAAGGTATACATGTGTACCACCATAAGAAATTCAATAAACTTCCTGGTCATGAGACTTCCTACAATTCTTGAGAGATTTTTATCTTTCTCATCGCCTCAAATTCTTATATTCATATATTTTACTTGACATTATCTTGAATTTTTCTCCCCTCCATAATTGGTGTATTGGGATCTCTCAAAATGATTCAATGTATACCAAGAATCATATGATTCAAATACATTATTTATCTCTTATACGTTTCAATTGTATTCTCAATATATTTCATGAATTATATTCTCATAATTGTTGTTGTAAATATTCCAAAAACATGGAAATATCTCAATTAGTTCCTTAATATATTTATTCCTCTTAGAATTTTGTAAATGTATTTTAATTATCTCCTCATTTATTATAGGAATTAACTTTATTCATAATGTTTGATAATAATTATTAATTTATTCTCTCTGTAAAATGAATTCATAAAAACAGAATTTGATTCCTCATGTTAATATACCAAACCTCTGCTTTAATTAATATAGTATAAAAACATCAAGCATCCATCATTTCACTTCCACAAAATTTTAATACTTTATCTTCATCAAGTAAATCCATTTTAATTCATGGAATGAATTAATAATTTTAATCATGAGATAATACAGTAGAACTTGTTTACATGTTCACATACATTTACTTTTTTTTGTTTCATGTAATCTCATTTGAACTCATGTACAACCTAGGTTTTCACATTATTGTTTCATCTTAAAAATTATAAACGTTTTTTTTATATAGATTTGTGACCCACATCTTTCTTGAATAAAATCCATTCATGGAATTCATGTGTGGATCATGGCTCAATATTCAATGAAAAAATATTATAATAGTATTATTTTTCAATGCATTTCATATCTTTATCTCAAAAGATATTTATACATGCAAGTGAAACACCATGTATTTATCAATATTTTGATTTTACCCATGAATTTATTTGGTTATGTTATCTTCATGATATGCATGGATTCCCATTTTATTGGTGTTGTATCTTATGATAAATGTCTTGTAGGATTATTTGGATCTCTGGAGATGATTGACAAGAATATAGAATAAGGTTTGTAAATAAATTTTTCAAAAAACAATTAGTGGAGTCTTACAGAATCTTGGATCATTGTAATCTAATAACTATACACACAATAAATTATTAGTCACATTGATGATCCATGATGATTTTACACTAATAGACTATTTATTCTCATATAAGATCTTATCCTATGGAATATTGATCAATAATTCATGGAATATTAATGAACTAATTACTTATGCAAATACTTCATACACATTGAAGATATATCTATCAAGGAATCACTTCATATAAACTAAAGACTCATTCCTCACTGAATGGAATCATATAATATTTAGTGTTTGTGATGTCGAATAAAAGTCATGGAAATTCACTAATAGAGAAAATTCATGCCTTACAGATGGTACATGAAAATTCTCATGCAAGGTCTTCATGGAAGGATCTCATAGAAGTTATGTTATCTTCTTCAAGGAAGATCCATGATCATGAAACATATACTCTTAATATAAAGTAATAACATGACATGTTGGTATATTTCATAGAATAACTAGTGGATTTATATGTTTAGGTGAGTGATGCATTCAAAAAGTAATATGATCGATGTAGAAGATATTAAACAACTCTAATCAGTTTAATTAGGAAACAATTTTTATTTTCATATGTTATAATATAATTAACAATAATCCAATACCATGTATCTTGAATCAATGAATTATATAGACTACTTCTCATAAATAATAAATTATATTTCCTTTTATTTTCATGTTGTGAGTATCTGAGTCCACTATGAGCTTCCAACTCCATGTTTTCTTCCAACAGTATGGATTCCTTTCACCTGTGTGTGCATGACATGCACACTATCATACCTATATAGGATCATTTACTCAATTGTATTCATAAGAAGAATTGTTCTAGATGTTAAGGGTAGTTCATATCTGGTGATCCATGCTCTTATATGAGCAACTGAACTGACCTGTTGTATTGCATGGAACAGTCCTTTTTTTTCAAAACTCTTATTAAAAAAGTTACAAAATTATTCATAAAATTCCAATTACTAATGTAACTAATGTAATAAATATTTTTGGGAGTTATTTTAATAAAATTATTTTCCTAAAATTAAATTATTCAATAACAACAATAGTTCGAACCAACTCTAGACATATCGACTCGTTGAAAACAATTCCATACTTTGGCTCAATAATCTTCCCCTTTTTATTGTGTTGCCTTTATTAATAAACATATTAAAAGTTAATATATGTGCTCATTTTTTTAAACCCCTTACAATAAATAAAATGAAAAGAAATATGAAATGGGACTTCTCAATTCTTTTATTTAAATTATTTCTCCTCCCTTTAAGAATATTTGATTGGATATATTTCAATAGTAGAATGATTTCAATAAACATGTAATAATATACACATTAGTAAAATCATTATAATATTCATGTGTAATATATTTAATTCCCACATTTTTATAAATATCATCAATCTATAACCCCAATTGATATATATTATTAATACACAAAAAAGGGTTAAAAGTGGGATTCAGTACCACATTTTTATATTTTCAAAATCTATCTATAATTTTTAGGATTAAAAAAAATCATAAAGATGAAATATTCTTGTCAAAGTTACTCAACATAAATTATTCCACTACTCTTCTTTTAATTATATATGAGAAATTTCATGAGATTTTATTTTTCTTGTAATCTAATATGTGAAGACTCCAATCATATCTTTATGTTTTATTCATATTAGTTCCAAAAATATAAAATTATAGTGAATAATGATGGACTATTTTGTTCCTTAGAAGCACTAAAAGGATACTAATTTCTTCCATACCTTAAAAATTCATTCATGAATAACTATTTATCAAATTCTCCATCATTTTAATTGATATATTTTATTCATGGGAATTGATATTCTTTTGAATAATTATTATTTAATCTTTACTATATTATTATTATACAGTCATTATCAAAATTTATTCTATGTATGGTATGATTGTGATTCAATCTTTTGATAAATAACAATACTAGTTACACAATTCAAAATTATGCAGGGTTTTTATGTCACAAATTGGGGATGAATCCATCTAAACATGGAAATCATCATTTGAAAAAAAATCTTTCATTTATCCTCCCCGTTTACTTATACACCTTTCATATATTTATCTATGTCCAACTGGTCTGACTAAACCACCATTCACTCCTTCTTTACAACCCCTGCATCTTTAGGTTTCTTGTGATACTTTTTATTTATCTCATAATTTCCTGAATTTTCCTTTAATATGTTCAGAATTATATTCCCCTAATATCATATGTAAATCACCCTTGAAGTCTAACCATGCATACCTTAGCATTGTGGCCTTATTATGAATATCTTATATATATTACATAAAAAACCAAAAATATCTTTGGGTGGATATATTTCTATAGTTTTGGTCAAAACCTAATTTACATGATTATTATTCCTATTTATCTCATAAAATAAACTCACTGGTTCTCACCTATTTCCTAGAAATGACTTATTATACGAAAAAGTAACAACTTTATTTACAGAACTACCAAAACACTAGAAATACCCTTTAAATTTTGATACCATATCATGTTGTAAAATATCTTTAGAGTAATTTTGAATCTTTCTGTAAATATAGATGACTTCATTTTCATAGGTAGTTATGGTTTTCATAGAATACATTTTCCCATCTTTTTGTGAGAAAAAATAATATATTTATTGGTATAAGCCTCCTTGGATTCAATTATGACATCTTTATACTTAGAAAAAAAAATAGATCTATTTTAAATCTAATTAATTAAATATTTAATTTAATATCATGGAATTTTATTCTCATTTGTTTGAGAGTATTCACTGATAATATCCGTCGAATAGTAATAAAATTATTTTTATTTTTAACTTGTGTTGGACCATAAGACATATGGATTGTAATTCTAACAGCTCCTCCACCTTCTGAATTTTTTTTTCTGGATCAAACAACTCATTTGTAATCACATACCCTTTCAATCAATGAATAATGATATCGTACACACAATCTATCTCCTCTAAAACCAGATCCTATTTATCTTAACATATTAAGTTTATCTTGTTTTATAATGGTAACCAATTTTAGGATCAATCTTCTTATTCACATTCTTAATCTTATTATTTTATTTCTTGACATAAATAATTAGATCATAATATGATTAAAACATTTATTTATCAACCCACTTGGGTCAATTATCTCATATTATTCATCATTAATTCTTGATGAGTCATATCCCTTATCAACATAATAAAATAAGTTAACTTCATCTTTAATTAAATGTCTTTATGGGTAATACTTCTCATTTTCCCTATAAAACTACTTTTTTCTATGATAATACTTGTTCATAGGCATTATCCTTTTATATTTTTTTCAACCATTTCAATATCCTTATCTGATTTATATCATTAAAATTACATCTTGGGTTAATGTTTCTAATATAACTAATATTTAAATAATTATAATTCTTAGTGATTTCATACCTTTTCATTTCTATTATCCTTTCGTGAATATCACTAAGAAACAATATGTTATTTGGTTGTGAAATTATTTAGGTTCCTCATCTTTTAATTTGTCATCATCTTATTCTTATTTTTATTTGGATTTACGTTTTCATATAGATTAAAAATACATTTTATATGTGTATTTATAGATAAAATCTAGAATATTTATATTTTAATATACTATAATAATGTATTTCAATTCATCAAGATTCAAATTTTCTCATTCTTCCATAGTTTATTTTTTTAAATTAAGTCAATCTGCAAAATTTATCATTAGATTTATAATAATAATATTGTCTTCATTATTATACTAAAATATATGAATATTTCATAAAATATCATCGAAAATTATAACAAAATAACCAACAGTTTCCTTATTAACCTTTTTAATGTATTCAAAATGGATTACTAAGTTTGATTTTTGGCTTCCTTGGCTTCAAAATTTCCATTATATATAATTCTTAATTTTCATAAATCTCCTAAACACTTTGAAATCCAATGATATTTGTATAGAAATTATCTAGTGGAACCATATATATTGAATATTATGCTTTATCATCTAACTCTATATTTCTCATCTCATCTTGATTCATAGTAGCTCCTTCAAAAATCGGTGGAAAACACCTTTTGAAAAAACTATCACATCCAGGATATGTGATAAGAGATAAGATAAAATCTAATTCCTAAATATATGAAATTCATTTCTATAAAAGTGGGAACATATTTACTATATACTAAGATAAAATTCTTGGTATCTCAGAATTGTTTTTTGATATTTTATAAGAACCTTTCACCGATACCGATTTTTGAGTCCAAATATAAGATAGACACAACAAAGAGGAGGAAAAATTTGTCATGTACCCCTTTTTTATGAATTCATCAAATTTTAAATTCAAAACCTATAACTAATTATAGTTGTTGATCAATTCAATATAATATCTCAACCTAACATAGTGTATAGTGATAATGAATTATGGAGAAGGACAAAATATTTACAAGGTTCATACTAAAACCACACCCCTTGATTTGTTGGTTATCCTATTTATAAAGTTTCTCAACATATTTAATAATTAATAAAACTAAGTAAATCCAATTATATCAACATAAAATCCACCTCATATTCCTTGAATAATTGTTTATCTATAAATTCTACTATTGTCATACAACTTCTTGAGTCCATGAGATGATTCTTCGCTACTTCTTCAATGAGGGTCAAGAAAATAAACATCTTCTTCTAATCCTATGATTCCTCTCCACCGTATGGAAATATGATCTTACTCTATGAAAATATGGAATAATACGTCTTCATCTTTACCTCCCCATGAAATTTAGCCACACTAAATTTCTTGAGACTTCATCTATTTTTCAAGAGACATGGATCCTTTTCAACTTCTCACATTCTGTGGTTATTGGTTGTAAATTGGCCTCATCTCACTTTATCGTCCCTTTGATAGTTGGTGTATCCAAATCTATTTTAATATTTCAATATATACATTCCCTCATTCAATTTAAACAAATTATTCATCACCTTTATTTTTCATTTATATTTAGAAAAAATATCATGAATATTATTGTAAAAATTATTTTAGAAAATATTACATAAATATGGAAATAATAAAATCACTATTAGCATATATTTTCTCATATTATAATATTATCAATGGATCAAAATTATCATCTTATTAATAATATATAATGACTTGTTGTTTAATATCATATAAAAATTATTTATTTATCTATATTTAAAATTTATTTTTATTAACACAATTTTATTCATCAATATAATATATGTAGCCACCCATTTAATTCATATATTACCAAAACATTATGAAGTATTATTGTCTCTTCAAAAATAATATTTTACAATTTTTTCACAGAGTAAATTCATGTTAATGTGTGGAATTCATGAATCTGATTATTATCAAGATATGTTAGTAAAAATTCGTTATGTGGTTTATTCCTTCTATTTTTATTCTAATAATATCATTCAAATACCTAAACAATTTAATATTTCACTTTATTCATGCAATTAAAAAACTGAAACCTATTCATGGAGTTTTTTGATTTACATTTTAAACAAATATAAATATAATCAGGGAATCATTTTTTAAAAGAACCAATACAGAAAGGTGGAATTAGACTCATCTAATTTTGATTTCAGATTAATGTTGTTGAGGTGGATAAAACCCTTTTCTTTCATCTTCTTTTATCAATTACATGAAAAGGGATGGAAAATGATTGAATGTATAGAATTCCTTATACCATAATTTTAGTGAAATTAATTTAATTCCTTAACAAAATATTCCAAAATTTAGTTGAAATGCATTTCGTCTAATTACACATTTACCCCAACCCTCTATAAAATACCAACTCTACCGCTTTAACTCACGCAATTCATCCCACCTCCCTATAAATTCAAATCACTATCTCTTTAATAGTTTATCAGTTCTCTATCCCTTTTGTATTTCATTGTTGGTGGATAAAAATTGTTCCAATATTTTCAAAGTGTAGAATATGGGAAACAGCTTTTAAAATTATATTTTGTCACGACCGGTCCCCCAGGGCCCGTGCTGTGACTACCCCAAGCCTGCCTTCCATAGGTCTGGGGCTGGCGACTAGCACCGAAGGTGTATTACCTAAAACTGGGAATGAATTTCCTTTATAACATGTAACACACACAACCAAGCACACAAAAAGATACGAACTCAAGTAAATGGAATAGTAAATATAGTGACTACAGTAAGTAAAAAGGGTCTAGAATACAGGCCCAACTGGAAAGTACGAGGAAAACTAGAATGTACAAGATAGCTGATAGGTGGAATAAAGCTCATGGATCATCCACCATAGATCCTACCAGAAGGGTGGGTACATCTCACACATGGCCATCACTGCGGCTCGTCTCATATAATGTCCACCTTCGAGTGACCTCCAGTCATGATACCCTCATCCTCAGTCAGTATTGTTTGTCATCTTCACCAAACACAATGAAGTGCGGTCATATCCCATGAAGGGGTGAGTAAAACGATACATAATAGAAACCGCAAAACCCTCAAGGTCTCACAAAATCTAGAAAGGATAAACCAAAAATAAAGGAAACAACTAAAAACAGTACATAGTTATATGCCCATATATATACCGATGTTTTCACGTAAACCCTTCTCAATCATGAGGAAAACATAGAGTCCAACCCCAAAGCCCCAAGCTCAAATATTACACAAACGAAGAAATACCATAGGGGAAAGTACCACACAGGTACGCCACATAGAATAATACCACCATGGTATTACCACGAAGGAAAGTATCACAAAGGTACAGACTCAGCTCACACCAGGTATAACTTAAGTCCAGTAGTAGAGATGATTAGATGTAACTACTAAATCATCTTACTCTGTTAAGAGGCTCTGCTACTGACCCACACATGATTGCTCAGTGCTGACCCACACAGGATCACTAGGTGCTGACCCACATAGAATCACTTGGTGCGGACCCACACAAGATCTCTAGGTGCTGACCCACACTATATCGCTCAATGATAGCCCAAACAAGATCGCTAGGTGCTGACCCACATAGGATCACACTTCATTCTTCACGTCACAACTAGCTACTAGGTTTCCACACAAGGCTTGCTCAACTCTTGGTGGGGCCTCATCTCAAGCCACTGGTCGATACTCTTACCACCATGAAGTCTCATGAATAAGTATCTCAATGTACCACCACATCATAAGGGTCTCAATGCAACAGAAAGTGCACTAATCGGACGCCAGGTCTATGAGTTCTTATCCTTTTACTCTCGAGGACCCGGTTAGATTCGTGCTCTATCCAACCCGATCACACTCCACCATTATCCTGATCTCTTGTGGGGTATACTTGAAGGGACCTTTTTGCTACAAGGTTTCCAGTGCCGCTAGGGGTTCATCAAATGGACATCTGGTGCCAATTTTATTGACAAAATAGCGTAAATGGGTTGAAATGTGTTTGGGATTGTTCCGACTTGACCCAACCTGTTGGGTCTGGCTTGGCCCGAGCTGGGAGCCCGGCCAGCAGTGTGCGGCCCGACCCGTGCTTGGTGTATTGGACCGCTCTAGGCTGCCCGACTGGGGTAGCTCTGGGTAGCGCGGTAGCTCTGAGAACCGTGGAGGCCGCAAGGGGGTCGTGGGGCTCATAGCTGGGGGCGGTGGGTCCGCGTGGCAGCATGGCTATAGGGTGGAACGGCAGGAAGCTGGTTGGAGAGGCCACGTGGCGGCGAGGTAGGTCGCTGGTCGGGGAGGCCGTGGGGTAGTGCGGTAGTCCGTGGGGCAACGCGGTAGTCCGCAGGGTGGCGCAACAGTCTGCGGGGAGGCGCGGTAGTCCACGGGTCGGCAAGGCCACGTGGTGGCGTGACCGGATGTTGGGAAGCGAGGCCGCACGCAGGGTGGTGCGGAAGGCCACGGGGAGGCGGTGGATGCGAGCGGCGGAGGCTATGGGCGACGGTCTACCGGGGATGTTGTATAGCACGATCGCGCGCAGTGTCTTCACCGGTGGCTGGCCTGACCAGCTGCCCTCCATTTTTTTCCATCATCGCGGCTAAAGGTTGTGTCAGACATCGTTCTGGAGTTCCACTAGTGCCAGCCGTCGGCACCAATCACCGACAACATCGCAATGATCACACAAAAGATCCAAAAGATTTTATGAGCGGTCAGGCCATGTTTTTTTGGCATGTACACTCCATGTAAGGGCGATATCATACAGCTCAATGAAGATGATTCATTGTGAGATAAAATTTAACATTGATCAAATTAAAACACACCCCTACCTCATTCATTTTTTGACCTCAATGAGGAGGGAAGGATGTTCATTGATTGATGATGTCCCATGTTGGAGGATGTCTCGAGGAAGAAGTCAATGTCATGCATTGGCATTCTTCATTGGAAGAGCATTCTTCATTAGAGGAGCGTTCTTCATTGAATAAATATAATTATCACAAAAGCTATCTCTTTCCCATTTTCCAAAAACCATCCCCCAATCCACCCATAAATGAATTAGCCAATATTATAGAATATTTTGGCATAATTTCAAAATTGTTTTCATTAATTAATTGAGTTGGTATAATTAATTAAAGGGTGTGGAACCATTAATGTAGGGGAGTTTAACAGGCTTCCCAAAATTTATGAGGGAGTTTATGGGGGTTTTAGTCTCAGGTGGTCCCCACCACCATAACCACACATGGGAGGTTTAGTTATGGTGGTCCCCACCTCTATAACCACTCATGGGAGGTTGTGTTCTGGTTGTCCATACATCTTAAACCTTTCACACTTGAGGTTTCAACAAAAAGAAAAGAGAAAAAAAGTTTTTTTTATTTTATTTCTAGTTCCACAAAAAAACCCAAAATTCTATCATTCACCCTCAACTTACTGCGGTTGAGGGTAAGGTCCCCTTAAGTGAAAACTAGCTCTATGAGTTCAACGGCCCCCTCAAATTTCAATTATGAGCACCAGTTCAAAAGATACAAAAACCCGCCCGCACTATTACTGAATGTACCCAAAAAAATTTCCAAAAATTCATTCTGGGCACACCGTGCCTTAGAATCACGTTCCATCAATTTTCGCAAATTTGTAAAATTTTCATTTAATTTAAAAAGTTTACATTGAAATTCCGGTTCTTTACATTCTACCCACCTCAGGGATTTGTGTCCCTGTAATCCACAACTCAAAATAAAGGAACAAGTGGGAGTACTGAGCATGAATCTGAGCCTCCCACTCTCATGTGCTCTCCTAGAGGTTCCTGTGCTACCAACGAACACACACTAGATGTATCGACCACCCATGAAGGACCCGCTCCTGCCGATCCACAATCTCTACTAGAACCTCCGTAAATGTCTCCCCATCATCAACATCCAACTCTCCTTGATCGATGATGTGAGAAGGGTCGTGCACGTATCTCTTCTGCTGGGATACGTGGAAGACGTCATGCACTCGGTGCAACTAAGGTGGAAGGGCTAAGTTGTAAGCCACCTCACCAACTCTACTGAGGACCTGAAAGGATCCAATGAACCTTGGAGATAACTTTCTACCGCAGCCAAATATTCACAAACCTTGTCAAGGTAAGACCCATCGAAATACATGGTCGCCATCTTCGAACTCTAGAGGTCTCCATCTTCTATCGACATACGAATTATTCCTACTCTGTGCAGTCTTTATCTGCTCCTGGATGATCTTCACCTTCTCTGTGGTAGCCTATACCATCTCTGGTCCCACTAGTGAAAACTCCTCTAGGTCAGTCTAGTACAAAGGTGATATGCAAGGGCACTCGTACAACGCCAAAAAAATATTCCATCCCAATGGTGGAGTGATAGCTGTTGTTGTATGAAAAAACCTCCATAGGCATGTGATCCTCCCAGCTATGACTGAAGTCGCGGATGCAAGCACGCAGCATGTTATCATGGTTCTGAATGGTCTACTCGGTCTGACCATCCGTCTGAGGATTGAAGGGGATTGCTCAAACGATTTTCCATCTCCAAAGCTTCCTGCAACCCCTTCAATAGATAGGAAGTAAAATATGCATTGCGATCAGAGAAAATCTTCAAGGTTAGTCCATGTAACCACATAATATCTTGCACATAGAGGCGTCCCAAGCTCTCTACTGATCCCTACTATCTGATCAGTAGGATGTGAGCTGACATGGTGAGTCGGTCGATGATCACTAAAATAAAGTCATGACCCTTGAATATACATGTAAGTCCTATCATGAAGTCCATGGATATCCCATCCCACTTACACTCTGGTACCTCCAAAGGCAGAACCAAGCCTACGGGTACCTGAAGCTCTGCCTTCACTTACTGACAAGTGAGTCACTGAGAGATAAACTCTACTACTACTTTCTTCATTCCAGGACACCAGTGCTACTGTTAGAGGTCCTGGTACATCTTTGCCACTCCTGGATGTACCGCTAGAGGGGAAGAGTGGAACTGCCTCATCACTTTCTCCTAAAGCGACAATGGTACCAGGGTATGTCCTATGAAGGGGATGAAATTCTCCACACCTTCAGAAAAACCATCAAGTGCCTTTCCTGTGGATATCTGAGCATGTTGTGTCTCGTATTCCATGTCCCCATGTTGTGACTCCCGGACTGGATAAAGAAGTGGGGGAGTGACTATAAGATAATAAAGGAATGCTACTCCATCACGTTCCACGAATGATATCTACAAAGCATCCAAATGCAACACCGCCTCACTTAGCATCTGTATAACTGATCTCTAGTTGAGGGAATCTGCTACAACATTCCCCTTCCCAGTAGTATAGACTATATTGAAGTCAGAGTCTTGGAGGAACTCAAGACAACGTCACTATCTCAAGTTCAGGTCCTTCTCAGAGAAGATATACTTGAGACTCTTGTGATCAGAGTACACTGTAAAATGCTCGCCCATCAAGTAATGTCCCCACATCATCAAGGAGAGGACCACTGCTTCTAACTCTAGGTCATGGGTACCATAGTTCTACTCGTGCTATCTCAACTCTCGAGAACCAAAAGCGATAACTTCTTTCTCCTGGATCAAGAATCATCGCAGTCTGGTCCCTGGTGCATCATAGTAGACTACATACACTACAACCTCCTCTGGAAGCCTCAAGATGGGGGCACTAGTCATCCTCTACCTCATCTCATGAAAACTCTACTGCCATATTTCTGACCACACGAATGGTCTCCCCATCTTCATCAATGCTAATAGTGGTGCTACAACTCTGAAAAAATATGGCACAAATCTCTGGTAGTATTCTTCCACACCCAGAAAACTTTGTTTCTCTATCACACACCTGGGTGTCTCCCAAGAAAGTACTGCCTCAATATTCGCTAGATCCACTGTAACTCCAACCTATGATATGACATGTCCCTGAATGTGAACCTCTCATATTCAGAACTGTCACATCGAGAGCTTACCCAAAAGGTGGTTTTCTTGGAGTGTGTCCAAAACTACCCGCAAATGATAGGCATGATCTTCCTCAATAACGGAGTAGATGATAATGTCATCGATGATGACTACTACAAAGAGATCAACGTATGGGGGAAATATCTTATTCATGAGTCCCATGAACACTGTTGAAGCCTTGGTTACAACGAATGGCATATCCAAGAACTTTTAATGGTCATACCAACATCTGAAATATTTCGTTTTCACATCCTCATCTCATACTCTGAGATGGTGATATCCTGATCTGCGGTCTATCTTCAAGAACATCCATTCTCCCTTCAGCTGATTTAAGAGGTCGTCAATCATTGGAATTGGGTACTTGTTCCTCACAGTAACTTGGTTCAGGCACCGATAGTCAAAACAAATCCTCAAGCTCCCATCCTATTTCTTGGGGAACAAAATCGTGACTGGCTAGGGAGATACACTGGGCTGAATGAATCCCTTCCCCTATAAGTCCTCTAGCTGTACCCACAGCTCACAAATCTCTGACGGAGCCATCCGATATGCTGGTGTAGATATCAGTGTCATCCTGGGGTTCAGGTTAATGTAAAATTCCACCTCTCTGCGAGGAGGTAGACCCGAAACATCATCAAGGAAGGCATCGATGTACTGGTCCACCACTACAGGATAACTCAGACTCTCCATATCAACTACTCTAAGGGTAAGGCTATCCAACTGATGTGTAATCGGCTTCACCCTCCACTGGGTAACTCCATCCTGTGCTGCAATGGCTCCCTTCTCATAGGTGAAGCTAAATCTGGTCCCATCTCTATGGACACACCACACATTACGCCTATTATAGTCAATATGAGTATGGACTATTGATCAGAAGTTGATATCCAAGATGACGTCGTAAGGCCTCGACGTCGCTACTAGGAGATCCCAGCCGAATATCTCACCTCCTAGAGTAATCTCGCACTGACGGCACCTGTGCGTAATCTTCAAATCCACTCTCGTAGTAGTATATAGTCGTAAGGATCGAGCCAACGGCTCCATTGGAATCTTTGAACTCCTGATGATGGCAGCGGAAATAAAATAATGATTGGATCATGTGTCTATAATTCCTACATCTTATGTGGAGTAGACACAAATCATACCTAGTATCATCTCTACTGTTCCGTGATCATAGGCCTCAGCTGCCCGGAGTTGAGCTTTCCCTTGTCCTCTTGCTCCCTATGGTCGGGGTTGGACCACCTAGTGGTGGTGGTGGTGGTAACATCTCGAATCATCGCACACTGCCTATTACACGACCATATCCTCTACCACGTCTACCTGATCCCAACAGACCTCATCGGTCGAACCTATATCTCTGTAAAGGCGGTCCTTTGACTGTCTGCTGATCCTCCGTATGATGGGTCGAGCAGTCACGAGCCATGTGACCCTGCACGCCACAGGCGTAACACCGCCCGCTCCTAGAATGACTGGCTCAGCCTCGGGTGTCCCACACAACCAACCCTAAATCCTGCAGTCATCCACCTATAAGTCTGGTCATTTTGAACCTCTGTGTCATTTTTCTGCTGCCAGCTGCAGAAGTCTCCACTACATGATGACTAGTATTGGGTCTCACTGCTGGTGAATTTTTGGCAAGGAAACTCTCTCCTAAAAGGGCTCTCTCTAACACCCCTGCCTGCATCGGGATGCTGAGTGAGATCATCAAAGCCCTAGTCTCCTACCTGATTCCCTGCTCAAAGGTTCTCACGCTGCAGACTAGGTCCCGCACAATATCTGTGGAGTAGAATGAAATATCAGTGAACCTCACTAAGTACTGAGCCACAGTCATGTTGCCCTGCTATAGATGCAGTAACTCCGGAATGCGCACTGCACAAAGAGTCACTGGGACGATCTCTGCTCAAAACAAGCTCTCAAAGTATGCCTAGAAAAGTGTCACCTTGTCGTGATCCTGGAGCATCAAGATCCTCCATCTGCATGATTCTGCCTATAGAAGACAGGCGGTAGGGATCGCCATGAGATTGGATGATGTACCTACAAGTCGAAATACTATCACTACAGCCTCCATCCAATCCTCAGCCACCTATGGGTCGATGTCTCCCCTGAACCTGGGTGGCCTCTAGCACTGGAACTCATGCAACACACTCAAGTGGCGTTCAACCTCTACTGTTGGGGCTGGTGGAATCAGTGGCCCAATGGGTAATGGTACCACTGGTGACTCTATTGGAAGAGGGCTTTGCACTGAGGCCTAGTCACTTGGTGGGTTATCAGTGTGTACTGCTGTCAGTACACTAACTGGATATATGTGTAGAGGAATCCTAAAAAGAAATAGGTGCGTTATTGTCAAAATGTTATACCTTGTGAGGTGACTCAAACATATCATAAAGAAAACTCTTGGAACACACACAATCATTTTTTTCATGCACAGATTCAAAAATCAGAAGTCAGGGTCCTGGTGTATGGATATGTCGGCCACCACACCAACACTAGATTCCCTAAACTGATAACCACACTCCCTAAACATAACACTATTTATGTTAAAAATACCAGAGTTCAATTTTCTATAGTATAACCGACTCCTCTAATACCAATTATTCATCACCCATCCCCCGGGGCCCATTCCGTTACTACCCCTAGCTCACTTTCCATTTTACAGGGGATGGCGACTAGCACGGAAGGCATATTCCCTAAAATTTCGAAGGCATTGCCTTTATAACCTGTAATACACACAACCAAGAACACAACAAGATACAAATTCAAGTAAATTAAATATTAAACAGAGTGAGTAATGAAAGTTAAAAGGGGGCAGAATATAAGAACGACTAGAAAGTACAAGGAAAAATGGAAAGTACATGATATCTGATAGGTGGAAAGCTGCTCTTGGATCGTCAACCATGGATCCTACCTAAAGGGTAGGTACATTTCATGAACGGTTGTCTCTAAGATTCACCTTGTCTAATGTCCACCTCCGAGCTACCTCCATTCTTGGTACCCTCGTCCCCAGTCAGTGTTGTCCATCATCTGCACCAAACACAACGAAGTGCGGGCATAGCCCGTGTAGGGGTGAGTATAACGATACACAATAGGGACCCTGAGACAGACTCTAACTCCAAAGCCCCAAGATCAACTATTCCACAAAGGATGAAATACCAAAAAAGATAGTATTACCATGAAGGAATGAACCACACAGGTAAAAAATCATATCACACCCGTAAATACATAAGAACATTAGTATAGATGATTAGATGTAACTACTGAATCGTTTTACTCTATTAAGAGTCTCTGCTGGTGACCCACAAGGGATTTCTCAGTGCTGACCCACACATGATCATTTGGTCCTAACCCACATAGGATCACCCAGTACTGACCAACATAGGATCATTAGGTGCTGACCCACATAGTATCGCTATGTGTGGACCCACACAAAATCACTCTTCATTCTTCACGTCACAACCATCAACTGGGTTCCCGCACAAGGCTTGATCATCTCCAGGAGGGTCTGCTCCTCAAGCCACTGGTCGATATTCCATCTGCCACAAAGTATCACAATGAAGTATCTCAAAGGACCGCCACATCATAGGGGTCTCAACGCAACAAGCGGTGCATCAATTGGATGCCATATCTATGGGTTATTAGCCTTTTAGTCCTGTGGTCTCAGTTAGATTCGTGCTCGGTCCAACCTGACCGTACTCTAAAATTATCCATATATCCAATTGGGTATACTCTAAGGGACCATCTTGTTTCAAGGTTTCTAGCGCTGTAGATGGTTTGTCAAACGGACGTCCGGTGTAAATGTTATGGCCGAAAGAGCGTAAATGGGTCGAATGTTGTCTAGGTCCAGTCCGAACCGGTCAGCCCGACCCGGTCGGACTGACCAGGACTGGGCCGACCTGATTTGGGTCAACCCAACCCAACACGCTGGGTCCATCCCGACCCGTGTTGGGCAGCCCGGCCCGCGCTTGGCGGCCCGGACCGGTGGCCCAACATGGGTGGCGTGGGGCATCGCAGAGGTTGCAGGAAATACAGAGGTTGTGAGCGGGATGTGGGGGGCTATGGGGTGGTGTGTCCATGGGCGGGCATTGCCATAGGGAAGCATGGTGGGCTGCGGGGTGGTTTGAGAGAATGAGGGTCACTGGGCGGTGCGGGAGGCTGCAGGTCAGCGAGGCTGCAGGGTGGCGCGGCAGGCCGTAGGGCGGCGAGGCTGGCCGCGAGGCAGTATGGAAGGTCATGGGGCAGTGGTGGACGCAGGCGGTGGAGGCTACGAGCAATAATCCGCTGGGGCTGCGAGGCGGTGCAACCATGTGTCGGGTCCACGCCGGCGGTCGGCTTTACCAGCCGCCCTCTATTGGTCTCTTTCGTCGCGGCCGGAGGTGGTGTCGGCCACTATTCTCGTGTTCCACAGGTGCCAACCGTCGACACTGGTCACCGAAACCATCATGAAGATCAGACAAAATATCCACATGATTTTTGGAGGGTTCGGGACATGTTTGTTTGTCATGTACCCTCAGCATTTGGGAAGTATCATACAGATCAAGGAAGAGTATTCAATGTGAGACAAAATTTTAAATTGATAAAAAAAACACCCCTACATCATTCGTTTTCTGACTTCGATGAGGAGGGAAGGACAGTCGTCGATTGAAGGAATCCCGCATTGGAGAATGTCCCAAGGAAGAAGTCGAAGTCGTGCGTCAGGGTTCTTCGTTGGAGGAGAATTCTTCATTGGAGGAGCATTCTTTGTTGGAGAAGTGTAATTCTCCCAAAAGCTCTCTCCTTTACCATTGCCAAAAACCTTCCCCCAATCCACCCGAAAATAAATTACCCAATATTATAGAATATTTTAGAATAATTTCAAATTGGTTTAATTAATTAATTGAGTTTCTATAATTAAATAATGCGGGTGGAACCATTAAAGTGGGGGAGTTTAAGAGGCTTCCCCATATTTAAGAGGGAGTTCAAGGGGGTTTTAGTCTCAGGTGGTCCCCACCACCACAACCTCTCATGAGAGGTTTAGTTCTGGTGGTCCCCACCACCATAACCTCTATTGGGATGTTTAGTTCTGGGGGTCCCCACATCTTAAACCTTCCACATTAGAGGATTCAAAAAAAAATATATAAAATACAAGTTTGTTTTATTTTATTTTTATTTCCACGAAAACCCAAAATTCTATCTTTCACCCTCAACCTACTGCGGTTGAGGTGAAGGGCCCCTAATGTGAAAACCAGGGCTGTGAGTTCAGCGGTGCCCTCAGATTTCAATTCCGAGTACTGATTCAAAAGTTACAAAAACTTGCTCGCACGTTTAGTGAACGTACCCGAAAAAAGTTCAGAAAGTCATTCCGGGCATACTGGGCCTCAGAATCAGGTGCCGTCATATTTCATGGACTTGTAAAATTCCTATTTAATTTAAAAAAATTACATGGAAATTCCAGGTCTTTACATTTTTTCTTATTAATTTTAATATCAATTATATATTTAGATGTTTAATTTTTAGTTAGTTTTAAATCTCTTATTTACTTATTTATTTAGTTAGTTAAATATAAAATTTAAATTATATTTAATATTAGTATGTTAATTATTTTAACTTAGCAATAGACTTTGAGTAAATAATTTATAATTATTCTTAGTAATGAATTCATTATTATAATACGATTATTATTTTGTATAAAATTTATAATTTTAAATATTAGTGACATGGCTATTAATTAATAATAAATGTATGATGAATTACATTTTGTAAAATAGAGATTCAAAAATATTTAACTATTAAATAAATAATGATTAAATAATCATAATGCAATGATAAAGTATTTATTAACTAATAAATAATTAAGTAATAAATTATTGTTAAAGACATAATAGATAATGGATTACCTAGGATTACCTTAGGACGATCTTTGGATAAATTAATGACTTATTAGTGCTTAAATAAATATTAACTAATAATTAACAAATGATTAAATAATAATTAATTAATGATTAATGAATTACTATCTAATGAAAAATTAAGGATTAAATAATAATTAATTAATGATTTAATATTAATATTCTAATAATCAAATATAATGAAACTGATTAATATCTATCGATGAAGTAATGATCAACGAGTGATTAATGAATGATTAAGGTATAATTAATAAATGATGCTTACATAATGATTAGATAATGATTTGTTTGAAAGACCCGGAATTATCAATGTAATTTTATTTAATATATGGGAATTTTATATGTCTGGGAAAATTGGCAGTGCCTGATTCTGAGGCACGGTGTGCTCGGAATTAATTTCTGAACAATGTTTTGGGTACGTTCAGTAAACGTGTGAGTGAGTTTTTGTAACTTTTGAAGCAGTGCTCGGAATTGAAATCTTGGGGCACCGTTGAACTCACAGTGCCAGTTTTCACTTAAGGAGACTTTAACCTCGATGACATTTGGTCAATGGTGAAAGTTCATTTTTGGGTTTTTCGTGAAAAAATCAATGGAACTCCCCATGTAGATGTTGAGAGGTGGGGACCAACAGAAGTAAACCTCCCATGTCAGGTTATGTTGGTGGGGACCACCCGAGCCAAACCACCCATTTGTGTTAATGTGGTGGGGACCACTCGAGACTTAAAACCCCATGAACCATTTTGAACTCCCTCTTAATGGGGAGAAACCTCTTGAGCTCCCCAACATAATTATGCCAACTCCCCACTTTAATTAATTAAGCCAAACCATAAATTAATTAATTAAGCTATTTTGAAATTATTCCAACAAACATAATAGATAACATGTTTTATTATGTGGGATACCTTTCATTAGAGTGGAATTGGGGAGAGAAGAACTATTGGGAGAAAGCACTCTAACGAAGAACGCCAACGAGTAAGATCTCCAACGACGAAGGAACCGACGTTCGAGGAAACACCGACATCACTAACATCCGTCTATCCCCATGACATCATCTCCTTCCTCAAGGCCTCTTAAAATGAACCTTTGAGGTAGAGATTTATGTATAGGTTATTATCACATCCCATGTTCTTTCCTTCTAAACTAAGAATGCGGATCAAATATCATAAACTAGTTGATCCGAAGATGTTTTTCTTTAGCAGGATTTGGAATAGTGATTGATGAAGGTTGTGGGGAATGATCTTCTTTTAATATATTCCAAAAAGATTCTTGATTCAAAATTTTTAACCACTTTCTACTGCTCTAATGTGGATGGTGCGGGAAAAACAAACATGGCCAAACAAATCCACCATTCTTTTTTTTGTGTTCTTCGCGATGGTGACAGCGACCAGTGCCAGCATTTTGCACCGGTGGAACATGAGAATAGTGACTGACACCAACACCGGCCGCGATGAAGACAACTGCACTACCCGCAGCCACCACAATTCACAACCTCTGCCATTCGCGGCCATCGCAATCCATGGCCTCGCCTCCTATGGCCGCCCGAGCCACCCCGCAGCCCAGCTGCCCGTGCCCCCATAACACCGTCCGCGGCCCCCCGTGCAATCCGTAGCCTCGCCCCGCGGCCTCACCACCCATGGCCCCCCGTGGCCTCACTTCTCCCGGAACTGCAGCCATGTCCCGCCGCCCACGGCCCCGCCCCACCACTCACGTCCTCACGGATGCCCCCCCGCCGCTCCTCGGTCCGCAGCCCCGCCCTACCTTCCCGTAGCTTCACTGCGCTCGTGGACTTGCGGCCTCCGTGCCGCCCAGCTGGGACACCGAGCGCAGGCCGGACAACCGAGTGGGCCGGGCCAGGTAGACCCAAACCGGGTCGGTCCGACCGGGTCGGACCGGGCTCGGACCCCCTACGACCCATTTACGCAATCTTGGCCATAAGATTCACACCATGAATTAGTTTGACAAACCGTCTACGGTGCTAGAAACTGGGGAGCGAGATGGTAACATTGGTATACCCCAATAGGGTTTTTGATATATTTGGGGAACAATTAGGTTGGACCGAGCACGACTCCAACTGGACCCTCAAGACAAACAGGTTAACAACTTACAGATTGTGTGTCCTATTGACTCACCGTCTGTTTGATTGAGACCCCTTTGTCATGGCAGTCATTTGGGATAATTTTTTGTGGGAATTCTTGGTAGTTGGAGTATTGACAAGTGGCTTGAGGAACGGACCATCCCATAGATGAGCATGTTTAGCGCAAGAACCCTGTAGTTGGATGCGAATTGAGGAAGAGATACTTCGTGGGTCTAAGATCGAGGGTCCCACATGGAACCGCTCTAGGATTCCATGTAGGACTACCAGAGCGATCTTTTGTGGGTTAGCACCTAGCGATCCTGTGTTGGTCAGCACCGAGCGATCCTATGTGGGTCAGCACCTAGATACCCTATGTGTGTCTGATGATGATTAGAGATCGTTAATGGGTCTTTCTGTTAACAGATTAAGATGATTTAATAGTTACATCTAATCATATCTACTACTGTACTTAAGTTATTTGTGGTGTGAGGTTAGTTTATACCTAAGCGGTACATTTCTTTTTGGAAATACCTTGGAAGTATTCTTCTATGTGGTGTACCTTTGTGGAACTTACCATCGCGGTTTTCCTTCCTTTGTGGAACAATTGTGTTTTGGTCTTTGAGTAGGGCTCTGTGTTTTCCTCATAATTGAGATGGGTTTACATGATAACTTATGTATATGTACGGGAATATACATAAGTTGGGTTGTCAGTTGATTTCATGCTTTGTGGATTTTCCTTTGTAAATTTGGTGAGACGTTGAGGGTCTCAATGTACCTACTGAGTGTCGTTATACTCACCAATGCACGGGCTATGCCAGCAATTTATTGTGTTTCATGCAAACGACGGACAATGCTGACTAAGGACGAGAGTACCATGACAGGAGGTAGCTCGGAGGTAGACCTTATACGAGGCCTACCACATAGACGACTATTCGAGAGATGTACCTACCCTCAGGTAGGATCATGGTAGGTGATCGCATGAGCTGTTCCAGTTTACTTGTAATTTCAATTTCCTGTACTTTCCATGTGGTCTTGTATTCTGGCCCCTTTTACTTACTATACTCACTCAGTTTACTATTCTTTTTACATGAGTTCGTATCTTGTTGTGTGATTGGTTGTGTGTTTCTACAGGTTATAGAGGCAATGCCTTCCCTGTTTTAGGGAATATTCCTTCGTTACTAGTCGCCAACCACTATCCTATAGAATGAGAGAATGGGGTTGACATGGAATGACCCCCGAGGGATGTGTCGTGAAAAATTGGTATTAGAGGAGTTGGTTCTACTGTATATCATAAGACTATGTTCCTTCTTTCTAAGTGAAATAGTTTCAAGTTTAGTGAGTGTTATTATCAGGTTAGGGAATCCGGTATTAGTGTGACGACCGACATACCAATACACCAGGACACTGACTTTTGATTTCTGACTCAGTGCACTGACACAATGATTGCTTGTGTGTTTTGATGAGTTCCCATTGTGATCTATTTTTTTCAGCTCACTAGGTATAAATTATTGACCGTGGAACCCCTATTTGTTTTTAGGATGCCTCCACATAGTAATCCAACTAGGAATCTGAGAGTAGTATGCACTGATATCCCACCAATCGACGAGGCCTCGGTGGAGGGCCCTCTTCTAGTAGAGGCACCAGCAGAGGCACCAGCAGTACCATTACCTGTTGGGCCACCAATTACACTGGTCCCAACAGCAGAGGGTGGAAACCACTTAAGCACATTGCACAAGTTCCAACGCTAGAGGACACCTAGGATCAGGGGAGTGATAGAGCCAAAGGCAGTTGAGGATTGTATGGAGGTCGTAGTGAGATTTTTATGACTGGTAGGAAAACTGGATGATCAAATGGTGATCCTTTCCTCTAGCCTTCTATAGGCAGCATCGAGAAGATGGTGGAGCTTGATGCTCTACGTTCATGATGAGGTGAAACTTCTCTGGGAAGACTTCAAGAGCCTGTTTCAGGCTGAGTTTTTCCCAGCGACTCTCCACGCAGTGCCCAATTTGGAGTTACTTCATCAGTAACAAGGCAACATGACTGTGTCTCAGTACTCAACAAGGTTCACTGACCTCTCACTCTACTCCACAAATATGGTGCAGGACCCATTCTTTAGGGAATGGACCTTGAATAAGGGACTCATGTGGGAGATCAGGGCTTCGATGATCTCACTCAGCATCCCGACGTAGGCCGGGGTGTTAGAGTGAGCCCTTTTAGTGGAGGGTATTATTGCTGAGAAGTCACCAGCAGTGAAACCCACTACCATTCATCACATAGAGGAGTCTTATGCAGCTGGAAGCATATATATAATGAAAAGTTCCAAAAGGACCAGACCTACACGTGGACAACTGTAGGATTCAGTTTCAGTTGTGCGAGGAACCTGAGGTAGAGCCAGTCATGCCAGGATCTGGTGGTGTTACACATGTGTTAGCCGGGTCACATGTCTCGTGACTATTCGACCCACCATATGAATGATAAATAGACATTCAAAGGACTTCCCAAGTATACACAGATATTCAACTGAGGAGATCTATAGGGAACATGCATACATGGAAGATGAGTTGGTCGTGTAGCTGGAGGTGGGTGACAATTCGAGATGTTACCACGACCACCACCCAGAGGTCCACCACGACCATAGGGAGTTGGTGGAGAGGGGAGAACTAAGCTCCATGCTACTTAAGCCTATAATTATGGAACTCCGGAGATGATACGAGGTACGATCTGTGTCTACTACACCTTAGTTGTAGTACTTATAGGCAAAGGTGTTAGTCATTATTTAATGTCCACTACCCTTATTCGGAGCTCAAAGAGTCTGATGGAGTTGTTGGCTCAATCCTTTCGACTATAGACTCATAGGAGAGCTTATTTGATGATTACGCACTGATGCCGGCAGTGCGAGCTTACTCTAGGAGGCGAGAGCTTCGGCTGGTGTAACGACCCAATGTTTTTCAATGGGAAATTCCCTTCTTATATTTATGTCATAAATACACAAAATAATGAACTTCTAAGTGATAACTGACCTTCAAACATAATTTTGTCACCCTTATGTTAGGAATTTTGAAAATCCGACATACACGGCTGTGTTCAAGATGATTTGTGGAGTCTAATGAAACAAAAATAATTTTTGGTGAATAGTAACCTACCCTTATGAATAGTAACCTACCCTTATGAATAGTAATATGAACCTTATGAATATAAAATAAGAGTAACATTACCTATGAATAATAAAATAAAATATAGACATCTTAGAAAGTGACAATTTGACCTTGGTAAACGTTTTGGTATTTTACAAGTCATAAATAAATAATTATAATTAATTAATTAATTTAAAGAATTTTTATATCCCTGGAATGTATTCATAAATTATTGAATCACTTTCAAATAGTTTTTAGATAATTTTATAAGACCCTTCGTAATTTTTGAAAGCACCATAAAATCAGTTTTAATCATAAAAACTATTTTTTTCTATAAATTATGATTTTAATTAAATATTAAATTTATAATATTAGGAAATTATTATTGTAAAATGGACTTCATTTTTGTATTCTACATATCAAAAAATGGTTGGGGTAAATTATTGGGATTTTTTTGAGATACTTGAATTTTTGATGAATAGTAGAATCTGATAATTCACATTAAAAGCTAAATAATGTATTAATTGAGTCATCGATGATGTTCTGCTGATGTAAGCCCACTTGTTTCAGGATTACATTATAAAATTACTATTCTTTGTCGTTCAAGACTCACTATTCCTTGTCTTAGGTGAAATTGATAAACTAATCAATTTTATATTAAGGAAACCCCTCTCCCCTCCACTATAAAAGCCACCCTTCACTCCCTCTTTTACAGACACCTCTAAAGCTCCAAGACTTCTCTAAACACTTCCCAAAAAACTTTTATAGACCCTTACCCACGCCCAAAATCTTCTGGTGTCATCAAAAGACCAAGCTTAGGCCCTTAAGTAGGTTCTCATGATGAAGATTCTAAAGGTAATTTCTCTCCCTCTTCTCCATTAATTTCCTTTCATGTTCAAGTTCCTTTCTTGATCTCTCCCCACATATATTCATCCAAATTGTTTTGTAACTACAGTATTATACAAATACTATAATTTTATTATTATAAGGGGATATTTTATCATCCCACCCCTTTCCCACTTCCTTTAATTTTATTAAAGAGAACGTTGTTCATGAGGTGTTAATTTACCTCCTTTAAAACTGACATGCCCTCTTATTCCATTTCTACATTCAGATCTGGTCATGAAACAATTTTTATGGTTGAACCCAAATATTTTATATTTATTATGTTCTATTTTACGTTTTTTAAACAACCTATGGACATGTTACTAAGTGAAAAGCTAAAACAAGTTTGTTGTGATCCAAAAAACCGCTCAAATTAACCCAAATAACCATCATTAAATTATTATCTATTGATTCATCCACATGGATCTAATATAATTCATTTTATAATCATTAAATCTCCTGTAATATCATTAATAACATGTAATATCATTTCTGGATGTTTACCCATGATCTAACCAGACATCAATTTAAGAATACAAGTTAACCACTCAAGAAACCCATGAAAACGAACATCCCCGATCAATGTTTTTAAACTCTATAAGTCATCCAAAGGAACATAATAATGAAACCCAAATGAACCCTATTAATGTATAAAAGGTTCTGTAATTTCTAATTAATGAATATAATGTCATTATACAGGACATTAAAGATAAAGAAGCATTCGAGTACAAGGTAAGGGGAAATTCGTGAACCCAACTTTCATCATTCGGTTTCTCCCTCTTTCACTCCATTTTTGATATGGTTACTACTCAAACATCATTTGTTCATCATTTTATTTACTTTTCTGGGAAATAAATGTTTGTCACATGTTTTTTTATTTCCAACAAAGTGTTTTCCAAAAGAGATCTTCTTTTAAGAACGCCCCATTTACTTCTCACTCAAAGTGAACGATTCTTGTAACATGTATGTTATTCCCTCCTTCTTTTGGGAACCCCAAGCATATGAATGTGTTATTATGAGATGAAACCCATTCCATTTCATGGGTTAATTATGTTGATTTATGTTATATGATAATTGTTCCAAGCATGATAAATGATAATGTTATGATGTGACGGGTGCGCCCGGAATTATATAGCGCAATATGAATGTTTAAATGTGATGGGTGCGCCTAGAATTGTATAACCCTCCAATTCAATGGGTAAAGTGATAAATCTCATATGTAAATGTGAAATTATTTGTGAAAAATATGCTAGATTTTTTTTCAAAAAATTTGTGTGGTAGTAAACCACTAAGACATGATGTTTCATTTTTACGCATTGCCACATTTCAAGTCTTTTATTTATGCTTCTCTCATGTTCATGATCTTATTCCTATGTCATGATTATGATCACCCCATTATTTATTGTTCTTATCTATCCTCTTACTGGGATTCTAGATCACCCCTTTTGATGTATATCTTCAGGTGGCTACATGTACTAAGGAGAAGACAATTTCCACTAAAAATATTGTGAAGACGAAATTAAATAAATTTTTTTGGTTGATGTTGTATTTGTTATGTATGGTCCTAGTTTTCCCAAGACACTAAACCTCTGGATCCTCAATGTGTAATACTATTATGTTGTTTATCTTTGAAATGATGTAATAGTAATAAAAGAAAAGGCTGGGTCTCTATAGTTGGTATAGATGCAAGTTTAGTTAATTTGGGAATTAGGATTAGTGAACCCTAGAGAAAACCTACAACAAGATTCTAAGTACAAATATGAACACAAGAATATTTACCTAGGGATCTCATATGTTATGTTTTTGGTATAATTGTTTAAATGAATATGTTATTCAATACTTGTTTACTTATGTTTTGTTCTAACCTTTTCTATTTTAGAAAATGGTGGGAACCATGAGAATTCATGCCAACAACTCATGCAAGTGCCAATACAACGATTTCCCGAACGACATCCCCAATGATTTTGGAGGAGGAGTTCAAAAATTCATGGAAATGCTTACCAAATTATATCAGGTTATGAATAATAATCATAATAATGGGGAACTTCCTCCTTCACAAAAGAGGGAGAAACTGGCAATCGAATGTTTTATGCGGCAACGACCACCGACGTTTTGTGGATCTTTCGATCCACTATTTTCGGAACATTGGGTCAACTCCATGGAGAAGATCTTTTTTGTTCTTCTCTATTATGAGATAGAGAAGGTGACTCTAGCCGTTTTTTGTCTAGATAGAGAAGCCGATCAATGGTGAGATTTTATTAAGAACACCAAGCCATGGAAGGAAATTGATGTGAAGGAATGGGAATACTTTAAGATAATGTTTCTTAATATGTACTTCCCACGAACTCTTCGCAAGAAGATGGAGAGAGAATTCATAGAGCTCAAGAAAAAAGAAGGAGAATCTTTCACAACCAATGAAGCAAATTTCACATGGATCGCAAGGTATGCTTCGGGTTTTGTTATCAACAATGATAGAAAAATTGATAGATTCTATAGTGTATTAAAACCACATCTTCAAAAGGCTCTTGCAATTCGAGACTTTGGGAGTTATGAAGAAGTTGTTTGGTGTGCTCTCAAAGTGGAGATGGAATTTGGAGAATGGTCCCATGGCTATGGTGATAAGAACATAAAGATGGAGTTTCAAGATAGTGGATCTAGTTATAAAGGTGGGAAGAAAACACAACGACCCACATGCCAAAAATGTGGGAAGTTTCACCATGGGAACTGACTCAAAGGGATGGGGAAATGCTTCAAGTGTGGGAAAGAAGGACACCATGCTCAAGAGTGTCGAAAAGACATGAAAATAAAGGATAATGTATCCGATGAAAGGAGATAACCACTCATGGTTCAACGCTACAACTGTAGGGAGCTAGGGAACTATGCAAACCAGTGCACTAAACCTCGAGCTCTCAAGGGTAATCAGCGTCAGCAGCCACCAAATCCAAAAAAACAAGGTATGGATTATGACATCACTACTGCGGAGGTGGATCATGATAATGAATTCTTACAAGGTACACTTACTATTCACTCAATTATTTCAAAAGTATTATTTGATTCTGGTTCTACGCATTCGATTATATCTTGCAAGTTTTCTAGAACTATTGAATCGAAGTCCCGAAACCTTGAAGTATAGATATCTGTAAAAACACCAAGTGGTGCAATCATTGCAACCCATGTGTTTGACTCTTCTACTGTTGACGTATGTGGGAAGATTCTTCTGGAAAATATCATAATACTTCCCTTGGTGGAATTCGATGCTATAATGGTAATGGACTGGCTCCCATTATATAGAGAACATATCATCTATCTGGAAAAGTTAATATATTTTCATATACTGAACCATCCCATTCTCCTCTAAAAATGCAAGGAAGATCATGAATATCCTTTGAAAAATCCTTCAACGGTGTGGTTACTGATTCCCTATGATGAAGCATACGTCGCACAAATGGTTGAGTTGAAGGAAAGTTCCAACCTAGAGGAAATGACCATCGTGATGGAATACAACGATGTATTTCCTGAAGAATTACCTGAAATTCCCTCGGATCGTGAGGTAGAGTTCTCAATTGAACTCATACCCAGAGCTACTCCTATCTCAAAGTGCCACTATAGGATGGCTCATATCGAACTGGAAGAGTTAAAGAAGTAGCTACAAGGGAATCTGGACAAAGGGTTCATATGCCCTAGTTTATCACCTTGGGGTGCGCCAGTTCTCTTTGTGAAGAAGAAGGATGGAACAATGTGGCTCTGTATCGATTATCGAGAACTCAACAAGATCACCATAAAGAACATGTATCCTCTCCCAAGGATTGATTAATTTTTCGATCATTTTAGAGGAGTTCAATACTTCTCAAAGGTGGATCTTCATTCTGGATATCATCAGGTAAAGGTGAAGAAGGAAGATATTTAGAAGAATGCCTTCCGTACAAGGTATGGCAACTATGAGTTTTTGGTGATGCCCTTTGGACTTACTAATGCCCCTGAAATCTTCATGGATTTGATGAAGAGAGTCTTTAGACATTACCTCGACAAATGTTTTGTAGTGTTTATCGATGATATTCTCACTTACTCTAAGAGCAAGGAGGAACATGAAGAACATCTAAGAATTGTGTTGGCGACATTGAGATAGGAGAATTTTTACGCCAAGTTCAGAAAGTGTGACTTTTGGATGAATCAAGTCACGTTCTTGGGACATGTGATCACAAGTGAGGGAATTTCGGGGGACCCATCAAAGACAAAGGTGATTGAGGAATGGCCGAGGCCCTCTAGTGTCACAGAAATCCTTAGTTTTCTTGGATTAGCTGGGTACTACCGACATTTTGTGAGAAACTTGTCACGATTTTCAAGCCCGCTAACTTAGTTTACTAGGATAGGGGTAATGTATGTCTGGACAGAAGAATGTGAGGGAAGCTTCAAGTACCTAAAGAGAAGGCTGATCACTGCACCTGTACTCACACTACCAAAAAGTGGAGAAAGTTTTTTGATATACAGTGATGCTTCAAAGAAAGGCTTGGGTTTTGTAATCATGCAAAATGATAATGTCATAACCTATGCCTCACAATAGTTGAAGATCAATGAGCAGAACTACCCAACACATGATCTAGAGCTGGCAGTCGTGATTTTTGTCTTGAAAATATGGTGGCACTACCATTATGGTGAGAGGTGTAACATATACACTGACCACAAGAGCCTAAAGTATATATTCACACAAAAGGAGATCAATATGCGTCAAAAGAGATGGTTAGGGCTAATCAAGGATTACGATTGCCCTATTCACTATCATCCGGGAAAGGCGAATAAGGTAGCTGATGCTCTAAGTTGAAAATAACATGCTACTCTATCCATGTTGCGGATTGAGAAAGACCCTATCATCTTGGATATGAAAATAATGGATTTGGAAATCATAAGGGAATGGGATACATCCTACCTTTCCCACATGATTGCACAACCATACGTCCAAGAGAAGATTATGGAAGCACAAAGGGATGATGTGGCGATACAAAAGAGGGTGAATGAAGTAAAGGAAGGGAAGCTATAAGAGTTCCATATCGATGATGATGGTGTGATTCGGTTTGAAACGTGGCTTTGTGTGCCTTCATCACTCGGGATAAAGAAGGAGCTATTAGATAATGCACATGGCTCAACTTTCTCTATCCATCTTTGGAGTACCAAGATGTACCGTGATCTCCGAGAACACTTCTGGTGGGATAACATGAAGAATGAGATTGGAGAATATATATCAAGGTGCTTGGTATGTCAGCAAGTTAAAGCTGAGAAACAAAAGTCCAAGGGTATGATGCATCCATTGCCCATACCCATGTGGAAATGGGAAAATGTTACAATGGACATTGTCATCGGTCTCCCAAAGACGTCAAAGGGAAATAATGCGATATGGGTTGTGGTTGACTGACTCACCAAGACTGCACATTTTATCGCTATTCGGGAAGACATCTCGCTTGATCAACTTGCAAGGATATATGTGAAGGAAGTGGTGAGACTGCACGGGGTTCCACTCTCAATTGTCTCTGACCGTGATCCAAGGTTCACATCTATGTTCTAGAGGAGCCTTCAACATGCTTTGAGTACTGAATTAAATTTCAGCGCGACATATCACCCCCAAACTGATGGCCAGTCTGAAAGGACTATTCAGACGCTTGAAGATATGCTAAGAGCCTGGTCTCTCTAATTAAAAGGTGGTTGGGATCAGCATCTCCCATTGGTTGAGTTCTCCTACAACAATAGCTTCCACTCAAGAATTCAGATGGCTTCGTATGAAGCTCTTTATGGGAAGCGATGTAGAACTCCAACCTGTTGGGATGAAGTTGGAGAAAGAAAGCTACTTGGGCCTGATCTTTTTCAAGAGATGACCAAGAAGGTTCATGTAATCCAGAAACACATCAAATCTCCTCAAAGTCGGCAAAAGAGCTATGCTGACAGCCATCGAAGGGACTTGGAGTTCGACGTTGGAGATAAATTCTTCCTTCGAATATATCCATGGAAGAGAGTCATTGATTCGGGATGAAAGGGAAGCTAAGCCCAAGGTATATTGGCCCCTTTGAGATCCTTGACTGCATAAGAGCTATGGACTATCGTCTAGAAATTCTAACGATTATGGCTCAAGTTCATGATGTGTTTCATGTATCACTACTGAGGAAGTACATACCAGACCCCTCACATGTACAATACTCAGAGGTGGTGCAGCTGGAAGATGATCTCTTCTGTGAGGAGTAGCCAGTAAAGATTCTGGACCGAAGTGATAAGGTTCTACGCAACAAGACAACCCATCTTGTCAATGTGTTATCGAGGAATCATAAGTTTGAGGAAGCAACTTGGGAACCATAAGAGGAAATGAAGGAGAAGTACCCTTACCTTTTTGTGTAATGTGAAATTTTGAGGGTGAAATTTCTTAAGGGGGAAGAATGTAAGGACCAAAAGTTTTTCAATGGAAAATTACCTTCTTATACTTATGTCAAAAATACACAAAATAATGTACTACTAAGTGATAAGTGACCTTTAAACATAATTTTTTCACCCCTATGTAAGGAATTTTGAAAATTCGACATACACAGTTGTGCTCAAGAAGGTTTGTGGAGTATAATGAAACTAAAATAAATTTTGGTGAATAGTAACCTACCCCTATGAATAGTAACCTACCCTTATGAATAGTACAATGACCCTTTTGAATAGAAAATAAGAGTAACATTACCTATGAATAATAAAATAAAATTTAGACATCTTAGAAAGTGAAAATTTCACCTTGGTAAATGTTTAGGTATTTTATAAGTCATAAATAATTAATTATTATTAATTAATTAATTTAAAAGAATTTTTATATCCCTGTAATGTATTCATAAATTATTGAATCAATTTCTAATAGTTTTTAGATATTTTTATAAGACCCTTTGTAATTTTTAAAAGAAGCATAAAATCAGTTTTAATCTTAAAAACTGTTTTTTTAAGTAAATTATGATTTTAATTAAATATTAAATTAATAATATTTAAAAAATTATTTTTGAAAAATGAACTTCATTTTTGGATTCCACACATCAAAAAATGGTTGGGGTAAAGTTTTGTGATTTTTATGAGATACTTGAATTTTTGATGAATAGTAGAATCCGATAATTCACAATAAAAGCTAAATAATGTATTAATTGAGTCATCGCTGACGTTGTGATGATGTAAGCACACTTTCTTCGGGATTAAATTATAAAATTAATATTCTTGGTCGTTCAAGACTCACTATTCCTTGTCTTAGGTGAAATTAATAAACTAATCAATTTTATATTAAGGAAACCCCTCTCCCCTCCACTATAAAAGCCACCTTTCACTCCCTCTTTTCCACACACTTATCAAGCTCCAAGACTTCTCTAAAATCTGCCGAAACACCATTTCTAGACCCTTCCCCACATCCAAAAGCTTCTGGATTCATGAAAAGACCATGTATAGGCCCTTAAGGAGGTTCTCAAGAGGAAGATTCTAGAGGTAATTTCTCTCCCTCTTCTCCTTTAATTTCCTTTCATGTTCACATTCCTTTCTTTATCTCTCCCCACATATATTCATCCAAATTGTTTTTTAACTTCATTATTATACATATAATTTAATTTTATGATTCTAATTGGATATTATATCACCCCTCCCCCTTTCCCTCTTCCTTTTATTTTATTAAAGAGAACGTTGTTCATGAGGTGTTAATTTATCACCTTCAAAAACGACATGCCCTCTTCATCCATTTCTACCGTCAGATCTGGACATGAAACCATTTTATGGTTGAACTAGAATATTTTATATCTATTATGTTCTATTTTATGTTCTGGAAATAACCTATGGCCATATTACTATGTGAAAAGTTAAAAAAAGTTCATTGTTATCCAAAAACCGCTCAAATTAACCCAAATAACCATCATTAAATTCTTATCTAATTATTCATCCACATGGATCTAATATAATTCATTATAAAATCATTAAAGATTTTTTAATATCATTAAGAACATGTAATATCATTTCTGTATGTTTAACCATGATCTACCCAAACATCAATTTAAGAATACAAGTGAACCACTCAAGAAAACCATGAAAACGAACATCCACGATCAATGTTTTTAAAATCTATAAGTCATCCAAAGGAACATAATAATGAAACCATAATGAATGCTATTAATTTATAAAAGGTTCTGAAATGTCTAATTAATGAATATAATGTCATTATACCAGACATTAAAGAAAATGAGGCATTCGAGTACAAGGTAAGGGGAAATTTGCGAACCCAGCTTTCATCCTTCGGGTTCTCCCTCTTTCACTCCATTTTTTATATGGTTACTACTCAAAGATCATTTTTCATCATTTCCTTTACTTTTCTGGGATATACATGGTTTTCACTGGTTTTTTTATGTCCAACAAAGCGTTTTCCAAAAGAACTCTTCCTTTAAGAATTCCCCTTTTACTTCTCACTCAAAGTGAACGGTTCTTGTAACATGTATGTTATTCCCTCCTTCTTTTGGGTACCCCAAGCTCATGAATGTGTTAATATGAGATAAAAATCATTCATTTTAATGGGTTAATTATGTTGATTTATGTTATATGTTCTTTGTGGGAAGCATAATAAGATATAATGTTATGATGTGACGGGTGCGCCCGGAATTATATAGCGCAATATAAATGTTTAAATGTGACGGGTGCGCCCGGAATTATATAGCGCTTCAATGCATTAGGTAAAGTGATGAATCTCAAGAGTAAATGTGAAATTATGTGTGAACATGATTCTATCTTGGATCACAAATATGTGTGGTAGTTAACCACTAAGACATGATGTTTTATTTTGATGCGTTGCCACATTTCAAGTCTTTTATTTATGCTCCTCTCATGTTCATGATATTTTTCCTATGTCATGATTATGCTCACCCCATGCTATATTGTTCTTATCTATCCTCTTACTGGGCTTCTAGCTCACCCCTTTTGATGTATATCCTCAGGTGGCTACATGTACTTAGGAGAGAAAAAGTTCCACTAAGAAGCATGTGAAGAAGAAATTAAATAAATGTTTATGGTTGATGTTGTATTTTTTATGTATGGTCATAGTTTTCCCAAAATACTAAACTTCTAGATCCTCTATGTGTAATACCATTATGTTGTTTATCATTGAAATGATGTAATAGTAATGAACGAAAACGCCGGGTCGCTATAGCTGGAATCTCCTAGAAGCAGCGTCGAGGCCTTACGACGTCATCTTCGATATGGACTGGTTATATATAGTCCATGATGAGATTGAATTTATTAGGAACAATGTGTGGTGTGTCCGCACAGATGGGACTAGTTTTACCTTCACCAGTGAGAAGGGAGCCTTTACAGTACATGATGGACTTACCCAAAGGGGGGTGTAGCTGATTACACATCAGTTGGATAGCCTTACCCTCACATCGGTTGAAGAGGAGAGTCCAAGTTATCCTATAGTGGTGTACTAGTATGCAAATCACTACAGGTATTCTTGTTGACTGTGACAGATTATTTACGATGGGATCCCGCCAAAAATAGGATTTAGCGACGAGGTTCCGTTGCAAATAGCCCGTTCCAAAAAATGTTGTCACAAATACAATTATTTGCGACGAGATTACATACCCGTCACAAATATGTTTTTAAAAATATTTTTTTAGGATATTTGCGATGGGGTCCCGTCGCAATAGGCCCCGTTGAAAATAATAAATTAATTTTAAAATAAATAAAATTTAATAATATTACGATTGATGATAAAATAAAAATATTATTATTAAAAATATAAAAAATAAAAAATATTAAAATTCTCAATATTCACAAAAATAATAGAAAAAATTTAAAAATATTAAAAATTAAATTATATAGTATTTTCACCAATATAAAAGACATAAAATGTAAATAATTGATATTAAAATTTTAATTCAAATGTTTGTAACGTAAAACAATTACTGGGGGTCGTCTGGCGGACGTGGAGTAGCTGAAAGAGCTGGTGGAGGAAACTCTATCCCTAAACTACGAGTCAGAGAGTGCATGTACTCCATATGCTCCTGATGCTGCTTCTTCCATCGACAGCTATGCTCCTTGTAATGTTGGTCCTTCTACTGCAGCCATCGACACATCTCTTCTTGCTGATTTTGCAAAGTCTCTACATGCTCAGCTTGAGCTCCCAACTGCTCCTGATACTGTGAAGCAGAAGATGATGCCTCTCCACGAGCTCCTCTCGTGCTGGATGCCAACATCACAGCTACACCATAATAAGTGCCAGGAGTCAAATGAGAGCTGATACCAACTACTCTGCCCCTCTTAAAGACATACTTAGTCGCTTGCATCTATACCGCCTTAACGAAATGGTGAGTACTGGTCTGCTCAGCCATCTCGTCCTAACCCTCAGCCTGTGTCTGAGAGGTCACAACTTCATATGACTCCTTCAATTCCAATTTAAAATTAAAATTTTCAAAATATTATATGCAGTTAATTATTAAACTGAAAAAATAATACTAACCACAATCTAACACCGATGATCACTTTTAATCTCTCCAGTGGATGCATTACTGTACATCCTCTGATAAACGTCGAACTCTGTAATATCGTGATGATCGACTACCTACAGAAATATAAAATAAACTATTTATATTTATGGTTATTTAAAATATTTAAAAAATATACTTGCAATATTCTCTTTATGTGAACTGAATGTAAGACTACCATCTCGATGGGTCAACCCCTATCTCCCATGGTTCTGTCGTCCCACTAAATATCTTCTCTGAAATCCACCACCCAACCAGTGTAAACATAATCCATCCCCAATGTGAGATGAAACGTACTCTGGTCGGTGGGATCTACATGACTCATCAATTTCTGTCACCCCTGCTTTCCTAATGGTTGTCCTCCTCAAATTGTAAAAAATCTGGCAAAAATAGTCATGCATAGAAACCTGCCATGCCGCGTGGATAGCGTCGTGCATGCTATCATCGATAGGATTCCATAAACCTTACAAATAATTTATAATATCAAGTTGTTAATAAAATAAATATCAAAATAAATATTATTTATTTAATTTCCAGCCAATGACGGAACATGTCGCGTCGCACATCAATGGGAATATGTTCCCATGTGATCGATGACTGAGAGAAATAATTGTACAATATAGAGCTCCCCTTTCTAATAGATACATGATGAAAAATTTGAAAAATGAAAAATAATCCAAAAATTAGTATATATATAAATAAATTAATGAAATCTAACTAAAATATACGCGTTACCATAACTCCGTGTGCGTGGATCGAAACCAATATATGGACGTATCTTGGGGATAGGGCCAAGAATCATCAGTCGTGCAAGACCGCGCCCCCTACACGTACGTCCTAAACCACCAGTAGGCTGGGGGTCAGCTGATCCCACATCCTCATCATCCAAAGGTAGATCTAACTCCACTAACACACGCAATAGATCAGAGTCCATATGAAACACAAAATGATTGTTGTTAGCAGATAGTTAAAAATAACTATTATATATAGATATATATTATTTAGGATTATATGCATCATTTAACAGTGTCAATGTTCATCTTCATCATCTTCTTCATAGCTATCAATATCAATGTCTTTGTCTTCCTACTCAACATAATAAATATCCATATGAGTTTCAGTTTCAGCATATCTTGTCATTTAACATTCTTTTTTAACATCATTAACATCTTCATCACCATGGATCCTTAATTGTGATGTGTCATTGTCAATATTCGGGTCTCTTTGTGAATCAGATTGATTTTGAGCCGTCTCATGAAAAATATCAATTCCTTCCACTTCAGGGGAATGACATTCAGCTTGTGTAAAGTGATTTTCCCTAGATTTCATTTTATTATGCTCCAACAATCGCTCAAGTCTCTTGATGTAGCACTGTACTTTTCATAATAAATTTGATGTGCCTGTTGATCAAGTAAAAATGGTTCATTTACTGCAAGAAGACTTTTATATTTAATATCAACAATTCCATGAGTCGGATGAACATGAAAACCTCTCTCAGTATCCAACCACCGAAATTTAAACATTTTTATGTAATTCTGTCCTAGATAACACAACTCAATAATTTAATCCAAAATGCCATAAATGTCAACTTCAGTTTCTCTGTGATGTGATCCTCTCAAGAAAACACCGCTCTTCATTACTTTTTTGATTCCCCATATGCAAGTGTATGAAATCTAAAACCATTCCCCACAAATGCATTATAAGATTTAACCATTTTGGATGGTTGGTTACTCAACATACACAATATCTTATCAATTTTATCAGCATATTGAGACACCTGAAAATTTTTAAAACATTTATCAATATAATAACTAATAAAAGGAATTGATATTAAGCCATCAATAATTTATGTTACTACTTTTTGATATAATGCATCCTAATCAGACCTCAATAACTCATAAAATTCAGCTGGTCCCAACTCAGGAGTTAAATCAATATCATCGTGAGTTTTAGTTTGTTGCACAGATGGACCTGCAACATCATGTACTAAATTTTGAAACCGTGATGGATCTGGAATCATGTTATTAGAATCTTCTCCGGAACTGTGTTCACCGTGTTGATACCGAAAAACATAATCTGGTTGAAAACCAAACCGCAACTGAAGTCCCCTAACGTTATCAAATGTGTCAAAAATTCTCAGAGCATATTTTTTACAAGGACACTTAATTGTTCCTTTTGAAACATATTCTGTTTTTGATGATTCAAATGATAAGAAAGCTTCATCACCCTCAATATATACATGATTTAAACAAGAACCATTTGGATTAATGCACTAATTTATCCAAGCTCTATCATCTAATAATGACTGACGTTGACTTCCATGTTCCATATGTTTCTAAATAAATTATAAAATCATCACTGTTTTTGAATAGTTTGAAATTATAAAAACATTATCTGAAAAAGAAGATAAATAATTACAACTACTTAATAATTATCATTAATTAAGGGTGACATAATTTCCTGTGGATTGACGACTACTCTTTTGTCTAATAGCTCATTTAATTGCATCTATTCACAGTTATTATTGCTAATTATTGCTAATTAATCATAACTATTCCTAAATATTCTTAATTATTGCTAATTATTACTAAATATTACTAATTGTTACTAATTATTACAATTTGTTACTAATTGATACAATTTATTACTAATTATTACTAATTATTACTATTTATTACTATTTATTACTAATTTAGCAATACATAAAAATACATAGAAAAAGGACAACTTCTTGAATAATGAAAGTAAATTTGGTAATCATCGTTTTGGATATGATTAAAAAATTTCCCTTCATTATCCAAGATGATTTGGTTTTCTAATTATTCATAATTATTCCTAATTATTGCTAATTATTCATAATTATTCCTAATTATTCCTTATTATTCCTTATTATTCCTAATTATTACTAATTATTACTAATTATTACTAATTATTACTAATTATATCTAATTATTACTAATTATATCTAATTATATCTAATTATTTCTTCATTATATCTAATTATTACTAATTATTACTTCTTATTGCTACTTACATCTTATAATATCTAATTATTACTAATTTTATCTAATTTTATCTAATTAATACTAATTATTAATAATTATTACTAATTATTACTAATTATTACTAATTATTAATAATTATTACTAATAATATATAATTATTCCACATTATTACTAATTATATCTAATTATTCCCCATTATTACTAATTATATCTAATTATTCCTCATTATATCTAATTATATCTAATTATTCCTCATTATTCCTCATTACTACTAATTATTCCTCATTATTACTAATTATTACTTATTATTACTAATTATTACTAATTATTACTATTTATTTCTAATTATTCCTAATTATTCATAATTATTCCTAATTATTCCTAATTATTCTTAATTATTCATAATTATGACTAATTATGACTGATTATGACTAATTAGGACAAATTATGAAAAATTATGAAAAATTATGACAAATTATGACTAATTATGACTAATTATTCCTAATTATGACTAATTATACCTAATCATTCTTAATTATTCATAATTATTCCTAATTATTCCTAATTATGCCTAATTATTTCTAATTATTCCTAATTTTGCCTAATTATTCCTAATTATTCCTAATTATTTCTTATTATTCCTAATTATTACTAATTATTCCTAATTATTAGTAATTGTTCCAAATTATTCCTAATTATTACTAATTATTACTAATTATTACTAATTATTACTAATTATCACTAATTATTCCTAATTATTACTAATTATTCCTAATTATTCTTAATTATTCCTAATTATTCCTAAATATTCCAAATAATTCCAATTTATTCCTAATTATTTCTAATTATCCCTAATTATGCCTAATTATCCCTAATTATCCTTAATTATCACTAATTATATCTAATTATCCCTAATTATATCTAATTATTACTAATTATTACAGATTATTATTAATTATTACTAATTATTCCTAATTATTCCTAATTATTCCTAATTATATCTAATTATAACTAATTATATCTAAATATTACTAATTATATCTAATTATATCAAATAATATCTAAGTATCTTAAATTATATCTTATTATTACTAATTATTACTAATTATTACAAATTATTGCTAATTATTCCTAATTATTCCTAATTATTCTTAATTATTATTAATTTTTACTAATTAGTCCTAATTAGTCCTAATTATTCATAATTATTCCTAATTATTACTAGTTATTCATTATTATTACTAATTATTCTTAATTATTCCTAATTATTCCTAATTATTCCTAATTATTACTATTTATTCCAAATTATTCCAAATTATTACTAATTATTTCTAATTATTGCTAACTGTTACTAATTATATCTAATTATTAATACTTATATCTAATTATTAATACTTATATCTAATTATTAATAATTATATCTAATTATTACTAATTATATATAATTATATATAATTATTACTAATTATTACTAATTATAACTATTCATTGCTAATTATATATATTTTTTTCTAATTATATCCATTTATTCCTAAGTATATCTAATTAATATTAATTATAACTAATTATTTATAAATATTACTAACAATATCTATTTCTTAGTAAAACTAAATATAATTAAAATTCAATTGAAATCTAATTAAATTAGAACTCATAAACAATAATTAAAATTAACATTAAAAAAATTAATAGAATGAAATAAAATAGAAATACCTTAAACTTTGATATTCTGAAGATATTGACCCCCTCCGATTGCTCTTGTATAAAAAACATCAACTAAAAGAAAATTTCTCTTTGAAACTAAAGAATGAAGAGAGAGAGAGAGAGAGAGAAAGATCCGAATGATTTGGGGAAAACGGATGAGGGTATATATAAGTTAGAGTAGTTGTGATGGGATTCCTATCGCAAATGGTGGTATTTGCGATGGGTCCCGACGCAATTACCCTCTCCCGCATTAATTACAGTTGACGGTTAAAAGTTTATTTGTGACGGGTCCCGTCGCAAATAGTATCTGCCGACAATCTTTTTGCGATGGGACGACATCCCGTCGCAAAAAGTTATTGACCATCACCGGGTATTTGCGACGGGACCCATTGCAAATAACCCAGTGCGGTTTGGCACGCAAGCCGCACCATACTATTTGCGACGGGAGACATCTCCCCATCGTAAATAGTTTTCGCACTGTTTGGCGCCCAAGCCGCACCAAACTATTTGAGACGGCAGACAAAATCCCGTCACAAATAATTGGTTATTTGCGACGGGCACTTCTCCACGTCGCAAATAGCTTCATGGACTTGTTATTTGCGATGTGATTTATTCCTGTCGCAAATAGCCCGTCGCAAATATCGATTTTTCCTGTTGTGAATGTCTTCCCTGATAATGTTCCAGGTCTGCGTACATGCAGAAATGTGGACATTTACATTGACTTGTACCCCGAGACCACCCCGATATCAACTCCCGTCTATCAGATGTCTCCCCCGGAGCTTCATGAGCTACGCGTACAACTAGAGGACTTGTAGGGAAAGAGATTCATTCGGCCGAGTGTTTCTTCTTGGGAAGCCCCAATTTTGTTCACCAAGAAGGAGTATTGGAGCTTCAGACATTCTGATGACTATCGGCGCCTGATCCAGGTGACCGTGAAGAACATATACCCACTTCCAAGGACTGACAACCTCTTTGACTAGTTGAAGGGAGCATAGTGGTTCTCGAAGATATACCTCAGATCGGGCAATCACCAGCTCAAAGTATGAGATGAGGATGTGCAGAAGATGGCTTTCAGAAGTCGATAAGGCCAGTACGAGTTATTGGATATATCATTCGGTGTAACCAACACTCCAACAGTGTTCATCGGACTCATGAACATGATCTTTCAGCCAAACCTTGATCTCTTTTTAGTAGTCTTCATTGATGAACTTTTGATCTACCCGGCTACTGAGGAGGATCATGCCTACCATTTTTAGGTACTACAGGACACACTCTGAGAGAACCACCTTTATGGTATGCTCTTGAAGTTTCAGTTTTGGATATGAGAGGTTCACATTCTGGGACACTTTATCTCGGAGACTAGAGTTGCAGTTGATCCAGCGAAGATTGAGGTGGTACTTTCTTGGGAGCCACCTTGGAGTGTGATGGAGGTACAAAGTTTCCAAGGTTTGGCTGGATACTACCAGAGGTTTGTGCAATATTTATCCAGAGTTGAAACACCTCTACCAGAGTTTATAATGAAGTGGAAACTCTTCGTGTGGTCGGAGAGTTGCCAACAAAGTTTTTAGGTGCTAAGGTATCGGCTCACTAGTGCACCCATATCAAGGCTACTGAAGGAGGGTGTAGGATATGTAGCCTACTGCGACGCATCCGCGGCCGAGCTCAGATGTGTCCTGATGCTGGAGCGAGTGGTGGTTGCTTATGATTCCCGACAGCTGAGATAGCCTGATAAGAACTATGGTACCCATGACCTGGAGTTATAAGCAGTGGTCTTCACCTTGAAGATTTGGAGACATTACATGATGTGAGAGAGTTTTATAGTGTACTATGATCACAAGAGTCTCAGGTATATCTTCTCTTAGAAGGACTTGAACCTGAGACAACGATGTTGGCTTGAGTTCCACTAGGACTCTGACTTCATGATAGTCTATACTCCTGGGGAGGGGAACGTTGTAGCAGATGCACTCATTTTATTAGAAAACCATAACTCATTTGATTACTTAAATATTTATAGGTTAGTTTTAATCCAATAAAAAAATCCAACCATATGGTCAAATAGGATTTTTCGTTTTGACTTACCTATTTAAATCTTTATTATTGAGAGTCGTCCTGCTATAATAATTTCATTTTTTCACATAAACCCAATTTATACACCATTTATTTGATTATAGGTCCTTAAAAAATATCAATGAAGTGTAAAAGTTCATATAATTTTTAAAGAGGAACTCATTTAAAGAAAACCCCCCTACATTTACACATGAGGCCATATGCATGGCTATAGTCACATTTAAAAGTACTTCCACACAAATCATAATCACCCAACCCCCCCCCCCCCTCGAGGTTAAGCACTAAGGAATATCAAAACAAATGTGACCTTATAGGGTCCCATTTAGACATTTTGGGTTAAAATAAATGCATCCCAATAATTTTAAACACAATGATTTTAAAATACACCACTATAGGTTTCATTTTATTTGAAATATGACCCTACTGGCTTACTTGGGTCTGTTGTGAATTTTAGGAACCATATTTATATGAGTTATGGCACATATATAAATGAAATATAACCCTTAAAAATGAAAACCAATACATTTAAGATCATGACTGAACAATATTTATATTTATAAAAAATTTTAAATGGGATTCTCATAAAATATGGTTCATTTTTTATTGGTGGTCACCAATCAAATTATAATATTTACATACACATTTCAAATCTCAGGAAGCCCTGACCTACCAACAACCATTTTCATATAAAATAAAAATAAAATTCAATAGACTTAACATTTATACAATAAACATTAGAATTAAAGCACATATATATTGGTTCCATTATAGGGGTAACTCGATTCTAATTCATAAAAAGTCCATAGACATTATGAAATAAAAAAACTCAATCACATTAAACAAAAACTTATATTTAGGATAATAGAAAATTCTATCAGCTTGAATATTTATAAAATAATCATTTATATATTAAGGGCATTAACAACAATTATGTTATATGGGTCCTTAGTTTCCAACTAATAAGGTAACCATACACCTTATGAGTTGGAATTTGACTCCCATTTAATCACAACCTAAATATTTTTTCTTATCTTAATCAACATGAAAAAATTATAATTTTGAGTAAGCAGAATAGTAATTCAACTATGAGGGGTGAAACAATAGGCATTATAAATGTAACAATATGCATGATAAATAAGAACAAACATGTAAAATAGGTATGGAATACTACCATGAAAGACGTGAACTCTCAAACATGACATATAAGATGGAAAGGTAATTTAAAATATAGAATCATGTCACGTAGTCAAACATACAAATAAAATAACCCACATCATGTTTGACAAAAAGTTGGCCAAAACCTTTATATTCTTCTAAATACATTACACTATATTCAATATGAAGGAAAATAAATACACAAAACACATCAATAACTTATAATAGCATATCAATGAAATCTAGAGGTTTTGGAATGTACATGTCATGTGAATCACTATGTTCCTATAATGTTTCATGTAATGTAACATCCTTTTTATACTAGAAAAACCGTAAATGCAATAAATATCATAAATATATACCATTATAATTACTCAAATCACTCGTGGAGAAATCTAAATCAACTATAATAGTGAATAGCACAAACAACTGCCCCATCCCTACACATTTGGACATTTACACATACGTGGGTTGATCTCCCCCCAACACGACTACTTATTAAGAACTGACACATTCATAGTCTCCTGTTTACTAGCCCAGAATAGAAAAACAAAAGTAATAGAAACCTTAGATACTACTTTATAAATCCTATACCTGACTAACTATTAAAACATTAGATGGACTAATTTCCACATGACTTCAAATTGGTCTCCCTAAACATGAGAGGATGCTGACTATTGGTGAGGTCCTAGGGTGTGTCCGTTGGGAGACTATGACCTCATATATTCAATTATTCACATAAATAAACAATAAATAAAAATTTGAAAAATAATAAATATAAATATATAGCATCTATGATATAGAAATAAAATTAGTAAGAAATGAGAACAATTGGAGGAATCTGAATAACAATTACAATAGATACCAAAAGTAAGATCTTATATTTATGTATCTTTAGAAAAATGAGATCACTTAGAAAATATCGGAACAGTCATATAATTTAGTATATCAGAATATAAAATAAAAAATCTACTACAATCGTATCTCGATCATAAGCCTGATCCACATCCCCCAAACTATATCCTAAAGAAGAAAATCCCTCAAGTATCAGAGGTTTCACACTTCCCTTTGTCAATACATATGATAAATGATGTCTACATGAGTATAAAATTGTGTCTAAGTAGGTTGTGAGATATAAATATCAATAGAATGTCACCCATGATTTCTAGTCCAACCCATTCCATGCAATAAATAATTTATATTTTTCCACAATAATATAAAAATAGTGAAATAACCCAAAAAAAGTGACAACCTTGGTTCGAGTCCTAAAATGATACCGGAACCATACCACCTATTTATTCCTATGTTGTATGTATAATAAGATGTTCTTGTGAAAACCTTAATATGTATACGAGGTCCAAAGTGATCAAGGAAACCCAAGAATAAAAATCCCCATGCTTGTGCTTCGGCTTGGAGTCTACCATACCCTCCCCCTCGAATGGCCCGAAGGCATGGAGTCCACCTTACATGTTTTTATATAAGTGTTTAGAATAATGATAATAACAATAGATTAATTCACATGAAATGAGAACCAACAAATATATGAATTCCTATTGTCAATTGTTATCCCCTTTAAGGCTATCTAAACAGAATCCCAAGGATCACTATGGAGTATCCAATATAAAAAATATCATTTTTTCCCACTAAGTAAACCCTTATGATACCCCATGTATCACTCGATACATAGTGACTCTGAGTCCGTACCATGTTTCTCACATAGGGGACTCGTTATCACCGATTGAATGGGGTAGCCATATTACTAGTGAGTCCATCCTTGGTTTCTCACATTGGGAAGCTTTGTCACTCACGATTATAAGTAAACCACTTGGTGAGGCCATACATGGAAATCCACTATATCACTCTAGACACGTCAACAGTATCCAACCATGCATGATGAGTCTATTCATGGAATCCTTAACTCGGGACCCATGTTCACTACCAGCCCGTAGCAAGTGATTCATCAAAATAGGGCACATCACAAGGCATGGAATATATATAATTACATTCTATCATATAAAACTCACATGCTGAAATGATAATAATCAACTAATGTATCACAATACATACTATCAATGGACTACAGAATTAAGAACTTGCATAATCTCTAGGCTATAATATATGACCACTAGGCAACATGCATTAAGAATAAGAAATGGAATACAAATATAGGAACAAGGCATTAACATTCATCTGTTAACATATCATCAAATACATCTCAATATCTCGTGATATCAATAATTACGAAGTATAATATTCCATTCATGAAATCAAATAGCATAAGAATTAGCCATAAAATGAGGAAAATTCACATGGAATATGGCATAACATTAATGTAATCAAATAATACGGCATGAAACAAGGTATTTGTCCAACTTAAAATGATTAATTTCAATGTCAGAAATACAAAAATAAATGTAAAGCATCAATCTTGTGCATTTAAATATAATTATGAGGCATAAATATTATAAAATACCCTAAAAAACCCCCTTACCATAACTAAAATATTAATTGAAGTAATTTAATCTAAAACCAACTCATATATGGTAATCAACCATTTGAGGCATGGGAAAATGGCCATATAAAAGTGGTAACATCCAAAGGTGTGGCCAAGGATGAGGAGAAAACACAATAAATGTGTTTCTCCACAAGGTAAGTTCACTAAAGAAATAAGTTATGCATTATTTTAATATATTAAAACCACTGTAAGCACCAGTAGAAGGGTTCTGGTGCACAACACATAGGGACACTATATCAAAATGTGGTGAAATTATGAGAATCAATGTAGACCCCGAACCTTAAAACAATGATGACTAACATGTCCAATATCAGGCCTTGATTAGGTCCAATTCATGATAAATTTATGAAACATGCATCTTCCTTGAATATAGGGAAAATGTGATGACTCTAAAATTGAGTAGAAAAGGGGGAAGAGAATCTGAAATAAGAAGCTTGAAGAAGGTGGAACGTACTGAGATAAATAAGATTCTTCTGATAGAAATAATAAAAGGTACTAAATGTGGTTTATATTGAGACCCCTACATTGAATGAGAGTATATATCTATGGAGGAAGCTAGTTTTTCATGCGGATGGAAAGAAAATAATGGAATAATAGAGTTTAAACATTTATATCATTATGGAAATAATTAAAAATTCACCTTCAAAACTGGGTCACATGGTTTGGATAAACCGTGCACCATCCATGACATGAATAATGCGAGGTTCCTACCTATGTGGCAGTAATTTTTTGGGATGGGTTAATAGTTTTTGAAAACCATGCATATCCCATGTGATAAATACTACTCCTCTGAAACAGGTAGTACATATTTCTACTGAGGGTCGCATGGGTTTTGACATACAGTGCGCCATTTTCAGGCAACCAAAACTTGATATTTCAGATGCTGATGCTCTATAACCCCAATGAGACAAATGGAAAACCCCAAAAGCCTTTAAACAGTCAAAAAACAACAAATTGAAGTGTTATAACTCTCAGAAATTCGTTCCAAATATAGGTTTACAAAACATCCAACTCACCAAATGATGAAATTCAAATTTCCTTTTGGTTTCCATATAATCCAAAATAATGGGAGGCTATGACTGAGGTATCTGAAGTGAAGCTAGGAGGAATCTCTATGACTTGAAAAAGTAAATTCATTACCATGTTATGTCAATACTTAGTTTGGATGTTATGTTGATAGTAGGAGGAGTAAAACTTTTTATGTATTTACTTGTTGATTATCTATAATGATATGGATATAATAATTTCATAACATCGTTTCTTTATCCACCATAGAGAAAAAATAAATTTTAGTAATAGAATCTATATATGATATATTTTTGTTGAATAACATCATAGATGAGTTGTGTCAAAAGAGAGAGGAAACTTTATTACAATATGACAATCAGAGTGTAATACATCTGGAAAACATCCCATTGTTTCATTCCCAAATGATGAATATTATATTTAAGTACCAATTTATATGTGGTTTCATATATGAGGGGTTGAAAAAATTTAATTGGATTTGTGAAAATAAAATTGTAGGAAACATGTTGACGATGTAAATAGTGTTATAGTAGTTAAATAATTTTTGTCTCTATTAGTCTAAAATAATGAATGGAGGATGAGAGGTAGAATAAGATAGGACAATATGGGATCACAAATGGTAAGAAACAGGTATTTCATGAATATTTTACACTAAATTGATGTTCTAAATGTAAAAAAATCACTTTCTAGAGAATAAGATGATTAGTGTAGATTATCTATGTTTTCTAAGTCAATGGCATCGAAGAAAGTCCTCATAGAAGATGAGCCTCCAAGTGGGATACTTTTTGATTGGCGTATCCTAGTCTATTTTGTATGACTTTGGGAAGAATTTTCCTGGCCCATACATTGCACCAAGCCGCAACTCAAGAGTTCTATCTTTGTGGTGAGCTCATTGGGAGTTGTAGGGGAAACCTGCCCCTACTCTAGCGTCAGGGGGGGGCGAACGACCCTTGCCCAAATTTTGAAGGCATGATTGAAACTCAAAATATTTATAGGAGATTCAACTAAATGGCATTGATAGGGCACTCTAGCAGTGTAGACTTTAGAGATAGTCATTCTACAGTTATACGTACTTCCAATAATTTTCCATTGTAGCATCTTAGAATTTGGTGGTCCTAGCATTTTAGTGATGTTGACTACCTTCCACCTTACACTTCATCATATCAGACATTTTTTGTTGGTTTTGGAATATTTCTTCAGATTCTATAATATCTCATTTTGGGCAAGGGTTTTGGGTGTGAATAAAACATTGAGACACAACATGTAATTTGTTCTCCCAAAGCATCGTGATATTTATTCCTCTCTGTGGACATAGATATTCATCCCCAAAAAGATAAATCACTATGTCCCAATATCTTATTCTTATTATATTTTTTCCTTTTACACTTCTATGAATCATTTATCACTTCATTTCTTGTGGAATATTATGCAACACGACATGGCACATTCCAAAGCATGTCATCCCAAATTTTCTATTATGTAAGAGCTTCATGGAGCAATTATCACTAGTGATAGAAAAGTTGTATCATACACTAGTTCAGTACTCTTCCTCTGATCGTTCAACAAGCAACTCAAGGATTCTCATGAAATGTAAGTTGATGCGAATAATATAATATAACACATTTCAATACACTAAAAATAATTATTAAAATGGTTCAAAATACATAATATCACTTGCACCATCAAACATCCATTATCGAATAACCCCCATCATAATAGAATAATCAATATAATGATATAAATGACCTATGATCAATCCATAGTATAATAAGAAACAATTTTTTACTTGTGAATCAATAAGTGTAATAATTAAAACATTTTATACATCAAAACAATATTAATCTAATTAGGAAAACAAATGAAACATTACCTATTGCCTTTGAAAATATGATAATGGAAATCAAGCTTTCTATTTGAAACCCATCAAAAAAATTTAAAACAGTGATAGGAAACAATACTTCCATGTTAATTTATAACATAAAAAATCATATTGAAACAATAGAGAAACATAGTCTAATTCAATTAAATCCTTGATCAAATCATAGTAGTAATTCATTATAATTTATATTAAATCATAACATGGAATCCATTTCAATTAATTCAATACGAATCATCGGTGGAATTTTAACAAACACTTTGTGTTTTTTATCTCCTTAGGTGGAAGTTCAAGACATTTAAACATTAGAAAAACTCATTTGATGTTATTGAAAACCTAATTATGCATTATCCCATCATAAATAATTTTTTTAAAAAAATTACTTCAGTTAAGAACATTGATTTAAAATATTCAAGAATATATGGTTCCACATTAAAAGGACAGTGAATGGAGAAAGCTGTCAGAATGGATGAAATCGATGTGTGTGAGACATAATATCCTACTAGAAAGAATTAAAATCACAAAAAGGGTTAGTATAAACCCAAAATCACTGAAACAAAAAATTATAAGATCATTTTATAAGGAGAAGTTGTTATGGATAATGAATAAAAATAGATATTGATAAAAACACAAAAAGGAATTGTTAAACAAGAAAACAAATAATAAAAAATAGGAGAAACAATATACCATGGATTGAAACATTGATTTGTCTAGGTGAAAGTAGAGATACCTCCAAATATTAGTTTCATTTGAGCCTTGATTTGTTCGAGCATTGTTTTTGAGCCTTAGATTTGTTCGAGAATTGATCTGAGCCACCATTTGATCTTTGATTGGATGAGGAGGGGCATCGATAACATGAGGATTCTATAGAAATATTCCGATATCCTGACTGGTTCGTGACTGGTTGGGGGTAAATCAAATAAATGGGGGAAACTTTTAATAGTTCTTCCAAAAATGAATTGATAAAGATAAATTTTATCAGTGCTAAATTAATAAGCGCTGATAAATGACATAATTATCTGCACTAAAATGTTAAAACTAATAAATGATTTATAATTATAATTATAAATATTTATTAAAATATATTTATATAATTATATATTTGTTTATTATAATTCTATTATTATTTAACTATATAATTATTTATTTAACATTATATAAGAACATTTTAATGAAAATGTTATTTTTTATTTATAATTTTAAATATATAATTTTAAATATAGTAAATATACATTTATAAATATATTTATAATTACTTATTTATTATTATAAATATTTTACATTATTTTATATTTTTATAAAATTTTATATATATATATTTAATAAATATATTATATTTGGTTCTTGGGGGTACAATTACCTTAAACACACACCCCCACACACATAGATCAGAATGGTAGGCCATATCCCCCAAGGGATTTTACACCCCTTAAGACTTATTTATTCAATACATTGCCCGGAGGCCGAGTGGGCATGTAGCCCATTACATTGACCAAAGGCACACAAACTCGCATGAATTCCCAATATAGTTTCATCCATGCATAATACTTCTTGTTTAATGCCTGCATTATTGTCTGTTTGAATCGTACTATGTCACCGTTGGCCAACAGAAATTTTCTCCCACTTAGATTTGAACCTCGGTTTGATGTAGTATTATGGGAGGCCTTTAATACTCACTTAATCCTCGAACAACTATTTAATATATTTATATATTTATATAGTATATTTATTCATCATTTAAATTTATTTATTATATTTTTAAAATTAGGTAAATATATATAATAATTTATTTATAATTATATAAATACATTTTTAAAAATTAATATTTATATATTTATATATTTTTTATCATTATATATATGTAAATAATTAATCATATATATAATATATATATATATATATGTATATAAAATATAAATATAAAAATAAAAATAAAAATAAAAATATAAATGTAAATGTAAATGTAAATATAATATAGTTAATATATTGATTATTTAAATAAATTCATTATGATTTTAAAATTATCTAAATTTATATAAGTAATTTATTAATATTAAATGAATACTTAAAAAATTTATAATATTTATTTATCTATAAATTTAAATATATAAATGAATAGATATAGTAAAAATAAATTCAAAAAACTATTTATTTATAGATATGTACATATATATTTTTAAATTTATTAATGATTATGTAATCATAAATAAAAGCGTTTAAAAAATGAGTGGAAATGAATAATTAAAAATGAGTACACATTAAAAAATTAAAAAATGGATATTTTTTATTATTTAAAAATAAATTAATAAAAAATATATTTATATATTGAAATAAAAATGATTACATATTGAAAATATTAAAAAATAGTGATTAAATATATATAATTATACAATAGAAATTGTTTAAATTCCCCAAAACATAAAAAATGTTAAAAATAATTTAATACAGAACTGTAATAAAATAAATATAAATAAATAATATTTACTGATAAAAGACATAATATTTTAAATGTATCACGTTATACTAATATTTTAAAATGAATTAAAAAATTTGAATAAATTATATAAATATTAGGTGTGTGTGTTTCTATATATGATTTCATGAATTACCCAAATTTTTTTGGGTGTGTTATATATAAAAATGCATTAATTACATATATGTGTGAAATCAATGTACCACACATTTGATATATTTTTAATCGAAAAAAATGGCATTTAATAATTTCCATTACTCGATGAAATTATATGTCATTGGTTGCCAATAATAATTTTTAATTATAAACCATTCTTCAAAAATATATGACTTATTTAATATAAATCATAAATATTTTGTATTATATAAATTGTATTTTGAAAAATATAATACACACTCATATATATATATTAATTTTTTTAATGAATAATTATTTATTAAAACAATCAATAATGAAGAATACATTAATAAGTTTTTAATTATTACATATTATTCATTTTCTATAATTATATTAAATATATATTATTTATTCTAATTTATAATTAATATAAATATATATATATATATATATGTAATTATTTTTATTAATAATTCTTTCATTAACATTTTATTAATAATTTGTCCATTTATTTATTTTTTTATTTTTTTGCATAAATATTAAAATTTACACATTTTAAATTTCATTGTTTAATTGTTACGATTTATTCATTTTGAACTTTTTTTAATTATTAAAATCTATTCAAGTTATATTTTTATATTTAATTTATACAATTTATTATTATTTATAATCTATATAATTTTATATCAAATTTATTTACTTTTATCATTAATTATTTAGTTAATAAAATGTATAATGTTTTATTTAATTGATCATTTTTTATTTTAATTTGTTTAATTATTTTATTTTCTTCATCTTACATATCTATATATTTAATATATAATATTTATATTTATTTATAATTTATATATGTGTAATATTTTTTTTCATTTTTATCAATAATTATTTAATTGATTAAATATTAATTTTTTTAAATTACTCATTTTTATTTTTATTTAATTAATTATTTAATTTTATTCAGTTCTTTTGTTAGTGATAAAAAAGCACTGATAAAGGGGATCACTGTTAAAATCCAGTTTTTTAGTTTTTGGATTATTAAGAGAGTGGAAACAACAGTCCATTTTTAACTGATTGACAGACCATGTTTATTGGAAAAGATAAAAAGTTATCCACCTGATGCTGAGAATTAAAAAAAAATCAAAAAATGGTGGAAAATTGGATGACATCATGTATGAAGGTAATATTATGAAATTTGAAAAATGGTTATTTAATTTATTTATAACTATGCATAAAATGGAATTCTTAGAGGATTATCAGAGCTCAAATATCTTGATACACCTTGGTAGCACCAAGATGTATTGGGTTTTGAAGGAACATTTTGGTGGGATAATATGATGATGGAAATTACATATTATGTATCAAGATTCTAGGTTTATCAGTAGGTGAAGGTTGGAAGACAACATCAAATATGTGTCATGTAATTTCTGCCTATAATTATATGGAAATGGGATGAAATTACTCTCTACTTTTTCATTGCATTACAAAAGAATCATAGAATGAAGGATGTGATATGGGTTATTAATTTTCACCATTCCAAATCTAATCATTTCCTGGAAATAAGAAAATATTTACCTCTTGAGAACTATTCAGAGATCTATATTAATAATTTTTTAATACATCGTAGACCACCTCTTTCAATTGTTACTGATCGTAATATATGATTTATATCAAAATTATAAAAACTTATTAAGCGGGGTCTCGATACTATGCTGAATATGAGAATCGCTTATCATATTCAAACCGATGGGTAATCTAAAAAAATCCAACATTGGAATACATGTCAATGTTTCAGTCACATGACTTTCAAGGTATGTGTGGTCAATATACACCATTGGTATATTTTTCAAATATTTTTTCCATTAAATAGTTCAAATGGAGTCGTATAAAGTATTATATAGAAAGAGATGTCATTCTCTAACATGTTGGGATAATTTTAGTAAAAGGGTTCATGTAGTATTATAACATGAAAAAGGTACAATGACAGAGGTTACGTCTATTTAGGCTCATATTAAATAATATAAAGGTAAGAAAATTATATTTCCTAATAGCTGGATGAATGATTTGGAATATCAAGTGGGATATCACATTTTATTTAATGTATCCCTTTGTAATGGTGTTATAAGGTCCAATAAGAAAGATAAAATTTAATGAATTAAATCATACCATTTTAAATTATATAAAAAATTGGATCCATCATATACCATTAGAAAATTACACCATGTATCTATAATGTATATGAGGTGTTCTATATCTCATTGATATGGAAGTATATACCAGACATAATGAACGTCCTCATATATGAAGAAATTGAAATTGAATTTGATCTATAGTACCATGAAGAGCATATATAGAATCTTGACACTAGAGAACCAGTGTTGAGGATTATAATGATTTTATTGATAAAGTCACTTTGTATAAATTATAAAATTGATGAAGGAATGTGTGAACGTAATGATGTTATAATGATGACCCACCATCATTTTTTAAATTATTTATTTCCATGAATATTTCAATGTAGACATTTATTTAGGAGGGAATAATGAAACCACCAAGATTCAAGTACAGTAAAAAACATTGTATTTTTATAGTAATATAATAAATAAAAAATTTTCTATTTCATGTAATAATGTTATAATTTGATAGTATGTATATCAATTTGAAACTGATATGGTCAAAATAATCCATGAATGGAAGTTTTTAATTTTTTTTTAAAAACAATTATTTAAACAAAATAAAAAATGATATATTTAACTTATATTTTTCTTAATTAAAATAACGTGTTAAAATATATAAAATTAACAACTTATTGACTTTAATTTTTATTGAAATCAATATAAGATCACTTGGAGGTATAATGTATATTTTTCAAAAAACTATTTGTACATAAAATGCATAATGCATTTCAATTTTAATAAAATAAAATAATATAAATTAATGAATTTTTTAAAAATAAATATAACGTATATATGTAAAAATAAATGAATTTAAATACATATAATTATTATTCAAATGCTTATACATAATTTAAGATCATCTAATGCTTGAAAAATGTATTTCATAAAAACATATCGAACACATATTGCAGGTTTATTGTTCAGTTAAATTCATCAAACTATTTGAATTGAATTTTATGTAATAGATTCAATATTTTGTGTCATCATAACTAATATAAGGTAATACGATAAATTTAATTTTTTCATAATGAATAATAAAAAAATAAAATTAATTTTTATGGCTAAGGTCCAAACTGGTATATTTGAGGTTTATATAAACTTTTAAGGATTAAAATGAACTTGAAACATTCTAAAACAAAATTTCATGTTTTTATTTATTATCTAAACATATAAAATTAAAATATTTTCCATTTTATCCATTTTATACTAGAAAGTCACTTAAAATTATTGTAAAAATTTGAATAATTAAGACTGTGCAACTCACCTAAATTATAAAAGTAAATTACATACCCTCACTTCATAACACATCATAACACAATTAGATAAACCAAAAACAAAATAATTCTCTACCAAAATCCTTATAAATGTCATAGAGATTCACTTTTCCCAAAAGACCAACCCTTAAATGCTTAATAAGATTTCCAAAGTGGGTTTTCTAAGTATATGTAACCAACCTCACCAAAAGATTTATTTTAATTTAATTTTTTTCAAACATCTATTATTTATTAATAATTAATATATAATAACACATATATATACCATATACATAGATGTTATTATTTTTAGGGGAAATTATTTATCTATATTTTTCTCCGTTGAATAAGAAATAAAATAATCGTTTGTGTTTACGATAAACTACTGTCTGAAAAACTTATGTGATTTATTTTACATCATCGATTAACATGTAAGGTAATAATTATTGAAATAATGAATAAATATGATATTTATGGAATAATAAATATTAAAAAATAAATATATCATCCAATTTCTTACTGTTTGATCCATTAAGGAAATGATATGTCGCTTGTACGTACGTATGACCTACCTTCTCTACAATGCAATGTGACTCTTTTTCTACATCCAAATTTATTGAATGATTATATGAAGGTATATAATAAAAAATATATGATATTTATAATAGTAACAAAAATCTAAAAATAATTAAACTACATCCCATTCATAGGAACCATTACTTCCCTGAAAAACATTCAGGATAAAACGAAACAGATAACACCTGAAACAATGGTATTAATGAAACATGATTATCGTATGAGTGATAAGATGTTATAAGTGGATCATATATCATATTATAAATATAAAAATGGGTTTATTATAAATTAGAAAAATGTGTAGACCCATTATATATGATGTACTAGTACATTTAAATAATGGGGAGTGTGAGGTTGGAGATGTCATCTGAAATTCTATTAAAGTGAGACACAATTAATATTATGAAACTATATACATTTATGTGGTATATATACAAATAAAATTATATATTTAAAAATAATAAATATATATTAATGATTATTAATGACTAAATTCATGTTTATTATTTCAAGGGGTTAAAATTTAAATGTTACCAAATATGTAAGGATTTATTTTAGAGTCTGTTTTTTGGGATTTCCATAATTTTCATTAATGGGATTTTATTATCCACCATTCATAAAATTCATATATATTATTTTCCTAAAAATATTTATTGAGTTTTATTATTTTTTCAAACTTTTCCACTATTTTCCTCTGAAATCATTAAAATAAATGATTAAAATAAAAACCAATTTTATTTATCTTTTAAAAAGTTATATTTTACTTTTAATTCAAAATTTTTTAAATAGCATTACATAAGACCATTTTATGACCACAATGATTTATTTTGGAAATTTTAATTTTAACATGATATTTTAAGAGCTTTTAATGTAGTTTTTAAAAATTCTTATAAAAGGATCGTTTTGTTATTTTTTATAATGTCTAACTGAATGCTTATAAAATATGCAATGTTAACAGACTTCTCTAATAAACTGACCATTTTATGTTATTTAAATTATCAATTATGTTTTCAATATATTTTCAAAGCAATTTATTTAATTAAATAATATTTTAATATCTCAGTTCCATTTATTTTATTTTTATAAAGAATATAATTTTATTAGAAAGCCTTTATTTTTTATTAACCAATAGTATTCTATAAAATCTTATTAATTTTTTGGTCATTAAATTGGTCTTAAAAATATAAATTATTCTGATCATTGGACATTACATTTACAATAAATATATATATTCATTGTATAATTGATATTATTATTTCCAAAACCATATACCATTTTTATATACAATGTTTACTAGGAATGTTATTTGAATGACATAAGAAAAATCTTGATAAATCCATCTTATTTACTCAATAAAAATATATATTGATGAGGGATATTATTTACAAAATGAATAGATCATTCCATATATGAATAATGAATTGGTTATGCATTGATGGGTGAGGATCAGTTATATATAACCCCTCGATCAATCAAATGGTCTCATGAGAAAAATAAAATTTTCAAATTAAATGGGGTTTTGGCGTATACGTACCCAGATGTTAGACTATCTTGGTGAAAGATCATGAAAGTATTGATATCATAATGTTCAAGATTTTAATGTAAATTATTATTCACCTACATCATTTATAATTCAATAATTATTATCCAATATATTATTATATCAATAACAACCTTCAATACATTTTGTTCTTAATTTATTTATTAAAAGTTTTATTTAAATTTTCATATTTATTAAAGATAATTTACTCATAAATTTTTTCATATTATGTAACCATTGGTGATAATTTAATCTCAACATTATTTGTGTCCTTTCCGAAGGATACAAAGATGAAAACTTTGAATGAGTTTTATAGAGGAAGATCATTTCCTCTAGTTATGTTTTATATTATATTTACATTATAAAATGGGTATCATGTTTATATCTAGTTCTCTTGGATTACTAAACTGATCGGTCCATCAAGATTATATCTATTTTATCTATGATAATGAATGAAATTATAGATCTGATTTTGGCTACTGGTCTTATTTTTATTAAATTCGTTATCGTAGGAATTTTATTAGAAACATTGGGTAATATATTTAGGAAAGAAAAGATTATGGAATATAACCCATGGATGAATTTGTGGATAAATTTATGTTTATAAAAATATTTAAATTTTTTGGTAAAGTATATAATATATGCTTTTCTTAGTAATACAACCCTTCTGGGATACAATAAGATGACATGATTTTGGGAAAAGTGTTTTAGGCGTAATAACCTTGAAAAGAGTTAGTCGTGTATATTTCAATCATCATTCTAGTGCACAGTGAGTGGACACTTACTACCTACATTGGTTGACACATATTGATGTTATGCCTCAATTAATTACTATTTTATTTAAAAACTATTATGATGGAATGGAATTTATTATTATAATATGAAGGTATTCCCTAAGAAACAAATTTTATGATTATAAGTATAATAGTGCATAAATTTTCTATTTATATTAAGAGTTACAACTGATTTAAAATTATACATTATGATTTAAAATTCATAATGATATTAATTAATTTAGCTTATTTTGTTTTTTTCATAAGTGGCCCATCATAGAACGAATATTTTTGATACTCATGTCGAATTTAAAATCTTATTTTCTAAGAAGGAAAATACTCCCAATGTTGGTACTATATTGATCACAACCATATTAGTTAAATATACTTATGTTATGATGAAAATTGTTTCCCGAATAGAGAAAATTGTTGTTATATAAAATTATTAACTTATGTTTTATAGTTTCATATGACACAAGCACCAATTATTTATTATTACTACTAATACAGTTGTAACTGAGTAATGGATTAAGTACCTTGACAAGATATTCCAAGAAAGGGATTTTGTGAAAGGGAAAATGTTATATTTTCATTACATTTCCTCAATGGAAATGAATACCAATGGTGGTAATTTATGTAGAATAGTATAGTGGAAAGAGAAATATAATAAATGTAATAGAGTGGTTTTAATATAACTTTATTCAAAATTACATACCTCATTAGAAACAAATTGAAATCTATATAAAGTCCCTATAAATAAAAAATGAAGATATAATTGTTACGTAGTATGAGGATACTATTTAAAGACTATGTAGGTATTATATTGATTAAATATTCAATACAGAAAGAAATCTCAACAATTTCATTGATGTTATTAGGAAAAGTCTCCAAAGGGTACAAGTTTCTAAAACATTTTCATCATATGGTATAATAATATAATGATCCATCAAATAAAATAAATTTCTATATCTATATATTCATGGTAAATCGAGATAAGAATAGGTCAACTGAACACTTATAAAAATGGAATGCATCAAATAATAAGAAGATGATGAAGTAATTTACTTTATTTGAAAATTGTGGAAAGAAACATCATTGAAAACTCATGAAGGGAATTAGATTTTTTATATTTCAATAGATAAGGGTTATTTGGATAATGAATTTAACTGAATGAAAGGGATAATTGCTATCCTATGATTTACCTAAAATGAATTGGGCCATTGTTCCAAAAAGAAAATCCAAAGTATAAATCGAATATACTGCTATAGAAGAAAAGGGGAGAAGTCCAAGCTTATATGATTACTATAGTTGAGGTTGAAGTTAGAAAATAAATGTTGAAAATTACTTTAATCATATATTTAAAATTGTCATTTTTTATTCAATTATGGATTGACACATTCATTTATATATTCATTTTTTTGAATAATTTTTTTTAAATAGACGGAGATCATGATTCATGATGAACATGCAAAATTCGATATCTTTTGAGGGGAGACATCATCATTCATTTCATGTATCGATCTACACCAAACTCCTCAGAATGAAATTCTTAGGGAAAAACAGAAGACACTAACTGTGGGTATGAAATATAATCTTTAAATTGAGGATGTACCTATTGTATATGAATACATTGATGTGTTTTTTTAGGAATTATGTGGACATCGACCAGAGAATAATGGAGGGTTTTCCATTAATCTAATCCCAGATGTAACAATCTTATCAATGTCTCCCTATAGAATAACAACAACACAATTTCTGGAGGTAAAGAAACTACTAGTGGAATTTTATTATAAGGATTTATATTTTATGGTGTTTTACATTGGGGAGAAAATTTTCTATTTTTTAATAAGAAAGACGAATATATGAGGATCTATATTGATTATATGTAAATCAATGCTATAATGATAATTAATAGAAATCATCCTCCTCACATTGATGAATTATTTGATCAATATCTTGGATCCAAATATTTTAAAAATTTTCAAATTCACTATGTGTGTCATAAATTATAATTTAAAAAGGATTATATTTAGAAGATAATATTACGAACAAGGTATGGGCATTATGATTTTATAGTAAGGCCATTTTTATTGAATGATTCACCCTTTTTTATGGATTTAATGAAATGAATATTTCAGGAATATATTGATGATATTGTTGTGGTATATATTGATGTTATATTGGTGTATTATAAAATCCTCAAGGACCATGAGAGTAACATGAATATAATTTTTGAAAAACTTATAAAAAATGAGTTATATGTTAAATTTTGTCAGTGTGAATTCTAGATTGATTACCTTTAATTTCTTAGACCTATTATCCCCAATGATTAAATCTAAATTGATCCTATTAATACAATGTAATTCAATTAATTTCATACACTAATGTAGATAAATGTTGTATGAATTTTCAATGGTTTGGTTTGCTACTATTGATGATTTGTTCACGAAAATTCTCTATCGGCTAACACATTCCCCTAGATTACACGTAATGTGGTTACATTCACATGGGAAAATAAATATGAGGAATGTTTAGGGGAATTGAAGAGGAGATTTCTCAATGATCTAGTTTTGACTATAACATTATAAAATGATGTAATTTTTATATTTATTTATTTATCAATAAAGGGAGTTGGTTGTGTCATTATGTAGAATGATGGATTTTTTTCCTATGCATCATGGGAGTTTGAGACTCTTGAATAAAACTATCTGACTCATTATAATGAATTCATAGCTACAGTTTTGGATTTTATGATATAAAAACATTATATCTATATCAAAATATGTGAGATATACAAAAATATAAAGATTCTTAAATACATATATTAATATAAAGATATGAACATGACACAATGGAAATGGGATAGGATATTCAATAAATATTTATTCTTAATATAATACAAAACAGGGATGGTAAATACATTTATTGATGTATTGAAAATAAAATATTATAAAGTTATAGTATTAATTATGATTTTAATGGATCAGTTTTTCATGGAATTTTTAAATATAGATCTAGAAATTATTAATAATAGGGAAAGATAACTTTTTCTACAAATTATTTAAAACCCAAATTTATAAGATAAGATAAAAATTTCTCAACTAGATCATTATAAGGTTCAAAATAATATTTAATAGAAGATGGTTTTATATATTGAAGACTATGTACATGAATATGTCATTCTGAATTCTGAAAAAAATACTATGTTGTCCATAAATACAGGAGCAGAATATAGACTTATTTGTTGATGAACATTGCATAATTTTTCCAATGCACCCTAGTAGCACAAATTTTTATAGCGATTTTGTTAACCAATTTGGTTACAATCCATGTAATGGGGTGAATTTTTATTTAAGATTGAAAAAAGTTATTTGGATATTGTTTTTTTATTAAACAAACCTCTATTCTCTGTCTTTCTCATAAAGTAGAGGAAAAGGATTTTAAAACATACATATGACCCAACCATTTTTCATGGGTCACCATAATTGGACTACAAACAATGAGAATAAAAATGAAATATTTTGATGAACCAAATCCACTAGAGTGATCATTTATTACATGGTTATTAATAGATTCATTGTCCATCCTAGATTACAACTATTCACAATTAGATAACTCACTAATCAGTATCTATTGAAGTGATATATCCTCTAGTAGAAACTAATGTAAATAATTTCTATACTTATTCACACTTTTTGGTGTATTTATTCTATTTTTTAATCAAAGATATTATAAAGACCATTATGAGGGAATTTTCCTAGCACAAGTCCTATTTTCAATATAACTCCATGAGACCTCCCTACGAGATCCATCATCGAAACTGCTCAGAGTGATCCCTCTAAAATACCCAGCCACTAGACCCTTATTTTATTCACAAGAATCAAATGACTATATATTGATACAATATTTAGGATACACAGATCAAGATGTGCTGATATGTTTACTTATTCTTGATACATATTTCCTTTCACAAGAACATTTCGCATGGACTTTCAGTGTACTAGGCGGATTGTGTGATTCTAGTAAAGAATGTTATACTGATCATGAAAATTAAAATACATTGTAATGGTATAAATTCATGAGTCCTTTCATAATAACTTCTTACTGATCAAGAAAATTAATTATTTATATCATATACCAAATTCACAAGATCAATTTTCAAGGCCTATCTAATGATCATGTGAAGAAAATAATAATCTAGATCATGCCACTTAAGAAAACATATATAATAAATATGAAATATTTTGGGGTAATTTATAATATAAATACACCAGCTTAACTCCAAAAATCCTATATAGGTATTTTACCCATCAACTCAATAATAATCATTAATCACTTCCTAATATTACCTCATATGATCTAAAGAAAATGATGCGAGTTGTTTGTGTGATCACATACATTGTGTTTGATTTTTTCATATGACCTCACTTTATGATCAATTGAAAATAAAGAGTTTTACATGTGATCCCTTATGAAGGAACCAATAAAATTATTCATTCTTTACATGATCTCATCAAGTGATCCATTGATGATGTGGCGTCCTTCAAATGATATCAAACAACCATAAGAAATTTCAATAATTTCTAGCTTATTTTCCTTCATTATATTTTAATAGTCTATTTCAAAAATCCCTTTAATATACTATCTTTTATTAATGTAATTCTCAATATCTCTCTATGATATCCTTTGAAAATAATGAGATTAGTTCTGGTGGTTCACGTGATCCCTCTACAAGATCTGTTGACAATCATGTAATGTATTCAGGTGCATTGATTGATCTCTTTATGAGATCATGTGACAAACATAAAGAAATAGTCCTGAATAAATTACATGATATATTTAAAATTCATATAAGTATGGGATCTCCCACCATTATCAGTTTATATAGTAACACTCTCCATGGTTAGTTCAGACATTAACACTCCGAGTGATCCATTCAGGCTTTCACACCATCTATTCCTCCTCCATTTACAACCAGCCATTGTAAAAATCATCAAAAATTTAAAAAAATAGAATAAAAGAAAAATCACAAACAAGAGTAATTTTATCCCAAAATACCCCTTTTTATTTCTTGAAAAAACATTAATGACCAACTTTCTAAAAATTCATGATTTCCTGAAACCATTTTCCTTTTACAACCCTATATAGTGATCAATGGATACTTTAACATGTAGTCTAATCCTACATGAGTCGAGATCTGTGTAAAAAACATGATTATCATTAAACATTCATTGATGAATCACTTCATTCTATAATATACTCCTATAAACCTTATCAACAAAAAATTATAGATCAATATCAACATTTTAGATCACTACATAACTCACACATGTCAAATTCTCACTTCATGAATCCAAGGGACACAACTTTTAATAATTCTTCAATATTTAAACACTATTTAGGATCATTATACATAATTGTCAACCTGATTCACTATTCCCCCATTATAATATCCCATACCTTTATCCACACACCTCCTCCCCCTTTTTAATAAACCCAAAGGTATGTTCTTTGCGATCTATAACATTGTAAGGAAAACACATCCGAACATAGAGAGAAATGTACCTACCTTAAGGATTGGGTTTTCAATTCCAACATTTTCAATTTTTGGGAGATGAATAAATTCAATGAGTTAGTTGTTGAAATTTAAATTCTTATTTGGGTAAGGGATTCATGAAAATATATAACTTGTAGTTCTAAAGTCATATAATACAATTTCAAAAGAAAATAATAATAACCCTATCCATAGTAGCATGGAGTCAGTTCATTGTTGTAATACATTGGCATAGATATAATATTGGAATCCTAAGGGACATACCAATTAAGCGGTTTTGGAAAATATACTACATACCTGATCATTACATTAAAATTCAAAAATCTAAATTAAAACATAGATAATCTCTTAAACACCATTATTCTCTATGCTTAACCCTGCATATCACACATAATATACATCTTTTCATCAAGGAAAAATTGAAACATAAGATAGGGGTGAGATTATATGCTATGAAAGGGTAAATAATATAATATAATCTTTTATAAATAAGAATAAACTTCTATCATGAGGTATATAACCCAATAAAAATCCCTTAAAAATTATGTTGATCATAATATGGGAAGAATTAATCTAATTATTCTATGTAAACATTCACATGGATATTCCACTAGTTGAATAATCACATGTATTATCAATAACTAATCATATAATGAAGAGATACATAATGTGAGACATCATAAACATAACATCAAGGATTCGTCCAAGATACCATACATAAATGAGTATAAACCCCTACTAGTTTGTCTAATAAGACCTACTGATGTATTGAGGTGCTATGATGGGCCACGCCCTTAACATACTAAGTCCAATTCATTATTCATATAAAAATGGGTAAACATAACCAATATAAACATTCATATTAATACTATCATATGAAATATTAATACATTAAACATAATCCATGGATGGTATTAAAATAGAACATCCACAATCAAACTAAACATAAAACCATAAGTACAATATGGTAGATTAAATCATAATAAATCTATCTCAAATAGGAATAAAATCAATCAAAGTATGTAGAGATATATTAAAATAGTCTAATAAAATCATTAAAATTTTATTTTGTGAAAAAATCATATATACAAATAAATAATTTAAATGCCACAAAATTATAAAATAAAAAAATTACTATGAAAATAACCTTGTATGATCATGTTGCATTCTTCAAAACATTAAGGATTAATGACATTACAAAAACCCGCTCACACCGCATAAGATAAAATTTTTTCTTTTTTTCAAACAAGTCATCAAGCACCTAATTTTTAAAAGAAAAATTGATCCATTTTACACCATTTTACAAAAATAAAAAACATGGGAAAAAAAGAAATTACACATTTTTAGAAGAATAGTATGTATATTTTTAAAAATATTTTTTTGAAACATAGACATGGATGATAATTATGTCCAGGTAAATACATATATATAAATATTCCAGTATAATAATGTTATTGGAAAGTTAACCCTTACCTTGTACATTACATTAGTTGAGGGTGAGTTAACCTTATACATAATGATTAAATTATGTAATTACATTAGAAAATAACTATATTTATATTTATGATATAAAATATGAGCCTCTTATTTAGTAGTAATCATCATCATCATTTATTTATTTATTGAGGGATAAAAATGGGGCAAGCACCCCCAAGGACAAGAATATATCATTTTTACCATTGTTTTACGTGTTAACTGATTCATTTGATTATGTTTTATTTGTCATGTAAGTATTCATAGGAATAAGATATATTTCATTCATATACATAATGATATTAAGTCTATAAATATTAAATGAACTCATCACATGTAATCAATATTAAATGGTTAACGTGCAGAATAAATCTTATCGCGTCGTGGATATGGTAGGTCATACGTACACATGAGCGATGATATCAATTAATTATTGAAAAAGTGGGAAGAAATTTGATGTAATATTAAATTAAAATTATTATTATGATGCAATATATATTATTTATTTCAATTATATTCATCATTATACCCTTCCAAATAAATTGTTGATGAAAACAAAATTACACCACTGCATGCAGTTAGAAAGTCATACATACTCACAAATGGTGATATTGTTTTTCATATGACAAATAAAAACAGGAATATGTTTTTCCTATAATCATAATAACATAGCATAATATTGATTATTTTTGATTTATTATTTGATAATGGAAAAAACATATTAATAGGAAGTAGAATAATAAATAATCTTAAAGAGTTCGTAATGGTTTTAATCTCTTCTTTAGTGTACCTCCTTTGGATATCTTATTGGGACACACATGTTGGTATTTTCATAAGACCCAAACCTATAGTATGTAAATAAGTACATTTATAAGGAAAATGATAAGGTATAGGTCGATGAAGAAGGATCAAAGTGGTGTAAGGAAGTGAGGGAGGAGGGGCCTTTTATAAAAGATGGGAGGGGTACTCTTGGAATATTTTAAAATATTATATTAATATCAATTTATTTTCAATATAAAATATATAAAAGTTAGTTATTTCTAATATAAGATGATTATTGGTATAACTACGCTCAAGAAATGACTTTTACACATGTTTATATCAAAAGAGGAACCCTATCTATAGGTGTTAACCTGTTGATAAACCCTTTAACTCATACAGTGCAACTTGGAATCTTACCTTTTAGGGTTCATATAGTTACAATAAAATATTAAAAGAACCCAAAATTTGACATTAATAAAATATTTAACCATATTCTAGTTATTTGAAAGAAAATTATATTGTTCAAAATTTTACATAATCTAACAAAATATTATTTATTTTAAATTACCATTTATGATAATTTTGATACTACATATTATTTAACTTTTTTAAAATATTATAATAACATGAAAACATCTAATATAAACTGATAATATATAACTAATATTTATAATGTATCTATAAAATTTATGTATTTAATTAATTATCTGAAATGTTATTTATTTTAATATTTTTAATATCATTTATGTGATATTTCCATGGATTAAACAATTACTACATCATTATTTTGAAAGCCTTTATGTAACTCATTTCTTCTATAAAAGTTAAAAATTAATTATAATGATGAATATAAATTTATTAGATCTAAAATTACAATATATTTTGTAATTTATGTTATGTATAACAATGTATTTAAAATGTAATACTTATTAATAAAGATTAGTATGACATTTTTAACTTATCTTCAAATAAAATATTATAAGTCTAATATTCACACCCATGTGCCATGAAAATATTTTAATTTACGAATAAAGATTATTTGGGTCTAATCCCACTCAAAAAAAGAAATTAGGACAAGTATTAGGGTAATTTTATAATATTTATAATATCGTTTTACCATTAATTACATGATTTTTCCTAAACCGTGGTAAATAAAAGTTTACTAAAGTTCCTTTTCATATTGCCCAAAAATAAAATAAATATATTTACATAATCTGGGATCATTAATTGGAAATATGGAATCCATTTTTTAATATTCAAATCAAATATGTTTTATTTGTAAATTTAAAATTAATCCTGTTGATGAGGTACGAAAACTAGTTATTAATGTTTAAAACATAAAAAATATTGAACGATTTTTATATCTAATTTCAATGTAAAATTGATTCCAATTGATAAAATTGGATTAAATGAAAAAGAAATATTCTATTTATACATTATAACATATAAATATAATAATTTAACACTATGAAGTATTTTGATGGAAAAAAATGTTTTCTATTAATATTTAGTATTTTTCACTATTCATCAAAAAATGATTATTATTTGAAAAATAAAAAAAATGAACCAAATTAAAATTTGATATTACACTTTCAAAAAATATTTTTGGTAAAATTGAGTCTATAAACATGTCAAAACTATATTTAAAATAGGCTTTTCATTAAAAGGTGGTAAAATAAACATTAAAAAAAGATAACCTTTTAATGTGTAAAATTGAAACTATTCTTATCTTATGCCTATAAAATATTTTTGATGGAAATTAAATTTTTAAATTTTATAATATGGTTAATACTATTAATTCTCTCTATTTTAAAATATAGGTTATAAAAATAAATATTTAATTGATCATGGTGCGTTCGAATTCAGTGTTTCATGAAATGCATGCTATTAAATTATTTAAAAGGAAACATAATGTGAAATCATGGGGTGTTACGTTTTTAAGTAATTAAAAAATATTATTCCTCTAAATTTATGGAATATCAACTAAAAAAATATTGTGGTATCTTTTAAACATAATTTCTTCAACATCCAATATCACCTTTTCCATTTTATGGTTTCTCAGAAGAACCATTCCGAATCGAGTCATACAATTTATTAACACTTACTCTCTAGTGTCAAGTTTCATAGCAGGATCTTCATAATAATAATGTTCAGGTTAAAGTTATATTTCATCATAGGTGAGAACATGTGTTGGGTCTCACATGTATTTCTATAACAGTGATACGTGGAACACATAATGGACTTTAGAGAGACCTGGCAGCATTGCTAAATGGCAAGTTACAACTCCTATTTATTCCATAATTTAAAAAGGTGTAATGTAATTTTGACTTAATTTTCCTTTCTATAAAAATATTATAACCCCCATTCATGGATATACCTTCAATAAAACATGATCTCCCACTTTTAATACCAAATTCTTCATTCGGTTACCCATATAGTTAATTACATATTTTGAGATGTTTTGATATGATTTTGAATAATATTTACCTTTTCTATTGACTTCTCATCAGGTTTTGGGCCTACATGTTTCCTTTCACCAAAATCACCATAACAAGTTGGTGTACATTGTCTTTTTCTATATAACACTTTATATGATTCCATTAGAATACGTTAATAGAAGATATTATTAAAGAAATTTTTTTCCAAAGGTAAATAATCATCCCACACACCATCAAAGTCAAGTGAGCAATCTGACAAACCAAGATTGTGGTATATAGACATTTCTTTTCTTTTGTGGAAAATATAATTAATTACCAAAAAATATGCCCAAAGAATGTATTTGCTTACTGTCTTCGGAATCTCAAAACACAATATTCTATCTTGGTAAAAGATCTTAAACATCTCTCCTAAAGATCTTACCCTTATCTTCCTACTTAAACATTTCCTTATATACTAGGGAAAAGAAAACATAAAAAGGGTGAGATAAAATGCTTAGTAAGGTTAAAAATATATAACATAAAAGAAACCATAATAATTTGAACGTAAAAACATCGACATGATGTTTAAACATCAAAATTTTGAGTCATGAAATAAATCTTGGTAGTAAATAAGGAATAGATCATAAAAGAAAATAACAATGATAGAATAGTATTTTCCTAAAACATGTAATTGTGGAAAACTAATAAGAACATAATATGATTTCAATAATAGCCAAGGCATTGCTTCTAAGACCATCATAATAGTCAATGTCCTCAACTAAACTTGGTTTACTTGTCATTCGAGCCATGTATTACTGAACTAGATTTACTTGTTGTTATAATAATGTCTATATCCTGAGATATAAATCATTACCCAATGCATTGGAGGGATATAAATGTCCCATCCATATCATAATAAAATAATTTCTACATGTTCCACTGAAACATAAAAAAATTCACAATAGAATAACCCATGAAATAAAATAGGCTTCCTAAACATCATTCCATCAGAATTGATATACAACAAATGGATTTTGTAATGCCCCGACCCCAATTACCCAAAGTCAGTTCATTATTACATAACATTGGCATTATCACAAGGGATCAAATAATGAAAGACCGATCAGTAGAGTAGCCTTGGTGTTACTAGATACATTCATAAGTTTTACATTACTTTATAAAATGAAAAACAACAAAACAATATTCACCATTGACCACATTAATCCCTTAGACTATCCCTCTAGGTCAGTAATAATATACTACATAGCATCCTGAAAAAAATATAGAAAGGGGTGAGCTCAGATTCCCAGTAAGGATAACAATATAGCGGGAACATTCATAAATAAGAATAAACATTTAAGGAAAGATTTAAGAAAAATATAATCCTTTTAAACATAATATTCTTCCTAATATGGAAAATATAAATCAAATAATTCTATTTACATATCCACATCGATATTCTACTAGTTGAATAAACACATTCAATATCAACAGAAAATTTCATAATGATGGAATGCATATTTCCAAACATCGTTACCACATAGTCAAGGCCTTGTGCCAAGACTACAAATAATATTTTGTCAATTCCTTGTCCCAAGACACTAGTTTTTCTAATGATACCAACTGATGCATCGAGGAGTGATAGGGGGCTATACCCGTCACTTACTAAGTCCAATGTATTCCTCGTATGAAAAGGTTTAACATAACATAAACATTCTTTTTAAAACTAGCATAAAAATGTGTATACTTTATCCATAAACCATTAATGGTATAAAAATAACACATCCAAAATCAAACATATCACAAAACCATCAATACAATATGGAATATTTGTATCACAATGAATTAAATTCAAACAAGTATAAAATCCATAAAAGGATGTGGACATAAATAAAATAAAAACTATTTGAGAGAAATATATCATTTTTTTTTAAATCATTGATAAGTCACATAATTATAATAGAAAAAAAATTATTTTTTAAAATAATCTTATAATCTTATACGGGGAGCATCGACGATTTTATAATTGTTGAAAATAGTCGCACCGACCGTATAAGTTAAAAAATGTATTCATACCTTAATTTTTTTTCGAAAAGGTCATAAAGTACCTTGTTTGTAAAATTACGGGAAGATTAATATCAAAACATATAAGATCATATAAGGGTATAAAATAATTTAACCCATAGTCTAGTAAATAGTAATTATTTTGAAATATATGTTTATGAAAACACGAATGTGGATGATAAAGAGGTCCATGTATATACTTCCGTATAAACAACCTCAGATAAGTAAAGAGATTGTAGAGTTGACCCTGACCTTGTACGTTTCCATGGTCTAGGGTATGTTAACCTCTTTTATAATAGTTAAATCATTGTTATTAAATTATACAAGAAATAAATACCTAAATATGATATCATATATGATCCTATAATATTTCATTGTTAATAATATTTCATAAGTATCATCATTTCAAGTGTTAACAGATTTGTTTTCTTTTATATGTCTGGTTATGTGAGACATGTTTTTTATGGATATGATGTACTTGATTAAAATAAATAAGTTTATTATGTTTATAAACATTATTTTTAATAATAAAATTAAAATTATTCTACAAAGTTTACTATGGGGAATGAATGTCATCGTGTTCGTGGAGACAATAATCCTTACGTACACACAAGAGATAGTATCATAATATTTATGGTGAAATCATATTTAATTGGATTGTATATCATATATAAATATTCCATAACATGTTATATTTATTATTACATCAGTTATAGTCATTATTATACCTATCCAAATAATGAAGTGTTTGAATAATCAACTACACCATGACATTGAGACAGTAATCCTTACGTATGTACATATGGTGACTTTGCCATTCATATGATGTATAGAATCTTGAATATGGTTGTACCATTTTTATAATAACATAAAATTATATATAAGATACTAGTTTTATTATTTTAGAATTGAAAAAACAATGAAATAGGAAGTGGATGAAGAAAATAGCTTGAAAGAGGTGATGAAATATGTAACTCTTATTTAGGTTCTTCCTTTGGATTCGATCAAAAGGTCTCATTAGGTTGGCTTTCGGACCAAATAAAGGCCTCTAGGATGAAGGTAGAAATGATAGAAGGATGTTTGGGCAGGTTTTGGCTGAGCTAAATTGTTTTGGAGGAGTAAAATTAAGAGAAGGGTATGTACCCTTTTATAATAAAGGTGAGGGTCACTTTAAGAAAAGATTGAAATATTATATTATAAGAATAACATTTTCTATTTCTAGTGTCTCAAAAATGACTTAATTATAGGATAACGGGGGGATGGATTGAAATCATCTCAACCAATAGGTTTTAGACCGGTTTAGGTCACCATATTAACCTTTTCATTTAGATTTAACTCTTAGTTAAATAGTTTGTCATTCACAATGTCACTTTGTATTTTTATATTATATGGTTAATGAACATAGTATTACAAGCCAATAGAATCCCAAGTGGTTTATTATTAATATATATAACTTTATCTAATTTCTTTGGCTAATCCATAGTTTTTTTAGGAATATTATATCAATTAATAATATAGTATTTTATTTAAAAACTCAATTATGTCAATTTTGACACTATTCAGTATTTTGTTTCTGAGAAAATAATAATAGCATGATTAATTCGAACAAAAATTATTTAATCAACCCCTAATTTCATATTAAGCTAAAAAATTATTGGAATTCAACAAAATTCTGAGATTATATTTATTTGGATATTTGTAATATCAATTATTCTAATCTTTCATTAATATGGTAATTACTACATCAACATTGTGCCATAAATAAATTAAATTATTTAATGTTTAAAAATTATAAATAAAATACAATTATGTTGGAAATCTTTATATATTTCTAATTAATATTTACAATCAAATTTAGATTGTGTGTAAACCTATATTGAAAATGGTTTTGTTATTGAACATTGAATTTAACTCTTTTAACTCTTCTTTAAATAAAATAATAATAAATTTCCTAATCAAATCCATGTGGGGCAAAGGGGTAATATTTTACTCCTAAGGTTGTTATTGGTTGAATAACATATATAAAATAGAATTATTCCATGTTTTAGGGTAATTATGATATCATTTTTTCCCTTAATTACCCTCTTTACTTTTAACCATGGTAAAATAAAAGTCAAAAGTTACTATTTATAAAAAATATTTTCATCTTATTGAACCAAGTTATACATACTAATATGACCAATGTCTCTTTAATTTTTGAAATTAAACTCACAAAAGAGATAAAATTTTTTTTATGCGAATTTTCAAATGTTTCTTGAAGGTTTTTAAAAGACGGTAAAATGTTCAATAAAATTTTATATATGTAAACTTATTAAAAAATGAGTCAAATTAATTACATTGAAGATATATATGTATTATGTGTTTATTTTGACCTAAAATGAAACAAAATAAAAAAACAAATTAATTAAATAAAATGTTGATTTCAAAAATAACATGTTTTTCTCTATTCATAAAAAATTTCATGGTTTAAGAAAAATACCAAATATTCCCCCTAATATAATTTTGATATTACAAAACCAAAAATGATGTCTATTCGGAAAAGGAAAATTTATTAAATTTAAAAATGTGGGTATTATTATTCATAACAGCTACTTTGATTGGTCGTGGTGTGTTAATACTCTATATTGCGTACAACGCAAGATACTGCATTATTCAAAAGGAAATGTACTGTGGAAGCATGGGGTGTTACATTCTCCCCACATTAAAATAATTTCATCCTTGAAATTTCGAGAATATTATTTCATAAAATAAATTCGGTGGTTCTTATTCATAGGTTCCTCAGGTTCCCACATTTCCTCTTCCTTCTTACGGTTTCTTCATAGAACTTTTACCCGATGAGTCATCCGGTTTCTCATCCCTCATTCTCTGGTATCAAGAATTTTGGCAGGCTCTTCAAAAAAAGATAGATCAGGTTCCAATTCAATTTCCTCAAAGGCGAGTACATGGGTCGGGTCAGGCATGTAGTTTCTCAACTGTGATATGTGGAACACATCATGAACTTTAATGAGACTTGGAGGCATTTCCAAACGATAATCTACAACTCCAATTCATTCTATAATTTCAAAAGGTCCGATGTACATAGGATTCAATTTAACCTTCTTATCAAAACGTATATCACCCTTCCATGGAGATACCTTCAAGAAAACCTGGTCTCCTACATGAAATTCCAAATCCTTCCTTCGGTTATTTGAATAGATTCTTTTCCTACTTTGGGATTCTTTGATGTGGGTTTGGATAATCTTTACTTTTTCCATTGTTTTCCTCAACAAGTTATAAGCCTACGAGTTTTCCTTCACCAAAATCATCCCAACAAGTTGGTGTGTGACATCGTTTTCTGTATAATGCTTCATATAGTGCCATATGAATACTTGAATAGAAGATATTGTTATATAAAAATTCTATTAGAGGTAAATAGTGATCCCACATACCCTGAATGTTATGTGAGAATGATCTCAACATGTCTTCTAATGTTTAAATAGTCTATTCTGATTGTCTATCGGTTTGAGGGTGGCAGGTAGGGCTCAAAAGAAATTCATTTTCCAAGGATTTCTGAAGACTTATCCTGAATCTTGATGTAAACCAGGGATCATGGTCAGAAATAGTAGATAGGGGTACTCCATAAAGTCTTACAACTTCATTAATATATAGTATTTCTAAACGTTTAAGTGGTTAATCTTCTCTTATATCACGAAAATGTGCTGGCTTGGTAAGACGATTAGTAATGTCCGATATTGCATCATTTCTTCTAGGAGTAATTGGTAGTCCCATGACATCATCTATCATAATATCATCCCATTTCCACTCATAAATGTGAAGAGGATGCATGAATCCTCTAGGATGTTTTCTTCTAGCTTTCACTTGTTGGTAAACCATACATCTCGACACGTAATAAAAAATCTATCTCTTCATGTTGTCCCACCAAAAATGTTCTTTCAAATCTCTATATGTCTTAGTGCTTCTAGGGTGTATAGAGAAATATAAGCTATGAGCCTCATCCAAAAATTCCTTTTTTATATTATGTATGTTAGGAACACAAAGTCTCTTCACAAATTTCAAAATTCCATCTTCATATTTGAAGTCAATCAATCTCCCATCATTCACAGCTTTAATTTTCTTTTGAAATTTCTGATCATCAGTCTGAGAACTTTTTTTCATATCCAGTAAATATGGTTTGACAACCATTTGAAAAAGCATTGATTTTTCACCTTCCATTGTTATTCCCACATCAATCTTAACTAGATCCATGTATATATTATCTTTTTAAACTCTCATCCAGTTCAAAACTCTATGATCATTTATGCTGAAACCATCTGTCACCTTATTTTTTCCCCTGGGTGGTTGTGTATAGTGCAATCATAATCCTGGAGTAGTTCAACCCATCTCCTATACCTCTTGTAGTGTAATTTTTGTGGGAAAATAAACTTCAAACTGTTGTGATCAGTATAAATCTCACATTTTTTTACCATATAGATAGTGTCTCCATACTTTCAAATCAATGATTATAACTGCTAACTAATGATCTTGAGTGGGATAGTTTTGTTGAAGAATTTTTAGTCGCTGTGATGCATAAGCAATAACTCATTCATTCTGCATATGGAAACATCCAAGTCATTTTGTTGAAGCATCACTATAAATAACAAACTAATCATTCCTCGATGGTAGAGTCAATAGAGTAGCATGAACTAATCTTCTCATCAGTTCATCAAAACATTCTTCACACTCTTTTGTCCAAAAAAATTTAACCCCTTTACCCATGATCTTTGTTAAGGGGTTAGCCAACCGGGAAAAATTCTTGATGAAACGTTGATTATAACCTTCTAAACCTATAAAAATGTGTACCACATTTGTAATCATTGGTGATTCCCATTCTTGAATATCCTTGGTCTTTGAAATATCAACATAGATTCCATTGTTAGAGACAATATGTCCAAGAAAAGGTATCCATTGAAGCCAAAATTTAATGTTTCTAAAATCCCCATATAATTCATTTCTTCAAAGGGTTTTCTGAATAGTGCGCAAGTAATTTTAATGATATTCATATCTTTTTGAGTATACCAATATATCATCAATAAATACCGCTAAAAAGTTATCAAGATATTCATTGAAAACATTATTCATTTGATCCATGAAGAGAGAAGTTTCATTAGTCAATCCAAAAGGTATTATTATAAACTTGTAATGCCCGTACCTAATTCGAAATGCTATTTTCAGAATGTATTCCTTCTTCACACACAACTGATGATATCCAGATTGATGGTCAATAATTTAAAAATATTTATCTCCATGATGTTGGTGGAATATATCATCAATGCACAGTAGGGGATACATGTTCTTTATTGTTATATCATTGATCTCATTGTAGTCAATTCACAACCTCATAGATCCTTCTTTCTTCTAAACAAAAATTACAGGGGCTCCATATGGAGAAACAGTAGGGGAAAAAAATATTTTATTACTCACTTCCTCTAGTTGTTTATTTAGTTAAACTAATTCCACAATGGACATTATATAAGGGGTAATTGACATGGGCCTTGAATCAGGAATTAAAACAATGGAAAACTCAATTTCACATTCTAGAGGATTTCCAGGTAAATCCTCTAGAAACACATCAACATATTCTTGACCAATAGGTACATCCTCGATTCAAACACTATTTTTGTCACCTATAGTTATTTCATTCTCTTCTTCCCAAAAAATTAAATTTAGTAGAGATACTATGGGTGGATCATGATGATAATCAGGTGGTGACATTTCTGCTCTAATGATAAGGTACTCTTTATCATCATCGAAAATTGTAACCTCCTTATTCTTACAATAAAATTTCACATCATGGTAAGGAAGCCAATCTATTTTGTGAATTATATCAAATAAAATCATGGGTATGATGATGAGATTAGCAGATAATGAATATTTATATGCCCTAATTGGAACTGATTTACAAAACATTGTTGCAATGATACTTCGCTTAGGTGTTTTGACTGACAAGTACATTATTCAGTCTGATTAAAAATGATTAATTTTCATAGGAAACATGGAATATATGAAACAATGCGATGATCCATAATCAAATAAAGAATTGTCTAAACTTTAGGAAACCATTAAATTACCTACCACCATGTCTTTCGGAGCTTCAACCTCAGCAGTTGTGATCACATAAGAATGGAATTACTCCCTTATCATTTTCTAAGGTATGTTCCCTGGGCTATTAGGACATTCATTTTCTTAATGCCCTTTTTCTCTACAATTGTAGCATTCAATATTGACAACCTCTTTCTTCCCTTTGTAATCACATGCCTGATGGCCTTTTTCACCACACTTTTAATAGTCTCCCATTCCCTTCATGAAAGTACTAAGGTGTTTATACCCACATTTACTACAGGAGAGAAATTATAATTTTCCCTACTTCCCCTTATTTTTATTTCTCGAGTGTTCAATAGATCTCTTTTTCTCTTTATCTACTTTAATGAAATAAGACATAGAGAATTCCTTTTTTATATTGACAGTGCGAAAGACAATATCATTGTAAGATGAGATGGATTATAATACTAATTCATGATAGATAAATGGTTTTAACCCATCAAATAATCAATCAATCTCACTCCCTCTATTACATATACAATCTACTGCCGGGTTTTCTAACCTCGTAAAGTTTGCATCAATATTTACGACATTCTCATCCTTCTTTTTCCTTATATGCATAAATTGTGTTTCAATATCCACTTGATGGTCATGAGGAAATTATTTTTCTAATAAAATCACATTAAACACCCTCCATTATAGTTTGATACTTATTCATATTTATTTTTGTTTTGGATTAATGAAACGCACGGCCGATTGTCGCCTATCGACCGGTCAATGTTCCGGTGCTCTGCTAATGTGTATAGCAGCACTCGGGTCGAATCCTCGGCGATGGTACTTCGTAATAGTCGACTGTTTTTAGTTGATTGTATTTTGATTGGGGGGGTTTGTTTGCAGAGCTTAATTTAAATGTTTAATGAATTATGTTTAATTTAACAAGTTGATAAATATTGGGGTGAGTTCATCATTAGGTTAGTTAAGCTTGTGATATCCTTGAGCTTTGCTTTATATTGCATTTAAATTAACACCCATGTCACAAGATGATGTTGATTAGAATTCCTAAGTGTTAAGGCTTTAATACAAGCCTTAAATTAACTTAGAGTTCTAATATTGATCAAATATTGTTTATGGTAGTGTATTTATGGTTCCAATAATCCATGGAAACAACACGTTAAACAAATCAAGTCATTAATCCCTGACATGCTAAGTCCAACATACACAATGTTAATTCAACGAATACTCATCGAGCAAAAGCTCTCAATCGCTTAAAATACCTAAATTAAAACTCACCCCAATGAGAAATTTACTCATACATTATGATGTTTATTAATATGGTAATATATGTTTATGGTGATGAATTATAAAGAGAAGAAAAAGAAAGGGACAAGATAAGAGTAGTGTGCCGAACACACACATGAAATATTTTGAGAATCAAAAATGGAATTTTGAATGAATGAGGAAGCAAAATAAGGGAAGGGGATTGACTTGAATTTAAAATATTTTAATAACATTAATATTAAAATACATAAGGTGGAGGATAATAAGAGATATTTAAGAAGAAACTTGCATTAAAACAGAATTACAAAAGAAAGGACTTACAAAATTACAAAAATGAAAAACACAAAAGTATGTGAAAAAAGAGAGGAGGAAAGGTCTCTCAAGTGAAAACATGAGTATTACAAGTCCTCCCAATCCTTTGGAAATGCTTTTTTCGTGCCAATTTGATCTCCTATCTTCTGAAATGCCAACCCCTCTCAAGGAGAGAAGGGGAGAGTATTTATAACCCAAGGAGTAGACTGTTTGCATTCCCAATCTGTCCATCCACTTGCATCGCCAATTTGGAAATTCTGACAGCCGAATCTTCAAATATTTCCTTCTTCAAAGTTGTAGAAAATAATGTTGGCCGACTACTCCCAACATTTGGAGTAATTTGGACGTAAGGATAAAAAGTTATGGCAGGTTTAATAAACAAACATAAACTGTCCATTTCAATCCAGTCTTTTTGAAGTCCATAATGTGAAAGGGTTTTTGAATATTACGATGCCTTAAAATCCGAATGGTTTATTCAACAAAGTCTGCCTCCTATATCCCCTCTTTCACACTGAAAAATATCAGCTTTCTTGGATGCTTACATCAGGAGATATGTCATGCATACTATACTGATTGTAATTTTCGGCCAGAATGGTGGGATGGACTTCAATGATTTATTTGGGCCCCTTGTACTTGGATTTGGGCCTTGAAAGTTTTATCAAAGATGAAATGTAGTGTCCCAAGAATTATGGTGGATTGGTAATGTTTTTGGACTTCTGTATTGATCCCAGTAAATCAATCTTCAAGGCTGGTCCAGTTTGTTCACAGATTCTTTGGTCTTGTTTGTGAGGACCATATGACCCATCAAATGGTAGAATTGGATCATGGTTCCTTATAATGAAATGTTGTATATTAGAAGGAGAATCCTGAAAAACAAGAACCACACAATTTTGATCAGTATAGGGATAGTTATTGTTAAAACATTAAACTGACTCAATTTTACTACTTCTAAAAATGCTCAAATATTATACTTAATATTAAAACATTAATATTTCACACAAATTATGCACATTTCATATAAAATAAGTAAAGGGGGAATATAATAAGTCATGAAAATATTAATAACATCAACTCCCCCACACTTATATTTGCGCGTGTCCTCATGTGCAACAAATATAAAAACAAGACAAAATCATTTTCACTCACCAACAAATATTAAAATTTTGTTTTCTCCATTCAGGGGACGTTTAGACTATTTCACTCATCCATATTAAATTCCATCACAAATTTGGTTCACAATAATGCATCTGAAAAAATTCATTTTTTCATGTTCAAGGTTTTAATTGGAAGATTTAGGCACTCAAAACTTACGCCTCTCAAGATGATAAAAATGTATTTTAGGAGGTTCACTCATTCACCATCAAAAAGTGAAAATCAAGAGTTTGTAAGAGCTCTCAGCTTCCATTACCAAATCTAATGTGTACAAGAATCAAGAGGTCTTTCAAGGGGTTTTTCAGTGGCTATGGGACGGTAGGTATATATTGTCCAAAGGAAAAGTGGGGTTAAAAACACCAACATAAAAAAATCAATGCACTTTTTTTTGAAATATGATTTGAAAGGAAATAGAAACACACATTTACAAGGGCATGAATATGTGATGAATGAAAAGTGAGGGATATAGAAAATGGAATAGGGTGAGATGATGGAATATGTACAACATGGAAGACTTCCAATAATGACACAATACTAGATGATTCAAGTGTTCTTTTTTTTCTCTCTTTTTGCTCTTTTTTTTCGAAAGTTGTGCTTGAAACAAGTCTCACAGTCATCTCCCAACCCATGTTTGATCTTCTCATGGAACTAATTTTAGTAGTTATAACACGATAAAAGGTTGATGATGAATGATTTTTGACCCACCCAAGACACAACCCATTCCAATTTTTTATTTTTATTTTTTTTTTTTTAATATAATTTTTTTTTCATTTTTTTTGAACACATTTCAATGACTTTTGAACAAATGAAAATTACACATATATACCCCAAAGCTCACAGAATTACAACCTCTCCCCCACACTGGAATGTATGCTTTCCCTCAAGCATATGATGACACATTGGAAATCAATGAAAGTACGCCCAAAAATAAAGTTCATTCCCCCCACACTTAAATTTCAATAAATTATACAATGAAAATCCATGAAGATGTTGGGTGGGACAAGGTATTAGGCTCGTAATGTGGGTATCAAAATAAAGGTTTTCATAGGCTCAAAGGGGCTTTCAAAAGTAGGATCAATGTAAGGGTAACGAGAGGCTATTTGGCTATTCTGATTTTCATGTGGCTTAGAAAATGCCTCTATCATATTAATGCACAAAAAAGATGGAAATTCAGCTCGAAGGTCCACAAACTCAAGACTCACAATCAGTGGTTAAGACACACAATGAAAAAGATGGCCATTGATGACCTTGGCATGAAGGCTAATGTTATTCCTCAAGGTAGGGGAGAATCATTTTCCACCAAAAATTGTTCATTCAAAATGTTTGTTATTGACACAATATTGTTTACCCATGTTTGAGATAAAAATTCAATATATTTTAGTTTAAAACAAGCCTTTTGACTCCCCAAAATGGTTGGACAGAATTTCAATATTGGATGATGAGTAATTATGACAGCCCTTTTTTTTTTGTTAATTTTCATTTTTTTTAATTTATTTTTTTTTTAATTTTTTATTATTAATGAAACATCCACACAAAAGAGAAAATAGAAAAAAAGTTGTGGAAGGATGTTGTAAAAATAATGAGAGGGAGAGAGGAAGATGAAGAAATAGAGAGAAGAAGAGAGGGAAGAGAGTTTGAGAGAGAGAGAGTTAAAGGGAAAGAGGTGCCCCCTGGTTTGGATTTGGTGGTTCGCCGTTTCCATCTAGTGGTGGATCAATGGAAGTCGATGTGGAACCTGGGGTGAATGGCCTCTCATGGTGATGCTTTAACCGGTGTCCATTTACCGTGAATTTTCTTTTTGAAGAAGGGTCTTGGACTTGCACTGCACCAAATGGGTAAACATTAGTAATAATAAATGGTCCATCCCAACGAGAATTGAGCTTACCTAGGTGAAGTCGAAATCGAGAATTGAAGAGCATTACCTTTTCACCTTCATGAAATACCTTTCAAAGAATGTGTTTGTCATGGAGTGACTTTGACTTTTCTTTGTAGAGAATGGAGTTCTCATACGAATCGAGTCGAAGCTCCTCCAATTCAGTCAACTGCAACAATCTTTCTTCACCAGATTTTTCACAATCAAAGTTTACAATTTTTGACAGCCCAAAATGACTTATGATGGATTTCAAATGGTAAATGACAGGCTTTACCAAAAACTAGCCTAAATGGATACATCCCAATGGGTGTCTTATAGGCTGTTCGATAGGCCAAAAGTGCTTCACCAAGTCTATCAGGCCAGTCTTTTCTTGTGGGCTTAACAATTCTTTCAAGAACTCTTTTCACTTCTCTGTTAGAAAGTTAAGCCATTCCATTTGTTTGAGGGTGATATGCAGTGGATGTTTTATGTACAACCCCATTCTTTTTCAAAAGTGACTCCATGGTTCTATTACAGAAATGAGTTCCTAAGTCACTTATCAAAGAACATGGTGTTCCGAATCGATGGAAGATATGGGTTTTGAGGAACTCACTCACAGTGTGAGCATCATCTTTCCTAGTGGGTTTGGCCTCGACCCACCTAGAAACATAGTCAACAGCAAGGAGAATGTAGGATAATCCATTGGAAGGGGGAAATGGTCCCATGAAATCGATGACCCAAACATCGAAAAGCTCACAGAAGATTAATGGCTTTTGAGGCATTTTGTTTCTTTTGGAAATTGTGCCAAACTTTTGGCAAGTGGGACATGATTGATAGAACTAATGTGAGTCCTTGAAGAGTGAAGACCAAAATAATTTAGAGTCTAGGACCTTTCGAGAAGACATTTGTGGTCCAAAGTGGCCACCTCCAGGCATTGAGTGGCAGAATTCCAAGATGGAGGATTGTTCAGTTTCATCAACACATCTCCTAATTACCATGTCAGCCCCAGTTTTCCAAAGTTTATTATCTTCCCAAAAATAATTCTTTGAATCACTTCTCATATTTTCTTTTTGTTCTTTTGAAAAATATTCAGGGAAAACACCAGAAACCAAGTAATTGTCAATTGGGGCATACCATGGTAACTTTGGAGTGAGAGATGAGAGGTGTTCAGTTGGAAATTCAGGATAAATTATTTCAGAATGAGAAGAATTAGAAATTCTACTCAGGTGATCAGCTACAGGGTTTTCTTTTATAGGTTTATCTTTTATCACAAGGTCAAACTCTTGGAGCATTAAAATCCATCTTATTAGCCTTGGTTTGGAATCACTTTTCTTAAGTAAGAACTTTAATGCTGAGTGGTTCGTGAAGATGATGATTTTGGCACCTAAGAGATAGGGCCGGAATTTATCCAAGGCAAAAACCACAGCTAAAAGTTCTTTTTCAGTCACAGTGTAGTGTGATTGAGTTTCATCCAATGTTTTTGAGTCATAAAAGATGACATGAGGAATGTTTTCTCTTCTATGACCAAGAACAGCCCCAATGGCCCTATCAGAAGCATCACACATCAATTCAAATGGTAAGGACCAATCTGGGGGTTTGATTATTGGAGCAGATGTGAGAGAATATTTGAGTTCAATGAAGGCTCTCTTACAAGCCTTATCAAAATTGAATGTGACATCAATTTGAATTAAACGAGTGAGTGGGAGGTAAATCTTGCTGATGTTCTGAATGAATCGCCTATAGAAACCAGCATGACCAAGGAAGGACCGAATGTCTCGAACTGATTTGGGTTCAGGAAGTGATTGGATCACCTCAATTTTGGCTGGATCAACTTGGATACTCTCTTGAGAAATTATGTGCCCTAGAACAATCCCATTTGAAACCATGAAGTGACATTTTTTAAAATTCAGCACAAGGTTTCACTTGACACACTTTTGAAGGACCAAAGAGAGTGAATGTAAGCAAGATTCAAATGACTCACCATAAATGGTAAAGTCATCCATGAAGACCTCCATGCAATTCTCAATGAATTCAGAAAAGGTACTCATCATACACCGCTGGAATGTTGGAGGAGCATTACAAAGGCCAAAAGGCATTCGCCTATAGGCATAGGTTCCAAAGGGGCAAGTAAATGTGGTCTATTCTTGGACTTGAGGTGCGATTGGAATTTGGAAGTATCCGGTGTAACCATCAAGAAAGCAATTGTGTGACTTTCCGGCCAATCTCTCAATCATTTGGTCAAGGAAAGGAAGTGGGTAGTGATCTTTTCGTGTTTCAGCATTCAATTTGCGATAATCGATGCACATACGCCATTTGTTTTTCACTCGAGTTGTGACCACTTATCCATGTTCATTTGTGTCAACTGTTTTCCCGCCCTTCAAAGGAACGACTTGAATTGGACTAACCCATTCACTATCAGAAATTGGGTAGACAATACCAGCTTGGAAAAGCTTGGTAATCTCTTCCCTAACTACCTCAAGTATGAGTGGATTGAGTCTTCTTTGAGGTTTCCTAATTGGTTTGGATGATTCCTCTAGATGGATGTGATGCATGCAAAGGGAAGGGTTGATTCCTGGAATATCCTCTAGGGTCCAACCTAAGGCATTTTTGTTTTCTTCTAACACTTTAACAGTTTGGGACTCCTCAGTTTCAGAAAGTGAAGCAGAGATAATGAATGGGTAGGAGGGATCATGGAAAAGGAATGCATACTTGAGGTGTGAAGGAAGTGGTTTTAGATCAGTTTCAGCCTTGATTTGAGAGCTAGACATGTTAGGAGCAGGAGAAGGGATTCCAGATGGGTTTGGATCATTTTCCTCAACACTGTCCAAGGTGGAGCAGTAGAGATCAGAGTTGATGTGGGATTCAAGAGAGTTTTCAAGTTCCTCTAGATTGATGGAGTCTATGAATGAGAGGTCCACATCAACTTCACCATTTATGACTTTGTTAATCATGGTGTAGATTTCACCAGATCCTTTATCATTAGAACATGAAGAACATGGTGGATTGGGGTTCGATTGAATCTTAGAAGTGTCCTCAAAAGCATGGATTGAGAATGCAGAGTGATCCTCAGATGGGTATCGCATGGCTTGGAAAATGTTGAACTTGACCAGTTGGTCACCGAATTCCATGGATAAGATGCCAGAGTGGACATCAATCTTGGTTCTTGCAGTCATGAGGAATGCTATTCCTAGAATTAGGGGAGATCGAGAAGAGGTCGTCTCACCTTCCATGTCAAGGACATAGAAATCAGCTGGGAAGATAAGATCATTGACCCGAACAAAAACATCCTCAATTATCCCCTCAGGACTGGCAGTGCTTCGATTGGCTAATTGAATGACAATACCCGTTGGGTGCAAGGGACCTAGACCAAGGTTGGAGAAAATGGATTTGGGCATGACATTTATTGAGGCTCCAAGGTCTATGAGTGCATCATTAAAGTTGGAACTCCCTATTTGACATGGAACCGTGAAGGTCCCTGGATCTTTGCACTTCATGGGAATGGACTGTTGGGTTGAAACATTTTCAATGTTCCTAAGTTGCCTCTTATGGGTGCACAATTCCTTAAGAAACATGGCATACTTAGGGATTTGTTTGATGGCATCTAAGAGGGGGATGTTCACTTCAACACGTCTAAACATGTTAAGAATTTCAGGATCAGGTTCAAAGGAATTCTTAGTCTTGGAGATGGCTTGAGGAAAAGGAATTGGGTTCCTTAGAGGAATGGAAGGAGGTGAAGGAGTGGATTCAAGTTCCTTTTCCATCTTTTTGTTCTTTTCATTTTCTAGATCAACATCGAAGGGGGGGGGGGGTAGAGAAATCAGCATGGGGCATAGCAATTTTCTTTCCCGAACTAAGTGAAATTGCACTTACATTACCCTTAGGGTTGGGTAATGGTTGAGCTGGGAGTTGGGATGAATTGGATGGTTGTTGCTAGCTAAGGTGGGATGCAAGTTGACCTATTTGGGTTTCAATGTTATTGAGGCTAGAACAGGTGAAGGAAGCAAGATCCTCTACAGCACTTTCCCATGGTTGTTTAGAAGAAGAGGCTTGTCCCAAATTGGGATGGCCTTGATTTTGGTTCTCTGGAGAGTGATTGTATTGGGTGGGGAATTGAGAAGCCTCGTTAGGATAGTGGAATCCAGGAGGAGTATTGTTCCTTTGGGGTTGAGGAACAAAATGATAAGGTTGATGGATGTTACCACCACTTTTACCATATTGGAACTGGTTTGGATTTTGATAAGGGAACTGAGGAGGATGAGAAATGGGATTACCATACCTCAGAGGTGGGTTAAAGGTTGAAGAGACGGGCTCAGAGTGGGGTTGGTTGAAGTTTCTAACAAACTGACCTGATTGTTGAGGGTTGAAGTTTCGCTGAGCATATGCCGCATTGAGCTCCATTGGACTAGACGAATCAGATGGATCATCTTGAAGTTGTGGAAATGTGTCAGTCAGATGAGATGGAGAGTTGCAGATTCCACAATTCTTGATAGGTCCAGGGAATAGTGACTGTGGAGAAGATGAGGTTGGGGCTTTGGTAGCCACCGCTAGTTGACGCACAAGACCTGTAAGTTCACTCATCCACTCAGTCATCTTGTTGGGCTCTATGGATTGATTCTCTTGGGCTTGTTTCAATTGAGAATGTGCTCGAGTATGGAATTGCTGCGTGTTTCCAGCCATGTTACTTATGAGATCTCTTGCAGTTTCAGGAGTTTTGTCAACAAGAGCACCGCCACTTGCAACATCAATGAGAGTTCGCTCCATAGCCAATAACCCCTCATAGAAGTATTGGATCAAGAGTTGGTCAGGGATTTGATGGTGTGGACAAGTTGCCACAAGCTTTTTGAACCTCTCCCAATACTCATGGAGTGATTCATTAGGGAATTGACGGATGCCGCTTATTTCCTTTCGGATAGAAGCTGTTCGGGAAGCGGGAAAGAACTTCTCAAGGAAAAGTCTCTTAATGTCAACCCTTGAGTTTATGGAACCAGGTGGGAAGTAGTAGAGCCAAGACTTGGCAGAATCCGCTAGGGAAAAGGGGAAAGCTCTAAGCTTGATTTGTTCTTCAGAAACCCCTTGAGGCTTCATGGTAGAGCATATTACTTGGAACTCTTTAAGGTGGAGATGTGGATCCTCACCGGCTAGACCATGGAAATGAGGAAGAAAATGAATCAAACCCGACTTAAGTTCGAAGTCAGCCTCTATGTTTGGATATTGAATACCAAGAGGTTGGTAATTCATATCAGGGGCAGCGAGTTCTTTTAGGGTTTGTTCCCTAGGATTGGCCATTTCAATTTCAATTGGTTGGATGAGGACTGGTTCTTGAATTATTTGATTATCTCATATGTTCCTCCTAAGTTGGCGAAGTGTTCGCTCAATTTCAGGGTCAAACAAATCCGAGGGATTGTTTGGAAGGCTACGGGGCATTCAGAGAGATTTTGGAAGAAAGAGGAAGATGGTTTTTTTCTTTTTATTTTTTTCAGTTTATGATTTTTAAGAGGAATACGGGTTTTTCTGTGTGTTTATTTTTTCAATTTTTTTTTAAATATTTTTTTTTGGTTTTTTTTGACAATAACCAGAAAATAATGACTACTTAAAGCACCATCCCCGGCAATGACTCCATTTGAAACGCATGGCCGATTGTCGCCTATCGACCAGTCAATGTTTCGGTTCTCTGCAAATGTGTATAGCAGCACTCGGGTCGAATCCTCGGCGATGACACTTTGTGATAGTCGATTGTTTTTAGTTGATTGTATTTTGATTGGGGGGGGGGGGTTTGTTTGCAGAGCTTAATTGAAATGTTTAATGAATTATGTTTAATTTAACAAGTTGATAAAGATTGGGGTGAGTTCATCATTAGGTTAGTTAAGCTTGTGATATCCTTGAGCTTTGCTTTATATTGCATTTAAATTAACACTCGTGTCACAAGATGATGTTGATTAGAATTCCTAAGTGTTAAGGCATTAATCCAAGCATTAAATTAACATAGGGTTCTAATATTGATAAAATATTTTTTATGGTAGTTTATTTATGGTTCCAATAATCCATGGAAACCACACATTAAACAAATCAAGTCATTAATCCATGACATGCTAAGTCCAACATACACAATGTTAATTCAACGAATACTCATCGAGAAAAAGCTCTCAATCGCTTAACATACCTAAATTAAAACTCACCCCAATGATAAATTTACTCATACATTATGATGTTTATTAATCTGGTAATATATGTTTATGGTGATGAATTATAAAGAGAAGAAAAAGAAAGGGACAAGATAAGAGTATTGTGCCGAACACACACACGAAATATTTTGAGAATCAAAAATGGAATTTCGATTGAACGAGGAATCAAAAGAAGGGAAGGGGATTGACTTGAATTTAAACTATTTTAATAACATTAATATTAAAATACAGAAGGTGGAGGATAATAAGAGATATTTAAGAAGAAACTTGCATTAAAACAGAATTACAAAAGAAAGGACCTACAAAATTACAAAAATGAAAAACACAAAAGTAAGTGAAAACAAAGAGAGGAGGAAAGGTATCTCAAGTGAAAACATGAGTATGGCAGGACCTCTCAAGCCTTTGGAAAATCTTTGGTCATGCCAATGTGATCTCATATCTTCTGAAATTCCAAACCCTCTCAAGGAGAGAAGGGGAGAGTATTTGTAGCCCAAGGAGTGGACTGTTTGCATTCCCAATCTGTCCCTCCACTTGCATCGCCAATTTGGAAATTCAGACAGCCGAATATTCAAATATCTCCTTCTTCGAAGATGTATAAAATAATGTTGTCCGACTACTCCCAATATTTGGAGTCTTTTGGACGTAAGGATAAAACGTTATGGCCGGTTTAATATACAAACTAAAACTGTCCATTTCAATCCTGTATTTTTGAAGTCCATAATGTGAAAGGGTTTTTGAATATTACGATGACTTCAAATACGATTGGTTTCTTCACCAAAGTCTGCCGTCTATATCTCGTCTTTCACACAGAAAAATATCATCTCGCTTGGATGCTTACATCAGGAGATATGTCATGTATACTATACTGCTTTTAATTCTCGTCCAGAATGGTGGGCTGGACTTTATAGATTTATTTGGGCCCCTTGTACTTGGATTTGGGCCTTGAAATTTTTATCCAAGATGCAATGTAGTGTCCCCCGAATTATGGTGGAGAGTTAATGTTTTCGGACTTCGGTATTGATCCCAGTAAATCAATCTTCAAGGATGGTCCAGTTTGTTCACAGATTCTTTGGTCTTGTTTGTGAGGACCATATTCCCCTTCAAATGGCAGAATTGGATCATGGTTCCTTATAAATAAATGTTTTATATTGAAAGGAGAATCCTACAAAACAATAACCACACAATTTGGATCAGTAAAGTGATAGTTATAATTAAAACATTAAACTAACTCAATTTGACTACTTCTAAAAATGCTCAAATATTATACTTAATATTAAAACATTAATATTTCACACAAATTATGCACATTTCATATAAAATAAGTAAAGGGGGAATATAGTAAGTCATGAAAATATTAATAACATCAATTAATGTCCACCATTGATCAGTATCTCCCCTGAGGTGATAAGGTACTATGAAAACTATTACCATTTTGATACTCCGCAAATCATGAAATATTGTCTCTTAGGAACTAATCTATTTCTCAGTAACTAATTTATTTGTTGCCTCATGATGCAGTCTAACATTGATATTTCACATTGTGGATCAGGGTGCTCTATATGGGTAAGGTTATTATTCATAACTTAATTGAGTTGTCATAGTATGGTGATAAGATGATCAAGACCAGTTGCATCACCAGTTACACTATAATTTTATTTAATTTGAGGACAATCCCTACATGGATTATGTGTCTTTATATGGTTTAAATTAATTCCACTAGGTGCAATTTTTAAAAAATGGCTTACACTGGATTAGCTTATGAATCTAAATACATAATTCCATAATTGTAAAACAGTTAAAAAAAAATGGAAATTTTATAGATGTAATCCATAATAATAAAATGGGTTTCTTTGAGGAATTATATAATCATAAAACCTTCATAATGGTTTGTAACAAAAATGAGAATTGTCCAAATCATATACCCCATGAGTGTAATGACCAACGGTGTAGCAAGGCCCATTATCGTGCACCAGTCCCCATTTGATTCTAGCTCAAAGCAGTGTTTTCAGGTTTTACCAGTAGGTACATATGTGCTAGATCTGCCTAAACCTACTTGTATCTAGATAGGGATGTATTTCTTGGAAAACTCACAAAAATATCTACCGTACCAAAATTATAGTAAGTCCTTCTATACTAATCCTCAAAGTCTATATTCGAATAGTGTTGTATAATCAGAGTTTTTCTAAATCTAGTTTCTAAGGTTATTGCAATACCACCCTATGATACCAACTATAACACCTTGAACCTAGTTACCTATATTCGATGAATTATTGAATAACATTGGCATGATCACAAGGGATCACATCTTGAAAGAATGATCTGTTTAGTAGCTTTTAATTTTCTGGATACATTCATATGTTTTACATTACTTTATAAAATTAAAAACAGGAATAAAATTTTCTCCATTTACCACATTCATTCCATAGAATATCCCTAAATTTCAGTCATAATATACTTCTTTTCATCCTGGGAAAAAGAAAACATAGAAAGGGGTGAGCTCAGATGCTCAGTAAGGATAACAATATAGAGGAAACTTTCATAAATAAGAAAAAATATTTAAGAAAATTTATAATACTAAAACCTAATCCTTTTAAACATAAACTTCTTCATAATAAGGCCAATATAAATCAAATAATTCCATTTACTTACTCATGTGGTTATTATAATAGTTTAATAATCACATGCAATATCAATATCCAATTTCATAATGATGGAATGCATAATTCTGGACTTCATACCCACATTGTCAAATCCTTGTGCCAAAACTACAAATAAGATTCTTTCAATGCCTTATGCCAAGACACTAGTTTATCTCATGATACCTATTGATGCATCGAGGAGCTATAGCAGGCTCTACCCTTCACTTAAAAAGTCCAATTCATTCCTCATATGAAAAGGTTTAAACATAACATAAACATTTGTATTAAAACTATCATATAAAATTTCTATACATTATCCATAAACCATTAATGGTATAAAAATAACACATCCACAGCCAGACATATCATAAAACATTCAATTCAATATGGAATATATGTATCATAATGGATCAAATTTAAACAAGTTTGAAATATTTCAATGGATATAGACATAGATGAAATCAAAACTATTTGAGGAAAATATCTTTTTTTAGATCATTTAAAAGCCACAAAAATATTAATTAAAACATTTATAATTGAAAATATTCTTATAATCTTGTAAAGGGAGAATCAATGATGTTATAACGGTGGAATATAGCCACACCCATTGTATAAGTAAAAAAAGATATTCTTAGCATAATTTTGTCAAAAAGGTAATAAAGTACCTTGTTTGGAAAACAACGAAATCATTACTTTCAAAACATATAAGGTCAAATAAGGTTATAAATTACTTTAAACTATTTTATAGTAAATAGAAAAAAAATGTTTTGAAATTCAATTTTATGAAAACATGGATGTGGATGATAAATAGGTCTCATTCGATACTTACATAGTAACAACCTCAGATAAGTAAAGAGATTGTAGAATTGACCCTTAACTTATACATATCCTTGGTTGAGGGTATTTTAACCTCCTGTATAATATTTAAATCATTTTTATTAAAATATACAAGAAATATATACATTAATATGATATCATATATGATCCTCTAATATTGATTTGTTAATAGTATTTCAGTAGTATTATCGTTTTGGGTGTTAAATGATTTGTTTTCCTTTATATGCTTGGTTATGTAATCCATGTTAATTATGGATAGGATGTATTTGATTCAAATACAAAATGATATTATGTTTATAAAAATTATTTTTAATCATAAAATGAAAATTATTCTTGAATGATTTCGATGGGGGAATGAAATTTATCATGTTTATAGAGTCAGTACTCTATACGTACGCCTGAGCAACTATATGATTATATTGATGTTGAAATAATATGTTATTGGATGGTATATCACATATACAGAATCATTAACATGTTATATTTATTATTTATAGTAGTTATACATAGTATTATACCTATCCAAATAATGAAGTGTTTGAATAACAAACTACACCATGACATTGTAACGGTAAGCCGTACGTACGTATGTATGGTGACATTGTCATTCATATGATGTATAGAATAATGAATATCATTTTACCATTTTTATAATAACTTCACAATTTATATAATATACTGTATATATTATTTTAGAACTGAAACAACAAAGAAATAGGAAGTGGAAGACGAAAAGAACTTGAAAAAGGTGATGAAATATTAACCTCTTCTTTGGGTTCTTCCATTAGATTTGATCAAAAGGGCTCCATAGGTTGGATTTCTGACCAAAGGAAGGACTCTAAGAAAAAGGTATAAATGTTTGGAGATTAATTGGTTTGGGTTTGGCTGTTAAAAATGGCTTTGTAAGTGTAAAATTAAGAGAAGGTGAAGCACCCTTTTATAAGAGAGGTGAGGGCCAGTTTAAGAAAAGCTTGAAATATTATTTTATCATAACATCATTTTCGGTTTATAATGGCTCAAAAATTATTTTTTTATAGGATATGGTGGGGATGGGTCAAAGGCCTCTCTACCAAAAGGTTTTAGATAGGTTTGGGTCACCCTATTAACATTCACTTTTAGATTTAACTCTTAGTTAAATAGTTTGTCATTTACCATGTCTCTTTGTAAATTTATATTATATGGTTAATAAACATACTATAACAAGTAAAGGGAACCCCATGTGGTTTATTATTAATATATATCCTTATCTATGTTATTTTATTGGTACTAATATTTTTATGAATATTATATCAATTAATAATATAGTATTTGTTTTAAAAACTCAGTTATTTCAATTTTGACAATATTTAGTATTTGGTTTTTGTGAAAATAATAACAGCATGATTACTTTGAAAAAAAGTATTTATTAAACCCTAACATGTCATATTAACCTAAAAAATAGTGTAATTAATCAAAAGTGTTAGTTTAATTTTATTTGGATATTTGTAATATCTATAATTCATTATTAAGGAAATAACAAAATTATCTTTATGTCATAAATAAATTAAATTATTTAATGGATAAAAATAATAAATAAAATACCATTATGTAGGAAATCATTATATATTTCTCATTAATATTTATAGTCAAATTTATATTGCATGTAAACCTATATTAAAAATGATTTAGTTATTAAACATTGAATTTTTCACTTTCAACTCTTCTTTAAATAAAATAATAATAAATTTCCTAATATTATAAAAGTTGATCAAAGGCGATCATATTTTATTCTTAAGGTTGTTTTTGGTCAAATGACACTTGAACAATAGAATTATGACATGTGTAAATGTAATTATGATATCATTTTTAACCTTAATTACCCTATTTACTTTTAACCGTGGTAAATAAAAGTCAAAGGATACTATTCATAAAAAAATTTATTTTCATCTTATTCAACCACATTTTACTTACTGATATTAACCGTTTCTCTCATATTTTTGAAATTAAACTCACATATGAGATAAAATTATGTTTCATGCAAATTTTCAAATGCTCTTAGAAGGAGGTTAAAATACGGTACAAAGTTCAATAATCTTTTTATATCTAAACTTATTATAAAATGAATCCAATGAATTAAATTGAACATATATAGATATTATGTATCTATTTTTACCTAAAAAAATTAATATTAAATAACTAATTACTTATATAAAAATTCATTTTTAAGCAATAAAAAAGTACTTTTCACTATTCATCAAAAAATGAATGTTTTCCGCAAAATAACACAAATTCACTCAAATATAATTTTGATATTCCAAATCCAAAAAATAAAGTACATTTGGAAAAATAAAATTTATATAATTTCCAAAATTGGGTATAACTATTCAAAGGGAAACATATCGTGGAAGCATGGGGTGTTACATTCTCCTATCCTTAAAATAATTTGTTCCTTGAAATTTTATGAATATTATTGCATAAAATGATTCAGGTGGTTCATTATCATATGTTCCTCAGGTTCCCATGTTGCCTCTTCCTTATTATGGTTTCTTCATAGAACTTTTACCAGATGATTTGTCTGGTTTCTCAGCACTCATTATCTAGTATCAAGAATTTTGAAAGTCTCTTCAAGAAAAGATAGATCAGGTTCCAGTTCAATTTCCTAAAAAGTGAGTACATGCACTGGGTTAGGCATGTATTTTCTCAACAGTGATACATGGAACACATTAGAAACATTTGAGAGACTTGGTGGCATTTCCAAATGATAAGATACAACTCCAATGCGTTCTATAATTCTGAAAGGTTTGATTTACCTGGGACTTAATTTACCCTTCTTACTGAAACCTATAACACCCTTCCAAGGAGATAGCTTCAAGAAAACATGGTCTCGTACTTAAAAATTCCAAATCCTTCTATCGGTTATTGGAATAGCTCTTTTACCTACTTTCAGCTGCTTTGATGTGGGTTTGGATAATATTCACTTTTTTCATTGTCTCCTCAACAAGTTCTGGTCCAATTAGTTTTCTTTCACTAACATCATCCCAAAAAATTGGTGTATGAAATATTTTTCTGTATAATGCTCTATATGGTGCCATATGAATACATGAATAGAAGATATTGTTATAGAAAAATTCTACCAGAGGTAAATATTGATCCAACATAAATTGAGCGTCAAGTGAGAAAGATCACAACATCTATTATAAGTTTTTAATACACTTTTCTAATTTTTTGTCAGTTTTAGGGTGGTAGGTAGGGCTCAAACGAAGATCATTATCTAGGGATTTCTGAATGCTTCTCTAGAATTTTGATGTAAAACAGGGATCATGATTAGAAACACTTGATAAGGCTGATCCATAATGTCTTACAACTTCATTAATATATAGTCTTGCTAAATGGTCAAGTGGAAAATCGTTTCTCATAGAAAGATAATGTGCTTACTTGGTAAGATGATCAGCAATGAACCATATTTTATCATTTCTTTTAGGAGTCTTTCGTAGTCTCCTGACAAAGTCCATCGTAATCTCATCCCATTTCCACTCAGTTATGGGATGTGTTTTCATAACTCCTCTAGGATGTTGTCTTCCTGCTTTCACTTGTTGGAAAACCATACATCTCAACACTAAATCAACAATATGCCTCTTCATGTTGTGCCACTAAAAATGATCTCTCAACTATCTAATCATCATAGTGCTATTATGGTGTATAGTGAAATTGGAACTATGAGAATCGTCCAACAATTCCCTTTTTAGATCATGTATGTTAGGAACACAAAATCTTTTCCAAAATTTCAAAAATTACATCTCCATATATGAAGTCAATCAATCTCCCATCGTTCACATCTTTAATTTTATTTTGAAATTCCTCATAATCAGTCTGAGAACATTTAATCCAATATAGTAAAGATGGTTTGGAATCTATTTAAAAAAGAATTGATTTTTCACCTTCCATGGTTATTCCCATGTCAATATTTACTAGATCCATGTATATATGATCCTTTTCAACTCTTATCTTGTTCCATACTCTTTGATCTTTTCGGCTCAAAGCATCTGACACCTTATTTTTCTTCCCTGGGTGGTAGTTTATAGTGAAATCGTAATCCTTGATTTTTTCAATCCATTACCTTTGCCTCATGTAAAGTTATTTTTTTGAGAAAATATACTTAAAACTCTTGTGATCAGTATAAATATCACATTTTTTATCATAGAGATAGTTTCTCCATATTTTCATATCAAAGATTACTGGTTCTATCTCAAGATCATGAGTGGGAGTGTTTTGTTCATGAATATTTAGATACAGTGAGACATAGGTAATAACACTATCATTCTGCATAGAGACACAACCAGGTCCTTTCATTGAAGCATCAATCTAAATAACAAACCCATCATTTCTCGATGGTGGAGTCACGAAAGGTGAATTGACCAATCATCTCTTCAGTTTATCAAAACATTCTTCACACTCTTTTTTCCAAAACAATTTTACCCCTTTACGTGTGATCTTGGTTAATGGGTTAGCCAATCGAGAAAAATTCTAGAAGAAACGTCGATAATAACCTGCTTAACCTATAATACGGTGTACCATAGTTATACTAAGCGGTGTTGGACATTCCTGGATTTCCTTGGTCATTGAAATATCAACAGAGATTCTATCCTTCGAGACAATATAGACATGAAAAGAAATCTCTTGAAGCAAGAATTCAAACTTGTTAATCCTCCCATATAATTCATTTCTTCTCAGGGTTTTCAGAATAGTGCGCAAGTGATTTTCATGATCTTAATTTCTTTTTGTGTATACAAATATATCATCAATAAATACTACTAAAAATTCATCGAGATATTCCTTGAAAAATATATTCATTTTTTCAATGAAAATAGAGGGTGCATTAGTCAATCCAAAAAGGCAGTACTGTAAACGTTTAATGCTCGTACTGGGTTCGAAATGTTGTTTTCAAAATGTATTCCTTCTTCACACACAACTGATGATATGCAGAATGATGTTCAATCTTTGAAAAATATTGAGCTCCATGATTTTGGTCAAATATATCATCAATGTGAGGTAGGGGTACTTGTTATTTATTGTTATAGCATTGATCTCCCTATAGTCAATACACAACCTCAAAGATCCTTCATTCTTCATAACAAAAAGGACATGGGCTCCCTATGGAGAAACACTAAGGAAAATAAATCCCTTATTAATAAATTCATATATTTGTTTCTTTAGTTCCAATAATTCAATAGGGGACAATATATATGGGGTCTTCGACATGGGCCTTGAAGCAGGAATTAAAACAAAGTAAAAATCAATTTCTCATTATGGGGGATGTCCAGGTAAATAGTCTAGAAACACATCAAAATATTCTACCACAATAGGTACGTCCTCTATTAAAACTCTATTTTCCTCACCTATAGTTATTTCATTCTGTTCTTCCCCAATAATTGAAGTTAGTAGAGGTAATGGGGATGGATCTAGAGAATAATACGATGATGAATTTTCTGCTCTAAAGATAATGTACTCCTTTTCATCATTCAAAATTGTAACCTCATTCTTCTTAAAATAAATTTTCACATCCTGATGTGAAATCCAATCCATTATAAGGATTATATAAAATCTAATGTTGGGTATGAGTATGAGATCTACAGATAAATATCATTAATATGACCTAATGGGATCTGATTCACAAACCTTTGTTAGGATAAAACATCCCATTGGTGTTTAGACTGAAAACCCCCTTGTTCTGTCAAATTGAAAATATCTAATTTTCCTAGGAAACTAGGAAGATATGAAACAATGTGATGATTTGGAATCAAATAAATAATTGGATAAACTTGAGGAAACCATTAAATTACATTCCACCACTTCTTTCAGAGCTTCAATATCATCATTAGTGATCGCATAAGCCTGGCATTTCTTCCTTGGCCTTTTCTGAGGTATGTTACCTTGCATATTAGGAAATTCATTTTCATAATGACCTATTTCTCTAAAATTGTAGCATTTAACATTGACAACATCTGTCTTCCATTACAATAAAAATCCTGGTGGCATTTTTCACCACACTTGTAACAGACTCCCATTCCCTTCAGGAAAGTACTTTCATGTTTCTTCCCACATTTACTACAGGATGAAAATTCAACATTTCCCTCTTATCCCTTATTTCCATTTTGTTTCCGATGATTTCTCCGCGGTGTGTGCATCTGTCTGCCTGGGAATGATAGGCACCACTCTTTGTTTCCCTGAATTCCCTCTTTCCAATGGCGGGTGGCATTCGCTCCTTATTTAGGGACATCTGCTCCTCGATCAAAACTGGGATGATGGGATGTCGGTTCTTCCTTCCATGGATTCCACCTTGAAACTCGCCACCTAGTTTGGGTCTCCCTTATAGATTAAGTCATGGTTCGTGAATCTCGTTCCTGATGCCATATCTTTATGGATCCTATTTAATTACACTACTTCCGCCCGGACATTCCATGGGGTCTAGACATGGTAGCAACCTTCATTCAGAGTAGATTACAACATCAGGCATGTCAGGGCATCTTTCGGTGTGTGGAAATTGGGGAACCTGTATTCTTCCTCATAATAGGTCATATCAAGGGTGAACAAATGGAGGCATCCCATGTCAAATGCAGGGAATCATATGTCATAGGCATGCATCTAAGGATTTCCTCATCTTCCTATGTTTAACATAGGTTATACTTCAAGATTAACATCTAGTAGACATGGTTACGCCCAAGGCGTGTCTTCCGAGGTTTTCCTATGGCATCTCATGTTTATCACGAGGTAGGACGCAAGTATAATGTCCTGAGGAGACGGAATGAGGGTGATCAGAACATCCCATAGAGACCGATTAGAGGTGGTATGTTCCGTAGAGGGGAGATGTCACACCGTGAAGGCTGATCTGGACACCACAAAGGGTGGATCAGGGAGTGTGCACCCCAGAATGGGGGAACACCAAGCTTTACCATTGGATGGGATTAAACCTCACGGAGGTTTCCTACGTACCCTATGTAGACAACAGGGATCAAAACCCACGTAGTTAGAAGGGGTGAAGAATCGGGGTGTACAATGAGGACAACTACATGATGACATGCTAAGGCTTACACGTGGATAGTGGCCCAAGTACTGCTAGGAGCTGTGAGTAGGGTGGATGACATGATCCTACCGAGATGTTGTGGCCTGGGTAAGAATCAGAATGGATGGTGGAGAGTTGAATGAAATGGAGGGGGAATGAAATGTAACCGACACGAGGATGATAGTGATGTTGGTCTTGATCCTCGAAGAGACTTCCTATGCATCCCCATGGTAGGGAATCAAATTTAAAATAATTAGGTGGGATAATGGGACACTTGAGGAGGCGGCCCATGATAATGGATGCATGGATAGGTGCTGGGCTTGAGCCTCATGGAGGCTTCCTACATATCCATGTGACAGGGAATCAAAGACCACGCAGTTCAGGATGGTATCGTCAGCGAACCGATGTGAAGGTGAACTCGGGGGGTCCACTGGTGATGGGATTGAACCTCATGAGGCTTCCTACGTACCATGCCTTGAAAGGGATCAAAGTCCACGTAGTTCAGATATATAGTTTACCGTCATGCGGGACGGGGGTGAACCGACGTGAAGGTGGTTGGAATGGCCAAGTGGTGGGCTTGAACCTCATGGAGGATTCCTACGTACCATGAATTAACATGGATTAAAGACTTCGTAGTTCAGAAGGGATGTGGGTGTCAGCGAACCAACATGAAGAAGAGCCTTGGTCTAATGGGTGAAGGGATTGAACCTCAAGGAGGCTTCCAATGTTCCATGCCTTGACATGGATCAAAGACCTTGTAGTTCGGAAAGGATACCTGTAGAGACCTGAAGCTTATCGTACATGGACATTACATTACTTTTTCGGAATACTTAGTACATAACAAAAACACACACACAAGGATCGAAATAGTTTAGTGTCTTTGGAAACTCGGAATAAAATCTTCTAATCATGGTGAAATATCTTCAACATCTCCCATAAAGATCTTCTTTTTTTATACCTAAAACCTTTCTTTATATCCTGGGGAAAAGAAAACATAAAAGGGTGAGCTCAAATGCTCAGTAAGGGTAAACAACAGAAATATCAATCACATCATATTCAAAAGAACATAACATTTTGGAAATCTTAACCTGCAAAAGAGATCCTAATTTCATAAAATGGGATAAATCATGGAAGTGAAATGTAATCACAATAATCATAACATAAAACATGAAACTTTGTGGCATTCACACATAATCATAGTGAATCATTTCTTGTTAGTCAAGACTCATTGCCAAGACTATCTTAGTGGACAAAGTCCCTTTCTGAATCGAGTAACCCTCGTTTCACTCCTGTTTCACTGAACCAGTATAACCTACCATTCCAACCATTTCTATCTCATGAGATATAAAATCTTTACCCAATGCATTGGAGGGAGATATAGGTCCCACCCATCTTATAATGAATCCTTTCTTATGTGTGCCACATAATCATAAACCATACATCATAGCGTAACCCATGTAATAAAAATTGGATTCTTAAACAACATGACATCATAAAACAATTCATATAAGATAAAGGAATTCATAAAAATATTTCCATCACAACAAAATCAAATCCATGTAATAATAGGGATAAAAACAGAACCCTTTTATTATCATAGATGGAAAATAATTTTGATAAAATACTTGAACTCCATTCTTGAGGAAAATATCCTTTCTTCTTCAAAAACATTTTTCCTTTCATAACATGTCATACGACTTTAAAATAAAAGAAGTTGATTAAAAATAAACTTGAAAACTTATAATGGAAGCTTCTTGGAAATAATTTTTTAAAAATCCATTCATGCCGTATAAGTTAAAAAAACATTCTTCTCGTAATTTTGTCGGAAAAGTCAAAAAGTACCTCGTACGAAAAATGACAAAAGATTCCTTTCATATATTTTACTAAAAACTCACCGAAGGGTAAAATTGGATTTAAAAAATTGTAGGTGGATGGAAATAATATTACATATAGATGAAAAATGGATTTGGATGATAAAATACACTCCAGTAAATACTTACGAATAAACAATCTCGGATAAAAATGAGATTGTGATATTTCCCTTACCTTAGGTCCGACTTGCTTTGTAAGTGTCCGAACCTCCTGTATACTGATTTAAATCATGTTATTGACTTATTACAGAATCATATTCATTGTTATTATATCATATATGGTCCACTTATGACTTTATATTACCCGTTCTTTTGTAAATTCATGTTAAAGTAGCGTTTTTGGTAGAATCGTCTCATTTGTCTTTCGTGTTTTTAACATGTAATTATTCATATGATTACTTAGATCATGATTACTTAATTCCAGAATATAAAACATTATTTATATATATATATTCAGAATATACATATATAATAAATCAGTAAATGGAAAGAAATACACCGTTCATGGAGACGGTAGTCCGTACGTACGCATGAACGCTGTTTTCGTTTCCTTATTGAATTGAATAGAATTAAGTAGATGACATACATATAAATATAAATAATTCTAGTATCATTATCAGGTCATATATTTCATTAGTACTTATTATATATACTTTATAATCATTCATGAATGGTTAATCATTGAGAATGAATCTCATCGCGTCGTGGAGACGGTATTCCGTACGTACGCACGAGCGATGATATCGTTCTCATGGTCGTGGAATTGTGTTGAAGTGTATACTATTTCAGTATCAATATTAATTTATAATAATCATATATAATTACTCATTACACCTTTATACCCATCCAATTAAGGTGGTGGCGGAAAATAGATTACACCACGGCGTGGAGACGGTATTCCGTACGTACGCAAGCACGGTGATTTCCTTTTTCCGTAGGAGGGATAGAAGGTTAATTAGAGTTTTTTCATATTTATAATAACATATCAGTATATAATAAATACTTATGTTATTAGTTTATCATGAAATAACTAAAGAAGAAGAAGTTGAAGAAGAAAGAAATTGAAAAAGATCGGTAATGGATATTACCTCTTTTTGACGCGCCTTTTCTTAGCTTCCACTTAAAGAACTAAGGATGGTCTTTGAAGAAGACCAGGACCACTAGGATGATACTAGGGAAGTGGAGAAGTGATTTTGGCAGGGGTTGGCCGAGCTTGAGTGCTCAAATTGGTGTGAGGAGGAGGGGGAGGATGTGCCCTTTTATAAGGGAGGAGAGGGGCACCTTAGGAATATCTCAAAATATTATTTTATATTAAAGTCAAAATCGGTTTATAATGGTTCCAAAGTGTCTTATTTCGAAGATAAAGTGGGGATGGGTCGAAATACTATCAACCAATAGGATTTATACAAGTTTAGGGTATTATTTTAACCTTATCAATTAGATTTAACTCTAAGTTAAATAATTTAACTTTTACCGTGTCTTTTTGTTTTCTTTCACTATATGGTTAATAAACTTACTATAACATGCCAAAAGAACCCCACATTGTATATTATTAATACATATATCCTTATCTAAGTCATTTGGCAGAACCGTAGATTTTTAGGAATAAAATAAAAATTAATAATATTATATTTGATTTAAAAACTATTTTGTGTCAATTTTGACACTATTTGATACATGATATTTGTGAAAGTCATAACATAATTATATGTTCGAACCATGTTGATTATATAAACACTAATATATCATAGTAACCTAGAAAATTAGTGGAATGCATAAAAAGTCTCAAATTACATTCATTTGAGCATTTATAACATTAATTATGTTAATATTTCCTTAAAAGGGTAATTACAGCATCATCGTTGTGTCATAAATAAATTAATTTATTTAAAGTCTAAAAATTATAAATAAAATATCATTATGTAGGAAATCGTTTTAGCTTTCTAATGAATATTTATAGTCGAATTTATCTTATGTATAACCCCATATTAAAAATGTTTTAGTTATTAAACGTTGATTTTAACTATTTTAACTATTCATTAAATAAAATAATATTAAATGTCATAATCTAATCCATGTGGACCTAAATGGTCATATTATATTCATAAGGTTGTTTTTGGTCGAATTAAACTTATCCAATAGAATTAGGACATGTGTTAGGGTAATAGTAATATCATATTTACCCTTAGTTACCCTATTTACTATTAACCGTGGTAAAAAAAAGTAAAAAGTTACTATTCACCAAAGATTATTTTCATCTCATTGAACCACATTTTAGTCCTTGATATTAACTGTGTCTGTCGGATTTTCGAAATTCCATTCACAGAAGCAGTAAAATTAAGTTTTAAGCAAAATTCAGTTTTTAACCTACCACTTAGTGGTTTCACTATTCATCAAAATTGAAAGTTTTCAGAAAAATACCAAAATTTCATCCTAAGATATATTTCATATTCCGAATTCAAAAATGAAATCTATTTTACCAAATTCATAACATAATTAAATCCCGCTGTTAAAATAAATAGCGTGTTTTTAGGAAACAATATATATCAAAAGATTGACACTTGATTATGTCTGGTTTAAATGTGAAATTACAACCAATGACCAAAATTGTATTAAATTGTAAAAATATATTCTAAATATACTTTAAAACCACTCAAATTAATAATTTATCACTATTAATTATTTCGATTAAAAAAGTTGTTTTTAATTATAATTTAGTAATTTTCACTATTCATCAGAATATGAAAGTTATCCGAAAAGTACCAAAATTTCACCTTAGGCTAAATTTGATACTACGAATCCAAAAATGTAGTCCATTTTGAGAGCTAAATTTTCTAAAATTTAAAAAGGTGGTTATTACTATTCATAACGGCTAGTTATAATAATATTTTAATAGCATATCATTGTTTAGTGAAACTCGGTATTGCGTACTACACACGCTATCGAGGAAGGTCGCGATTGCGTGTAATGAAAGGAAAGTCAAGGATGCGTGTTGTGCAAGCTCCTTTTGATGTAGCATACAACACAAGACATTAGTGAAATAAAAAAGAATATTTTTCATAAAATCTCAGGCTGTTACATTCTACCCCCCTTAAAATGAATTTCTCCCTCGAAATTCGTCGGGGTTATCAATGGTTTACTATTCGAAAGTTTCTTTAATAGAAACCCACATCGAAAAAAGGAATACCAAAACTTGGCTTTAAAAACTAAAGTATGAAATGTAACGATTACCCAAATAAACTAATAACTGGGTTTCCACATAGGTGAAAATATGGATATGGAAGAGAAATCTAACCATCATGTTTTGGTGGAGAGTGGTAGAGAACATGGCTATGGAAAAGACAACAATCACAAATCCATAAATTTGTGACGATCTAAGGTACCATCTGATTCATCGGATATAAGGGCACTAGGACAACATTTTTGGTTTTCAAGATCATTTCCTTAAAGTTGAAGAGTTTGAATTAGAATAAATACTTACTTTATTTTGGTATAATCTCACTGTTGTTTGTGACTTGAACAATTTCCACTTCATCTCTTAAATAAATGAAGTTGAATTTGTTATTCGTGATGTGTTAGCAGATCATGTGATAGAATGACGGGTCATTCCATCTGTCTCAAACAAAAGGTTAGCAAAAAGTATATACATAAGTCGATCTATAGTGAGATTAATCATATATGGTTCCTAAAATGGACTTTATACTTCATATATCATACTGATTAATATAATAAAACTAGTTTCTAATAAACAGGGACTTCCTGTAGGCCAGTGGTAGGCGATAAAGGCTAGTCACACTTCGGTTGTGGGTTCGATTCCCACAGCCTCGTCCGAAGCGATGAGTTGTCGCCCGTCCTCCAGGTTGTCCTTTTTCTAAAGCTATATTAATATAACATCCCATCAATAATATCGAAAAACTTTTTATCCTAACTTATGTCCAACATAATCCATTCTAATCTTTAGGCTTATCCATAATACTGTAGTCCACTCTCATAACATAGTGAAAATGATTACCAGAGATTTAATACCATCGTTGATCTCCATATATCATAAGATATGTTTTGTTGGTCACATTCCAAACATTCAAAGTCCTTAATCATGTATTCTTTTGAATACCTTAGTGAAAACATGAATGCAATTTAATGTTAACACTTTCCACATACCAAAATCCTCAAAATTCTATATACTCAAACCATGATATCACTTAGTCCTTATATCAATCATGAGCTCATGCATACAATCAAACATCTCATTATCGTCTTATCCCTTCATTATGCGCATATCATCTACTTTCCAAAAATACTGGTACCATTCATCACATACTTTCAAAACATAAGGAAAGACAACAATGTAACAATCCTTAGATGTCTCTTTATCCCATAGTACCATGAGATTACTTATACAACATTACACTTGATAAACATGTAATCATTCCACTACATTCTTAAACCATTAACCGAGCTTCAACAATTCTTTCATCTCACATATCATTTGTAGTCTCATCATCATCATCAACATAAATACTACCCATACGACCATACTGATTCTCTTCATGAGACTTTACCTTAGAGCATTGGTTTTCATAATGCCCGTACATTCCACATTTAAAACATTTAACCATTGTTGATGTCGTAGAAATACCATTATCCTCATCCCTGGTGTTAACTGAACCTTTTCCTTTGCACTTACTAGATTTGTGTCCTTCTTTTCCACACCCAAAGCATCTTCCAGTTCCTTTGAAACATTCTCCTTGATGCCTCTTCCCACATGATTTACATAGGGGAAATTGAACTTTCTTTCCTCTATTATCATCATGAAACTCCATCTTTCTCTTATTAGCCGAGTCAGGAAACTTACCAAATTTTACTTTATTGATCATATTATGAGATTGCTGATTCGGCATAATAATGATGTTGGATTTCCAAATCCCATTTCATTTGGTTGCTCATGAAGAATATCATTCCATTTTCCATCATATCCTCCATTATCGTGAATCACCTTGTTTCCAGCCATTTTCTAAAACCCAAAAAGAATATTGTGAGAGGCAAAAATCATAATAAAGGGGGAATATCTAACATCTTTGGTTTAATCTAATATCGTTACCATAGTTCTAGGACTATATCCTATACGTATACTTATTCTTAGGGGCATCCCTAGACATACCTTAGAAATATCTCTAGGGATCTCACTAACGTTTTCGCATCCTAGTTTCCAAAGGTTGACTAAACCTTTCCTCTGATACCAACTATAGAGACCCGAATCTCATCGTACATGGACATTACATTACTTTTGCGGAATACTTAGTACATAACAAAAACACACACACAAGGATCATAATATTTTAGTGTCTTTGGAAACTCGGAATAAAATCTTCTAATCGTGGTGAAAGATCTTCAACATCTCCCATAAAGATCTTCTTTTTTTTTACCAAAAACCTTTATTTATATCCTGGGGAAAAGAAAACATAAAAGGGTGAGCTCAAATGCTCAGTAAGGGTAAACAACAGAAATATCAATCACATCATCTTCAAAAGAACATAACATTTTGGAAATCTTAACCTGCAAAAGAGATCATAATTTCATAACATGGGATAAATCATGGCAGTGAAATGTAATCACAATAATCATAACTTAAAACATGAAACTTTGTGGCATTCACACATAATCATAGAGAATCATTTCTAGTTAGTCAAGACTCATTTCCAAGACTATCTTAGTGGACAAAGTCCCTTTCTGAATCGAGTAACCCTCGTTTCAGTCCTGTTTCACTGAACCGGTATAACCTACCATTCCAGCCATGTATATCTCATGAGATATAAAATCTTTACCCAATGCATTGGATGGAGATATAGGTCACACCCATCTTATAATGAATCCTTTCTTATGTGTGCCACATAATCATAAACCATACATCATAGCATAACCAATGTAATAAAAATGGGATTCTTAAACAACATGACATCATAAAACAATTCATATAAGATAAAGTAATTCATAAAAATATTTCCACCACAACATAATCAAATCCATGTAATAATAGGGATAAAAACAGAACCCTTTTATTATCTTAGATGGAAAATAATTTTGATAAAATACTTGAACTCCATTCTTGAGGAAAATATGCTTTCTTCTTCAAAAACATTTTTCCTTTCATAACATGTCATACGACTTTAAAATAAAAGAAGTTGATTAAAAATAAACTTGAAAACTTGTAAAGGAAGCTTCTTGGAAATAATGTTTTAAAAATCCATTCATGCCGTTTACGTTAAAAAAAATTCTTCTCGTAATTTTGTCGGAAAAGTCAAAAAGTACATCGTACGAAAAACGACAAAAGATTCCTTTCATATATTTTACTAAAAACTCACCGAAGGGTAAAATTGGATTTAAAAAATTGTAGGTGGATGGAAATAATATTACATATTGATGAAACATGGATGTGGATGATAAAATACACCCCAGTAAATACTTACGAATAAACAATCTTGGATAAAAATGAGATTGTGATATTTCCCTTACCTTAGGTCCGACTTGCTTTGTAAGTGTCCGAACCTCCTGTATAATGATTTAAATCATGTTATTGACTTATTCCAGAATCATATTCATTGTTATTATATCATATATTGTCTACTTATGACTTTATATTACCCGTTCTTTTGTAAATTCATGTTAAAGTAGCGTTTTGGGTAGAATCGTCTCATTTGTCGTTCGTGTTTTTAACTTGTAATTATTCATATGATTACTTAGATCATGATTACTTAATTCCAGAATATAAAACATTATTTATATATATATATATTCAGAATATACATATATAATAAATCAGTAAATATAAAGAAATACACCGTTCATGGAGACGGTAGTCCGTACGTACGCATGAACGCTGTTTTCGTTTCCTTATTGAATTGAATGGAATTAAGTAGATGACATACATATAAATATTAATAATTCCAGTATCATTATCAGGTAATATATTTCATTAGTACTTATTATATATACTTTATAATCATTCATGAATGGTTAATCATTGAGAATGAATCTCATCGCGTCGTGGAGACGGTATTCCGTACGTACGCACGAGCGATGATATCGTTCTCATGGTCGTGGAATTGTGTTGAAGTGTATACTATTTCAGTATCAATATCACTTTATAATAATCATATATAATTACTCATTACACCTTTATACCCATCCAATTAAGGTGGTGGCGGAAAATAGATTACACCACGGCGTGGAGACGGTATTCCGTACGTACGCACGCGCGGTGATTTCCTTTTTCCGTAGGATGGATAGAAGGTTAATTAGAGTTGTTTGATATTTATAATAACATATCAGTATATAAGAAATACTGATGTTATTACTTTATCATGAAACAAATAAAGAAGAAGAAGTTGAAGAAGAAAGAAATTGAAAAAGATCGGTAATGGATATTACCTCTTTTTGACGCGCCTTTTCTTAGCTTCCACTTAAAGAACTAAGGATGGTATTTGAAGAAGCCCAGGACCTCTAAGATGATACTAGGGAAGTGGAGAAGGGATTTTGGCAGGGGTTGGCCGAGCTTGAGTGCTCAAATTGGTGTGAGGAGGAGGGGGAGGAGGTGCCCTTTTATAAGGGAGGAGAGGGTCACCTTAGGAATATCTCAAAATATTATTTTATATTAAAGTCAAAATCGGTTTATAATGGTTCCAAAGGGTCTTATTTCGAAGCTAAAGTGGGGATGGGTCGAAATCCTATCAACCAATAGGATTTAGACAAGTTTAGGATATTATTGTAACCTTATCAATTAGATTTAACTCTAAGTTAAATAATTTAACTTTTACCGTGTCTTTTTGTTTTCTTTCAGTATATGGTTAATAAACTTACTATAACATGCCAAAAGAACCCCAAATTGTATATTATTAATACATATATCCTTATCTAAGTCATTTTTCCGAACCATAGATTTTTAGGAATAAAATAACAATTAATAATATAATATTTGATTTAAAAACTATTTTGTGTCAATTTTGACACTATTTGATACATAATTTTTATAAAAGTCATAACAGAATTATATGTTCGAACCAAGTTTATTAAATCAACACTAATATATCATAGTAACCTACAAAATTAGTGGAATTCATAAAAAGTCTCAAATTACATTCATTTGAGCATTTATAACAACAATTATGTTAATATTTCCTTAAAAGGGTAATTACTGCATCATCGTTGTGTCATAAATACATTAATTTATTTAATGTTTAAAAATTATAAATAAAATATAATTATGTAGGAAAGATTTTTATCTTTCTAATGAATATTTATAGTCGAATTTATCTTATGTATAACCCCATATTAAAAATGTTTTAGTTATTAAACTTTGATTTTTACTATTTTAACTATTCATTAAATAAAATAATATTAAATGTCATAATCTAATCCAAGTGGACCTAAATGGTCATATTATATTCATAAGGTTGTTTTTGGTCGAATTACACTTATCCAATAGAATTAGGACATGTGTTAGGGTAATAGTAATATCATATTTACCCTTAGTTACCCTATTTACTATTAACCGTTGTAAAAAAAAGTAAAAAGTTACTATTCACCAAAAATTATTTTCATCTCATTGAACCACATTTTAGTCCTTGATATAAACTGTGTCTGTCGGATGTTCGAAATTCCATTCACAGAAGCGGTAAAATTAAGTTTTATGCAAAATTCAGTTTTTAACCTACCACTTAGTGGTTTCACTATTCATCAAAAATTGAAAGTTTTCAGAAAAATACCAAAATTTCATCCTAAGCTATATTTCATATTCCAAATTCAAAAATGAAATCTATTTTACCAAATTCATAACATAATTAAATCCCGCTGTTAAAATAAATAGCGTGTTTTTAGGAAACAATATATATCAAAAGATTGACACTTGATTATGTCTGGTTTAAATGTGAAATTACAACCAATGACCAACATTGTATTAAATTGTAAAAATATATTCTAAATATACTTTAAAACCACTAAAATTAATAATTTATCACTATTAATTATTTCGATTAGAAAAGTTGTTTTTAATTATAATTTAGTAATTTTCACTATTAATCAGAATATGAAAGTTATCCGAAAAGTACCAAAATTTCACCTTAGGCTAAATTCGATACTACGAATCCAAAAATGAAGCCCATTTTGAGAGCTAAATTTTCTAAAATTTAAAATGGTTGTTATTACTATTCATAATGGCTAGTTATAATAATATTTTAATAGCATATCGTTGTTTAGTGAAACTCGGTATTGCGTACTACACACGCTATCGAGGAAGGTCACGATTGCGTGTAATGCAAGGCAAGTCAAGGATGCGTGTTGTGCAAGCTCCTTTTGGTGTAGCGTACAACACAAGACATTAGTGAAATAAAAAAGAATATTTTTCATAAAATCTCGAGCTGTTACAATACCGGTGAAACGATGTGAATGATGACCTTGGCCCATTGGTGGTGGACTTTACCATCGTGGATACTTCCTACGTACCATGCCTTTACATGGATCAAAGACCCCATAGTTCAGAAAGGTTTTTGTCAGCGAACTAACGTGAAGGTGAACCTGGGCATCCACTGGTGGATGGCTTGATCCCCATGGAGGCTTCCTACATACTATTCCTTGACACGGGTCAAAGTCCTCGTAGTACAGGTGTGCAGTTTTACATCATGCGGGACAAGGAATTTTGGGGCTTACACTCTGAGGCGGCCCAAGGTTTTTCATAGTTAGTTCTCACTCTAAGCCCACGAGATTCACGCCTAGTGTGAGAAAGAAGAGGTTGTAGGGACCTGACGATCACGTTGTGGAGGGTGTGTCCTTGGGAAGCGAAGAGGGGATTACATGTTATGCGGGACATGTGGCAGGGACTTACTCAAGGATGGAGGCCCGGGAAGAATGGGGTTTACGCAAGGTAGCTGCCCATGTGCCGTTATGGAGTGTAAATGGAGAATGGGGATTACACATGGAAGCTGCTCGGGTGCCACTATGGAGCAACAACAGTGAACGGGGTTTACACAAAGAAGTTTCCCAGGTTCCACTATGAAGCGACATTGGTGGATATGACCTACACAAGGAAGCTGCCCGGGTGCCACTATAGAGCGACACTGGTGGATGGGGCTTACGCAAAGATGCTTCCCGTATGCCGCTAGGGAGCATAAATGGTGGATGGGGATTACGCAAGGATGCTACACGTATGCCGCTAAGTAGCGGAAATTATGGGTGGGTCTTACGCAAGGAAGCTTCTCGGGTGCTGCTAAGAAGTGGAAATGGTGAATGGGGCTTACGCAAAGAAGATGCTCGGGTGCCGCTATGGAGAGGTAATAGTGGATGAGGCTTACACAAAGAAGCTGCCCGGGTGCCGCTATGGAGCAGCACTAGTGGATGGAGCTTATGCAAGGAAGCTGCCCGGGTGCCCCTATGGAGCGACACTAATGGATGGGGCTTACGCTAGGAAGTTGGCCGTGTACCGCTATGGAGCAGAAATCGTGGATGGGGCTTAAGGAAGGAAGCTGACCGAGTGCTGCTAAGGAGCATCAATCGTGGATGGGGCTTAAGGAATGAAACTGCCCGAGTGCCTCTATGGAGCGGCCCTGGTGGATGGTGCTTACACAAGGATGCAACCCCTATGACGTTAATGAGCGGAAATGGTGTATGGGGATTACGTAAGGATGTTTCCCGTATGACGCAAAGTAACAGAAATCATGGGTGGGGCTTATGGAAGGAAGCAGCCCCGGGTGCCGCTAAGGAGTGGGAAAGGTGAATGGGGCCTCTGCAAGGAAGTGACCTGGGTGCTTCTATGGAGCGGCAATGGTGGATGAGGCATACGCAAGGAAGCTGCCCTGGTGCCTCTATGGAGTGGCACTGGTGGACGGGGCTAACGTAAGGAAGCTGCCCGGGTGCCACTACGGATCGACACTGGTGGACAGGGCTTACATAAGGAAGCCTCCCGTGTGCCGCTAAGGAGTGGCAATCGTGGATAGGGCTTACGCATGTAAGCTGCCCAGGTGCCTCTATGGAGTGGCACTAGTGGATGGGGCTTACGTAAAGATGCTGCTCAGGTGCCACTATGTAGTGAAAATAGTGAAAAGGGATTACGCAAGGAAGCTGCCCCTATGCCGCTAAGGAGTGGCAATCGTGGATGCAGCTTACGTAAGGAAGCTGCCCGGGTGCCACTACGGAGTGGCACTGGTGGATGAGTCTTACACAAGGATGCTTCCCATATGACTCTATGTAGCGGAAATTGTGGGTGAGGCTTACGCAAGGAAGCTGCCCGGGTGCCGGTAAGGAGGGGCAATGGTGAATGGGTATAATGAAAGGAAGTTACCTGGGTGCCGTTATGGATTGGCAATGGTGGAAGGGGCTTACACAAGGAAGCTGACCGGGTGCCAATATGGAGCGACACTGGTGGATGGGGCTTACACAAGGAAGTTGCCTGGGTGCTGCAATGGAGCGACACTGGTTGATGGGGCTTACCCAAGGAAGCTGCCTGGGTGCCGCTATGGAGTGGAAATAGTGATTGGGGATTACGCATGGAAGCTAACTGTGATGTATTCCTCATTTCTGGCCATGAGGGAATCCCAAATTGCTGGTGGGTTGAGGCATTTACCTATGCACTAGTGCATAAGGGGGATAATTCCAAGGAGCATTGGAATCAGTCCAAACAAAGGGAGATGAATTGTGTGAATCACATGCCCAACATTTGGAACGCGGTGAGGGTGGCGTGACGATGGAGGATGACTATTTACCATGTTCGAAACATAGCATCCATATTGCGTTAGCCTGATGTGGGGACAAACAAACGATGGTTGACTGTTGACCGTGTTCGAAACACAGGACCTGACTCAAAGTGTCGTACAAAGTCTTCTTGGGAGTTGGCCCAGGACAATAGGTGAGCCGATGCGGCATGGGACCAGGTCGTTAGGGGGCCCTTCCAAACACGGAAGCGGATGAGGATCCGAATGAAGGACACGCAAAGCGTGATGTGGAGTGATGGAATTGTTGAATGGATTCTAACGCTCTTGAAATAACCCCACTATAATCATGGCATTAGGAATCTCATGCTTGGAGAGTAAGGTGTCTCTTGTTGGGATCCAGAGGCATCCTATGATTGGAACATAGGGAGTACTAAAGTTTATAGTCATGTAGATAGAACTATTGGCATCCCATGGTAAGAGCATAAGGCATCTCTCGTATAGGGAAAGATGCATACCATCATTTTTTAGATACGAAGTACTATAGTTTATAGTCATGTAGATAGGATTGTTGGAATCTTATGCTTGGATCATAAGATATCTCTTGTATAGGGAAAGATGCATCCTATGATAGGCACATAGGGTGTACTACAGTTTATAGTCTTGTAGATAGAACTATTGGAATAAGGTGCCTAGCAATGGCTGGTGTTGGGACTTACGCAAGGGCGGCCCTTTCTGGTTCAACCTGGCATAGGAGCCAAGTGATGTGGTTTGGATGAGTTAATTGAGGATTGGATTGACTAAAGGTACTCGGGGAATTTATGATGAGAATCTCCACTCATGACATGTAAAAGAGACGAAGAGGAATATGTCGACTCATGGTGTTTCATGGTGTGGGGAGGAGTATCTCAAATCATGTCATTCCATAGGTGGATGGTGGGTGTGCCTAAGGGTGCAATGGAAAATCCCGACATCTCGGCTCGAAAAGTTCGTGGTGCGACTCTCCATTTTTCATAGGGGGTATATGATGGTAGGTCATAGTGAAGTAGCTTCATGGAGAAAAGGGTATCATTGAGCATGGTGTCTTGCGGAGAAAAGGGCCCCCGTGAAGCATGGTGTTGCAGAGCAGCATCGCGGAGCATTGGCTCACATAGCATGGACTCGCAGAGCATCGGATCGTGGAGCAGCAATGCAAAGGAAGCTGCTCGCGGAGCATCGGCTCGCAGAGCAGCAACATTAAGGAAGCTGCTCATGGAGCATCGGCTCATGAAGCTGCAAAGAGGAGCTGTGCAGACTGGGGGATCGGCCACCCTAGGGGCGAAGTGGTCATGGCCGTCCAGAGAAGTGGGGTGATCTGGGTATTTATAGGCAAGGGGCGCCGCGAAGCAAATCTCGCTCGGTGTAAAGACGTAGCTTGCTATGTGGGGGATCATGAACGTCAAAGGTGGTCACGGAGCATCCTGCCTCCTTCGCTTCGTGGTGGGTCTGCGAACATAAAATTCATTCATGGAGCATCCCACCTCATGTGCTTTGCGGCATGTCACGAACGTCAAACAGGTTTATAGAGCTTACCACCTAATTGCTTCACGGAGGTGCTCCGCGATCGGGGAGGGGGCTTCGCGAATGGGCTTTGCGAACTAGTTTTCTAGCCCAACATCAAATTTCCATAACTCCTAATCAGTTACTCAGTTCAGGCCCGTCGACCTAAAAAATTGAAGCTTGCGAAAAGGAATATGATCTTCGATCGTGTATGGAAGCATTAGAAAAATTTTGGGAACAAGTTTTCTGGGATCTACAGATTTTCGGAGAGTTCAGTAAATCTCTTTTTCTCTTGCTTTGCATTAAGGCCAGAAGACTTAGAGAATTATTTTTCTCTCTTGCAAAGTTAGCCTCATACATTGCGACATTCTCATCCTCCTTTTCCCTTAGATGCATAAATTGTCTTCCCATATCCGCTCGATGGTCACGAGGAAAGTATTTTTCTATGAAAATCACATTAAACTTCCTATATTCCTTGTTTGATTCATCTTCATCTTTCTTTGTGTTTTGGATTAATGACCACCATTTTTCTACATCTCCCATGAGGTGATAAACTAACATGACAACTTTTTCCCTTTCACTACTACCCAAATCAAGAAATATTTTCTCTATGGAACTTATCCATTGCTCAGCTGCTTATGGATTTTTACTCCCATCGAATGTTGGTGGTTTTTTCCTCATGAACCGGTCTAACATTGATCCTTCATGTTATGAATTAGGGTGGTCTATATGGGTAGGGTTATTATTTTTAACCTAAGTGAGTTGTCCAAGTATAGTGATAATCTGATCAACACCAGTTGAATCACTAGTTCCACGATAAGTATATTGAGTTTGAGGGAAATCGCTACATGGATTGTGTGAGTTGATACGATTTCCATTCCTTCCACTAGGTGCCATTTCTAAAAAATGGAATACACTAGAGTTTTTTATGAATCAAAATACATAATTCCAAACCTGTAAAACACTAAACTTAAATTTAACATTTTATAGATATAATTAATAATCATAAAAAGGTTATCTTTAAGGATGTATATACTCATAAACTCTTAATAATGGTTTGTAATGAAAATGATAATTATCCTAAGCATAACCCCTAGGAGTGTCATAACCAAGTGTGCAAGAAGGCCCGTTTTCATGCACCTATTCCAGTTTGAGTCTAGCTCAAAGCGGTATTTTTGGATTTTACCACATGGTGCATCTTTACCAGAGCCCCCTCTACTTACTCGTATCCAAACTGGGGTGTATTGTTTGGAAAAGTCACAAAATCTCTACAGGACCAAAATTCTAGGATGTTCTTATAAACTAATACTAAAAGTCTATCTTAGGGTTGTGTTCTCTAATAAGAGTTTTTATAAATCTAGTTTCAATGGTTTGTAATAAACCTCCCCCGGATACCAACTATAATGCTTAGACCCCAGTTACCCAGATTCACTGCATTATTACATAACATTGGCATGATCACAAGGGATCAAATCCCAAAAGACCTATCAGTTTAGTATCCATGGAAGTACTAGATACATTCATAAGTATTATATTAAATTATAAAATGAAAAACAATAACAACATCTTCTCCATTAACCACATTCATCCCTTAGACTATCCATGCATGTTAGTCATAATATACTTTTTTTAATCCTTGGAAAAATAAAACACAGAATGGGGTGATCCCAAATGCTCAGTAAGAATTACAATATAGCAGAAACATTCATAAATAAGAATAAACATTTAAGGAAAAATATAAGACTAAAACATAATCCTTTTAAACATAAAATTTTGTATAGTATGGCCAATATAAATCAAATAATTCCATTTACTTATTCACCATGATATTCTACTGGTGAAATAATCACATGAAATATCAATATCCAAATTCATAATGATGGAATGAATAATGCCAGACTTCATAACCACATAGACAAGGACTTACACCAAGAATACAAATGATACTTTTCCAAGGCCTTGTGCTAAAACACTATTTTCTCTCATGCATCCTACTGATGCATCGAGAAGATATAGCTGTCTCCACCCCTCACTTACTAAGTCCTATGCATTCCTCATTAGAATAGGTTTAAAAATAACAAAAAAATTCATCTTAAAAAAAGAATTCAAAATGTAAATACTTTATTTATAAAACCTGAATGGTTTAAAAATAACACATCCATAGACAATCATATCACAAAAACATCAATAAAATATGTATGTTTTGTATCATAATTAATCAATTTCAAACAAGTGTAAAATCCATCAAAGGATTTTGAAATAGATGAAATCAAAAAAAATTGGGAGAAATATGTCTTTCTTTTTTTTAGATCATTTATAAGTCACATAAATATAGAAGAAAACATTTAATTTTGAGAATATTCTTATAATCATTTAAGGGGAGATTTGACGATGTTATAACAGTGGAAAATTGCTGCACCCACTGCATAAGTTAAAAAAATACATTCTTACATTAATTTTATCAAAAAGGACATAATGTATCTTGTTTGAAACAAGATGGAATGATTCATTTCAACAAATATAAGGTCAAGTAAGAGTGCGAATTACTTTAACTCGTTGTCTAGTAAATAGTAAAAAATTTTTAAATAACATTTTTAATAAAACACCTATTTGGATGATAAATAGGTCTTAGTAGATACTAACGTACTAACAACCTCAAATAAGTAAAGAGGTTATATAATTAACACTTAACTTGTACTTTTCATTGGCCGAGGGTACATTAACATCCTATGTAATAGTTAAAAAATTGTTATTAAAATATAAAAGAACAATATACATAAATAAGATATCATATATGATCCCCTATAATTGCTTTGTTAATAATATTTCAGTAGTAACATCGTTTCAGGTGTTAACAGATTTGTTTTCCTTTATATGCTTGGTTACATAAGCCAGGTTTTTTATGTATAGGATGTATTTGATTCAAATACATAATGATATTATCCTTATAAAAATTATTTTTAATCATAAAATTAAGGTTATTCTTGAATGATTATAATGGGCAATGAATCTCATCGCATTCGTAGAGATGGTAATCCGTATGTACGCATGAGCAACAATATCATTATATTGATAGTGAAATAATAGGTAATTTTATGGTATATCATATATACAGAATCATTAACATGTTTTATTTATTATTCACATCAGTTATACGCATTATTATACCCATCCAAATAATGAGGTGTTTGAATAACAAACTACACCACGACGTGGTGACAAAAAGTCGTACGTACGCATGTATGGTGACTTTGTCATTAAAAAGATGCAAAGAATAATGAATATAGATATACCATTTTTATAATTACATCACAATATATATAAGATACTGGATTTTTTATTTTTTAATTGAAACAACAAAGAAAGAGGATGTGGAAGGAGAAAAGAACTTGAAAAAGGCGATGAAATAATAACATCTTCTTTGGGTTCTTCCTTTTGATTTGATAAAATGGTCTCTATAGGTTGTCTTTATGACCAATAAAACTCCACTAAGATGAAGTTATGGTCTTTGAGATGCTATTTGGGCAGGTTTTGTCCTAGCCAAATGGCTTTGGAGGTGTGGAATTAATGGAAGGGTATGTACCCTTTTATAAGAGAGGTGAGGATCACTTTAGGAAAAGCTTGAAATATTATTTTATAATAATATAATATGAGGTTTCTAATGGATAAAAATGATTTATTTATAGGATATGGTTGAGATGGGTCACAAAACATCTCCACTAATAGGTTTTAGATAGGTTTAGGTCACCATATTGACCTTATTTTTTAGATTTAACTCTTTGTTAAATACTTTGTCATTTACCATGTCTCTTTGTATTTTTATATTATATGGTTACTCAACATAATATAATAATCCAATAGAAACCCAAAGGGTTAAAAATTAATATATATAACCGTACATAATTACTTTTTCTGAACCTTATATTTTTAGGAATATTATATCAATTAATAAATTTTTATTTGTTTTAAAAACTCAATTATGTCAATTTTGACACTATTTAGTATACGGTTTTTGTGATAACAATAACAGCATGATTACTTAGAAAAAAAATATTTAATCAATCCTAACATATCATATTAACCTATAAAATTAGTGGAATTCATCAAAAGTCACAAATTAAAAATATTTTGATATTTATAATATCAATTATTTTAATCTTTCATTGATAAGGTAATTACTTTATCATCAATGTGTCATAAATAAATTAAATTATATAATGTCTAAAAATTATATATAAAATACCCTCATGGAGGAAATATTTTTATATTTATTATTAATATTTATACTTCAATTTATATCATGTGTAGGCCTATATTAAAAATGGTTTAGTTATTAAACTTTCAATTTAACGCTTTTAACTCTTCTTTAAATTAAATAATAATAAATGTCCTAATCTAATACATGTGTACCCAAGGGGATCAAATTGTATTCATAAGGATGTGTTTTTTATAAATATACTTATCCAATAGAAGTATGACACGTTTTAGGGTAATTATGATATCATTTTTACACTTAATTACCCTATTTACATAAAATCACAGTAAATAAAAGTCAAAATTTATTGTTAATCAAATATTATTTTCAATTTATTGAACCACATTTTACTTATTGATATAAAATATGTCTTTTCTAATTTTTAAATTCAACTCATATAAGTTTTAAAATTAAATTTTATGCAGACTTTCAAATGCTCCAAGAAGGTGGGTAAAAGACTGTAAAATATTCAATAAACATTTTTGTATCTAAACATATTATAAAATGAATCAATTAATTACATTGAACATATATATGTATTATATATCAATTTTTACCTAAAATAAAAATAAATTAATATAATTAAGTAATAAAATAAAATGTCAATTTTAAACAATAACGCATTATTTTTCACTATTCATCAAAAATTGAATGTTTATAGAAAATTGTAGGAATTCACCCAAAGATAATTTTGATATTCTGAATAAAAAATGAAGTCCATTTTGAAAAATAAAATTTATAAATTTCAAAAAAGTGTATATTACAATTCATAATAGATACTTTTATTGGTCGTCGTGTGTGAAAACTACATGTTGTGAACAACACAAGCTACTGAATTATTCAAATGGAAATGTATCGTGGAAGCTTCGGGTGTTACATATTTATTACGTAACCTTCAATCATAAAAAAAATAAAATCATAGTTATGTTAGGGATATAAATATAAACCAATTAAAATAGTTTCATCTTAGATTAAAAATAATTTGGAGATAACACTTGAAATTTATTCCTGATGAAAATATGCTTTCTTTTTGAAAAATGTTCTTCTTCTTAAATATTACACACAATTTTATATGAAATAATTTTATGTGAAAATAACCTTGTAATATTATAGGGGGTTATTTAAGGAAATAAAGCATTATGAAATCCCAAAAAAATGTTCATGTCATACATGTTAAAAAATCATTTTAATAGTACTTTTGCCCGAAAAGTAAAAAAGTACATTGTATCGAAAACGAAAAATATTCCATTAATACCATTTAGATAAAAAATAATAATGGGTAGAATTGAATATTTAAAAATTAGATAAGGATATAAACATGGATGTGGATGATAATTATTCCCCAGTAAATACTTCTGAACAAAAAACCTTTGATAAAAATGACATTTTCAAAGTAACCCCCTACCATAGGTCTGATATGCTTTGTATATATATGAAACTCCTGTATAATGATTAAAATAATTTTACAAATTTAATGTTGAATCATAATATTTTTTAGGATAACATTCATGGTCATATTTTCATCAGTTTGTTAGTAACATTTCATTGTTACTCGTTATATAGGAATTAACTGCTTTATGTTCTTATGCATGTTTTGTCAGATAAGTTCTTATTCATATTTTTAGGTAATATTTGTATAAATTACATAACTGTTTTAGTATAATATGTATAATAATTTTTTATTCAATTCATTTTTATAATCACGATTTAATGAATAATATCTACAGTGAACCAAATTGCACCGTGGAGACGGTAAGCCGTACATATGCACGAGCGATGATATCGTTACCATAATTTTTGAATGGTATTGATGTGGATGGTGTATAATATCTCAAAAATTATTCTCATGTTATAAAAATAATATATATTAATCATTTCCACCATTATACCCATACAAGTAAGTTTGTGGTGGAAAATAGTTTACACCACGACGTGGAGACGGTAAGTCGTACGTACACATTTGGGGTGATTTCATTTTTTATAGGATGGATTGAAGGTTAATTAGGGTTGTTTCTTTTATATAGTAACATATATGTATATTTTTTATACTGATGATATTACTTTATAATGAAACAACTAATTAAGAGGAAGTAGAATAAAAATGAAATATGAAAGAATTGGTAGAAGAGATTACATCTTCCTCAACGTGCCTCCTTTATAATTTCTCTTAGGTCACTAGAGTTGGTCATTGAAAAAGAGAATAAACTATTGAATGAATATAAGGATGTTGAGAAGGAATACTTCTAGAGTTTTGGATGAGCATAAAGCTTTAAAATAAAGTGAAAAGTGGGGGAGGAGGTTCCTTTTTATAGTTGAGGTGAGGGGCACTTTTGGAAACCTAAAAATATTAATTTATAATAAATTAATTTTAGATTAAAAATGATCCAAAACTAATTTAATTTTAATATAAGATGATTTTAGTTCTAAAATCCATCATCCAATTATTCAATAAATGTTTTTAATATTTTATTATCCTTATCATTTTCGTATAACCCTTATTTAACCCTTTTTAATCTTACATTGATATCATGTTATTTACATAATGTGGGTTAATGCAATTTCCATATTATGTCAAAAGACCCAAAAAAAGTCATTTATGACTTATGGGGACTTTTTTTAACCATTTTCCATAATCATAGATTTTTGATAATGTAATAACATTTAATACACTATTTTAAGTTTTATGTTATGAATTATGTCAATTTTGGACAATATTCATACATGATATTTTTACAAATTCATAACAACCTAATTCCATCTAAACAAATGAATTAAATCAAATTTAATATTTTTAATGTAGTCTATAAAATTTTTTATGGCATCAAAATAATCTAATTACATTTATTTAAATATTTATAGAATCATTTATTTGAATCCATTATAAATGAATCACTCAATACATCAACATTATGTCATTATTAAATTTATTTATATAATGTATAAAAATTATAAATAAAATACCCTAATGAATGAAATAATTATATATTTTTAATGAATATTTATAGTCTAATATATCACTTATAGAACCCCATATATATTTTTTTTATTAAAGGATACATGTTTATGTTATATTTCTCTTTACATTAAATTAATTCTTATAAAATGCCATTTTCACATCCAAGTGGATCAATGGAGTCCCCAAATATACCCAAGGATGACCATTATCGTAAATATCTCATCTAGTAGGATTATGAAATATTTCATGGTAGTTTTATATCATTAAGTTAATATTTTTACCATTATTTACAATAATTACCCATTAACCATGCTAAATAAATATAATTACTGAAGTTACTATTCATAATGTCCAAAAATAAAAGGTGTGTATTCAAAAAATTTGGATCCATTTCTTCATAATATGGAATCCATTTTTCCAATTCAAAAAATATATGTTTCAATAATTAATTTAAAATTATTTTATATTGTTAAAACCAATGTTCGGGTTATTAAGAACTAAAAACATATTAAAAGATTGTCATGTGTTTAGGTACAATTTAAATGTGAAATTATTTCAATGAAAAAAATTTGATTAAATGGTAATAACATTTTCCAATTTAACTTAACCCTAATTAAAAATAAAACCTAATTATATAAATAAATTAGATGAAAATGAAATATTGAATTAAAATGCATTATTTTTCTATATTCATCAAAATATGAATTTAATCATAAAAATAAGAAAATTTCATCCTTTTGAAATTTTGATGACACATTTCCAAAAAAGGTGTTTATTTGGTCAAATAGAATATATAAAAGTGTTAAAAACAATATATGAAATGGGGTTTCCATCAAAAGGTTGCAAAACTAATTTTTTTTGAAAATTAATTAATTTAATTGAAAAATTGAGTTTTTTCTTATATCATGTTCTAAAAAATAAATAAGATGGATTTTAATGTTATAAAATAAATAATATGGTTAACACTATTCATAAAGGATATTTTATATCCCATAATAATATTTAATCAAAATATCGTTGTTATGTGAAACTCGGTATGGCGTACAACATATGCTATCAAGAAAGGTTCCTCTTGAGTGTAACACAAGCCAAGAATAGTGTTATGTATACTGCATGCTAATATAATTTTTTCTATATCCAAGATAATATTTTTTATCTTGAATAAAATAAAAAGCGTATATCTCATAAAATGTCTTTGTCTAATATTCTACCCCCTCTAAAATGAATTTCGCCCCCAATATTTTTCAGGGGTGATAAATGGTTTTCTACATGAATCTTTATTTTCTGGAATCCCACATATGGAAAAGGAATACCAAAACATCAATTTTTTAACAGAAAGTAACAAATAAAAAAATTACTTAAATTAACTCATCACTGTATTTCCATATAAGAGAACATATGTGCGAAGTGAAAACATGGATATGGAAATGGAAGTATAACCATAATGTTTTGATGGATAATGATATAGAATAAGTTTCCTAGAATTTTAACTACTATAAAGCCATAAATATTAGATGATTTAAAGGATCATAAGATAAATTAAATAAGAAGGCACTATGATAACATTTTGGGTTTCAAGATCTTTTTTTCTAAAGTTGATCAATTATATCATGAGGAGAAATACATGGTTGATTTTAGTACAATCTCACTTATTGTCATTCAATGAAATTTTTTCACTTTATCTATTATTTAAAGAAGTTAAGTAGAATTTTTCATTCTCGAGGTGTTAGAAGATCATGCGATAGAATGATAGGTCATTCAATCTATCTCAACAAAAAGGTTGCAACATGTAATGAAATATATGTAAGTCCACATATAGTGATATAATACATTAATATAAAAAAATTCAATCAGAATATAACTTATAATATCCGTAAATGGATAATATTACAATCCTTCCAGAAACTGAAAAATATAAAACTTTAAAAGGAGGTGAGATAAATCAACATAACATTTGTCTCACATGTCCCATTTGGTAGTTCTTGGTTGTCACATCCCAAACACGTGAGTCCCTTAATCATGTATTCTCTTGAAACATGATAATAATATAACTTACAATTGAAACATAGTGAAAACATGTATTATATCAAAATGAACTCTTTCCACAAAATAAAAACTCAAAAAAAAAATTATATACACAATCCACGATTTCGCTTTGTCCTTATATCAGTCATGAGTTCATTAATACTATCAAACATCTCATTATCTCCTTATTCCATCATTATGTTCATATCATGTGATTTCCAAAAATATTATAACCACTTTTCATGGTTACCGGTATCATATAATTATTGGAAACCAAAATATACCAATACATAGATATTCCAATATTCTATAATACAATACATGATTCCACAACACTATTTTGGAATCCAATTACATAAACACTTATTCATTCCACCAATTCCTTTTCATACTCAACATCGTTAATAGTGATCATAGGTGACTTCCCTTTATCACTTTTCTTTAAGAGGTTGTTTAAAATGATCATAAATATTACTTGGATTAGGGAATTGGTTAGAATAATGACCCATTTCATTGCACATGATGAATTGATGCATTGGTGGTGCATTCTCTGTAGTATTTTCTCTATTCACATCCTTAGAAAAAAATTCCTATTAATTCAGAACTCAACTACTCTATGACCTTATTTTTCATGCATGAAAATTTTCTATTCCATTTAAAACAACCTCCACCATGCTTCATTAAACACATTGATCATAAGGAAACATTCATATTCTTTTCACCACTGTTTTAATATTTTCCCTTGAACACCATCTTTCATTACTTGTCAAAACCTTGAGATGGATATGTAATACCAAATTCTAGTTCTACCTTGATATCATAATGCATAGTCTCTTCATAGCTGCTACATTCTCTCATTTATAATTCCCTTAAAAGTTTTGGTTTTAATCCACTAAAGAATCAATCAACTTTACATTCATGTTGGATGATAAATCCATTATAATACCATTAATGTCTTGTAAAATTCACTTCATATGTACAAATGGATTTATCATCCTATTTCATATTCTCAAGGAACTCCTTTTCTATATTTTTTTGAAGAATATGAGGGAAGTACTTATGAAAAACATGTTCTCAAACTCATCCCATTCAGTGGATTCAATTTCAGCTTCCTGCCTTGTATTCTTAATTAAGAGTCCACCACAGGTCTGCTTCACCTTCTAAACGATAAACTGCCCAATTGAATAATTAATGTTCCAAACAGAAAAGAATGAAAAATATATTTTAAATGGTACTAATCTATTATTTAGAAGAATGTGGATTAAAATACCCACTGAAAGAAGGAGGATGTTTTCTAATGAAAGACTTAATAGAATATTTTTCCCTTATCTGCTCATTTGGAAGTCCAGAAATATTTACAACTTGTGTAAGTATAGAAATAAAATTTTTCATTCCACCTCCCATAACATTTGGTTGTTCAGAAGTAAAATCATTAAATTTCCCAGTGCATTCATCATTAACATATTTCCTTTGAGTTCCAACCATCATCTAAAAACCAAAAAGAATTGGGTGAGATGAAAAATCATACTAGAAAAACAATATAATCAAGGGGGATTAATTTCAATATCTAACATCATAGGTTTAATCAAAGGTTATTCATGATCGTTACCATAACTATAGGGATGTAACCTATAGTAAGACATGACCTTTGGGAAATACCTATACATACCATAGAAATATCTCTAGGGATCTCACTAAAGTTTTCAAATCCTAGTTTCCAAAGTGTAACAAAACCTTTCCCTCTGATACCAAGTCTAACGACCCAATATTTTCATACATGGATGTAGAACCCCAAACATTTTATGGTATTTTTCTCTTAAATACATTCAATTCATCACTGTATTCCTTTGAAACTACACTAGGTTATTTAGTATATAGTCATAACCTACCCATTATATATAAATTTTCCACTTCTATGTTATGAATTTCGAAAAATGATCATCTAGAGTTGTGATAAGTAAGTCATTTGAAGTCTGATAGAACAAACATTATTTTTGGTGAATAGTAACATACCATTATGAAAAGTGATATGAATAGTAATATGAAAATTATGAATAGTAAATAATAATATTATTTTATTTTCTTAAGGAAATATGATAATGATATCTTAAATATTTTTTCAACATCACATAAAACTAACTGCACTTCAAGATTGTTATTTTTTGAATTAACTATGATCTTCTTTAAATATTAAATAAAAAATATTTTGAAACATATTTTTGAAAAATGTATTTTACTTTTGAATTCTACACATCGATAAATGGTAGGGTTGAAATTTTGGGATATTTTTGAAATTCTGGAATTTTTGAGGAATAGTGAAATATGGTGAAATACCGTATATTAAATTTATCAGTAAAATACAATATTTATTACATCATAATTTATGAAGGACACTTGGTTTGAACTGACATTCCATTATTACTATTATGGGTCACATGAAACAATACAACTGGTTATCTTGATGAAAATAATAAAATAATAAATTAAATATTCAAATTTTACCCCTCTCCTCCACTATAAACCCCCCCACCTCTTCTATTGACTCCTCAAACCCTTTAAACACCTCAATGTTCTGCCCAATAATCCTCCCAAGTCTCTTCCCCACGTCCTAGAGCTGCTGTTCTCACCAAAAGACCAAAACCAAATCCCTTAAGAAGCATCTCAAGGAGAAGAGACCAAGAGGTAAACATCCTCTTTTATTTTCGTTCTTTTCATTCATTTAATGTTATTCTCTTCCATTACCTTTTTCCTGTGTTGGGATATATCATTAAATATTCCCCCTTAATGTGTGTATTATGTATGAATGATGAGATATTCCATTCCTCTCATCAAACTATTTTTATGAAATTTTAAGAGATGTCGTTAGGCAGCCAAATTTTCGTGAGAAATTTATCAGGTTTTCTTTCATTTTATGATTCTTTCATTTCGTCTTCTTTCCTCACCTCATCTTAACCAACAGTAATTCATGCTCCAGAATATTTTATATTTTGTATGATTTAATGTTTAGGGAAAATTCTTCATCATTATTCATCTCCTCTCTCACTTATTTAAGGAATAAAGACATTGTCCGTGATGTGTCCAATTACCGACACCATGGACGATGTAATTTAAATTTCCATTAATTCTTTATAGTCTAGTCATGAAACCAAATATATGGTTGAACCAGATCATAATATATGTATGTTATCTTGATTAATGTTTTGGAATCTTTATACATTCATAATATGGAATTAAAATACAAAAAATGTTTATTTAGCACAAAACTTCCAAGCCAAATTCAAGCGTTTATCATTAACTCATCGAATGAGTCATCATCATAGTATATACACAGAATCATTATAAGATCATTTATGACTCTTTAGTTTCACTAATAATGTATATTAACAATTCTGGATGTTTAACCATATTTCAAACCAACATTCATTCATGAATACATGTAAACAAAGCATTAATCCATGTAAGAAAATACTTCCAAAAATATAAAAGTGAATATCTTAAATCCATAAAAAATCCATTAATGAACTAAATAAGGTTATACCATATCAATTAAATATAAAATTGGTTCTGGAATTATGAATTAATAATCCTAATTTTTTTATTCAGGTCTTTAAAAACAATACAAGAGCACCTTCAAGCATAAGTTAAGGGATCCTCTCTCTCACTTTTGTTCAAGAATATCCTTTTTGTTGTGACTAACATTGTATTGTGAACCTAATAATACTTATGTGGTGTACCAACTTCCCATTTGAGATAACTTTCCATTTTAAATTATATTTCTATTAAATATCCATAATCACAAGTCGTGGATATTTTTATTGTCTAAACAGTTTTCCATTTCACATACGGTGTATATTGGGGATGTTATTGATGAGTCTATTTTCTATACTCTATACAGATATTGAAAAGGCATATTTCTCTTGTATTGAATCTATTTCTAAAGAATTATTTGGATGTTGAAGTGGGTGGGGTCCACTATAACCCCTCGATGTATAGGTAGATCTCATGAGACAAAACATTTTGGCGACAAACCCTTCGAGTTTGTTTCCAAAAATTAGACGTGTTTCTACCCATAGTTCTAAACCATTTCAACAGTGTTATGGTTTCATGTGATAGATACATGACTTCCAATTAATAATAATTCTCTTTATTCATCATTAGTTATTATTATTATCAATGAGGTTTTCACTATGACAAAATATATGGATGCAGATTCATTTTCAATTTATTAATGGCATTAGTTATTCATTTATTCACTATGCCAGATTGATTATGTCAACTTGATTATGATTCACTTATTATTGTACTCATGCTTCTGCTTTTCGTAACCCTTACTAAGAATTTGAGTTCACCCCATTCATTGTTAATCTTCAATAGGTGATGAAGATAAGGTCCTTTATTGAGTTCGTGTGGTTTCAATTTTTAGTTTTGTTATGTATTGTATCTTGTAACCGTTTTCAATGTAATTTGTGTTACATCTATGTATCTAGTTTCATCAATACTAATAAACTGATTGTTCCTTCGGGATTTTCATTCCATCTAACCATTCCAATATCCCAATTAATGCACTGGCTCTGGTCTAGAGGGGTCGGGGTGTTACAGTTGGTATCAGAGGAAGTCTAGTAGAAAACGTGGATACTAGAGTTGGAAATGTATAGTAGGGAACAAAGACCTAAGGTAGTATATGAAGATTAACATAAAAGAACGTCCTGGTATTTTGGTAAGGAATAGATTATGAGGATATTTTATGAAATACGTCCCTGTCTGGATACGAGCATGTAGAGGCGGCTCTCGCACCGATGTATCTAGGGGTGAAACCCGAAATCACCACTTTGAGCTAGACTCAATCGGGAACTGGTCAACGACAACGGGCCTCAGTGCACTATTGGTTACGACACTCCTGGGGGATATGGTTAGGATAATTCATGTTTTCCGTACAAGCCATTACGAAGGATTTAATGTAAATTTTTCTTTAGAGGAACCATGTCTATGCATTGAATTCCAATCCATGTTGAGTGATTATCTATTTGAGATTCATAAACTAATATAGTGTATACCATTATTTAGAAATGGAATATAATGGAAGTAGGGGAATATATACTCGTGGGCAATGTAGGGATCTCCCTACTGAGAAAGTCAACATAGTCAACGTTGGAGAAGATCAGATCATGACCATATTGGGACAACTTACTCCAGATGAAACAAATAACCATTCAACACCGGTGTTGGATCGTTTCATGCAACAGAAGCGCACATATTTTAGTGGGACAACTAATCCAGTGGTTTCTGAGAAATGGATCATGTCCTTTGAAAAGATATTAATTGCATTAAGATGCAATGAAAATCCAAAAGTAGTTCTGGCAATATATTATCTCATCGGCCACACTGATCAATGGTGATCCTTGATTCAAAATACCATGGAGGAAGAAGAGATAGAGGATATGGAATGGAGTTATTTTAAGGAAATATTCTACGACAAATATTTCCCTCATGAGAAACGAACTGAAATGAAGAGGAAATTCCTTGGCTTGTAACAAAGGGAAGAAGACAGTGTTGTAGAGTATGAGTCTACTTTTATGAGGCTGGTCATGTAAGCTGTAGATTACGTACGTGACTCGGAAGAAAATATTTATCATTTCGTTGAAGGTCTTAAGCCAAGTATTCGGAGGGCACTAGATTCTCAAACATTTTCATCATTTTATGGAATTGTATAAAATGCTATCAAAATAGAGATGGAATTTTCAAGATCTAATATTTTCAAAGGGAACCAAGATAAGAAGCGGTACTCTGATAACAAAAGAAAAGGAGAACCACAAAAGTAGATAAAGGGAATAAATAGTTTCCCATTATGTGAGAACTGTGAAAAGAACGATCTTGGGAAATGCTTGAAAGGCATGGGGGTCTGCTATAACTATGGAGAAAACGGTCATCGATCTGATGAATGTAAGGGGAAGAAGAAATTCCATGTTGTTCATTTCTACAATTTCAGAGAGATGGGACACTATGAAAATGAGTGTCCTAAGCGCCATGGAAACATGCCTCTGAAAATTCTAAGAGAGAAAGGGAGAGACAATGCGATTACAACCGCCGAGGTTGGAGTTCCAAGTGACATGGTGGTAGGTACTTTAATTGTTTCCTCAAACATAGCCAAAACATTATTTGATTCTAGATGATTGCATTCATTTATATCCCATTAGTTTTCCAAGAAAATTTTATTTGTCCAATTTGATTTAATAAAGGAGTTTTCAGTCAAAACTCCCATTGGATGTATCATTGCATCAAATTCATGTCGACTAGTCCCCCTACAAACACAAAAATGTGCTTTAGTTGCTAGCCTTAACATCATACCCATGACTAAATTTGATATAATTCTTGGTACGGATTGTATATCAAATTATGATGCAAGGATTTATTTCAAGAAAATGGAAGTTACAATTTTTTGGAAATGGTGTAGAATCCCTTGTCTTTAGGGCAAAAACATCGCCACATAATTCTTATCTAGAACCACCCCCAATAGCTCTATTGAATGCAATACTTGGAGAGGAAGAGAAACAAATATCTATGGGAGAGGAAATAAATATTCAAACTGACTATGTGCATATAGTGATAGAGTACATTGATGTATTTCCAGAGGATTTACCTAGACATCCTCTAGAGCAGGATGTTTAGTTCTCTATTGATTTATGTTTTGATGAAAGACCTATATCAAAGACCCATATAGAATGGCCATTGTGGAGTTAGTGGATCTGAAGAAACAACTATAATAGTTGAGTGAAAAAGGATTTATTCGAGCTAGTGTTTCTCCATGGGGATCCCCGATCTTCTTTGTAAATAAGAAAGATGGATCCATGAGGCTTTGCATTTATTGCCAGGAAATAAATGCTATTACAATAAAGAATAAGTATCATCTTCCCCAGATTGATGATTTATTTGACCAACTTCATGGAGGTCAATAATTTTTGAAGATTGACCTTCGATCTAGATATCATTACCTACGTGTGAGGAAGGAACATATTCCGAACATAGTATTTTGAACATGGTATGGGCATTACGAGTTTACAGTGATGCCTTTTGGACTAACAAATGCACCGTCTACTTTCTTGGATTTAATGAATAGAGTTTTCAAGGAATATCGTGATAATGTTTTTGTGGTATTAATCGATGATATCCTGGTATACTCAATAAGCTATGAAGACCATGAGCATCATTTGAGAACTATTCTGAAAACTCTGAGAATAAATCAATTATATGGGAAGTTTAGAATGTGGGAATTTTGGCTTCAATCCGTTTCTTCTCTAGGCCATATTATTTCTAAGGATGGAATCCTAGTTGATCCTAAAAAGGCAAAGGATATCAAAAAATGTCCCATGCCAACAAACATAACTGAGGTACGTAGTTTTATTGGATTAGAAGGTTATTATCGACATTTCGTTCTGAATTTTTCCCGAATAGCTAATCTGCTAACCAAGCTCACATGTAAAAGTATTATGTTTGTGTGGTAAAATGAATGTACAGAATGCTTCGATGAATTGAAAATAAGATTGTCCAATGATCCAATTTTGACTCTTCCATCTAGAAGTGATGGATTTCTAATATATAGCGATGTATAAAAGAATGGACTGGGTTGTGTCCTTATGCAAAATGATAAAGTTATTTCTTACGCATTAAGGCATTTGAAGACTCATGAGAAAATTTATCCAACTCATGATCTTGAGTTAACAGCTGTAATAATTTCTCTGAAAATATGTAGGCATTATCTCTACGAAGAGAGATGTGAGATTTATACGGACCAAAATAGATTGAAATATATTTTCACACAAAAAGAACTCAATATGAGGCAAAGAAGATGGCTTGAGTTACTCAAAGATTACGATTGTTCAATACACTACCACCCAGGAATGTCGAATAAGGTGGAAGAAGAAATAAGCCAGAAAGATCATAGCCTTATGACTCAAATGAGGATTGAAAGCGATCCTATGTTTATGGATCTACTGAAGATGGAATTGGAAATTGATAAGGAAGGGGAAACATCACTCCTCTTTCAAATGATTTCAAAACCATATTTACTAGAGAAGATAAGAATTTCTCAATCTGATGATGAGAATATGCAAAAGAAAATTAATGCACTTTAGGAGTGAATACAGGAAGGCTTCGTGTATGAAGAAGGAGTTATGAAGTTTGGGAAGAGGTTAGGCGTTCCATTAGTACCTGAGCTAAAAAGGGAACTATTAGACGATTCTCATAACACAAATTTCTCTATACACCGGGTAGCACCAAGATGTATAGAGATCTGAAGGAATATTTTTGGTGGGATAATATGAAGTGATAAATTTATGACTATATATCAAGGTGTCTAGCTTGTCAAAAAGTGAAGGAAGAGAGAGAACATCCCAAAGGAGTGCTGAAACCTCTACCTATTCCTATGTGGAATTGGGGTAACATTACGATGGATTTTATCACCAAACTACCGAGGAAACCTAGAAGAAATGATGCTATATGGGTAATTGTTGATCATCTCACTAAAACAAAACATTTACTTCCAATAAGAGAGGATTTACGACTTGAGCACCTGGAAGGACTTTATATTAATAAAGTTGTGAGACTTCCTGGTGATCTTCTATCAATTGTATCTGATCGAGATCCCATGTTTATGTCAAAATTCTGGAAAAGTCTCCAAAAGGCATTGAATACTGAGCTTTATATGAGTAGTACATATCACCCTCAAACCGACGGACAATCTGAAAGAACTATTAAAACTCTAAAAGATATGATGAGGTCATGTTTTCTTAACTTCCAAGGTATGTGGGATCAATACATTCCTTTCGTGGAATTTTCACAGAACAATAGTTTCCATTCTAGTATTCAAATGTCTCCATAAAAAGCATTATATGGAATGAAATGTCGAACTCCAACTGATTGGGATGAAGTAGGTGACAGGAAATGTATAGGCCCCTAACTTATTGAAGATACCATGAAAAGGTGAATAAAATACAAGCCCATATTAAAGCATCCCAAAGTAGGCAGAAGAGTTATGCTGAAAACCGAAGAAAGGACATGGAATTTCAAGTGGGAGATAATGTATTTCTGAAAGTATCTCCATGGAAGGGCATCTTAAGGTTGAGTAAGAAGGGGAAACTGAGCCCCAGGTATATAGGATAATTTGAAATTTTGGGATGAATCAGAGTTGTATCTTACCATTTAGAGATGCCGCCAAATCTCTCTAGAGTTCATGATGTGGTCTACGTATTGTTGATAATGAAGTACATGCCAGACCCAACGCATGTACTCATATATGACGAAATAGAACTAGAACCTGATTTATCATACTGTGGAAATCCTATCAGGATTCATGGCACAAGGGAGCAGGTATTGAAAAATCAAAAAACTTGTCCAGTAAAGGATCCTTAGAGAAATCAGAATATAGAGGAAGAAACATGGAAACCATATGATTTCATGTTTAAGAACCACCCACACCTATTTAGTGGGCTTTATTCATAAAATTTCGAGGATGAAATTTACAAAGGAGGGAATAATTTAGCACCCCAGACATTTTATGGTATATTTATGTTAAATAAATTCTATTCATCACTATGTTCCTTCAAAAAAACACTAGGTTATTTAGGAGACAGTCAAAACCTAGCCATTAAATATAAATTTTCCACTTTTTTGTTTTGAATTTCGAAAAATAAACATCTAGAGTTGTGATCATTAAGTCATTTTGAGTCTGATAGAACAAAATTGATTTTTGTGGAATAGTAACATACCCTTATGAATAGTAATACGAATAGTTATATGACACTTATGAATAGTAAATAATAATATTATTTTATTTTTTAAGTCAATATTATAATGGGATCCTAATTAATTTTTCAATATCACATAAAACTAACTGTTCTTCAAGATTTTTATTTTTTGAATTAACTATGACCTTATTTAAATATTAAATTAATAATAATTAAGAACTTATTTTTGAAAAATTAATTTCAATTTTCAATTCTACACTTCAAAAAAATGGTAGGGGTGATGTTTTGGGAATTTTCTGAAATTCTTGAATTATTTAAGAATAGAGAAATACGGTAACATACCGTATATTCAATTTATCAGAAAAATATACTATTTATGACATAATAAGAGATGAAAGGCCACTTGGTTTGAAATCACAAGCCATTATTACTATTAGGGTCACAAGAGACAATACTATTGGTTTTCTTGATTGAAATAATAAAATAATGAAATTAAATATTCAAAATTTACCCCTCTCTTCCACTATAACACCCCCACCCACCACCACCTCTTCTCTTCACTCCTCTAAGCCTTTAATCTCATTAAATTTCTTCCCAATAATACTCCCAAGTCTCTTCCCCATGTTCTAGAGCCTCTGGTCTCACCAAAAGACCAAAACCAAATCCTTTAAGAAGGATCTTAAGGAGAAGAGATCAAGTGGTAAACAACCTCTTTTATTTTCTTTCTTTTTCTTTCATTTTATGTTATTCTCTCCAATTACCTTTATATTGGGTTGGGATATTTCATTAAATATACCAACTTACTTTCCATATTATATATGAATGATGAGATATTCCATTCCACTCGTCAAACTATTTTTATGGAATTTTAGGAGACGTCGTTAGGCTGATGAATTTTCGTGAGAAATTTATGAAGTTATCTTTCATTTTAAGATTCCTTTATATTCTTATAATTTCCTCACATAATATAAAACAAGATGAATGTATGCTCCATAATATTGTATATACTGGATTTTCTATTGTTTAGGGATAATTTTTCATCATTACTCAGCTCCTCTCCCACTTATTTAAAGAATAAGAACATTGTTCGTGATGTGTCCAATTACCGACAACGTGGACGATGTAATTTCAATTTCCATTAATTTATTCTAGTCTATTCATGAAACAAAATATATTGTTTAAACACATTATAATATATGAATTTTATCTTGAACAACATTCTAGAATCTTTAAAAATTCATAATATGGAATAAAAATACAAAACAAGTTTATTTAGAGCCAAACAACGAAGCCAAATTCAAGAGTTTATCTTTAACTCATCGAATCATTCATCATAATATTATATAACCATAATCATTATAAGATCATTTATGTCTCTTTAATTTCACTAATAATGTATTTTAAAAATTCTTGATGCATAACCATATTTCAAACCAACTTCCATTTATGAATACAAGTAAACAATCCATGAAACCATGTAAGAAAATGCTTCCAAAACAATAAAATTGAATCTCTTAAATCCATCAAAAAATCCATTAATGAAATAAATAAATTTATACCATATTAATTAAATATATAATTGGTTCTTTAATTATGAATTAATAATCCTAATTTGTTTATTTAGGTCTTTAAAAACAAGACAAGAACACCTTCAAGCATAAGGTAAGGGATCCTCTCTCCCACTTTTGTTCAAGAATATCCCCTTTGTTGTGACTAACTTTGTATTGTGCACCTAATAATCCTTATATGGTGTACCTACTGCCCATTTGAGATCACTTTCCAATTGAAGTTACATTTCTATTAAATATCCATAATCTCATGTCATGGATATGATTATTGTCTAAACCATGTAACATTTCACATACAATGTATATTGGGGATGTTATTGATGAGTAAATTTTCTATACTCTATACGGATATTGGAAAGGAATATTTCTCTTGTATTGAATCGATGTTTAAAGAATAATTTGGATGTAGAGGTGGGTGGGGCCCACTAAATCCCCTCGATTAATTGGTAGGTCTCATGAGACAAAACAGTTTGGCGACAAACGCTTCGAGTTTGTTTCCAAAAATAAGACGGGTTTCCACCCACATATCTAAACTGTTTCAATGGTGTTATGTTTTTATGTTCCAGATACATGACGTTCAATTAATAAGCATTCTATTTATCCATTATTAGTTATTATTATTAGCAATGAGGTTTTCACTATGATAAAATCTATGGATGTAGATTCATTTTTAGTTTATTAATAGCATTAGTTATTCATTTATTCACTATGACATATTAATTATGTCATCTTGATTAAGATTCACATATTATTGTACTCATGATCCCGCTTTTTTTAACCCTTACTGAGAATTTTAGCTCACCCCTATCATTGTTTACCATCAACATGTGATGAAGAGAAGGTCCTTTATTGAGTTCATGGGGTCACAGTTTTTAGTTTTGTTTTGTATTGTATCTTGTAACATTTTTCAATGTAATTTGTGTTACATCCGTGTATCTAGTTTTTTTCAAGACTACAAAACTGATCGTTCCTCCATGATTTTCATTCCTTATAACCATGCAAATATCACAAGTAATGCACCGGCTCCGGTCTAGAGGTGCCAGGGTGTTACCATGGACGTTTCATATCTTTTTTTATATAATCAACACATTACACAAATATATTCACAAAGACCCTATTAGTTTAGTGTATATAGAAATTTAGAACATAATATTCTAACTTGTTGAAATATCTTCAACATCTCCCATTATGATATTACCCTTTTATTTTCCTAGCTAAAACCTTTCATTATATCCTCAAGAAAAGAAAACCTCAAAAGGGTGAGCTCAAATGCTTATTAAGGGTAAATATGAAGAACATAATACAAACCATAAACATTTGAATGTAAAAACATGGACATAATGTTTATACATAAAAATTTTGTGTCATGAAAAAAATATTATAAGTATGTAAGGAATATAAAATAAGGGGACATTAACCATGTTCGAATAACATTGGATTAAAATTTGTAATTGTGGAAAACTAATAAGCACATAATATTATTTTTATAGTATCGAGGGGATTGCTTCTAAGACCATAATAGTGGATATAATCCATTACTAAACCGGGATTACTTGCCATTCCATCCATGTATTACTGAAATGGATTTACATTTCAATACATTCATATCTATCTCATGAGATATAAATATTTATCCAATGCATTGGAGGGAGATATATGTCCCACCCATATCATAATGAATTCATTCTAAAATTTGCAACAAAAAAACATTTATCATTTCATAACCCATGAAATAAAATGGGTTTCATAAAAATAATTCCATCATAAATGACATAAAATAAATTAATTTATTCAACAACATTCCATTATAAAGACAATAAAATTGTAGTAATAACAAACATATAAATTTAACCCAATTTAATGAGTGTCTTTTTAGATGAAAAATATTTTTGAGATTACACTTGAAATTAATTCTGAATGAAAATATATTTTCTTCTCCAAAAATATTTTCCTTCATATAAATGCCACACAATTTTCGAAGAAATTATTATTTGTGAAAAAACCTTGTAATATTATTGGGGATGCTTCAATGAAATATTGAATTATGGAAGTGTAAAAATATGTTCACGGTTTAAAAGTTAAAAAAAATTCTTCTCGTACTTTTTCTAGAAAATTTTAAAAGTACCACATACCGAAAATTACAATAGATTAATTTCATACCATTTAATAAAATTTTACAATGGGTAAAAATGGATTTTAACAATTATAGAATCATATAAACATGGGTGTGGATGATAATTATACCCCAATAAATAATTACGAATAAACAATCTCAAATAAACACGAGATTTGCAAGGTTATCCCTTACCATAGGTCATATATACTTATTATGTATCCAAAAATCCTGTATAATAATTCAAATAATTTTACTGACTTATTAAAGAATCATAATCATTTTTATGAAAACATTTTTGACATATTTTCATTTGTTGGTAAATAACATTTCATTGTTACTCGTTATTGGTGTATTAATTGCTTTATGTTTTTATGAATGTTTTATAGGATACATTTATACTTTTATTTTTATGATATAGTTATATAATTTATATCACAATATTAGTATAATACATATAATTTTAATTCATTCGAATCATTTATATAATCATGATTCTCTAGAATAATATGTAGAACAATTCACATCACACTGTGGAGACTATAATCTGTACGCAAGCACAAGCGATGATATTGTTCCCATAATTTCTGAATGGTATTGAAGCAGATGTGGTATAATATCTCAAAATTTTTATCATGTGATTTAAATCTTATATAGTTATTATTTCCACCATTATACTTGTCCATGTAATGTGGTGGTAAAACACAACTTACACAACGATGCAGAAACGGTAACCCATACGTACACATGCAAAGTGATTTCATTTATCGTAGGATGGATAGGAGGAAAAATATGGTTGTTTCATATTTATAATAACAAATCCATATACTATTGTCACTAATGTTATTACATTATAATGAAATAACTAATGATGAGGATGTGTAAGAGGAATGAAATTTCAAATAATCGTTAGAAGAGATTATATCTTCCTCGAAATGCATCCTTTAAATTTTCTCTTAGGGAACTATAGTTGCTCTTTGACGAATTCTGGAACCTCAAGAATAAAAATAGTTAAGTTTATAAGGAATAGTGGTAGGGTTAGTCCAATCATTAAAGCTAAAAATTAAGTGATGAGGAGAGGGAGGAGGTGCCATTTTATAATTGAGGTGATGGGAGCTTTTGGAAACATGAATAATATTATTTTATAATAAATTAAATTTAGATAAAAAAACATCCAAAACTCATTTGATTAAATGATAAAATGACTTAGGTTAGAATATCCATTATCTATTAATTTTTTTACAAGTTTTTAATTTTTTTTATCTTTGTCCTTTTTGTTTAACTGTTATTCTACCCATTTTAATCTTACAGTGATATCATTTATTTACACATTATTGGTCTACATAATTATCATATCATGTAAAAAGACCCAAAAAAAGTCATTTATGACATATTTCTAATTTTATTAACCAAGTTTTTAAATTATTAGATTTTTAAGAATTAATATCATTCAATAAACTATTTTATGTTTTAAGATATGAATTATGTCAATTTATAACACTATTCATAATTGATTTTTTAAACAAATTCATACAAACCCGATTCCTTCTATAAAATGAATTAACATAAAGCTAATATTTAAATTTATTTCATAAATTCTATGTATGGAATTAGAAAAATAAAATTACATTTATATTAATATTTATAATATCATTTATTTGAATCTATTATAAATGAATCACTCAATGCATCATCATTGTGTCATAATTAAATTTATTTAGTCAATTTCTAAAAATTATAAATAAAATTCCATGATTCATTAAGTAATTTTCTATTTCAATTAATATTTATATCCGAATATATCAATTATATAACCCCATATAAAAATTATTTTAGTAAAAGATACATGTTTTTGTTATATTTCTCTTTACATTAAATTAATTCTTATAAAATGTTATTTTCACATCCATGTCGATCCATGGTGTCCCAAAATCGACCCAGGAATGATTATGGTCATAAATATTTCATCCAATAGGAATAGGACATATTTTTGCGTAGTTTAATATTATAAAAATTTGATTTTTTTACCCTTATTTAACATACATATCTTTTAACCCTGGTAAATAAAAATAACTACTGATGTTACTATTTAAATTTCCAAAACTAAAAGGTAACTATTCACACAATTTGGACCATCTGATTCCAAATATGTAATATATATTTCCAAATTCAAAACATAAATGTTTCTGTAATTAATTTAATATTATTTTCGATTGTCAAAACCAAAATTCGGGGTTTTAAGAAGTAAAAATCATATCAAAAGATTGTAATGTTTTTATGTCCAATTTAATGTTAAATTACATAAAATTAAAAAAATTGGATTAAATGATAAAAATTAATTCGAATTACACAATAAAACAATTTTTTTTAAAAAATATCTATCTATAAGAATAAATTATATGAAAAGATAGTTTTGAATTATACTGCACTGTTTTTCACATCTCATCAAAATATGAATTTCATCTGAAAAATAAAAAATTTTGAACCATGATAAATTTTTATTTCCTGCTTCTAAATAAGAAATTTATTATTTCAAAAAGAACATTTAAAATTGTGAGAAACTATATTTAAAATTTGGGTACCATCAAAAGTTGGAAAATATGTATTTTTTGAGAATTGCTTCTATTATCTGAACCATTGAGTCTTCTCTTATATCATGTTATAAAAAATTCATAAAATGAATGTTGATATTATATAAAATTATAAATGTGATTAATACTTCTCATAATGGCTAGTTTATTTCCGATTATAATATTTTAGAAATATATAATTGTTTAGTGCAACTCGGTATGGTGTACAACACAAGCCATCGAGGTAGGTAGCTCTTATGTGTAATTAATGCCATGAAAAGTGTTCTGTATACTCCATGAAAATACAGTGTTGCATATAGTTCAAGATAATATTGTTTTAGAGTAAACCACAAGACTAGAAAAAATACAAAAAAAATCTCTTGCATAAAATCTTGAGTTTTCATGAAAGATCTCAACATGTATTCTAATGTTTTAATTGTCCTATATAACTGTCTATCAGTTTCACTGTGGAGGGAGGTTCTCAAATGATGTCCAATACCTAGGGCCTTCTGAATACTGTTAATTAATTTGGATATAAAATGGGGACCACAGTCATGCATAATACAAATAGGCACATCATGAAGTACTATAAATTCATTAATATAGATTTTTTATAAGAGTTCAATATATAAATCTTATCTTATACCAAAAAAGTGTGATAATATGGTAATATGGTCAATAATTTCCCATATCTCATCATTCCTTCTTTGATTCTATGGTAGAACAATTAAAACATCCATTGTAATATCATACCATTTCATTATAGGTATAAGAAGTGGTTGTATAAATAATATAACTTATTGTCCTTCATCATTCACTTGTTGAAAAACAAAACTTATAGACACCTAATCATTAATTTCTCACTTCATATAGTCCCAAAAAATATTCCATCAAATATATATACATATTAGTGATACGTGAGTGAATAGAGAAACTTAAACTATGAGCATCATCCAATAACTCTATTTTCATCTCAGGTATGGAGGGAACAAAATGCCACTTCAAAAATTTCAAAATACCATATTCTTAAACAAATTCATTCTATTTGCTATCATTCATAGCATTAATTTTCTTCTTGAAATATTCATCATCAGCCTGAGAAATTTTTATCATTTCTAGTAAAGATGGTTTTGAATCCATTTCAAAACGTATTGTTGTTTATTATATATTTATTATTCTCAAATCCATCATTAATAGATACATGAACATAAAATCCCTTTCAATTGTCATTTTGTTCAGAACTCCATTGTCATTCTCAAAGCATCAGATACCTTATTTACCTTCCCTGGGTGGTATTTTATTGAAAAATAATAATCCTTGTGTAGTAGTATCCCTCTATTTTTCCTCATATTGAGTTCTTTCTATGAGTAGTTATATTTAAAACTCTTGTGATCTGTATATATATCAACTCTTTATCCATAGATATAGTGTATTCATTTTCCCATAGAAAATATTACCTTCGAAAAATCAATATCATGAGTTTTATTGTTTTTTTTCATGAGTTATTAGATACCTTAATGCATATGAAATAACTCTATAGTTCAGCATAATGACACAATGAGATCCTTTCCTTGATGCGTCACTTTAAATCACAAATCAATCGTTTAAATATCATAAAGTGAAAATAGAAAAATTGACTAATATTCTCCTCAATTATTTAAAACATTCTTCACATTATTTCATTCAAACAAATTTAACCCCTTTATATGTGTTCTTCGTTTACCGGTTATCTGATCATGAAAAAATCTGAACAAAACGTTGAAAGTAACCTTATAAATCAATGGAACTCTCAACGTCTGTTTTGCTCATTGGTAGAATCCATTAATGGATTCTCTTTTTTCATTATAAGATTAACATATATTCCATAATAGGAAACAATTTGGTGAAAAAAGTAAATTTCATAAATCTAGAAGTCACACTTAATAAATTTACCATATAACTCTTCCCTTCTAAGAGTCTCCAGAATGATCTTCAAGTGATTCTCATGTTACTAATTGCTTTTAGAATAAACCAAAGTGTTATAAAGGAATTTCCAAACAAGCCCAAAGATATTCCTTGAATACCCATTTCATTAGATCCATAAAAACTGAGGGTGCATTAGTCAATCCAAATAGAATTACTAGAAATTTGTAATGTTCATACCCCATTTGAAAATATTTCTTTATAATGTCTTCATTATTCACTCATAATTGATGATATCCATAATATAGGCCAATATTCTAAAAGAAATATTCTCTAGGATATTGATTAAATAAATCATAGATATGAGGTAGTTGGTACATAATTTTTATTATAATAGCATTAAATTTACTATAATCAATATTAAATCTCATGGATCCATATTTCCTCTTGACAAATAGAACATGGGATCTCTATAGAGAGACGTAAGGGAGCATAACTCCCTTTTTACAGAACTCTTGAATTTATTTCTTCATCTCTAATAATTACACTATATCCATTATATATTTATTATTTGATATTGGCCTTGTATAAAGGATTAAATCAATAGAAAACTCGACTTCATGCTTTAGGTGGTGTCCTAGTAATTCTTATTGAAATAAATCAATGAATTACTTTACAATGGATACATCATAAATTTTTTTATTATCTTATTCATACCTATATGTTTTTACCTTCCACACAAAGAATTGTATTTATTAAATATACAATGGTTGGTTATAGATAAGAAGTAGGTCATGCAGTTTCTTCTTTAAAGATAATGGGTTCTTCTTCTTACTCACAAATCATAATTTCTTTCTTATGGGAATAAATATTCACATCATATTTTGATTTACAATCCATAACCAAGATTGTTTCAAATAAAATCATATGTATGATGACATGGATAACAACTAATGTATGTTTATTTTTTATACAGGGGATTTAAAAACATATCTTTTTTCAATAAGAATTCCTTTAGGATTTTTTACTGAAAACTATTTTGTTAAATAAAAAGGGAAACATATACTTTTCAAAGAAAATTTGGAATACCTAAAAGAAAATGATGATCCATGATAAAATAAAATAATTGGTTATGTTTTAGGAGACAATGAAAGTAACTTCAACCATATCATTAGGATCTTCAACCTCATCAGTTCTGATCACATAATCATTTCTTTTCACCCTTTTCATTAACCAGTGAAAATTTCCTTCACACTAGTACAATCATTTTTAAAATTTCACATTTAATTACAATTGTACCATTGAACATTTTTATCTTAATTCTTTCCCTTTCAATCATAGGAATGGTGGCATTCTTATCCACACTTATAGGAATCTCTAATTCTCTTTAGAGAAGTACAAGGGAGTTTCTTCAACCAATTATTATCGGATGGACTTTCAACTCTTAAATTCGTCCCATTATCCTTATTTCCTTTTTCAGAGTGTTCATCATAAAAAATTATATATTTAATTAATTTTAATTAATAATACAAATATATTTACTTATTAGTCTTAATAGCACATGACACTATATATTCATAAGATGAGAATGATTGAGAGACCAGTTCCCTTTAGAGAAGTTTTTTTATCCCATAAAAGAATCAATAAATCTTTCTCTATGGAATACATATTTAAACTAAATCATTCATTTCAAGCCTTGTGTTGTTATATTTTTACTTTTCGAACTTCTCATCCTCACTTTTCTTCTATATTGGAAATAGAAACTCCATATCTTCTCGTTGTACACGAGGAAAATATTTTTTCTATGAAAATTTATTTATATTCTCTATAATCCATCATTTCAATTTCATTAACTTCCATACTGTTTTGAATTAAGGACCAACATTAATCCACATCTGCTGAGAGATGATAAATTTCCATGAAAACCTTCAACCTTTCATTTCTTATAAAAATGAAATAGCATCTCCAATGAACTTATCCATTTCATAGTAAAAAATGAATTCTTATTCCCATTGAATAAGGGAGGTTGTTGTATCCTGAAGTGGTCTAACGTTTTTACTATCCATTTTGTTTTGGGGTGCTCCATTTTATTATGGATAATTTTCATAACCTGATTCATCTGTAAAAGTATTGTTATAATCCCTTCAACACTAGTTTTAGCTCTGACACCAAGATCAATATCTTGCATAGGAAGTAAATCTCTACATATATTACATGAATTGATACAATTTTCATTACATCGACTAGGTTCCATTTTTAAAAAATGGAAAACACTAGATTAGATTGTGATCATAATGCATAATTTAGATCTAGTAAAAAGTTTAACATGAATTGAAATAATTATGCATATCTAATCTCTTAATGATAAACATGGATTCTGTGAGGATATATTTACTTTTAAATATTTCATAATGGATTTCAATTAAAATATTAATTATCTTATGATAATCCCCAAGGAGTGTTAAACTAGGTGTTGGGTAAGGATCATTTTCATATACTAGGTTACACCATGTCAAGCGTGGGACACCTTATCAATGTTTTTACTACAATGTAAATTTGTTCCAAAACCACATCCACTTATAGTATCCAAAAGAGGATATATTTCTAGGAATAAATATATAATATCCACCTTACCAGAATTCTTAATTGTTCTTTCATACTTATCCTCAATGTCCATCTTAGGTTTATGTACCCCAACCCATGTTCTCTAAATCTAGTTTCCATGGTTTCTACTAAAATTCCCAGAAACCAACTGTAATGACTCCAACCTAAGTAACTGAGATCTGGATAATTATTTTAATACTTTGGCATAGATATAAGATTTGAATCCTAAAAAACCGATCAGTTTAGTTGTTACAGGAAATATATTACATACATGATCCTTACATTACTCTGAAAATATAAGTTACAACAAAGAAAATCCTTGGAAAAGAAATTTCTACTATATTAACCTTTCACATCAATCCTAATATAGAATTTTCATCCTAGAAAAAATAAAACAAAAGAATGTGGTGAGATCTGATGCTTCGTAAGGGTAAATAATATAGAGAAAATTATCATAAATAAAATTAAATTTGTAAGGTGAGGTATATAACTGAAACATAAGCCCTTTAAAAATAAAATTGAGAATAATATAGAAAGAATAAATCAAATAATTCTATATAAACATTCACATGAATATTATCCTTCTCAGATAATAACATGTGTTATTAATAACTAATATTATAGTGAGAGAATTCATAATTTCAGACATTATACACGTACCATAATGTTTTTGGCCATGACACCATACCTAAATGGGTAAAAACACACACTAGTTTGTATCATCATACATACCAATTCATAGAGGTGATATGGTGATCCCTATCCATAAATTTTATGTCTAATGAATTCCTCATAAGAAAATGGTGAAACATAACCAATATAAACAATCTTATTAAAACTATCATATTAAATATTGATACATTAACCATAAACCATGAATGGTATCAAAACAAAACATCAGTAGTCAAACATAACATAAAACCATGAAAAGAATATTGTTGATTATAACAAAATAAATCATCTTCAATTAAGAATAAAAGCTATTAAAGGATGATGACATATATTAAAATAACATAAAAATAATTAAAACTTTATTTAGATAAATAACCCTTTATACTTAAAAATAATTTAAAATCCACAAAACTACAATAGAAAAAATTTCCTTTAAAATTTTTATTCTAGGAATGTAAGATAAGCATAAAAAAATTAAGGTGTCATGTTGAAGGAAAAGTTTTCCCTTGTTGCATAAGTTAAAAAAACATTCCTTCCATAAAAAACGTCATAAATTACCTCATTTGGAAAACAAGAAATGTTTCATTTTAAACACTTTTATAATTTTTTTTAAAAGGCTAAAATAGTCATTAATCCTTTTTAGAAGAATATTATGTATATTTCGAAATACATTGTTATGATGCATGGACATGGATGATAAATATGTCTATGTAAATACAGATGTATAGAAAATCTTGGATAATAATAAGATTGTGAAGTTAACCCTTACCTTGTACATTCCTTTAGTTGAGGATGTTTAAAACTCATGTGTACTAGTTAAGTTAGGTTATTAAATTATACCATAACTATATCCATATTTATTATATCACATATGATCCTCTTATATCATAATAATATTTCATTATTACAATTGTTTTGGGTGTTAATTGCTTCAATATATTATGTTTTTTTGTTTTTTAATTCATGTTTCTTATGCATAGGATATATTTTTTCAGTTACATAATTATATTAATTTAAAAAATTATAAATTCACTCATTATATAAATTTTTATAATCATTCATGATTTTTTTGCATGGATATTAAATCTCATCGTATTGTGGAGATAGTAAGCCATACGTACGAACTAGGGACAATATCATTTCATTAATGGTATATTTGTATTGAATTTGATGGTATATTAATTATAAAAAATTATTATCACTTAATGTATATTATTTATATCCATTATATGTTATCACTATACCCATCCAAAAAAATTGGTTCTGAAAAAAGAATTTCACCACAACATAGACATGGTAATTCATGCGTTGGATTTCATGGTGATATTATTTTATGTTGGATGGATAAAATGATGAATATGGATATCACATAATCATAAAAACATATATGAAAATATTTCATAGTGGATTTATTATTATAGAATTGAAACAACATTGGAAGAGGAATTAGAAGAAGAAATAATCTTAAAGGAGTTGGTAAAGACGATTACTTATTCTTTAGAGTACCTCCTTTGGATCTCCTATTAGATACACTAGGGTTGGTATTTTTAGAATACCATAACCTCTAGGATGTTTCTAGTGAATTTTAGAACATAAATTTGCATTTTTTGGGTGAGAAAAAAAGCTCAATGTTGTGTGAGGAAGTGAGCAAGGTGGAGCAATTTTATAAGATAGGAGAGGGGAACTCTTGGGTTCCTTTAAAATATTAAAATTAATATAATTTAATTTTAGATTTATAATAGCTCCAATGTGAATTATTTAGAAGATAAGATGATTATGAGTTGAAATAATCTTAAAAAAGTATTTTTATATATGTCTAGTCATAATATTAACCTTATCATTATGCTTTTAACCTTAGTTAAACGGTTTAACTTTTACCATGGTTACATGGAATTTTACAAATTATAGTTAATATAGTTTCTATAAAATTTCAAATGAACCCCAAATATATCATTGATGACATATAAAATATTATTATAGTTCGTCACAACACGTCCCCCGGGGCCCGTGTTGTGACTACCCCAAGCCTGACTTCCATAGGCTTGGGGTTGGCGACTCGCACCGAAAGGCTTATTCCCCAACCACTAGGAAGACATTGCCTTCATATCATGTAAACACAGATGACCAAGAACACAAAAACATACAAACAAAAGTAAATTGAATAGTAAAAAGAGTGTGTACAGTAAGAAAAACGGGACAGAATACATGCCCAACTGGAATGTGCATGAAAAATAGAAACTACAAGTAAACTGAAACATCTCTGGCGAACACCCTCCAAGGATCCTACCTAAAAGGTAGGTAAAAATATCAAATGGTCGTATTTTCTGTACACCTCATATAAGGTCCACTTTTGAACTATCTCTCATCCTGGTACTCTCGTCATCAATCAGCGATGTCATTCGTCTGCACCAATCACAATAAGGTGCAGGCGTAGCCCGTGTAGGGGTGAGTGTAAATAAACTCTACAGGGACCCCGAGACCTTCCAAGGTCTCACAAAATACACAAAGGATAAAACAAAAAGCATGAAAACAACTGTAAACCCTACATAGGTATATTCCCATACATATTCCTAAGTTATCACGTAATCTATCTCATTCATGAAGACACACATAGCCCAACACAATAGATCAAATCTCAATTGTTCCATGAAAGAAAGAATACGAAGAAGGTAAAACCACAATGGTAAGTACCAAAAAGGTAACTCCACATAGAAGAATACCACAGAGGTATCACCACGATGGAAAGAACCACACAGGTTCGCCACATAGTATAATACCACAAATATATCACCACAAAGGAATGTACCACACAGGTATGCCACACATAAGAATACCACAAAGGTCGTACCACAAAGGTATGTACAACATAGGTACGCCACATAGATAAATACCACCAAGGTATCAACACAATGAAAAGTACCACATAGGTACGCCACACAGATGAATACCACCATGGTTTCACCATGATGGAAAGTACCACACATGTGTGTCACAAAGAATAATACCACAATGGTATCACCAAGAAGGAAAGTACCACACCGATACTCCACACAGAAGAATACCAACGAGGTATCACCACAAATGAATGTACCACAAAGGTATTCCAAATAGAATAATTCCACAACCGTATCACCAAGAAGGAAAGTACAACACATGTACACCACATAGAAGAATACCAAAAATGTATCACCATGATGGCAAGGACTCAGCTCACACTACCTAAAACATATGTACATAATTACCATAGACTAGTCGTAGGCTAGATCATCTTATTCTATTAAGAAGCACAGGTACTGACCCACATAGGATCGGTAGGTAACTAACCCAAGCTGAACCACATAAGATATGATCGACATAGGATCGATAGGTAATTAACCCTCGCTAACCCTCACAGGATACGACACACATAGGATTGGTATGTGATGTACCACATAGGATCTTTGAGCGCTGGCCCACATAGGATCAAAAACACATAGTATCTCCTGATGCTGACCAACACAAGATCAATATTCATTCTTAATGTTGTTGCCAGCTACAAGGTTCCCACAATAAGAAAGCTTGATTCTGGGAGGGTCCACTCCTCAAGCCACTGGTCGATACTCTAACTTCCATTAAATACCATGAAGAGGTATCCCAAAGTTCTGTCACGTAAAAGGGACACAACGCAACCAACGGGGCATCAATTTGATGCCAAGTCTGTAAGTTATTAGCATTTCCAATCTGAGGGCCCGGTTGGATTCAGATATTGATCCAATCCGGCCGTACACAAACATTATCTAAAACTCAATTGGTGTTTACCCAAATAAAATCAAAATCCATGGTTTTAGGCACTAAAGACGGTTCATCAAATGGATGCTCATAGCTCATGATATGGTCAAAAGAGTAAAAAGCGGCCAAAGTTGGTCCGAGTCCGGTCCGACTCAGTCGGACCAGGGTCTGGCCCTGGGTCCAACCCACCCCACTGGCACGGCCTGCTACCCAGCCCTTCATCCCAGTGCGGTTGGGTGACTCCCCCCACACTAGCAGCCATCTCGGGCGACCGCCCCTTTATCTCCGTCGCAGCCATGCACTGTGGCCCCTGCATGTCAGGCGGTGAGGACACACACCGCCACTGCCATCACACGGCCGACCGCTGAACCGACTACCACCCCTGATCCTCTGTTGGTGATGGTCTGTGGCCTTCTCATCATCGAGCTGCGTGAACACGTGCCGCCCATCCTTCCTCACGGCTGACTGGGTATCGGCAACCACCACCTTCCACAAGTCATTGCGGATTTTTCCATTCCCGAAAAATTAAACGATCACATATTTTTGATCTTTTCATCAATGGCTTCACATCCATATATTGCGCTCAGGAAAAGTATGTGATTATAGTGCCAATAAATATTTTTCCTTGAGAACGGATGAAGAATGAGTCAAAAACCACCAATGTTGGAGTGAGGTTGGGCTGTTTTTGTTCAGCCCACAACCTTCACATTAGAACAGTAGCTAGAGAATTATTTGTTCTATAATCTAGAAGAATATAATTATTTTTATATTGAGATGAACATCAAGAATAGGGAAAGGAATAATCAAACAACAATCCCTTCAAGATACCATACAATATCCTCTAACAAAGAGAAATAAATCACAGGTCAATCTGTTAGTTAGTTGATCATGTTCTTTGTATAAATTCATGAATGGGGAAGAGGAAGTAAAAAATTACCAAATGAAAATAATACCCAACCTCAAGTTCATTGGAGAGCCTCCGTGTTTGAGAATGTGTCGGTGTTTGTCATCCCCTGCAACTAGCCTCCAAGGACGTCACTCATTCATCGATCTCTAGTTTAGGGCTTCAGTGTCACTCATGGACTCCCACTAGTACCAGCTCCGTCCTCTAATGGTTTGGCGTCCCTGCACTTTGTCAGCACTTCGTTTCATAGAGAAGCAATGCCAACAACTCTCCCCATGCTCCATATAAATAAGAGAGGGTAAGGTTATGCATCGTTCGTGGGATTAATAGAGGCCCATTAATTAGGAACCTTCCTAATTCCCCAATGGAGTGGTTACTTAGAATTGAATTTTCAAGACATTTATTGGCTTGAAACTTCATCTGTCTCACCTTACCGCTTGTCTGTTGCATGATTAGATTAAAAATAAAATAATAAAGTTATTTTGTTTATTCTATTAAAAAGTTAAAAAAACTATCTTTTTCTCTAGACCTACTGCGGTCGAACTGATGGTCTCCTTAAGTGAATATCGGTGTTGTGAGTTCAAAGGTGTCCTCAGGTATCAATTCCAAGCACCAATTCAAATGTTACAAAATACCGCTCACGCGTTTATTGAAGGTCCGAGAAAAAATTTTCTGGAAATTATTAACAGTCACCATCCAATTGCGCTGGTTTAGGATAAGCTCTACCTAAGTGAAACATGCCCCAAATAACCCAACGATAATCTTGGATTTTAAATATGAGTTACCATTTAGATGTCATGAATTTTACGATAAAATAATTGTAACTTAATTATTTTATTTACGGCCAAAAACTAACTTTTACGTGTGGAACGCGCCGGCCAATGTAAGTATTAACTAAAGAGAGAATACCCTCACTGTTTTAGAGGTGGTCTCAGATTTTCAATCTGAGTTACCGTTTGTGAGATATAATCATTTGAAAAATAAAATAATTTATTTAATTATTTAATTCATGATTATTCCATTATTGTGTTTTCTCATAGGATGATCATGCCGACTAAATTTAAGTCACGCCTAAAGTAAAACCGACCATGTTCTAGGAAACAATGCCCTTAGATTTCTGATCTGAGTTACCATTTTATAGTTATTAAACTTTTTCAAGAAAACTACTTACACGCGCTAATTAAAATTGAACCAAACTTAGACGGATCATTCCAGGAACTCCAAGCCTCGGAATCGCACGCTGTCAGATTTTACAGTCTTGAAATAATTCGATATAATTAAAAAAGCTTATACAGAATTTCTAGGACATAAAATTCTCCCCACCATAGGGATTTACATCCCCGAAAGGAACAAGATAGACTAAGGAAACAAATGGGGGTACTGGGAACATATTTGAGCCTTCTGCTCCAATGTGCTCTCATGGTGGTTCTTGTGCTACCAGCAAATGCACACCAGAGGCATTTACCACTCATAAAAGACACACTCCTGTTGATTCTCAATATCCACTGGAACCTCTGTAAACACCACCTCATCATCGAAGTCCAACTCATCATGGTTGATGATGTGGGGATGGTTGTGCTAGTATCTCCGCAGCTGGGATACGAGGAAGACATCGTACACCCTCTCCAACTATGGTGGAAGACCAAAAAAGTATGCTACCATGATTATCCTCTGAAGTATCTGAAAAGAACTGATAAAAATCGGTGATAACTTTCCACATCAACCAAATCTTCGTAGTCCCCATCGAGGAGATACTTTAAAGAATATGTGGTCCCCCTCCTATAACTCCAAGGGTTTCTATATCATGTAAGCACAAGATTTTTTCCAACTCTATGCAGCCTTCACTTGCTGACAAGTGAGACATCATGATACAAACTCACCCACTACTTCCTTTATCCTGGGCCCTCAGTACTGATGTCAGAGAACTTAATACATGTTTACCACACTTTGATGTAACACTAGAAGGGACATATGAAACTCCCTCAACACCTCCTCTTGTATTACTATCGGTACCGTGGTACGTCCTCTTAATAGGATGAAGTGATCTCCCACTTTATAAAATCCATCAGGTGTCTGCCCTGAGGATATGTGAGCACGTCGAGCCTTGTAGTAAATTCCCCCAAGTTGCGCCTCCTCGATTTGCTGAAGGAGTGGGGGAGTGATAATTATATACTGGAAGTAAGCAGCTTCATCTCTATCCAAGAAGGATATCTTCGGGTGACTAGTTAAACGAATGCATCACTCAGAAGCTGTATACCAAACATCCTACTGATTGTGTCATCCACCATGTTACCCTTCCCAGGAGTGTATAATAACTCAATGTCATAGTATTGGACGATCTCTAGCCACTCCTACTGGGAACTAAAAACTAAAAACTTCTATTACCATTAGGATGAGGATGGACGACTCACGAGTGATCAGCCACACCCGATATGAAGGAGTTTATGTTGTGCTACATGGGTTTCCTTTTTAGCCGGCTATGGAAAACCTCATCCCAACGTTGTAGATAAACCACAACCTTTTGGCCTAATACAATCAGTCTGGGTAAGAATTTTGGATGTTCATTCATACCCAAACTAACATCGTAGGGACTCAATACTGCCTCCAAGAGGTTCCAACCAAAACTCTCACCTCAATGGTCAGATCACACAGTCGGTGTAAGTATGATTATCTAGTCTCCTCACAAAGGTATCTCCTGATGTAAGGGTCAAGCAAATGGTTTAAATAAAAAATCTAGGTATTGGAAAATATTCATGGAAGGAAAGAAAGATTTGTACCTATGTATATTGATACGACAACTAGTAATTGACACATACCATACCTTGAATCATTCCTAGATCCCTTGGGTCGCATTCCTTGACCACATGCAGATACACTTTTCCCATGTCCTCCAGCACCCTGAGCCAAGAGGAGACTACAAAAAGGGGGGTTGTTGTAACATGTCAAAAAGTGCACCACCATATGCTGCCCTCCATATCTTATTCTTCATTTCCTTCCCTACAGATTCAACTATCCCTAACACTTCTTCCTCCCAAAACATTTTACATGCCCACGTATCGGAGACTGGTAGCAGTTTCCTACTTTTCTACTGCTAACATTCACTAGATGCATCAACCTAGCCAAATAAAATTCAACCACAAAGGTTCTCCCGAGCACCCTTATATAAGTTGGAATGCATAGAGGAAAAGTGTTTCCTCAAATGTCCTTAAACACACATCGATCGGATTTCCGAGCCCTAGACACTGATCATATCATATTCATTGAGTACCAGGAATGGTCGGTACACCTCTATGAGTACACAACTACTGACAAGTCATCCTGTTGAAGCTGTAGAAGCTCTATGGAACTCTCATCCACCTCCTCAAGCTAGTCCTAAGCTGCCTTTGAGTCGGGATCACCTCATAACCTAAGGGGTATTTGATGTTGAATCACGCGCAAGGCACTAAGAATATATGTGTCCTCTAACAATACTTCCTGTTGTAACTGGTGACCAACGGGCATTGATATAGATGGAACACTACCCGAAGGTCCCATCCCAGGAAAAGATTCACATACCGAAGCCTCATCACTATGCAGACCATCCTCATGATCACTCACTAGAAAAGAGTAGTAGATAAGATCACCATCTGCTCTACTGCTGTCTCAATTAGGTGAAAAACTCTATCAACTACCTCTAGCTAGCCCTCAACTGCATGGGAATCTCTCTCACCTCGAAACCTCGGAGGCCTCTACTACTGGAACTCATGAAACACGCTCATTCGGCGTACACCATCCGCCAGTGTGTCTGTTGGTAACTTCTTTCCAATGGGTAGTACTGCTGCTGGTACACCCCCCGAAGGTTCCAATATAGTAAGAGGGCCCTGTACAAGATCCTCGTCGCTCGGTGGGCCGTCATCATCCACTCTCTCGGAAATCCTAGCTGGATGTCTACGCAGCAGAATCCTTATAAGAAATAGGTGCACCATAGTCATTAAGTTATACCTAGTGAGCTGACTCATGAAAACACAAGAAAAATTTTCAAAACACACACGCAATCAGTGTTTTTGTGCACTAAATCATAAATCAAAAGTTAGGGTCCTGAGGTACGGATACATCAGACACCACACCAACACCAGATTCCCTAAACTAATAACCAAACTCACTAAAATTAACACTATTTCAATTAAAAATACTAGATTCAAATATTCTATTGTAGAACCGAATCATCTGAATCCAATTTTTCATGACGCGTCCCCTGGGGCCCGTGTCGTGACTACCCCAACCCCTCCTTCCATTGGAGAGGGGCAGGAGACTAGCACCGAAAGTTGTATTCCCCAAAAGCTAAGAAGTAATTGCCTTTATATCCTGTAAACACACACGACCAATCACACAGAAAGATATGAACACAAGTAAACTAAATACTAAAAACACTATGTACAGTACGAAAAATGGGCCAGAATACAAGCCCAATAGGAAAGTACAAGAAAATATGAAATTAGAGGTAAACTGAACCAGATCCAATGAACACCCGCCAATGATCCTACCTGTAGATTCGGTACAGCTCTCGAATGGTCTTCCCTGTGGTACAACTCATCTAAGGTCTACCATATAGCTACCTCCAGCCCTAGTACTCTCGTCCTCAGTCAGCGTTGTCTGTCCTCTGCATGAAACACAACAAGGTACGAGCGTAGCCCATGCAGGGGTGAGTATATTTATTCTCATTAGGGACCCAGATACCCTCAAAGGTCTCACAAAATCCACAAATGAAAAAACAGAAATCATGAAAAGAACTATCAACCCTACTTAGGTTTATGCCGATACATATTCCTAAGTTATCTAGTATACCAATCTCATTCATGAGGAAACACAAGGCCCAACTCATTAGCTCAAAACTCAACTCTTCCATTAAGGAAAGAATATCAAGAAGATTACAACATAATGGTATGTACAAAAAAGGTAAATCCTCACAAAATAATACCACAGAGTTATCACCGTTTAGGATAGTACCCCACAGGTTCACCACATAGAAGAATACCACCAAGGTATCACCATAATTAAATGTACCACACAGGTACACCACACAGAAGAATACCAAAAAGGTATTACCATGAGGGTAAGTAAAAAAAGGTATTCCACACAGAAGTATACCACCAATGTATCACCATGAAGGAAATTACAACACAGTTAATCCACACAGAAGAATACCACAAACATTTCACCATGAAGGAATGTACCACACTGGTACGCCACATAGAATAATACCACAAATGTATCACCAAGATGGAACGTACCACACAAGTATGCCCCACAAAAGAATAACACCAAGGTATCACCACAAATGAATCTACCACCCAGGTATGCCACACAGAAGAATAAAACAGTGGAATCACCAAGAAGGAACGTACCACGCAGTTACGCCACATAAAAGAATACCACCAACGTATCACCACGAAGGAAATGACTCATCTCACACCAGGTATAACTAATGTACATAATTACAGATTATTAGTCTAGGCTAGATCATATTATTATTTTAGAAGCTCTGTTGCTGACACACACATGATAAATAGGTAACTAACACCCATTGACCCACACAGGATCTGACCCACATAAGATCTATTGGTAAGTAACCCCCGCTAACCCACATAGGGTCTAACCCACAAAGGATCGGTATGCACTGACCCACAAAGGATCTGACCCACACATGATCAGTATGAACTGACCCACACAAGATCGCTGAGCACTGATCCACATAGGATCTAACCCACATAAGATTGATAGATGTTAACTCACACAAGATCGATATTCTTTCTTCACATTGCACCCAGCTACAGGGTTCCCGCACTATGTTCCATTGCTTCCCAGAGGGTCCGTTCCTCAAGCCACATTTAATAACTAGAACTTCCACAAAGTCCCACAAAGAAGTATGACAAAGGTTTGTCGCATCAAAAGGGACCCAACACAACAGATGGTGTGTCAATCAGACGCCCGGTCTGTAAGTTATTAGGATTTCGCCTCTAAAGGCTCGGTTGGATTCAGGTTTCGATCCAACCATGTTGTACTCCAAATTTATTCAAATCTCAAGTGGAGTATTCCAAAAAGACTGTCTCGATCCATGGTTTCTGTTTTTGTAGACTATTCGTCCAATGGACACCCATAGCTCAAGATATAGAGGATAGAGAAAAAGGGGATGATGTTGGCATAGGTCCGATCTGACCCGGCACGACCTGGGTCCGGCCCTGTGTCCGACCTGGCCCTCTGGGTCCGACCCCACCCACTAGCACAGCCGACCCATGGGGTGGCCCACTTTTGGTTGGATGGCTAGAACTTCTTCATGGCCCAATCACGTGTCACGCGCCCACCGGCGGCCGGCTGAGTGGGCCGCCCCTCCATCGTCGTCGTGACCTTGCACTGTAGCCCCTGCACGCTGGGTGGCGTGGTTGTGCACTACCACCTTCATCAAGCGGCTGATTGTTGTGCTTATCACCACCGTCGCTCTGCTGCGGTTGATGTGCTGCAGCCTTCTCGTCATCCAGCAGCACAGGCGCGGACCTCCCTTCCTTCATTGTGGTCGGCCAGGTACTAGCCGCTGCCTGCTTCTGCGAGTCATTGCTAACACGTTCCAAGCCCCAAAAATTAAACGATCTCATATTTGTGATCCTTGTATTGAGGGCTACACGTTCATATATTTCTCTTAGAAAAACTAAGTGTTTCCAGTGCCAATAAATATTTGGTGTTGAGAACGGATGAAGAACACATCAAAAACCACAAATGTTGCGGAGAGGCCGGGCTGTGTTCGTTCGGCATGCACCCTCCATGTGAGAATGGTAGTAAGTGGATTCTTTTTTATTGAATCATGAAGAATATAAATATTCTTAAATAGAGATGAATTTCAATAATGGAGAAAGGAATAATCAAAAAATAATCCCTATAAGATTCCCCGCAACATCCTCCCACAAATATCAAGGAATCGTGGGTCAATCATTCGTCGGTGGACCACATTTTTCGTATAAATTCATGAACGAGGAAGAGGAAGTCAAAAATTCCCAAACGAAAATAATCCCCTAACTCATGATTGTTGGAGTGAATCCGCATCCGAGAAAGTGTCAACGTTGGTTATATCTCGCAACTAGCCTCCAATGGTGGAACTCATTCGTCGAACTCTAGTTCAGTGTTTCGGTGTCGCTCGCCACCTCCCACTGTTACCAGCTCCATCCTCTAAGGGTTTGGTGTCACTGCACTTTGTCAACACTTCGTTTCTTGGCAAAGTAGTGCCAACATCTCTCCGCAAGCTCTATATAAATTGGAGAGGGGTAGGGTGTGCAACAATCATGGGATTAATGGATGGCCATTAATTAGTATCCTTCATAATTCCACAATGGTGTAGTTACTTAGAATTGAAAGGTCATGCCATTTATTAGCATGACACGTCGCCGATCCCACCTTACCACTTGTCCATTGGAGGATTAGATTAAAAATAAAATAAAAAAGTTATTTAATTTATTCAATTAAAAAGTTCCAAAAAATAACTTTTTCTATGGACCTACTACCATCGATGTGAAGGTGTCATAAAGAAAATATCAGTGCTACAAGTTCAACTTGGTCATCAGATTTGAATTCCAAGTACCGGTTCAAAAGTTACAAAACACCGCTCGCGCGTTTACCGAACGTCCACAGAAAAAAGTCCAGAAAATTATTAACTGTCACCATCGACCCACACCGGTCAAGGATATGCATTACATATGTCAAACACACCCAAAAAACGAAATGTTAATCTCGAATTTTCAATCTGATATACCGTTTAGAAGTTATGATTTTTACAATAAAATATTTGTCCCTTAATTATTTTATCTACGGTAAAAAACTCACTTTTACTGGTGGCCCCTGTGGAAAAATGTTATTATCTTCCTAAAGAGATAATACGCTCATGAGTTCAGCAGTGGTCCTGGATTTTTAATCTGAGTTACCGTTTGGGAGTTATAATCATTTAAAAAATAAAATAATTTATTTAATTATTGTATTCATGATTATGCCATTATTGGGTTTTCTCAGAGGAAGCTCACGCTGACTAAACGTAAGTGACACCTAAGGTAACCCCAAAATCCTAAAAACAATGGTGGAATCAGATTTATGATATGAGTTAAAATTTAAGAGTTATTCTACTTTTTTAGGATAACTACTTATGTGCGCTAATTAAAACCTATCAAAACAATGACAGATCATTCTGGGGATTCCGGGCCTCCGAATCGCACGCCGTCAGATTTCAATGTCTTGAAATAATCCATATAATTAAAAAACAAGTATTAAATAGTTTTTGGGTCATTACATAGTCAGTGTGTGGAAAATAATTTTTTTATTCATTTCATATCATTTAAAAAATATTATTTATTTTAAAGTATAATTGATGTCAACATTAATACTATTTATTATTTGGGTTTTCAAAAATATTATAAAAACATGATAACTTAGAAAAAAAATCTAATATATCACTTAAATGACTAATTTATCTATAAAATTTATTGAAGTCGTTAAATATAGAAAGTTATATTTACTTGAATATTTTATTTTTATATATTTGATATTTGCATTGATTAAACAATTGTGGAACCAATATTATGCAAGGCCATAATTAAAATATTTATTCTATTAAATTTTATAATATATTACGTTGAATAATATGAATTTATTAGATTTTAAATGAATATTTATATTATAATTTATCTTTTTTAACAACATGTATTTAAAATGTAATACTTATTAAAAAACATGAGTATGACATTTTTAACATGTCTTTAAATAAAATATTATAAATATCGTATTTATACCCAAGTGACTTAAAAAGTCAATAATTTTAGCATAGGGTTGATTTTGGTCAAAAACCAGTTATAAGAAGAAATTAAGACAAGATTTTGGTTAATAATCAAATATTTATTATATTTTTTACCGTTAATTACTTAATTTATCCTTAACTATGGAAAATAAAAATATACTAAAGTTACTATTAATAATTCCCATAAATAAAAGAAATATATTTACATAATTTTGAATCTATGATTAAAAATATAAAATCCATTTTAAGAAATTTAAAAAATAGATGCTGTAGTAATTAATTTAAAATTAATACCATTGATGGGGTTAGAAAACATGTTATTAATGATTAAAATATACATGTTTGAAACATTTTTATATATAATTTCAAAGTAAAATTGATTCCAATGAATATAAATAGATTAAATGAAAAAAATATAATTTTATTATTTTTGAAATATAATAAAAATTATATTTTAATACTACTAATATTTTGATGTAAAAAGTTATTTTTAATTACAATTTAGTATTATTTTAATATTCATAAAAACATGAAACTTATCAAAAAAATAACAAATAGTGGCCTTATATAAATTTTTATATGATGAATTAATATGAACATTTTAGTATTTCAAATAGAATTTATAAAAGTATTAATAAATATACTTAAAATAGGTGTTCCATCAAAATATGGTAAAACTTAATGTATAAATTGTTATACCCTTTTAATGTGTAATATTGTATTCATTATTTTCATATGTCTATAAAATATTTTGGGTCAATATTAAATATATATATTTTATAATGTGGTCAATAATATTAAATCCCACTATTTTAATGGATAGGTTATAATATTTACATATTAATAGATCAAAATTTTCATGAACTTTGTGTTGGGTGTAACACAAGATATTAAAGTATTTGAAAAGAAAATTTACCATGAAATCATGGGGTGTTAGAAAAATAGACACATTATCCATGATAAAACTAATCAATATTTCAGTGTTGTTTACCTATGATTGTTAGGAAATATATTTTCTATGATTTATGGAACTTGAATTCATACACCTGATTTTGATTGGATACTTTACTTAAACTCCAATACCTTAAATCTATTAATTCATCCATAATTATTGTGCATGAATTTTATAAGTAACAATATAGTCATCTTCTGTGTTTTTTTAATAAAATTATTTCTTTTTTCCTTTCTTAGAAATTAAAAAAATGATCCCCATTGATAAAATTCAACACCTCACATTTAATTTGTATTATCTGATGAACTAGAAGAATATGAAACTGTATGACCTAAAACATCTTGTTGAGATACACTTCTCCTTTGATTTATAAATTATTTAATTTCAATTCATTTAAAAGAATTTATATGGCATCCCATTGATACCGTGTGACAATGAATGAAAACAATACAATGTTGGGATGTGTTCTTGTTAGGTATAATAGGCTCCCAATAATCTTCTTTTATTGGATGACATTAACTAGTTTTCCTTTATCATATCATGATAATTTAATATGGGTTTCCATCATAATTTTCATCACTTTGTAATTTTCTATTCCAAATTTCCTCAAAAAACATTATCATATTTTTATTGATAGATAAATTATCCATGTATCCGTTAATTTACCTATAAACAATGGAAAAATGTTTCCTCCCCAATCATTAACAATTCAATCTCACATTTCATGGATAATACAGAATTATTCACTATTATTTTTTCAATCCATCAAATATTATGTCATAAACATTTACCAGAACCATATTAATTTGATTAATATTATTTTTTAAATAAATATTTTAATTAACTCTACCATAATGGAAAATTTAATTAATCAAATACTGGTCAGGATGATAATACCAAGCTCTTGGTGCCTACCACAAATCATATAAGAGTTTTTTAACCAAAAATAATTTTTTTCAACTTCATGAATGAGAAATTTTTTTGGCTATTAAATATAAACCTAATATTTTAGATCCCAATTTATAAATGGTGCCGTCACATTTTTTGGAAGACATTGAATTTCTTTGTAAAACTATTGATAAAATAATCGAATTGTCTCTAACCTTATAACATGTGTGAAAGCTTCATCAATATCAATAACCACAACATGGGAGTATAAAATTTACACATGTCATTATATATTTAGAATTATTGTGCTCCCTTGATTCCTTTTCTTATAAGAAATCCATTTGGTACAGATTAAATTTTTTTATGTTGTTATCAAAACAATTTCCCATGTCATATTATTATTTATTAGGTTAAGCTCTTCAAACATTTCTTGAATCTAATTATCATATTTGGAATCTTATTTAATCTATTTATTCTATAATTTTGATAAAAAATAAGATTTTTTTATATTAATTAAAATAATTTTCTATACTGATGCTGTTAGATAATTGATAACATACTACCTATTGATTCTAGATTGTCTATTTGGTATCTATATCTATTTATTGTGCTCATTATTTTAATGTTCTTCTAAATCTGCCTCTAGAACTGGACTCCCCCTAATATTATCATATTCTCATCACTATACATTTGAAACTATTCATGAATTTATTTATGGTTATACAATTTCATAAGAGAACAATACTATTTACTATATTAATTCTTCTAGCTATTTACTGAACAATTTATATTATTTATTTTTCCTCAGTTGCCAAAAAATATACCCTCGTCTCCAAGAGATTCAAAATTCCTATATTTATACATATAGAGGAGGAAACACTTACTTTTAAAAACTAAAATTATCCTCAATTTATACTTATTTTCATTCCATATCTCTTATGGATTCATGTCATTGTTTGACACAATAATGATCGATTAGAAATTTTGGCCAATGTCAACACTACATTTTTTTAAAACTTCTCCACGAGGCCTTAATGAAAATTCATCTGGCCAAACTTTTTATAATCTATTTTAGTCTATCGATAAACCCACTGTTTTATGAAGTTATTTCTATGGAAACATGGTGGTTATACCATGATTTCCATGTAATCATATACTTTTTTATTTGTTGACTATCTTTCATTATCATTTACGGGCTTCAAAAATAATTTACATATAAAATATTCTGCTTCATTCAAATAATGTATTATGAATATAACACCTTAGACATGTGGGTGATAATTAAAACCCATAATATTTTTTGAAAACCATTTATTAAAAGTATATAATATATCTTCACATCAATAGCTTTTGGTGAAATAGGTCCACATACAACAATTTTAACCAATCCAAGAACTCATTTCAACCTTTTATTTTTTTCATTATAATTATTACGGGTAATATTTCATTTGATGGAATGCATTATATGTATGAGTATTATCACATGGTAATTTAGGGAGAACTCATGTCTCATCACATTTCACAAAATCTTCCAATGATATTTGGCATATATAACCAAGACATTAATTAATAAAAATTCATCTTCATTTGATAGAAATAAAATGTCTAATTATTTAATTAAAACATATGTATTTTTGTTTTTATTCTTTAGTTTCAAAACAAGAGAACCATAGTTTACATAGATGGTGAATAACTCCTTGGAAAATCTTATATCATGTCCTGTGTGACATTTTTTTGCCGGCACATTGTAATTTGTGACCAAGGCCTTCAATAACAGATACATCTAAGCGTCTCAGGTATATCACCCCAAAAAACTTCAACATTTAAAAATATTATGAATCCTTACTTATCTTACATAATTCATGTCCCCATATCCTTATTTTGTTCATTTCTTAAATAGATAGGACTTAGGTGTTTATTTTTTTAGAAAATCCATTTTTACTATAGGTTGGGGGAACCATTATATATCCCATTTTCCCTATAGTATCATGGCCTAAGTACATTCCCTAAACACCTAAATTTCCCAAAACAACTAGAAAAAACCCAACACAATATTTTATTCATTGAAGGTGCTAGGATATCAACCTTTCTTGGCTTTAGGGGTTAAATATCCCCGACCAAAGATTCCTAGTTCCTAGTACTAATAGAGGATTCCATACCCTCCCATATTTCACAATTTGGAATCGCTTAGTAGGTGTATGATACTACTATAATGATCCATTGGTTTGTATTCCTATGAGTATATGGGCCCTCAATTTTCCCCCTTATAAAGGATTTTCCCCCCACCGTAAAGGGCCCCTCCACCATCTAGGTCATCCACAGATAGACTATCATTCCAATAACTAATTCTTCGTTAATCCATAATCCATAAACCTCCATTAACCCCACTGGGGACCAACACCGATCAATCCCACCACCAGTGTCTGACAGCCACTTTTGGGCCTTCCCGATGATGTGGGCCACCACAGAACAACCATCGACTCCTCACTACATGCCGCTTCCACTAAAATCTACTAAATACGACCTCTAAATCATCAATGAATCACTAATCATTCCCCATTATGAAATGGTATTGTAAAAATTGAACTTATACCTCAATTGTGTACCACTATTTCAACAACCCCAAATAATGGGGTTCTTACCAAATTCGATCATAGTCCTAAATATACGATTACAATGTGTCTTTTCCCCTAGGTCAGACCCTATATATATATATATATATATATTTAATTTCATATAGGAAATACGGATAATCTATGTTCCATATTCCAAGCAGACCTATGATTTTCAAGGAAACATTTCCATCCACTACTTGATCAGTTTTTTTCATATCCATGTCTTTGACATCAATCTCAACTATGGATGATATTATAGATCATCCTTATATTATGATGGTTTAAACTCATATATAAAAGATACAAATCAATATTGTGTTATTATTTCATTCAATCGTTTCCTATGATACTACATGTAATCATTTTATATAAGCTTAAGAAAATTCATTTTTGTGGTTGAATAAAATTATGTGGACATGTGTTTGAGTCCTCCACACAAAAAACATTTACTATTAAAAGAATTCATAGAAAACAGAACTATGTTTGAATAACTTTTTTGATCTTGATCCCATTAATACCTCTAAGACAGGGATCATAAATTTTTAGAATGCCCCATATTAACAAATAAAAAATAGATAATATGTGGTGTATACTAAATCATCGTTGTTACACCACTGATCATTTGTTACGATCTCAAAATCATCCAGTTTTGATTCATATCCAAATCAATATTCAACCTCAGAGTGATATCTTATAGTCTGACATCAACTATAAAAAATTTCTATTTTCGATCAATTACCACAATAGATATTTTGGTTTAGTGTTACATTTTATTCTCTATAATATCATTTGACTAATTTATTTGACATTTGAATTGTAATTTCAATTTTTCTATCACAATGGTGACCTTCTTTATCGATATCATATTAGAATTCAGAAGTTACTCTTCATATTTTTTCTTTTATTTGGAGGGTGAAAACTTCTTCCTTATGATATCCAATACATTTAGGATGGCTATTTAATATTCTAGTCGGTATATTAGTAACATTGGTTTATTATTCAAAGTTGATATTGAATTCAATAATGTTTTTGGATTATTATAGGTTTTTATAAGAGATTTTCTATTGGGTCATTCTTATTAGTCTTCTCTTCTTCCCACATCTACATATAGTATTTTGTTTCATTAACCACCGTGTTTTATTTATTTTTTTGGATCTCTAAACATCTATCTCCTCAATAGGTTCTTCTAATTAAAATTTAATTTCAACTTTTCCTTCAAATTATCCTTTCATCATTTTTTCTTTCTTATCATTCTTGGTAATTTCCCACAATTTCCTCCATATCATTTTATCCTTGATCATTTCCTCCTTATATCTCTTCCATATTATATTTTAGTAAATATCATTCTATTTTGATATCATATTATTTTTCATGAAGAATTTTTTCTTTCTTTTTTTCTTATCTTTAAAACTAGATGATGATTTATTATTCTGATTTCGATCATCATAATGATCACTGTTTTGAAACTTTTTTGTTCACATTACTATAAGATGTCAAACATTTCCAAAAATAATGAATTAAAAAGTAACTTTCCCTTTAAATATGAATTTATACTTTGAATATTCTAGTAGAGGAATGACATGGCATAATCAATAATTTCTTCTTTCTATCCATATTCTATCGAATGAATTTTTATCACCTTATATTCAATATATTTGTGCTCCCCTTTTTCCACGTAATCATTATAAAAGTTTCTTATCAAGTATGAAAAAATTCCACTATGTAAGATATCTATTGGTAGGTCTATTGGATATTTATTTTTTAGTAAAGAAACATTCATATAGAATCAATGTGGAAGTATTCTCAAAAAGTGATTAATAATATTTTCATCAAAAAAATATATCTGAACCACACTTTTTTTCCATGAAAACATTTACCCAATTAGACATGAATAGAGAAAATATTTGGGGCCAATTACAAGTTCCTCATATTTGGTCTAATGAAGATGAAAATTATCTCCTAATACTTTTTAATTTCCATCACTGATATTTAGTAACTTTTTTCACATGAAACATTATGATTTACATGACCTGAGTTTTTTTGTAGATTGTGTTGGATATGGTTCCCCATAATGAATTGATTCCTCTAGAATCCTTATCAAAATTCCCTTCAGTATACTTCTCATAATGCTCCTCTCTCCACACTAGAATAAATTCTATGATTCCCAGCTATAATAATATCTATTCCCAATGATTGGAAGTAGTGATAAATAGAATTATTCTATAGCTAAAAATTACATCCTTCAAATATTAGAATAAATTCGGGAAAAAAATTCATTTCGTATTCTGAGAGATAAAATATAAATTTAATGATTTTATATGACAACAGTTGTTATTTAAACTATTTTAAATACACTGATGGGGTGGGGTAAGGGTAAATTATGGTATGCCAGATTAAAAAAACTATCTATTTGGATTAGGTTTTTTTATTAAACAAACACCTAATATATCACATGAGCATAATAAATATTAAATAGACATTAAAACCATCATATTACGGATTAATTTTACATGGTTCACACTCACTGTGGTATGTCTATGTGGCATATAATGGAAATTATCTGATGATAAATATCCACTAGTGAAAACATTTCTTATAAGGTTTTGAGTAGAACCACATGTCCTAAAAGTTAAAAACTATTCACAATTCCAAATATCAATGGTCACTATCTAATGATGTGAACTCATTGATCCTATATTACAAGTCTTTAAAATTTGTTTTTGTGTTTATTTACAGTTTTTTGTGACTTTATCAAAAACTTTTATTAAAGAGATGACCACCACCTTTGCATATGACTTTTCCTTGCACCCAACCCCTTCACAATACTCCTTTATGAGGCCTCTCCAAGAGATATCTCTACAAGAATCATTTATATGGAACCTCCATGAAATATATAAAAATTAACCTAATTTCATATATGTGAATCACATGACTGTGATGTGATACCCTTTTCTAGTTACACAAATCGTGAGTTGCCAATAGGTCTTTCTATTCATAAAGAATAATTTTCATTCACAAGATCTTTTAACTGATTATATGGGTTGTGTGATTTCAGTACACTAAATTTTACTGATCAAGGGAACACATTTATTTATTTTGGGACATATTCTTGAGATACTTTTCTAAAACCTTAATACTGCTCACATGATATAATATTCCTTATTAGGGAACAACTTTGCAAGATCGTTTTGTTACAGATTTCTTCTGATCATGAAAAATAACTTTTATCTAGATCAAATGACTATAAAAACAGGTATTATTAATAATTTCATATTATGGGGTATTTTTAGACAATAATATAGTGACTTATCTTAAAAAATAATGGTAAACCATCCATTTCACCGCCTCAACAAGGAACATTACTCACTTTGTGTCATTTGTAGCACCCAAACCCTGAAAGTCTGGAGCTGGTGCATTACTTTATTAAATTTGAATGATTACAAGGAATAAAGTCCTAAAGGACCGATAAATATAGAAGTTTTAGAAAACAATATTACAAACCTGATTCACATATTACACTAGGGAATAAATATTAAATATAATACATAACAAGGAAAAATAAATTTCATCCTTGAAACTAATTCCATGAAATAAACATCATATCGATGGGAAAGGAAACAAAATAACAGTGATCTCAAATATTAATTAAGGGATAGTAAAATATAAGTAGTAATGAATCAATGATCATAATAAAAATTTCAAGGTAAATAACTAAGTATACATTCCATCTATATAACTTTATAATGAAAAGTCAATAGGGAAAGTTAAATAACTAAAACATGTGCCATTTTATCAATAAATTGACATTTAAATGATTCCCTAGATAATGTCAAATCCATAAATATCATGGATCAGAAATATAATAACAAATAAAGTCTCAAAAATCAAATTCCTAATTATTATACACCAATTTTCTTATGTATATGTACCAATTACCATCCATAACATTAATAAGAATGTTTATAACATAGTAGGTACAATCCAAATTGGTTTCTCAAACATTTTCTACACTTTTACATACATTAACAAGATAGTTTAAAACATATTAGTGACAAAAAAAATCATTTTTTTCTAAATGAATTCATCCCATGAGAGTACCGATGAATCAATTGGGTTACATTAAACAGTCCCCAACCCATGTCTTTCTATCCAAATCATTTCTAGTATATTGATGAATCAAATTGATTAATAAAAAATTGTGAAATATTATAAAATATACATAGTGAATAGATAATATATATTTATCAATAATTTCCTCATTCAAGATATGTAAAAAACATGTATTGATGACGTTGATGAATATAAATATCATTAAATGATCATTACAATTACTCTTGAGAAGAAGAATATTTAAATATTACAAAATTTCTGAGACCACATTGATTCATTTGTATAATAATCCCCATTATGGATTAAATTAAATAAAAGAATAATTCATGATATAATATATTAAATTGGTCATTATGCACACCACCCAAAAAATTAAGTGATGAAAATTGCATATGCGTCACTGAAAAATAATGTGAGACAAGAATCACTAACCTTGTGTATGAATTGTCACGTGTGTCTTTATCTTCCTTAATAATAAACATATATTATTTATTTAATTTATTCATAACAATTTTCAGGTATATTATCACTTTATATTCATTTATTAAAATGTTTTATTAAACGACTTAAACTATTAATTTAACATCATTTGTTTTGACCTAATTCGATTCCTGTGTTAAAAATAAATTTGGTAGGTTGAAAATGATCTAAGGGTTCATTATATAAATTCATATAGAAAAATAAACATGAAATAATTTCATATCTATACATAAATTATACTTTTAAAACCGATCATGATTTACACTTTTGATAAATGAACCAACGTTACAATCATGGAACTAGTATGTCGTACGTATGCATGAGTAATGTTTCGATTTTTCAATTATTGTTATGGATGGAAAGAAAGTAACATTATATATTTAAATAATGACAATTAACTCATAAATACAATTTTATTTTATCATATATAATTATATATTGAATTATTTTGATTCAAAAGAAATCTTATCTAATCGAGGTGGAGGAAATCCACAAATCCCCGAATGATGTTATCACGTTTTTTGTGTGTGTGAAAATGGTAATAAAGAAAATGATATATTATATTTCCATAAAATTTTTTATATCATGAATATAAAATATATATACAATTTATGTCACAAATGTTTAATTAATATAACCCTTAATATATTCCATGTAATGTGTGAACGTATCATGTCACTTTGAGGAGGCAGTAGTCCACATATCCACATACGACATCATAATATTTACACAAAATAGAAAGAATGAAGTTGTGACTAAATAAGAATTCAATAAGTATTAATTGAAAATAAATATAATATTTATCATATAAAAATATATTTTACTTCATAATTTTCACCATGAGATGTGGTAAATGAAAAAATGGACAATCCTCATTTCGAGAGGCGGTAGTTCATTGTACATGAATGGTAAGTACATTACCAATTTTACGGAAGTTTGTATAGGTCTAGGTTAAAACCTTAATATACAAACATTTCATTATATTTAGGATACTAATTTTATTATATAATAATGAAGAAATGTGAAATAAATTGATGTAGAGACAAATAGAACATAAATACACAATATATATTGTCACATTATTTTTGGGTATTTCCTTTTGGTATTCCCCAAAGGGATTACATGATTTGCATTCTGCACAAGTTGAATCTTCTAGGATGAAGGGTGAGATGTTAGGAGACTATTTGAGAAGATTTTTCATGCGACAAAATGTCTTGATATTTTTGAGTAATGGGAAGAAGGAATTTCTTATTATAATGGAGGGAAAGTATCATTCCTATAAATACCAAAATATATATACTATTGGGAGGTCTCCCTTACCTCATGTTCCTCCAAAATGAAACAAAAATAAGGGGATTAAGGGGAATTAAAGTCAATATAAACCACCAACACACAAAAATAAGCGGATGTTTAAATGTTTGTTCCTTAAATTACATGTTTATAAAGTTTTATCATTTTGGTTTTTATTAAAGAAACTAGTTTTAAAACCTAAGTAATTTAAAAATTAAGATTAATTAAAGTGGGATATATTGGGAAATATATAAAAACTTAATTATAAATATTATATGTAATTTTAAAAATAAAAAATCCAAGTTTATTAGAAATTAATATTAAAAAAGCACATGTAACGAGCAAAAAAAAAGCATTTTACTTTTACCATGCTAACAATGTGTTTATTTTCGTTTGGTAGATATGTTAATTATAAAATATAAATTGGTAAATTATTGGACTATATTTAATTTTACTAAAATTGAAAAATAAATTGTAAAAATATAATTTTTTTAGTAATTTAAAATATTTTAATTAAATATCATTTATTATAGAAAAACATTAATTTCAATTTCAAAATTATTTAACTGATTTTAATTTAAATTTTTAATAAAATTAATGGAATTATAATATAATGAGATAAAATATTTTCAAGATGATATATTTATCTAAACAAATTGTGTAATACTAATATTCAATAAATTTAATTTAGATTAAATGTTTTATAATTATTATTTTACATTAGTTTTAATTTTTTAGCATCATATTTTTACATTAGTTTTAAGGTTTAATCTTAATATTACCTTAATCCCTTTAATTAATTGTAATTACAAATACTAATATTTTGGATAAAAATTATTTTTAATTTATTAGACATTTTAAGTTAATCTGATTCTAAATTTGGGAAAAAATTTCCAAATTCTAATCACATATGTGGAAGAAATTAATTTAAAATTAAACCCATAGATTCAACGACAAAGTAATTTTTTAAGGTACAAATGTTCAAATGATTGCTAAGTTTTAATATTTTGTTTCAAAATGAAATTGATCCCAATGACCGAAATTAGATTAATTTATGTATAATTGATATAATTATACATTAAAACCAATTATAAATAAAATTTATCATTATAAATACAGTAGATGAAATGGTAGTTTTTAATTAATATTTAGTACATTTTCTCAATTCATCAAAAATTTAAACTTCATAGAAAATTAAAAAAATTCATCCAAACATAATTTTTATATTTTTATTTAAATAAAAGTATATTTCGAAATATTAAGTATATAAATGTTCCAATATTTAGATTGAAAATATTTTTTTCTATAATAATGTGGTAAAACTGGTTTTATAAAAATATATATTTTTATTTGTAATATTGGGTTTGTTCTTATCTTATATCTATAAAATATATTTTATGAGTCTCAAAAATATATTATTTAATATATTAAATTCATATTTTATTATTATCATTTACCAATAGTAATGAATTCAATTTATTTGGATAAGATTCAATTGTGATCATAAAAATACTTTTTTAGAAAAAAATTCCATCTATATTCAATTGGTTATTATATTCATTTAAAATTAATTTTAAACTAATGAGTTCAAATATTTATTTTAATAAGATATGTAATCCATTTCATTGAAACAAATTTAAGGGCTATGTTTTATTTTATTACATTAAATAATAATATTTGGATAATATATTGTTGTTCGTTAAAACTTAGTCTTACATGTAATGAAAACTACCGAACAAAGTTGATATTGGGTGTAACACAAGCTAACATAGTTTTCATGCTTTACAATCTATATAAGAGATTTATTTAAAATATTAAATATATTATAATGTCTTGGGATTTTATATTCCTTTATATTCTTGGATTGGTGTATAATACACACCATTAAATATAATTTTTTTACTTTATATTTTCAATGTGTAACATTCTCCCCATGATAAATAAATAGTGACCCCACAATTTAAACCTGATCTCATTAATCAATGGATTGATTATTGAAAATAAACTATTTTTGAAAAAACACATCATAAATAGGGTTAATAACAAATCTTATTAATATGATATAAAATTAAATCACAAGGTCACCACAAAACACTCTTCTGAATAAGAGAACATTAATGAAAACATGGGCATGAAAGGAAAACATAACTATCATGTTATTATAAAAAGTGATATTGAACATGTTAAAAAGAAACGTGTTAAATAAAAACCATAAACTAGTGGTATGAATAATGGCCATCGCTGTCCTAAAAAATGTTAATAATATGATAACATTTCCTTTTCAAGACAATTTTTCCTAGATTTTAGAAATTATTTCAAAATATAAGAATATAAGAAAATATTTGTTTCTATAAACAAAACATTTTTGAATGATTACAAATTGAACTATTTCCACTTCATCGATTAAAACAAGATTCCTCATATAGTGAAGTAATAAATTAATCTCTAAAACCACTTTCAAATATCAATATAAACTGTTTCATAAATGAACATCAATTCAAAACAGTTATGATCTAACACTTTTATAAATATGTTCGATGGATTTCAGAAATGAACTTATCATTATCCTTCAATTACCATGAAGTATCTCTTTAATCATCAAATATGAACATTTTAACACCTTTCTCATGCATTTTTTTTAAATATTTTAATAACATGAATTACCATAAAAGTTTTTAGAAACATGCATTCAAAATTATTACTTTTGTTAGACATGTGTTATTGGATATAATCCTCAAATCGAAAAGTGTTATAAACACAATTAATGATAGAATAAACAACTTTTTAACAAACCATTAATCAGTTACTAGGTAGTTTGTAATATCTAGTATAATTTCTCCATATCAATAATCATCATTATCTCAGTATCATGAATATACTAATGGTTATATTTCCCTCAATCATGTGTTTTCCAAAAATTTCAAACGTAATACTGAATCACCTTTCTTGGTTGTTAGTTCCAATTAACACATGCTTTCAAACCATTGATAAAACATAGTACTGTAAAATACTATTATGTTTTGTAATTATCATAATCAATACATCATTGAAAAATACTCAAATAAAATAATCCTTGAATCCATATATTATAACATTAATCATTCCATTTCATCTGTTGTAGTAGAATAATCTTGACCATGATCGATTATCCTCTTTTAGCGTATATTAATTTGATTCTTGAGACATTGATTTATGTAGTGTCGTATCTAATTTTAGTTAAAACATTACACACCGATGACCATTTTATTATCCCCAGAATCACAAGCATAATGCCCTTTCTTTCCACATATATAGTAAAATTGTATTCTTTTTAAGAATTATCTAGGGTGATTATTTCAATAGTTATTATATGTGGGAAAAATACTCCTTTCCCTTCTTCATTTTATCCATAATTTTTCCATTTGTCCTCTTATTATCGTTATTCCCTATAAAGCCATAATAACTAGAAAATCATTTCTATATATTTTTATCACATGATACAATTTTCATTATATGATGAGAATGTTTTGGAGACTATTTCATTTCGAAAGACAATCATAGGACAATAAATGAAGTGATCATTATTACTCATTGGATGATGTGAATTGGTTAGGTTTACATTCCTTCTAGTAGGATCCATTTCTAAATTGAGAAATACTGTAGGTTTAATAATATCATTATTTAAAACAATTTAGAATAAAAAACTATTAAAATAAATAACATAAATTTAAATATATAGGATTATCTAATCTAATAGCCATAAAAAGGGTTTCATTTGTATTTTCTTCTATACATATAATCAAATTTTATCTTAGGGTTTTGTTATATATTACATGTTTTCTGAATATAGTTTCCATTGTTTCAACTAAACATTTTTTGGTACAAACTATAGTGACCCAACCCAGGAAGCCTGGAGCTGGTGAATTACTATATTAAATATTCATGATTACAAAGAATCAAATCTTGAAGGATTGTTCAGGTTAATGTTTTTGGAAAACCATATTACATGCATGATACCCATATTACACTGGGTAAATAGAACATAAAAATAACACATAATAAGGACTAAAAACTGAATCCTTGACACTCATTCCAAAAAATTTATATTCATATCATGTGTATATGAAAAAAATAACGGTGATCTCAAATTCTCAGTAAGGTTAAGTACAACATAATAATTAATTAATCTATTAGAATAATCAAAATTAATAGAGAAATAACTGAGCAATCATTCATTTATATAATGGGATAAGGAAAAATCAATATGGAATGGTAAAAAAATGGAACACACCATTTAATAAATAATATAAGAATGAATTTATAACATTGATAATTTCAAACAATAACTCTAATGGATATAAATAATGATAACAATATAATTCTAAATAATAAAAATTATTTGTTATTGGATGTAATGTTACATAGGATCATGGAACCATTAAAATTAAGAACATTCAAAAGATGATTTAAAACACACCTATTAAAATCCAATTTGGTTAGTATAACTTTAAATATACTATCATGACCTTTCATAATATAGTTTAAATTATAATGGTTATCAAATAGAAGGGGTTTTCTAACTAAATTCTTCATACAAGCCTACTAATACATCGAGGGTATTACATTAAATCATCCCCAACCTATGTCTTTCATGTCAACATCATTACTTGTATATCTAATAACATATTTAGTTAATAAAAAATTTTAATTATCCTAAAATACTTATATTGAAAAAATATAATGGATTTATCAACAATTCCATTGAGTATGATAATTAACAATAGTGGTTTTTGATGTTGATGAATGGAAATACCATAAAAGGTCACCAAAATTATACTTGAGGAAAATAATCAATAAATAATACGATGTGTCCCATACCAATGTGAAAAATTAGAATAATAAGACTCAAAGAGGATTAAAATGAAATAAAAATAATAATACAGGATGTAATATATCAAAACGGATATTAGATCCACCACAATAAATAAGTAAGTGGTGAAAATAACACATGCCTCAAGGAAATAAAAGTGAGATAAGAATCCCTTGCATTGTGTTCGACTTGTCACATGTGTATTAATATTATATAATAATAAAATTATTTTAATTATTTAATTTAATTAGAAAATTTATCTGGATTATTTTTCACTTTTAATTAAAAAATGAAAATGTTTTATTAAGCTTCTTAAACAATTATGTTTATGTTGGATGGTTTGACCAAATTCGGTTCATGTGTGAAAAATGATGTTAGTAGGTAAACTATGGTAAAATAGGTCTTTATATAAATATCTAAATAATAATAATTACACAATTACCATATTTATACATAATTTATTCTATTAAAACAAAATAGTAGAAATTTTTGTGAAGAATGAACCAATGTTGTAATCATGGAGATGGTATTTCGTACGTACGAATGAGTAATTTTACCATTTCTCAATGATCGTTATGGGAAAATGATAGAAAAATTAAATATTTCTAAAATTATCATTATATCATAAATACAATTTTATTAAATCATAAACACACACACACACAGATATATATATATATATAATTGTTTTGACTTAAAATGAATCACATGACATCGAGGAGGTTGTAGTCCACACGTTCACGAATGACGTTATAAGTTTTTTTAGTGTGTGAAAAGGATAATAAAAAAATGATATATTATATTAACATAAAGGTAATTATGTCCTGAATATAATATTAATTTTATTTATGTAACATTTTTTAATTAAAACTATCATTAATAAATTATATGTAATTTATGAATGTATCACTTCACTTTGAGGAGACGGTAGTTGACACATGTACAAACGACACTGTTGTAATTAAAAAAATGGAAATAAAAAAGGGATGTGTTATATAAAAATTATATAAGTATTAATACAACGTAAATATCATATAAAATTGACTTTAAATCATAATTTTTAGTACGATATTTGGTAAATGAAAAATGAACAATCATCGTTTCACGAGACGATAGTTCACTGTACACGAACGGTAAGTTCATTAAACATTTTATGGATGTGTGTGTAGGTGTGTATATAAAGATTAATATTAAAAAATTTAATTATATTTAGGATATGGATGTTATTATATAATCCGAGAAATAATAAGAAATAAAGCGGTGTATAAACAAATAAAACATAAATACACATTGAAGATTGTTCCATATTTTTCTGGTAACTTCTTTTGGTTCACACGATAGGGATTCATTGGGATAATTTATTAACATGGTGAGGATTATATAATAATATTATATATCTTAGTAGACTATTTTTTAGGGGTTATATGTGTCTAAGTGGCTTGATCGGTGCGGGGAAGGTGAAAAGAAAATGCCTTTTTATAATGGAGGGGGAGTTGCATTATTATACACACCAAAAGGTATACAGTACTAGGAGGTATCCATTTCATCATGTTCCTAAAAAATGGTCAGATGATGTATTAAAAGAGATTTATGTCCTCAAAAACCTCCAACAAATAGAAATAAGTTCATTTTTATAATTTTGTTCATTAACTTATATAATTTCCAAATTCTATCAGTTTTGATTCTATTAAAGTAACTAGTTTTCTAACATAATTTATTTAAATATTAAGACTAAATTAATTTGATATATATTATAAAATATAAATCCAATTAAAAAATATTTTATATCTAAATTTAAAAATATAAATACAATTTGCGTTGAATATTAATTTTAAAATATGGGCATGTAACATACAAAAACAATACTTTAACCCGAACCCAGCTAACAATGATTTTTCTATATATGGGTCAATATGTTAATTATAAAATATAAAATGGTCCATTATTGAACTATATTGTATATTTATTAAAATTTAAAAATAAATTGGCACAATATTGGTGTTTAAGTAATTTTAATTTAATTAATAAAATATCATTTATTGTAAAATAACTTCAATGTCAATTTCGAAATTTTATATTTAATTTTTTTTAAAAATATCAAAAAAAATTGTAATTAAAATATATTAATATGAAAAAATGTATAATAAGATATATTTATATAAAAGAGTTTTTTAAGACAATAATTTTTTAATTTTTTATTTATTTTAATGTTTTTAAAATTTTTTATTTTATATAATTATTAAGTAAATAATCCATTTGTTAACATTTAATAAGTGTTTAATGTAATTATATCATCACTATTAATTCAATTTAAACTATAATGATAAGAAACAATCTTCAAATTTAAAAATTATATTTATAACTGAAACTATATATCTTCTTCCATAATTTGAATCCTTTATAATTTGAATGCTATGGAAGGTTTATTTTTTTTTCTTATTTAACTTCTTATATGGGTAACTTTCCTGAACATGTGTCCCAATAACTCATTATATTCGAAAAAATAGAGTATAATTTCTAAATAGTTTCATCAAATGGAATTTAGAAAAGTTTCTATGTAATTTTGGCCCATAAGAATAAGGTTTAGTCCCTTGTTAAAAATAATTTTACCTTAATCGCTATAATTAATTTTAATTAATTTTAAAAAAAATTGGTAATTTTTTACCTTTATTATAAAATATAAATAATTATGATTCCAATTATAGAATCTATTATTCCAAATTAAAATCAAATAATTGGTTGTGCTTAGTTCAAAATTAATCACGCAGACGAGATGACAAAGTGGGTTTTTAAAGAAACAATTATTGGAGGATTGCTAAATTTTTATACCCAATTTCAAAGTGAGATTGATTACAATGACCTAAATTGGATTAAATCATGTTTAATGGATATAATTATACATTGAAACCAATTATAAATAAAATTCACCCTTACTAATTTTGAATTAAATTAAATATTTTTCACTATTAATCAAAAAATGAAACTTCACAAAAAATACCAAAAATACCTGTAACATAAATTTTATATTTATAATTAAAAAATGAAGATTTTTTCGAAATATAATATTTTTAAAAGTCCCAAAATTTTAATTATAAATAGTTTCTCCGTTAAATGTTTGCAAATCTTCATTTATAAAATTATAGGTTTGTTTGTGTAATATTGTGTTTGTTCCTATGTTATGATTAAAAATATAATCTATGAATTCCAAATATTTTTTTTAATAAATAAAATACATATTTCATTAATACCATTCCATAATATTTGTTAATTTATATTTTTAGGGCAAAATTACATTGTGAGAACAACAATAGTTTTTATAAAAACAATCCCTTTATATTCAATTGGTTCGTAAATTCATTTCTAATTAATTTATTACCAATGAATTCAACTATGCATTTTTTGAAGTTAGTTCATACTATTAATAACCTCAAATTTAATGCCTAGGATGTATCTTATTATATTAAATAATTATATATTAAAAATATTTTTTTTTCAGTAAAACACAGTCTTGCATGTAACACAAACTACCGATCAAATTCATTCTTTCCTGTAATGAAAGCTAACATTGAGTTGCATGAATTATGAAATATATAATAGATTTATTTAAAATATTAAAAATTTCATAATTCTTAAAGAAATAATATTCTTTTCTTCCTTAGTGTTTTTTGTCATACATGCTATTATATACAATGTTATTAAATTATAATTTTGGGGGTTTTCTTGATATATTCATAAAATTTCCTACTACATATTGTAAGTTATTCAAATGATTTATTAAATTTAATTTGAATGTTTCAAGTGATCAAATCACAAGATAAATTTAAAATCAGGATGGATTTTCATGATATCATTATGGGGTACACAAATAATCAAGCATGATTCACATGATCTCTTCACATGATATATATGTATCCATATTTGATTCAAAAGATTTTTAACAACCACATGATATATCAATCATTTATGGATTATTATTTTTCATTATCCTCACCTAATCTTTTCATGAGATCCCTTCAAAATAATTCACAATATTAATTCTCTTTGTGTGATTTCTCTTCAAGATCCTTTGACAATCTTGTGTTTTCTTGAGGTGCATCACATGTTCTATCCATGATATCATTTTATAATCATGGAATGTATTCAGGTTTTTCTCATGATATTTTAGAGAGTACCTTTTAAAAATATAATAATATTTTCGGTATCATTTAAATTATATTCTAACACATCACATGATTGTGTGATACTTCCATGTGACAAGGTTTTTCATGCATGCTCTGCATGATTATTTTATGTATTCAAGCTCCGCGGGATCAGTTCATAATTTATGCTTGGTCTTTTAGTAGCATAAAGATGACAGAAATAATCCTAGTGGATTCAGGCATCCTCTACCTATTCATATATTAAATTGAAATTAAATTAACATATAAATTTTCATTGTTTTACTAAAAAATCATATAAATAACTATTCAATATGAGTTATTGGTGACCACCATACCAAATTTGCACATTTCTTGTTTTAAGAGAAAATTTTCAGCTTTAGAGATTTGTATAACTCTATATTAATGTAGTTTTGAAAAATTCATGGAAGACTACTTTAAATTGATTCTCACCATATGACACAATTCACATAAAAATTAGGGATATGTCTTCAAAAGCCTTTGAATATTGGGCTTCCTTCGATCTCCTCATATCACCCACCCAGCGATAGACAATCCATATGGTCTTTTTAGAAATTATTTGATATATTGAGGTTTTTATCACATGAATTTTATTTTATATTAGATCAGTCTACACTAGTGGTAGATTTATTCCTATAACAATATCTTCCCCTCTATAATTAAAATGGTCTCATATGAAGCATTAATTGGAGAGAGATGTCACACTCCATATTGTTGTGATGAAGTTGGTGAAATGAAGTTTATATCATTAGAAATTGTTGAGGAGATAATGATAAATTTAAAAGCAATTAAGAATAATAATAATTATTCTCAATGATTGAAAATGAGTTATTTCTATAACTAGCAGAAATAATTTGAATTTCAAATGGAATATCAAGTTTCATTTGAAGAATTAATATGCTAGGGTGTTTAAGGTTCACAATGAAAGGGAAAATGAGACCCTAGTACATGAGACATTATGTACTTCTGGAATTAATTAGAGCTACCAATTACCATTTTTTAAAGAAACCCAATATCTCCAACGTTCATGATGGTTTATGTATCTCGTTTCTAATGAATTACATGACAGACAAGAAAACATATTCTCATCTTTGAATATATATAATTCAAACATGATCAATATCACTGTGGAGAGTCCAACTTGATTCTTCTTTCTATGCAAAAATTGTCGAGGAACGTGATGAATCAACCCATAAAGGTAATTTTTTGAAATCATGTTATAAAAGAAGAAACATGAGAGCCTGAAATATTTTATTAATAGGAACGTCCCTTAATTGGTAAAATGTAATATATAAGAAATTATCAAGGATAAAATATTTACATAAGAGAAGAATTTAACAGACATATTCTAATTATAGTAAATAAACAATTTAAATTAATATAACTATTATAATATTTTTATTTGAAAATTTTGTGGACCAAAATTCTAATTATAGTTGATGCATATTAATATTTGATGTTACATGGTCAAAATAATCATAGAATAGCTTTTTGAAAATTTCCCTAAGAAAAAATATTTTATGAATACTTTAAATTGTATTATTTAACAAGTATTAGTATTATTTATAATAATGATTAATAATATATATATAATTAAATACTTATTGACTATAAATTTAATATAAATAATGGTAACATCATTTGGAGGTAAAAAGGTATATTTTTTGAAATAACTGTCTCAAAAAAATTCATAATGTTTTCCCAGTTAAATTTATTAAAATAATTATTATTATAAATGATTTAAATTAAATATATATGTTAAATATATATATATTTAAATATATATAATTATGATTACAATAAATATATTTAACATATTATTATTAAATACTTGAAATTGTTAGTTAATGAAAAACTCTTTTTCAACCGATTTTATGAGTTTATTTTTAAATTAAATTCATCCAAATTTTTGAATTGATTTTTATTACATTTATTCCTTTTTTGGAATACTCTAAATTGATATTAAGTAATAATTTCACATTAATTTTGTGTCATAATTAATAGTAAAAAAACATAATTACTATAGATGAAGTCAAAACAGGGTTACCTGGGGGTTAATATAAAAAAATATTGGTTAAAATGAACTATAAACATACATAAACCTAATTGATTCATATTATTAAAACATTAACCTAATAAAATTAAAATATCATCCATTTTGGAGCCCTATTGTAAGAAATGTGATGTGAAATTATTATAAAACTTTGAAAACTTTTATGTGTACAACTCACCTCAATTATAAAAGGGAACCTCCACCCCTCACATCATCACTCCTCTTGAGCTATTAATCTTGACCAAATCGTGAAAAAATATATCCCCACCATGATTACATGTGTTTTACATGTGGTGGTGTTCCAAAAAATCTAGTCCTATGTTCCATTATCGGAGATCCAATGAATGATTTTCTAAGTGAAGGTAATCGTCTTCACCATGCTCTTTCCCTTGATTTATTATTTGACCACATTAAAATATGTGTTATTAATTAAAATATAATAAAATAAATATATTCAATATAATAATATGTTATTATGTTTATGACATTATAGTTATCTATATCCATCCCCACAAATGGGAAGAAACATCGCTCTTGTGTATGGAAGACAATCCCCTCGTGAACCGATATAATTTTTTTCCATCATCGAATCAAATAGTTTTTCGTAATGACAGAAATTATGAATAATTTGATAATTAAGGTATAAGAATTATTATTTAAAAATAAAAATCTCATTCAATTCCATACCATTTCAACAATTATGGAAATGATAATGTCACTAATTATTACATATGACACCCTTCCTTATGAAGTGATGTTATTATTTTTCCACAACAGGATTTAATAAATGATTATAAAAATGTATATTAAAATATATGATATTTAAAAAATGAGTATAATTCTTGAAATTATGTAACTATTTCCCATGCACAATAACTAGAACTTACATGACAAAAAATTCTTGATAAAAAGAAAGGGTTAAATCGGAAACACTAGTAGTAATGAAACATTACTAGCTTAAATTTGATAAGATTTTATTAAAGGATACATTATAACATTTTAAATACTAAAATGAATTTGTTAAAAATTAATAAAACATTTAAAACCATTATAAAAGATATTAAATTATGTTCAACTGATGGGAAGCATGAGGTAATAGATTCCATCATAATTTATAATCCATTGACACATATTTTATATTGTGCACCTCTTCACTTTCTTGTGGTGTATATAATGCACCATTGATGCATTAATACAAATAACAACATATTCAAGATGATTAATGTTTCATGTCATGTTTATCCTTTCATGGGGTTATAATTTTAAATTTACCAAAGAGGTGAGGATTTTCTTGTATTCACATTTTTTCGACTGCCTTAATTTTGATATTTGAAATATTATAATTCATCACTCATAAAATAACTTATTTATTTTTTCCTATGGATTTTATAAGGTTTTTATATTTAATTACAATTACTCAAATTTTCTGATCATGAACCATGAAAGTTTTCTTTTAAAATGATAAAAAATTTATTTATCTTCTAATTAGATAAATTAATCTTCCTTGTCAAAATTATTCCAAATTTGTTTCCGGAATTACATTTTATTATTCAAATGATTTATTGATGAAATTTTAAGTTATACTTTATTTTTAAAATTTCTAAGGTAATCATTATAATATTTTTTTGAATGTTTTTATAAATTCATTATAAAATCATTAAAATAATGTTTTTAAATTATATGATGTTAATGGAAATACCCTCCATCGTAAATGTTTACTCAATTTTTTCTTCTTATTCTTTAAAATTATAAATTTTTAACTTAAAAACTAGTAAAAAAATATATTTTTTAAATATTTAAGTTTGACTTCTTTTATTTATTGAAAGAAATTTATTTTACTATAAAACCTATATTTATAATGAAATGAAAATTATCTTTTATCTTTTATTAATTTTTTGGTTGTTAACATTATTTTTTAACATTCTCTTCATTGTGATCATTGGAAACTTCATTTATATTAAATATACATATTATTCTTATCGTGGATATGATTATTTCTTAAAACATAATTAATTTTTACATACATCCCTTTACTATAAAACATATTTGAATGACCAAGTAAATTCTTGATAAATATGTATTGTTTACTCAATATAGGTATATATTGAAAATTAACAATTTTTATTGATTGAATTAATAATTAAATATAAGAGAAATTCATATGCTATTCAGTGATGGGTGGGGAATGCTTATATATAAAACCTTGATGCATCGATTCGTTTCATGAGACAAATATGTTGTCCAAATTAAATGGGTTATTAGTGTATCACTAACCATCAATTTAAATGTTATTCTGCATAGTCCAAAAAGTTCGCATTTCATAATGCCTAATAACTTGAAATCAAATATTATACATATAATTTATTAATAATGCATCCATTATTATAAATACAATAACCGAGGATTTTCAAACATAATTATCACATCACATTATGGGAATATACAATATATTTCACAAATACACGAACAAGGACTATATAAGATTAGGGTCTCTGAAGAGTCAATAAACAATATTCATATTTCTTGAATGATCATCAACAACTCCTATAAATTTATTCCCGATTAGTAATCTTCATAAACATAACCTACTTTAAAAAAATTTCTCCATGAATGGGGGAAATGAAATATAAGAAATAGTGATTTCAGATGTTCAGTATGGGTAAAAATAGGATATATAAATTGGGGATCATATACAATAAATTTTATGAGAATAAGAGTATGATATCATTATCATGACATACAATGTTGATACATATTCATTCATGGATCATAAACATGAGTCACGACATAAATCATGGAAGTTCATAACAAATAAATCCTAAAATAATGAAATAACATGAGCCAAGAGATCATAACATTAACATAAGACTTAGATATTTGGAATCAACATAATCATAGAATCTAATTACCATAATATTTATGTCTCATTTCCAATGATATCATATTGTGATGTGTGCACTCTCAAAACCATCATAATAGTCATGGTTCACTCCTAGATGATCACGATAGACATAGTCTCTTATGGAACATGGTTCACTGTCAATTATGGTCCTATTTATCTAATGATATATCAACCATTACCTAATGAATTTGAGGTAGATGTAGGTTTTACCCTTCAGTTTTATAAAGTAACCACAATCATTATTTATACGATAATAATTTCTATTATTAATAATTTATCCACCACCCTAGGTTATATTACAATGACTATCATTGTCTAAAACATATGAAATATCAAATATTTAAAAATACACATATGTTTAAAAAATATATTATAGTATTAATCGTATCAAAACCCATGAAAAAAAAATTTCATAAACATTTCTTCATAGTATAACCTGAATAAATGAAATTGGTTTCATTAAAATATCATTAATTCCTAACTGATGGAAAAGGAATAGGTTCCATAAACATGTTTTCAACATAATCATAAACCATTCAGATAAATAATAAATATGGTAACATTGAATCATATCCATAAAAAGTATAATGTGACATCAAAGGATGTTATATTTGATTGAAACAACATTTGATAAAAATTGGAACATTTTTTGAGGAAAATAATCTTTTCTCGTGGAAAATATCCTTTTTAAAACGTCAAATTATAAAAAATGAATTTAAGTTCATTAAAAATAACCTTTAAACATTAAAAATTACATTTTCATAACTAAAGGGTCATAACCCATTCTAAAAAACCATTTCACTGAATATGAACATTTCTAAATGGAAACCACTTTTTGAAAAATAATTGTTAATAAAATATGATTAAATACATTGTTTTGGAAAGAACCTTGGAAATGCATAAATAAAGTTTTAAAGAAAATAATGGACATTATTGTGGGAAATTTTATTCATACCATGCAAGTTAAATTAAAACATTCCATTCATATTTGGGTAAAAAGTTAAAATGGGATCCCTCATTATGAAAATGAAGTGAATATTTTTTTAAAAACATTATTCAAAAAGAAAATCCATGATAAAAATTATTTTAAATGATTTTATATGTATTATCCCTGATTTCATTGTGTATTATTTTTAAATATTATATGGGATTAATTCCAGACAAGGTAGTGATAAAGAGTTCAATTCTGAGGACCAGTGTGTGAGGAATAAATGTTTGAATAACACTAGAATATTAAATAGCACACACGCAGAATTTTCATAAAAAAGATGAATAACTTTTAAATAGATGGCCAAATCAGAATAATAAGGGAACTGTTGCATTCAGTTCGGAAGCTTTACCCTAGTTGATTCCTAACATCTACCATTGTGGGTCAGTTGTGAAAAGTAGTTTTTGTCATTGAAATAAATAAAATAAAATAAGAATATTTTTTATTTTAAAATTTTGTAATGAAGCAATGATAGTTTATTTTAAAATAATCTTAGAGGTATGGTTCCAAGGATAGAATCATAATCCTATAATTCCCTGGAGACTTTAAAGAGGAACCATGAGAATACCCCTGTCAACAAATGATGATTGAACTTGGATTGATGTTCGAAAAATATAGTAATTGACAAATCTCTCTAATGGCGATGATACAGAAAGTGATATTAATCAATGAGAGATCCATTCACCATAGAGGGTGTTATTATTTAGAATTATTTCCCTATTCTTCGATTCATCAATGAACACTGTCCAAATAAGGAAAAGGATGATCCATGGTTCGATCGTTCTTATAGGCTGGGATTTACATTCAAGACTTATGGGGTTGATATTTTGTTTGATATGTTTAACATTTTAATGGGAATAGATCGAGACTGAAATGAAAAATGGTGGATGTATATTTCATGGGATTGTTGTATGTATTTATGACCCCTATATGGTCTATGTGTTCTTTATTATATGTTGATTATGAACAGATCATCATTACACCATCATTTCATAGCGCAATGATCCAAAATTGACGATCTAGCATCAGGACTACCTAACAGAGGTGAGATGATCATGGTGATAAACACATTAGAGCAATTTAGGAGAATTTTGATATTATAGATTTTCATACGGTTGATCAGAATCAATTTTTAGAGCAGATTGAAAGCCTAAAACCCATCAATTTGGTATTACACTGGTGAGATGACCATGGATCTCCAGTTTTGAGGGGAATGTAGAATTGGATTAAGCACCAGAGGATTGGATGTGGTGCGTGGATGGAGAATGATGGTTCTAGAAATTCACGGTGAACACAGATTGTAGTCCGGTATACATTGTGTGTATCCAACACTGAGTGGAATCTATGGTTTTAAGAGGCATTCAAGTGTCACACGGCGTGTGACCTCTGTCACAAGATGTGTGGTTTTTTGCCTGAGACTCAATATATACCTATGGTGATACACGAACACAAAAAAATTGTACATGAGGTTCCTACATGGAATGTACTCCCCGACAGGGCATGGAAATATCAGTTATGCGGATTAACCCATGTACTAGCACACGAGTAGAGCTACAGGGGTTGAAACCTTGTAATGGAATATGACCAGAGTACACAGGTGGACACCAGAATGAAGGACATGACATGTGACCCTTTTACATAGAGTGAACCAATATTTTACATAACATGTTTTTAATGACACGTGTTATTATACATGAGTAGTACCTCATGTCAGGGGACCCGACATGTGACCCAACTACACACCTTTTACTCACATATAGGTGGCTTGATCGACTTGTCCACTATATATTGGAAATGTTTTGTTGAGGTTTTTTTCTCGTATCTTTCCCATGTAGGTTCTTTTTTATCGTGTCCAACTCGTAGAAGCATGATACTTTCCAAAAGACTTTCTGGATATAGTTGTTGGAATCCCATCTGAGAGGCTCAGATTAGGATCCTCTATTCATTCTTCATGACCTAGGTACAGACCTTGGTACTGACGTAACCAACTTCATCAAGTTTAAATCATCTAGTTTGCTAGTTAATATAGATAGAAATATTGGGATCACCCAATGGACCATATTATGATACTAATTTGAGGTATTGTATTACTCTTCAGATAATTCAGTGTATCTATCACGTAACGGTTTATGATGAACAATACTTCTTAGATGAACGTTATATGTGGTATCAGACTCAAGATTATATTTTTTCGGATGAGTGCTTTATCAAAATTCAGTTGATCTATTAGTTTTGGTATTCATTGGTTGTAACATTCCTCCAGAATGAGTGTCTTGGTTTTAGTATATCTAGAAAATCTTGTAATATGTGATGTGGACATATACTCTAAAAAGCTAACTGTTCCACTTTATTTTTTTATTTATTTGTTGTTTTAGGGTCTCTTACCGTGTATTGTTATAGTCACCCCTAATTGGTATTTTCTTACATGTGTCATGTCTTGTGAAGATGAGAAACCTTTTGATATACTCAGATCAGATAGAGCTTTGTGGGTTTAGGCATGCTAAGGTGTTCCTACGACATTGACCAGTATTCCCAATCCTATTTTTCTTACAGGATAAAATTTGTAGCTTGTAGACTCTTTTTTTTGTGGGATTTTATTCTGGCCTAGTTTACATTACATTCCATTCTTACTCTGTTAGTTGGGATAGTTCTATGCATGCATTTTTTTTCTTAATTTTAATTTACATTTCAAGATTTTTGGTCTTGAATATGTGTGCATGTGCACAAGTAGATAAGTAATGCCTACCATGTTAGTGATATACCTACTCGGTGCTAGTTACCATCCCCTAGACTATGGAAGCCAGGCTTGGGGAGTTCTAGAATGGGCCCCAATAGGAATGGTCATGACATAGTGGCATCAGATGTGGTCTGTTCTACATTAAGATCAAGAGTCTATGAGATTGGTTTGGGGAAATAGTGTAAAGTGTTTCGAGTTCAAATTTCTAGTTAGGGACTCCATAATTAGTGATAACGGCTAATGTATCCATACACCAAGACTAAAATAACCATCATTTCATGTTGATATATGATAAAACTGTTTATAAGGAAATTAATGGTACTAGTATCATAGAAGAATGTGTTTTTTCCATGTACTTCTTGATTTAGCTCTCCAGATATACTCATTGACTGTGGTACATCTTATTTCTTACAGGATTCCCTTGAGATGCATAAAAGTTAGGATTCAGTATCTCAATCATAAGGAATACACCCTTAGTGGATAGTCTTTGATACATGGACCAATTCAACATATGTCACTTATTGGTGGTTCACTATCCATACATTCCCCTATGAAGTAGCATGTGGTACTTGTAATACCAGTAGACGAGGAGTGAAGGATGAGAGAATACATGAGTTTCAGTGGTAGATACCCCTTATCTTCCAAAGATATCCTACCCCCTAGGTCATTGAGGAGAGACTTGAGGCAGTAACCCTAGTTTTACCTATAGTTTGAGCACTAAAAAGGAAGATGGTGATCCCATATGTGGGACTTTCACATGGCCCAGTAGGGAGATTGTGGAGTTTTCCTATCCTGGCTCATGAGACGGAAAATATTTCATAGATATTGTTTGAGAATCTATTTATAGTGGAGTTATCACTAGTAACGCAGATATAATTGAATTTGTAGGAGATTCTTCATCTCCATTGGGGTATATTCATAGTAGATGATAATTCATTAAGGTTTAACAACCTTTATAGGTACTCAATGGATATGGTTAGAGATATGTACTTTAGGGCTTAGAGCATTGAGTGTGGTAAGCATAGAGACATCTGAGAAATCATTATCCCTTTATATATTCCGACTTATACTGGATTGATCGAACAAGCTTCCATGGTTGAACGATTCTTGGATAAGCAGATGCAGCCAGCAACCATCATCAGTAGGTTCCTAGGAGCGGAGACCTTGACAGCGGGGAACAACCGTCGACCATAGGAATCTAGATGTGGGAGATGTTTTGGGAGGAGATCCCAAGATATAGGATCTATGGTTCATGGCTCTCATTCTAGATCCAGTCATCCTAGAGAAATGTAATGTTTCACATGTGAAGATCAAGTAAATCTCACTTGAGATTTACCAACCCATAAAGCTACTAATTGGGAGACTGTGGATGGACCACCTAGGTAGAGGTAGTGATAGTAGAAAATAGATCCATAGAGAGGTGGATGTGGAAGAGGATCTTGGAGAGAAATAAGAGGTGGTTGAAATTTTAAATTGATACCACCACCACCATAGGAGGTCCACACCAGGATCATGGAGCTGGAGGATAGGGGTGGGGATAATTAGATGTGGTCGAGGCTTATGACCCATGGGCTCCAGGAATGATTCTAGGTACGATCTGTGTCTTTTCTACATTAGTTTTTTTACAGATAGACACCAGTATATTTCATTACTTTCACCCCACAAATATTTTTCGAGACCTAGAGATTCAAATTGATCTATTGAATTGGCCCTTATGCTTGTGGGCACCCATTGTAGAAGAATCTGAGATCAAACATCTATGTCGATAATGTGACCTAGCCTTTTGAGGTGAGAGTTTCATTTGGAACCAGTTGGTGGAAGAATTGAGGCCTTACGATATCATTATTGGTTTGGATTAATTATTCATACTATGTGCCCATATTGATTATTTTATGATATGGTTGTGGGGTCTCTGCAATGACGAAATGAGGTTTTTATTTATTGGTGAAAAGGAAAATTAGTAAGCTTCAGATAGAATTTTTCATAGGAGGGTGTAGCTGACTACTCATGAGTAGTCTATCTTAACCCTCGGAGTAGTATACGATATGATTTTTTAATTCCCTCAAATATTGGCAGTGTATGAGGACATCTTTACAAAAGTAGTTCCTGGTTTACCTCCACATCAAGGAATATAATTTTTCATCGACATAAACCCCTGGATGGAACCAATATCCTGACAAGTATATTAGATGAATCTATTAGGGTTTCACAATCTGATGATTCATTTGGAGGACTTACAGAGGAAGGGTTTTTTGAGACCTAGTGTTTCACCCATGGTAGCCCTTGTTTTTTACCAAAAAGGAATAAAAGACCTTGAGCTTGTGTGTGGAATACTGGCGCTTGAACCATGTGACCTTGAAGAGAAAGTATCCACTATTGAGAATTTATGACCTCTTTGATCAGTTCATAGGGGCACGATGGTTCTCAAATGTTGACCTCCCATCCGGCTATCACCAGTTGTGAGTACCAGATGATGATGTACCAAAGTCCAAATTCATATGTCATTAGAGTCACTATGAGTACTAGGTGATTCAATTGGCACAACTAATTCCCCAAAAGTGTTCATGGGACTCATGAATTAGATATTACATCCTTAGACGGATTTGTGATAGTCTTAATCGATGATATCCTTGTGTACTTGATATCTGAGGAGGATCATGTGCAACACCTATGGATGTTTCAAAATGTACATAATTAGAACCAAATTTATGGGAAATTCGTGAAGTTATAGCTATGGATTCAGGAAGTCCACTTCATGGTACATGTTATCCGATTGGATGGATTGTCTTTGGACTGACCAATGTGGAGTTTGTGTTATCATATGATCCCCCTAAAGAGAATGATAGAGGTGTGGATATACCTGGGGATAGTAGGTTATTACCAAATAATCATATCTGATATCTCCCAAATATCAGCACATTTGACTTCAATGATTCGAAATGGGTATCCTTTCATGTGGATAGAGAAGTTCCAGTTGGTTTTCTAGCTGTCGAGGTAGAGATTGAAGAGAGTTCTGTTTTGAGATTATTTGAGGAGGTTGTCGAGTATGTAGTATTCTTCAATGCATCAGGTACTTAACTTGGATGTTTCCTGATGCAATAATAAGTGGTGATTTACTATGGTTCATTCCAGTTGAGGCCACATAAGAAGAATTATGCGACCCACAATCTTGAGTTGGTAGTGGTTGTTTTCTCCATAAAGATGTCATGACACTACCGGATGGGAGATTAATTTATCATCTACTCATATCATAAGATTTTCATGCATATATTCTCTTATAGTGATCTATAAATGAGACAATGTAGATGTCTAGAGATCCTATAGAACCATGAATTTGAGATTATATATACACCTAGGAAGAGGAACAAAGTTGTATATTCTCTCAATATGAGATATAGTTCATTTTTTATGAGTGTGGAATCCAAGAAGTTGGCCTCACTAATGTTATCCTTTGTAGTTGAAGATGGTGCATCATACATCCATTAGATGGTTGTCACACCTACTCTCTTACAATGAGTCAGGTAGGCACATCTTACTGATAATGAAAGTGAGACCCTACATACTTAGATGTTCACAAGGTATAAGATTGATGGATATTTACAAGGTAGGGAGCATGTATTATTTTTTAGAGAATGCATAGTTGTGCTGGTGGAATTGTGGGAGTAGGTTCATTGGAAGATTCATATATAACATTTGGTGGTACATTTGGGAGTGGAAAAGATTTTCTAGGACCTTTGACATTAGTTTTGGTCAACATGAATGTATAAGAATGTTGTAGAGTTCATTTCTAGAGGCCTTATGTTCCAGTAGGTGAAGGTTTAGGAACATGTTCCATCTAGTTTAGATTAGCCCTATGAAGTTCCAGAATGGTTGTTGGATGGGATATCAATGGAATTTATAGTGGTTTTACCATATAATTCTATGAGAAATGTTGTCTTAAGGGTGATCATTGACCAAATCACCAAGTCATCCAACTTCCTAGCTATTTGAGATTAGATTTTAGTATAGAGAATGGGACACCTTTATATTTTGGAGATAGTTGGACACTAATAAGTCTCATAAATGATAGTTTTTAATTGTGATTCTTTTTTTACATCCCGATTGTGGAATGGATTGCATGAGGTTTTTGGGACTCAGTAATGCAAGAGTATGGTGTTCTGCCCTATGATAGATGGCCAGACGGAGTGGACTATTCAGGTCCAGGAGGACATGATATGGGAATACATGTTGGACTTTTCCCATAGTTAGGTGAATTAACTTCCTTCGATAGAGTTTGTGTACAACAACAGCTACTATTACACCATTAATATGGTAACATTTTATGTTTGGAATGGGTGACCCTCATGGACACCATTTTTCTGGACTGACCCAAGAGTGTTAATACCCTTGGGCCTGAAGTTGGTGCGAGCTAATATCGAGAAGGTTTAGATCATCCCGGAGTGGATGAAGACTACAGACATCTGTCATAAATCTTAAACTGATTGGAAGTAGAGGAATTTGGATTTAAAGAATGGAGACAATGTGTTATATCAAGTTTCACCTCGATGGAGATTACAAAGATTTGGATAGGGATCTATGTTATCTCTTTGGATTATCATCCCATTTTAGAGACTACATAGAGTAGAATAGGTGACATACTTCTTTCCTCTACCCCCATTGTCATATTTGGTACACGATGTCTTCAACATGTCATAACTAAGGATGTATGTGCATGACACATCACACATCATCAAATAAAGATAGGTGGAAATTGATGATGGAACGACTTTTTATTAGTACCTAGTGGAGATCGAGGATCAGTAGGAGAGGATCCTACATCGGTGATTGATAAATTTGGTTCATGTCTTATTGCAGAAAATGAATCTCTAGGAGAAAAAAATAGAGCGGGAGGCTCACATTCATGCATAGTACCCACATCATTTTATCTGGAAATTTTTAATCATTTTAGGGATGGGAATCCCCCAGGTGGGGATAATGTAATTTTTTGTGTTGTTATGTGTATTATTTTGAAATATTTTATGGAGTTAATTCAAGACTATGTGCTCAGTTGGCAGGAAATTCCAATGCCCGGTGTGCCCAAAATAAATATTTGAATAATATAAAAATATTAAATAGCACTCATAAATAGTTTTCATGAAAAAGTGGAATAAAATATAAATAGCTTCCCATATCAGAAATATGAGGGCACCATTATGTTCGGAGTAGTGGCTTTACCTGATGTGATGCCTACCATCAGTCGGTGTGGGTGAGTTGTGAAAATAATTTTTTGGCATTTTAACTAATAAAATTAAATAAAATTTTATTCTATTATAAAAGTTTTCACAATCACATTGATTTTTATTTAAAAATAAACATAGAGTTAGGGGTTTGGGTTTAGACATATACACCTATATTTTTCTGGAGGCTCTGTGGAGGAACCTGGAGAATCCTCACAATGACAAATGCCAACTAAATTGGGATCAAATATTGAAAAAAACCATTCCTGATGGATCTCCACAATGAATATGATTCAACAACCAATATTCTTCAATGATAAATCTATTCATTAGCTTAGGAATTTTTATTTGGAATTATTTCCCCCTTCCTAGAATCAATGAAAAACGTGTACCAACCAAAGAATAGGTTGGTCCATGATTCGATCATTCTTGAGGGATATGATTTAAATGTGGGATTTATTAGATTTCTTTATTGTTTTATTTGTTGATCGTTCTTATTGTAGAATATAAATACTGAAACAAAAAATAGTTGAGGTATGTTCCTTTAGTTTTTCCGCTCGTGTATATTTCTTCTCCCTCACATGTTCTATGCATTCTTCGTTCTTCGTGGATTTTGAATGGATGATCGTTTCACCATTATTTCCTGGAACAACAATATGAAATTGAATTTCATTTATTGGGATGACATAATGGATTTGTGTCAATGATGGAGATGGATGGATTGATATAATTCAAGAGATATCATTCTTCGAGCGATTTTCCTAATGGTGATTGGAATCGGGTTTCAAAGCCAAATGAAAGCCAAAACACCAACGATTCGTTGTTTAAATGGTGATATATCCTTGTATCTCTAGATTCATGTTGATCAAAACATTGGATCATGCACCATAGAATCCAACATGACATACGGAGAAAGAACAATGGTTCAAGAAATTCACAACGAACACAATGTCTTGTCTATTGTAGACGGTGTGTGGCCCCCACAGAGCGACGACAAGGGTTTCGAGAGGAATTTATGTGTCACATGACTGGTGAACCCTCTCGGACGACTTGTGGGACCTTCTTCGGGACATGGTGTGTACCTAGAGAGATACAAAGACACGGGGTAGAGTACACTGGGTTTTGATACTGCATGTACACCCCCACATGGCATGGATGGACCTATTACATGTATTACCCCATTTACTGGCACACAAGAATAACTACACGGGTTGACACCATGTACTAGAACCCAACTACAGTACATAGGAGGACCCCAGATGGATGGACATGTTGTGTGAACCTTCTACAAGGAATGTATCCATCTTGTACATGACATGTTCTAAACGACACATGCCATTGTACAGAAGAATTACCTAGGGTCAAGGGACATGACACGTGACACTACTAAACATCATGTACTCACTTCAACAAGGCTAGATCTACTTGTCCACTACATCTTTGATTGGTTTTGTTAAGGTTTTGTTTACATATCCTTTCCCTAATATTTAGTTGGTATCATTTACTACTAATAGAATTATCATCCCTTCAACAAAAGGTCTGGGATAGAGTTGTTAATGTCTCCTATGAGAGGACCGGAGGAGTATCCTATATTCATTATTCATTACTTAAGTACATTTCTTGGTATTGACATATCCAACAAGACAGGGCATCAATACTCTATATAGTAGGTTAATTTAGATAGAGTTATTAGTATCACCCCATGGAAATGGCAGTGAGCTTCATTCGTGGAATCATACCTCTCTTAAAATCTCTCATTGTATCTCTCTCACGATGGTTTATGATGAATATTACTTCCCAAAAAAAATATCGTCAGTGCTATCAGACTCAGGAGTGAATTCTCACAGATGAGCAACTATGAAATATTCTAACCTAATACCTAGTATGGGTATGTGGTGGATGCGACATACCTCTACACTGCGTGTCATGGTTTGAGTATGTTTGGATATTCTTATTATATGTGTTGTATACATATACTATGTAGAGATGATTGTACATATTTGTTTGTGTATTTTTTTTTGGTTTGGGGTCTCCTACTCATTGTTGTTATACTCACTCTAATATGGGCTTCTCCCAAACATGTCATGCCTTTTGTAGAAGAGGGACATTATAACAGACAAGGACCCGACATAGCTTTGTGAGTTCAGGTTGGCTGAGGTGTTCCTATGGATTTGAGCAACAGTTACAGTACCTATTTTTCATAAAGGAAGGAATTTGTAGTTTGCACACTCCTTATTTTTTGGGGGGCTTATATTTTGGACCAGTTTACATTACTACACTTCACTTTCCAATAATAATTTGTTGTTTGGGATAGTTGTATGAATGCATATGTTTCTTAGTGGTTTTTTACATGTCAACATTGGTAGTTCGGGAGATGTGTGCATGCATATACGTACATAGGCAATGCCTCCCATGTTAGTGATATGCCTACTTGGTGCTAGTCAATATCCCTTAGCATATCGGAGGTGGGCATGGGGAGTTTTGGAATGGACCCCACTGGGATTGGTCATGGCATTATAATATTATAATAACATTATTGATTTTTTAAAGGAAACGTGGATATGATAGAAATATAATTTTCAACTGATTTTGGAAATTAAGTAGACATCACTAAATGTAAATGTTTTTGTCATTTGTGTTCATAAAGAGAGGAAATAAAAGGAAAACTTTTATTCCCAAAAATAATTAGATGAAAATTAATACAATATAGTTTATCATTAATAGAGTATATAATTTCCCTAAATTGGAAACCCAGACATAACAAATCTCAAGGAAAATGAGATTGAAACATAAACAATTGTTTTGGGAAAAAACCTATCAAGGTAACATTTTAGTGTTTTGGGTTGATTGTGTTTGTTAAAAAGGAAGGTTTTCATGGATAGTTGTCGAGTTCCAGTGATATTTTTACAAGGCATACTAATAGTGATTCCAGACAATGGAATGGATTCTCTTTTGGTGGTGCAGAAAGATGTGTATACAAGGTGGCAATATTTGACACTATTTTCCAGATTTTTTGGGGTCTAAAATCTTGAGGATAGAAAAAGGTGTTTTTGGAAAAGGAAGTCTCTTCTCGTAAAAGTAAAATATTTCATTAAATGTTTTTAGTGATTTGAAATGTGCTGTAAAAGATAGAATTAAGTATCATAACATGAAAATATGGTTAAGAAAATAAGTGCACAAAATTTTAGAATGTGAACAAAAAACGAGTTTATGTGACAAATGGAGATTTGTGAGAATCTGCAAAATAGATATGGATATTGTAACTGAATGGTTTTTAAATACAAAATGTGATTTCAAATTGAGATATTCCATTATCAGGGAAATCATACGCACATAAAGGAAAGCACGTAATGATTTTTCATGCACGGTTATCCTAGTATATAAATTGACGTCTACCCCATCTCAATTATGTAGCTCAACCCTTAGAAAAAATATGGCTCTAAATCGTAGAAGAGTTGTGTGTACGGTAGTAATGTTGCGTTACATAAGAGTTACGTTAATAACTGAATAAAATATTTGTTTTTGCAAAATGGTACATGAGTCTGTAGTACTATAGGATTTGTGCACAAATCATAAATGTTACACGCAAATTATACTTCCACGACAAAAATAAAGGTTTCACAGAAGCTAGTAATGTCGTGTAAAAGACATCCAAAGGCTATGTGAAAGACAATGTTTGACTTATAAGGTAATTCCCAATAAACATGTGGTAATTTTTTATCCATCATGTGGATGAAAGTGGAACTTAATTATACACTAAATGATGTGTAAAATATATTGATTCAGGTAATCAAATGAGGATCTTTTGATGATTCAGTGGGCACACCTCAATTGATAATGTAGTGAGATTTCATTTTGTGATTGGTTTTAAACCAGGAGGGAATGTGAGTCTTCTCCAAACATTGTAATAGTATTGCGCTTTATTAGAATTAGTATGCAAGAACATTTCCTTTGTATACTCCTTCGGCATAGCCTAGTGCGAGTGAACCAATTAAAATTGTTGCCTCCCATGCATTATTTCCATTCTTTTCATCCATTGATAAGAGAAAGGGAGAGAGTATAGTTATATTTAAAGATGAAAAATGATTTGAAGGGGAAGTTGTTTTAATATGTCGTCCCTTGATTCATCTCCCCTATACGGGTATTTAACTTACATGGGCTAGCAATTTTCCACATTGGTATCTTTTCAATCATATGGCCCTTAAAATAAATAACCTTATATGGATTTTTGTATCCAAATAAATTTCATAGGAATAATCATAAAATAACATTATGGGTATTATAAACACTACATAAAATAAACCAGTGGTGAAAATGGCATGTGTGTCATGGAAATAAAAGTGAAACGGAAATACATTACCTTATGTCTCAACATTGTTCAAACACTTTAGAATATTTTTCTATTATTAATTTAAGTTTATTATACATCTGTTAAAGTAACACCCACATATATATATATGATCTAATATCTATGCGTGATATGTATTGGTCTCTATAGTTGGTATCTAAGAAATGTTTAGTTACCTTTGAAAACTTTTATATGAAAATTTAGTGGGAACCCAACGCAGAATCCTATGTAATAGAGAATGTCATAAGTTATAGTAAATATATTATTGTGGTTTTTATGTAAATAAATCCATTTTTAGATAATAAGTGTATGTGGGTTTTAAACAAATGGATCTTTGGTTAATAAGCTCGAAAATAGATTGTCTAGTATATATCAGTTTCTATTCTAGTTCACAATGTGTATTCCCTTAGAGCACACCCAGTTTGACACTCCAGAGTGATATTCTTGGATTGATTCATATTTTTATTACATACCATTGTGATGTATTTTAAAAGATAATGATCATGGATGTCCAAAGTTAAAACTATAGTGTTATTGATTGATAATAATGCATCATAATTTAGACATATTACAAATTATTTTCCAGGATTGTGCAGTTTCCGACTATTATTATTATTTCCCACACTATGTTTTTTAGTATTAGTCAATGGATGGAATCCAAATGAATTATGTTAATGATGAATGTGATGGAAAATTAAATGATTTTTCTCCTATGAAACTATTCCCTCAGGAATTGGGGATGATCTCATCGATTTAAGATTCAAACATTCCAAGCGGTTTCTAACGGGTTTCTTCGTAGAACCAAAAACATCCAGTGATTCCATATCCATTTGAACTGAATTCCCAAAGGTATGCACTCAATTGTTGTGGATGGATGAAGCTTAGGAATTTTCATTGGTCGAGAGGATGGGAGGTCGGAATCATCACACCTTTTTAGGGGAATTATTTTGTACTCTGGGACTCTCTTTATAGATTTAAGTTATGTTCGTGAATCCTTATTACATTACCAAGTATAAAATGAAATTTCCTTCATATTTGAAAATCAATGATTAAATATGTTGGAAATTTAGAAAATCTTTTATATGTATTCGATGTTCTTCATCGATATAGAATCATTTGTATTTGTTAGAGATTCTTAGTCAATGGTATCCTTTAATACATAAATGTATCTTGGTCATTATGATGACCATACTGGTTTTAAATCCATTCAATGGGGCACTTGATGTTTATTGTCATCCAGAAGGACATTGATTATTTAGGAGTTGGGATCGTACCCACAGATGGGCTACCTATGTATCCATGTTTTTAGAAAATGAATCAGAACCCACGTAGTTCGAGTAAGGGAGTATGATGTTTACGATTGATGGCTCAAATATGATGTCATAATTACTTTTACACTCTAAGATCACGTGAGTCATGCTCGGTGTGAGAAACAAGAGGTATTGGAAAAACCCAAAAATTGTGCCATGAAAGACGTAATCATAAGAAATGATATGGGTCTTTTTATGTATGACTTCCCAAACAAATGAAGATTAAGATTTAGTTTAGGGATGAAATCCCATAAAATGGTCCATAAAGGTATATGTTCTTAATGGATATTTGGATGATCTAATCTTGGGGATTACTCCTAAGGATGATGGCCAAGTTAGGAGGGGACTTATGATTGGGTTTTACTCCTAAGAAGAAATTCCAAATCAAATGAAAATTAATACTGGTTAAGAGAGATTTAAGGCTAGGGATTACTCCTAAGGAGGAGGCCTAGGTCAAAGGGATTTGAAAACTGGGGCTTACTCTTGAAGAGGAGGCCCAGGTTAAGAGAATTTTAAAATTAAGTGATTTGGGGATTACTCTTAAAGAGGAGGCCTAGGTTAAGAGAATTTTAAAATTAATGGATTTAGGGCTTGCTCCAAAAGAGGAGTCCTAGATTTGTAGATTTTAAATTAGGGTTTATTCCTGAAAAGGATGCCCAGGTTGAAGGAATTATGGTTGGGGCATACTCCTGAGGAGGATGCACAAATTAGGGGACTTGGGGCTTACTCTTGAAAAGGATACCCATTTAAGAGAACTTGGATTGGGGCTTATTCTTGAAACGGAGGCCCAGGTTAAGGGAAATTATTATTGGGGATTACTTTTGATGAGGAGACCCATGAATAAGGTTCTCTCATATTAAAGGATGAGGTTGAATGTTTGAAATATAATATTTTAGTGACATAAATATGTGTTAATCTTTAGGTTTTGAGATATGTTCCACGGAATTCCTTTCGGATAAGTAATTCAATCAAGAAAACATGCCATAAATGGATTTGAAGAGTGTCTTGAAGTCTGAATCTTTAATATGAGAGTTGGAATGGCATAAGAGAGTTGAAATGGGCAGGATGGGAACCCAAAAATAGAGGGGCACACAAGTCCTCGGGGGTCGTAAAAGTACTACATGGGCGCACAAGTCTTGGTCGTGCAAGTATACTTGCGCGACACCTATATACTTGGGTGACAGTTAACCAGTAGGGTAATACATGGGCGATCTTTGACCAAAGCCTTTATAATTATCACGAGGTACTTCCAGAAGAGGGGAACGCAAGTTTCAGTGAGTTTGTAAGGAGGTGCGCATGTGTGTCCATATCACCATAAGGGTAAATAACTTAGGCGCGCAAGTGTTATTGAATTTTTAACACTTAGAAATTCTTCATCTTGTTTAGACATTCCATTCTAGGTAATGAATTACCATAGAAGTGTTAGGAATAATCGAAGATGAGACTTGGGTGTTCAAAGCTCTATATCTGAATTCTGGAAAAAATCATCATGGTATGGGGGGCCCACCGGGGGTATCTATAGGCTGGAGAAGACCCTGGGTGGTTTTCAAAGAGGGCGCGCAAGTCACCTGCATGACCATTTTGGAGGCACACATGTATCCTTTCACGACTGTACTCAAACTTGCGCGACATATGGGAAATGTTCTCCTTGTTCATCCCTTTCTATTTTTTTTGGTATTTATTCATTGGATGAATCTTCTTTGTTTGAGGTATTTACATTTTCATTTCGTTTAGCCCATGTGATGAAAAAGGAGCGTCAACAAAAGTCCCCCCTCAGAGTTGGATCCAAAAAGAAATGTGGATTTGACTCTAAGGAAAGCGAGAAACAAAAGGAAATTAGGGCGCGTAGGGTATGGCGCACAAAATGGACTTCTGGTGCGTAGGGTATGGTGTGCAAAATGGGCTTCGAGCGCGCAGGGGTACGACGACGTCTATAAATAGATGGCCTCACATTGCGCAAAAGCACCCAGCTCTTTCTTGTTGTTTTTCTCTCAGCGCGCAAGTGGACTCTCGGTTATCACTTGTTCGCGCTTCTTGTTTCTTGCGTCACGTTTCTGTTAAGGTATTTGAACTTGCGCGGTGATACATGCACAACCAATATTTGCGCTACCGAAGGAGACTTGTACGCCAACTATGGGACTTGCGCGCCTAAATTCATTTGCCATTTTTTCAAATTTCTTAAAAAAATTTATGAAAAATTAACTTACTTTAAGAGTTAATTATCTAGATTTTGTGCAGATCCAATGGCTCCCAAGAGAATCGGATCAGTTGATGAAATGGAAAGAAAAATAATTGATGATATGATGGACATCATTTTCCATGATTACTATTCCACCTATGAAAGTACTCTCCTTGAATTAGCCATGTACTTGAAGAAGCATCATATTAATTTCCCACACAACATCTATCTGCCTCTGTATGGCCATTGTCATCCGCAAGATGTCAATATTCTAGAAGCAAAGAACTATCTCCCACATTCCTTGTTTTAGTCATATACCATATTTTCTTTAGAAAATTTCGCAATCGCAGGAACATTTTATAATTCTGGAACAGTAAAGAAAGCATATATAATGCATCATAGCTAATGTGCACCAGATATGAAACCTCACAAACCTGAGCTGCAACCACATTGTTATCCCTCAATATTTCAAAATTCTCAGATGGATCAATCCAATGGCGGGAAGGAGAAATGGTAATTCCATTCTGGAGGAGGGGTGAAGCCAACTTGTATGTGGGCTTATTGGGTGCGACAAACTTGTGAAGAGTTTCTCGAGGATCTAAAGGGAGATGCAATTTATGAAGCTGTCTGGGCTGGGCAGACGTATGTTTATAGAAATGATAATTTTGCACTGGAGTTGCTTAGCTGCTGGAGCCCAGAAACTAATTCTTTCCATCTGACCCATGGAGAAGTAGGCATTAGTTTGTGGGATGTCTACAAGATCTCAAGGGTTCCAATTTTGGGTGATATGAATGAAATATTCATCCCTCCAAAGGTAACCTTGAATGATCCGGAGAATTCTCCTGATTTGGTTTGAGAATTATTGAAGATTTATCCTAAGCTCAAAATAAAAAAATATTAAAATACTCATTCTAGAAGGGAAATTCATCCAGAGGAATGGATGGATGTGTTTCTCAAGAAGAAGAGGGAAGAGGGTCCCACCAGTACTTGTCCTTCTAGCTGCCCTAGAGTGGAAATGAGAGGTTCTCTTGGCACATTCTGGCTGACTCTGGAAGCAGGAGAGTCTGGGAAATGGGGGTATGAAGTGAATCATAAAATCCTGGAGAAGCCCCGTTTGGAAGTATTTTTAGCCTTATGTCTTAGTGTGTATCTTTTTCCAGCCAGAGATTCGAAGGGAGGCGTCAGGCCAGGTACCTTTGTTATTGCAGCCCAGATGGCTGAGAGGAAGATGGTGGCATTGGCTACCCTAGTTTTGGAAAATATTCATAAGATCTTACTCCATGTATACGTGGGTAAGTCTTTTTTGATATTAGTGGGACCATTCCATGTTTTATAAGGTTGGATCGCCACTCACATCCGGACATATGCTGTTCAGAATGGAATACATATTATGGGAAGTTCTTTCAGGACATCTGTTCAGGCCTTCGCTGGAGTTTTCCCTTTGTATCTCAATGCCTATGATATCAGGGCAAGGCTGGGTATGTATAAGGAATAACACTTCTTTCCCTATGGAAATCCACTGACAGGGCGATTTGTTGATGATGGATCAATCAGCTTGGAACAGATGTCTTACATTCTGGCCTATAGAGATGGTGTACTGGCCACCAGAATTGATGGGGAAATTATATGTGAGGCTTATGCTCCATATAGATTTGCACACCCATTAATGTGTCTTCAGACAACTGTTGTATCTCCACCAGTGCATGTCAGGTCAGAACAGCATCCAATGGTTCCCCGACAACTATGGATGCTAATGGATATGGAATGGACTCGGGCATTTTTTGACATACCAAATGCTGAAGCGGTAATCAATTTGGCCATATGGTATGCTGAAAACTGGGTAGCCTCATATCCTATGGCAATTTTGAATAAACCTATTTATCAGGTGGGGAAGAAGAAGATAACCATTGAGAAAGAAACAATTTAGGTGGAAGGTGATTCTTCCACTCCTGAAGCTGGTTCACCGAGTTCTTCAACCGAGGCCGATTCATCCGATTCTTAGGAGATACAACATGTGTGAAAGTGGACATGTGCCGTATATAATACTCTTATTAGAATAAAGAGAACCACTCCATCAACTCCTAGTGAGTTACTTTATTGAGGAAATTTAATTGATGGTAACTTTATAGAGTAACAAGTTTTCATTCTCTTTTTATAGTTACAGGAGCATGAAAGAAATTAAAATCCAAGGTTTTAGGACCCTCTTCACATCCTTCTAGTACACCTCTATATCTATGACCAAAGGCAATCCAGACATGGTGAGATATATACTGCGATACAAAAACTATCTGGCTAGAGCTATGAGAGGGTCTACATTTTCCTAGAATAGGGACTCTTCAGTCTCCTGTAAATATTCATTTCATGGATAACACTGCTGAAGTAAGAGCCTATGTAAAAGAGTTCAGGACCTATATACATTCCACCAATGACTGTATCCCTATCACCAAGTGGGTGAAGGAAATGATGGATCACGATGCCACTGATGTGGAGTGGCATGAGTATGTGGCTCTTGAAGATGTATGTTTTCTTTCATTATTTACATTGCAACTCGATTTCAATCAAAGATTATTTACTCTAGGAAATTACTTTCTTTATCCTACAGCTTGCAAGGAAATGAACTACTGAAGTTCCTTCACCACAGTATAGACTCAGTGGTACTGCCATCAGGGCTGCTGTTGAATCTGCTTGCGAGTCGTGCGAGATATCTCCAGGCCAGCAGGCCATGAAAGTGGAGTTGGACATGGCCTTCCATTCACCAATTCATGTTCCAATAAGGGAGACTAATAACACTACCAAAAAGACAAAGATAAAAAGGCATCGAAGGAATAAGTCCACAACTAAATGCTTCATTAGTAGTGGTAAGTCCCTCGGGTAATCATGAGTCATAAACCATGAGAATGATTGCTCATTTTCCTTGGAATTACAGGGGATTCTTCAATTTTCCCTAGGAGGGAGAGGACTGATCCTGCTTTGAGGACCACGGAGGGTGTTGTGGAACAGTCGCAAATTCAGGCTGACTTAGTTGCTCCTAGAGAGGAGCCATCATCTGTTCCCAGTATCCCTCCTGCTACTGGTAATTTAACAATGCTTCATAGAATGCTTCATAGAATGTTTCGTTAAATGTTGAATGAAAACATCAACTAACTTACGTTCTTTGTTATTTCAGGTATAAAACCTGCACCAGATTAATTGGTGGCCATGGCAACTGAATCTTCTATCCTTCCTGAAGAAGCTATGCGGGGTCTGGGGCTGCAGAATGAGGGTTGCCAAGAAGACACATCAAATGCTCCCACTGGTGAGACTAACAAGGATTCTGAAATATCATTGGATGAAATGATGAACCTTGGCATGTCTTTCGAATACTTTTTTGATCATCCTACCTTATCATTTGATTTATATGATCTTGGGTGTGAGTGTTATCCTTCACCAGGTAAATTTTCTTTTTAATTTACACTTCAAATCAAGACTGAAAATAATATGCAGTTCCATCCAATGAAGCTGCTGAACAGCCAATGTGTAACACCCCACGATTTCATAGTGTGTTATTTCTTCAAAATAATTCAATAACTTGCACTACACGCAACACCGAGTTCAATTGCACCATGACTTACCAAAAAAAAAGCCATTAAAAGAGGTCATGAATAGCATTAACTACATTTTTAACTTTATATAATCCTTATAATTTTAGAATCCATATTATGAGTTTCTTAGTCATAATGCAAGAACAGATTCATTTTCAGTATTGCACTTTTATCAACTTTTGATAGTGAAACCTTTTTAAATACAATATTTTAAGCTTTTTGACTAAATGGAGACATCAAAAAACTTTAGAATGAAACATCCCAAGCTTCCACGGTACGCTTTCCATTGAATAAAACAGTAGCGTGTGTTGTACGCAACGTCGAGTTTTAACACACACCACAACCGATCAAACTAGCCGTTATGAATAGTAATACCTAAATTTTGAAATTATATATATTTTATATTTTGAAATGGACTTCATTTTTGGATTCGGAATATCGAATTTAGCCTAAGGTGAAATTTTGGTACTTTTCGGATAACTTTCATATTTTGATGAATAGTGAAAATTACTAAATTTTAATAAAAACCAACTTTTTTAATCAAAATAATTAATAGTGATAAATTGTGAATTTGAGTGGTTTTAAAGTATATTTAGAATATATTTTTACCATTTAATATAATGTTGGTCATTGGACATAATTTTACAATTAAACCGAACATAAACAAGTGTCAATCTTTTGATAGTTATTATCTCTTAAAAACACGCTTTTTGTTTTGACAGCGGGAATTAATTTTAAATTAATTTCTGCCACTTCTGTGTTTTGAATTTAGAAAAATGGATTCCATATTTGGAATCAGGATGTTCAAATTGTGTAAATAGGTAACTTTTATTTTTAGACATTTTGAATAATTACTGCGGTAAATATTTTATTTACCATGGTTAAAGGTAAATCCGGTAAAAAAGGGTTAAACAATAATATTATAATAATCCTAAATTACCCTAAAACGTGTCTTAACCCTATTGGTTGATACATGGTCGACCATGGGCATCTTTGGGTCTATTTTGGGACCCCATGGATCCATTTGTAAGTGATAATGACACTTTATTTTAATTAAGTTAAAATGAATACAAAAATGACATAAGCATATATCTTTTAGAACAACAATTGTTACATAGGGTTATATATGTTGGATTTTAGATTATAAATATTCATTAGAAAGCTAAAACGATTTCCTACATAATGATAGTTTATTTATAATTTTTAGACATTAAATATTTTATTTTATATATGACACAATGATGATGCAGTAATTACTATAATAGTGAAAAATTAAAATAATTGATATTATAAATACCCAAATAAATATAATATGAAACTTTTAATGAATTAAACTAATTTTCTAGGATAATATGATATATTAGGATTGATATAATTGACCTTTTTCGAAGTAATCAATCTGTTATGAGTTTCACAAAAATCAACTATTGAATAGTGTCAAAATTGACATAAAAGAGTTCTTAAAACAAATATTATATTATTTATTGATATTAAATTCCTAAAAATCTAATGTTCGGCCAAGAGACTTATATCATGATAGGTTCATCATTAATGGACCACTTGGGGGTCGTTTGGATGTATATAGTAAGTTTATTAACCATATTATATAAAAATACAAAGAGACATTGTAAAAGTGAAACTAATTAACTTAGAGTTAATACTTAAAGATAAGGATAATATAAGTACCCAAAACTGTCTAACTTCTATTGGTTGAGTGTTTTTCGACCTATCCCTACCTTAACCTTTGAATAGTCAACTTTGGAGCCATTAGAAACCGAATATGAATTTATTATAAATTAATATTTCTAGCTTTTCCAAAGGTGCCCCTCACCCCTCTTATAAAAGGGAACTCCTCCTTCTCATTTATTCACACCTCTAAAGCCTTTTGGTTCGGCAAAACTCTTCCCAAATACTCTCCCAAAATCCCTCACTACATCCTAGAGGCCTTAGTTTGATCAGAAAGCCAACCTAAGGAGCCCTTTTGATCAAATCAAAAGGAAGAACCCGAAGAAGAGGTAATGATTTCACCACCCTTTTCTATGTTCATTTCTTCTTCCACTTCTTCTTCCTTTGTTGTTACCATTCTAAAATAATAAATCCAGTATCATATATATACTGTGATGTTATTATAAATATGGTACAACCATATTCAGTACTCTATCCACCCTTTGAATAACATGTCACCATACGTGCGTACGTACGGCTTACCGTCTCCACGTCGTGGTGTAATTGTTATTCAATATAATATTATTTGGATGGGTATAATAATGATGTGTAACTCATGTAAATAATAAATATAACATGTTAAGTATTCTGTATATATGATATACCATCCATTATATATTATTTTAATATCAAAAGAATGATATTGTCGCTCGTGCGTACGTACGGACTACCGTCTCCACGAACGCGATGAGATTCATTCTCCATCGTATCCATTCAAGTATAATTATCATTTGATGATTTAAAAATTATGTTTAAGGACTTGATATCATTCTGGATATGAATAAGATACAACAAACATGGCTTATGTAACAAAACATATAAAAGAAAACGAGTAAGTTAACACCCAAAACAACGATAATACTAAGATATTATAAACAAAGCAATGTTAAAAGATCATATATGATATCATATGAATCATATGATTCTTGTATAATTTAATAACAATTATTTCACCATTATACAGGAGGTTAACCTACCCCAACCAAGGAAAAGTACAAGGTAAGGGTTATTTCACAATCTCTTCATTATCCGAGGTTGTTTATACGTAATAATCTACTGGGATCTCTTTATCATCCACATCCATGTTTCTTAAAAATGTATTTCAAAACATTTTTACTATTTACTAAAATATGAGTTAAAGTCATTTATACCCTTTTTGACTTTTATAAGTGGTTTATAAAGGAATCTTTCTGTCATTTTCAAAACAAGGTCCTTTTTAACCTTTTCGACAGAATTGAGGTAAGAATGTTTTTTTTAACTTATACGGCGGGTGCGGTTATTTTACGCCGTTATAAAATCTTCAAAGATTTCCATACAAGCTTATAAGAATATTTTCAAAGAAAATGTTTTATTATATACGGATCTTAAATGATTTCAAAATAAAAGGAGATATTTCTTTAAAAAGAATATTGATTTCATCTATGTCAACATCCTTTGATGGATTTTAAGATTATTTGAAGTTGATTTATTATGATACAAAGCTTCTATATTGTATTGAAGGTTTTGTTATATGTTTGACTATGGATGTTCTATTTTTATACCATTCATAGTTTATGGTGAAATTATTGACATTTCGTATGCTAGTTTTAATACGAATATTTATGTTATGTTTAAACCTTTTCATATGGGAATGCATTGGACTTAATATGTGACGGGTGGAGCCCACTATAGCTCCTCGATGCATCGGTAGGTCTCATGAGACAAACTAGTGTCTTGGCACAAGGCCTTGACAAAATCTTATTTGTAGTCTTGGCATGAGGCCTTGACTATGTGGTTATGATAGTCTGGCATTATGCATTCCAACATTATGAAACTGGTTATTGATTTTTGCATGTGATTATTCGATTAGTAGAATATCCATGTGAATAAGTAAATGGCATTATTTCATTTTATTTATGCCATACCATGTTGAAAGTTCATGTTTGAAAGGCTTTTGTTTTAGTTATACATTGCCTTAAATGTTTATTCTTAATTATGAAAGTTTCCGCTATATTGTTATCCTTACTGGGCATTTGAGCTCACCCCTTTTCTATGTTTTATTTTTCCCAGGAAGTGAAGAAGTAAATTATGAATGACCTGCAGGGATGTTATGTGGGATATGAGTGTGGATTATTGAGACATTATGTTGTTGTAGTAGTTTTTCATTTTATGATGTAATGTAAAACTTATGAATATATCTAGTGTTTCCAAGGCTACTAAACCAATCGGTCTTTCGAGATTTGATCTTTCTTGTGATCATACCAATGTTATGTAATAATGCACCGACTCTGGGTAACTGGGGTCGGGGCGTTACAGTTGGTATCAGAGGAAGTTTAGTACAAACCTTGGAAGCTAGATTTAGATAAACTCTGATTAGAGCACGTAGACCTAAGATGAACTTTGAGGATTAGTATAGATGAACTTCCTAGAATTTTTGTATTGTAGAGATTTTGTGAGTTTTCTGAGCAATACATCCCTGTCTGGATACGAGCAGGTAGAGGCGGCTCTGGCACAGATGTACCTAGGGGTAAAACCCGAAAACACCGCTTTGAGCTAGACTCGAACGGGAACTGGTGCACGACAACGGGCCTTGCTGTACTCTTGGTTACGACACTCCCGGGGGATATGCTTAGGATAACTCTCATTTTTCTTTACAAGTCATTTTGAAGGGATTATGAGTATATACTTCATCAAAGAAAACATTCTTATTATTATGGATTATATCCATAAATAGTTCAATTTATGTTAAGTGTTTTATAAGTATGGGATTATGTATTTTGATTCATAAACTGATATAGTGTATGCCATTGTTTAGAAATGGTGCCCAGCAGAAGGAATGAGAACTCCAGAAATGCACATGATCCAAAGAGAAGGAAGGATCATATCTTTCATGGTCTTAAGCTAGAATTTATAAGAGAAATATTCTCCCATGTATTATCATCATATGAAGAAATAATATCATGTGTTGATAAGATAAGTAAAGAGTTTACTGAGTCCTATGGCTTTGAAGGGAAGCAAGAGAAGAAAAGGATGGAAGAGAGAAAGATGGATAAAGGGAAGTGGGAAAAGAAGAATTTTCCCATATGTGGTAACTGTGGAAAGAAACACCCTGGAACTTGCCTGAATGGAATGGGAGTTTTTTATAAGTGTGGAGGAAAAGGGCACAAAGTACGTGACTGCAAGGGTAAGAAAATGGTTTTAAATGTACAATGCTTCATTTGCAAGGAGTTTGGACACTACGCGAACCTATGTCCGAGTCATCAGACTATGCCGCAAATGATGTTATTGGATAATAATCAAGTTATGATACTACCACAGATGAAGAGGAATAATTTGAGTTCTTATGTTGATTATGTCAATTGAGTGTTGTATCAACAATGTACTTGTTATAATAATTATGGAGTATATAAGGATTGTACTGCAGTACTATTTCATTAAGGACTTGAGATTGTGTGGAACAAAGAAAAGTGACTCAATAGCAGGATAAATTTTTGGAAAATATATGGTTGAGAGAATGATAAATCATAATATAGTTCTGATACTGAGGTAGTGATTTTGGAATAATATGTGATTGTTTTGGATAAATTATATTGGATATTCTTGACTAACTTGGAACTGATTAATGATTTGTATATTCTATCATTGTTGGGGTTTAAAATTTTTTTGGATTAATGAAGTATATCCAGCATTCTATATGGAATAAGGGAGCATGAATGTAATCAATAAGGAATATGGTAATACATGATGAAGGTATTCATATGCTATTACGGGGTAAAAAGGTTCTACATTATGTTTACCTTACTTATAAATGTTGGACTGTGAGTATGGATAGAAGTATTTTGGATAGTTCTAGTTTGGATTATTTTGGATTGCCATAAAAGGACATCCCGGAGGTCGGGCGGCAACCCGTCGCGTCCGGCAAGGCTGCGAGACTTGAACCCGCAACCGAAGGGCGACAAGGGTGTATCACCTACCACTGGCCCACGAGATGTCCTAGATTAAATAATGTAGTTTTTATTAAAAGATCATGTAGATGAATTATAAATTCGTTTATTTTGGAACCCTATACGAATAGTGTAAATAGAATTTTTTTTACATTCTATTATCTTTTAGAGTGAAAGATGAGTTTGTGGTAGAAATTTATTAATGGATAAAACTCTAATTATAAAGTAAGTATATATCCTTATTCTCTTAGCCAATCTCATAAATAAATTCCTCAATATTAAGGAAAGCAACTTAGAACAAAAATGTTTTCCTAGATGGTACCTTAAATCATCACTAATTTATGGCTTTTGGATTGTTGGCCTTTTCATAGCCATGTTCTCTACCACTCTCCATCAGATAATTGATGGTTAGATTTTCCTTCCATATCCATATTTTCTTACATGGAACCCTAGTATGTGTTATTTTCGGTAATCTTCATACTTTCGACTCTTTATTTTAAATAGAGGCCTCGTTAATTCATTTTTTGATGTAGGATTTCAACTAAGATATTTTGAAACGTCAAAAATGTGTTATCCCAATACCCTATATTTGGTTGAACCGATGCTACTTCAAATCATCATAGATTGATGAGTTTAAGGACCTCAATTATAAACTTGTTTGTGATTGATGACCTCAATCACTACCTATAAATATTTACGTTTTTCCTCCAATTATATGTCTCTAATTTCCACCAATATTCTCCTAATCAAGATCATAATTTGGTGGTGACCCTTTCATTTCTCTTTTCCTCATATTAAGACTAAATTTTAGTAACCCAATTTCCGATGTGGGTTTTCCCACAAATATATTATCTATTTTCAACCTTTTATTTTCGAAGAACAATTTCAAATTGCGAGGACGCAATTTATTGAAGGAGGGGAGAATGTAACACCCCACGATTTCATAGTGTGTTATTTCTTCAAAATAATTCAATAACTTGCACTACACGCAACACCGAGTTCAATTGCACCATGACTTACCAAAAAAATACATTAAAAGAGGTCATGAATAGCATTAACTACATTTTTAACTTTATATAATCCTTATAATTTTAGAATCCATATTATGAGTTTCTTAGTCATAATGCAAGAACAGATTCATTTTCAGTATTGCACTTTTGTCAACTTTTGATAGTGAAACCTTTTTAAATACAATATTTTAAGCTTTTTGACTAAATGGAGACATCAAAAAATTTAGAATGAAACATCCCAAGCTTCCACGGTACGCTTTCCATTGAATAAAACAGTAGCGTGTGTTGTACGCAACGTCGAGTTTTAACACACACCACAACCGATCAAACTAGCCGTTATGAATAGTAATACCTAAATTTTGAAATTATATATATTTTATATTTTGAAATGGACTTAATTTTTGGATTCGGAATATCGAATTTAGCCTAAGGTGAAATTTTGGTACTTTTCGGATAACTTTCATATTTTGATGAATAGTGAAAATTACTAAATTTTAATAAAAACAACTTTTTTAATCAAAATAATTAATAGTGATAAATTGTGAATTTGAGTGGTTTTAAAGTATATTTAGAATATATTTTTACCATTTAATATAATTTTGGTCATTGGACATAATTTTACAATTAAACCGAACATAAACAAGTTTCAATCTTTTGATAGTTATTATCTCTTAAAAACACGCTTTTTTGTTTTGACAGCGGGAATTAATTTTAAATTAATTTCTGCCACTTCTGTGTTTTGAATTTAGAAAAATGGATTCCATATTTGGAATCAGTATGTTCAAATTGTGTAAATAGGTAACTTTTATTTTTAGACATTTTGAATAATTACTGCGGTAAATATTTTATTTACCATGGTTAAAGGTAAATCCGGTAAAAAAGGGTTAAACAATAATATTATAATAATACTAAATTACCCTAAAACGTGTCTTAAACCTATTGGATGATACCTGGTCGACCATGGGCATCTTTGGGTTTATTTTGGGACCCCATGGATCCACTTGTAAGTGATAATGACACTTTATTTTAATTAAGTTAAAATGAATACAAAAATGACATAAGCATATATCTTTTAGAACAACAATTGTTACATAGGGCTATATATGTTGGATTTTAGATTATAAATATTAATTAGAAAGCTAAAAAGATTTGCTACATAATGATATTTTATTTATAATTTTTAGACATTAAATAATTTATTTTATATATGACACAATGATGATGCAGTAATTACTATAATAGTGAACAATTAAAATAATTGATATTATCAATACCCAAATAAATATAATATGAAACTTTTAATGAATTAAACTAAATTTCTAGGATAATATGATATATTAGGATTGATTTAATTGACTTTTTTCGAAGTAATCAATCTGTTATGAGTTTCACAAAAATCAACTATTGAATAGTGTCAAAATTGACATAAAAGAGTTCTTAAAACAAATATTATATTATTAATTGATATTAAATTCCTAAAAATCTAATGTTCGGCCAAGAGACTTATATCATGATAGGTTCATCATTAATGGACCACTTGGGGGTCGTTTGGATGTATATAGTAAGTTTATTAACCATATTATATAAAAATACAAAGAGACATTGTAAAAGTGAAACTAATTAACTTAGAGTTAATACTTAAAGATAAGGTTAATATAAGTACCCAAACCTGTCTAAATTCTATTGGTTGAGTGTTTTTAGACCTAGCCCCACCTTAACCTTTGAATAGTCAACTTTGGAGCCATTAGAAACCGAATATGAATTTATTATAAATTAATATTTCTAGCTTTTCCAAAGGTGCCCCTCACCCCTCTTATAAAAGGGCACTCCTCCTTCTCATTTCTTCACACCTCTAAAGCCTTTTGGTTCGGCCAAACTCTACCCAAATACTCTCCCAAAATCCCTCACTACATCCTAGAGGCCTTATTTTGATCAGAAAGCCAACCTAAGGAGCCCTTTTGATCAAATCAAAAGGATGAACCCGAAGAAGAGGTAATGATTTCACCACCCTTTTCTAAGTTCATTTCTTCTTCCACTTCTTCTTCCTTTGTTGGTACCATTCTAAAATAATAAATCCAGTATCATATATATACTGTGATGTTATTATAAATATGGTACAACCATATTCAGTACTCTATCCACCCTTTGAATAACATGTCACCATACGTGCGTACGTACGGCTTACCGTCTCCACGTCGTGGTGTAATTGTTATTCAATATAATATTATTTGGATGGGTATAATAATGATGTGTAACTCATGTAAATAATAAATATAACATGTTAAGTATTCTGTATATATGATATATCATCCATTATATATTATTTTAATATCAAAATAATGATATTGTCGCTCGTGCGTACGTACGGACTACCGTCTCCACGAACGCGATGAGATTCATTCTCCATCGTATCCATTCAAGTATAATTATCATTTGATGATTTAAAAATGATTTTTAAGGACTTGATATCATTCTGGATATGAATAAGATACAACAAACATGGCTTATGTAACAAAACATATAAAAGAAAACGAGTAAGTTAACACCCGAAACAACGATAATACTAAGATATTATTAACAAAGCAATGTTAAAAGATCATATATGATATCATATGAATCATATGATTCTTGTATAATTTAATAACATTTATTTCACCATTATACAGGAGGTTAACCTACCCCAACCAAGGAAAAGTACAGGGTAAGGGTTATTTCACAATCTCTTCATTATCCGAGGTTGTTTATACGTAATAATCTACTGGGATCTCTTTATCATCCACATCCATGTTTCTTCAAAATGTATTTCAAAACATTTTTACTATTTACTAAAATATGAGTTAAAGTCATTTATACCCTTTTTGACTTTTATAAGTGGTTTATAAAGGAATCTTTTCGTCATTTTCAAAACAAGGTCCTTTTTAACCTTTTCGACAGAATTGAGGTAAGAATGTTTTTTTTAACTTATACGGCGGGTGCGGTTATTTTACGCCGTTATAAAATCTTCAAAGATTTCCTTACAAGCTTATAAAAATATTTTCAAAGAAAATGTTTTATTATATACGGATCTTAAATGATTTCAAAATAAAAGGAGATATTTCTTTAAAAAGAATATTGATTTCATCTATGTCAACATCCTTTGAAGGATTTTAAGATTATTTGAAGTTGATTTATTATGATACAAAACTTCTATATTGTATTGAAGGTTTTCATATATGTTTGACTATGGATGTTCTATTTTTATACCATTCATAGTTTATGGTGAAATTATTGACATTTCGTATGCTAGTTTTAATACGAATATTTATGTTATGTTTAAACCTTTTCATATGGGAATGCATTGGACTTAATATGTGACGGGTGGAGCCCGCTATAGCTCCTCGATGCATCGGTAGGTCTCATGAGACAAACTAGTGTCTTGGCACAAGGCCTTGACAAAATCTTATTTGTAGTCTTGGCACGAGGCCTTGACTATGTGGTTATGATAGTCTGGCATTATGCATTCCAACATTATGAAACTGGTTATTGATTTTTGCATGTGATTATTCGATTAGTAGAATATCCAAGTGAATAAGTAAATGGCATTATTTCATTTTATTTATGCCATACCATGTTGAAAGTTCATGTTTGAAAGGCTTTTGTTCTAGTTATACATTGCCTTAAATGTTTATTCTTATTTATGAAAGTTTCCGCTATATTGTTATCCTTACTGGGCATTTGAGCTCACCCCTTTTCTATGTTTTATTTTTCCCAGGAAGTGAAGAAGTAAATTATGAATGACCTGCAGGGATGTTATGTGGGATATGAGTGTGGATTATTGAGACATTATGTTGTTGTAGTAGTTTTTCATTTTATGATGTAATGTAAAACTTATGAATATATCTAGTGTTTCCAAGGCTACTAAACCAATCGGTCTTTCGAGATTTGATCATTCTTGTGATCATACCAATGTTATGTAATAATGCACCGACTCTGGGTAACTGGGGTCGGGGCGTTACACAATGCCTGAAGATGGTGTTGACATTGATGTCAACCCTACCATTGTAGAAACATTAGCTCATGTGGAGATAAATCTAGTAAACCCTCCTGAGACCCATCTTGAAGATCCTGTTGAAACTAGGAAAGATGGGGAGGAGTCTTCTCAAGCTATTGATCTACTGTTAGGTAATGATTTTACTGAGTTTTAAAGATATACAACCACCATTCATTGTTTTATGAAATTAACCATACTTTTAATTGGTCAAACAGGGCTATTCACTTCAATGGCTAGATCTGGAGGTGAAGTCTCAACTTCTTCCCAAACAGTAGTAGAAGGTGAAGCAACCATGGTAAGGGGGAATGAGTAGAACAAGGCACTTCCTTAAGTTCATTAATCCCAGATTACATGCCCCCTGTGGTGATGATGTCGAATCAGACCCGGAGGTGCTTAAGGCGCTCAGCTTTTCACGACGCAAGGCATTGAACAACATATGGAAAATCATATCTGAAGTGCCTCTTGAAGAGTTATCATCAAATATTTCCCGATTGTCATCCATGTTCGTAATGCTAGGACTTGGGTGTTTTGGATATCAAGAGATCCACAACGCAGTGAAACAAGTCATATTAAGAAGGGAGCCGGAGAAAAAGTGTTGTGAAGATCTGACCAGGGTGAAGTTGTCAGTAAATATTAGCGAATTTGAGGCTGCAGTATCCGGTGCTGAGGCCGATTATACTACCAAAATGCAGGAGATGAAGCATAAAATCAAATATAAAGTCGTCCAGAAGATGCACCTCCAGCAATAGTTAGATGTTGTTACTTGGGAACTTGACAAAATCAATAATTATCTGGAGGGAGGTCAAACGAATGGTAAGATAGCCATTGAAAATCCCAAGAAAGCACTTCATCTGGCTGAAAAGAGTGAAGTTGGTCGGGTGCATGAGTTTCAAGTAGTTTCTGATGAAGATCGGGTTGTTGTTCATCAAGTGAAGACTTATGTTGACAACCTCTTGTAATTTCCTGGAAAATTTAAGAGACTCTAATATGTGGATTTCCTTCTAATCTCTTATGTATAAAATGAAAAAAAATTCATCATCAATCATTTATGCACGCATTTCGTTTGTTACCTCCTTTAGATTTTTACCTAATCAAATTGGCCAAGTGGGCATGGTTTGATTTTTACTAGGATAATTATAAATAACCCTACAAAAATTGAATCTTTTAATTGTTCAATATTACCTAAATCATACAAAATTTATGTTTAGTGAGATGGAACTTGACTTTTATTCAGAGTTCCCTTGTGTTTTGTGGGCAGTTTATAGTTAGGCACATCAGACATAAAGAGGATAATGTTTAAGGTAGAAATATATTTGACCTAAATGGATTAAAATTGACTCAATTCGTTGAAAATTTTTCTGAAAACATATTATCACACTCATGTATGAGGGAAAAAATGTAAACTATGACTTAAGAAAATTGGAATCTGAGGAATGATATGAAAAAGAGCTAAAAGGCATTAGAGGAAGTAGTTCTTAAGAATGAAGTTACCATTACTTCAAAAACCTGTTAGGGGGTTAAATTAAACAAGGCATCCTAAGGGAATTGGCTGCATAGTCAGATAAATAGCATCTTTTGGCTGACAGGTCCGTTATGTAGACTACTTATGCAAGGATTCCTAAGGGCACGTGCTTTATATTCAGGCAAAAGAACTCTTAGAAATTTACTTTTCTACTGATAAGAATCCAGTGAAAGTTTATGGGGAATCAACTTTTCCAAATTATAGTGTTTTTTGTATAGAAAGTGGTACTTGAATATGGAGAATATAACATCCAGCCTTTTTATCACATAAACTGTCATTACATTATACAAAACCGAGGATCTTTAAGGTTTAGTGTCTTGGAAAGAAGGAACTTAAAAAATGAAAACATAAAACATTATTCTTAAACAATTGAAAGGATTCTACTTATGTTCATCCTAGGTTCATTATTGAATCTCATATCCTGGGGACATAAATAAAAAGAAAGGGTGAGCATAAGGCCCAGTAAGGGAAACAATGGGAAACATTTAACATGTGAACTTGAGATACATCAAAAATGTCATGAAAAAGAACATTAAGGCATGAGAAATAAATCAAGAGGCATATCATAATAAAAATAATGTATTTCATAACTTGAATATGTGGATACAACTTTCAATATTGAAAATTATTTCTATTTCACCAAGGTCCATCCCCAAGGTGTCATTAAAAATTACCAAGGTTATACACCAAGGCGTCGTTAAAAAATGGTCAACTCTAGAGATTATGTCTTTACCCAATGCATTGGAGCACTATCAGGGATCACCCTTAATTTGTCTTTATTATCATGTTAATAACATATATCATCATCAATAATTTCATAAACAATCCATATAGCATAAAATAAATGGATTTCATTTCATAATCATAACCTTTTACAAACTGCTTCAAAGACATGATCTTTATGTCACTTTAAACCCATGGAAAGGGAAAGCGGGTCTCATGTATTTAAATCCCAGAATTTAAAATAGAACATTATTGTATATATGTGAATAACCCTGTAGGATAAAGAGCATTGAGTATTCATTTAATAGAATGAATTAATTTTATAATAAGAGAGAGAAATTTTGAGACAGAAATTCTTCAGCATAACGGCTATGTTACGATGTTTTAGAAAACATTGAAAAGAGAGAGAACATGGGTCAACCACTCATAAATGATAGATAAAAAAAGTAGGGGACATAATATAAAGGATTTAAGAACATGGTAATGAAATTTTAATGATATAACATAGGAAATGTAGAACATGAAAGGAAGACAAAAATAAGATTTCTCTTATTAAAATTCGGCAGCCTAATGGCGTCCCTTAAACGTCAAAAAATGAATTGAAGTGATCAAATAGGGAATCAAATCATATTAAAATAAAAGATAAGTATGATATATATAGATATCATACCCCAACATAATAAAAATTAACTTGAAAGACTTGACATGAAAGTAGAACTTTGAAAAATGAGAAAGGTGAACGAATCCTTTAAATATTCTGCAGCCTAACGACGTCACCTAAACATCAAAAAAAATGAATTGATGAGATCAAATAGGTTCTTTAATCATATGAACATAAAATATTAGAATGATATATATAGATATAATAACCCATCATAGTAAAAATGTACTTTAAATACTTTACATGAAAGTAGAACTTTGATAAATGAGAAAGGTGAACGAATCCCTTAAAAATTCGGCAGCCTAACGGTGTCACCTAAATTTCAAAAAAAATTAATTGATGAGAACAAATAGGGAATATCATAATATGAACATAAAATATCAGTATTATAGATATATAGATCATTCCCCAAAATAATAAAAAGTAACTTGAAATACTTGACATTAAAGTAGAACTTTGAAAAATGAGAAAGGTGAACGAATCCCTTAAAAATTCGGCAGCCAAACGACATCACCTAAACATCAACAAAAAAGAATTGAAGAGATCAAATAGGGTATCTAATAATATTAAAAGAAAAGATAAGTATTATAGATATAGATACCATTCCCCAACATAATAAAAAAGAACTTGAAATACTTGACATGAAAGTAGAACTTTGAAAAATGAGAATGGTGAACGAATCCCTTAAAATTTCAGCAGCCTAATAGCGCCACTGAAACATTATTAAAATGAATTGGTGAGAGAAAGAGGGGCTCTATCATCATTTGAAAATGAAAATTTAATTAAGATTAATATAAAAGAACATCCCGCAAAATAAGATCATGGAGCATAAAAGAAATTACATAAAAGAGATTACTTGAAAAGAAAGAGAGAGGTAGGATCCCTTACCTTAAAATGTAACTCTTAAAACTCAATGGATGGGACCTTGACGGCATGGGGGAACCTTGGGAGGACTACTTGGGATGTAAGGAGACTATAAATTCGTTGAGGATGATTTTTGAGTCGAATGGATGAGAGGATGGCTTTGTATTTATAGGGAATGTGAGGGGACAAGGCATTAATGGCCAAGGGACTCCTCATTGGTGGTGTTGGAAAAACCATGGGCTTTCCCATGGTATTTGCCCATGGTATTGGCCACTTGGTATAACTTATACAATAATTCATCCCCTTCAGTCGACCATCCCTTAAAATATCTCATGACATCATCATGATGTATTCATGATGTCATTAAACATACCGAAACCCTCAAACTGTATTATTACTATTCACTGAAATTTAACTTTTTCAAAAACTCCAAAAATTTCACCTTAACCAAATATCAATGCTCTGATTTCAAAAATGAACTCCATTTTATAAAAATAATTTTATAAACATTTTTAATTAAATTTTTAAATAAATACACTTTTTACTGAAAATTCATTTTTTTCAGAAAAATCCCCAAAAATTACCTTAGCATTATATAGATGTTCTGAATTCAAAAATAATGACCATTTTTTAAAAATAATTTACAAAATATTTTTAATTTGATTTTTTATTAAGATACCCTATTCACCTGAAAAAACTAATACTTGATTAATAATTTATGAAACCGTTATTTAACCATTTTATTGAATCACATTACTTAATCAAGGTGCCTAAATTATATTAATAATTTCTATAAGTGAGATTAATAATCCATTTGGTCACATTACTAATCCTAACCATAATATCACTATTCATAATTTACTATTGATCAAAATTAAGTTGATCGTATTAGATTCTAAATTTCACACTGAACATAATTGTAGAAGACCATTTTTTGAAAATAATTACACATTTTTAATTATTTAGGTTTAACATAAACATTTTTAAAATATTCGTTCTCTAAATTTCATAAATAATATACATACTATATTTATCCCGACATTTGAAAATTCATAAACTTCATGAGAAGAAGAAATAAATTTTTTAATTTAAAACAAATGATTTACACAAGGTAGTTACTGTCTCCTTACATAGCCCCTTATAACCCCAGCATATGACCTAAGTGTAAGGTGTGTTAAGGTGAGAGAATCTGAGGGCGGCTCAGACAACATTGCATGAGTAGTAATTTATATCAGTTTGATCTTCTCGCAAAGTCGATTCTGTTCTAGCTTCACACGATGAAGTTCAGCTTGTGTTTGGTCCAGAGAAAAGCCCAGTGGTGCTACCTCCTTCCAAAGTACCGTTAGATGGTCTTAGATTGGCACAGGACTACTGGATGAGGCCATCTAATCTTATTTCAATATTAATTAACCAAGATCAGTTTTATTTAGAGACAATAATCAAAACATTTAGTTTCCAGCTGTCATATTGACCAATGGTAATATAACCATAAAAAACTAACAGTCTCATTTTAATTATAATCAAGTTATCAAATGAAACTGTCTTGTTGAGTATAAAAATAAAATAACACACAAAATTAGGAAACAAGATTTATTCAAAATTTCGGGTCATTACAATCTTCCCCCCTTAAGAAATTGCGTCCTCGCAATTTTCAAAATTGGGTTTTGAAATTTCATTGAAACTCCCACATCAGAAAAGGGGTAAGTAAAATTATTACTTTAAAAGAATGAAAGGTAAGTACAAAGGTCACCCGAGTTAACCCAAAAAAGGATTCCATGTAGGTAAATATGGACATGGAGGTGAAAACAAAGGGTCAAGTTCTCGGGGAGAGTGATAGAAAACATGATTAGGATAACGTTAACCACAATAAAGTCACAAAATTATGATGTGTGTAAATGGTATTTGATTACCTAGTAGGAAAAGTAAACCAAAAATGATTTTTTTACGTTCCTTTTAATAATTTTGAGGAATTCATTTACTACATAGAACAAAAACATAAGGAAATATACCTACCTTTATGTAGAGTTTCATCCTTTAATAAGTTACTACCAAAACTAATCTTTTCTTGAAATGATGAGCATTCAAAAAAATTTCCTCTCATCAAAATACAAGAATCATCTTCTTGAGAGTCACGTAATCCAAAAAAGATTAACTATCAATTTCTTCTATCTTTATCATTATCCAAAAAAACAGAAAGGGTATGATAAAACAACTCTTCAAAAAGAAATAATCCCAAATAAAGGGAAACTACTTTTAAATTTTCAAATTTCCATGGTACTACCCAAAGTTCATCATAGACCATTCCATAAATAACTATCCTTAAAATTCCTTGAAATAAACCAAGCTAACATTGAAATCCAATTACAAGAAGCATTTGATAACATAGTCTTCCATGATAAACTTTATCATTCAACTCCAAACAACATCAACCACTCCTAACATCTTATAACAAAAGTAACTAACCTAATAATATTTGCCCCAAGATTGTTTAAACATTTCCATAAGTAACCTATATTACCATATGATCCCCCTAAATTCATCAATTATTCAAAATATAAGTCAACAATTATTCCTCAATGAAAATACCGTATTAGTCTATTTACCTCAATCGTATAGGGTTCCCAAAATAGTGAACGTCTTCCAAAATAATAATCAACTTTTAATTACCTAATCACTTTTTTTAAGAAGAACAGCTTCACTACATCAAAATGTGGTACAAAACAATAGATGTTTTTCTTAATTATATAAAAACATCTTAGGTAGTGACTCGATGTTCTTAGAAAACATTAAAGATATGATCATAGATAATGAACTAAAATACAACATGACATAGATAATTATTGTGAAAAAGATGCATGTACTTTAGTCATCATGATCCATATTAGCATAGGACTTGCATTGTTCCCTTACCCTTGAATATTTTTGATGCTCATCATGCTTCTCATCCCTTCCAAGTGAGAATTTCCTTGAATAATGTCAAGCTTCTCCACATTTACAACATTGAAAAGTATAAGGTACATTAGATCGAACATTATCTCTATTCATCACATTATCCATTTTTTTGAAGCAATTGTCTACTTTATACCCTATCATCCCACACATAAAGAATCTCCTAGTTCCTTTGTGACATTCTACTTGGTGCCTCTTCCCACACTTTTTCCAAAAAAAATTGGGTATCCATTCCCTTATCATCTTTATCAGATGAACATCCCTGAGACTTCATCTTCTTCTTACTTGATGAATTTGGGCATTCAACTATGTACCAATTATTAATTGTGATTTTTGATAGCAGGTTTGGCATAATCAAAATATGTTCAACTTGATCTCTCGTCATCTATGTCATATTAATAGGGCAATCATCACATTTCCAAACACCTTGGTTTTTGGGACATGTTCTTCCATTTCCCTCCATTAACTAAGAAAAGAAAGTATAATTAGGGGCTTAAATATTTGCCAATAATCATGAAAAAGAAACTTTAAGAATAAAATGATAAACTTGTAGAAGAAAAGTATATCCTAACATTTGATCCCCTAGGTTCAAATCTACGTTATCCATGATCATATATTCTTATGTGAATCTTTATTTTATATTTGTTCCTTTAATAATGGTTCATACTAATATTAAGAATTTACCAAAGCATATCCCCCTAGAGTGTCGTAACCACGAGTTAAGCAAGGTCTGTTGTTGTGTACCAGTTCCTGTTCGAGTCTAGCTCAATGTGGTGTTTTCAGGTTTTAGCTCTATGTACATCTATGCCAGAGCCACCTCTACCAGCTTGTATCCAGACAGGGATGTGTTTTCTTGGTAGCCCCTTACTCAATACTCACAAAATACCATTAAGATTTCCTATATTTAAACTTTTATATAGGGTTAATCATAGAGTTTTCATATCCTAATTTTTAAAAATAACTAAACCATCCTTTGATACCAACTATAACATCCATCCTTTTTATCACATAAACATTCATTACATTATACAAAACAGATGATCTTTAAGGTTTAGTGTCTTGGAAACCAGGAACATAAAAAATGAAAACATAAAACATTATTCATAAACACTTGAAAGGCTTCTCCTTATGTTCATCCTAGGTTCATTATTGCATCTCATAACCTGGGGACATACATCAAAATAAAGGGTGATCAGAAGGCCAAGTAATGGAAATAATGGGAAACATTTAACATGTAAACTTGAGATACATCAACAAAGTCATGAAAAAGAACATTAAGGCATGAGAAAGAAACCAGGAGGAAAATCTTAATAAAAATAACGTATTTCATAACTTGAATATAAGGCTACAACATTTAATATTGAAAATAATTTCTGTTTCACCAAGGTCCATCCCCATGGTGTCATTAAAAATTACAGAGGTTATTCACCAAGGCGTCATTAAAAAATGGTCATCTCTAGAGATTAAGTCTTTACCCAATGCATTAGAGTGCTATCAGGGTGCACCCTTAATTTTCCTTTATTATATTTTGATCCACATATATCATCATTAATAATTTCATAAAAAACCCATATAGCATAAAATAAATGGGTTTCATTTCATAATCATAACGTTTTAAAAACTGCTTTAAAGACTTGATCTTTATGTCACTTTAAACCCAAGGAAAGGGAAAGAGGGTCTAATGTATGTAAATACCAGAATTTAAAATAGAAAATTTTAGTATATATGTGAATACCCCTTTAGAAGAAAGATCTTTGAGTATTCATCTAATAAAATAATTGAATTTGAGAATAAGAGAGAAACATTTTGAGACAGAAATTTTGCAGCATAACAGCTATGTTACGAGGTTTTAGAAAACATTGAAAAGAGAGGGGACATGGGTAACCCACTCATAAATGATCCATAAAACAGTAGGGGGACAGAATATAACATATTTATGAACATTGTAATGAAATTTTAAAGATATACTATATGAAATGAATAACATGAAAGGAAAACAAAAATAAGATTTCTCTTATGAAAATTCGGCAGCCTAACAGCGTCACTTAAACATAAAAAAAATGAATTGACGAGATCAAATAGGGTCTCTCATCATATGAACATAAAATATCAGTGTGATAGATATAGAGATAATACCCCAAAATAATAAAAAATAAACTTGAAATACTTTACATGAAATTATAACTTTGAAAAATGAGAAAGGTGAACAAATCCTTTAAAAGTTCGGCAGCCTATCGACGCCACCTAAACTTCAACAAAAATAAATTGACGATATCAAATAGGGTCTCTCATAATATGAACATAAAATATCAATATGATAGATATAGATATCATACCCCATCATAATAAAAAATTAACTTCAAACACATGACATGAAAGTATAACTTTGAAAAATGAGAAAGGTGAACGAATCCGTTAAAAATTCGGCAGCCTAACAGCGTCACCTAAACATCAACAAAAAGGAATTGACGATATCAAATATGGTCTCTCATAATATGAAAATAAAATATAAGTATGATAGATATAGAGATCATACACCATCATAATTAAATTGAACTAGAAAGACTTGACATTAAAGTAGAACATTGAAAAATGAGAAAGGTGAACGAATCCTTTAAAAATTCGGCAGCCAAACGACGTCACCTAAACTTCAACAAAAATGAAATGACAATATAAAATAAGGTATCTCATCATATGAACATAAAATATCAGTATGATAGATATATATATCATACCCCAACATAATAAAAAGGAACATGAAAGACTTTACATGAAAGTAGAACTTTGAAAAATGAGAAAGGTGAACGAATCCCATAAAAATTCGGCAACCTGACAGTGCCACTTAATCATTTTTAAAATGAATTGATGAGAGTAAGAGGGGATCTCTCATAATATGAACATGAAAATATCAATAAGAGTAATATAAAAGAACATCCTCCTACATAAGATCATGGAGCATAAAATAAATGACATAAAAGATATTACTTGAAAAGAAAGAGAGAGGTAGGATCCCTTACCTTAAATCGTTATTCTTAAAACTAAAAGGATGGGAGCTTGAGGGAATGGGGGCACCTTGGGAGGACTCCTTGGTATGTAAGGAGACCAGAACTTCATTGATTATGATTTTGGAGTTGAATAGATGAGAGGATGGCTTGGTATTTATAGGGAATGTGAGGGGACAAGGCATTAATGGCCAAGGGACAACTCATTGATGGTATTGGAAAAACCATGGTCTTTCCCATGGTATTTTCCAATGCTATTGGCCACTTGGTACAACTCATACAATAATTCATCCCCTTTAGTCGACCATCTCTTAAAATATCTCATGACATCATCATGATGCTGTCATGATGTCATTAAACATACCGAAACCCTAAAATTGTATTTTTACTATTCACTGAAAATTCAACTTTTTCGAAAACTCCCAAAATTTCACCACAAACAAATATCAAATCTCTGATTTCAAAAATGAAGTCCATTTTATAAAAAATATTTTCTAAACATTTTGAATTTAATTTTTAAATAAAAACACTATTCACCGAAAATTCATTTTTTTTTCAGAAAAATCCCAAAAAAACTACCTTAGAATAATATTAATTTTCTGAATTCAAAAATAAAGTCCATTTTATAAAAATAATTTTCAAAATATTTTTTATTTAACTTTTTATTAAAAAACACTATTCACCCGAAAAAACTAATACTTGACTAATAATTTTTTTAACCGTTATTTAACCATTTTATTCAATCACATTACTTAATCAAGGTACATAGATTATATTAATAATTTATTTATGTGAGATTACTAACCCATTTGGCCACATTACTAATTCTAAGCATAAAATCACTATTCATAATTTAGTATTCATCAAAAAATATGTTGATCTTATTAGACTCTGAATTTAATACTGAACATAATTTTAAAAGACCATTTTTTGACAATTATTACACATGTTTAATTATTTAAGGTTAACATAAACATTTTTAAAATATCATTTCTCTAAATTTCATAAAAAGTATGCATACTAAATTTATCCAGACATTTGAAAATTCATAAACGTCATCATAAGAAGAAATCGAAATTTTTTTATAAAACAAAGGATTTACACAAGGCAGTTACGGTCTCCTTACATAGCCCCTTATAACCCCAGCATAGGACCTAAGTATAAGGTGTGTTAAGTTGAGAGAATATGAGGGAGGCTCGGCCAACATTGAACGAGTAGTAATTTCTATCAGTTTGAACTTCTCGCGAAGGAGATTCCGTTCTAGATTCACACGATGAATTTTGGCTTGGGTTTGGCCCAGAGCAAAGCCCAGCGGTGCTACCTCTTTCCCAAGTTCCGTTAGATGGGCTTCGATTGGCCCGAGACTACAATATGTGGCCATCAAATCATCTTTCTATATTAATTAACCAATATAACTTGTATTTAGAGAAAACAATCGAAACGATTAGTTTCCAGTGGTCATATTGACCAATGGTCATATAATAGTCAAAACCCAACAATCTCATTTTAATTATACTCATATTATCAAATGAAACAGTTTTTTTTGAGTATAAAAATAAAATAACACACAAAATTAGGAAACAAGATTTATTCAAAATTTCGGGTCATTATAGAGATGATATTTCCAAACAATATTATCGAATAACTGGATGAATATCACTCCTACAAAGATCTGACCCAAATGTATGGAAGGAAAATATAAAACAGAGACTTGAATACTTTCAGATCATGAAAAAGGATATGGGACAAATATGTTAAGGATGGCTATTTTTGCAGATCCCTACATATTTTCATTATGACAACTCAGAAAAAAGAGGTTTTCCTCCCAAGAATGAAGTTACCACTATTTAACAAACCTATTAGGGGGTTGAAATATTCAAGGCCGCCTAATGAAATTTTCTGCATAGTCAAATAATAGCATCTTTTGGCTGACAGGTCTGTTATGTAGACCGTTTATGCAACGCCTAAGGGCACGTGCTGCATAGTCAGGAAAATAAACACTCAGAAATTGGACATTATTTTGACCAGAATTCAAGAAAAAAAGGTTATGGATATCTGAAAATATTTATGATTAGTATTATGACACATACAACATGGGTATTGTCCAATGTATGTAGAGATACACAGATCAACGCTAACCATAATCATGTTCTGGCTGGGTCCTGAATTGAAATGATGGACTTCACTACGTATCCCATAAGGATGGGAATCAATCCATACACAGTTCTTGAACTACAGTTTAACATCGTGTAGGAAGAAAGTGTAAGAGATCTTAGTTTAGGGTCATAGATCATGGACCATTATAAGAAATACACGGTGTGTGTTTTCAAAAGGACTTTTCAGCCAGTGGAATGAAAGTGGAATTTGGGGTTAGGCCCAAAAGACTTGGGGATGTATTTGAGGGACACTCAGATATTCCTACGTATCCCATAATGATGGGAATCAAGCCCACGTAGTTCTAGAAATACCCTCTGTACAAATTTGGTTCGAACATGTGAAGGTTGAAAGGGGATTTTAGTGAAATGATGGTTTAACCCAAGATAAAAGGTTCAGGTATTGCCATGTATGCACATAATTTTTGGAATATAAAATGATTGAAAATCAATGTAAATAATGATTCCCTCGCAGGTGAGGGTATCAAATAATATTGTAGTTTATTGTCATATAAGAGAAAAAGTGTTGTACAGTTTAACGTCGTATAGAAAGGACAATGGTGAATCAATGTAAAGATATTGATTCTGGGGGCGGTTTCACGAATCAAAATCGTATGAGATGGAGGTGAACCGATGTGAAGAGATTGGTTTTGGGATTGAACTTTGGGAGGTTGCCTACATACCCAGTCTGTAAGGAATGGATCAAAGTCTGTGTAGTTCAATTAAAGAATGAATTAGTGATCAAGTTGTTCTTGGGGACAAAGACCTAAAAAATAGTTTTGGGACTTATACATGGATAGTGGCCAGGATATGGTGTTATGGTTGATGTTTGCTCTAAGATCACTTGAGTCATACTTGTGGTGATAAACAATAGGTAAAAACAACCTTAACGATGCATAGTTGTATGTCATGTAGGACATATGAAAGGGACTATGCAGTTTAAAGTCTTGTAGTTAGGACTATTTGTGCTGCACAGTTTAGTGTCATGTAGCAGGCACAAAATATAGTTTAACTTCATGTAGGATGTATTAATAGATTTCTATACAGTTTAGTGTCATGTAGTTTGGATGATGGGGAAAATACTGTTTAATGTCATGTTGGACAAAAAGAGGACTGTGCAGTTTAATGTCATGCAGAAAGGACAAAAGATGACGCATTTTAACGACATGTTGTTCGTATTAGGGACTTTTTCACAGTTTAACGTCATGTTTCATGAAAAAATGATACATTTTAGCATCATGTTGGATGAAAGTGTGAATAGTTTAAGGTCATATGCATGGACCTCAGATGTTGCAGTTTAATGTCGTGCTGGACGTAAGAGACTTCTGTACAGTTTAGCTTCATGTAGTTAGGATGTCACAATTTAATTTTGTGTGGGAGAAAAGTAATACAAATAGTTTATGGTCACATGTATAGACCATGTAAATGTACTTTGTGTTTATATAAAATACTTCTTCAGAAATCTGGCATTGGTTGGAGTAGTGATGAGTTCTCAATCCATTGAGATTAAAGAATAAGCTCCATTGGAATATACCTTATGTATTGAATAAGGTCCTTACCACTTCGATTCATACTTGGGAGGTTTCTTTCCTGGTATCATTGGAGTTATGAGAACTAATACCAACTCTCCCTGAACGAATGAACGAAGATGAATTTTTTTTGAAAGATCGTGCTATTCGAATCTGATAGACATCCATGTGGGGCAGGGTGCACAATCTTTTTTCATCTAACCGCTCCAATTCATCCAATATCTTTTGAGATTGTTCATCTGTAGATGATTGATCCCAAATGGATAATCTGAGCGAAGTTAATTTAACTTCAATGGGAATGACTACTTCCGTTCCATATACCAGTGAATATGGAGTTGACCGCGTTCCCGTGTGGGTGGTAGTTCAATAAGCCCATAAATCATGGAAGAGTTTATCAGGCCAAGACCTCTTATCTTTATCCACCATCTTTTGTAGTATATTTGATAGATTTTTGTTGAAGGATTCTGTCTGGCCATTGGCCGCTTCATGATACTAAGATTAATGATTGGATTGGATGTTGTATTCTTGATACAACTTCTTCTCCTCAGATGAATAGAAGTTGGTGCCATTGTCCGTCAATATGGTATGAGGGACACCAAATCTGGAAACGATGTTAGACATGATGAAGCTAAAAATACATTTATAACTAACTTCATTGATAGGTATTGCCTCTTCCCATTTGGAAATGAAGTTAGTAGTTGTAAGAATATACATAAACTGCTTGGTCGTATCTAAACGGTATGGTCCCACCACATCCATTACCCATGTGCCAAATGGCCATGAGTATTTAGTTGTATAAATAATCTCTGGAGGTTTGATGAATGAATTTGGAATGTACATGGCATGAATGAAACTTCATTGTGAAATCAACACAATCTTTTATCATTGAAGGTCAAAAGTATCTAATCCTTTGAATCCGATCAGACAGTCTATGTCCAGACCAGTGGGCACCACAGACTCCTGCATGAACATCTTTCACGAGAGCCATTGTCTCTTCACCATCAATTCATCTGAAGAGAACTCCATCAAAACCACGCTTGTAATGAATTTCCTCTAGGTGATTTGGGCTATCAGAAAGAGTAAAATTGAACACGCGTCGCTGGATTTGTTCTTTCCCACCTCTATCAGGTGGAAGTGTTCCATTTTGAATGTATTCCTTGATTAGTATCCTCCATCCCTTAGTGTGACTGTATGGTTTAGATATGGGACTAATTTCATTGATTTCTTCTATTCTGGTTTGAACATAACATGAAATTGTACGACGGTGGGCAATACTGATGATTTTCTCATCCCAATTTGGATCTTCCAGAGCTGTGGCTATATTAGCCAGTGCATCAACTTGTGTATTTTGTGATCTTGGGAAATAAGAAAATGTTGATTCCGAAAGAAATTACGCCATTAACTCTCTGACATAATCATACAATGGGATTAGTTCCTATTTTCTTATTGCATAATCCCCATTTACTTGTTTAATTACCAGGTCTGAATCACCTTTCACCTTTAAGTTATTCACTTGTCCTTGAAGCGCTAACTCTAAGCCTACGATGATACCATGATATTATGCTTCGTTATTGGTAACACCTTCCCACAATAAGAAGGGATAAGGTAACACTCCCTTTTCTAGATAAATGAGCACAATCCCTAATCCAACATTGTTGATTTTTGGATTTTCCATTTTCCTCCCTGTTGGACTTCTGGAAGTACCATCAAAGTACATTTCCCATGTTTGAGGACTATCTTGAATAGAGAATACTTCCTCATCAGGGAGATCAATATTTGAAGATGTGTCTTCCACTAAAGGGTGTTCATATAGGAAATCAGCCAGATCTTGTCCCTTTATTGCCTTTTGAGACAAATACTGAATGTCGAATTGCTGCAAAATAACTGCCCACCATGCCAGACGTCCTGTAAGAATTGGACGACTAAGGATGAATTTGAGCGGGTTATTGTGAGATACCAATTGGACCTCGGGATGTTGCAGGTAGTGTCTCAACGTCTAAACTCCAAAGATTAATTCTAGGCAGCACTTCTCAATATTTGAATATTGGTTTTCTGCTTCAAGCATAGTCCGACTGAGATAGTAAAGGCTATTTTCATTCCCAGCATCATTCTTCTGAGCTAGAAAAGTACCCAATGATCGCTCTAGAGCTGTTACATAGAGGATAAGTGGTATTCCTTCAACAGGTGGCATTAACACTGGTGGACTCAAGGGATACTTCTTGAGAATATCGCATGCTTCTTGACATTCTTTAGACCACTGGTAAGTGACTCCCTTCTTCATCAATTTGGTAAAGGGTAATATTTTTCCTTCCAAATTGGCAATGAAATGCCGAATATAGACTAAGTGTCCTTGATTTCCTCTTAATTATTTAAAATTTCTAGGAGGTGACATAGCAAGGATTGAATTTTTCTTCTTATAATCGACTTCCATACCACGATGGCGTACAACAAAGATGAGAAAGTTTCATGAGGTTACTCCAAAAGAACATTTTAAGGGGTTCATCTTCAAATTATGTTGCCGAAGTTTGTGGAATATGACTTCCAAATCAGTCAAGTGAGTAGAACATTTCTTTGATTTGACCATAAAATCTTCTACATAACATTCAACAAACTTCCCTAAAAAGGGTTTGAAGGTACGATCCAGGGCACGCTAATATGTTGTGCCTACATTCTTTAGACCAAAGGGCATTACCCAATAACAAAACAGACACTGAAGGGCTTTGAAGGCTGTAGATTCCTCATCTTCTGGAGCCATTCAGATTTTATTATACCTGGAATATCCATCAATGAAGGAGAGTTCTTCATTTCCATCTGTTGCATCAATGAAGAGTTCTATAATCGGAACTGGAAAATCATCCATAGGACAATGCCAATTAAGATCTATGAAATCAATGTAAACTCTAATTTTCACATTATTCTTTTTCAGTGGGAAAATATTATCCAACCACTTGGGATATAGAACTTCTATGATGAAGTTAGATTTGATATGATTATCCACTTCAGCCTCAATTTTGGAAGCATAGGTTGGCTGTGTTCTTCTAGCAGCTTGCTTGAATCCTCGATGTTCATCTGGAAAACCCAAATGATGAGTGGCAACATCCGGATCAAGACATGGAATCTCTGTATAGTTCCCAGCAAATATATCTCGATTTTTCTTTAGAAATGAAATATACATATCTTGATCTTCAAAAATCATGGCCGCACTGCTTAAAGTGGGGTGTGGATCTTCTTTTGTACCCAGATTTATTTCATTGAGTTCATCCATGGTGGTAGAGACACCTTCTTCAAATGCTGGAGGAGCATCTCTAAGATCTTCCTCTTCTTCTTCAACATGTGTTATTTCCTCTGTTTCTACTTGCATAGTATATGATGAAGTAGAATTTACATGATCAGAAGGGATGTTAAAATTTGAACATCTTGAAGAAGAATATTTTCCATTTCTGACCCGATTGATGATGAAGGGTATTACTTGGGAAATAAAGAGGAGATGATGGATTGAGAATCAACATCATCGTTCACCTTTGGTATTGCTATAACTTCTTCTAGCCTAGTTGGAGAAGTATATACTTTTTGGATTTCAGCAGATGAAATGAAGACATCTCCATTTGAGCTTTTATCATTGCCTAGTGGATCACCAATTTCTTCCATGTTGCCTGGCTCGATTGTCGTAATTGACATTATGGATCTTTCCATAAGAGTATTTTGATTTGGGTTTATCCTGTCAATTTGACTGATAGGAAACACACAATCTATACTCCCATGTGCAAATGGATTTACTAGAATCATTTACAAACCATATGGAGCATTAACTTTGGTAATCTTCTTTGTTGTGGATTCCTCCTTTCCCTTCATGTGATAGAATTCTGCCTCAATGTATTGATATTCACATGTTTTGAATGGGGCCTTATCACCATACAATGTCCCAACATGACCATCAAAACAATACTTGAGACACTGATGGTATGATGAATGGATAGCCACATGTTGATGTTGCCAAGGTCTTCCAAGCAAGATGTTGAATGTTGAGTCTTGATTAACAAAAATGAAATCTAAATTGGATAAATGATATCCAAACTGATTTCTGAGTGTAATCTCACCTATTGGTTCTTGTTAATTTTTATCATATCCTTGTAACATCATGGTAGAAGGAGATAAATTAGATTCCATGAGGCCCAATCGATGAAGTGTGTGAATAGGCATGAGTTTGACTCCTGAACCATTATCAATGAACGCTCTTCATATTTCTCCACCATTGACCTCAAAAAATAAGTAAAAAGGTATAATATTCCCATGCACAACATCATCTTCATCTTCATCTGTGAAAAATATCACTGCATGGAATGCTTCAGGATTATTCTCTACATGGTAGACTTTAGCTGCTGCAATTTCAGTCTCAAACTCTTGAGGACTTGACAAAGCCTTGATGAGTGCCTCCCTAAGAACCTTTGATAAATTCCAGGCATCCATAATTGATATCTTGGCCGGTACATGGGTCAGGAGTTTCAATATATCATACTTTTGATCCACAGGTCTGTCTATCCCAACAGGAACATGTGGTTTAGTAGGTGCTTTGGAAGTTGACGCTTTGGAATTTGATGCATCTTATATCGGGATAGGATTTGGCAACACTCCTGGATTGGGAATATTAGACCGATTAGATCTATTTACTTTCTGAGACGATGAAGATGGAACCTTCAACCGATCTTCCAGAATAATTGTGCCAGGACTGAGTCTACCTTGTGTGGAAGAACATTCTTGTTCTTTTTGAGCTCGTTGAAGGGCTCTACCATGCGTTTCTGCCGCATACAAAGTTCTAGCAGGGGTATAATTGCAATAGTGGCCTCTAAAATATCCACGTCTTCCCCTATATCCTGAGCCTCTGGAACTTCCTATGATTCCTTTATTTGATATAGGGAATGCAGGCTCATAAAAATCGAAACTGCGACTGGCATATGGATCTGTTAATTGAATCATATTAACAAAACTGAAGATCAACACTTCATCCAATAAAGACTCTTCCTGATTATCCTGTTTAGGCTCTACCGTTTGGTGGGGCGGTGCCCATTGTTTTGAAGTAGATGGCATAAAATCTGCCCAATTCAAAGACAATTTAGGCTTTGACACATAATCATATTTTTTTGATTGTTACTATTTCTTGGAATTGTGCCGTTTCATTGAGGATTTTCTCTCTTATGAAGAGGTTTTTGCTGTGGTATTCATTGCAGAAGGCACAATTGGTTTCTTAAATTGTGTTCGAAAAATATCATGAGTTCGGTTGATCGTCTTTCTTACCATCCAATCATAATATTTTTGTGCATTTTTGTTCATAACTTCTTTCCACTCTCCTTCCCCCTCTGGAACTTTAGCAGTAACACATGCTACCTGAGCTGAAGAACCTTTCAGTTTGACTTGACCCAAATCAACCATTTTTTGCAGGAGGTCCTTGAAAACAAAACACCGATGAATGGGATTCCCCAACATCTAATGAAATGGGAAATAGTTTGGATGACCTTCATCTCCTTCCTTGTTTGACCTCTTGGGCCTTGGAAATTGAACCAAATTATTTTTCCAGAGCTGAAATGAAATAACCAGGAACTTGTTCAATTCGGAAAGAGTAAATTTGATTTTCAAATCCTAAAATTGTTTTCGGCTTTGATCTTTTTGATCATCGTGACGAAACAACCTCTGTTGTTGGCGCTCAATAGGTGGATCCCTTAGAGAAGATGAATGTTTTGAAGTATAAGCTGGTACAAGATCTTGTTTAAGTATAACTGTAGCAGTATCTTATTTACCCATTCTCCTTCCTGGAGATGATGGAATTATATGATCCTTATCTTTAGTCTTTATAAGATAATCTTCAATTTGTTGAGCGATTGAAGTAAGGTCTCGAAACCCTCCTATGTATTTCACAGGAATCCGTTGTGTGCGCAAATCATCACGTTAATTCTCAACACAGATTGGAAACAATTCCTCTAAAGGGAGTGATAAGCTTAGAGAATATGTTAATCTCTTCCAGCGAGCAATGAAATCTGAGACCCTTTTATTCTACCTTTTCTTACAGTTTGTAATATAAAAAACTTTTGTCTTTGGAAACGTTGAGCTGGACTGATGAAGGAATTTTTGGCGACGATCCTCCCACCCAGTAATTGACCGGGATTGCATTATTTTGTACCAGACAAAAGTTGGACCTTGTAAGGTTCGCACGAAGCATCTGAGTTTAACTTCTTCTTACTGCTCCGAAGTTCTCATCACAGGATTGCAACAAGACACATAATGCATAAAATGTTGTTCAGGATCACCTGATCCATTATAAATACGAAATAAATGGTTCCCAAAACTTGATGGGGGAGGGATTGAATATACCCATTCAGGGTAAGCTCTCTTTTCTGGTTGAACCTGCACATGCTTCCCTTCCACAGTCTCTAAATAATATTTTAATGACTCAATGGTAGTTATTAACTTTTGAGAAACATCCTGTTGAACATGGACTTGGGAAGGTGCAATGACTGGAGCGGGTACATATGTGGTGGCCGGTGCTGTAACTGATAGAATCACCGCAAATTGATGTTGCACTTGACCCGTAGGATTATAACTTTTAGGGTGTACTGATAAAGGATGATATTCTTGATCCATTTTAGTAGCCACAAAAAATTCCTTTGACCGAATGACTGCAGCACTCTTAGGAAGAAGACTACCCTGAAGTAGTTTTGCATTAATCCTCATCAATTCCTTCATTCCTTCCTCTTGTTGTGAATATCATTCCACTAGTAAGAACGATTAGAATTTCCAAAGGAAGGGTATGTGACATTATTTTTTCATTTCCCCTTGTTGAATCCCCTTCTAAGAGGGGGAAGTGGGTTACTTGAAGGATTACCTAGGTTCTGAGTAATCCTTTGGTTTTATGTTTCCCTACCTTCTTCATTTGTGTCTGTGTGTATAACTTCTTGAGCATAAACCTCTTCATCAGATCCCTCTGAGGGAGCCTCATGTTCTGGAGGATTAGAAACAACGATATTAATGACATTAATTGATGCATGATGCCTCACATCCCTTCTATCAGCTTTTCCGTGATATTGCCTTCTACCATTCCCCTGACGAGACATTTCCTTTTGTTGATTTGACCCATCAGGAACCTCTTAGAGAGTTGTAATTTGGAGAGAACATCCTGATAATTTGGCTCTCCATTCAACTTGAGGCTTCTTCCTCAATCGATAGACAATAGACTTTCTCTGAGGAGGGGATTGATGATTTGAAAAAGTCCTCAGTCTAGTGGATTGGGGAAGTTCCTACTGTCTTTCATCAACTCCTCGAATCTTATTTGTTGATTCTAAGGGTTGAGTTAAAAGATTGCCCAGTCTTACAAGATGGGGTGGAACTTGATAGGATATATATGAGACTTTCTTAAAATCTCTCCTGATCTTGCTGACGTTAGTTCAGAAATTAGCTGGATGCATCAATCGACATCCACTTTTATCACCCATCTCAAAACACCTTTGGATGATTTCTGACACTTCTATCACTTGATGATGTGCTTTCTCCATACGAGAGGCATGTTCAATATTCTCGTTTGCTTGATGTAGGAGTAGTTCAACATCTTATTCTATGTATTCTTGATTTTGAGAAGAACTAGTTGAGGCATGTTCTTAGGCATGCTTTTGATTACAAACAATACCCATTGACTGTGGCCGGCCACGAGCAATAACATTGCATGAGACCATTTTCGGCAGGCTTTTCTAACTAGAGAGTACAATGAAATATAGTGCTCCATGAACATCCCATCCCGTGATATGAATACCAGATAAGGCATTGGCAATTAACTGGTGCAATCTTCTTAGTGTGCCAAGGCAGGAATGCTGAAGGGCTCTCTGCTGCTTTTCAGCCATCGGATATCGAGAGACTAATAGAGATTCCAAATCAATCTGACGTTGTAACCCTTCTATTATCTTAACATGATTTTCATATTCATCATAAGATAATACTTTCTTTTTCAACTGACAAAGAGTTTTCTCTATGTTGAGAAGAATGTCATGAATTCCAACTTCCATCAGCATCTCTGTAATGTCATACTGAGAGTCATCCAGAGTCCAAAACATGACTGGAACTTCACCTTTCACCAGTTGTTTTCTCATGTTCAACATTTCATCTTTATCATTCACTGAATATTATTCTACCTTATTTGACCAGAGATGGTGCTTCCTTGTTGCTTCATCAGATTAAATGGGATTGGTAGAGAATTCACAGATCAAACTACAATATGAATGACCCGGGGGTGGTTCGGAGAATGACTTACACCCTGGGCTATCTTCTGATTGAGAAAGTATTTCACTTGATGATGATAAAGCATCATACATGTCTGGGTTTACTTTTTCAAGTGCCTCAAGATAAGAGGGATTTATCGGCACTACATTGTCCACTGGAGTATTTTTCGGGCAATGTGAATCACTATTACGGAGAGGAATTTCGTAGATAAATTCATCATCATGGGGAGGACCACCATGGTGGGTCACAGCAAAAGATGATATCTCTTGCTCCTTGGTCTTTTGGCCACATAGAGGGTTATTGTATCTATCATATGAAGATGAAACATCAAGATCGACCGAACTGTCATGAAGCAAGCCTTCATGAGGAAGTGTCTGTTGAAGAATTTTAGAATTAATGTTCCCACTATTGGAAAATGAGGGAGTAGAATCTTGGATTCCAACAGATAATTGCCCGAGGGCTTCAAGAACTCCAGCATCGAGCAAGGCCTTGTTACAGATTGGCTCTTGATTTCATGACTGTACTGGGCGGGTCTTCTTTATAGACGCCTTCTTAGTCAATTTGGAAATTTTATGTGCCTTCTAAGGAGAAATGAATAGGTTAGGATGATTATCACTACTCAAACCAGGCGTATGTGCCTGACTTGGTTGTCCGAATGAAATGGGGGAGTATTCCCCTCAACCCTCTTGGACTAGAAGAGATGTGTGTGTCTGTCCCAGAGTGAACATTTGATGTGTCACTCCACTGGTAGGGATAGATTTATGTGTCTTTCCCTGGGATGCTGCTGAAGATGTTATAATATCATGGAAGGAATCCAGAATATAAGCAGGGATTTTTTCTACTCTTTCACCATCGACAAAATGTGCTTGTTAACTTCAACTGCCGGAATGGGGATATACGTCCATTCTGTGCTTGGATTAGGTATATGTTCCTGTTCCTGTCCTCCTTTTCCTGTCAGTGAATCCTGATAGTACTCAATTGTGGAGGCAGAGAGCTGAGTTTGCCTCCTATTATTCGCCGGAGCATTCCGACTAACTTCTCTGAGTGCTACCAAGCGATACTGTTTGTAGAAATGATCAATACTAGCAGTTGTATGTGCCGGCTGATTACACTTCGCCGAACGTGGTTGATCAGCTCCATCATATGTAGTCCGACGAGCCTGCTGACTAGCTGATGATGTATAAACAGATGTATGTTCCTTCCAATAGTACTTCATCAGAATTGCCTAGTGGGATTGGCGTGATGATGCCAGACGAGTCTGCTGGACAACAGAATTATAACGGATGTGTGTATCTTCCTACTCGTTTCTTTCCACCATGTCAGGTTGGTGGTCTTCTCTGGATATGGAAGATATGAGAACCTACTCACTATTAACCGGTTGTCGCCTCTGGTGGTTCTTCATGCGTGGTCGGGTTCGAGGAACCTGAGCTGAACCCCTGGATTCGATACCCTCATCATGTTGAGGGAGCTCTGCCGCACGATTTAGGCGGCGATTTTTGGTGGGATCTCTCGGGCAGGAATCCCGCTTCCTTGAACTAAGGCCATGGGGGACCTGCTCATTTAGATCCTCAACATATGGGAGTGAATGGTGATTGTGTTCTGGGGATAACGACCCGAAACGGTTGGAGACGGTGGTTAGAACTTACTTCTTCTTGATCGCTGGACATCATTTTCCAGACGACCAGGTTGAATTATTGATTTAGAGGGCTTGTATAGCGGCCTCCAGATTCGGAATAGTACAGTTTTGACGGTACTCCATAACCAGCGCATTTGATACTCAGCATTGAAGACGCCGAGTAGGTGATGTCGTCCTCAGATCGGACGATGACCCAGTAGGAGTAGAAGCAGTAGCATTCACCGCAGAGGTTTTCAGAGCAGAAGTATTCATAGATGCGAATTTTAGAAAAGCCATTTTGGAAATGTAGAATATCGTGAAAAAGAGTTCATGTTTGATATAAAAAACAAAATAATGATAAGTTTGGATGCAATATCTTTTGGATGAGAAAATATGTTATTGATTCCTTTATAGGCCCTCTCATTGAGTTTAAATTGGGGCCTAAAAAATAAGCAAAGCATCATTTTAACTTGGCTGAGTTTTCACGTCGGGTTCACCATTTTTTGTTTCCTCTGGAATTGGGGATGATCTCAATGATTTAAGATTCAAACATTCCAAGCGGTTTCTAACAGGTTTTTTCGTAGAACCAAAAACATCCAATGATTCCATATCCATTTGAACCTACTTCCCAAAGGTAGGTGCTAATTTGTTGTGGATTGATGAAGCTTAGGAATTTGCATTGGTCGGGAGGATGGGAGGTCAGACTCATCACAGCTTTTTTAGGGGAATTATTGCCTACTCCGGGATTCTCTTTATAGATTTAAGTTATGTACGTGAATCCTTATTACATTACCAAGTATAAAAGGAGATTTACTTAAGATTTGACAATCAATGATTAAATATGTAGGATATTTATAGATTCTTTTATATGTATTTGATGTTCATCATCGATATAGAATCATCTATATTGGTTATAGATTCTTAGTCAATGGTATCCTTCAACACATAAAAGTTTCTTGGTCATTATGATGAACATACTGGTTTTAAATCCACTCAGTAGGGCACTAGAAGTTTATTGTAATCCATAAGGACATTGATTATTTCAGAGTTGGGATCATAACAACAGATGGGCTACATACATGTCCTTTGTTTTAGAACAGGAATTATAACCCACATAGTTCGAGTAAGGGAGTATGATGTTTATGATTGATGGCTCAATGAAAGATTTCATAATTACTTTTACGCTCTAAGCTCACGTGAGTCATGCTCGGTGTGAGAAACAATAGGTATTGGTAAATCTAAACAATTGTTCCACGAAAGATGTAATCATAAGAAATGATATGGGGCTTATGTATGTATGAATTCCCAAACAGATGAAGATTATGATTTAATTCAGGGATGAAATCTAGGAACATGGTCCATAATGTTATATGTTATTTATGGAGAGTTGGATACTCTAATCTTGGTGCTTACTCCTAAAGAAGATTCCCATGTTAGGAGGGGACTTATGATTGGGTTTTACTTCTTAGAAGGAAGTACAAATCAAATGTAAATTAAGACTCGTTAAGAGAGATTTATGACTGGGGCTTACTCCTAAAGAGAAGGCCCAGGTTAAAAGGATTTGAAAACTAGGGCTTACTTCTGAAGAGGAGGCCCAGGTTAAGAGAATTTTAAAATTAAGGGATTTGGGGATTACTGCTAAAGAGGAGGCCCATGTTAATAGAATTTTAAAATTATGGTATTTGGGGCTTACTCCTAAAGATGAGGCCCAGATTTAAAGATTTGAAACTGGGGTTTATTCCTAAAAAGGAATCCAAGGTTGAAGGAATTAGGGTTGGGGATTACTCCTGAGGAGGATGCCCAAATTAGGGGACTTGGGGCTTATTCCTGATGAGGATTCCCATTTAATAGAACTTGGACTAGGGCTTATTCTTGAAACGGAGTCCTAGGTTAAGGGAATTATGACTAGGGCATACTCTTGAAGAGGAGGCCCATGAATAGGGTTCTCTCATCTTAAAGGATAAAGTTGAATGAATGAAATATCTAATTTTAGTGACATAAAGATGTGTAAATCACAATGTTTTGAGAGGTGTTCCATGGAATTCCTTTCGAATAAGAAATTCAATCAATAAAATATGGCATAAATGGCTTTGAAGAGTGTCTTGAGGAATAAATATTGAATATGAGAGGTGGAATCACATAAGATAGGTGAAATGGGCAGGAAGGGAACCCAAATATAGAGGGGTGTGCAAGTCATGGGGGTTGTGAAGGTACTGTTTGGGAGCACATGTCTGGGTCACGCAAGTATACTTGCGTGACACCTATATACTTGGGAGACAGTTAACCAATAGGGTAGTACTTGGGCGATATTTGACCAAAGTTTTTAGAATTATCATTAGGTACTTCCAGAAGATTGGCACGCAAGTTTCAATGAGTAGGTAAGGAGGCGCGCAAGTGTGTCCATTTCCCCTTAAGGGTAAATCACATAGGCACGCAAGTGTTAGTGAATTTTTAACACTTAGACCATATTCCTATTGTATAGACCTTCTATTCTAGTTAAAAAATTACCTTAGAAGTGTTCGGAAGACTTGAAGAAGAGACTTGGGCGTTTAGAGCTCTGAATCTGAATTCTGCAAAAAAAAAATCCTCCTTAAATGGGGGCCCACCGGGGGTATTTATAGGCTAGAGAAGACCCTGGGCAGTTTTCAAAGAGGGCACACAAGTCACCTACACAACCATTTGGGCGGCACACATGTATACTTGCGTGACCATCCTAGAACTTGCGCGACCTATGGTAAATGTTCTCCATGTTCATCCCTTTCTCTTTTTTTTGACGTTTATTCAAAGGATGAATCTTCTTTGTTTGAGGTATTTCCCTTTTCATTTTGTTTAGACTCTTTGACCAAAAAGAAGCATCAATAGAAACTAAATTTTTTTAGATGGAATTAAAAGAATTTTTTTAACTAATTATAAATTAGTCTTTACCTATGAATCATACTAAACATACAAAAGTGAAAGGGAGGTAATAATGTTTTTTTGATTCCATCATGAGGAAAAATTTACATTCTTATAGGGGTCCACTAATCTAATAGTTTTTATGTAATTTATTAGTAACATTGAAAATATATTTTCAATTATATAGTTTTCAGAAAATGAAAAAATAATTTTGGTTGACTATTATTCAGAAGGTGAAGAATACCAATGATAGAATATTATCATGAATGTGAGGCAACTAAAAAAATTGAATCCAGATTGTGGGATAAGTTTAATAACTTATATATAAATAAGTACATACCTAATATTATTCATACAAATATGTAGAAATAATTAACTAAGATAAATAATAAAAATGATGAATCCATAAATATATATAGGAAAAACATTATATGAATATCAAGGTACACTTCTGGTATTGTCATGCAACATGAATTTATGGTTAATGAATTCCCTAATGTCTAAAATTTGAGTCTCCTAATAGGTTTATACATAATGGACATCAATATATATGAACAAATCCTTTGTTTTATAATCAATATGATAGTGGATATTGTATTTATCCATCAATATCAGGGTTTTTATAAGTAAATAATGATGAAATTAAAAAGAAAATTATGTCAACTATGGTATGAAGAACAAGGGATTTCCATTAAACTCAATGTGTGGAAGCACACATAAGGGTATTGGACTTATGGTAACTTGTAAATGTTTTATTTGGGGAAAATATTTTCATCGGTCATTATAATTGTAAATTGATGGTAAGAAGATAGCCACTGATATGAATAGTGATAAAGCTATGTATAATAATCCACCCACATTCTGGTGTCTCAAATGCAAGGAGAATAGGCATTATTTTAACCAGTTATCAAACATGTTGGATAATGAAGATGATCAATGTTTATAACCACTTATTACTAGAGACAAAGGGTAATCTCATGCGATTATTATTTATAATGAGGCGTATGATATTGAAATCGTGAAAGAAACATTTACAACCCACTACAAAACTTTTATTGACTTATATGATTGTTGATTTAACAACTCTTTTATATATGATTATTTTTAAGGGTATAGAAATTCCACCTTAATGATTAGATGTTGAATTAGAAGTGAAACCACCCAATGGTATGATAATTATTTCTCGTGTATATGAATCATATCTTATTGAAATTTCATGGAATCTATTTTTAAAAAATAACATTATTCTCTATCTTGTTGAATTTTATATAGTTTTGGGAATGTATGTAATTTCATCACATATTGAACATAACAATGAAATTGAAAGGGATTTTACATTTCATAATTTTATCCAACTTATGCTTAGATATCGACATGCTGATAAATATGAAAAACACATGGTAATTTCACCCTTTTTATAGGTCTGGGTTGGTAAAAGAATTGGTGTTTCTCTTAGATTGTTATTGGGAAAATAAAAATTTATATAATTTTTTTTATATGTGTTTGTTGATGTATTTAATATAGTTTTTCCTAGTTTTACAACTAAATCATGACATTGAGATTTCAATAGAATAATTTCCTGGTGCTATAAATAATTTTAGCACATATAGAATCACCCCAATTGAGTTGTAGTAATTAAAGAGGAAACTAAAAGAGAATCTTATCAAGGGATATATTAATCTTAGTGAATTAACTTTGGGTGAAACTATTCTTATAGTAATATCAAACATGGTTCAATGAAAATAATCAATGGTTATTAGTAAATTAACAAGATCATAATCACAAATATAAATCATATACCCCTTGTTGATGACCTGTTTGATTAGCCACATGGAGCCCAAAAATTTCCCATGATATCTCTTCATTATATATTTCATCAATTGAGGATCCAGGAGGATGATATTCTATATTATCATTCTGTAAAATATTTAGCCACTATACATTTATATTAATGTCAATTGATCTTGATAACTACCCTAGTATCTTCATTTATTTAACGAATAAACTATTTGTTGATTACGTTGATCAGTTTGTATTTTTTTATAAATTATATTCTTAAAAATACAATCATAATGAAAGATCATGATAATAAATTTAGGAATGTGATGAAGACCCTATATAAAGATAAATTTTATGAGAAATTTAAAGTGTGAATTTTAGTTATAAATACATTCATTTTGGCCATATAATCTCAATCAAGGGTAAATATGTGGATCCATAAAATGTTAAAGTTATGGAATATTTTTTCAAACCAAAAAATATTTATGAGATCTATATTTGTTTGACTTTTAAAGATATTATAGTCTCATTTTTCAACTTTTTAATGAATTTAAAATCCACTCACCATATATGTCAAAATGAAGAATAGATATTTTGGACCAATGAATGTGAGTAATATTTCAAGGGATTGAGGAGAAGGTTAGTCAATTAATTGTTCCCAATATTACCATGTAGTGGAGAAGGGTTTGTAATCTATATTAAGGAATCATAGAGGGGAGTATGATTTTTTTAATAATTAATTATATAGTTATAGCTTACACCTTATGATAATATGTGGTTCATGAGAAATATTACCCAACTAATCATTTGGTTTTAAATGTTGAATTTTTTTCAATAAAAATATTGAGCGATTGTATTTTCATAGAACATTGTGACATATTTGATATTACTAATATTCTAAAGTATATATTCAGTAATAAAAAGATGAATATACACTATAGAAGATTGTTGGAGTTGATTAAATATTATTAAAATGCAATACATTAACAACATGAGAAAGTATAATAGGTGGTATTCGATATGAGTTTGAAGGATCACTATAGATTATCTTTGTTGAGGATAAAAAAGATATATTATATATGTATTTAAAAAGTATGGATCTAAAAATATTTAAGGAAAGGGGTAAATCATATCTTTCTTAAATGGGTGTTCAACCATCTATCAATTTGAGGATTAAAGAGGCGTAGCAGGAAGATGTGAAATAATTGAAGAAGGTCATATATATTGCTAAGGTAAACCTTAATTGTGAAAGTATGATAAAGGATAAGAATTGTGTATCCATCTCATCAATAATAGACTTTTTTAGGGAGATACTTGTTGTGGCTTAGAGATCATTATTCTCTATTCTTCTTGGATGTATGAAGATGTTTATATATTTGAAATATTATTTATGGAGGGAAAACATTAAGATTGATATTGCATAAAATGTGTATCAATGATTGGTTTGATAGAATATTAAGAATGAGAGATATATGCCTAAGGATATGTAAAAACCATTACCAATACTCGAATAAAAATATAAAAATATCAATATAGATTTTTTTTATTCCACTCTCCAAAACATCAAAATAGAATAATTCTATATGTGTTGTAGTTGATCTCATTAAAATGTTAGGACTCTTATTTTATTTATGAGAATATTTCTATATTGGTTTGAATTATATAATATAAATTAAGGAATTTTTAATGTTATATTGAGTATCACAATCTATGTTACTTTATTGAGATATGTAGTTTTCCACAGAGGTCTTAGAAAAAAAAAATAGGATTTAGATTATGTGTGCAGATTCAGTACTGCTTATCATCCAATGTAAGGTGGTATTTATAAAACAAATATTCCAACACTAAAGGGTATATTGAGACCTTCCTCTATGGATTCTAAAGGTCGATCTGACCTGTACCTACCTTTTTTCTACATTTCAAAAAAAAAATCATTTACTCAATCATTTTAATGGCTTCGTAAAAAACCTCTATTAAATGAATTGTATAAATAAAACATGTTGCGATAATGTTAGATAATTAAAGATATTGGTACTTTATCTAGATGATAAAATTGCCTGGAGTGTTAGAATCATTCCGTAGTACATCTAGGTAGCTTAGAGTCAAAAGAATAGTTAGTCTGACAATAAATAACATGACATGAGATATAAATTTGGTGAGAAAGTATTTCTTTAAATTTAACTATAAAAATGGGTTTGACTTTTGGATGTAATGGAAAACAAATACCTATGTATATTTTAATATTTGTATTTCCTGATCAAGAAATGACTATATCTTATAACTTGGTGCTTCCCCCAAACCACTATCAAGGGCTCAATATGCTCCATGTTTTTCTCCCAAATAAGTAAATTATTATTCTTCAACACGTATTAAAGTTAAAGGTCATACCCATGAATTAGAATTTTAAAATTAAGAAGAACCAATATAAATATTGTATCCTAGAGATAATGTGTGACAATATATGACTACTCACCTAGTTAATGTTCCCTAGAGGATTAAAAAATCCAAAAAATATAATTAGGAATCTCATGATGTAAGGAAATATAGATTTACTCATTTGATTATATAAGAGTGATTTAATATAAATTGATAAATTCAATTTTAGGGGGTTGGAATATAACACCCATAGATTTTATTTTTTTTTTCTAATAAATTTAATTTACTCGATAGCTAGTGATACATGTAACCACATGTCTAAATAAAAATTAAAAAAATTAAATCATTATAACATTGTTGCTAAATTGGTGCGTATAAGTAAGGATAATATTATAATGATAAATTTTTCATTTAAAATTTTATAAAATAAATTTATTGGTTATCAATCGATTAGAAATAAATAAATTTATTTATGTAAAACAGTTCTTTTTTTAGAGAATTGTTTTTTGGTGTTGAATATGATTCAAACCTGAATAATAAATATGATAACTATTAGTGATTTGTTTTAATGAAATTTATATATTATTAATTCAATAAAATGTTTTAACATTCATCTAATATTTTTTACATAACGAGATAAGTAATATATCTAGGTTTATCCTTAAAATGTATTTTATCAAAAAATATTAATTTTTAATGTTTTGAAAAAATATTTTAAAATGAATTTATACATCTTATTAAAATGGAATTATAAAAAATTGATTTCATATTTTGGAATCAAGAGGTCTAAATTTTGAAATTAGGTTCATTTTAGTTTTTAGTCATTATGAATTGTAATCATTGTAACATTTATCACATGAGAAAAAGATAAATCAGGTTAACCTCAGATTAAATTAAGTATTAACATCACCATTTTTTATCTTTGTTATCATTTTATGAATGAAAATAATCCCTTATCACATTAATAATAAATTTTAGTTTTGTAATGGACAAATATCCATGAAAATGACCGATATAGTATTTAAAGAAAAGTAAAATAGAAAATATCACTATACTATTTTTAAATATCTGTTATGTGCTCGCATTGGGGAAAAAGATTGTTTTAAAAATAATTATAGTTATTTTGAGATTATTTTCATTGAAAATTTAATTTCTATGTTTTTTAGTTATATAATTAAAAAAATATATTTTTCAACACTAAAACAATTTGCAATCCAAAAATAAAATAATTGATTTTAAAAATATTTAAAGTAATGTAATTGTATTGTTTTATAGCGGTCCGTTAATTTTTTAGATGAATATAACATATTACTGATTTGTTAAAGGATTATATCTTAATTCCATCATTATATTGTTTTCCTAAATTTCAAATTAAATGAATAGAATCAAAATTGAAATTAATGATGTTTCATGAATATAATATATTATTAAGGAAATAAAATATCATAAAAATATTGAAATTGGAGAATTTGAACAATATATTGTCATAAATTTTAGTTCTTTTCCATTTATGTTTCAATTTTCCACTTATAAATAAAATTATAATCCGTTAAGTGTGAAAAATATTTAATAGTTGTAATGGTTAAAATAGTTTAACTATGGGGTTAAATGGAAAGGGATGTTTTAAAACCAATATTAAACCTATAAAAATTTACCTTATTTATGGTATTTCAACAACATACAACCTTATCCTTGAATCACAATCCATTGGGAATAATGTTTCTAGATAATTAATTTGTTATATTTAATATTTTTAGAAATTACAAGAGTAACACTCCCACCTCTTATAAAAGGGAACCCATCCATTAAATTATTTACCATATTGTTACCCTTCTTATGTGAATAATATCTCTTTTTTCTCATTAACATACATATCCATGTTCTAGTGATTTTTCTTAAAAGAACTCTAGGATCCTTAATAGAACATCTAAAGTTGTTCTTTTACAGTAGAGGTTATCTCTTTAACCGATGAATTTCTATTTTATTTCTTCCATTAAATCCTATAAATCATTTTTATTTATAAAAAAACAATATATTTTTTATCATAAACATATTTAATTGTTTCAATTTGAATGAAACCACATATATCAACCCAATTTCCCATTAAATGGGATGCAAAAATATCACTCATGTGTATATACAACTTGTTATCAATATATAGTGATAACATTAATTTTTCATCACCATATTAAATGGAAGTTTATTATGGTGGAATTTTTTTTTAATTTACATTTATTTACTGATAATAATATATATACCTTCTTACCATAAAATATTTTGTAAAACAATAATGTCGCTCGGGCTTACATGTGTAATACCTCGTCTATCAAGCGATGTTATTAAATTTTCATTTCTATTAATCATGGATTCAAATGAGGATATATTTGATGAAAATATTCAATTTATATGATATAATTTTTCTTCTATAATGTTAAATTATTATTTACCTTTGTGTCATTCCATCCATTAAAAAGTGAAAACATCGTTCTTGCACACATATGACCTACCATCTCTATGAATGATGTAATTCATTTTTCATTCTATGATTTTTTATGGATAAATCAAAAATATATATATAATGAAAATATATTATATTTATATCATAATAAAATTTATGGATAGGATGTAACTATGATTAATTTACAAGTTCAATAACTAGAAAAAATATCAATAAAATAATATATTTAACAACTGATAAATAAAATTTTAATAAATAATTAATGATAAATGGATGTCAATATGTCATAAACATATCATTTAAAAATTTATAATTGTTTTCATGACTCTAGTAAGACATTATTTCAAATATATCTTTATTATAAACTCCATATAATATTATTTTTCATCAAATATACTTATTATAACACTGATTAAATTCTTATCATTCACTTTTTTATATAAATTGTTAAGAGCATCATCACTGGAGGTTTCATCTTCTTTTTCACTATTATCATTTTCCTCTGATTTAGAAAAAAATATTCTTCGATTACATTTAAGGAAATTCATTTGCATTAATTTGGAATACGATTTTGGATTTTCTAACTTATTCATAAATTATATTCATAAATTTTTATCCTCTTCATCCTCTTCATTCTCTCCCTTTATTCGAGCACATTATGTTGCAAAATTCCATATTTCTATATGCCTAAAACAATTTAGTGGTTATATTACTTTATACATTTAAATGATATTTTCAAATTTTTAGAAAAATATATATAAATATATAAATAAATTTACTACCATTATCTTTGGTTCTAGAGGTAAAAAATACTATTAATTGTGAACATTGTTATATAACTTTTCTTATCACCTTTGAAACAAATTCCTCAATCATACTTTTCCTAATACTTCAGAACATATTATAATCTCATTTAATAGGTGATAAAGTTTATATATAGAATATATAGTGATGAGTTTTAAGATCTATATCTTCTAATGATGAAATTTTGGTAGCAAACAATTGAGTAATAATTCAGAATAACAAGTTAATAACGGTTGAAACATCTAAATTCTCACTAGGACATCATATGGTGCTTAATATTTTATTCACCATTTTAATGAAAAAAAATAATTATAATCAATAATAATAATATCATTGTAGTTAAATATCCAAATTTTTAAGTTCACTTTATTTTCTTTCGAATTTAATTCATATTTGTTCCTCAATTTCCCACAAATGCCATTATCCATTCCAACACCATTAACTCTAAGAAACTCACTATTTGAGAGTGTGGAAGTATAATATTTTTAAATCCTCGATATTATACAAATACTTTATATTACTTCATAACAATGGGATATAAAATAAGAAAACATTCACTCATTCAATGTATGCTAGTTCTTTCCTTAAAAAATAGGAATCCCCTTACTGTTCATTGAATTTTTAATATCCATGGAATATTCCCTATTTCAACAAACATTAACAAAGAGTAAAAAATGTTAAAATATCTCTAATACCACTAATAAGAACATATTATAATCACTGTGATTAATAAGAGTGGGTGGGGAATTGATGATCATTTATTTTCAATTTCTTTTCCTTTTGAACCATCCTTGCCTCATGTCAAAGAGTTATGATTTTTTGGATAATAAGAACACATGAATAATCATTTTAACTCAAGTATTTATAAGGATTAATATTCAAAAAGAGTATTTATTCATTTCTATGATTTTATAATAATCCAATAGAAAAAAATACTCTAGAAAATATCCATTTTATATGGTTATAACATCAATATAATTTCATTAATCCTATGATTCAATTGAAATAAAAAAACATTTCATGTTCTATCCACACTAATAAAACATGTAACAATGAATGTAAGAATGAATTTTATAAACCTTCACCCATAGGATTTGGTATGTTATCACTATGCCTCTTTTACTTCTTCACTTCATATAAGAACTTTCTTCTTCACATTATTACCAAGAATCACACATGAACTTCCTCATCAGAATTTTATATAAAACATTTGTCTTTTCTATTGTTCATATGGTATATCCTTAAAGTCATACATTTTATGGATTATTAAGTCCAATAATAAATTATTATATTATGTATGTCCAATTAGAATGTCACAATGTCTGTGTGGTAACACCTTATAAGATACCCTTTTGTGTATATTTTCATATGAGTCCTCTAATCCCCACTCTGATTCCAGATTCCAACATCTTCTTTTAATAAGAACTAATTTGGTCACAAACACTCCCTACTCATGTTTTTCATTCAGATATTCATTCAGCATTTTTATTTAATATTTACTCTACATCACATTATATATTTATACACATGAATAGTATAAAATAGTGTAAAATACTTACACAATATTTATATATGTGTGAGTAGGGAAAGATGAAGGAATCCAATTGAACATTATATATTAATGAAAACTCTAAATATGAATCTATCACTAATGAAAAAAACAATGCATAATTTTAAATTCGTAGAGTTTTTTCTAGAATATTCTCAAAAACTCATGAATCCACTGTTACAATAAAATTCCTTCCATCATAGTGAAAATAAAAGCATTCATTTCTGTTTTTTCGAATACTACTCAAGCATATTTGTATCAAAATTTTTAATATAGTTAAAAAAATTCTTAAATAACATTGATCTCGAATAAATTTATACCAAACATTCATTCAGTTAATGTTTTTAAAATATCATCCATCTAAAGGTCATTATTGTACTTCATAAATCTTGTGAACTTTATACTGAATCAAATTTTTGGTAAAATCATCCAATATCTTCTATTTGAGTGTATTATGTATGATACCATAGAATCATATGTCTTATCATCTTGTGAGAAAATCATGTTCATCGAAACTTCCTTCTTTATGTTAACCTTTCAAAATTGTTCATCTGATGGATTATTTCCATTTAAATGACACAACAACCCCCAACCAATTACTCAGTATTCCCCATATTATAATCCCTAATTGTTTCATTTAAAAACATACAAAAATTCTATTTTTAATTATGTTATAGACATATTTCTTTATGAAAATATAATAAATGACATATTATGAGAGACTTCAAATGATGTTATCTTCCAATGGTCATTATACGACCTGGATTCGTAAGATGATGTACCACAACATAATCTTACCGATTGAAATTTACAAATTTCTATCAGATTGTTCTTCAAACCATCGTAATTAAAAACATCAAAATATCCACTACATAGATAATGACCGAAGCTATATCTAATAATATCTACCCGATGATCTCCATAGATATTCATAGAAGGATTATAGTAAACTTTATATAAAATATACATATTTTTACGTAACATAATATACCCCATCCAACTCAAGATAGAATCATGATATATTTAGAACTCATGATATATAGAACTTTAGAACATTATGGAATACAAAAAATTTATTTTTTGTCAAAAATATTTTCTGATCAGTCTTGTAAGGAAGTCAAGATAACCATTTAGCATAATATTTATTCTTCTAAAAACCTATCTACAATATATATTTAAACTATATTTGTCTATTTTCACATGTTTGAAAACATTTCTATGTAATATAGTTTATGGATTGGAAAAAATAATAAAATAGGTTTTGAAAAATAACTGAAAACCGTTTTGGGAATACGGTATCGTAAAAAACAAATTAAAACCTCATTGCCCCAAATTTACCCTGCTTACGCCGTAATATATTGACAATGGTATTATAATTATTATGTATGAATGTTATTGAATCTCTACAGGGCATGAGAAGAGATATGATTCTACACCTATGTTTCCACTAGGATATTTTACTGATATTTAGTTTTTGTGAATGCATATATAATCCCTTTAATTATAGAGATTATAAATATGATTCAAATATGATTCAAAATTGTCATTCAAAATATGCCCACACCATTTAGATATGAGTATGGGAATACAATTCATCACAATGGTGGATTCCTTAATATACTATTTTTTTCCACTAGTTGTTTCATAGGTGTTGTGGAATATATTTTCAACATGATAGGTATTATGCGACTACTAATCCAAACTCATTAGGTTATACATATGATCATAATTGTATTAAATAAGGATATAAACATACCAATAATATTGGTGGGCCACCTAACTCTAGTGGAAACATATTGTAGGTGGTTGGGTAGGATTGAATTTTGGTTGGATATCATTAGAAGCCTATGTTGTATACTCCATTTGAGGGTATACGACATTGGTGTTATCAGTGGCTGAAGGACCCATGTAATTCAACTCTTTGAAGAAGTCAAGATCATAGGTATAACAATTCTAATTTTTTATACTAGACTATTGCATCATATATCCAGATAAACATTATAATAGAGATTCAAATACACGATAAAAAGGTTTAGTATCTTGGGAAAATTAGGCTCATATATCAGTTATGAAAAATAATAAATACGCATTATTAAAGTCATTATTTAACCACTTAATTGATCTCACATCTTCTATAATACATATATTTAACTGATGATATACATCAAAGAAATGTATGAGATAAAATGAATCTAAGGATAAGGATAACATGTAAGGAATAATAGAAACTAAAAATAGTCCATGGGAGAGAATAGTCATCATCATACCATATTCATGAAATCATCGTAATAAGCATGTAGGATATAATTTTGAAAGGCTTGTAATGTGACATCTACCTAAAATTGAAACATCACAACATAGTGGTAAAAAGACAAAATTTGTTGTGAACAAATAATAAACATAATCTCAGGAGATATATCACATTAGTATTGAATTGGAGGAATATATAATTCTAGGACCACCCATTAGATCAAAAAATTCGAATAATTATGCATTCCACATATAATGACAACACTCATAGTGAGGAAACAATCCATGTAAAGGAATCACATTTATAAAATATTTCACATATCATACATCATAAAATTACCTTTAGGATTCAAAAATGAGTAAGCGAGATACAATTTTTTCATAAAAGATAATTTAATTTTTTGAAATGAGAATCAACTAAAGAGGATACAAGTGATTTTTTTGGAAATTTCAGCCTTTTTAAAAAAGAATTGTAAATGGATTAGAATATATTTGTGATTGGTAGAAACATGTATGTCCACAAAATAAATTTTTAATAATATTTAATGGAAATATCCTTAATTTTATAGGATTCTACCTTCTAAAATAAATATTAAATATGGGATAACCCAAAGAGAAGGAGTTTGGGTTCAAGAATTCACTTAACATAGATCTCTCTTAATTTCATTAGTTTATACCTCCGGAATAATTAACATTGATTTATTAAAACATTAAACATGAATTGGATTGTGTTAATTTATGTCATAATTTACCAAATTATATATGTGTAATATATTTATTAATTTCATTTTCAATGGTGAATTGTTTCAATATATTGTTTTCCATTAAAATTCCCCAATATATTCCAATTTCCCTATTTTTCATCAACCCATTTATAAATAAGTAATTTTAATTCCAAAATCAAAAACTATATATATTTATACCTTTACATATTAAAATTTCATTCATTATTTCCACTTATTAGTGTGGTTGTTTGAGAGGATTTCGAAACATCCTTCTTGGCGGTTGATAAACCGTTATTAAGAACATTTTCCAAACAATATAAAAGAGATTTATACAATATAAGTGAATAAAAAATAAATTTTTTATAGTAGGTTAAAATCAAAAAAAATTAATATAAAACCTATTAATCTATTAAATATTTTTTTTATTTATTTAGGAAAAAAAGAATAGGGGAGGAAAATCGGAGCAGAGTTGAGAAAACATACCCTTTTCTCAGTGTTGTGTCTCATGTACGTCACTTTACTCAATTGATTCTAGGAGTTAGGTTATACAAACAAATCACTATGTATTCTATTTTAATTTATATAGATTATTTGAGTATATATTATGATTTTTATGTGATGGCGGAGCAGTTTTCCAAGGATAGGGAGAGGGGCTTTTTATTATTGTTGAGATGGATTTTTTTGAGTCAAATATTCAATAAACTACTATATCCAAGGAAAACAAATTAATAGTTATATTTTTGAAACAATTAATCATAGTTTAATTATATAAATCTTTTCTTGGTCATTCAAAATCTCCCTAATATGAATTTATAATATTAATAAAAAGGAAAGGTAGAAAAATGAGAAAATATTTTTTTTTTAATACTTTAGAATGTAGACTTTGGAAAATAATTTTTTTGTATGGAATTTTTGTTGTTGAATATAAAAAATTCATTTATAATTTTTTTTTTCAAGATACATTTTTTAGAATTGATTAAGTCATTATTAAATCATGAATGATCTACTTTAATGTACATTGGTTATAAATATTATGTATTTGTATTAATCACCTAAAATTTAATGTATTTTATAAAATTACTAGAAAATCACACTAGGAAAATATTAATGTTAATATTATAAAAATTAAATTGATTTTCATGAAATAGTTTACTATAATGGAAAATTTTATTTTTTAATATGATGAATTAAAAATTTCTATGAAATATTTTAAAATTCAATTTATAAAAAATAGACCAATACGTACATTATGTTTTTAATATTTATACTTATTATATTTAATCATAATATTGTTTTTTTAATAACATAATCATTATAAATATTATTTATATTAAATATTCTTAATTTTAACTCAAATTACTATTCCAATGATCACGTTATTATTCCCAATGTTTAGGAAACTATTCCTAATGGTCTTGATACAATTTCAACGGTCAAATTACATTTCCTATGATCACATTACCCCTATAAATACCACTTTATTCCTTCACTCAATATTCACTATATTTCCTAAAATGATTTTGTATTTTCATTTTTAATCTGTTGATTGGGTTATAGATATTTTATTTCATTTAATTTGTGTTGTTCATGAGGGAGAAAATTCTTGAGTATTAGAATGGTCCATGTTTTTTATTCTACTTTTTTATTTTCTCTTTTTTATCAAATGTGGAATTTTTTTATTTTTTAATGGTGCGGTAGATAGATAACCTAAAACGTTTCATCATTTAAAATTTTTTTTGTTAGTTCCTTTATGTGTTTAATGTGTAATAAAAAATATAATATAACACACATTTATTTTAGGAAATAAATATAATAATAAGCTCTAATTTGTTACATTATCCACCCATTATGAAATTCCATCCTCAAAACTAAAACTCATATTATCAGGTGTGTAGAGATGATGATACTTATGCATCAATATTTCTTATATTTCTTATGTCACCTCTTCATAATTGTGGTTCAACTACTTCAATTTCAAATGGTGATCTTTATTTTCGAGTATATCCTTGTCTCTATGCTCCAACATCATCACTAACTGATTCAAATAATATAGGTCATACTCTATTTTTACGGCTTTCAGACTTTTTAAATGTTATGGTCGATGTATGTACTTATTCTAGAGTGGTATGTGGTTGATATAATAATCATGATCCATGATTGGTGGAAATACTAGATAATAGGACAATGATCTTTTAAAATTAATAATATTAAAGGTCAAATGTACCAAGAGTCGATATTAACTTTATTATGAAACATAATGGGTCTCCTCCATGGTGATATTTAAAGGAAAAATTTATCTCTAACTTCGACATCTATGTATATTAAATGGTATTCAACAAATATCTTCTATTGACTCTTTGTAACTATTATATGTTGTTAAATGGAAAAAACATCAACTATCATCTCTTTAACAAGATCCATATGAAGTATCGTTCATTCCCCATCATCACCCCAATAGGCTAGAGATCTTTATCACTTCCCATTTATTGTTTTATATAGGTTTATTTGAATACATGAGTGGATGCTGTTATAATATGACCACTCAACTAATGAGAGATGTTCATCCTGTCATCGATTAAATTCTATTATTAATTCTCTCAACATATCCTCGAGTGTCAAAATGTCCCTTTAATATTGTCTATCCTCATTGGGGAGATTTTTTATACTAATGTTTTACTAATTATTCAAATCATGTTGAATAATTATCCAAATGTTTTAGGTGAAACATGGTTCATGATCAGAGGTGATATAATGTGGTTGACCTTGTAACCTCACTATATCCATTAGGTATATCATATCACATTGTTCAAGTGATAAAGTTTCTAAAATAGAGATTAATTTTTATTATATTTTATTCAATCCCCCACATTCCATATCATATTTTTTCATTGTATTTCATTTGGAGATTAGTGAAAAGGTATATAGTGATGTTCTATAATTTCCATGTGGGAATAGGCGATACATGCACCATCCCATTGGACCCTTTCTCTTTGATTTGATATACTAAAACACTGATCACCATGAGGTGAAGTTACTGATAACCTTATTCATTTTCTTCATCTAGAAGTGGTCACAAAGATCATGTACATCATGGTACTTCTATGGTGGATATAGAAATATCATCACCGAGTATTATCCAATAGATCATTATTTATCATAGGTGATGAAGGCACAAAATTTATAGTTCAAAATTGAATGACACAATTTTCATCAATGCGGAACTCAATAATATTTTTATCCATTAATTATTTATATTATTCTGAAGCACTAGATCACTTTATTGCGCCTCCTAATTCTTCTCATGAAAAAATAATTGCAAAATAATTTTTGAAATATAAGATGCATTCTTTACCGTTATGATTTCTTAGTTTTATCCTTTTCATATTCTTGAATATATTATCTTTCTTAATCAATATCCTGTATAGAGTAAAATTTTAATTCCTAATAAGAGAATTAGATACCATTTTCAACATTGTAGTATAATAGTGAATATAGGCACAATGATTAGCCTTGTTTTGACCTATTTGGATATTTCCAATAATTAATCCATATGGACATAATTTTATCCTTTCCATGTAGAAATAGTTTTTAGGATAGATATAATTGTAAATTTCTCACAAAACATTGGATTTACCTTGGAAACCGTATAAAACTATGGATTTCTGTGGCCCTTAAGAGTTTTTGAAATTCATTAATCACCTTTTTCTTTGAAGGGTATATAGAAATTATCTCACTTATAATCAAAATTCCATGGAAGGTGTGTTGATTCAACCAAAAGTAACACTTCTGAAATTAATTTACATTTTATTCTTTCTTAATATCTATATCACACTCTTTATATTTTCTTAATGATATTCTTCTTTCCTGGGGTATATAAAAATATTGTTGATAAATACTACCAAAAAAAGATTCAAGGTAGTATATAAAGAATATATTTATCAGTTTAATGAATAATATAAGTTAATTATTAAGTAAAAATGGAATCACTCTGAACTTAGAGGGTCCACTACTTCCATGTAAGGGTTTTTTATGATTATATTATATCGTGACCTCTAACTGATTATATCCAGAACAATGATCCCATTTTGAGAAGTATTGATCTACGAAAAGTGGATCAAAAAAATAAATAATCCTTTGATTAGGATACTTTCAATATTTATTGATCCTGTTGACATCTCAATAATCAATACACAACGACATTGATCATTCTTTTTCTTGAAAAAGAGAACCAACATACCCAAATGTGATGTAATTGGTTGTATGAAAACATTGTGAAAATGATATTTCAGTTTCTTCTATAACTCCTTTAGTTCTATCAGTGCCATCCAATATGTAAATTTAGAGATATAAGTGGTTCTAGGTAAATTTATAGTGGAAAAATCAACCTTCTAATATGGGGGATGTCTGAGTAACTCTTCATAAAATACATTAGTGTAGTCTTTCCCAATTGGAATTTCCTCATGGTTGCAACTATTCATTGACTCAACCATTTGTAGATGTTATAATTCTTCACAAGGAATTTAAATCCACACTATTGAATGATTTTCAATAGATATTGTTGATCATCCTTTCATTTTTATAAGATAATGGGATAATTAAAAATATAGTAATAGATTTATTTTTCCCAACAATTGATGTTAGTTCTATATAATCTAAGATATTCCATACCTATTATAGCATAACATTGAACCATATGAAAGATTATGAGAGTCACTAGGAGAATCAATACCCCATAAATCAATGAGAGAATATTATAATACTTGGGTTTAATTGATCTCAATACTATATATTTTTATTGATACCTATAATTCAAGGTATTGAGGTTTTCATTCAACAGTTCTAGAAAACATACATGATAAATATGAATCTATAGATCCAGTGCCGAATAAAACATGTTCCACTATTAATTGAATAGTACATATACCTTATATGAAATAATTTTCATGTTCCACATCAAAGGAAGTGATTGAATAGGCATTCCCCTTCTCGTATGGATTTAGTTATTTTGGATGATGTTTACTCTCTACAACCCATTGTTTATCACATTACCTTGCATAATTCACATTCAAACTAAAGATGAATCATTTATACATGGTTATGTTTTTCATTAGCTTCAATAATATTGTCTATACTATTCATATTCATTATACTTTATTGATATTGGTGGGCCTTTCCCCCACACTTGATGTATTTTCATATACCTTTTAGGATGTTCCCATGATAATTTTTCGGAATTTTTTGACATGAGGGTGGTTGTATGTTCTTTCAACCTCTTTCATTAGATCCACCAACATGAAACATCAAATTTAATTTCTTATTTCAATAACCATGTGACCATTCTTGAAATTTTATCACTACATTGATATCAAATAAAACTACTTCTTCGAAACTCATTAAGTATCAGACAACAAGAGAATTTTGAGGGTGTAATTTTAAACCACTAGTGATGTAGTATATTGTTATATCATTATTTATGAAAAAACTATATGTGTATTAATAAAGGATTTTGAAATAATCCTAGTATGTTTTGAAAGATTCACCAATATTTTTATTAAGCTCGAGGAATTATCTCCCCATCTATGTTTAGGGAGTTTATGAGAATTACTTATTAAGGAATGAATTAACAATGTCTTCCCATTACATTTCCACAATTTCATCCTACAACTTAGTATTATTACTTTACACCAACTATTAATCTCAGAACTATGAAGAACCCAAACATTTATCTCTATTAACTTCACCTATTATTTTGTGACAAGTGGAAAATAAGAACTACTAAATGGTGGTGGTTATTTCCCCATATAGGACGTCATATCCCGTTGTTCCTTCTTGGGATAAGGATGGAATTCAACAAGGATCAGGTTATTTTTAATAGCCCGCGATATCTAGGTAGACATCACTATGAATTCTTGAACACTAACATCCATTCCATTAGGGAAGTTGTTCAAATAGTCATTACATTGTCCCTCACATGGGTTCTTGTCCGGGGTTATTATGGTTCCCACCATTTTATGAAATTGAAATGGTTTGAACAAATTAATCTAACATATAATCAATTAAAAAATAATATTATGTGCAAACTAATAGAAAATTCAAAACTTCTGTGATCCCTATGTTTATAATTGTTTTCTTAAATGATGTTTCTAGGATGTTTACCTATACATAAGCCTATAAATATGTTTTCCAAAAACCATTTCAAATTAGATTTAAAAAATTAACTAACAAATAGATCTAATTCCAAAAATAGTGACCCTACTTTTTTCTTACCTAACTATAATGGTATTTATTTATATAAATAGCCTAATAGTGATACAAATCAATGATCCAAAGGTTATGTACTTTTTTACAATCAGGCTCATACATAAATTATGCATAATAAAAAATTAACATTATTAAAATACAACTTTTTAAACAACTTAAGGGATCTAAAATTCTTATTAGTATATGTATTCACCTGAGAATATACATCAAATAAAGGGTTGATCAAAAAGACCTATAAGGGGAAGGATAACAAGCCTGTAATAATATACCTGACACAATTTTAACGGGGTGATCATAATAATCATAATATGATAATCATGGGATCATAATTATAATCAAGATGGAAACATTTTATAATGGAATGAAATTAGGTAAATGCATGAAAAGAAAAAATCATAGCACATTTGTCAAATACCACACATTTATGTGAACAAATCCAAAATCATATTTTCACCTAACATATATGCATAAATAATAACATCATCATTATGAAAAAAATATAATCATATTCATTCTTAATACAAATAATCTAATTATATATATTATATTTCCCAATTAATTATAGGTCTATAAAATTCGGTTCCCTCACACCATGTTATAAAATTCTTATAATCATGAATGCCACATTAAAGGATACCAATCATTGTCTTGAACTAACCCCTAGAAATTAATTTGTTTCATAAAAAATTCACAGATTTCATGAAATGGAATTTATGATTCCAGAAATGAATAGGTTTTATCATAATTATTCATAAAATTTCATTTTATTCTTTTAAATGAGAAATTACTCAATATGATGCATTCGATTTTTTTTGATATTGATTTATTTTTGAAAAAGAATTGTAAATTCTTTAGAAAATAATTTTTAGGGGTAGAAATATGAATATACCCAATTTTTTAGAGAAATAATTATAAAAATAAATGTTTTAATTATTATAAGAATATCCACATTGAGGTAAATGTGAAAAAATAGATAATACAAAGAAAATGAATTTGGGTTCAAGAATCCCCATACCTTAAATAACTATTTATTTCATTGTTTTTTGGCCTATTAAATAATAATAATTTGTATATTTATACATTTAAGTATAATGGAATCATTATAATTTCTGTCACTATTTATTAATTAAAACAATTGGATTGTGTTTTTTTATTTTTTTTGTTAAAGTTGAATTGTTTTGATATAATTGTTTTATTAAAAATTCCCACATTATTTGGATTTACCTATTTTTCATCAAGTTCATTTATACATAATTAATAGTAATTACATATGTTTAATATAATTATATTTCTATATTTAGATTTATAAATAAATAATTATAGTTATCTATTAGGGTGGTTATAATAAATTAGTTGGAAGAGTCCTTGTTGGTGGTTATTCGACTGTTATCATGAACGTTGTCCCAAGAGGAAGAAGAAGAGAAATAAAATATAAATAGGTCAAAAATATTATTCTCACCATAGGTTAAAATAAAAAATATAATGATTATAATACCTCATAAATTGTCTTAGAATATTTTTATTTGAATTCAATTGGGAAAAAGAGAATAGTTAAGGAAAATTATATAAGAGTATATAAATGTTATTATATCCACTGTGTTTATTTTCTTGTATTATACAAAAATCCATTGATTCATTGATTTTTCATACACTATAATGTTAATAAGTTTCTATGGTGATATAAAGAGATAATTGTTTGTAGATTATTGTATTTAGTAGGTGTGGGAGGAGTTATTTTTCAAGTTGAGTTAGAGGGGTTATTAATACTTGAGGAGTGCGACGTTTTTGAGTTAAAATATTTAATTACATAATATATAAAAGGTAAAAATTCTATTTGGGATATTTTTGACATTACGAATATTATTTGAATTAAATAACATGTTTTTAAGACATTAAAAATATTTATAATATAATTTTTTTAATTAATCAATATGAAAGGTGTGAAAAACAGATAAATATTATATTAATGTAACTCTATAGATTTTTGAATTGGGAAAAATATTTTTGGTTGATAAAGAATGTAAATTGAATAAAAATGACTCAATTTTTAAATTGAATATGTTTTTATATGATATAACTTGTCTATAATTTATTAGTAAATTTTTTATATAATTAAATATATAATTTAAGATACACTAGTTAAGAAAAAACTATAATTTTACTATTCCCCTAAAAATTGAAGTATTTCCAAAAATTATATAAAGTATCACTTTGAAAATATTTAATTCCAGATTCTGAAAATGAAATTTCATTTTATCATACTATTTATTTGAAATTTAAAATTTTAAAATATAATATATAAATCAATATATTATTTACATACAATAAAATATGGTTTATTAAAAAAAGATCACATAATTTTATCAAGTTTTTATTCATTATACATATATGGTGACATCATAATTTTTTTATTTTATTAAATTACTCATAAAAAGTATTATGTTTATTAATTTTTCTTATTTTGAGATAAAATTACTATTTACATAGTTAGGTAACTTTTAAAAATATTTAGGTTATAATTCCTTGTGGCTAAGTTACTATTCCAATTGTGACATTAAGATTCCAATGCTTACATTACCCCTATAAATAGGACTTCATTCATTCAATCTATATTCACTAAAATTCCTTGTAAGGTTCTATATTTTCTTTTTATAAGGTTTTTATTGGTTTAATAAAATAATGTTTAATTTACATAGTGTTATTAATGGGGGTGATGATTCTAGAAAATTGATAAATCCATATTTTTCCATTATATATATTTTATTTTATATTTTATATACAATTGTAATGTTTTTCCATTTCATTGGTTTATTATTTGGATAATGTCATTATTTACATCAACGAAATAATTTTTTTAGTTTCTTTATGTGTTGAACGTGTTCTATAAAATACAATATAAAATACATTGATTTTGGGAACGAAATATTAATAATAAAATCTATTTCAATTCCATAGGACACCTATTCCACCATTCCCAGTTAATTATAGAGCTATGAATTTTCCCTCAATGATGAAATTCATCCAATATAGTTAGAGGAGGTAGAATGTGTCACCTATATCCCTATCAAAGTTTCCCTTTGTTAGTTGGGAGAACTATAGGAATTATATCTTATACACAATAACATAATATCCCAATGTTTTGGATAGAACCATTGAGGTGGTAGTACCTTTCTTGAGAATTCATAAAAATTTATTCAAGATGTCCCGTATGAAATGATTTCCACATTCTCATTGGTACCATTACTTAAGTAGAACCTACCACGTGTTTTTGAAATTTTTAGGATTCCACATATTTGGATTTTATTGGCCTATTTCATGGAAAGTGTTATTTTAATTGAAAAAAATAAAAAAAACCCATCAATGTTGCACCGCAAGTATGATCACATACGATCCAATACTTTTATTAATAAAGGATTGACATTGGGTTCACCATTATGGTTTCAGTAAAATATGTATAAGAAAATTAATTTAAACGAGAGTGTAAAAGGATAAACATGGATGATAGATTCAAGTTGGGTTTATTATTAATTTTGAAGGAAATTGGGTGTGGTTGGGAAATAAAAATGTGGATGCCTGTTATTTTTTGGTAGTCACTTATCACATCAATTTAATGTTGGTTCGCCATTCTTTTTGATGGAATCTTACAATGTCACTTATTCATGGAATATTAGCCTGTTTAGACTTTCTTACCAAAGGAAAAATGTCACTAGTATTTTCCAATGATACATTATAATATGTGTTGGATGATAAGATGGGTGGTGAAGCTTATTCCATAATTTGAGGGGTATTTTGTATTACACAATTACTATTTTAAATATTTAAAATTTATTTAGTGAAGCCCTTCCAAATTCTAGTATAGGATTTGTTAACCTTATGAAAACATATTATTATTAATATATGGTTATGCAATCATATTTATTTATAACATATTCAAAATCAGTGTGAATATGTGAATATATCGACATTTATCTATCATTATAATATAAATTAATTAATATTTTGTAATTTGGATTTGGTTTAATTACACAGAACATATAGAATTGGAGATTAATGACATCCATGATGGATGTATGGTGTAATAGTATTTTTATTGGGAATATTTGAATAGAATACTATGTATTCATATGATTGGAATCATAACCCACCTAGTTCACTGATTCTTCATTAGTAATTTTATTCCTTTTCAGGTAATTTCAGAAGGAGGATTATGGTTCCATTAATACTTATACATAGATGAAGAGTTGTCCACTAGGTGAATGATACATAGAGAAAGTTATTATACAAGCTATACATCAATAAATTTATTGTTTAATCTTGAAGGGAAAATTTAAATATTGATTTTTTTTATATGTGGAAAAAGACTATGGGAATGAGAACAAGAGATATTTTTAGTGATTTTATATTGGGTAGTGATACTGAACCTCAAATCTTAATCATCATTTGATTATGCGTGCATTTCACCTAGAATGGGAGTTCCCCATCAATGGGGACTCTAATTATTCTTCCTCCCTAATTATTGATGTTGAAAGAATGTTTTGGGTTTTTTTGCGCAAGCCCTAGATGGATCTCAAGAACCGACAAAGACAGACGCTTCCAAGATATCCAAAAACCACAAGCATGATGCTGGTAATTATTTATTAGTGGTGGATCCAAAGGCTATTCAACAGTGTCTCAATATGGGTGAATTCTCAATTAATGGCAGGGTAATTTCCTCAAAGGGTGATAAATACTAGTGTTATCATGATCGTAAGCATCACATTTCTTTTTGATGGGGAATTCATGCTTGGAAACTTGTCTGATAGGAAGAGGTATTTTCATATAGTTTTATAAAATATGGTGACCTATGTATGGTTTGTAGAACTGTTAATCTTTATCTTAAACCGGTGATATTTCAAATACTTAAATGGGATAGTAACTTTATCCCACTTTCCATGAAGCAAGAAAATACACATGTTTGGGTTAGGTTAGATGGTTTACGTTGTATATATTGGAATCATATGATCCTTAATGATGTTTCATCCTGTATATGAACTCCGATAAATATGAATCAATTTAAAATTTATGGGGATATATTTTTTTCAATAGAATATTTTTCAATATCAACATAGCTTCTAGACATTCAAATTTTATAATTTTTTTTTTCATTAACAATAAGATTGAGGTTTTGATATAGTTTTAAAGGGTTCCTCCATTAAATAAACATTTTAATATTTGGGGAAATTAAATTGAGTACTAAATATTGATTCAAATAATGGTTAGGGTACCCCCAAATATAAATATTATAGGGACGTTATAAAAAAAGAATAAAGAAGTGATTCCCAATAGAGTAACTATCTCAAAAGAGGTGTATTTTCGTTAGTATCTTCCTTCAATCGCAATATATGTACTTAAAAAACCCTGTGATGACATTACATAATATGAGGAAGCTCTTCCTTCTATACCTAGTATCCCAATTTCCACTGATGTGAATGAATCAGATGATAATATCATTACATTGGAAATATTTGAAGATATCAACAATTTAGTTGTCAGTTTAATACAAATTATGGAGGAGTAGAGGATGGATTTTTAATTTTCAACTAAAATGAGTGATTTAGGTATTTTCAAAAAAATTTAATTAGGTTCCAATGATCTTAATAATTTTGACAGTATGGAAGTTCACTTGAACAGTAATATTAGTCAGGATATAGTGAGTCCTACTTGGAATGAATATACACCAAATGTCCAACATATTAAGAATGTTTTTATGGAAATAATATAATATATTGATGAGAACAAGACTCAACAACAACAGGTTTATGATGTCAAAGTCTCAAATGAGGAACCTGATACTGGGATAGTAGATATTATTATTAATTCAATTCATGAGTCAATTAAGGAATATGGTTTTATGGATTTACAGTAGAAGGAAGGCTTGATAACTTCTCAACATGAGAGTGTTAATGAGATAACATAATCTGCTAATAAAAGAATTATTCTCCAGCTCTATGGGACCCCCAAAATGTTAGGAAGACCTCCAAAGTTGATTATAATGATTTTATGAGATTTGAGTAAGTGAGGCCTTCCCCATAAAACATAATAAAAATTAGTAGTTTTTTCTCTGGAATTTCCTTATAATTCCCAACAAAAAAACTTCCATCTCTATTATGCTTCACAAAAAAATCATAGACCTATTCTTATGGGTTTAGGTGAGCCCAAAAGGATTTTCTCCTCCATAGTTGCTAGTCTAGAGAGTTTGGGTTTTCACATACTGGGTAGTAATTCTATTCTATATGAGATTAAGAATTTATAGGTTTTGGATCACAATTATTTAATGGATCATTTTATATTTAGTTCCACTAATAAATAGGTTACATAATCATTTAATATCATGGGTACTCTTTATTTGTGTTCCTATATTTACACTTCCAGCTTTTATTAATAATGTAGGACTAGTTGGGATGAAATTTACATTCTTTGTTGTATCATTAATAGTTCATAGACTATTTTGGGTGACATTAATTCTATTCATCATCCTGATAAAAAGTTCGGGGATACTAATAATGATATTTCTTCTAGAGAATTTATAATCCTAAATTAAAATAATGATCTCATTCAGGTAAATTTGATGGGTACATTGTTTACACGCAATAGGAGGAACCTCAATGGTATGGTGGCTAGTAAAGTTGATAGGGCCTTTGTAAATGGATCTTCTCTTAATTTTTTTGGAATCTATTTCTTGCATGATTCAATCTAAGCTTTATTATAATCATCACCAAATCATTGTTGAGTATGCTAGCAAGGACTCAAATCATCCCTTTTATTTCAGATTCAATAAATATTTGGTTTCTTATCCAGATTGTAGGCAAATTATTCAATATGTTTGGAGCTCTAGAAGTAGCCAAAAAAATTCTTATTCATTCGTCATTAAATTAAAACTTCTCAAGGTTCATTTGAATAATTTTTGTAATAAAACAATCATCAATCTGTACAATGATACATTGGTTCTTAAAGCCTCTATACATCACATCATAAAGCATATTACTTGTAATGATTTTTATGGTGATTTTTTTAGAGGAAGGATAAATTTTCTCCAAACATAAAAGACAACTAAATATAAAAGATTCATTATAGAGTGATTATATAAAGTTCAGTTGTATTAAGGATAGTGATAGAAGATCATTGTTTTTTAATATCCTTGAAAAATCAAGAAAATTTTCTAGGACTTTGTATTCACTAATGAATGGGGATCAGATTTTGAATAATAGGAATGATCTATCTTTCTATATAGTTTCATACCCCGTGTGTAACTCCCCAACCCCAATTAACTAGAGCTGATGAAATATTTTAATACATTGGAATGATTACAAGGAATCAAGTATCAAAATACCGATCAGTTTATCAGTCATGGAAAATAGATTACATACATTAACATTACATTACAATTTCAAACATAAAACAAAACATAGATAGTTCTTTTATAAAACCATTATTCTCTTTATCATAACCCTGCATAACAATCATTATACACCTCTTGGAATACTGGGAAAATAAAATATAAGAAAGCGGTGAGCTCAGATGTCCAGTAAAGATAACAATACAACAGAAACATTCATAAATAAGCATAAACATTTAAGGAAATGTATAAAACTAAAACAAAAGACTTTTCAACATAAACATCATCATAATATAGTAAATATTAATCAAAATAATTCCATTTTCTTACTCATATAGACATTCTACTATTCTAGTAATCACATACAATATCAATATCCACTTTCATAATGATGGAATGCATAATGCCAGGCTTTCATTACCAAATAGTCAAGGCCTTGTGCCAAGACTACAAATACAATTTTTTCAAGGCCTTTTTCCAAGACACTAGTTTTTTTCATGAGACCAACCGATGCATAGAGGAGATATATTGGGATCCACATGTCACCTACTATGCCCAATGCATTCCACATATAAAAAGGATTAAACATAACGTAAACATTCGTATAAAAACCGGCATCTGAAATGTCAATACTTTATACATAAACCATGAATGGTATGAAATAACACATTTAAAATCAAACATATAACAAAACATTTAATACAATATGAAATTTTTGTATCATAATAAATCAACTTCAAAAATTCTTAAAATCCATCAAAGGATGCTGACATAGATGAAATCCAAACATTATAAGAGAAATATCTCTTTCTATTTTTAAATCATTTAAAGTACAAGTAATTATAAAAGAAACAATTTATATTTGATAATATTATGATAATATTGTTAAGTAATCATGTAGGATATTATAATGGCGGAAAATAGACTCACCCACCGTATAAGTTAATAAAACATTCTTATCTTAATTTTCTGGAAAATGTCAAAAAGTACCTTGTTTGGAAAATGACGGAAAGATTCCTTCCAAACCATTTTATAAAAATTAAAACAAGTGTATAAATGAATTTAATTCATAGAATAGTAAATATTAAAAAAGTTTTCAAATATGTTTTTAAGATACATGGATGTGGATGATAAAGAGGTCCCAGTTGATACTTAGGTAAAAACAACCTCGGATAATAAAGAGATTGTAAAATTAACCATTAACTTGTTGTATTCAATCGAGTCGTATAAAAAATAATCAATTAACCCCAAATAAATCACATAATATCATGAATATAAATAGAATCATGATAATATATATCCAATGGTAGTACACAATACACCACATGCAATAAATAAATGGTGATCAATGGAAATCTCACGGAATTAAAAGTGAGATAAGAAACCCCTTACCTTGCACTTTACGTTGGCCGAGGGTATGTTTAACCTTCTGTATAATGACCATGGTATTTTATTAAATTATACCATAACCATTTTAATATTTATGATTTCATATACGATTCATTTATGACTTTATACTCCCCATTTATTAAAAATTTCCCTGTTAAAGTAAAATTTTGGGTAATAATCGCTTTCTTTATTGTACGTGTTTTAACTTGTTATTCTTGATCGTATCTATTAAATAATGATTTTCATACATCTAGAATATAAAACATTATTTATATATCATATATATTCAGAGTATAAATATTTATCATAGATATATTTATTAAGTGGAAACACCGTTTATGGAGACGGCATGCCGTACGTATGCATAAACGCCGTTTCCTTTTTAATGTTGTATTGAACGTAAGTAAGTGAATGAGATATATGTAAATGAATATATATATATATATATATGTATATATCCAGTAGCATTATTATTTCATATATTAAATACTAATTAATAATATCTATTTATATAATCATCGTTAAATGTTGAACGTGGAAATGAATCTCATCGCGTCCTGGTGACGGTAAATCATACGTACACATGAGAGACAATATCATTTTCTTAAATATATGTAATTGGATGGTATATTCAATTTATAGAGACACTATATTTTTATTTTCATTATTTATATACATATTACTCATCATTATATCCATCCAAATAACATGGTGTTGAATAAAAAATTACACCACGACGTGGAGATAGTAAGTCGTACTTACGCACGCATGGTGACATTATCATTCATAGGATGGAGAGAATAAGGAATATGATTGTGCCATATTTATAATAAAATCACATTATATATATAAGGCACATGATTTATTATTTTTGTATGGTAATAACAATGGAAGTGTAAGTGGAAGAAGTAAAGAACGTGAAAGAGGGTGGTGAAATCATTACCTCTTCTTCAGGTTATATCTTTTGATTTGATCAAAAAAGCTCCATTGGATGGCTTTATGACCAAATGAAGGCCTCTATAATTATGAGAGGGTAGTTGTGAAGGTTTTTGGGAAAGGTTTTGATGATCCAAATTTCATTGAAGCTGTTAATTAGAGAGAAGAGTGCCATTTTATAAGAGGGGTGAGGATCACTGTAGGAAAAGAATGAAATATTATTTTATAATAAGATCATTTTAGGTTGATAATGTCTCAATAATCATTTATTTAGATTCTATGGTTGGGATGGGTATAAAAAATGTCAACCAATAGGTTTTATATAGGTTTAGGTCACCATATTAACCTTAACTTTTATATTTAACTCTTAGTTAAATAGTTTGACATTTACCATGTCTCTCTGTATTTTTATAATATATGGTTAATAAACATACTATAAAATGTAAATCGAACCCCAATTGGTTTTTTATTGTAATTTATATTATTATATTTGTCTTTTGGCCGAACCTTAGACTTTTAGGACTATTATATCACATAATAATATAATATTTGTTTTGAAAACTATTTTATGTCAATTATGAAACTATTTGGTATTTCATTTTTTCTAAATTCATAACAGCATTATTACATCTAAAATAATTCATCTAACCAATCCTATCATGTCATATTAACCTATAAAAATATTTTAATTCATAAAATTCTCATATTTCATTTATTTGGATTTTATAATATAAAATATTTACTATTCCATTAATTAAGTAATTACTCCATCATCATTATGTCATAAATAAATAAAATTATCTTATGTATAAAAAATATAAATAAAATACCAATATGTATGAAATCTTTAGCATTATAATGAATATTTATAGCCGAGTTTATATTATAAGTAACCATATATTAAAAATGGATTAGTTATTAAACATTGAATTTAACAATTTTTACTCTTCATTGTATTAAATAATAATAAATGTCCTAATCTAATCCATGTGGACCTAAATGACCATATTTTATTCCTATGGTTTTTTTAGTCTAATTAAACTTATCCAGTACAATTAGGACATGTATTAGGTTAACAATATTATCATTTATACCATTGATTACCTTATTTACTTTTAACCGTGGTAAATAAAAGTAAAAAAGGTACTATTCACAAAGAAATATTTTCATCTAATTGAACCACATTTTACATACTGATATCGACCGTGTCTCTCATATTTCTGAAATTCAATTCATAGAAGTAGTAAAATTATGTTTTATGCAAATTTGCAAATGCTCCTAGGAGGTGGGTAAAATTTGGTAAAAGTTCAATAATCTTTTAAAATATCTAATCTTATTATAAAATGACTCCAATGAATTAAATGGATCATATATAGTTATTATGTATCTGTTTTTTACCTTAAATAAATTTAAATAAAATAAATAATTATTTAAATAAAAAGTTGGTTTTAAACAATAACTCTGTGTTTTTCAATATTCATCAACAATTGAAGGTTTTCAGAAAAATACCAAAAATTCACCCTAAACTAATTTTGATATTCTGAAATAAAAAATGAAGTCTATTTTACCAAATTAAAATCATAGAACTTTAATTTATTAATATAAAATTAATTCCCATTATCAAAACCAAAAGGCGTATTTTTGAGAAATAATAACTATCAATAGATTGACACTTGTTTTTGTCCAATTTAAAAGTGAAATTACATACAATGACCAGAATGGGATTAAATTGTAAAAATATAATCTATTTATACTTCCAAGCCATTAATATGAATAATTAACACAAGAAATTATTTTGATAAAAAAAAGTTGTTTTTAGTTAAAATATAGTATTTTTCACTATTCACCTAAATATGAAAGTTATCTGTAAGACACCAAAAATTTACTTTTACTAAATAATTATGTCCAGATTCTAATGAAGATTTTTTTTTTCAAATTGAATATATAAAAGTTTCAAATATTATATTCAAAAAGGGTTCACTATTAAAAGGCCGTAAAAGTGCATTTTTTTGAAACATACTTCTTTTATCTGAAAAAAATGAATTTGTTCTTACATCATGTCTAATAATCTCATAATATTGATTCTAAAATTATAAGGAATATATAAAGTTAAAAATTCAGTAAATAATATTTATAACCTCTTTTGAATGACATGTTTGGTAAGTCGTGGTGTGATTGAACTCGGTGTTGCGTGTAGTGCATGTTATTGAATTAATTTGAAGAAATAACGTACTATGAAATAATTGGGGGTTACATTTCCCCTCAATCAATAAATTTCATCCTCAAAATTTGAAATTGTTCTTCAAAAATAGTTTTAAAATAGAAAAATAAATTTGTGGAAAACCCACATCGGAAATTGGTTTAATAGAATTTAGTCTTAATAAGATGGAAAAGGAAATGAAAAAGTCACCACCAAATTATGTTCTCAATTATGAGAACATTAGTGGAAATTAGAGACACTTATTTGGTGGAAAAAGTAAATATTTATATGGAGTAATTGAGGCCATCAATCCCATTATATAATTTAAATATATTAACATAACAAATCCATTGTAAAAATCATTTTCAATACGAACATACATAAAAAGAGAATATAGTATTTTTTTTCTTTTTTAAAACAACATCCTTGTTAAGAAAGACAAAGATCAAATAAAACTCGTGGCGGAAGAATGGTCATTGTTAGCACTTATGTTAAAAAAACAATCACTTTTCTATCGTTTAGTAGAACGATTCGTAGAATAAATTCCACTTTAAATGAAAAGTCAAAGGGTTTTATACACCGTATAAAATAAAGTTGTTTTTAAGTCAAAGGATTCCTCAATGAAATGAGATTGAGACGAAGTCCCTTAACTAAAGATTAAGAATTAATTTAGTCATATAATAAGAGGGAAAATATATATATATACTTAACAAGTAGAGTTACATATTTTATCTAATTCCTACAACAAACTCATCTTTCACTCTAAAAGATATCAAAAAAATATTTACTTATCCTAATCGTATAGGGTTCCCAAAATAATGTATTTATAATTCACATATATGACCTTTAAAAAAAGAAACTAGATTATACAGTCCTCGAACATCATGTAGTCCAGTGGTAGGTGATAAATCCCAATCGCACTATGGTTGTGGGTTCTATTCCCGCAGTTGTGTCCAACACAAAATAATTGTCACGTTGTCTGTGTGTTTTCCTTTTTATAAAAAATACAAAAATAACCTTAACAATAATATCCAAATTCAAACTTAATCCCTTCCAACCTCTAGAAATATCCAAAATACATCTATCATAACTTACAAAAAAAAATTTATAAGGAAGTTAAACACAATGAATATCCTTTTTCCATATAATAACATGTGATCACCTTCATCATGTATTATTAGAAAACATGGTAACACCATGAATTACCATAAAACCATATTGATTACATTCACCCTCCCTTATTCTTTATAGAATATTGGATATATTCCTTATATCCAATTTTTTTTAATATTCCTACATTAATGAAATAAAAAAACTATTAATCAGTTCTAGGTATTTCAATAATATCCAATATAATTTATCCAAACCAACTATCTCTTATACCAAAATCACTACCTCATTATCAGAACCATATTAAGGATTGTGTTTCCTTCAACCATGTATTTTCAAAAAATTATTTCTTAATATTAAGTCACTTTTCAGAGAACCATATAATCTCAAATCCTCAATGAAACAGTATTGTAGTATAATCCTTTTTATCCACATAATTTATATAACCGGTATATTGTTGATATAATACTCAAATGAAATAATTCTATAATAACAACATAAGAAAACTATTCATTCCTCTTCATCTGAGGTAGTATCAAAACATTATTATTATCCAATTACATCATTTTTAGTATACTCTGATGAATGTGACATTTATTTGTGTAGTGTCCCAATTCCATAGAGATAAACCATTTTACATTTGAAATCTTTTTCTTACCCTTAAAATCATGTAATTGGTGTCCTTTTTTTCGCACTTTTAAAAAACTCAACTTCCCTTCATGAATTTTCCTTGGTGATTCTTTCTACAATTATCACATATGGGAAAATACTTCTTTTCCATCTTCCATTTATCCATATTTCTATCTTACATCCTTTTCATCTCTTTTTCCCCTTCCAAGTCATATGACTCAAATAATTCATTACTTATCTTATTAACACATGTTATTATTTTTTCATATGTTGAGAATACATGGGAGGAAATACCCCTTATAAATGTTGGCTTCATACCGTCAATGATACGATACTTCTTACTCTTTGGATCATATGTATTGCTGGAGTTCAAATTCCTTCTACTGCGAGCCATTTCTATACAATGGCATACAGTAGTTCAGTTTGTGAATTGCAATGAATAATCCCAAACTTGTAAAATACCTAACGTAAATTAAACAGTTTATGGATATAATAAATTATAATAAAAATATTTTCTTTGAGGAGGTATATACACATAAATCTTTCTTAACGATTCGTAAAGAAAATGATAATTACCCTAAGTATATCCCATGAGAGTGTTGTAACCAAGATTGCAGCAAGGCTCATTGTCGTGCACCAGTTCTTGTTAGATTCTATCTCAAAGTGGTGTTTTTGGGTTTTACCCCTAGGTAAATATGTGCCAGAGCCACCTCTACCTGGTTGTATCCAGACAGGGATGTAGTTTCTTCAAAACCCTCAAAATATCTACATTACCAAAATTCTCGTAAGTTCTATACTAATCCTCAAAGTCTATCATAGGGTAATGTGCTCTAATCAGAGTTTATCTAAATATATCTTTCAAGGTTATTTCAAAACTTACTATGAGACCAACTGTTTCCCCCTGACCCCAGTTACACAGAGCCGGTTCATTATTATAATACATTAGCATGATTATGAGGAATCAAGTCTCGAAGGACTGATCAGTTTAGAAGTATTGGAAAATAGATTACATACATTAACATTACATTATAATTTCAAACATAAAACACAACATAGATAGTTCATTGAGAACACCAATTTTTCATTTAGCATAACCCTTCATATCAATCATAATAAACTTTTTTGAATCCATGGAAAATAAAACATAAGAAAGGGGTGAGCACAGATGCCCAGTAAGGATAACAATACAACAAAAAATTTCATAAATAAGCATAATCATTTAAGGAAATGTATAAAACAAAAACAAAATCCATTCCAACATAGACATCATCATAATATAAAAAATATTAATCAAAATTGTTACATTTAATTACTCACATGGATATTCTACTAGTCGAATAATCACATGCGATATCAATATCCACATTGACAATGATGGAATGAATAATTCCACATTTTCATAAACACATGGTCAAGGCCTTCTGCCAAGATTTAAAATAAGATTCTGTCAAGGCCCTATGAAAGACACTGGTTTGTCTCAAGATTCCTACTGATGCTTCGAAGAGCTATAGCGGGATCCACCCTTTACTTACTATGTTCAATGCATTCCCCATATGAAAAGGTTTAAACATAACATAAACATTCCTATTAAAACTGGCATACAAAATGTCAATACATTATCCATAAACCATAAATAGTATGAAATAACACATATAGAGTAAAACATGTCACAAAACATTCGATACAATATGGATGTTTTGTATCATAATAAATCAACATCAAACAAACATAAAATCCATCAAAGGATGTTGACATAGGTGAAATCAAAACCTTTTAAAGGAATATCTCTTTCTATTACGAAATCATTTAAAGGTCTCATAATTATAAAAGAAAACATTATTTGTGAAAATATTCTTATAAGCTTGCAAGGTAATCTTCAAAGATTTTAAAATGGTAGAAAATAGCTACACCCACCGTATAAGTTAAAAAAAATTATTAACTAAATTTAGTAGAAAATGTCATAAAGTACCCTATTTGGAAAATGACAGAAATATTCCTTTCAAACTATTTTATAAAAAGTAAAACAATGATATAAATGACTCTAACCCATAGCCTAGTAAATAGTAATAATGTTTCGTAATAAATTTTTAAGAAACATGGATGTGGATGATAAAGTTTTACCAGTAGATACTTACGTAAAAACAACCTCGGATAATATAAATGTTGTGAAATTAACCCTTACCTCATTGTAATCAATCGAGTTATATGGAAAATAGTCAATAACCACCAAATGAATCACATAATATCATTAATATAAATAGAATCATGACAATATATATCAAATGTCAGTACACAATACACAACATGAAATAAGTAAATGGAGAACAATGGAAATCTCACAGAATTAAAAGTGAGATAATAAACCACTTACCTTGCACTTTCCATTGGTCGAGGGTACGTTTAAACTCCTGTATAATAAACATAGTATGTTATTAAATTATTAAATAACCATATTAATATTTATGATTTCATATATGATTCATTTTTGACTTTATTCTCCCCATTTAATAATAATTTTAGGGTTAAAGTAACATTTTTGGTAATAATCGCTTTCTTTATCGTTTGTGTTTTAACTAGTAATTCTGGATCGTATCTATTACATCAAGATTTTTTTAATTCCAGAATAAAAACATGATTTATATATCATATATATTAAGAATATAAATATTTATCATAGATATATTTATTAAGTGGAAACACTGTTTAGGGAGACGGTATGTCGTACGTACGCATAAATGTCGTTTCCGTTTTAATGTTGTATTGAACGAAACAAAGTGATATATATATATATATATACATATATAAATATGTATATTTATATATACAGTATAATTGTTTTCTCATATATTAAATAGTAATTAAAAATATATATTTTTATAATCATCATTTAATGGTGAACATGGAAATAAATCCCATCGCATCGTGGTGACGGCAATCTGTATGTATGCACGAGCGACAATATCATTTGCATAAATGTGTGAAATTGGATGGTATATTAATTTTATAGAGACATTTTCATGTTATTTTAATTATTTATATACATTTTACTCATCATTATGTCCATCCAAATAACATAGTTTTGAATTAAAAATTACACCACGGCGTGGAGACGGTAAGCCGTACGTACGCATGCATGGTGACATTATCATTCATGAGTTGGATAGAATAATAAATATAGTTTTTCCATATTTATAATAACATTATAGTATATATATAAGGCACTTTAGTTATTATTTTGTAATCGTAATATCAAATAAAGAGTAAGTGGAAGATGAAAATAACTTGAAAGATGGTGGTGAAATCATTACCTCTTCTTCGGGTTCTTTCTTTTTATTTGATCAAAATGGCTCCATTAGTTGGCTTTCTGACCAAAATAAGTCCTCAAGGATGAAGGGTGGATATTTATGATGGTATTTGGGTAGGGTGTTTCCGAGCCAAATGGCATTGAATGTGTGAATTAGTGTGAAGGAGGAGTGCCATTTTATAAGAGGGGTGATGGTCATCTTAGGAAAAGCATGAAATATTATTTTATAATAAAATCATTTTTGTTTTATTATTGCTTAATAATGATTTATTTAGAGTATATTGTTGGGATGGTTCGAAAAACTCTCAACCAAGAGGTTTTATACAGGTTTAGGTTACCATATTAACCTTAACATTTAGATTTAACTCTTAGTTAAATAGTTTTACATTTACCATGTCTCTTTGTAATTTTTTATTATATGATTAATAAACATACTAAAAAATGCCAATCAACCCACAATTTATTTCTTAATTTCATTTACATTATTATATAAGTTTTTTATGAACCTTATATTTTTAGAACTATTATATCAATAAATATTATAATATTTGTTTTAAAAACTCTTTTATGTCAATTATGACACTATTTGGTATTTTGTTTTTTCTAAATTCATAACATCATTATTACTTCGACAAAATTCATATAACCAACTCTAAAATGTCATATTATCCTAGATAATTAGTGAAATTCATAAAACGTCTCAAATTAAATTTATTTGTATATTTATAATATAAAATACTTTAATATTTTATTAATGAATAAAATTATTACATCATCATTGTGTCATAAATAAATTAAATTATATAGTTTCTAAAAAAATATAAATAAAATACCATTATATAAGAAATATGTTTATATTTCTCTAATATATGCTATAAAACAAATTCAAGGATATACAAGATAGAATAAAGTTATTCTCCTTGAATTTTTTTTATTTTTTTATTAATTTGATATATAAGAATCTTGTTTTATTCAAGTTTAAAAAGGTTACTAAACTGTTATTTTTTAGAAAATAATTTATTGGTATCTTATTCAAATATAATGGTAGTATATACCTTATTCAAGATGCTGGGATAAGTGTAGCTATAACTAATATATTTAATATTCATTTAGAAGATCAATTTATAAATAATGAAAATTTATTTTATTAAAATAAAATTCATTTTTAAATTCCTAAATATCAAAATTAACATAATATGAATTGTTGGTATATTTATGGGAAAATCATTTTTTAGATTTTTTTTCAAAATGGTTTTTTTAGTTTTTATCAATATATCAGAAATAGATATATTTTTATAAAACCTATTATTAAATAAAATATTCATTTAGGGAATAATGGTATTACATATAATGATATTTTTCTAATTTATAAAACATATTCTTCATAATATAAAATAAAACAATATTATTTATTTATAATATAAATTATTTTTTTCCTTTCCAAATAATTTAAAAAAATAGTAAAATATAATTTATGATTCCTTTTAAATCCACATAAAATTTATTTATTTTATTATAAACAAATTTTTTTCATGATAATAAATAAAGAGAATAATTATATCTTATAAAAAATTATGATTAAAAACACACTTTTCAATAAAACTCTTTTTACAAAATATTATTTTATTATAAATTAAAATTTCAAAACTTTATAATTATTATTTAATATATTTTTTTATCAAATATGAAATCAAAATATTTGAATTTGGTGAAATTGAAACTTTTAATTTTGGCCATTAAAATTATTCACTATGCGTGAAAATTAATTACCCTATTAAATTTAAAAATCATAAAAATATATTTACAGACAGTAAAAAATAAAAATGATAAAAACGTGTTTTCAATAGATGTTTTAGGTGATTATTAACCAAAACACAGATTCACATCCTATTTTTTGTATTTTTTTACTTTTACCATCATATAATAACATAACATTATTGAAAATGGAATGGGTGATTCAAAATATTCATTCCATTTCACTTATAAAACAATATCAACACACCACTTTATGATACAATGTATCCTTCATATTTTATCCTAAAATGATTCCATATTAACATATATAGAATTGTATCCAACTTTTATATTCCTATGTTAACCATTATTTAGCTGAAGGCCTTTATTTCCATGGAGATTTTTATGAGATAACTAAAGCCCTCGATATAAGTATTACATCCTTCTAAAACATTTATTTTTAATATTATTCTTATAGAACATTTATAGACACATTAATATGTATATATTTCTATAATTTATAAACCAATATATTATTCTATTAAAAGAGAAGCCTTTATTTATTAATTTCTACCCCCTAAGAAAAAACAAAGGAATATTAATAGTGTCGACATGCTTATTACTACCAACAAAAATATATATATTCTATTTTTCATAACTATATCTAATGGGCGGTTAAAAAAATGAATTTCATGAATAGTTATAGAATATATATTATATTAATTATTATTAATTGAAAAATTAATATTTATATTTAATCATTCCTATTTTTGGAAAAATAAAAATTTCCTCATTCGTTCACGCAGAATAGAACCTCCCTGAAATATGTGTCTTATTTTTAAAAATAACAAAAAATGGATAGTCGTAAAATTATTATTAATGAAATAATGTTTTATTTATATTTCTATTTGGGAACCGAAATTTTCTATCTTTGATTACCTTCCTCAAATTATATAAAAATGAAAATGTAATATGTTCATATGTGTGGACTAAAACCACTACAAAAGTAATGAATTAATTTTTCATAAAGTATTTTTTATCTCATGTAAAATATGATTCACCATCGTAATAAAATATAAATAATTTCATTATAGTATTTTGATAGTTATCTTATAACTAAATTAACCTCTAATCGTACTTATCCATTAATTATTACATGTTTATAATTTTCTCGTTCTCCCTCTTACATGACTGATGTTTTGAATTTCTATTAAGGAGAAATGTTGAAGTATATTTAAGGGATATATAGGATAATAAAAACTAATAAAGATATTTTAGGGTTATTTAAATTTAATTTTTGACATTTAATACGAAATATTAGTAATAAAATATCATAGTGGATTTAATTGTCAAAATGGAAAATTTCAGTAGAGCATTCATACATGGAGTCCATTATGGGAACCAATGGAACTATATGAACTTTAAAATAATGAAATATTAAATGAAATAAATATTTACAAATCAATATATTATTATGGAATTTTGTAACAACCTCTATTGTTCCCTATATGTAGAAACAGTTACAGAAAAAATGTGCGAACAACCCTTAGAAACCAACATATGTTGAAAGTATATAACAATTAAAAATAATATGAAAGTAGTTAAACTGTATAATATGTAATAAATATGAATATTTTTATTATTGTTTTTAAAAAAACTTAGTTTTATTTTAGAAGTATTGTGCATGTGCATAATAAAGAAGGACCAAGGCAAGGGTTTCTTGTCTCAAGATTCAATTCCTTGAGATATGATTCTTATTATGCAGACTATTTTCATAGTAATGTTAAATTTATTACCCATTTATATTTTTCATCATGATTTAATTATATTTCATAATGTTTAAATTTATATTCTGTTTTCATTCTCTTTAATGTTTTTCTGTCCGAAAAAAATAAAATTTTTAAGGGTTTATGTCTATTATTTTGTATATCGAGATATATTTCATAATGTGAACCATGGAATATTTAATATGGTTTGGGTAATACATAATGAATTTATTTTAATATATTCGTTTTGTTCTTGAGGTTTGAAGATCTGTGTTGATGTTTTTTAAAATTTACATTGATTCAATTAATTTTAAATTTTTAAGGGTTTTTTATACACAATTGTTTTCAATTGAGAAGAACTATATCTCATTGAACTCTATTTTTCCATGTGTGAGTTATTATACATTAGGATTAGTTTTTATATTATTAATAATTATTTTCTATGTACCTACAATTCTTCCACATAACCTCATTATCAAATGATTATTATTTCATAAGTTATGTTACATTTATGATATTCTTGTCTCAACTTTTTATCCATTTAGGGATATACTGATTATTATACGTCTAGTATTCATTAGAATAGTGTATCTAATACCCCATTAATATTTTATATTAAGATCATATAATTATTAATGATTGTGTATTCTTTTTTTGAAATATTATCCATCATGTTTATTTGTTTTTAATTTTTCTAAAGTGTTATGTGTTATTTTTCACTATATTAATTTATAGGTGTAATTTTATCTATTATGCACCATATTTTATTTATTAGTTTTGATTAAATACAAAATTAAATTAATATATAAAAATATTTTCCATTAAATGAGATTAAATGATCTTCCTCTAATGCAACATTGATTCATACAATGACAATAAAATGATAGATTCATCACTAACCTCATTTTAAATTATAGATTTCATTTTAATAGTTATCCATTTGTGGAATTTGTATATGATTCTCTCTAAATACAGTATAATTTTACTTTTTATTTTGTATAAAATAGAATATTAAATTAATTTATAAAAATATATTCCATTAAATGAGATTACATGATCTTCCTCTAATGCTCTATTGATTCATTCATTTCCAGTACAATCAAAAATTCATCCCCAATATCATTTTCAGTTATAGATTACTATTGAATGATTATTCTTCTGTGGAATATGAATATTATTATCTCTAAATACACTGTTATTTTATTCTTATATAGTCATTTTTGTTTTTTAACATCAATTCTCCCTATATGTTTTTTTTATTTTGATCATTATTTATCCATTTGAAGGAAACCGACCCTAGAAAATCATTTGGTTGGGCCCTCCCTTTTTCCATATCTATATCCAATGTATGTTTCTCCAATTTCAATATCTATGACGCAATAATTTATTAATGAAAATTTCTACCAATTTTCATTATTTAAAATTTTTTAAAGAAATTTTTAACATTTTATATATAGGGAGTTTATGTTAAAATGTGAAATGATCCTTTTTTATTGTTTTCCATTTGATCGCATCATTTAAAAACACTTTTAATTTTACATGAAACAATATATGATTTAATTATTCCAAAAATAAATTATTTTTTACATTTTTTATAATATTTTTCACTTAAATTTTTTTCATAAGAATAAGTATATTTCTTTTTTCTAAAGTGATTTTTCTAAAATTTTAAAATGGATTTTATCTAAATCATTGTTCTTTCACAGATATTATTATTCATCCAGGAAGTAACTTAATGATTTCATCCAAATTATTCATCAATATGGATTATTTAATATTATTTTCTTTCAATGATATGATCAATCATTTCCTTTTTCTCATTAAATCATCTTCTGTAATTGAAATCATTTTTCTTATAATGTATTATAATGAAAACACTCCATATACACTTTATTTTCTTGACCGGTGTTCACTAATATTTCATTTTTCAATTGATTAGGGAAATTGTTAAAATAATCATATACCTTGTACACTGTACAATGTTAATTTTAGGGACTTTATCATGTAAATTTATTCAATGCATTAATTGTTGAAATATTGAAAATCCATAGAATTTTTATTCTAATAAAAATGTTTTTTGATATATATAATATTGGTAAGGTATTTTATAACATGATAATTCCTTTATATGAAGAATGCTTAAGATATAATCAAAAATTGGTGGAACGCATTTAAAAATTTTCACTCGATGCATCGATGGGTGTAATGAGACAAACAATCTATGGTATTTTGGTGAATGCCTTCCTAGTAAAATTACTAGACATATTTACGTAATGTGAACACCATAATGTCTATGATCATGACATTATGGAACTAGGCATAAAATTAACATTTAATGATTATAAATTTTACCAGTAAGGAACCTCTTAATGCTACCAAGGTGATATTTCCATTCACATTGTTATCCATGGATATATTATGCTTTTAGTTTCATTCAATTATGGAATTATTGTTGGTTATATATTCCTTTAATATTATTATTATCACATTATGATTAATTATGATCTTTTATTATTATACCATTTTTCTACATTTACTAAGAATTTGATATCACAATTATAATATATCTAATTCCCATGGTTATGTAATAAAAGAGATATATCAAATAAAATATATAATATGGAGAATATTTGGGAGATTTTGAAAACTTATTATTAACTGGGTAGTTTTTTATTTATTTGAAACATTTCAAATTGATAATAATGATATGAGATTTTTTAGTTAAATGTATTTCTGAAATCTATAAAATGATAAACCAAAAAGGTCCTTCAAATGGATGTAGATCAATATGTTTTGGAGATATTGTAATTATTTAAGGGTATAATTTTGTCACTCACGTTCATATAATTAGTGGTATGTAATTAAGGTATTTATTCAAACCGAATTCCAGTAGTATGGGCCCAATATAAACTAATTGGTATCAATGGAGTTTTCATGGATCATTATATGTAAGAATAATATTTTTGGACAATTTATGTGTTGATAAATTAATTCCTATCATATTATAAATTGTATATTAAAACCTTATATTAGATGAATTAATATCGAATTTTTTGGATTATGACAAGATATATTTAGTGAAACCCCTAGGGATAAGTCTTAGGGATAAGAATTGGTATTCAACAATATCCCCACATTTTGGTAAACAAGATATTGTGTAGTTTTCCTAGAAATTAAATCCTGGATTAAAAACTAGAAAGTGGATTTATCTATCTTGTAAATTTACTAAGGGGTGATTTCCCCCAAAAAGGTTGGTTAAGCAAAGGATCAATCTTTACAAAGGTGTATAATGAGTGTGTCTTAGACTGTATACCAAACTAGAAACTCATATATGACATTTTTTGATTAATATAATTATCATTACAAACTATTATAATGGATTTAATATGACACGTAATTACATGCATGAACATAAGATAACAAATTCTAAAGAAACATATACTTAATATAGTATAATTTATGTTGAAATAAAATATAATGTAATAATTTTGATAAGTAAGACATTTTATATCATTTTTTTGTAATTAAACATGAATATTTCTCAATTTGGATTCACCACTAACATAAATACTCTTGGTTTTTTTAATTGAAAAATCATGACGAAACAAAATTATGCAATGGATTCTATAGACAACATAGAGATTATCCCAATAATAAACCTTGTCGAATAAGAGACGAACTAGGAAACATTATTATTATTTCAAAATAGTTATCATGATTTATGAATAATGTTTTCAAATTAGTTTAAATCCAAAACACACAAAAATTAGTAGGATGGAGTCTCATTGATGATTGGGTAAAAGGGTTGATGTTGGAATGAAGATCTAATTTCTTATGTGTGAAAAATTTATAAAGAAGCAATGATTTTATGTGATGGGTAGTTGCTAATAATGTGGACATAATAGAATTTAATATCAGGAGTTTGAGGGAAATATATAATCAAAAAATATATATTTATTTAATTTTAAATAACTTTTTTATTAAGAAAATTAGTTCCCCAATCCAATGGGAAACAATTAAAATAGCCAATAAGAACCTCCAAGACTATAAAAATATAAAAATCCCTATGAAAGGACAACTATTCATGTTAATTGTGACATTTCACAATATATTTTCATATATATTATTTTATTTAATATTTAACCTGATATATACTAAATTATAAATAAATAAATATGGTTGTATAATTCTAATTTCAATAGTATTAGAATATTCCTCACAAGTTATGAAATGTTACTTCATATATATTTATATATTCTTCATGTTTAGGATGTGATTAGAAATGGATTATATATATTTATAAAACACTTATATAAAATTTTCAAAATCAAGATATCAAATAATAACCAAATAAAACTAAAAATTTGATTCTATGATATAGTTATTTTTTATATCCTAATGGAATTTACTCTAATTTATTATCATTAAAATGATATGAATCTATTTATATATCATGGGAGAATGTAAATACAAATGATTTTACTCTATTAATTTAAAATTAAATTATAATTATGTTTGATTTCTTATTTTAATATAGATCACCGAACTAAAACATGTCATAAAATAAAATGTAATATTATTAATTTAACTATAATTATTTTAGATACAAGGATCAATAAACAACCAAGAAAGGGGGGTTGAATTAGTGGGATTCTTTTTAAATTTCTTTTAACATTATGAATTTTAAACCCTATAACATATTTAGGTTATGTTACTTAATAATTTTATAAAAATCACAAAATAATTAAAATATAATAAACTAAACATAAAATTAATGATTTATGTTGGTTTTCCATAGTGTGAGATCCTACTTCCATACTATTGGAGCTCTCAAGTGTTCAGGGGTGTTCATTATTAGACATAAGTGAATACAACATTAAAGGATACTTCCACTAGAATACATTTATCTCCTAATATGTATGATTATAATGAATCCAATCATTTGACAATTTTTTTAAAAAAAATCATCCATAAAAGAAATATGAATATATTCAAATTCTTATCTTTAATAGATTTTATGAAAATTACCTCCAATTATTCATTGTGGTAACATCTGTCCATTATACATGTCTTTACACAATGAAATAAATATGATGCAGATCACTGAAATTCTTATTCTTTTCATGATTAAATTTTTTATGATTGGGAAAAAACAATACAACATAAAATATTCTTTGAAAATAATATATGGTTACTCTCCTCTATATCTCTCCAAATGGAATATTAGTATGGACACTCTATCTGATACTCTAACAAAGAACCTCTATTTGGAATTATGCTTCCACATGATACTACTTTTGGATGGATTTTAAATTATTAAAAAACTTTTACAAACATTTATTTTTTTTATACATGTGTTTAGTTTCATGTTTCAATGTACATTGTGACAATGTTTATCGGTTATCCATAAGTGGAAATGGTCAGAATGTCATTTTATCATTACTAATATAGAAATTAATAAAATTTAATTTATCATAGAGATATTTTTTTTATGATTCACAATTATTTTACACATTATTGAATCATTATGAATTATCCAAGACTTGCATTTAGTATATAAATAAACATAAAATCTATTTCAAGGAACTATACAAAACTTTATCATTTCTATTTTATAAGAAACCTCTTTGAAAAATATGACATCATAATTATGATTATGGAATTTAACATTTTATGATTTTTTTTAAAAAACTCCATCTCTAAATGAATTGTTGATAAAAATTTCAAAATATTTCTTCAGATGGATCATTTTGTATCTGATGAGAATACTTTATTTTTCAACTCTACTTCACCAGACTAATATCTGTCTAGTCTCTATTTAATAAATTTTATTTGAATTATTTCCTTCACATAGGATGTTCTATCTAATGACTGTTTTACTAATGGACATACATGTTAATGACTTTTTATTAAGCATCATTTAACATTCCACATTAAAAGTAGTCTTTAACAAAAACACTAATCAATTTTTATATTCAAACTCTATATTTGGAAAATTCATCTACCACTATCCATTTATATTAACATAGTTAATGTGGTTTAATACATTATTTCAAATTCTAAAGACATCAATCACAAGCACCTATTTTCAAATCATTACTAAAACTTCAAATTTATTATTTCCCCACCTTTTTATGTGCATAAATATTCAAATAGAAGTTCATGGGATACTTATTATTTATTTTATTATCTCTAAAAAATAACAAGTATGACATAATAATATATCTCATAAAACCACCATATAGTTTCATTAGTAGTTTTCATTAAAATTATGTTTTTCTGATGATCAAAATTTGATTTATCGTGTCCAATTTCAGAAAACCATACTTTTACAAAACCAACAAATGTGAAATATTAGCAAATATTCTTAAAATTAATTCATTTTGAAGGTTTTTTACTCGAAATTTTTTTGGTTGGGAAATAATTTTCCTGATCTCAATTGATCTTTTCTCCAATTTCACAAGCATTATCATTTATCCTTTCCATTGAAGAAAATTGTAATTTTTTTCATACGAAAAAATCATCCAAAAATAATTATCCTTATATATCTAGTACCTTTAGACACACTATAGAAATATTCTTTTGAATAGAATCTTCATGATCCTTTTAATCTAGTGATTCAACCTTGTAATACATGATAGTCATTTTCTGAAGAGGTTTTTCTAAATGAAAAAACTACCCCTTTTGTAAAAATCCTTTTTCATGATATTATCTATGTTGATATGAACTTTTAGATCATTATAGAATCAAATGACTTAGTTAAAAAGTTTTTTAATGTGTGATGTTACGAAACATTTCCATCATTTTTAATTTCCGCTTCTCCAATAACATCATATAAAATCATTTTAATAACATTAAGAATCATTTCATAACTATTAAAAAATATTAATTAATAAAATTACTCATAAAAAATTAAAAAACATTAAATAAAATAACAAAGTATCATTAATATACCACATTGGATTTGTTGGAAACCTTTGATAACCACATTTTCCACATGTCTTTTATCATCCCTCAAACCTTTTGACAACTCATTTTTTAATAATTTTATAAAACACATCATTTATCATAGAGAATTTCATAATAAAAAGTTTTTGGGAAAAGTAATTGTTTAAAGAAATTCAATCCCCAAGTGATAATGATTTTTTTGGTTATGTTAAGATAAACTCCACTAACATTAATTTTATCTATTTTTTAATGAATAACTCAACTCTAAATTTTCTTTCTCTCGCCAATTTTATATTTTCATAGTATAAAATTCATTATAGAAAGAGTTATAAAAACATCTTGAAGCTTTGTTTATTTCTCTATCGCCATTTAACAATATAATCAAATGAAAATTGTAGAAATTATATAAAAACTATTTAGGTAGTAATTGTTATAGGATAAACATGATTTTTTAACCTCAATTACATAAAACATTATTTTGTAATTTATTTTTTTTAAAAAAATTAGAAATTTGATATTTTGTAGAAATTTATTAAAATATAACCTATCTACCAAAAAATTCTTCTTATGATGTAATAAATTAAATAAATTGGTTTTTATCTTGAATGTTGTAAAAGATTTATTAAAATATTAGTAGCACTTGGATTATCAAAAATAATTTAAATTGGGTAGAAAATTACACATTCAAATATGCCATGTCTAATTTCATCAAATCATTTTCATTCCTAAATTGGTGGATAGAACATGTTTTTTTTTATTTCAAATACCTTGAACTCAATTTATTACTATGCCAACTCACAAAAAATAACATTTATTCAATATCCCATTTGAAGAAGTTACTTTAAAATATATAATAATTCTACATAAATATAATATCTTAGATTACTTTTGACTACTTTGACATCTAGAACACAAATTAACATAATATACAATGCCATGTATTAAACATATATGACATTGTAAATATCTTGTTATATTTTTTAAATGTTTTTAATTCCATATTTTCCCAACATCATTATTACTCCCCTTGATAGAAACTGAAATTGGAGTAATAAAATATGTGGAATACATCATACAAACTTCTTTAATGAATACATAACATAATTTTATTATGATAAAAAAATGTATCTCTATTTATTAAGTATTTATGATTTCAAAAATAATTTAAATTATTTATTCATTAAAATTTCAGTGTTCCTCTACATTTACCTGAAAGAAATGAGGATATTTTTCCTACCTCTTACAAAATAGTTACTATCAAAATAAATAATGAAATTAAGGGTACATATTCACTCTTCCTTAACAAATAATATTCTATAATTTTTTTAGAAAATGTAAACTTCTTCAGGATGATATAATTATTTGAGTACCATTATTTTTTGTCATGTTTCATCCCACATAAGGATTTCTTCAATTTATAAATCTTGGATCAATGTTTTTCCATTAGGAACCCACAAGGCCGTTTGATATAAACATCATCCCCAATCTCAATATTTAAAAAATAAGACTACACATCCTTATGATAATCATTGTAAAAAAATGTGTAGAAACTACGTATAATATTTTTATAGTTTGAAATATCATAATAGGGGGAAATGTTTCTTAAAAATGCACAGCGTATACCCGTGAATTGAATTTTCAAACAAGTTGATTTTCATTTATTAAAATATATCTATTCTTATTTTACATGTTTTAGTAACCCCATTATTTTCCAATCACAATCTTTAATTATGACTATTCAACAAGTTACCAAGTGTCATTTTTCAAAATTTAATTTAACTCTTCATTCATTTCTTTCACTAATTCATTGGGTTCAGTGGCTAATAACACTGATTCTGGTTCAACATGTGAGATAAGTGGCATATGATTATATAATATCTACTTTATTATAGTATAAACAATATGTTTATTATTTCTAATATTTTTTTATCTAGCTATTTATATAGAGTAATAAATTTGATAGTTTTTCATCCTATTTAACATTCATCTCCAAATGATTCTTATAGATCTTTGGGTTCCTATCTTGGATCACTTTCATGGTAATTTGTTTTATCATTAGAAGTTTTAAATTTATATTCCAATAATAATTTGAACTCTTTTTGAAAGGAAAATAGTTTTTAAAAAAAATCACATCAAATAAATTTATATGTTTTTGTAAACATTTTTTCTAAAATTTTAAATATCTATAGTAAGTGGTACATCCCTTGAAAATTCCATCATCATTAATGTCATCAAATTTAATGTGATGTTCATTTTTAATATTTAGTAAAATAAATATAAAATATCATTAAAATATTTTACTAAAGTTTATTTTTGTTTATAACACATTTCATAATATATAATGTTTATTTAATTCCTTAACAAACACTTTTTTATGTAATGTAATACTGAATGATTATCTCTAAAAGAACCTTGATGTATTATTGGACCAAAATGATTTTTGTGAATAAGAACAAGAGTTTTATTAGACTCATCTAGAACATTCTTACAATACTTAATAACAATATTCCATTTCTGACATGTTACACAAACACCATCCAACTTTATTTACACGTTTATCATGTTTTTTGTAGGAAATATTTTTCACTATTTTCTACCCTTTTTTATCAAGCCTAAAATTCAAAAAAATCATCTCTAGCACTCAAATAATAGGTTTTATAATAATATCATATCTAAAATATTTTTCTACTATTTCCTTCAACTAAAGGAAAAAAATTACGATATTCTAAATATTTGATGATTCATGAATATTTTCAGAAAATAATATTTTCCCTTTATTAAAAAGATGTTTCAAACTAATTATATTTTTATTTATTCCACCAATAAATAAAACTTCCTTATATTATTATTTCCAATATTCAATCAATGAAATTTATATTTGAATGATTTATATAGAACTATCATTTCCAAGGGTAACTGATCCTCCTTCATGTTTTTTAATATCTTTTAAGATTTTTATTTACCTGTCAAGTGTGAGGAAAAATCTATGTCTAAAATCTACTATTTATTGATTTTTCATGATTTTGGAGCTATATCAACATCAAATGATATTTCTTCAAACATTGTTTTTATAGCCACCTTTTAATTTATAGCATTAGAAGTTTTTCACTGAATAGTTGTTAATCATTATTTTGATAAGTGACCTATTTGGTCACATATTCAATTCACATAATCCAATTATCCAGGATAATTTTTTATTGAAATCCCTCTAATATATTGATATTTTGGATTTCCAACATCCTATATCTTAATAATGTTACTTTTATTCTATTTTTTCTCCACCTCATTTCATACATGATTATGGGAAAACACGTGTGGTCCCAATAATTATAAGATCTATTCCAAAATATACCACAAGACCAATAATAAGTACCAAATACCGATATTATATAGAAGCCTGATATTTACATGTAACTAGATTTCTTAGGTTCATGACAATTTTAACTCCTTTTCCTTATTTCTTGGGGAATCATTATTATAGGGGAAATTTTCTAATTTGGTTGATGTGATATATTTCTCAAATTATTTCTCAACCCAAGATTTTTAAAAATACTTCTTAACTCCTTTAATTGTAGTAAAATATTATTTTATTTATCATTTTGGAGATAAATATTTCATATAATTCTTTGAAATAGTTTTCTCATCAGCATGATATGTTTCAGGTTTTACCTCTAAACCATTATTGAAATTTCAAATCATCTTATTTAATAATGTTTCAACATAAATGATTTTTAATAGAGTTTTACAAAGTTAATGTACATTATATGAATGTTTTTTATTATTATCTTCCACCATCTTACCTTGTTTAAACATTTTAAGTGAATTTTTTTAAAACTTCTGAATATACTCATCCTTTTATTTAAGGAAATCGATCCTTTATTCAAAATCATTACTACTTTATTTGTTCATCATACTGATACATTTATTCAGTTTAGTGTTTTCAATAGGACATGCAATATGTTATGATATTAGTTAACATTCCCTATAACAGTTTCACCATAATATATATGTTCACTATTTGAGTAATCCAACTTTTCATCATCATTTTGAAGAACATTATGAATATTTAATAACATTCATAATTTGAATAATTATTTTCAAGGGAGTTACTTTCATTTTTTAAAAAAATTATACTTATTCTATTGCTAGTGAGTTTTTCTTATCCCCATCATATTTCTTATCTTCCTTATATATATATTTTTATAATTATTCCACTAATTTCTTTATTTAAAATGATCTTCATATTCAAAATCCTTCTTCTTAGGGAAATTTTAAAAAATTCCAAATTCCACCACCCTTGACACAATTTAGAAGACTATTTCCACTATAATTTATTCTACCTCTTTGAATGAAATTAGATAAATAATACAAGTTATTTTAATTTATTTCATTATACTCTTTATCTTAGGTATCATTGATGTCAATATTCATTGAAAATTGGATTTTTCAACTTTTCATATATTCAAAATCCATTTAATATTTGATGTACTTTATGAATGATGGATTTTTTTCCATTGTCATATGAAAACAAAGAGAGTCGTGAAATTCATAAATAGATATGTCAAAATGTTTTCTAGTATTGATATTTTAGACTCAAGTCCATCAGAGAATTTTGTCATTAGTTTCCCTAAAATTTTGGAATATTCAATTACTTCTACTAAAAATATGATATATCACACACCATCATTAACATTGGTGAAATATTTATAAATAGTTTATATATTTATCATTTTGACATATTTGAACACCCTTAACCATATTTTTATCCTCGTATCGTCTAATTATTTATTTCCCTCAACGATATTGTCATTTTTATCCTAGTTTTACAAAAATATTTGGGGATCCATATCTTTCATGAAAATATATTTTGACAAGGACATAAAAATATCATTTCTATAATTCCAATATACTTTGATATTTATCATTTTTGAAAAAAAACAAGAGGTGATGTATACCCAATGGGAGGAATCCCTATATTTGTTACAGGAATAAACTCCAATCTATGTGAAAGTAGTATTGTATTAATACAATTTTTTTCATCCATTATTATTATTTCTATGAATGATAAAAATTCCACTGTTTTTTGGAGAAATTGACTTGTCTAAGAAATTTAAACTATATGAGAACCTATTTTCTTTTAAAAATTGAATTTCCAAGGCGCATTGAACAACTAAGAGGGGGGTCAGTGGTTATATTTTTTCAATATTCTATCATTTTGAAATTTTTCCCTTATAACTTGTTAAACTTATCTTCCATATTAATTTTACAAAAATTTCAAGATGATGAAAATACGGGAAAGGAAAAAAGAAATGACTGATTTACAGCGCTTGACTTTAGTGTGATAACCTATATCCTTTCCGAGGTCCCGCCTCTAGGTCTATGAAAATACACTATTAAAATGAAGTGAATACAAACTATGAAAAATATCTTGTTAGAATAAGGATATCACTTGATAAGCATGATTAAAGTGGCTAATGTCATTTTACATGTTCTTATTACAAAATAAGACCATAATAAAAAGTATGAATCTTTTTAATTCAAATTCATAAAATATCATCTCAAAATTTATTTTTGATTCTTCTATCCACAATTATCCCTATGGAGTGCCAATCTCCATTTAGTGAACTATGTCTAATGAAACTCACTAATCCTGAAATTCGTTTTTGTTAGGAGTTCTATTAGAATCCTCTATCTGGAATTATTATCCTATAGAAAACTACTCATTGGTTAGAAACTCACATTTCACACAACATCTTTAGTGTTTTATATTTTTTGTATGTGTGAACAGTGTCATGTACTGATGTAATTTATCACTCCTATTTATAGGTTCTGATTTAGTGGTAATGCATCAACACAATATCATTTTTTCCCTCACTAAAGACTAAAAAATAAACTTCTCACACATTTGGATTTCAGTTTGATTCTTCCAATCCTTATATAACATTCCTCAATAATCAAGAATTATACATAAATTCTATATTTTATCTCAATTTCCTTAAACTCAATGATAAAGAAGTCAAAAATTAATTATTATTTTAATTTCATATGAAACAACATTGAATGAATATCACAATATCCTCTAGATTTGGGACATTACACCTTTATTAAAATACTCTAAATACACATACTAATTTTTTTGTAACAATAATTGTACATCATTTCATCTCATAGATCATTCTATATATGATGACATGACATAAAATATATATATTCATTCATATAACTATGTTTTCTCTAATAACTCTATCAAAAATGTTCTTAAACCGATTCCATTAATATGAAAAAACTATCCGATGGATTTAGGATGATTGGGATTGCTTACGAAAAGTTATTCTCAAATAATGTCATTAACATAATACTTCAAAAAATCAAAAACATATAATTTTACTTATCTATGAAGAAGGAACCTATTAGAAATACCTTATACATACTCTATGTCAAGAAAACTCATATCACATTATCTTTTCTCTTAAACTAGTGAAGATGGTTGAATATATTATTAAAATTTCTAATTACATCCATCCAAAGTGACATTAATTGAAACAAAACATTGAATACAAATTTTTGATATCTTCCCCTTTATATGTGTACATATATTTAATTACAGATTCTTGTTTAACTTTATATTTCTTTCACATTTTTGAAAAACCTCAAAAATACATTATCTAGTACTTATCAAAAATGGAATGCCTGGTTTTTTCATCCTCCTTCCATCTGATGAAATTTTTTAGATGATCAATAACTGATTCACCAAGTTCCATTTGTAAAGATATATCCCTTTTAAAAACTCAAAATGTATTCTTAGAATAATTTCTTTTTACAATTTCTATCCTAAAAATTTTAGTTTTTTTCTTCAGATATTGTTTTTTAGGAAATCAACTACACTATTATTCATATTCACAAACATCATGATCAAAGTAATGGTTTTTTTCAGTTTTCAATATCTTTGGACATACATTTTACTGTACACTAGGTTTTCGTTAGAATTATTTATTTAATACAATTTAATGTTTTTAAGCATTATTCAATTATATTTATGGATGCTCAATTTTCAATAAAATTTTCCATCTTTCATTGGTGTTAGACTAAAAAATTACAGATTTTTTATGGGGGTCTCATATCAAATTAAACATCATGAGACATATTTCGTAGTTTTTAACATGAAATCATTAATATAATGATATTAACATATTATTATTTTATATTAACATATTCATCTAATTAATGGGGTTTAAATAGAAATTTCTCTTTCTATATTTTAATTGCATTTGATTCATGTGTGACCTAGGTTGTATGGTTTATTTCTAAATCAATTTTCATCCCTCGAGTAACAAGTTTTAATATAGAATTATATTGATCTAGGTTTGATTTTGTAATGTCCTATAAATTTCATGTAATATTTTTATTAAATGGGAATTTTATGAGTCTGTGAAAATTGATGGCGCGTGATTCTGAGTCCCAGTGTGCCCAAAATGAATTTCATGACTTATTTTTGGGTTTGTTTAGTAAATGAGTGATCAGGTTTTTGTAACATTTTTACCGGTGCATGGAATTGAAATCAGATGACACTGTTGAACTCACAAAGCTGGTATTCATTTATGAAGATCTTCACCACAACCATAGTGGGTCAATTGTGAAAGATAATTTTTGTGGTTTTCGTGAATGAATTAAATAAAATAAAAATGTCTAACATTTTTATTTTAAAAACCATCAGCATGGGTTTTGGTGTTGGGGACCACTCGATCCAAAACCTCCCATGTGATTGTTAAGCGGTGGGGACCACCTGAACTAATATCCCAATTTTAATTTAGAGGCGGGGACCACCCGAACCCCCTTTAATGCGAGAAAAACTCTCAATTCCCTTACATCAAATTTTTCCTACACAATTCATGAATTGGTCCAATTATTATTTCCAATGTGGTACAATTAAATGAGTCAATTAATTATTCCAACGTTCCATCATAATTAATATACTTAATTTAATAATTTTGGAAGCACTTTTTTTGGGGCGGATTTTTTGGATGGCAAAGAAGATCCTTGGTGAGAGAATGTTCTCCAACAAAGAAGGCCATCGAAGAACATTATTTGGAAATCGAGGAAGAGGATGACGTATGAGCCCGACATAGAAGAATGGTTTGGTAAGCGACGATCATTGGAACCCTATTCTCCTTCTTCGACTTATTTCTCATGCCAACATCAACGAACAATTGAGGGAGGGGTTTAATTCTATGTAATTTATATTTCCCAATGTAATTCCCTTCTAAAAACCTAAACGTGGATCAACTCTCTAACTAGTTGATCCGCTGATGATTTCTTTTATGGGTTTGGAAATAATCATTTTGGGAGGATGTAGGTATTGACATTCTTCATTCAATATTTTTATTGAGCTGCTCGATACTACTCTAATGTGGAGGGTACGGGTCAAACAAGCATGGACCATCCCACCGTCGTTCATCATGAATGGTGTGTTATTTGTGATGGATGAAGGAAGCTTTATGCCACGTTGAGGAACAAATGTGGTGCCCGACACACTACCGATCATGACGAAGGCGACGATGCTACTGCACCGCCTGCGACCTCAGCCACCCACGACCTCATGCCCTTTAGGGACACCGCCACATGCGGCCTTCACTGCCCCACAGCCTTAGACCATCCTCGGCCTCCAAATCATGTGGCCCTCCACGCTGTCCCATGTTCTCTTCACCCTATGGCCTCACCGCCCAGCTGCCCTCCGCAATGCCCCATGGCCCTCCACGCCGCCCCATGGATCTCTGCGCCGCCCTGCAGCCTCGCTTCCATGAGGCCCTCACGGCTCCCCGCCGCCTCTTTCTGCCCTCTCAGCCCCCACGAGCCTCATCGCTCCATGAAATCATCACCCCCATACATCCTTGCCGCCCTGCGGCCCTCACGAACCCCTAGCGTCCTCTGCGGCCTCACGCCGCCCTCACGGCCTTTGCAGCATCCAATGCAGGCCGAGAAACCAAACAGAGATGGGCTGGGCTGGACCCAGTATGGGAAGGGCCAAACCCAACTGACCGAGCTAGACTGAGCAGGCCGGACCAGACCCAGTGGGCCAATTTTTCCAAAACCGGGTCGGGCCAGGTCGGTCCTACTGGGTCTGACCTGACCTAGACCAACTATGAGATTTTCTCTCTATCAGACATAACATTGGCACCATGCATCCGATTGAAAAACCGTCAACGACACAATAAACCATGGAAAAAGACGATCCCTTTGGTATACAACACATGTGATTTGTATAATGTTGGGATAAGGTCGGGTTGGATCGAACACAAATCCAACAAGACCCTTGGGACTAAAAGGATAATAACTTACAGAACATGCATCCGATTGTTGCACCGTATGTTATTTTGAGACCCATATGACGTGGTTGTCCTTTGAGATAGTTCCTCATGAGAATTCTTGGAAGATGGAGTATAAACAAGTATCTTGTGGAGTGGACCATCCCAGACACAAGTGAGCGTAGTACATGAAACCTGTAGTTGGTTGTGATGTGAAGAATGAAGAGAAATCCTGTATGGGTCAGCACCGAGCGATCCTATGTGGTTCAGAACTGAGGGATATTGTGTGGGTCATTACCCATCGATATTGTATTGGTCAACACCAAGTGATCCATTGTGGGTCAGCACCAAGCGATCCTGTGTGGGTCATCACCGAGCAAAGCTATGTGGGTCAGCACCAAGAGATCATGTGTGGGTCAGCATCAAGCGATCCTTTGTGGGTCAGCAATAAGCGATCATGTTTGGGTCAAAACTAAGCAATCCTATGTGGTTCAGAACTGAGCTATCCTATATGGGTCATCACCTAGTGACCTTGTGTGGTACAACAACATAGCCTCTTAACAGAATAAGATGATCTTGCCTTTGACTAATCATCTATACATCTGTACATAAGTTATACCAGGTGTGATCTGGGTCTATACCATGTGGTACTTTCCTTCATGGTAACACCTTGGTGATATTCATCTATGTGGCGTACCTTTGTGGTACATACCTTCATGGTATTCCTTCCTTTTTGGGATAGTTGAGATTTGGTCTTTTCAGTTGGACTCTATGTTTCTTCATTATTGAGATGGCCATACTTGATAACTTAGATATATGTATGGGAATATACCTAACTAGGTTTGCCAGTTGATTTCATGAATTTAGTTTATCCTTGTTGGATTATCTGAGACATTGAGGGTATCGGGGTCTCTACTGAGTATATATATACTCACCCCTCCATGGGTTATGCCCTCACCTTGTTGAGTTTGGTTCAGATGACTTACAACGCTGAATGAGGATGACGGTACCCGGGCAAGATGGGCCCTAGAGGAGTACAATACGATGTGACGGTACACATAGGAGGCGAGCGTATGTGGAGTGCTAGGGAGGTGATCTATACATACCCTTCTGGTAAGAACCTCTGAGAATGACCTAGTAGATATCATTCTCTTTCTTCAATTGTATTGTATTTCAGTTGTACTTTTACCTTTACTGTTGGTATTTTATTCCGACCCCTCTTACATTCAGCACAATTTTTTTATACTGTTTTACTTGTGTTCGTATCTTGCTATGTGGTTGGTTGCATGTGTTTACAGTTTATTAAGGAAATTCCTTCTTGGTTTTAGTTAATACTCTTTTTGGTGGTAGTTTCCAACCCCTAACCTATGTAAGGCTGGCTTGGGGTAGTCACGACACAGGCCCCAGGGGATGGGTCATGAAAAATTGGTATCAGAGGAGTCAATTATACCATAGAACATAGGATTATGATACTTCTTTTTAATTTTAATAATGTTAAGTGTAGTGATTTTGGTTATCAGTTTCGGGAATCCTGTATCGGTATAGTGGCCGACGTATCAATACACCATGACCGTGACATCTGATTTCTGACTCAGTGCACGAAAACACTGATTGCGTATGGGTTTTGAAGAGTTTTCTTTTTGTGAACTCTTTCAGTCAGTTCACTAGGAATAACTTGTTGACTATGGTGAAAAGGTTTCCTTTCTAGATTCATCCACACAGACTGCTAGCTAGGGTTCCAGATATAGTATGCACTGACAACCCACCAAGAGACGAGGCCTCAGTGTAGGGCCCTCATCCAGCGGTACCATTACCCATTGGGCCAACGATTCCTCCATCCCCATCTGATGAGGGTGCATGATGCTTGAGCGCATCGCACGGGTTCTAGCGCTAGAGGACACCCGGGTTCCGGGGAGAGACATACCCATAGGCAGATGAGGATTGGCTGGAGGCTGTGGTGAGAGTCTACCGACTAGTAGGGACACCAGGTGAAGTAGGTCGTGCAGCTGGCAGGGGGCGATGATTCATGATGTTACCGCCACCACCAATAGGTGGTCCACCCCAACCATAGAGAGCTGGAGGACAGGGGCAAGCTCACCACTGACTCCGTTCAGAGTTCGGAGATTCCAACAGAGCCATTGGCTTCATCATTATAGATAGAGACTCTTGCGGGAGTAGATTCGACAATTATGCACTGGTGTCAGTAGTGTGAGCTTACTCTAGGAGGTCAGAGCTTCGACTAGGATCTCCTAGTAGCGGCATCAAGGCCTTACGATTTCATCCTGTGTATGGACTAGTTATCTACAGTCCATGATCAGATTGACATTATTAGGAGAAAAGTGTGGTGTGTCCATATGAATGGGACTAGGTTTACCTTCACCGGCGAGAAGGGAGCCTTTGCAACACAAGAGGGACTTACACGATGGAGAGTACATCCGATCACTCATCATTTGGATAGCCTTACCCTTAGAGCGGTAGATGTGGGATGTATGAGCAATCATGTAGGGGTGGACCAGTACGCAAATGTTTTCTATGACAATGTTACGGGTTCACCTCCTCATAGAGAGGTGGACTTCTACATTGACTTGTACCCTGGTATGGAAACATTATCAACACTAGCATATCAGATGGCTCCCAGGGAGCTTCGTGAGATGTGGGTACAGCTAGAGGACATAATGGGTAAGAGATTCCTTCGGCCCAGTGTTTCAACTTAGGTTGCCATGATTTTTTTACCAAGTAAAAAATATTGGAGCTTTAGGAATTGTGTTGACTATCAGAAACTGAACCAGGTTATCATGGTGAACAAGTACCCACTCCAAAGGATTTATGACCTCTTTTATCAACAGAAGGGCGAAAAATGGTCCTCAAAAATATACCTCAGATCAAGCTATCACATGCTCAGATTGGGCGATGAGGATGTGCAGAAGACAACCATCAGATGTCGGTACATCCATTAATAGTTATTGGTTATGAAATTAGGTGTAACCAACCCTCCAGCAGTGTTCATGGGACTCATGAATAGGATTTTTCATCCATAACTTGATCGCTACGTTGTAGTATTCGTTGAAGACATTCTGATCTACTCAGCAACTGAGGAGGAGCATGACTATCATTTGACAGGTAGTACTGGGCACACAATGAGAGCACCAACTTTATGGTAAGCTATTGAAGTACCAGTTTTAGATCTGAGAGGTTCACCTTCTGAGACACGTCATCTCAGAGGCTGGGGTTGCAGTGTACCCAGTGAAGATTGTGGAAGTACTTTTTTGGGAGCCACCCAGGAGTGTGACAGAGATACAATGTTTCCTTGGGTTTTCTAGATACTACCAAAGATTTGTTCCAGATTTCTCCAGAGTTGTAGCACCACTATAAGTGTTAATGAAGAAGGGGAAACCCTTAATGTGGTCAGAGAGATGCCAGTGGAGTTTTCTGGAGCTAAGGAAGATGCTGACTAGTGCCTCCATCATGAGGCTTTAAGAAGAGGATGTAGGGTATGTAGTCTACTGTGATGCATCAGGGACCGTTCTCAGATGTGTCCTGATGTAGGAGTGACCAATGATCACATATGGTTCTCGACAACTGAGACAAGATGAGCTAAAATAAGCTACCCATGACCTATAGTTAGCAGAAGTGGTCATCACCTTGAATATGTGGCAACATTATTTGATGGGAAAGCGTTTTACAGTGTACTCTGACTAAAATATTCTCAGGTATATCTTCTCTTAGAAGAACCTGATCCTGAGAAAAAGATGTTGGCTTGAGTTCCACCCGGACTATGACATTGAGATAGTATATAGTCTGGGGAAGGGATACATTGTAGCAGATGCACTAATAAAGAGGTTTTGTATATAGCTACTAGGAGAGGCAACGAAGAAGCTGGCCGCTTTGCAGATATACTTTATGGCTCGAGATGTAGCATCTTTTCTTTAGTCCCTTATAGTCACTCCCTAACTTATTCTGTGAGACAGGGATGTCCAACGTGGGACAATGACAGTGAGACATGACTTGCTTAGATATCCACATGGAAGGAACCTGATTTATTTTCTAATGGTGGGGAGCACGACATCCGCTTCAGAGGACGTACCATGGTACCAGTGTTGCTTCGGGAGGAAGTGTTGAGAGAGTTCCTCCCATCCCTTCTAGCGGTACATCCTAGAGTGGTGAAGATGTACCCAGAACTCCAATGACTGAACTGGTGGACAGGAATGAAGGAAGAAGTAGAAAAGCTTGTCTCTCAATGCCTCACTTGTCAGCAAGTGAAGGCAGATAATCTGGTACCATCAGTCTAGGTTCAGACATTAGAGGTCCAAGAGTGAATGTGGGATGGGATATACATGGACTTCGTTACATGAATTCCACGTAGAACCAGGGGTCATGACTAGATCCGCATAATCGTCAACCAAATCACCAAGTCATCCCACTTCCTAACGATCAGAGAGTAAGGTTCAGTAGATATCTTGGGACACCTCTATGTGCAGAATATTTTGCGAAAAAATAGAGCACCTTCTACGATTGACTCCGATCGTGATGCACATTTTACTTCCCAGCTAAGGAAGGGGTTTCAGGAGGCTTTCGGGACACATCTTAACTTGATCACGACCTTCCATCCTTAGACGGATGGTCAGACTAAGCAGATCATTCAGAACCTCAAGGACATGCTACGTGCTTGTGTCCTCAACTTCGGTCACAACTGGGAGGATCACATTCCATTGGTGGATTTTGAATACAACAATAGTTATCACTCCACCAATGGGATGGAAACTTTTGAGGCGTTTTAAGGGAGACCTTACAGATCACCTTTGGGCTGGACTAACCTAGGGTAGTCAGCACTCGTGTTGCCAGAGATGGTTCGGGCTACCATATAGAAGGTGCAGATCTTCCAGGAGTGGATGAAGACAGCACAGAGCAGGTAGATGTCCTATGAAGAATGGAGATAGAGACCTCTGGAATTCGAGGATGGTGACCACGTCTTTCTACAGGTCTCACCCCGATGAGGTTTACAGAGATTTGGAAAAGGCAACAAGTTATCTACGAGGTTTATCGGAACTTTTCAGGTCCTTAGAATAGTTTACGATGTGGCTTACTTCTTATAACTTCACCCTCAGTTGCACCAGGTGCACAATGTCTTCCATGTATCCCAGCTAAGGAGATATGTGCACAAAACTTCTCACATCATCGACCACGATGAGCTGGACATCGAAGATGGGGAAATGTTTTCAGAGGTTCCAGTAGAGATTGAGTATCGAAATGACTAGGTCCTTCGTGGGTTGTTCATAGCTCTGGTGCACGTTCACATGAAGCATAAGAACCTCCATTAGTGGAAATTAAAGTATGATGCTCATATTAATGCTCATTACCCTACCTTTTTTTTCAAGTATTGAGTTGTGTCTTATGAGGACGTAAAGCCCTGAGGGGGGGGGGAATGTAAAAACCTGGAAATTCCATGTAATTGTTTTTATTAAAATGAAATTTTAATAGTCTGAAAGAAGTCATTGCATGTGATTCTGAGGTCCAGTGTGTCCAGAATGAACTTCTGAACATTTTCTCGAGTAAGTTTAGTAAACATGTGAGTGAGTTTTTGTTACTTTTGAACCGGTGCTTGGAATTAAAATTGGAGGACGCAGTTGAACTTGTAGCACCGATATTCTCTTAATGAAACCATCACCTCAACTGTAGTGGGATGAGAGTGAAATATAATTTTTTTTCTTTTCATGAAAGAATTAAACAAAATAAAAATTTCTAACATTTTAATTTCAGAAACACCCATCAAGGGTTATAGTGGGGGGGACCACCCAAGCCAAAACATCCCATGTGTGTTAAGAGGTGGGGACCTCCTAAACTAACCTCCCGATTGGAATTTATAGGTGGGGACCACCCAAACCCACTTTAATGAGAGAAAATCTCTCAACTCCCCTACATTAAATTTTGACAACACCATTTATTAATGGGTCCAATAAATTTTTCCAACGTGGTACATTTAGATGATTCAACTAATTTTTCCAACATGCAAACATAATAAATCTAATTAATTTATTTATATTTCCACAACTTAGTTTGGGGAGGATTTTTGGTTGTCAATGAACTTCCATGGTGGGAGAATGTTCTCCAATGAAGAACACAATCGAAGAACATTCATCAAAAATCAAGAAATAGGACGACGTGCGAGCCTAGCATCGAAGCGTGGTTTCAGAAGTGATGATCGTTGACACCCTCTTAACCTTCTTCTACTTCATTCTCATGCCAATGTCATTGAGAAATCGAGGTAGGGTTTTAATTCTTTGTGATTAATATTTCCCCATGTTTTTCCCTTCTAAAACAAGGATTATTGATCTAATCTCTAACTCGTTGATCCACGGATGATTTCATCTGCATGTTTGGGAATAATCATTACGGGAGGTTATAGGGTTTGGCATTCATCATTCACGATTTTTGTTGAACGACATGATACAGCTCTAACATGGAGGGTGTGGGCTAAAAAAACATGGCTCGACCCATCCGTCATTCTTCATGAATGTTGTGTTCTTCGTGATGGAAGAAGGAGGATTTTTACCACAGCGACGAACGGATGCGGAATCCAGCACACAACCGGCCTTGATGAAGGAAATGGCTTAACCATGCCACCTGCAGCATCTGAGGCCCCTTGTCCTCACACTGTCCGTAGCCTCTTCCATCCACGGCCCTCTACCGCGCCCCGCGACCATACCCCCCCCCCTCCCCGTGGCCCTCAGCGCAGGACCACAGCAGCGCAGCCCCACAACATCATGGCCCCTCGCGACCTACTACAACCCTCACATCCCACACGAGCCTTGTGTCTATACGGCCAAGTCCCCCCCCCCACCGGCCTCACTGCTCCACGTCCCTCGTGACCACTGTGGCCACTATGGCCTCGCACCGCCCTCACAGCCTTCATTCCATCTGGTGTGGGATGAATCGCGTGGAGCAAGCTGTGTCGGACCCCGCAGACAGGGAAGGACCCCGCGGGCCGGGTCGACCCACACCTAGTCGGGTCAGCCCATGCCGGGTTGGGCTGGGTCAGACCAGACCCTGACTAGCTATTAGCTTTTCACTCTATCGACCATAACATTGGCACCAGACATCCGATTGACAAACTGTCAACATCGTTGTATACCATGGACATAGATTTTCCCTTAAGTATACACCACATGAGATTTGGATAAAGGTATGATATCGTCGGGTTGGGTCGAGCATGAATCCCACCAATCCCTCAAGACAAAAAGGCTAATAACATACAGATCATGCGTCCGATTTTCACACCATCAGTTGCATTGTGAACCATATGACGTGGTGGTCCATTGAGATGATTCTTCATGAGACTTTATAGAAGTTGGAGTATCTAATAGTGTCTTGGGGAGAGGACCCTCCCAATGACAAGAGAGCATAGTGCGGGAACCCTGTAGCTGGCTGTGACGTGAAGAATGAAGAGCAATCGAGTGTGAGTCAGCACTGAGCGATCCTGTGTGGGTCAGCATCAAGCGATCTTGAGTTGTATGGGTCAGCACAGAGTGATCTTGTGTGGGTCAGAACTAAGTGATCCTATGTGGATCATCACCTAGGAATCTAGTGTTGGCTGGCACCTAGCGATCCTGCATGTGTCATCACCGAACGATCCTGTGTGGGTCATCACCGAGCGATCCTATGTGCGTCAGCACCAAGCCATCCTGTATGGGTCAGCACTGAGCGATCCTGTGTGGGTCAGCACCGAGAAATCCTATGTGCGTCAGCACCGAGAAATCCTCTATGGGTCAGCACCTAGCGATCCTGTCTGGGTCAGTAGCAAAGCCTCTTAACAGAATAATATTTTCTGGCCTTTGACTAATTATATGTTATTATGGACTTATGTTATACCTGGTGTGAGGTGATTTTGTGCCTTGTGGAACATTCTGTCATGGTAATACCTTGGTGGTATTCTTCCCTGTGGTGTACCTGTGTGGTACATACCTTCGTGGTATTTCTTTCTTTGTGGTAATGTTGAGCTTTGGGATTTTGATTTTGACTCTGTGTATCCTCATGATTGAGATCGGTATACATGATAAAATAGGTATGTGTATGGTCATATACCTAAGTAGGGTTTTCAGTTGATTTAGTGCGTTGTGGTTTATCCTTGGTGGATTATGTGAGACCTTGAAGTTCTCGGGGTCCCAACTGAGTATCGTTATACTCACCCCTGCACAGGCTATGCCCGCACCTTATTGTCTTTGGTGCAGACGACAGACAGCGCTGATCAAGGCCGAGGGTAGAAGGGATAGACGGGGCCCGGAAGAGGACCATATGGAGTGAAGCTATGAATAGGAGACAGACATACATGGAGTGTTGAATTGGCGATATGAACCTACCCTTCAGATAGGATCCTCGGAGGAAGATACAGTAGTTGTATTTCTCTTTCTTCATTTATATTGTATTTCAGTTTTACTTGTACATTTACTATTGGTCTTGTATTCCAGCCTCTCTTACTTTTAGCACTCTTTTTTCTATAAAGTTTTACTTGCGTTCGTATCTTGATGTGTGCTTGGTTGCGTGTGTTTTCATGCTATAAAGCCAATGCCTTTCTGTTTTTGGGAATATGTCATTCGGTGCTAGTCGCTAGCCCCTGGCCTATAGAAGGCGGGCTTGAGGTAGTCACGACACGAGGCCCGGGGGACGGGTCTTGAAATCTTTTTTATAATGAATGTAAAAATTGTATTTTATTTCATACATATTTTTTCTGCTGTATAATTTTTCATTATCACTTCATCATAAAATAATTCCATACACAAATATTATGTTTCATTGAAGAGTTTCCTATCTTAATTTTCAATCCCTTGAGACATAGATCATTTTTTACACCAAATTTTCATTAGAATGGCGTATCTACATCCCCTATAATATTTGGTATAATTATATTATAATTGTTACTGATCTTTAATTTTTCATTTTAGTTCATGTCCTTCCAATGGTTTTGATTGGAATCATTATAAGTCAAAAAGTGTTTTTTCATATTTTCAACTCCAGCAATCATGTTTGTCATTTCACACAATATTTACCTTTTTATAGTGTATTCAGTTACATATTAAATTAATATATAAAAAAATAATCTATTTCATGAGATTTCACTATAACGCCCTATAATTCTAAAAGAACACTATGTTCGATAGAGTATACAACATGAAATACTAATAAGAAACGAACCAAAAAATATTATTATTTATATATGACCATAATAACCTATAAATAGAAATATAAAGTTTGAATAGGAGTAAGAAAATTATGATATATATTTTAAAGCTTTAATTAACACATATTGATTTATTCATTTTTAGTAAATAGAAACTCAATTTTTTTCAAAGTTATTTTATTCTTAAACAGAAAAGCTTACTTTAAAAACTAGTTTTATTTATTTAAATAAGAAAAATAATATAGTTATCTTTTTTCACATGTATATATTTTATTTGATAAATTTTTTTAAAAATCAAAATAATTATAGGATAATTAACTTAGGATGAATTTTTTGGATTTTTTTTGAAAGGTTTGATTTTTCAATGAATAGTGAAAAATTAAACTTTTTATTTAAAACTGTATTATTGTTTCAAGATTTTACAATCCTACATTTTTTAAAGTGGTTTCATTATAAAATTAGTTTTTTATATTATGAACAATATAATTATGTTCATTGTAATAAATATTATTCTTGAATTCAGTATAAGATCTTCTTTATTTAAAACGATTTTTCTTAAAAAATAGTTTTTCGTTGCGTTTTTAATTTTAATAAAAATTAAATTTACCCAACATATAAAATATGAAATAATAAATAACAGTTCAAATATTTATAATCTGGTGTTACATTTTTTTAAATAGTTCCCTTTTAGTTTTAGTCATTGTTAATAGTAGTCAAAGTAATTGTTTTTTCAAGGGTAAAGATAAAATGTGTTTTTAAGGTTAAATTTAATATGTTAAGAACTATAAAATAAAAAAAACACTTTCCATAATTTTATTGGATGAGTATATGTCTTCCATAATAATAAAAAATTGGATGTATGACCTTATTTCTTTTTGATCAGGATTTTAAACCTTATAATATTTTATGAAACGAAATGTCAAAAGGGAATTATATTTGTTATAGTATCATAAATGTTTTGACAAAGGGAACAACATAAGTTATGTTCAATTATAAATAATAATTTTAAATATAAACTATTTTATGCACAATTTTAATTCATTTTTAATGTTTATTGTTAATATAATTACCTTAAATTCTTTTGTAATGTCGACACAATATTTATTTAATTAAAAGGAAAAAATGAATGACATTACAAATATTAAATTTTTTAAATAAATTATATATTTCCATCAATGTTATATATATATATATATAATGTTATGTGTGTGTGAATTGTTTATGTGTAAAGTTATTTTCCCCCATATTTTTTTCAATGTAAAATTAGTTAATTTTATTAAAAAATCACATTAATGATTTTATATAATAAATAATGTTTAGATAAAAGAAATAAAATTTATAAAAACCTATATTCATGAATTTACTTCGGATATGGTTTAAAATATCATGCATGATATATTTATGGTCCAATTTTCATTTTATTATAACAAACATGACCCTTAAGGAGTAAAACAATTTGTTATCATGATAATTGTCAAATGGGTCAATGAGGGGAGGGTTAAATAAATGATATAAGTGTACATGTCTCACATAAAATAGAGAAAGTATATTTTATGCTATTATTTTGAATAATAATCATATTATATAAGAATATTATAAATTTTAATCATTTTTAAATTTGTGAATTTAGTGTATATTTTTTTATAATTTATAAAATTTCATGAGTCCCCCATCCGTCACTAATAAAATTACACCTCATCTATTATCTTATGCACACCTCAAGATCCCTTTGGTCAATAAATTATGTCTTAAATCTATACAAACATATATCTCTACATTATAGAGGCCTTTTATTGATTATAAAAACATCCTAGTAAGGCATTAGTTCCAAGCCTAAAGAGGTTGTCAAAGAAGAGGTATTGTTTGTAATCATGAGTTTCCTTTTTGATTTTACTTATAAATCTTTCATATATGCTTCAAAAATGATAAAATTATTAAAATAGTATATTTTTTATACTGATATATTTTATTTTAATTTCAAACCTTATATCATTCACCTATTTCTATTCAATGAAATTTTTTGACACCCTTTATGCATATGTGTGGACAAACATATCCAAGAACTGTTGCGATGTTCTTCTGTATCACCAGACATATATCATATATATAAGTACATATAAATAAATAATATGGTTTTTATTACTTAATTATAAATTTTTATGGAAAAAATGGTACTTACCTGATTTGAATCATGATCAATGAAAAATAGGAAACGTTACTCATGTATACATAAAACATACCATCACCCTGATTATAACATTGTTCATTTTCCATAACTATTTATCATGGATCATCGTTAAAGTATAATTTATGATTGAATATGATTAATATTTAATTATTATTATTCTTACTATCTAAATTATGGAAAAATTATTTATCTTTTTTTATTCATTCTACTGATGTAATTTAAGACATGTGAACGAAATATCCTCATCATCCACAGTATGAATTTAATTTAGAATTTTAATAAATATAACATTAAAATAAATAAATTAAATGTAATTATAAATACAAAATATATCCTAAGAACATAAATAATTTACATATGTTTACTTTTAATGGATATTAGTAATATATGCAACGAGTTTGACTTAAGGTGAGGGATTTCTTCTTAATTTCGTGTCCATTGATATAGATTTGATATTTTTCACCAATTATTTTTTATGTTGTCTATAAACTACCCCTTTGATGTATTTTACATGAAATTGTATTAATTCATGATGATTATTTATTAAATTCATAATTTTCATTCATGATAAATGTTTAAGAGGAAACCCAATATTATTTATATTTTTGATTGGTTATATTTTACTGGCATATCAATATTTTTTCCTTTTAGAAAAATTTGTTTTATTAAATATGTTTTCAATGGTATTACAATGAAAATAAAATAATGAAAAATTATTTTTATATTTTAAATCTATATTATTTGTTCATTAAAAGATATTATTTCATTAAAAATGTAGTTTGAAACACCATATGAATTTGTCGAATTTATATTTTTCAAATAAATTTACTCTTATTAAAATTTTGCATCACAAAAAACCTCATGTTTTGATTTCCTTACACACAACACCAAATTTATATTGTGTTTCATGAAACAATGGGCTTGTCTTATAATACAGGCATGAATGAGTTTTAAAAAAATGTGTGATACTGCAAAAATATTATTATCTAATATTATAGTTTTTACCTAGTCGTTGGAATGGATGGTATAAATAGTATTATCTATGTTATAAGAATATATGGTTAATAGATGTATATATTGTTAATTCATTGGTTACAATATAATTTTAAATGAAAATAAAAACCATTTGAAATTATAAAAAATTATTTTCTGAAAAACTATTTTTATTCAAATAAACAAGTTCTAACCTAATTAATTAAAAAAACAATTTCTATAACTCATTTTAATTATGTTTTATTATTATTTATTAAATAATTTTTTTATCATTCATCACAAGTGTTTTTTAATGAAGATACAAGAATAAGTCAGATAAAACACATAAAATTATATTTTCTAAAAATCAGTTTTCTCAATTTTGGCACATTTATATTGAAATTAATTTTATCCAATTTTAAAAAAATTATTTTACAAAAAAAATTAAATTTTTATAATTTAAATATCAAAATCATATATTATTATGTTTGTGTGATATTTTCGAAAAGTTTCATTTTCTTGATGAATAGTTTAAAATACTGAATTTTAATTGAAAATTTCCTTTTCATTTAATTCATTGATAAAGTTAAATTATATATTAATATTATTTAATTGTAAAATTATTTAATTTAAACATCCATTGATCTAATTTAGGTAATTTTAATCAATGTTTTATTTAATTTTGATAAAAAAATTGTAAAAGTCTAAATACATTAATTTTAAAAACTCATTATCTCATTGCGTATCTAAGATTTATTTTTAATTAAAATTTTCCATTAATATAAATTGAATTTTGAAATATTGATTAAATATTTAAATAAAATAAAATATGTAATATAATAATTTCATCTTAATTGATGATGAAAATTAATAGTGAATGTAGTAAAAATTAATTTATGTGGTTTGGGTAAAAATTATTTACTAGTGAGTTGAACTAAAAGGTAATTCTAAAAATAACCAAAAAATTGTATAAAAAATATTTAATGATTATATAATTAAAATTATAAAGTTATATATTTATCCATTTTTGACCCTTGTGACATTTGAAAAAAGTGGGATCACTCAATTATTTTTTAAAATACTAAGGGTATCTTCTCCCCCAATTATAAAAGGTTAACCATATCTTCTCTTTATCAGTCATTAAAAACCTTTTTCCTCAGAAAATAGCTGACCACATAAATTTCCAAATTCCATCACCTAATTTTAGAATCATTACCTTTGGCGGAATTCCATCCTAGGGAAGATTTTTTCTCTATCATATGAAGGATAACCAAAAAGGTGGTAACTTTCATCAACCTGCATTTTTAGTATATTTCGTCCTCCACCACCTTTAGTTATTATTATAATTTTGTCATTTAATAACAATATTATATCACATATAATGATATTTTTATATATTATTGTTATTATCAACAACCATCTACCCTTCCATAAAATTGGTTATGAAATCATTATTCATGTGTGCGGTGGGCTACCACCCCGTGAACCCATGTTGTTCTTTTTACCATTACCACATCTGAGTGTTGTACATAATAGATGAATCATTGATTATATATTATATTTAATTTATTATTATTATTAATATTAAAATTTAAAATCATACATAAATATATGCTTTGTATTTCATGTGAATACTATATTGATGCTCGTGTGTAAGAAAGACTACTGTCTTACGAAGCGATGAGATATATTCACGAATTACAAAAAAATCTACTAATAATTTGTTTAAAAAATATTTTTTATATATATAAAAAAAAATTACTATAAAATAAAAATATATATCATTAAATTTTCATTCCATCAATCTAATAAGAAAATGTGAACATCGTTCATGTGAACGTACATCATACCTTCTCCATCAACTCTGTTTTTCATTTTTTACCACAAAATTTTGTGGATTAAAATATATATGTATATAATGAATATAGATTATATTTATATCATTTTTATCATTATTCATATAATTGAACCACAATCAATGTAACAAGACATCAAATACATGAAATTTAACGATATGCAAAAAAATGAGCGGTTATTACCTGAAACGTAATTAAAACATTGAATTGTTTCTAAAAAGGTAATAAAAGGTCATAAGAAATAATATATGGTTTGATATATATTAATATAGTTTTATAATATATTTATATTAACATATATTATTATGCATGATACTTTATTGAGTACGATGAGATTTATGACATAAAGGTAATAGATTTTCATCTCACCTTTTTCTTATTTGAGATGCATTCCTTGTTCAACACTAATTTATTTTAAATGTTGAAAATATTTTACATTATTTTACTTTATTATTATTATAATTAAAATTATAGGGATTTATAGATACATTTTTGTATCTATATTGAATGGGGTTTATGGTTCAAATGTTACCATAGCGGTAAGGGTTTTTTATCTCAATTTTCATTCTTTGAGATGTATATTATTTTATACACCAATATTGATTCATGATATGTATATATAGACCCCTAAAATTTAATATAAATAATTTATTCATCCTCTTGATACATTATGTTTCATTGTAGCTTATTCCTTCACAAGGATAAGGATTTATGGTTTAAATGAGGTAAATAGTTAACAGTAATATCTCAACATTTTTCAAGGTTGTTTATGATTAGGATTCTGATGGTAAAATAATATGATACATTTATACATAAATTTATGAATTTTTTATCCTATAGTTATTTAATGAGAGTAAGTTTTACCGCCATTTTCATTTTTTCAAGTAATCATGTGTTTTAAGAGATTTATTTGTAAAATACATTTTTTTGGTCAAAAAAATATTTTCTTTCATAAAATTGATTTACAAAAATGATTTTAAAAATGTTTTTAAAATTTTTATTACGATTTATTATATACAATTTTACCCATAATTGCTCATGTTACAAAAAATTCTTAAGGGATCTTCAGATCATTTTTTTAAAAAACACACTTATATTTTTCCAAAAATGTGAATGGAATATCTGTGTTAAAGTATATGACATGAATGAAGTTTACCACAATCATGACCATTTTTATTTGAATCTTATTTTATATGTTTTTAAGGTTATATTCAATGAAAATTATGTTTAATATGTTGTATATTTTACTTTCTTTCAAATTAAAATGTTTACTTTCTTCAAGAAATGTTTTAAAAGATTTTTAATACATCCTTTATTTGTATTCACTGTTATTTTAAATGAATAGTATTTTGAATAATTTTTATATTTTAAAAAGTGATTTCAAAAGAAAAGTTGTTATTTTCATTATACAATGTTTTAAATGGTTATTAAAACTTCATTTAAAAGGTTTTCAAGTTTATTTTCAAATAATAGGAGTTGAAAAATATTTTTAGTTTTATAAATTTATTTTCAAATAAATGTTATATTTATCATAAAATATTCCAAGTAATTTATATTTCAATATCATTCACCAAATAAGAAGAAATATTTTGTTATATCCTAATAATTTTCTAGTGGTAAGAGCCAAGGATACAATTCATATTATTTCTCAAAATTTTTTGTGTTAACTAAATGTTTATGAATCCCAATTCTACTCCATGGGTTATAGTGTGATAAAATTATTATGGGATAAGATTCATTTTTTATGGGTTATGATATGCTGAATAGAGTATGAAACCCTAATCTTTTCTAAAGGTAATGATGTGATATAATGTTTGTTAAATACAATTCATTTTATGGGTTATGATGTGATTAATGTTTTATGATATTTTGGAAACCCTAAATTTGGTATTAATTATTAGAAAGGTGGGGAATATATCTCAATCTAATGTATTTGGTAAATATTTATATCTCATGTGATAAATAATATAACAAGTTGACAGGATTAATCCTTAATGAGAAATTGGTTTCTCCTAAGCAACTATTTGAATATTTTATGTTCTGATTCTATATGGGAATTAGGTGTGTCCTAATTCACTAAGGGAAATACGTGACTCTTAATCTAAAATGGAAAATAGGTGCTTACTTTTCCACATTGGGAAATAGGTGATAAGTCCCCATCCACTATGCTGATAGTCATAGAATGAACCCTTGAAATATGAAATTTTTTTCTATAATTATTATGGTTCCACACATTTTGAAGATGAGATTATGGTTATTGACTGGTTTATGATGATTTATGACCCTTATGGGCTATATTTTCAGAAATGATCATGTTTTTTTACATGAATCAAGTTTATGATCTATGAATTGTTTGGTATGAACTTCATAATAGATTTTCATGATAAAATAATATTATGCTTATTGTAATATTTATATGATCATAGATAGGTATCTCATTTGTTTACAAATAATCAGTTGATGATCTCACCATTTGTTATGTTTTTATTCGTTGGTTATGAAGAAAGATATATGTAGGGTAAGACTAAGAGGTGTGACATCTGAAAAGATATTTGTGGGAGATGTTTATAATATTTCACCAAATTATAATACACTAGTGCAGTAAAAGTTTTTAACATCACCATTTTTTATGTCAGTTATATATACCCGACGTGAAAATCTGGGATATGTGGTTTTTTACATCGTTTATAAAATAACCTATGTAAAAAATATGGAGAGTATATTTTTTATGACGGTAATAAATTAACCAACGTAAAAAACCAAAGAACGGAATTTTTTGGGTCGTTTATTTGATAACCAAGGCAAAAAACGTCGTATCTTAGAATTTGTTACGTCAGTTATACAATAAACGAATTAAAAAAGGCGCCATCTGAGGCCTATTTGATGTCAGTTTTTTGATAACTGACTGAACAACCTAAACCGTATAATTTTTAACATCGGTTATATTATAACCGATGTAAGAAACGAAAACCAGGAAGTTTTTACATCGGTTATTTTAAAAACAATGTAAAAATAGCGGTTTGTGATATGTTTTTTACGTCGGTTATCAAATAACCGACGTACAAAATTTGGTATCTAATACATTTATAATGTTGATTATTATAATAACTGACATTATCAATTATAAAAAATATTTTATAACATCGTTTATTAAATAACCGATGTTATAAAACATTTAAAAAATAAACACGCCCCATGGATTGTCATTTATGATTTTTTGATCGACAGACCGATGAATCGTCTCTCTCACGCAGAAAACCCTAATCAACTCTTTGATCTCATTTCTTTAAACTCGTTTTGAAATAATTGTTTATCATCTTTACTCTCCTAGGATCTATCATCTCCACTCGCAACACTAAGGTATGCCTCCTATGACTTTATTTGGTTTGGTTTTTTCCCAGATAGTCTATATTTATGTTTTGCAATTTTATTTGTTTATACTAGGTAATATTGTATGATTTCGAACCCTCTTACCTCATTTTTCAATCATAGTATTATTTATTATCACCATAACTGTTAGATCGACTCGCAATATTCACGTAAGCCTCACCTACTTCTATTTTGTTTGTTTTTGTTTCACGAATGCCCGAAATTCATGGTAATTTTTTTTTCATTGACAACTAATGATCTCATTTACCTATATTACTGCAATTTATATGCAAACCATTATGATAAACCCATTCTGTGTACCAGTGTGATTTATTTTATAAGTATATATGGAAATTCCTGGTGGAATGTTTGTTTTGGATCCTTGGTTGTTTCTATTTTGGTTATCACTTTTTGTTATTCCATAATCTATTTACTTCGCTTATTTTCGTGGACTATTATAAGTATTCATATTCTATTAAATCCTGATTCATTACACAATAGTAAATTTTATACTAGTATGAGATACAATTCATGGTTCTCATTTTGAATAATGGCATGATTCCAAAACTAGTAGCATGAGGTTAAAGTCACTAGATATGCCAAAACTAGTAGCTTGAGGTTAGAATACCATGGTTTCGGGGGTTGTTAAGGGGGTTGGTGGCTGTCAAGGTGGTTGAGGCATGTCCAGAGGGTTGGGGGCTATCTATGGTGTCCATGGTGGTGGGGGGCAGTCCATGGGTGTGTGTGGGGGCGGGGGGTGGGTTCCAAGGGGTTGGGTGTGTCGAAGGGGGTGGGGTCTGTCCAAGGGGGTGGGGGCATGTCCAGAGGGTTTAGGGAGTTGTCCAGGGGGTGGGGGATATCTAGAGGGTTGGGGGTGTCCATGGGGTTGTCCAAGGGGGTGGTGGTGGGGGTGTTGTCCAGGAGGGGTGGGGGCTGTCCAGAGGGGTGGGGTCTGTCTATGGGGGTGGTGGTGTCCAGGGGGTGTCCAAGGGGGAGGGGTGGTGTTCAAATGGTTCTGGGTGGGGGGGGGGATTGTACAGAGTATTGGGGATGTCCAGGGAGTCCATGGAGTGGGGGGGGGGGGGGAATCCAGGGGTGTCTATGTGTGTGTGTGGGGGGGGGGTCCAAGTGGGTGGGGGTGTAGAAGGGGGTGGGGGCTGTCCAAGGGGGTGAGTGTGGGGGGGCGGTGTCCAAGGGGTTGGGGGCCTATCTAGAGGGTTTGGGGGGTTTGCCAGGGGTGGAGGCTGTCTAGAGGGATGGGGGTGTCCAGGGGGGTGTCCAAGGGGGTGGGGTGGGGTTGATGTCTAGGAGGGGTGGGGGTGCTCTCTAGATGGGTGGGGGTTGTCTAGGGGTGGGGGAAGTTCATAGGGGTGGGGGCTGTCCAAGGTGGTCGTGGTGTTTAGGGGGTGTCCAAGGGGGTGGGGGTTGTGTTCAGAGGGTTTTCAGGGCTGTCCAGAGGGTTGGGGTGTCTAGGGTGTCCATGGAGGTGGGGGGGGGGTCATTCCAGGGGAGTGTGTGTTGGGGGGGGGGGGGGGTCCAAGGGGGTGGGGGTGTCTAAGGGGGCGGGGTCTATCCAAGGGGGTGGGGGCCTGCCTAGTGGGTTTGGGGGTTGTTTGGGGGGGGGAGGGAGGGGTGTCCAGAGGGTTGGGTGGTGTCCAGGGGATTATACAAGGGGGTAAGAGGTGGGTGGTTGTTTCCAGGAGGGGTGGGGGTGTCTAGGAGGGGTGGGGGGTTTTCCAAGGGTGTGGTGGTGTCCAGTGGTGTCCAAGGGGGTGGGGGTGCTGTCTTGGGGGTGGGGGCTGTCCAAGGCGGTGGTGGTGTCCAGGGGGTGTCTAAGGGGGTGGGGGATAAGTGTTAGTTTTGATTGACTACTGCATCGTGTTTTGTGAGATTATGACATGATGATCGTATTGTTTCATGGAAATTACTATTTCAATATGATTCTATTTGGTAATATATATTTTTTATCAGTCATCGACTATGTGAAAATTATGGTTTATGGGGGAGACCATGTCGTGGATTTCAAATATGCGTAGTTATCCTGATCCCATTGTGCCGTGATGAATGGATTTACATTCTAATTTTCTCTATATAAGTTTTTATTTTAAATTTTACTTGATTCATAGGTTTACTCCATTTTAGCTGATTTTCTATCAACCATTGGAGGCCCCATGGTTTTCATTGATTCAATGGAATTTAAAACGGTTATATCATACTATATTTTCTTTTTAAAATCATATTCAATCATATTTTGTTAAATACACATCGATTTGTTTTATATTTCAAAATTGTTTAACATTTAAATTATGATTTTTTTTCATATAAACATATATATGTCTTATGTTAAAAATATGTATAATTTTGATATTTTTTATAGGTAATAATGAGTCGATGTTGGATTAAGGTACATCGAATGAGGAATGAATATAAGGAAGGTGTTGATGCCTTTTTTGAAATTTATAAACGAAATGTTCCAAGTAGTGAAATTTTTTCTGTCCATGACTGAAATGTTTGAATATGAAGAAGTAGAAAAGTATATAGATAAAATATCATCTGATTTTTCATGGTTTTAATCCGCGTTATAGCCCTTGGATTTGGTATGGTGAAACTGGACGGAATGACACTGATGATGATGATTTGCAAGATGGTAACTCCGATGGAATTGAAGAAATGATTCGTGATATAGCTGTAGAACAAATTTAGATTGAACCAAAAGTTGTGCATCTATATGGTGATACTGAAAACCATTATATACTGGTTTTATAGATTTTACGGTTTTGTTGATGGTGTTATGATTGATTAACCTGAAGGCAAAACATGGATGGAGTGATATATGTTTTATAGAGATGCTAAAATTGATGAAATACATTCTTCCAAAAGATAATGATATTCAAGATTCACATTATAAGGCCAAGAAAATATTATGCCTGATGGGATTAGGATACAAGAAAATACATTCCCGTCCGAATGACAATATTATATACAGGAAGGAATATTAATTTTTGTCATCGTGTCCTAAATGGGGGACATCACAGTATAAGGTGAAAGAAAAATGACAGGCTGATGTAGAGATTACAATGTTCCCTTCAAAGTTATTTTGGTATCTTCCTATAATTCATCATTTCAAACGTTTATTTGCTAATCACTTGATGCAAAAAGGCTAAGATGGCATGCTGATGAGCGGTTATGTGATGGAAAAATATGTCATCGAGCTGATTGTCCAAAATGGAAGAAAATTGATGAGCAGTATTCTACATTTGGAAATGAAATTAGAAATCTCAAACTAGGGTTGTGCACAGATGGAATGAATCCATACCGAACCCTCATTAGAACACATAATTCATGGCCTGTTTTATTGGTAATTTACAACCTCTCTCCAGAAGTTTCTATGAAGAGAATATATATCATGTTGAGTATAATGATATCTGGTTCGAAGCAACCCCACAATGATATTATTGTTTACTTTTCACTGTTTATTGATGATATGAAACTTTAATGGGGTGATGGTATTAGAGTGGATGATTCTTATAAAATGGAATATTTTCAACTACATTCAGTCCTTTTGTTCACTATAAATGACTTCCCAGCATATGGAAATTTGTATGGATACAATGTTAAAGGGAATAAAGCATTCCCAATTTGAAAACAACAGACGTCATATTTTCAATTGCATCATTGGAGGAAAACATTGTACATGGGTCATTAAAAGTTATTGCCAATGGCTCACCCTTATAGAAGACAAAAAAAGGCATTCAATGGCTCAGAAAAATTTGATATTTCTCCAAAATAATTATCACTTCTTCTGTATTTTGAGAGGGTGAAAAACCTTGATGTGACATTGGGAAAGACACAAAAATCTGGTAATGATAGTCATATTTGGAAGAAAAGGTCAATATTTTTTGAGCTACCATATTGGAGATATCATGAGATAAACATAATATTGGTGTCATGCACGTGGAGAAGAATATTTGTGATTAGAACATTTATTGATATTAAAGGAAAGACAAAATATGGGTTGAATGAAATATTAGACTTAATATCAATGGGAATACGTTTGGAGTTATCTCCCACTCCTAAAGAAAGACAAACATTTCATCCCCTGGCTTGCCATACATTATCGAAGAGGGAGAAAATTAGCTCTTTTCAGTGACTTCATGATATGAAAGTGCCTCAAGTTTATTCTTCAAATGTAATAAATTTTTCCGTATTGAAGGGTTTTAAGTTGATAGGTATGAAATCACATGATTGTCACGTCATGATGCAACAAATTTTACCAGTTGCATTGCATGGAATATTGCCCATCCGTGTCAAAAATACTATAATGATGTTGGGTTGTTTTTTTCCATTCAATTTGTAATAAGGAGATTTATATGAATGCATTGAACATTTTGGAAATGAATGCAATTTTTTTACATTGTCAATTGAAAATGTATTTTCCTACAACTTTTTTTGATTTAATAGTGGATTCAATGATTCATCTGGTTCGATAAATAAATATTTCTGTACCTTTATATCTTTGTTGGATGTATCCTTTTGAAAGGTATATGAAAATATTGAAGTGGTCTGTTAAGAATCCATATCGACCTGAAGTCTCCATTATTGAAGTGTATATTTTTGAGGAGGATGCAGAGTTTTGTACGAGCTACTTGGCTACGACGCAACACATAAGTTTGCCTCCATCTCTCCATGAACGAGTTAATAATGAGGGAAAGGGGATTCATGGCTTGAATGTCAAATCATTGCTAGCTGAATAGATGAAGAAGATAGAATCATACATCTTGAATAACATAGTTGATGCTCAGTCGTATATCACATTGCATAATAATGAGTTGAAACAAGGTCATCCAAAGAACAATTAAATGTGGATAATGAATGAGCACAACAAAACATTTTTTTCATGGTTTAAAAAGACCATTCTTGGTAGATCAGATGTATCAGATACATTTATATGGATAGTGGGTGGTCCATGTTTAAATGTGATAACATGGTCCGGTAATGACATTAATAGATATACATTTCATACGAAATCTCAGGACAATAGAAGTCTAGTTCATAATAGTGGTGTATTGGTGTTTGTAGAAGAAATGCATTTTTCAAGTGCTAAGGACAAAAACCCAATTTCTGCATCAAGTGCATACTATGGAGTGATTGAAGACATATGGGAGGTTGATTACATTAAAATTAATGTTCCTATTTTTAACTTTAAATGGTTTATCAGTAACAACACTGTCAGACATGATGAATTTGGAATGACAATTGTTAATCTTAATATATTGGAAAACACAACCAATTCTTTTATAATGGAAACACATGGAAAAAAATTTTCTATGTAGTAGATCAATCAGATATGCGGTGGGATGTTGTTTTACAAGGGAAAAACAATTTTTGGTGAGGATGAACTTGATGAAGATTTTGATTTATGTGATATACCTACATCCATGGAAAGATTAAAAGAACATAATGATGAGCATGAAGTAGACATGGGTTGTGCCATAATGAACGATCACAAAGAAGGAATTTGGGAAAACAATCCATTTGTTCATTCCTAAAATTAAAGGTAACATATTTTTATTTCTTGTTTACATTTATTTTTTTCATAAAATGTTAGATATTGTAAATTTTTTCATTATTAAAACATGTATTAAAACAAAATAAGTATAATTTTTTGTTTTTTTAGGTTTGTTTAGTTTACTTTATCATGTTTACAATTACATGAATTATATATCTATTATTTTTGTTTAGTGATAATTACTTTACCATGTTTACCAGGTTTACCAGGTTTACCTTGTTTACCATGTTTACCATCTCGACCATCTTTAGCATCTTTACCATTGTTTAAGATGCTTACTATATTAACAATGTTTACTATTATGTAACTTTTTACAATTTTCTATTTTCTGATTACAGTAGTATTAAATTATTTGAATTTTTATATTTACAAACCAATGTTAATTTTTTTGATTTGAAGGATAATGGCAGATCATTCAGTTGATCAACCACCTGATTCTGGAGATGAGAATATTGGTCATACCTCTGGGGAGGAACATTCACATGCTCCTCTTGTTGTTCCCCAATCACCCTCATGTGCTCCTATTACGATAAATAGTTTAGGATTTGGTAAATGTGGGTGCACACGTTTACCAAAATTGGCACTAGCCCATAGGCAGTATCAGAGGATACTCATTGATTTTGATGATGATGATATTCCTAGAGGTCCAAATGCAAAAGATTTTAAGAGTTTTGTATCAACTCAGGCTAAGAGAAAAATAAGCATTTTGTATGATGACTAGAGAAGTGTGGATAAATCGATAATCTCTCAGTTGTGGGAGACGATTTTGGTATGATCGTTTTCTATTATTTGACTATTATTTAAATGTTTATAGTATAAATAATATGTTTAACCTCTTCTTTATCAGATGACATTTGATATTCCTAACACTATAAGAGTGAGGATGAAATGCTTATCGATGGCTGCCAGGAGACGGGCTGATTTCAAATCAACCCTCTCATCTGATTTAATTTTTGGTCATAGGAGTCATGACAATCCTTGTCGAATATATCCTTTTATAGATGAAGCCACATGGAGACATTTTGTTGAAATTAAAAGAAAATAGTCATTTTTGGTAAGGGAAATGTATACTTTTATAAACTTTATTATATAAATGATCTTATTAAGGTTTTGTTAATGAGTTCTTATTCTTAATTTATAGAAAACAACTAAAGATCATCAGGAGATCCAATTTAAATATGTATACCCACATAGGTTATCTCGGGGAGGGTATGCATTTTTGGAAGAACAAATGATGGTTGAAAATTTTCAAAAACTAAGAGCCGAGTCTTCAAGCTCTGGAGTGGTGGCCCTTCCATCCCCTCTATCTAGGCATGAAAAATAGAAGAGATCTCGAATGGGAAAAAAGAGAAATATATTTTGCAAGAATCTAGAATCGTAGCTGAGGGGATTATAAGATATCTATTTTATTTATATAAGTTAACAATTTTCATCACATAATTTCAATCATTACAGAAATTTTCAATTAATTAATACATGACTCTTTTGAGGAGAAGAGCTTACAGAGGGCATTTATAGCTTCTGGGAGGCAAGATATTTTATCAATTTAATTTGGAAAGCCTTAACATCCTGTTCATGTAAGAGGACATATGGCAGGTGTATCAGTATAAAAAGCGTTGCCACGTTCTTCAACTACTAATGTTGAGGGTGTTTATAAAAAAATAGAATCCTTGGAGGTGGAATTTCATAATATTAATGAAATGATAGAGGAAATTATTAGAGCGTCGGTGCAGTATAAGTTTACGGACATGCAAAGACAATTTCAGACTGCAGCTCCCACTCCTCCACCTCCCCTGAAGACCCCATTTTTTATCCTCCACCTCCGGAAGTAGCTCCCACTTCCCCACCTCAGCCAGCAGACCCCATTTTTTATCCTACTCCTCCGCCACAGCTTCCTACTTATTGCGAGTTGTATGTTGATAATCCTAAAAATCATATAGTTTCATATGGGTTTGTATATTGTATAGGAGATACAGTTAATCATCAATAATTACAGGTATATAATCAAAGGGTCGGTGTATAGGATATTATAGATAGATCAGCTCGAGTACCATTACCTACAGATGAGGTGGTTATAGTTGGACATAGTATCGACCATTTTTTAATTTGGCCATCCACACTTCTTCAACTCATTACCATATAGGTATGAATGTTATATATTTTTATTATTAATGTTGTTTTATCATTTGAATACTAATATATTTTTCTATTTATTTTTAGAGGAATACTTCATAGGTAAAGAAATATTGTATAGACAACAACAATGACAAATGGATATGACATCAGATACAGATTCTAGTAGCCTTGAATGATTTTCACGATATTCAATTTTTTTGGCGGGACATTATGAGTTTCCAATGGAAGCTCATGTTTGTTGATGTGCTATAACTATGGGGATTATGAAATCTGATATCATGGAGCTTGTTACTGGAGATAAGTAGGGCATCAACGTGGTGCAATGTTTTTCTAGGTAAGTCTTAACACCTTTTCCCTATGTTATATTTATTAAAAATGTATACTTGTGTCTGTTTTGTATTAGGTATCTTTATAAAAGTTGTGAGAGTAATGTGTTGACAGATGTATATGGATTCATGGATTCAAAATTGATTTCCCCTGAAGCATGTGCATTGGATGAGGAACAATGAATTCTTTATATTGTTGAATGACTTGAACAGAATATAGTCACACAATGATATATGATGCCTTTTTGTGAGAGGTATGAAACACATATCTCTCAAAGAGTTCATTATCTTTTAACATAAAAAACCACAAACATTAAATTTTTTTAATGAGTTATCATTGGATGTTAGGCGTTTTTTTCCCAAGGGAGAAAACACTTTATTGTATATGCTCTGTCCATAATGATGTGAGGGGAAGTTTTAAGAATATATTGGAAAAGTATGTTTCAATTTCTCAACAGTTGTATATATTATAATGAATTTTAAATTTACCCCATTCGTATTATTTTCTAAGCGGGGATGGGTCTACTTTCGAAAAAACACAATGAAAAGGAGTGAAAAGATCAAATATGTAAATGCGAAGGTAAATATCCATTTATAATTTGAAATTTTTGATTTATTACATAAAAATAATATATTGAATTTACACTCATTCAAAAAGAATTGTCATGGACAACAAGGTTTCATCGAATGCGTATAATATACGGTAAGATTTATGTTTGTAATAATAACATGTGGGATAGTTGTGAACATTGACCTGGTATGATTTCATTTTAAACTTTGCCACAATATTTAAATTTGATTTATTCATTATACACATTAACTATTATCCTTTTCATTTGTAGCTATTTCATGACCCTCAACCCTATACTTTTCAAGACATCAAACACTTACAAGTGGAGTAGTCAAATTATTTTACAGGTTTGATTGAATTTTTTTTGTTTGTAGTGTAAAATGTAATTTTGGATATGGTCGTTGTAATTGTGCATTTGGAAGTCGCTTAGGATGGATTTAGTTTTATTTGAATTTTACAGTGTATGTTTTTAATGTTATATATGTGAATGTTTAATTTTTATCTACTTCTTGTTTTTGTCAACTTATGATTGTTTTTCTGGTATGGATTTTGGTCTGGGGGGAGGGGTTCCAAGGGTGTGGGGGTTTTCATTGCGGTGGGGGTGTACAGGGGTGTGGGTGGGCTGTTTGGTGGCGGGGGGGGGGGGGGGCAGTATAAGAGGTGCCACCATCCCTCAGGGGCTAAACGATACTAGAAGGTATTCATCACTCCCACATGTGAAACATTTTGAGAGATCAAGCTTCACATGTGGGTGTGATGAGTACCTTCTAGTGGCGTGCACCCAGAGGGGGTGTCAAGGAGGGTGTCCAGGAGGGTGGTGGTGTCCAAGAGGGTGGGGGGTTGTCCAGGGGGTGGGGGTGTCCAGGGGTGTGGTGGGGGATGTCTAGTGGGGTGAGGGGGTTTTGGTCTATTTTTGGTAAATTTTTTGTCAGTTTCAGCGGTGTGGAAGGGCTATCCAGGGGTGTGGGAGTGATGTCCAGGGGGTGGGGGTATATAGAAGGGTGGGGGGTTTTAGGGGTGTGGGGGGCTGTCCGGGGGGTGGTCGGGATGTCCAGGGGTGGGGGGCTATCCAGGGTGTTGGGGGGTAGTCGAGGGGTGTGGGGGGGGGGGGATGTCCAGGGGTGTGGTGGGGGTTGTCCATTGGGGTGTGGGGGTTGTTTAGGGGGTGGTGGGGGAAGTCTAAGAGGTTGGGGGGGTTTCTAGGGTTGTTGGGGGATATCCAGGGTGTTGGGTCCACTCCAGGGTTGTGGGGGTGTCCAAGGGGGTGGGGGGGGGGGGGGGGCTGTCCAAGGGGTGGTGGGGAAGCCAAGGGGTGGGGGTGTCCAAGGGGTGGGGTTTGTACAGGGATGTTGGGGGATGTACATGGGGTGGGGGGTATTACAGTGGTGTGGGGGTGTCCAGGGGTGTGGTGGGGGCTGTTTAGTGGGTTGAGGGGGTTTTGGTTTATTTTTGGAATCATTTTGGTATGTTTCAGGGGTGTGGGAGTGGTGTACGTGGGTGTGGGAGTGCTGTCCAGGGGGGGTTATACAGGAGTGTGGGGGATGTATAGGGGGTGGTGGTGATGTCCAGGGGTGTGGGGGTGTCCAGGGGTGTGGTGGGGGCAGTCCAGTGGGGTGAGGGGGTTTTGGATTGTTTTTGGTAACTTTTTCATTTGTTTCAGGGGTGTGGGAGGGTTGTCCAGGGGCGTGGGAGTGTGGTACAAAGGGTGGGGGGTATACATGAGGGTGGGGTGTTGTCCAAGGGTGTTTAGGGTTGTCTCGGGAGTTGAGGGGAAGTCCAGGGGTGTGGTGGGGAATGTCTAGTGGGGTGAAGGGGTGAGAGGCCTGTCCGGGGGTGTGGGAGTGCTGTCGAGGGTGTGGGGGGTATATATGAGGGTTGGGGGTTGTCTCGGGGGGTTTGGGGCTGTCCAGTGGGTCGAGGGGAAGTCCAGGGGTGTGGTGGGGGTTGTCTAGTGGGGTGTGGGGTGGATGTTTAGGGGTTGGTGGGGGGGGGGGCTGTCCAGTGGGGTATGTTTTAAATTTTATCAATGTAAATGCTTAATTTTACTTTGGTTCTTGTTTTGGTCTACTTCTATTTTTGTTGTAGGAATTCTTGATTTGGTTTCTGGTTGTTACTCAGTATAGAACAGGACTGCATTCCATTTAAAAAAAAGGTGATCCATGTTGGATATTTTATAACCTACATCATAAAGGAATGGGGAAGGTTTTATCACGTCGGTTATTATATAACCGATGTGATAAAAACCCCCGGACTGTTTTATCACGTTGGTTATATAATAACTGATGGGATAACCCCCCCCCCCCTATTTACCACGTCGGTTATGTAATAACTGACATTCTAAAGGCCTGTGAAAGGGTTTATGACGTCGGTTATTATATAACCAACATGATAAACACCCCCGCACTGGTTTATCACGTCGGTTATATAATAACCGACGTGATAAACCCTCTACAATGGTTTTTAATGTCAGTTAATTAATAACTAATGTGATAAACATCGTAATGTTATGTTTTTTACATCAGTTTTTAAATAACTGACTTAAAAACAATATTTATAACGTCTTCTGTATTAACATCGGCTAAACACCAATGTAAAAAATGAAAAATAACCGATGTAAAAAAGGTTTTCTGTACTAGTGATATTATGAAAATATTCCCTAAAGACACTAAACTATTATTAACCTCGAGTGTGTGTTTATATAATGTACTGAATATTCAACTATAAATATATAATATATCCTGATGAAATTTCAAGTGATGTATAGGGATATGTGTAAGAATACATTTAAGGATACGAACAATGTATATGAAAATTTCTTATAATTTTGGAAATAGTTAGAGAATGTGGTATCGATGAAATTATATCAGGATCTAGATTCTACTAGTGGATGTTTCTCTAGAATGAATACAATATGGTCTTTCAACCATGAAAACAATGTATTGATATAGACTCGATTGATAACTAGTGCCTGATAATTGGCCTTGCAACAAACCTAGTTTGAAACTCCCAAGGGATATTCTTTAGAAATTGAAATAGACTTTACAAACCATCCTGAATGATTTAGATATATGTTGACTATGTATTGCTATGTATAAATCTCTTGTGTCTATTGTCACCCAACCCCAATAATCTTGGAGCTTGTGTTAACTACCATATCATTGGAATTATTATAGGTAATTAAATCCAGAAGGAATGAAGAGTTATGTATTATTGGTAAATAAGATACATAAATTAGTCTCGTATTACAAATTAATACATTAAGTACAACATATATTTTTTTGTTTCATGGATAATCAATTTATTTTATTTAGTGTATCATTTCATATAATTCTTATTACACATCAAGGAATCCAATGGGAAATGTAACATAACAAGTGTGAGCTGAAATGATCAATAAGGTTAAAGTATAGCATAATCAATGTTGAATAAGTGAGAATAGTGAATATTGTAATGTAATTACTGAATACATATCCCATGTAATCAATAAAAATAGATGTAAGTGCAAAAAAATGCAGAATGGTATATAATTGAAAACACATGACATTTAAATAACTATATAAGTGAAAATCGATGTGAAAAAGAATGAAACTGAAAAAAGATGACATTTTAATCATAAATTGATAATGAAACACGTCGATAGATATGTCGACGCAATATCTCATGGATAAATAAATACTAAATCAAAATACATTTTGTGCCTAATTATTTTACGTCATGTATCTTGTACATGAACCCACTCCATCAAGAATGTTCACATGATAGTTTATTAATGTGGGTTGAAACCTGTCTATTCTTATTAGAAACTAACTATAATGGGGTTTTATCCAAATACATTCATCTCGTGAAACTAATGATGCATCTAAGGTCTTGTATTAACGTGTCCCCAACCCGCGTATTAACTGCCCAAAGTATTTATCTTATATTGAATAGTCGATTTAATTAATAAAAAACATGACTTCTTATAAAAGATTCATAGTTATTATAATATATAGATTTATCAAAATTTTCCTCGATGAGGATAAGTAAAAACATTGTTTCTTGATGTTGATGAATGGAAATACCATTGAAATATCTTTAAAACATTCTTGAAGAGGATAATCATTAAACATTCCAAATGTATCCTATACCACTTTGAAACATCTGAATAATTTCCCCAAGAAGGAATAACATTAAATGAAACTTATATAATCATGAGAATATGTACATTCAATTAATAACTTGTAAAATTGAATTTTATACACTATATAAATGATTATGATAATTAGGGGAAATTCAATGATAATGTGAAATTTAATATTTAAATGGAATTTAAAAAGGAATCAAGGTAGTGAAAATAAATATTATCCTTTTCCAAATCATAAGTATACCATCTAGAGTAAGAATAAATATGATATCAATAAAACATATCCCATGTGATGTACAAATAATTGGATGTTGTTGATGATGAATAAAAATAATATAAAAATATCTTTCAAATATATTCTTGAGGAAAATATATATTTTATTTTGATATGAATTTTGAAAATAATTTTCTTTTTAAATTAATTTTTGAAAATAATTTCTTTAAAATTACCCATTTAAAATTTCTAGTGAAGATTTAATAAATGATGGCAGGTAAATCCATACATGTCGTAAAAGGTAAAAAACATTCCTTTTTCCTAGTAAGAAAGGTGAGATGAATGCATTTTTTGGAATGAGAAAAAATGATTCCTTTGAAAATATTTTTAAAATAAAAATGTGTAAAAAACAAATTATGAAATCATGTTGGGTTGTTTAATTTTTTTTGTAAACATTTTTAGAATACTTGGGTTTTTAGAAGAGAACAGGTACTTCGACCAAAGAGACAAATACGTTCTAGTTTCTTAAAAAATATTCTAAAACATTTTATGTATGAAAGGAAAGAAAATTATACTATTACTTTATAAAGGTCATGAATAAAAACATTATAAGAAAATGAAATGGTTTATTAGATAATGATCAAATAATATTCTCTGCAATAAATTGAAGTGTAATTAATCCCTAAAACAACTGATATTGTAATGTAAACAATTTAAAAGATGATAAGAATTATGTGAGAATAAAGAAAAAAAGAAATTATTTGTATTAACTTTTAATCCACGTAAAATATGTGTATATACATAAATATATAGTAAAAAATCATTATACACATTATTATATAACACTAAGGACAACAAATAAGTATTTACCCTAAAGAAAATACATTAGGTTATGAAATTTAATTACCAGTAAAAAATTTCAATTTAAAATTCCCATAGATGAAACAATTCAGATTTAAAATCAATATTACTTGAAGATAAAATAATTCATGATATAATATATAAAAATGGTCTGTAGATACACACCAAAATTGAAATATGTTTTTAATATGTTGTGGGCCACATGAAAGTAATGTTTAGACTGGAATCCCTTAAATTGTATTTCCTTTTGAGTGAAAATCCTTGAACCTCATGTATAATGGTTTTAGACATGTCAATAACTAATAAAAGAAAATATAATATTTAAAATATATTATATTATCAACATATAATATCATATTAACTTTTTTATATAAATCATTCATGATTTTTACTTTTTTGGGTGTTAATTGCCAAGTCATTCGGGTATGTTTTGAATTTTTACTGGTAGTTCCTTTTAATTAGATCATGGTTTAGAAATATACATAATGTAAAAAAAGATTTAAATTTAATATATATCTAGTTTACATTTATTTATAATAATCCATATCATTTAATATATGTAATGGAGTTCACTGTTCAAGGATACGATATACTATAGGTACAAATGAACACTACTTTCATTTTTTCATATTCAAATAATGAAAAATAAATTATATATATATTTATATATTAGTTATAGTATTATATATATTCAATATATTTTACATATTTTTATTAGAACCATTCTTTATACTTTCCCTGTATAGTGTGAACGAATCACATCACTTTGGGGAGGTGGTTGACCACACTTCCAAAAATGATGTTATCAAATTTACAAAAAATGGTAATCATAAGGGTATGCATGATATAAAAAAATAAACATAAATAAATTATAAATATCATATATATATATATAATATATAAATATAGTTTCCATAATAATTATCAACCGTGATAGGATGCAAAAGGAAAATGAATGACATCATTTTGTGCGGCGGTAGTTCACCGTACACATAAACAGTAAGTTTGTAGCACATTAGATTGAAGTGTGTGTAAGCGTATTTAGAACACATTTAAAAATAATAATATAATTATATTTAGTATACTTGTGTCATTATAAAATCATTGAATGAAACTATTTTATGGTGATGGAAAATGAAAATTGAACAAAATAGCTTGAAGAAGAAAGTTATCTCTAATTCTGGTAACATCATTTGGTTTTCACCAAAGGGCTTACTTGGTTTTATTTATGACCAATATATGGCATATAATATGAGTTATGATATTTTTATGATATTTTTGGGTAGATATTTTTAAAGAAATTTTTTTTGAGAGGGGTGATAAGTGGGATGGGTGAGTGCCTTTTATAGTGGAGGTAGAATCACATTCATGTAAATATTTTAAACGTTAATTACACACATGTTTTTATTCTCAAATATGGATCCAATAATGTAAAACATTATCTATAATAGAATATAGTTTCTAAATATGTTCATAAAATTTTTTTTCTAAAAGATTATTGGTCATTGAACCCCTTAAGTTTTATGTTTAGTACTTCATTAAGATAATTTTTCTCGGAATCATTGTTATTAATATTAATCAGTTTCACTACTTTTTTTTTTAAAATTAAGTTGACCATTTATAAATTAATAAATATAATTATTTATAAAATGGGATACATTTTATCTAATTCAAATCACACAAGTGACATAAATTGATTTAAATTTAGTCCCTTAGACGAGACGATAATGCCATGTTTTCATGTAAAAATGTTCCAACATTTGAGATATGTTTATATCCAATTTCAATGAGAAATTGATTGAAATTACAAAAATTTGATTAGTTTATTTAATATTGATCTAATTTTACATTAAAAAATTTTAAAATATAATTTATCCTTAAAAAGAAATTTGATGAAAATGTTATTCTAAATTAATATTCTGTATTTTATTCACAACTCGTAAAAAAACCTTCACATAAAATACCAAACATTATCCATAACTTTTTTTTTATTTTTTTATTTAAAAAATTAATTTTATTTATATATATATATAATTCAATGAATTTTGATAAAACAAATTTAAAATAGGTTCTCTATTAAAAGTCAATAAAAGTGGCTTTATAAAAATATAGGTTTTTGTTCGTAATATTGGGCTTGCTCTTATCTTATGGGTACCACATATATTAGATGAATCTATAAATTAATATTATTTAATATATTTATATATATATTTATATTTCATTAATATCACTCAATAATTGTAATTAATTTAATTTAGTATGATAAAATATCTTTTTTGGCATAAAATTAGTTTTCTATAAGAACAATCCCTTAATATTCCATTGGTTATTGTATTTGTTTTTAATTAATTTGTAAACAATGAACTCGACCTTATATGTTCATAAGTTAGTCAATAATATTCTTAAATTATAGATTAATTTCTCGGTTATATCTAGTTATGTTAAATATAAACATTTTTAATAATATTTTTTTTGTAAAACTCGATCTTGTGTGTAACAAAAGATATCCAATAAAGTCGTTCATCCATGTAAAGAATCTAACTTAGTTTATATATTCAAATAATGATATATACTAGATCTAATTTATTTAAAATAATAAATTAATTGTAAATTCTTGGGATTCTATATTCCCTTACACTCATAGTGTTGGGTTTCATACATGCTATGGAATACAATGTTTTTACTTTAAAATTTGAGGTATTACATTATCCCCAACTAAATTAAATTGCATCCTCATAATATAAAATCAACCATGGTGATATTTGTTTTTGAAATTTCATATGTTTAAATCCAATGTCTTCGTAAGGGTTTATAAAATATCTACTACAAAAGAGAGATTGTGATGTATAAATGTTATGTGCAAAAACATATAAATAGATTTCTATATATGAGAACATTAGTGGAAAGTGGAGTTCTGTTCATGGATGGAAAATGTAAATATTTATAAAGATTTATTATGTTCATAAATCAAAAAATATGTGAATGATTAAGGGAAATTTTAGGGCCTCAATTTCATTTATCTATGAGGATTTAGAAGACCATCATATTAAAAAAAATTAAGTTATTTAGACAAGAATATTTTGATAATTTTCATAATGTTGAAAAATTCTTTTATTTCTGAAGAATATAAGGAAATATAATTAATTAAAATATTTCAAAAATTTAACCCTTTATTTGTGATTTTTTAATATATATTTTTTATATAACTTTATTAAAGGGATATCCGAAAATCTACATTGATTTATGAAGCACTAAAATACACTTTTAATTGTCTATAAGGACCATAAAAGAGTGAAAATTAATTCCATTTTCCTCTAACTATTATATAATGAAAATATTGATAATAAATTAATCTCTAAACGAAAAAATAAACACTACAGGTATATAATTGTTTATTGTTTTCATCATTTTTATCTTAATGTAATGATACATTAACTGGGATATCATGTAAGCCAGTGTTAGGCATGAGACCAATTGCATCATTCTATCATGAGTTCAAGACCCATGTATATTCCATACATGTTGAGTTGTCACCCGAACTACATATTGTCTTTTTATAAAACCATATAAATATAAGTTCTATAATGAATATTATTTTCATCCTTGAAATAATTTCAATCAACACATTTTATTTAACAAAGGTATTCAATTCAACCTCAATACATAAATACTTCACCATTGTTATTTTAAAATATGTAAATACCTGTTATAAGGTTTAACCTATGTTATTCAGTTTAATTATATTTTCAAACCATTCATAATAGTTTGTAATGATAATGTGAATTATACTATGAATATCTCCCAAGAGAGTCAAACAGGGTTCAAAATAACGATCGTTTCCATGTAACGGGTTATGCTCGAGTCAAGCCAGACATACCTTTTCAGAGTTTTTACCACTAGGTAAATCTATCCTAGTATTAGTTCTAAAATGTTAGATACATTGTGGGGGGGTGAATCAAGGTGTGATAGATTAAAACAACTACACCTTTTGATTTTTTTTCATAGAAAATACTCTCTTCTCTCTCCTTCCCGTTCCAAAGGATGAATAAACCATAAATCATGCACATGACACATAAATTTTACTTGGTTCAACCTCACTGGTATACATCGAAGGAGAATTCATTGGAAATGTGCCAATGTACCAAATCCACTATAAGCGCACTAGTATTTTCAATTTTTGGATTGAACACACTATCCCTCTAGTCTTACTACTAATCACAATATAAAAGTTCACAACTGTCTCAACTGAAGTATTCTCAATGTTTCTTCTGAAGATCCACTAATAGTTTAATGACATGTAGGTCCTATCATTATCACTAATAAATGCATCATACACTCTTTATAGATGCTCTGTTGAAGTCCAAGTTTCATCTACTAATTAATACCACTTTTCTTCTTATCACAGGTAAATAACATTGGATGTAACTTTTAAAAGCTCACTACATTATAAAGCTCCCAATTTGACAAAGTCACAAATAGCCTTTTCAAAGCATCATTTCAAATCTCCCTCGTGAATCTACCTCAGGAATCTCCCTCAAGAAGCTCCCTTTCAAAGCTCCCTTTCAATAATCCTTCATGAAGCTCATAATTTCATAGATATCAATCAATCCAATATGATGATCCTTCCCCAAGCTCCTTTGTGAATCTCCATCGTGAAGATCCCTCATGATTCGATAGACTTAATATTTCTCATAAACACTCTACTCATATCAAGGGGGTCGAGTCCCATTTATAAAATATTCCATTGAATATTGAACCTTCCATGCGAAGTCAACACCACATCACCCCATTTGGAAAAGCTCGGAAATTTTGTCCAAATTTCTATCTACTCTTTGAATCACCATGGAATGTTTTGGATTGCAATCCCTATTGTTAATCTCTTTAGAAAATATCCTTAAAAATGATCAACGGTGAAGCTCATAGTAATCAAAGATCTCGTCATCATAATTCTTCATGTTTTTTCCAAATCCACTTCATAAAGGCCATCTTCACGAAATTCTATCATTTGGAATATTTTGATGATATTTTCAAGGAAATCAACGTTTCACAAAGCTTCCCTCTTCTTTTTTTGTAGCATGTCATTATCTAAGATATCTCCATCAACATTATTCATTTCTTTTCCAAAAACATTTAATGAATCCCATCGTGGTGAAATTAATTCCTTTTCCATATATGGATGAGATATTAGAGGAAATCCAATTTCTGAAATGCTCACCAAACTTCAAATTTTTGACCCCAAAAATTTAGAATACACTAAAAAAGGGAACCACCTTGTATCGATACATTTTATAACACCTCCAAATCTTTTATTACTTGAGCAATATCTTTTATAACAAACACAACCATCCAAAATATATTGCAATGTTACATTGAGGGATTTTTTCCCAACACCTAGAACCATGTCCACTTGTATAATCAATACATCAATGTATTTCCAGAAATGCCCATATAATCTCTACCTTATATTAATTATAGTATTTCCTCATTACTAATCTTTTATGTCTACTTTTTGAGATATGTTCTATAATCTATCTTTTCTTAAATATAGTTCCCAAGGTAGTTACTCAACATTCTCTAAAACCAGCTATACTGACTAAGCGCTAGTAAGCGTGGAGCCAGTATCTAAAACCATTACATTAGCGTGATTATGAGGATTCAAATCTTGTAAGACCGAAGAGATTAGTTTTCGTTGTAAACTAGATACATACATGAGTCTTGGGTTACATATTAATTCAATAATTAAAAAATAATTTTTTACTTCTTGGATAATCACATAATTCCATATAGTGTATCCTTGAATATCTTATTTAGTGCACATTAGGGAATCCTATTTAAATGAAATTTAATAAGGGGGAGATGGAATTCACAGTGTGGTTAATGTAAAGTAGAATAAATAATGAATCAATGAGAATATTGAATATGTAAAGGTAACTACTGAATAAACATGCCATATAATGAATAAATAGAGAATCATGTGAGTAAAAAATATAACAAGACAATTTACTAAAATAAAATTACATTTAAATAACCGGATAAGAAAAAATGAATATGGAAGGGTAAGAAACTGAAAAAAAAATACATTTTAGTAAATAAACTAATAATTAAATGAATCCATATATTTGTAGATGCAAATTCCCATCGATAAATAAATACATAATCAAAATAAAGGAAATTTGTAATTATTGGATGTCATGTATCTCACACATGAACCACTACCATCATGATATTTCACTAGTTGGTTTATGTCTATGTGTATTATAATATATAATCTTCATGAAAAAAAACATGATGGATTTTTTTCCAAGTAATTTCATCTCATTAGACTGCCGATTCATTGAGAGGTATACATTATCTGGTCCCCAACCAATATCTTTCCTCTCAATATAATTATTCATATATAGAATTGTCAATTTAATTAGTAAAAAATGTGACATATAATGAAATACCCATATTAAATGAATGATTAATATTTTGTAAAACATTTCCCACTTGGGGATATGTAATACCCTGAAATTACATGATTTTATTTTTGAAAATAAAATTGGATTATTTTGAGAATAGGTGCTGAGACGACATGTGTTTTTGAGCCCCAGAGTGCCAGGAATGATTTGTTGAAAATTGTTATGTTTAAAATAATTCACATGCATATTTTTCTTGAAAATGTTGAATAACACTCAAAAGGATACTATAATTAGAAATATGTAATGGCCCGGACCTCTCCGGTCCATTTCTTTGTAAAAAATTTGATGTGGTCAAACACGACACGTTTTGTAATAATAATTTTTTATAATAATAATTGATAATGGTGGTGTGAAAATATTTGGTGTTAATTTGATAAAATGGTTTTAATTTAATCATTGTAAAATATATGAAATAAAATCTAATATATTTAATAAATTCATGGGAGGCGCATGGAATTAGTTATAAAGGAATAAATTACAATAAATGAGGCTCATGTAATAAATTATAAAGGAATGAAATGCATGGGGTGCATGGGTGTGACCTAGTACATGAGGCGTTGTGCGGTTCTCCACAATTAAAATTAGAATTGTGTTAATAACATTAAAAGGGTATTATTATATAATAATTTGTTATAATAATAATAACATGAAGAGGCACGTGAATGGGGTTCGCAACCATGAGTGAATATAATGTTATGAGATATATGGATTAATTATATGAAAATAATGGGTGTCAATAATAATAATAATTATTAATGTTAATGATGGGGACCCGTTGATGAAATTGAAAGAGGATTTATTACTATTGAATTAAATAATAATGATAAAGGTGACAGAAATATGTGTGTGATTGGTAAATTAAATTAAATGGGTTTAATTTTTGGTTAGTAAATTAAATTATTTGAATTTAATTAAATGGAATGGAATTAACTTAATAACCATGGTAAACTAATTTAATGGGATTAAATTAGTACATTAATTATGGGTGTTATTATTATTAATTTTATTAAATAATAAAGTTGAAGTGAGAATGGAGTTTGGGGCGTTCCACATGGAGTAAAAGAAATGGGAGGCGCCACTTTTGGTGGTGGGAGAGAATCATGAAAGAAAAAAATAGATTGGAGAGAGAAACAAAAAATAATAATAAGAGAAATAAAATTAAAAGACAAATAAATGAAAAAGGAGGAATTGGTGCTTTATTATAGCTCCCATGAAGACTCCAAAACGTGATTGCTTTTGGAGTTATGAAAAATAAATAAATAATTGATTAATAATAATAATAAAATATTGTTATTATTAATTTTGTTGATAAAACAGTTTTTTGTCCGTAACTTCTTTGTGCGACCTCGGTTTCACGAACCGTCAGTGGTAGTGCGACCCTGACTATGAGACAAAAATTATGAGTCCAATATTGGATGTATTTTTCGGGTTTTTGGATTGGGTACCCGAATCGCTCATGAATTAATAGATTTAATATTGTTATTATTACGGGATCTTGTATCCAACGTATCTCCCTCATACGGTATCGGATTGACGATCCGTCAGCGACAGCGTAACCCAAAAATTATGACGGTAATTTTAAGACCATTAATGAGCTACTTTTATGACTCATGCCTCGGTTCAACGAAACACCACATATTGATAGAATTATCATTATTATTAAAACGCGTGGAAACCGCGTGACGTGTTGTGTGTTTACCAATCAAAACATGTAACGTATGTACGGTCACATCGTGTATTCATTAATGCACGCTGAATACGGATTTACCTATTCGTTTCCTATATAATAACGAGGTCATGTTTTATCTTCCATATCGATCGCTTCTTTGTCGCACAACGACGCTCTTGGACAATCGAGAAGTATTCCTCCTCTAACTTCTTTGTCCGAGCTCCGAATTACGATCCATCAGCGGCCACAGGATCGTAGCGACGAGACGAAGCTTCTAATCCTGGACTTGTCACCTTTCCTTGCGGCCTTCCTTCTCCAGATTCCATCCTAGGAGGCATTTGTCGGGTTTGGCGAAGGCGGAGGACACCGAAGGACGTCGTCGGAAGCGACGTGATCAGGACCTTTTGAAGTAGGGGTTTACCTTCGTCTCTCTATTTGGTGCAACATGCGGGGTGGGATATTTTTCTTTTGTTCCATGGGATGCAGTTGAAAATTAAATAAAGATAATAACCGGATAAAGAAGGGTTTGGGGTTTTGTGCTGTTTCTATTGCCTTCCAGTTTCTTTATCTTCTGATTGTGATTTTGGATTGAAAGGCCTTTGCCTACTGAAAATGAAGGTCGTTGGTGGCCTTTGCATGCGCAATTGATATCTGAATTGTTTGTGGTTGGTTTTTTTAAAACATGGAAAATGGATAAGCACGTAAAGACTGGCTGATTAAATGAGAATGAAAACGTTGTGTGATCACCCCGGTTGAACAAAATTGGAATAATGAACATGTTCGTGGTTTGGTTGTTTTGTGGGAAATGTTTTTGTAAACGATGGGGTTGAAATGGGAAGTGGTTGGTTGTGGAAAATTCCTTTATTTATGAAAAGTGTTTTGATTATGATACATGTTTTGAAGTAAAAGGTGTTTTCAAATGCAGAAATGTTTTGTGTGTGGAAATGGTTTTATGTGTGGAACTTTGAAATAAATGAATGATGGAATGTTGTATGGTTGTGATAATATTTTGTAAATGAAATGGCATGTGGTTGATTGCGTTTTACCTAACCTTGGTTGTGGATGGCAGGGATATGTTTGTGAAAGGTTTTGTCTGGATGATAGTTGCCCAGTAGTAATAATTTGTTAAAACATTGCATGAAACATGAAAACCTAAATGGGGTTGGGGGATGATTTTTTGGTTTTTGATGCATGCTTCATGGTAGAAGTGCCGAGGCACATGCTCAGTTTCTCTTTTTAAGAAGCCATATGTTGGGCTGTGTGTTTTCTTTATGTATATATATAATTGTATCTTTGTTTTTTGTCGCACCACACCCATGTCAAGCACCTAGTGCCGAACACTCCCATTTTATGAGAGAGAGTGTTCCCCCTTAGTTACTAGGTCCTTCCTGCTCCTTCTTCCATAGGCTATGATGGCCTGAGGTGACCTTACACCCAAGACTCTTCGGGTAGGTCTCGGAGGCTGTGATGGCTTGAGGCGACCTTTAGCCCAAGACTCTTCGGGCAGGCTTACCGTTCCCAAGAACCTTCGGGATGAGGCCCAGGTGTCTGCGAGCGGGTTAGTGGTTGTGGCCCAGGTGTGTGCGGGTGAGATGCGTGGTTGTGAGGCCCAGGTGTGTGCGGGCGGGATGCGTGGTTTGGCCCAGGTGTGTGTGGGCGGGAAGAGTGTTGTAGCATCATGACGTTTGCCGTTAGGAAGAGCAGCATCTAATTAAGTGGGAAATGGTGCGGGGTACCCAATAGTATTGTTCTATATATATACTAAACTTGTTTTTGTTACTTGGTGAGTGTGACCAGTGAGGCTGGGTGGATAGTTTTTCCTTGTTAGTATCTGGTTCTTATGTTTTCTCACGGGACCTTAGGGTGTCTCCCCACTTGTGCACGAGGGCTTTAGGTTCTCTACTGAGTATACTTGTATGCTCACCCTACGTTGTTTCAGGTTTTCAGGAGGACTACCAGGGCTGTGCGGGACCCTACTAGTCAGGCAGTGGGAGTTGTGCAGTTGCTGTTTTCTTGTTTTCCTTTTGGTACTGTACTCACTTGTACTTTTGAGCTTCATTGTACATGTACCTCGTTATAAAAATTGTTTAAACATGCATGTGGGCTTGTTTTGGGTTTATTTATGTACACTTGTTCTTTTCCCTTTTTGGTGGTTGACTTGTCCTGTTTCCTGATCCAAAATAATAAAAAGGGTAATGCCTCCCATATTTGTGAAAACTCATACCCTTGGTGCTAGTCGCCAACCTGGGGCCTACTGGAGGCGGGACTCGGGGGTCATTATCTTCCTTTCACCATTGCCAGCTCAGGAGGGGCATCTTTGGTGGGAGGGGGTCGTGACAGAATGGTATCAGAGCTGATGGTTGAAAGATAGGATGGAGTCTGGAGTTAGGCACAGTGAAGATTGCATGGGATGGTAGGGAAACAATGTTCGTTAATATTGGTGCGTGACATAGGCCAGGGAAGACCGGCTAGGACATGGGATTTTAGGGCCCCCCGTGATCCGATGCAAGGACTCTGAGCCTACCGAACGACCAAGTGAGACTATATTGATTGTAGGGTAAAGACCCTAGGGAAGGTACATGCATCATCATGTTTTTGTTTTACTTGATTTGGGTGTTCTGGGAAAGAAATTGAAATAAAATGATAATTAAAACTTTGAGTTTTTCATTACTACTTGGGCTTAGGCATTCCCTGTTTACCGAACAACTATGGCACCTGGACGTTAACAGAACGGCAGAGGAGTGGGACACAGACAGTTTCATGCAATAGATGTGGCAACCCTAGCAAGGCCAGAGATCAAGAGAGATGTTTCCGGTTTTACTTAAATGCTCTCATTTATGTTTTGTTTAAATTCAATATCTTCACACTCCTTTGTTGAAACTCATTCTCGCCCATGCTTTGGGCCTGGAACTTTATTTTCATGAATTTATAATGCTAAGTTGTTTCCCTCTTTCCTTTAAATGTGCGTGAAGAGTCATAACATGTGGGGGGAGGAGGACCTAATCCCTAATCAAGACGCATTAATGTGGATGCGATTAAACACGTGCAGGAGAGTCAGTGCCGCCTAAAGCGGATAATATCTCGACATGGGAGAAGGAATTCCTCAAGCCATGTGTTTGGGAAATTTATCGATGTTTTGTATGGTGTTGGGGGGCAGTGAAAGTTGGAAAATCCTAATATATGGAAGTGGGAAGGCTCAGTCCTTAATCGAGAGGCATTAATGCAGATGCGATTAAACCCGTGCAGGCGAGTTAGTGCCGCCTAAAGCGGATAATATCTCGACATGGGAGAGGGAATTCCTAACATAATTAGGGTTGTCGGTTGTTTCTTGTTATGACAAGAGGCTTGAGAGGTATCTTGAGGGGTGGTTGTTCGGACCTTTCCCCCTTTTATGGGTTGGTTTTAATTCTCGAGGACGATAATGTTTTGAGAGGTATCTGGTGTAATGGCCCGGACCTCTCCGGTCCATTTCTTTGTAAAAAATTTGATGTGGTCAAACACGACACGTGTTGTAATAATAATTTTTTACAATAATAATTGATAATGGTGGCGTGAAAATATTTGGTGTTAATTAGATAAAATGGTTTTAATTTATTCATTGTAAAATATAAGAAATAAAATCGAATATATTTAATAAAATGATGGGAGGCGCATGGAATAAGTTATAATGGAATAAATTACAATAAATGAGGCTCATGTAATAAATTATAAAGGAATTAAATGCATGGGGTACATGGGTGTGACCTTGTACAGGAGGCGTTGTGCGGTTCTCCACAATTAAAGTTGGAATTGAGTTAATAACATTAAAAGGGTATTATTATATAATAATTTGTTATAATAATAATAACATGAAGAGGCACGTGAATGGGGTTCCCAACCATGCGTGAATATAATGTTATGGGATATATGGAGTAATTATATGAAAATAATGGGCGTCAATAATAATAATAATTATTAATGTTAATGATGGGGACCTGTTGATGAAATTGAAAGAGGATTTATTACTATTTAATTAAATAATAATGATAAAGGTGAAAGAAATATGTGTGTGATTGGTAAATTAAATTAAATGGGGTTAATTTTTGGTTAGTAAATTAAATTATTTGAATTTAATTAAATGGAATGGTTTTAACTTAATAACCATGGTAAACTAATTTAATGGGATTAAATTAGTACATTAATTATGGTTGTTGTTATTATTAATTTTATTAAATAATAATGTTGAAGTGAGAATGGAGTTTGGGGTGTTCCACATGGAGTAAAATAAATGGGAGGCGCCACTTTTGGTGGTGGGAGAAAATCATGAAAGAAAAAAATAGATTGGAGAGAGAAACAAAAAATAATAATAAGAGAAATAAAATTAAAAGACAAATAAATGAAAAAGGAGGAATTGGTGATTAATTATAGCTCCCATGAAGACTCCAAGACGTGAATTCTTTTGGAGTTATGAAAAATAAATAAATAAATAATTAATAATAATAATAAAATATTGTTATTATTAATTTTGTTGATAAAACACTTTTTTGTCCGTAACTTCTTCGTGCGACCTCGGATTCACGAACCGTCAGTGGCAGTGCGACCCTGACTACGAGACGGAAATTATGAGTCCAATATTGGATGTCTTTTTCAGGTTTTCGGATTGGGTACCCGAAACGCTCATGAATTAATAGATTTAATATTGTTATTATTACGAGATCTTGTATCCAACGTATCTCCCTCATACGGTATCGGATTGACGATCCGTCAGTAACAGCGTAACCCTAAAATTATGACGGCCATTGTAAGACCATTAATGAGCTACTTTTCTGATTCATGCCTCAGTTCAACGAAACACCACATATTGATAGAATTATCATTATTATTAAAACGCGTGGAAACCGCGTGACGTGTTGTGTGTTAACCAATCAAAACATGTAACATATGTACGGTCACATCGTGTATTCATTAATTCACGATGAATACGGATTTACCTATTCGTTGCCTATATAAGAACGAGATCATGTTTTAACTTCCATATCGATCGCTTCTTTGTCGCACGACGACACACTTGGACAATCGAGAAGTATTCCTCCTCTAACTTCTTTGTCCGAGCTCCGAATTACGATCCGTCAGCGGCCACAGGATCGTAGCGACGAGACGAAGCTTCTAAGCCCGGACTTGTCACCATTCCTTCTGGTCTTCCTTCTCCATCTTCCATCCTAGGAGGCGTTTGTCGGGTTTGGCGAAGGCGGAGGACACCGAAGGACGTCGTTGGAAGCGACGTGATCGGGAACTTTTGAAGTAGGGGTTTACCTTCGTCTCTCTATTTGGTGAAACATGCGGGGTGGGATATTTTTCTTTTGTTCCATGAGATGCAGTTCAACTTTAAATAAAGATAATAACCGGATAAAGAAGGGTTTGGGGTTTTGTGCTATTTCTATTGCCTTCCAGTTTCTTTATCTTCTGATTCTGATTTTGGATTGAAAGGCCTTTTCCTACTGAAAATCAAGGTCGTTGGTGGCCTTTGCGTGCGCAATTGATATCTGAATTGTTTGTGGTTGGTTTTTTTAAAACATGGAAAATGGATAAGCACGTAAAGACTGGCTGATTAAATGAGAATTAAAACCTTGTGTGATCACCCCGGTTGAACAAAATTAGAATAATGAACATGTTGGTGGTTTGGTTGTTTTGTGGGAAATGTTTTTGTAAACGTTGGGGTTGAAATGGGAAGTGTTTGGTTGTGGAAAATTCCTTTATTTATGAAAAGTGTTTTGATTATGAAATGTGTTTTGAAGTAAAAGGTGTTTTCAAATTCGGAAATGTTTTGTGTGTGGAAAGGGTTTTATGTGTGGAACTTTGAAATAAATGAATGATGGAATGTTGTATGGTTGTGATAATATTTTGTAAATGAAATGGCATGTGGTTGCTTGCGTTTTACCTAACCTTGGTTGTGGATGGCTGGGATATGTTTGTGAAAGGTTTTGTCTGGATGATAGTTGCCCAGTAGTAATAATTTGTTAAACCATTGCATGAAACATGAATACCTAAATGGGGTTGGGGGATGATTATTTGGTTGTTGATGCATGCTTCGTGGTAGCAGTGCCGAGGCACATGCTCAGTTTCTCTTTTTAAGAAGCCATAGGTTGGGCTGTGTGTTTGGTATATGTATATATATAATTGTATCTTTGTGTTTTGTCGCACCACACCCATGTCAAGAACCTAGTGCCAAACACTCCCATTTTATGAGAGAGGGTGTTACCCCTTAGTTACTAGCTCCTTCCTGCTCCTTCTTCCATAGGCTATGATGGCTTGAGGTGACCTTACACCCAAGACTCTTCGGGTAGGTCTCAGAGGCTGTGATGGCTTGAGGCGACCTTTAGCCCAAGACTCTTCGGGCAGGCTTACCGTTCCCAAGAACCTTCGGGATGAGGCCCAGGTGTCTTCGGGCGGGTTAGTGGTTGTGGCCCGAGTGTGTGTGGGCGAGAAGCGTGGTTGTGATGCCCAGGTGTGTGCGGGCGGGATGCGTGGTTTGGCCCAGGTGTGTGCGGGCGGGAAGAGTGTGGTAGCGTCAGGACGTTTGCCGTTAGGAAGAGAATCATCTAATTAAGTGGGAAATGGTGCTGGGTACCCAATACTTTTGTTCTATATATATACTAAACTTGTTTGTGTTACTTGGTGAGTGTGACCAGTGAGGTTGGGTGGATAGTTTTTCCTTGTTAGTTTCTGGTTCTTTTGTTTTCTCATGGGACCTTAGGGTGTCTCCCCACTTGTGCACGAGGGCTTTTGGTTCTCTACTGAGTATACTTGTATGCTCACCCTACGCTGTTTCAGGTTTTCAGGAGGACTACCAGGGCCATACGGGACCCTACTAGTCAGGCAGTGGGAGTTGTGCAGTTGCTGTTTTCTTGTTTTCCTTTTGGTACTGTACTCACTTGTACTTTTGAGCTTCCTTGTACTTGTACCTTGTTATAAAAATTGTTTAAACATGCATGTGGGCTTGTTTTGGGTTTATTTATGTACACTTGTTCTTTTCCCTTTTTGGTGGTTGACTTGTCCTATTTCCCGATCCAAAATAATAAAATGGGTAATGCCTCCCATATTTGTGAAAACGCATACCCTTGGTGCTAGTCGCCAACCCAGGGCCTACTGGAGGCGGGACTCGGGGGTCATTATCTTCCTTTCACCATTGCCATCTTAGGAGGGGCATCTTTGGTGGGAGGGGGTCTTGTCAAAATATGAGGGTGCCATTTCATTTGGTATGTCAAGTTTACCCTAGGTGTCACTTAAGTTTATTTGGTGCGGTCCTCTAGTGAGAAAACACAAATATGGAATAACCCTAAACAAAATAATAAAATAAAATTATTTTGTTGTTCAAATAATTATAACTCATGAATGAGGACTCATATTGAAAATCCCATACCACTGTTGAACTCATGAGGGTGTTATTTCCTTAAGAATATCTTAACATTGGACGGTGCATGTCAAAAGTGGAACGTAGTTTTTGGCAGTTTATAAAATATTTGAATAAATTAATTTTATTTTCAAATACTTGAGACTCATAAATGGAAACTCAGGTTATAAATCTGAGAGTAACATTGAGTTCAAGAGGGTATTCTTGTAGAGACCCAAATCTTGATGTACATAGACATTACATTACATTTTCAGAATACTTAATACATAACAAAAACAAACATCGAAGGACCGTAATAGTTTAGTGTCTTTGGAAACATGGAATATAATCTTCTAATCACGGTGAATGATCTTAAACATCTCCCATAATGATCTTATCCTTTTGTTTTCTTACCTAAAAACATTCTTTATATCCCGGGGAAAGGAAAACATAATAAGGGTGTGCTCAAATTCTCACTAAGGGTAAACATGGAGAACATAAAATAACCCATAAACATTTGAACATAAAAACATGAACATCACATAAATATTAGCAGTACATAAGGCATGGATCATAAAAGAACATTAATCATGATAATATACAATGGGAATAAAACTTTTAATTGTGTCAAACCATTAAGCACACGATATTATTTCCATAATAGCCATGGCATTGCTGCCAAGATAATCATAGTGGACAAAGTCCCTCACTGAATTGAGTTCACTCCTTGTTCCAGTCCTGTATCACTGAACCGGATTAACTTACCATTCCATACATGTCTATCTCATGAGATATAAATTTTTACACAATGCATTAGAGGGAGATATAGGTCCCACCCATCTCATAATGAAACCATTCTTTTGTGTTCCACAAAATCATGAATCATATATCATATCATAACCCATGTAATAAAAATGGGATTATTAAACATCATGTCATCATAACATAATCCATATAAGAATAAAATATTTTATAAAAATAATTCCATAATAAAATAATAAAATAAATGTAAAAATATGGATATAAATAGAACCCTATATTATCTTATATGGAAATTGTTTTTCATAAAACACTTGAACTCCATTCTTGAGAAAAATATCCATTCTACATCAAAAACATTTTCTTTTCAAAAAATGTCATGATATTTTAAAATAAAATGATTTTAATGAAAATAGTCATGAAATATTATTGAGTAATATTCATGAAAATTAGACGTTATGAAACCCTAAAAAAATCTGTTCATGCCATATAAGTTTAAAAAAACATTCTCCATGTACTTTTTCCAGAAACGTCAAAAAGTTTCACGTATTGTAAACAAAAGAAAGATTCATTCCATAACACAATGTAATATTCAAGGAGGGTTTATCATGAATATAAAAATACATGGAATAACATTAAATACTATATGAATAAAATTTTTATGGACATTGATGAAAAATATAACCCCAGTAAATACTTACATATAAGAAATCCTGGATAAAAATGAGAATGAAAATTTTTCCCCTACCATAGGTCCAATTTCTTCCGTATGTCTCTGAGACTCCTATATAGTGGGTTTAAATAAATTATTAACTTGTAATAGAACGATAATAATATTTATGATATCATATATGATTCACTTATGACTTTATATTACCTGTTCTTTTGTCAATTCCATGTTAAAGCAGCGTATTGGGTAAAATTGTTTCATTTATCATACGTGTTTGGACTTGTTGTTATTGATATGATTATTAAATATATCATGATTTACTTACTTACAAAATGTAAATCATTATTTATATATCATATATATTCATCATATATGTATATAATAGATATATGAATGAAATGAAATACACTGTTCATGGAGACGGTAGGCCATACGTACGCATGAACGCTGTTTTTCATTTATTATTGAATTGAATGGAAGTAAGTAGATGACATATATATACATATATATATATATATATATGTAAATATAGTAGCTTAATTATTTCATATATTTCATTATTCTTCATTATATACACTTTATTATCATTCTTGAATGGTTAACATGGAGAATGAATCTAATCGCATCGTGGAGAGGGTAATCCGTACGTATGCACGAGCAATGATATCATTCCCATAATTATTGAATAGAATTGGAGAGTATGATATAATATCTCAGAATAATATATAGTTATTATTTACACCATCATACCCATCTAAGTAAGTTGGTGGTGGAAAAACAGATTACTCCATGGTGTGGAGACGATATTCCGTACGTACGCACACACGATGATTTCGTTTTCTGTAGGATGGATAAAAGGTGAAATGGGGTTGATCCATATTTATAATAACATATAAGTATATTATTGATACCGATGTTATTACATTATAATGAAACAACTAATAATGATGAAGTTTAAGAAGAAAGAAACTTGAATGAATCGGTAGAAGAGATTACATCTTCTTTGACGCACCTATTTTAAGCTTCCAATTAAGTCAATCTAGTTGGTATTTTTAGGAGACCTAAACCTCTATAATGTATCTAAGGAAGGTTATAAGGGATATGGGTAAGTTTTGGATGAGCTTGAAGGCTCGAAAGTGTGTAAAGAGAAGAGGGAGGAGGTGCCCTTTTACAAGGGAGGAGAAGGGCAATTTAGGAAAAAAATAAAAATATTATTTAATAATAAAGACATATTCGGTTTATAATAGTTCCAAATTGATATTTTTAAAAGATGAAGTATGTATGGTTATAAATATTCTCAAACAATATGTTTTAGACATGTTTAGTTTAATATTTTAACATTATCATTTAGATTTAACTCTAAGTTAAATAAATTAACCTTTACCATGTCTTCTTGTTTTCTTACACTATATGGTCAATAAAATTACCATAACAAGTCATTATAACCCCAAGTGGTTCATTATTAATATATATAACATTATCTATTTTATTTGGTCGATCCTTAGAATTTTAGGAATAGGATATCAAATAATAATATAATATTTTTTTAAAAACATTTCTATGTCAATTTTGCCACTATTTGGTAATTTATTTTTGTGAAAATCATTAGAGCATGATTTGTTCAAAAAACATTAATTGAATAAATAATATCATGTCATATTACCCTATAAAATTATTTGAATTTATAAAAGTCTCAAATTACATTTATTTGGGTATTTTTAACATCAATTATGTTAATATTCCATTAATAAGGTAATTACTGCATCATCATTGTTTCATAAATAAATTAAATTATTTAATAGCTAAAAATTATAAATAAAATACCAAGATGTAGAAAATATTTTTAGCTTTATAATTAATATTTATAGTCTAATTTTTCTTATGTATAACCCTAAATTAAAAATGTTTTACTTATTAAACTTTGATTTTAACTCTTTTAACTCTTCTTTATATAAAATAATAATAAATGTCCTAATCTAATCCATGTGTATCTAAACGGTATTATTTTATTCATAAGTTTGTTTTTGGTTGAATTATACTTATCCAAAAGAATTAGGGAATGAGTTAGTATAATAATACTATCATTTTTACCCTTAATTACCCAATTTACTTTTAACCGTGGTAAATAAATGTCAAAAAATTACTATTCATAAAATATTATTTTTATCTTATTGAACCAAATTATACTCCTTGATAATAACCGTGTCTCTCGGATTTTCAAAATTCCACTCACAGAAGCTATGAAATTATATTTTATTTGAATTTGAAAATTCTCCTAGGAGGTGGGTAAAAGACGGTAAAAAGATCAAAAAAATATTTATATACCTAAAATTATTATAAAATAACTCCAATGAATTTCATTGAACTTATATAAATATTATTTATCAACTTTTACCTAAAATAAATTTAAATAAAATAAATTATTATTTAAATAAAAAGTCGGTTTTTAAATAGTAACCCAGAGTTTTCACTATTCATCAAAAATTGAAAGGTATCAGAAAAATACCAAAATCAACCCTAGGATAATTTCGACATTCCAAATCCAAAAATGAAGTCCATTTTGAAAGATAAATTTATAAAATTTCAAAAAGTGGGTTTTACTATTCATAATAGCTAGTTCAAAAAAATATTATAGTAATATCTCGTTTAGTGAAACTCAATATTGCATATAACACACGCTATCGAGGAAGGATACTTCTGGCATGGAACAAAAGCCTAGAATAGTTTTTGCGTATACTGTAAGCTAATACGGTGTTGCATATAGTTCAAGATAATCTTGGTGTAGCGTACAACACAAAATATCAAAGTAATTAAAATAATATTTCTTTTAAAATCTTGGGGTGTTACATTCTACCACCCTTAAAATGAATTCTGCCCTCGAATTTCGTCGGGGTTATAAATGGTTAACTAATTGAAAGTTTCTTTCATAGAAACCCACATCGTAAAAAGGAACACTAAAAATTAATTTTAAAAAGGAATGTTAGAATCATAACGGTCACCCAAGGTAACTCAGCACTAGGTTTCCACATAGGACAACGTAGGTGGAAATATGGATATGGAAGAGAAATCTAACCATCAAGTTCTGATGGAGAGTGGTAGAGAACATGTCTATGAAAAATTCCACAATCACAAAGCCATAAAATTGTGACGGTCTATGGTACCATCTAGGACAACATTTTTGGTTTTCATGATCATTTCCCTAATGTTGAAGAATTGTTGAATTTAAAGAAATACTTACTTGATTTTAGTACAATCTCACCATTGTTCATGCCTTGACCAATTTACACTTCATCTCTTAATGAAATGAAGTGGAATTTGTCATTCGTGAAGTGTTAGATGATCATGTGATAAAATGATAGGTCATTACATCTTTTTCTATCGCAAAAATATTAGCACAATTTATTAAATAAGTCCATCTACATTGACATTAATCCTATATGGTTTCTAAAATGGACTTATACTTCATCTATCATAGCTCTTAATAAAATATTACTAGTTTCTACTTACCAGGGAATTTCTGTAGGCTAGTGATAAAGGCCTGTCGCACTTCGGTTGTGGGTTCGATTCCCGCATCCTTGTCTAACGCAAGGTGTTTTCTCCCATCGTACATGTTTTCCTTTTTCTAAAACTATACTATTATAACGTGAAAAATTGTTCTAGCCATAATAAATATTATCTGATGTCCAACTTAATCCATTCCAATCTTTAGGCTTATCCAAAATACTTTTCTCCAGTCTCACAGTGTAATGTAAACGATTACTAGAAATGTCATCTACCAAGCATGTGAATACCATCATTTATCATACGATATATCTTGTTGGTCACATTTCGAATATGTGAAAACCTTAATCATGTATTCTCTTGAAAAATTAATACCCATTGAACCTTAGTGAAAACATGAATGCTGTCAAAAGTTAACTCTTTCTACATTCCAAAATCCCAAGATTCTATATACTCAAACCATGAAATCACATTGTTCTTATACTAGTCATGAGCTCATTAACACTATCAGACATCTTATTATCTCATTATCCTTTCATTATGCACATATCATCAACCTTATAAAAATATTTGAATAACCTTTCATGGTTACCGCTACCATTCAAAATATACTTTCAAATACTTTAGGAAAACCCATATTGTAACAATCATAAGATGTGTCTTTATTCCATAGTACCATACAATATTCTTGATAAACATACAATCATTCCACTACCTTCTTAAACCACTGATTAAGATTCATCATTTCTTTTGTCTCATATATTATTTGTAGTATCTTCATCATCATCTAAATAAATACTTCTCATATAACCATGCTGATTCTCTTCATGATATTTTCCCGTAGGTATTTGGTTTGCATAATGCCCATACATTCAACATTTAAAACATTTAACCATTTTTGATGTCTTAGAAATACCATTATCCTTGCCCATGGTGTTAACTCAAACTTTTCCTTTACAATTACTGGATTTGTGTCCTTCTTTTTCACACCCAAAGCATCTTCTAGTTTCGTTGAAACATTCTCCCTGATGCCTCTTCGCACATGATTTACATCAGGGAAATTGAACATTCTTTCCTCTATGATCATCATGAAACTCCATCTTTCTCTTATTAGCTGATTTGGGAAACTTACCAAAGTGGAGATTATTGATAATATTATGAGATTTCTGATTAGGTATTATAACGCTATGTGGACTTCCAGATCCAATTTCATTTTGTTTCTCATGAAGAATATCATTGCATTGTCCATTATATCCTCCAGTATCATGAATAATCATGTTTCCAGAAATTTTATAAAACCCCAAAAATAATAGTGTGAGAGGCAAAAATAATAATCATGGGGGAGTAACTTCAATATCTAAGATTTTTGGTTAAATTCTAAGATCGTTACTGTAATTCTAGGGCTATAAACTATACTTATACGTAACCTTAGAGACATCCCTAGACATACCATAGAAATATCTCTAGGGATGTCACTAATGTTTTCGCATCATAGTCTCCAAAGGTTAACTAAACCTTTCCGATGATACCAACTATAGGGAACCAAAGATTGACGTACAAAGACATTACATTACATTTTCAGAATACTTAATACAAAAAAAACAAACACCGAAGGACAGTAATAGTTTAGTGTCTTTGGAAACTCGGAATATAATCTTCTAATCAGGGTGAAAGATCTTCAACATCTCCCATAAAGATCTTCTCCTTTTTTTTTCTTACCTAAAACCTTTCTTTATATAATGGGGAATAGAAAACATAAAAAGGTTGAGATCATATTCTTAGTAAGGTTAAACATGGAGAACATAAAACAACCCATAAACATTTGAACGTAAAAACAAGAACATGACATAAATCATAATAGTACATAAGGCATAGAGCAAAAAGGAACATCAATCATGATAATATAACATGGGAATAAAACATGTAACTGTGGAAACCCATTAAGCACATGATATGAATTCTATAGTAGCCAAGGAATTACTTCCAAGACCATCATATTAGACAAAGTCCCTTACTGAATCAAGTTCACTTATCCTTCCAGTCTTGTATCACTGAACCAGATTAACTTACCGTTCCAGCCATTTCTATCTCAGGACATATAAATCATTACCCAATGCATTGGCAGGAGATATAGTTCACACCCATCTCATAATGAAACCATTATTATGTGTGCCACAAAATCATAAATCATATATCAAAGCATAACCCATGTAATAAAAATGGGATTCTTAAACATCATGCCATCATAAAATAATCTATATAAGATAAAAGTACATAATAAAAATAATTTCTTCATAACATAATCAAATCAATGTAAAAATATGGATAGAAAGAAAACACAATATTATCATAAGTGGAAATTAATTTTGATAAAACAGTTGAACTCTATTCTTGAGGAAAATATCATTTCTACTTAAAACACATTTTATTTTCAAAAAATGACATTCAATTTTAAAAGAAAATGATTTTTTTGAAAATATTCATGAAATTTTGTAGATAAATCATCATGAAAATTAAGCATTATGAAACCGTAAAAAATATGTTCATGCCGTATAATTTAAAAAAACAGTCTCCTTGTACTGTTGCCGGAAAAGTCAAAAAGTTCCTCGTATGGTAAACAAAAGAAAGATTCATTCCATAACACAATGTAAATGTCAATGATGATTAACCATGAATTTAAACATACATGGAATGATATTAAATACTTTATTAAAAAAAAATTATAGGAATGGAGGAAAAATATTACCCCAGTAAATACTTACGTATAAGCAATCCCGGATTAAAATGAGTTTGTAAAATTATACCATAACATAGGTCCAATTTCTTTCGTATGAATCTGAGACTCCAATATATTGGGTTTAAAAATATTATTAACATTTAAATGAACCATAATAATATTTATGATATCATATATGATTCACTTATGTCTTTATATTACCCGTTCCTTTGTCAATTCCATGTTAATGTAGCGTATTGGGTAAAATCGTTTCATTTATCGTATGTTTTTCGAATTGTTGTTCATGATATTTTTATTACTTATATAATGATTTACTTATGTCCAGAATGTAAATAATGATTTATATATCATATATATTTAGTATATATATATATAATAGTTAGAATAATGAAATGAAATACACCGTTCATGGAGACGGTAGGCCGTACGTACACTTGAACGATGTTTTCCGTTCATTGTTGACTTGAATGGAAGTAATTAGATGACATATATATATATATAATTCCATTAGCTTCATTATATCATATATTTCATTATTCTTCATTATATACATTTTATAATCATTTTTGAATGGTTAACATAGAGAATGAATCTCATCGTATCGTGGAGACGGTAATCCGTACATACGCACGAGTAATGATATCATTACCATATTTATTTAATGGAATTGGATTGGATGATATAATATCACAGAATCATATATAGTTATTCTTTACACCATTACACCCATCCATGAAAGGTGGTGGTGGAAAACTAATTACACCACGGCGTGGAGACGGTATTCCGTATGTACGTAAACGCAGTGATTTTGTTTTTCGTAGGATGGATATAAGGGGAAATGGGGTTGTTTAATATTTATAATAACATATCTCTATATTAGTGATACTGATTTTATTACTTTATAATGAAACAACTAAATAAATATATGTTGAAGAATAATGAAACATGAATGAATTGGTACAAGAGATTACCTCTTCTTCGACACACCTCTTTTAAGATTCCTCTTAAGGAACTAGAGTGGGTCTTTTGAGGAGACCAGAACCTCTATAATGTTTCTACGGAAGTTGATAAGGGAAATTGTCAGGGTTTTGTCAAGTTTGAAGGCTCAAAATTGTGTAAAGAAGGAGGAAGGAGGTGCCCTTTTATACTGGAGGAGAGGGGCACATTAGAAAAAAAACTGAAAATATTATTTTATAATAAAGACATATTGGTTTTATAATAGGTCCAAATTAATTTATTTAGAAACCATAGTGGGTATGGGTCGAAATACTCTCAACACAATGTTTTTAGACATGTTTAGGTTAATATTTTAACCATATCATTTTGATTTAACTATAAGTTAAATAATATAACCTTTACAATGTCTTCCTGTTTTCTTACACTATATGGTTAATAAACTAACTATAAAAATAAAAAATAACCTCAAGTGGTTAGTTAATCATATTTATAGACTTATATAAGTAATTTCTCTAATAAATAGATTTTTAGGAATAGAATATCAATTAATAATACAATATTTGTTTTCAAAACAATTTATGTCAATTTTGACACTATTTGGTATTTTTTTGTGAAAATCATAACAGCATTATTACTTATAAAAAAGTAAATTAAATCAATACTAACATGTCATATTTATCTATAAAATTAGTGGAATTCATAAAAAGTCTCAAATTACATATTTTTGGGGGTATTTATAACATCAATTATGTTAATATTTCATTAATAAGGTAATTACTGCATCATAATTGTGTCATAAATAAATTAACCAATTTAATGTCTAAAAATTATAAATAAATTACCATTATGTAGTAAAGATGTTTAGATTTATATTGAATATTTTTAGTCTAATTTATCTTATGTAGAACCCTATATTAAAAGGGTTTTAGTTATTAGACTTTGATTTCAACTCTTTTAACACTTCTTTAAATAAAATAATAATAAATGTCCTAATCTAATCTATGTCGACCTAAAGGGTAGTATTTCATTCCTAAGGTTGTTTTTCATCGAATTATACTAGCCAAAAGAATTTGGACATGTGTTAATGTAATAATAATATAGTTTTTACCCATAATTATCCTATTTACTTATAATTGTGGTAAATAAAAGTAAAATGTTACTATTCACCAAAAATTATTTTTATCTTATTGAACCACATTTTACTCATTGATATTAATCGTGTCTCCCAAATTTTTAAAATTTCACTCACAAAAGTGGTAAAATTATGTTTTATGTGAATTTGCAAATTTTCCTAGGAGGTGGGTAAAAGACGATAAAAGGTTCAATTAAATTTTTATATACCTAAATTTATTTTAAAATGACCACAATGAATTACATTGAACTTATATATATATTTTGTATCTATTTTAAACTAAAATAAATTTAAATAAAATAAATAATTATTTAAATGAAAAGTCGGGTTTTAAATAGTAACCCAGTGTTTTCACTATTCATAAAAAATTGAAAGTTTTCAGAAAAATATAAAAAATTCACCCTAGGATAATTTCAATATTTCGAAACCAAAAATGAAGTCCATTTTTGAAAGATAAATTTATCATATTTCAAAAAGTGGGTATTACTATTCATAACGGCTAGTTCATAATAATATTATAGTAATATCTCGTTTAGTGAAACTCGGTATTGCGTGTAACACACGCTATCGAGGAAGGTTGCTTCTGCCATGTAACACAAGCCTAGAATAGTGTTTGTGTATTATGTAAGCTAATACGGTGTTGCGTATAATGCAAAATAATCTTGTTATAGTGTATAACAAAAGGCATTAAAGAAATTAAAATAATATTTCTCATAAAATCTCAAGGAGTTACAATGTTTCCCCGATATGAAGCCTAACATTAGCCAGTGCATCCATGCTGTAAAAGATAGTTTTCGAGATGTGATTGTAAATAAAATTATTTAAACAAATGTTATTTTATTTTTGAATCCTCATAACTCACAAATGGTATATCTGATTAAAAATTTGGGACAACCACTTAGTTTGTAATGCAATGATCTCCACAAACAAGACATTACCTTGAATGACATAGGACTAGGTAAAAAGTATTTTTTCGGGATGTGATTGTAAATAATTTAATAGTATTTGATTATAAAGCATTAATCATTTTTTAATTTTTTTCTTCCTCTTGAAACATTCAATTGTTTGGGACCTTTATGAAATTCAATTTCTCTTAAATATATATTATTTATATAATGGATTTGTTTTTTATTGATGACATTTCATTTACCTATATGGTGTTTTACTTTGAAATTAAATTTTTTGACAGGGGAAATCATGATAAATCAATATTCATTAGTAAATAAAAATATTTGTTGATATGGAAGATTATTTTTGAATTTTATTGATAATTAAATATATAATGAATTAAAAATATGTTAATTAATGTGCGGAGACTTGTTATATATATCACTTTGATGTATCGTCATGTCTCTAGAGACAAATCAGTAAGGTAGAATTAAATGGTTTTTTAATGTACGCCTACACATCAATTAAACTATTTTGGCATAAGGATTTGAAAATATAGATATCAGGATGTATGAAATAATTATTTTTAATATTAAAGATTACCTTCATTGATAATTAATTAATTATTAATTATGGTAATTAATATTTGATATTATACCTGGATATATTTGGTACTAATTTTATTGATAACATGGAATGTGTTTTCCTTAATTCAATATTCAAAATTTTTGATGAATATTTGATTCATGAAATATCTAAATATATGTTCCTATTTCAGAAAATTTTATATCACCCATTATATGGTTTCATTTCTCTAGGATATGAATACGTATAAAATGAAAAATATCAAGGATACAAGAATTTCATTAGGTTATGTGTTTTGTATTTCCAATAAAAATTAGTAATCACACATGTATCTAGTTATTTAATAATACTAAACTAATCAGTACTTTAGAATGATATACTTTTTTAATTATACTAGTGTAATAATTTACACACCGAATCTAGGTTACTCTAGTGGGGGTTGTTGCATTCATGATATTCCCATCAATCAACTTGGATTCTAACATTACAAATCCCATGACTATTTTTTCACCAATCTTATTTTCAAATAGATATTTCATTAGAAAGATAATCTATATATGGAATTTTTATAATCCTCTATCTGAAATCCATATATTTTTTATTATACTCGAATTATTCTTGGGGTTTTACATTTCTTGTCCCTATTATATTTTCCACATTGTTTTATTATTTTCTTATTGTAAGGAAAGAAACCCAACATTCTGTTTTTGTTGGGAACCTTTTATTCACCATGTAAGTATTCGTTGGATGCTTTTTATAATGTCATTATACATAACCTAATTATTCAATATGATATTTTTTATGCCTTTAAATTTATTAATCATTTTATATAATTTTTTAGCATTTTCGATATGGAATATTTTTTTTCATGCGTGAATAGAATCCCTTTTTAACGTTTTCCATCGGAATACCTATTTACCCAAATTTTTTCATTTTATATGAAATATTCAATATATGTTTTCATTTTCATACAAAATTATATTTTATATTAGGTTTATAAAACATATTTTTTAATAGTTTTTTCAAAATATTAAGGAATTTTTTATTTGAAAAGTGACATTTCCAAATCTCTAAAAAATCAGTTTCGGATCAAATTAGTTCCTTTTTCATATATCTTAGCTCTAATGAGTTTTTTATTTAAATAATTACATATAACATATTTCTATTTATGGATAATGTAATGTCATTTTATATCATATATATGATCTATCACTCCCTTTGCCTTTCCAAATCATCATCGGTTATAAGCACAATTTTTCGTCTAATGCCCCTTTAAATGTAAACACGCTATATTTGAATATGTTGAGTAACGGGTGTCTATCTAGATTCAATATAAAACATTATTTGTGAATGATAATAACCAATATATATACACATAGATATATTTAGGGTTAGTTTTTTGGATATTTAATTGAAAATATCTTTCATTTATTGATTGGTTGAATAATAAAAATTTGAAAACTTTTTATTCAAATATGGATTCTTATTGATATGTAAGGAATAATAGTAATGTATTTTATATAATATTTATTCCTTCACATGAGGAATTAAATATACATAATTATAATTCTGTGAGACCTAGTTATAGATTAGTCCTTGATGCATTGATATGTCTCCTGAGATATTCTAGATTGGGTATTTGTGTGTATACAGATATCGAACATAAGATTTCCTAGACACATGTCCATGAATGTAAGAATATGAAATCACATATCATGATATATTGGATTATAGAATAGAATTATCTATCCAATTTTTTTAATTTTATCATTATGAAACCATCTATTATTTTCAAAGTGATATTATTCATTTCTATTTCTATATATGGATATATTTTACCTTTTGTTTAGTTTTTATGGAAATATTTTGGGTAATCGATTCCTACAATATTATTTGTGGTCATCTTACAGACATTTATGATCCTTGATTGCTTTTATTATAATTTAACAAAATAATAGTATGAGGTCACACTTATTGTGTTTCTATTTTCATAGGTTATGAATAATTGTTTTTCACGTGATTTGTCCAAAAAAATGGCATGAGTTCATATTTTTAAGGAATGTTTGATAAATTATTATAGATTAATTAGTTTATTATATAGTGGAAAAAGTGTATATTTGAAGGTAAATACATGTGATTTGTGATTTAAATATATTTTATTACTCTTTAAAACTCTAAAACCAAATGGTCCTTTGAATGTATGTGACTTAATATTTTTCGGTGATATTTTATTTGTTTATTTGTAATTGTGGGTCAGTTCATTTCAATGATAATATGAATTGAAATAATATATTCCCACCTTATTTTTAGAGTGTAGTTCCTTGGATATATGCGAATTGGGATCACTTTTGGTTTATTTAATCGTTCACCCATAGTGTCATGTTTGTGTATGTTTTAAAATAGGGTAATCTAACCCCAACATATAACACACAAATATCTGAAACATCTTATCACATATACTTCATAGATGTAAACGAAAATATGAGACTCATTTATTTAAAGATTTTATTGACCATGCAATCTAGTATGTATTATTTTATATAGAAAAGAATAAAAAATGTTTTCTTGAAAATTATGTCCTAAAATGTATCGATAAATGCTGTTATTTGGGTAGTCATCAAGATGAGCCTCACTAGGCTTCCTGGCCTCTTGTTGGGTTATCATGTTCTTCTGAAAATAGAATATTATATACCCATGAACCATGCCATTATTTAAGAAATAATCCTTTTTCAAGCATCAAAATCCAGATGAATTTGTTCTCTATAAACAATTATTGGTTTTTAATTTTGATGTGTGAGTTGGTAAATACATAATAAAAAAATTATATTCAATAAAATTATTATAAATTAATATTATAAAATAATAATATTATTAATACAATTAATATAAATAATATAATATAATATAATATAATTACTAATATTAATAATATTAAAAAAATTATTATTATAATATTAATAATACTATTATACTAATAATATTATATTGTCATTATTATTATTTATAAATTTGAAGAAATAATATTAATATTTTAAAAATAATAAAAAAATTATAAAAAATTATAATTCTCAGTATTTGTAAAAAAATATAAAAATTTAATAAATTATTATTATTTAAATAAAAAAAAAGTAAAAAAGAAATAATAGAAATAATAAATAATAAATGAGTTAAATATTTAAAATAATAAAAAATTTTGAAAAATTAAATTATGCAATATTGGTACCAATATAAAAGATAGAAAACTATAAACAGTTAATATTACAACAAATTTGGAATTCAATTTTTTTTAATATAAAAAAAATCACTGGGGGTGGTCTTCTAGAGGAGGTGGAGTAGGGGAAGATGGTGGGGGAACTCTACACATAAACTATGAGTAAGATGGCTCACGTACCCCATATGATCGAGCTTCTCATACTTCCACCGTTGCATTTTTTTCTCATGCTGCTGATGTTGTTGTCGATGCTCTCCTCACACTGCTACTACTGGAGACGTATCTCCTACTGCTCCTTATGTAAACTCTATATAAGCTCACATTGAGCTCATAGCAGCACCTGATACTCTGAGCCAGAAGATGATGTCTCTCCATGAGATCCTCTCAGGCTGGACTCTGACATTACTACAGTACCATAATATGTCCCATGAGTCAATCGTGATCTGGTATTAACAACTTGGACCTTCTCGAAGCCATACTACGTCATCAGTATCTATGTCGCCTCTTCAAAATAGTGGTCACTAGTCTAATCACCTATCTCAGATTAAGTCTCACCCTTTTTTTGAGTGTTCATGGCCTCATATGACTCCTTCAGTTCCAATTTGAAATTAAAATTGTGAAATTATTATATGATGTTAATTTAAAATTGGAAACAAAATTTGACCATAATCTAATGCTCGTGATAACCTCAAATCTAGTGGGTGGATCACTGTAAATTCTCTGAAACATTTCGTACTATGTAATGTTAGGATGCTCGATTGCCTATATAAATAACAAATATAATTTTTATATTTAATGTTAAATAATATATTTCAAAAAAGTACTTCCCAGGCGCTGTCAATGCATACTGAATGTACACCTACCGGATCAATGTGTCAGCTCATGTATCCCTAGTTTCTGTCGGCCCAGTGATGATCTCCTCTGAAATCCATAACCCAACTAGTGTAAACACAATCCATCCCAAACATGGGATGATATGTACTCTAGTTGGTGTGCTCTACAAGACTCATCAAGTATTATCACTCTTGCTTTCAAAATAAATATTATTTATTTACGTACCATCCAACGATCGAACATACCGAGCTTCACATCAATGAGAATTTGTCTCCATGTTATCCATGGATGGGAAATGTTATTTTCTAATATAACGCCCCTATCATATAGTTATATATGCAAAACTATGATAAAAATAGAAAAATAATCAAATAATTAAAATGCATATCAATTAAGGAAAGAAAACTAAAATGCATAGGTTACCATACCTCTGCTTGTATGGATCGAAGCCAAGACATGGACATCACTCAGGGATAGGGTAAGTAATCATCTGTCATGCAAGACGATGCCCCCTCGGGGTACCCCCTAAACCACTAGTAGGATGAGGGTTAGATGATCCCAAATCCTCCTCATCCAAAAGTAGTTTAGCCTCTTCCAAATGACAAAATAGATCATCTTCTATCTGAAACACAAAATTATTTCTTCTTAAAAATAGTCAAAAAGAACTATTAAATATATATATATATATTATTTATGATTGCTACCAGCATTTAACTATGTTAATGTTCACCATCATCACCATATTCATATCTGATGATGTTAATGTCTTTATATTCCTCCTCGACATCATCGATATCTATACGAGTTTCAGTTTCATCATCTCTTGCCATTTCAAATAATTTGTAACATCATTAACATCATCATATCCATTAAACCACAATTTTGAGGTGTCATCATCAATATTCATGTCTCTTGGTGAAAATTATATATTTTGATATGTCTGTTGAAATATTTCAATTCCTGGCACTTTAGTGAAACCACATTCCTATAGAGTAAAATGAATTTTCTAAAATTTGATTTTTATTATGCTCCACCAATCAAATTGGTCTCTTGATGTAGCACAATACTTTTTATAATAGATATGACGTTCCTCTTGAGGAAGTAAAAAATGGTTCATTTACTATAATAATTCTTTTATATTTCATATTCATTATTCCATGTGACTGAAGAACATGTAAAACTCTCTTACTATCCAGCCACCGACATTTAAACATCCTTATATTTTTTTTCCTAGATAAAAATGTTCAATAATTTCATCTATCATGCCGTAAGAGTAAAATTTAGTTTCTCTATAATGATATTCTACAAAGAAAACTCCACTATTAATTTGTTTTGATTCCCCATATGAACCTGTATGAAATCTAAAACCATTCACCACGTATGCAATATAATATTTGTCCATTTAGGGTTGTGGGATACACAGTATACATAACCGCTTATCAATTTTATCACCATGTTGATACACTCAAATTTTTTTATAAAAATTATCAATATAATAAATAATAAACTGAATTGATAGGTTAAACAATCAATAATTTATGTTATATTTTTGGGAACCACCGATAATGTTTTTTCATGTTTTGTTCAAAAGAAGCTACTGTAATTTTTGGAAGCTGATTCTTGATGTGATTATCATATAACATACAAATAAAATATCTTTACCTACTGTAACATTAATTATAGAATATGTGATAGAAGCACTTCTAATAAAAATTATGTTATTTCTTCACAGTTTAGTAGAACATAGGTTTGAGGTCTATGATGTTCATCTTCTAAAATCTATCATTCATAAACTCCATTGAAGCCATACTATGGCTGATTAAAAAATAATAATTTATTTATCATTTAATGATCAACATTACCCTCATTATATCCCTTGCTATTTTTTAATGGATATTCAGATTCAAAATAATAAGAGTAGAAAAATAAATTTCTTCATAGAAATATGCTTTATCAATTGGGCCTTCAACTGTTGCTTGGTTACACAATTTTTTTTTTCAATTTCTACATGCATATCTCAAATGGGTACATCCTTCAAAACTGTACTGGTTCTCTAAATTTTTCTTCATATGGAAAATGTAATATCAAATGATCCATTAAGCCAAAGAAATCTGGAAGAAAGATTATTCCAGTTTACATATAATTAAAACAAGATCTTCATCCAGTTATCATTATGCTTTATAGTCTATTGTCACCCCACAAAAGTCTCAGAAAAAATATGATATGTTTGTTATTGAATCCAAAATCTTATAATTCCATAAACCACATAATCCAATTGGAAGAAGTCTTTCCATCATAAATGACAATAATTAATTTTTAATCTATTAATATGACATTTGTTAACACATCTTCCAAAATTGGAAGCATAGCCATCTAGAAGTCTCAAATATTTAATCCACTAACAAAATATTATGTGACTCTCTTTGGATAGTGTGTATGCTACTTTTGGCTCTGTTATCCTCTCTGATCTTATATTTTAAAATATTTGAATTTCTGGTCAACTTCATATTTGGGAAAGATATAATCGTGCCTTTAAATTATATTTGGTCTTACATGGTATATCCTAAACTATATGAAATAAAATATCAAAATAGTTCTTCTCAAAATGCTTGAAATCCAACATGTGGTGGACCAAAAAATCTGAACAATATATCAAATCTGGAAAATTGATTCGCTTTATCCAATTGTTTTCTTTCCCAAAGCCATGAGATTTATGTTGGTTTATTGATGGCCAAAATATGATGGGAGGTAATGAAAATACAACTAATTTTAACTCTTTTCTTGATATCATTTTTTGTGTTCTATCACTTTAAATTATTTCTTTTTCTGAAATGAGATTTTTTCCTTCGAAAAAGATGATTGGAAGGAAGAAATATTCGATGAAATTCAAAATAGAAATGTTTTTTCCATTGATGAGAATAATGCTTTGTCATCTCTCATATAGTAAGGAAATGATTTTGGACCATGCGTGTCAAAAGTGGAAAGTAGTTATTTCCTGTTAATAAAATAATCGAATAATGAAATTTTATTTTAAAATACTTGAGACTCCAAAATGGTAACTCAGTTAGAAATATGAGAGTACCATTGAGTTCATGAGGGTATGCTTTACCTAGATGAAGACAAACATTAGTCGATGAAACCTTGCTATAAAAGATGGCTTTTATGGATGTGATTGTTAATAAAACATTTTAAATAAATGTTATTATTTTTTTGAATCATCATAACTCACAAATGGTTGATCAGATTAAAAATATGGGACCACCATAGACTTTGTAATGGGATTTTATCCATAAAAAAGACATTACCTCAACTGGAATAGGTTGGGGAAAATGGTATTTTTTCATACGTTTTAAGGGACAATAAAACAATAAAAAAAGTTTATTTTATTCAAAATTGTACGTTGTAGTGCAGTGGTGTGGTGACGATAAATCTCATTATTGAACCTCATGAATGATTTAGCATAAAGACACTATAATGGATCATAATAGAAATTATAATTTAAATTTTATTAATTAATATCCTAAGTAGTAATGGAGGATTGTTGGAACAATCATGGAATTGATCTCAAGATTTGGTGGGAGGTAACGACGAATGACGATGGAAAACCTCTCCAACAATGAACGCTGTCGAATCAGACGAATGTGAAAACACCATTGGAGAGAGGATTCAGTATCGGAGATTGACGGATGATGACAAATGATCATCCTCAAGCTATTTTGTTTTCCTAGTAAGGGTTTAAATTATTAATAAATTTTTTCCCTTTTCTCCCACTTTAAACGAAGAACATAGATCAACTCTCTAACAAGTTAATCTATGGATTTATATCCTCTATGGAGTTGATATATATAATTGTGGGTTGATATAATGAATAAATATTACCGATTTATAATTTATACATTGTGATCCCGCTAACACGAACAATTCCCCACCAACATGAACAAATACTGGCTCTTGATATGGGTGTTATTTTTTATCCCCTCCATACCTCCCTCCGTTTTCTTCATGGTGTAACAGATGTCATTTCATAGGTTATAGAAGATCCAGGATAAAGGGTCATAACACCTACAAGAGGCCATGACACCTGGCCGTAGTGGGAGGTGGTGTGCTGCGGCGGTGACAGGAGCTGCCGACACGGAGGCCAACTGTAGGCTGTCGGCGGACGTAGCCACCCCACCGCGTCCGAGGTGCATGCAGCCTAAATTCATCGTCTAAAGACTACGTCAACAAGATGGACACGCGACAATGCCATTGGCCCTTGGGGGAAAATAGGTCATTGTGAGAGAACTAGCGTAGAGGGGTGACCCTAATCGTGTGCCATAATAGAGGAGAAGCACGCACTGCTGGGCCACAACATGAGATAATTTTGGTCCTATAATGTGTACAGAGAAGGCTACCGACCTCATCCAGCTGTGTGTGGCACAAACTAGATTCCCAGTAGGTGTTTGGGTATGGGGAAAACTAGTATGTCATGTGGGCCTGGCCCATGGGGAAAGTCAGGGCAATGGCCGGCCTGAGATGGGAATGAATCGGTCCGCTAGTTCCATGTTGGGCTAGATGAAAATAGGTCCCTGGGAAAAAAGGTGGGTTTAACGAACGGCTAAACCGGGCATGGTCCAGCAAGGCCCAATGGGTCGGGCCCAATGTCTAGGAAAGACCGGGTCGGCCCATACCCAACATTGTCAGGTCAGGTTGGCTTAACAAGGTTAGGTCTTGTGGGACCCCTGGGCCGAGTTTGTCTGGTAGGTCTGACATGGTCGGACCAGCCATGGACACTACCGGCCCCTATTTACTAAAATTCTTATATATTTTTGACTGGGAATCTGATTGATGTCTTGTTTGTATCGTTGGGACCCCTGCGATGAGATGATCCATTGGGAATACTCTAAGTGAGAATTTGTGGAAGATGAGATGCAACTGATGTCTTGAGGAGTATATTCTTCTTCAAATCATGCGCACTATGTGCTGGAATCCTGTGGCTGGATAAGACATAAAGACTGCTGATGAGTTTGTCTAAGTGACCCTATAGGACTAGATTATAGTTGCCCCTCTAGATTCTATGACTCTATGTGGAAAAGATAGTAGTGGCTCTCTATGAAACTGCTACAAGTGGCATGGTGTGAACTAGTTATAAGCAGCCCTGTGTGGACCAACTATAAGTGGCTCTGTGAGGACAAGCTATGAGAGGCCCTTTGTAGACCAGATACAAGCAGTCCTATGAGGAGGATCTATAAGCAGACGTGTGTAGAAAAACACTATTAATATAATGACCCATACTTTACATACGTTTTTATTACTTCAAAATTGAATCACTCTTAATACAAAATATAACAAAACCATGAAAGGACTGTATAGGTATAGTGTCATTAGAAATTAGGAAACATATACAACTGGTTCATAAATCATCTACACTGTCTCCTTTTTATTTTATCATTTTTAGAGTCCCTTTTTGCAGATCTTACTTAATACCCTTCTTCCTAAACTGGGGAAAAGAAAACATACAAAAGGGAGAGCTCAAATGATCAGTAAGGGTAATCAAAAGAAATACCAATCACATCATATTCATAAGAACCTAACATTTTGGAAATCTTAACCTGTAAAAGAGATCATAATTTCATAACATGGGATAAATCATATTAGTGAAATGTAATCCCAATAATCATAACTTAAAACATGAAACATTCTGTCATACACACACAATCATAGAGAACCATTTCTTAGTAGTCAAGACTCATTGCCAAGAATATCCTAGTGGAAAAGTCCATTTCTTAATCGAGTTCACTCCTCGTTTCAGTCCTTTATCCCTGAACCAGATTAACCTGCCATTCCATCCATGTCTATCTCATGAGATATAAATCTTTACCCAATGCATTTGAGGAAGATATAGGTCCCACCCATATCATAATGATACCATTCTTATGTGTTCCAAAAGATCATAAATCGTACATCATTGCATAACCCATGTAATAAATATGGGATTCTTAAACATCATGCCATCATAACATAATCCATATAAGATAAAAGGACATCATAAAAATAATTCCATCATAAAATAAACAAATCAACGTAAAAATAATGATATAAACATAACCCCATATTATCTTATATGGAAAATAATTTTGATAAAACACTTAAACTCCATTATTAAGGAAAATATCCTTTTTAAATCAAAAACATTTTTCCTTTCTTAAAATGTCATAAAATTTTAAAATAAAAGAAGTTGATTAAAAATAAACTTGAAAACCTATAAAGTAATCTTCATGGAAGTAATTTTCTATAAGTCCATTCAATCCATATTAGATAAAAAACATTCTTCTCATACTTTGGCTGGAAAAATCAAAAAGTACCTCGTACTAAAAATGACAAAAGATTCCTTTCATGTTTTTTAATAAAAACTCACAAAAAATTAATAATGGATTTAAACAATTGTAGTAGGATATAAATAATATTACATATTTAGTAAACATGGATGTGGATGATAAATGTTCCCCAGTAAATTCTGAAGTATAAACAATCTCAGATAAATATGAGATTGCGAGATTTTCCCTTACCTTATCTCCGATTTGCTTTGTACGTGTCTGAACATCCTGTATAATGATTTAAATAATGTTATAGACTTATTCTAGAATCTTCGTAATTGTTATGATATCATATATGGTTATATTCGTAGCTTCATATTAGAAATATTTCCCAGATACTTGTTATTTAGGTGTTTATTGTTTTTTGTTCTTATTCGTGTTTTGTCGAATAAATTATTACTCTTATTTTTAGGTTATAGATACCTAATTTCCAAAATATATTATTGTAATATATATCATATTTATTCATTCAATTCATTTATATAATCATTATTCATTGAAGATCATGTAGAATGAGTTGCATCACATCGTGGAGATGGTAGGTCGTACGTACGAACGAGCCTTGATATTGTTCTCATGATCATGGAATTGTATTTAAGTATATGTATACTATTTCAGAATCAATATCACATTAATATAATCATATATAGTTATTATTTACACCATTCTACCCATCCAAGTAAGGTGGTGGTGGAAAACAGATTACACCACTACGTGGAGACAGTATTTCGTACGTACACCCGCGTAGTGATTTCATTTTCCGTTGGATGGATAGAAGGTGAAATAGGGCTGTTTTATATTTATAATAACATATCAGTATATGAGTGATACTGATGTTATTACTTCAAAATTAAAAAACTAATGAATAATAAGTATAAGAAGAAATAAAGATGAAAGAATCGGTAACAGACATTACCTCTTCTTTGAAGCGCCTCTTCTTAACCTTCTCTTAGGGCACTAAAGATGGTCTTTGAAGAGTACTAGGACCTCTAAGATGTTTCTAGAGAAGTGGAGAAGAGAAATTGGCAGGGTTTCTACAATCTTGAAGGCTCAATGTGGGGTGATGAGGAGAGGGAGGAGGAGCCCTTTTATAATTGAGCAGAGGGGCACCTTAGAAAAAACATAAAATACTATTTTATAATAAAGTCATATTCGGTTTTCAATAGCTCCAAATTGATTTATTTATAATGTAAGGTAGGAATGGCTCTAAGTCTCTCAACCAATAGATTTTAGACAATTTTAGGTTAATATTTTAACCTTATCATTTAGATTTAACTCTAAGTTAAATAATTTATCTTTTACGGTCTCTTCTTGTTTTCTTACACTATATGGTTTATAAACTTACTATATAAATCCAAACGAACCCCAAGTGGTTCATTATTAATATATATAACTTTATCTAAGTCATTTGGATGATCCTTTTATTTTTATAAATAAAATAACACTTAATAATATAATATGTTTTTTATAAACCATTTTATGTCAATTTTGACAGTATTTGGTAATTGATTTTTGTAAAAATCATATAAGAATTATTAGTTAAAAAAAAGTTCATTAAATAAATAATAATATGTCATATTAACCTATAAAATAAGTTTAATTCATAAAAATTATAAAATTACATTTATTTTGGTATTTATAACATCAATTATGTAAATATTTCATTAATAAGCTAATTACTGCATCATCATTGTGTCATAAATAAATTACATTATCTAATTTCTAAAAATTATAAGTAAAATACCATTATGTAGGAAATTGTTTGCGATATATAATAAATAATTATAGTTGAATTTATCTTATTAATAACCCCATATTAAAAATGTTTTAGTTAATAATATTTGATTTTAACTATTTTAAATCTTTTTTAAATAAAATAATTTTAAATGTTCTAATCTAATCCAAGTGGACCTAAAGGGTAATATTTTATTACTAAGGTTGGTTTTGGTCGAATTAAACTTATCCAATAGAATTAGGACAAGTGTTAGGGTAATAATAATACCATTTTTACCCTTAATTACCCTATTTACTTTTAACCGTGGTAAATAAAAGTATGAAGTTACTATTCACCAAAAATTATTTCTCTCTTATTGAACCACATTTTACTCCTTTATATTAACCATGTCTCTCAGATTTTCGAAATTCCATTCACAGAAGTGGTAAAATTAATTTCTATGTAAATTTTCAGACTCTCCTAGGAGGTGGGTAAAAGACGGTGAAAAGTTCAATAAACTTTTTATATATCTAAAATTATGATAAAATAACTCCAATGAATCAATTTCAACTTATCTAGGTATTATGTATAAATTTTGACCTAAAATAAATTTAAATAAAATAAATAATTATTTAAACAAAAAGACGGTTTTTAAATAGTGACCTAGTGTTTTCACTATTCATCAAAAATTGAATTTTTTCAGAAAAATACCAAAACATTACCCTAGGCTAATTTAGATATTCTGAATCCAAAAATGGAGTCCATTTTGAAAGATAAAATTTATAAAATTTCAAAAAGTAGGTATTACTATTCATAACGGCTAGTTTTAATAATATTTTAATAGCATATCGTTGTTTAGTGAAACTTGGTATTTTGTAAAACGCAAGCTATCGAGGAAGGTCGTGATTGTGTGTAATGCAATCCAACTCAGGGATGCGTGTAGTGCAAGCTCCTTTTTGTGTAGCATACAACACATGACATCAATGAAATTAAAAAGAACAGTTTTCATAAAATCTCGGGTCTTTACTTTCTACCCCACTTAAAATGAAATTCACCCTCGATATTCGTTACTTTATAACAAACAAATGAGGATAACTATTCCTCATCATATCCTCAAGCTACCATGTATCTTCTTCTAATTGGTGGTTCCTCCATAAAAATTTCACCAAGAGAGTGGCCTTGTTCTGTAGAACTTTTTCGCTATGATCCAGAATCTCTATCAACTGTTCTTCATACGAAAGATCAAGCTCCAACGGTACAACTTCTGAGCTGAGTACATGTGAATGATCGGGTATGTACTTTCTCATAAGATATACATGGAACACATCATGAATGTGAGAGAGATTCGGTAGAAGCTCTAATCGGTAAGCTACCTTCACAATACGATCAAATATTTCAAAAGGACCAATATACCTAGGGCTCAGCTTTCCCTTCTTTCCAAATATCATTACTCCCTTCTAAGGAGATATTCGTAATAACACGTTATCACCCACTTCAAACTCTAGGACTTTTCTTCGGTCGTCGACATAACTTTTTTGTAGACTCTGAACTACTCTTATGTGTTGATGGATATATCGGACCTTTTCTGCCATCTCATCAACAATATCAGGTCCTAATAGCTTTCTTTCCCCAACTTAATCCCAGCAAGTTAGGAGTTCAGAATTTCATTCCATAGAGAGCTTCATAAGGACCCATCTGAATACTGGAGTGAATGCTACTATTATAAAAAAAATTCCACCAATGGTAGGTGTTGATCCCAACCACCTTTGATATCCATAGATCAATCACTTAACATATCTTCTAGAGTCTGAATTGTTCTCTCAGACTGACCGTCCGTCTGAGGATGATAAGAAGTGTTGAAACCCAACTCTATATCTAAATTATGCTGAAGACTTCATCTGAACATCGAGGTAAACCTTAGATCCCGATAAGATATAATGGAAGTGGTACTCCATGCAATTTTATCACTTCCTTTACAAATATCCTGGCAAGCAAATCCAGAGAGAAATCATCTCTAATAGCAATGAAGTGTGCTGAATTCGTAAGACGATCAACTATGACCCAAATAGAATTATTTCCTTTGTATGTTTTAGGAAGTCCAGTGACAAAGTGAATAGTGATGTTTTCCCATTTCAATTCGGGTATTGGTAATGGTTGTAACATCCCCTTAGACTTCTGTCTCTCAGCATTAACTTGCTAACTAACCAAGCATCAAGAGACATATTCAGCAACATCTCTTTTCATGCCATCCCACCAGAAGTACTCTTTCAGGTCCATATACATCTTCATGATTCTAGGATGAATAGAGAATGAAGAAATATGAGCCTCATCCAGTAGATCCTTCTTTAATTCAGGGAGGGGAGGAACACAAAATCGATTGCTAAACCTTATTATCCCATCACAATCAAGGTTGAATTCAGGAACATTTTCACCTTCTTTTGTAACTCTACATCTTCTTTATGTGCCTCTTTAATCATCTTATGTATATATGGTTGAACAGTCATTTGAGAAAGATAATATTTTTCCCCATCCATTATAATTCCATGATCCTTCCTTTGTAAATGCAAAAATATTGGATTTTTTGTGATCCTCATCATGGATAAGCTAGCATGGTCTTGTCGACTTAATGCGTCTGCCACCTTCGTTGCTTTCCACGAGTGGTAATGAATTGAGGAGTCGTAATCCTTAATCAGCTCCAATGATCTTCTTTGACACATATTGAGCACCTTTTTTGTGAAAATATACTTTAAACTTTTATGATCAGTATAAATATTACACCTTTCACCATAAAGATAATTCCTCCAAATCATTAATGCATAGATTACCACAAATAACTCCAAATCATGAGTTGGGTAATTTTGCCCATGTATTTTCAACAGTCATGAGGCATAAGCTACCACCATATCGTTTTTCATGAGAACACACCCCAATCCCTTTTTTGATGCATCATTGTTGATCACAAACCTTTCTCCACTACAAGGCAGTGTGAGCACAGGTGCACTTGATAACCTTCTATTGAACTACATGAAATTATCTTCACACTCCTCCGTCCACATGAACATAACTCCTTTTCGAGTCAACCTAGTGAGTGGATTAGATAATCATGAAAAATCATTCACAAAACATCTATAATATCCATCCAAACCAGGAAAACATCGATTCTCAGTTACTGTTGTTGGTCTTGACCATCTTTCGATAGCGTCTATTTTTGCTGGATCAATAGATATCCCCTATTTTGAGATTATGTGACTTAAAAATGAAACTTTTTGAAGCCAAAATTCATACTTGGTAAATTTGGCAAAAATCTTCTCCTTCCTCAGGGTCTTTAATACAATTCTTAAGTGATCTTCATGTTCTTCGTTTCTCATTGAATAGACAAGAATATCTTATTTAAAGACTACAAAAAACTGATCAAGATAGTCTCTAAAGACTCTATTAATTAAGTCCATGAAGATATTAGAGGCAGTAGTAAGACAAAATGGCATCAATATAAATTCATAGTGTCAATACCTTGTACGGAAATCCATCTTTGGTATATCCTACTTTTTGACACTTAATTGATGATACCCTGAAAGAAGATCAATCTTGGAAAATTATGGAGCTCCATGTAGTTGGTCAAATAAGTCATCAATGTGTGGGATAGGATATTTGTTCCTGATAGTGATCCTGTTATGTTCTCGATAATCAATGCAGAGTCTCATTGATCCACCCTTCTTCTTAACAAACTGAGTATGTGCTCCACAAGGTGACGCACTAGGGAATATGAATCCCTTATAGAGATTCTATTAGAGTTGGTTCTTCAATTCCTGCAACTCAATTGGGGACATTCTATATGGTGTCTTTGAAATGGTCTTAGCACCCAGTATGAGTTCAATTGAAAACTCAACTTCACGATTTGGTGGAAGAACTAGAAATTCCTCCAGAATGAAATCATCAAACTCCCATACAATGGTCATATTCTTAATCATGAGTTTCTCTCTAACTTTTAGAGATAAATAAAATTCATTTTGTGGAATCAAGACCCATAAGATGGACAAAATTTCCACTGGAAGGTTATGTTCATCCTTGCATCGATAGACAATCATAAATTGATCTGGAATTTGATATGTGACTTACCTTCTGTGGAAGTTGATATGAGCTCCATACAAAGAAAGCCAATCCATGCCAAGAATCTCATCAAATTCCACTATATGAAGGATCACAAGATTTGAAGGAATCACTTTCCCACAAACTTCAATCAGAGAAGAATTATTAACTTTTGATGCGACTGTTGTTACATTAGTGGTTGTCATACCTAAATCAACATCTAATTGTTGAGGTAATACGGCGATACCCTTAGAAAATTCTTCAGAAATAAAAGAGTGGGTGGATCCAGAATCAAATAAAACATTTTATACTTTAGAGTGGATGGTAAGTGTACCTTTCACCACTTCGTTATCATACTCCACATTACTTATAGAAATTGCATGTGACATTACTTTGTCTTTGGACTTAAGAGTTTGTTGACATCGATCATCATAAAAAAACACTTGGATTAGGTCATTGATTGGCATAATTCCCCATTTCCTTGCACTTGTAACATTGAAGTGTAGGAGGTGCACTCTATGTATCCTTTTCTTTGTCCTCATCATTAGACATATATTTCCCATCACTGTGGCATTCAAATGCCCGATGACCCTTTTTAAAAATTTAAATCATTTACTTGTCCGTTTTAGAAAATTCCCTCTATGGTTCATTCCACACTTTGAGAATAAGAGAAAACTCATCTTCTTTTCAATGTGGTCTTTATATTTCCCTTCGAATTCCATTTTACACTTCTTATCAAACCCATATGAATGATGGGTTACTCTAATATCCATCTCAACCAGGAGAGCACATCGATCAAAATTATCATAGCTATTGAAGTCCGTTATGGCTAATGCCCTTCGAAGACTTGGTTTTACCCACTAATGAATCAATCGATCTTAATCATTGGTTGGATAATAATCCCAAAAGCATACCTTGAAAGTCTTGTAAAATTTTATTCATAGGTACCAACAGATTAATCATCCTTTTTCATTAGTTCATGAAACTCCTTCTCCATCTTTTTTTGACGAATATGAGGGAAGTACTTATTGAAATATAAGTTCTTGAACTCGTCCTATTCCATGGACACAATTTCATCTCTTTGCCTAGTATTCTTGATATGATTCCAACATTTATCAGCTTCACCTTCCAAAAAATATACTGGTAAGATGAATTTATCATGTTCAAAACACTGAAGAACTGAAAATATATTTTCAGTGGTACTGATCCATTGTTCAGCCACTAATGGATCAGTAGACCCGCTGAATGAGGGTGAACACTGCCTCATGAAGGATTCAACAGAATGTTGTGCCTTCCTTTGCTCATTTGGACGTCCTGTATGATTCATATCTTGAAAACGTTGTGTGATAATGGCTATAAGATTTTTCATTCCAGCTCCCATAACGTTTGGTTGCTCTGGGGGACAATCATTGCATTGCACATCGCATTCCACAATTACACAGTTCCTTCGAGTTCCAGCCAATGACAAAAACCAAGAAGAATAATGTGAGAAACAATAATTACAATAGTAAAACCACATAATCAAGAATGAAATTTCACATTTAAGGTCTTATCATAGGTTATTCATGTCCATTTCTAAAACACTAATATTGTGTTTTATGCTTAGATATATCCTCAGGGTTCTTACTAAGGATTTCACATCCTAGTTTCCAAAGTTTGATAATACCCTTCCTCTGATACCAACTATAAAGAAACATACTGTGCATACATTGTTATTACATCAAAATTGAAGCACACTTATTACAACATATAGAAAACCCATGAAAGGACCGTATAGGTATAATGTCTTTAGAAACTGGGAAACATAAACAACTGGTTAATAAATCATCTACACTTTCTCCCAATTATTTTATCATTTCTAGAGTCCCTTTTGGAATATCTTACTTAATACCCTTCTTCCTGACCTGGGGAAAAGAAAACACACAAAAGGGTGTGCTAAAATGCTCAGTAAGGGTAAACAAAAGAAATATCAATCACATCATATTCATAAGAACATAAAATTTTGGAAATATTAACATACAAAAGGGATCATAATTTCATAATATATGTATAAATCATAGTAATGAAATGAAATCCCAATAATCATAACTTAAAACATGAAACTTTGTGACATACACAAATAATCATAGAAAATCACTTATTAGTAGTCAAGACTCATTTCCAAGACTATCCTAGCGGGTAAAGTCCATTTCTAAACCGAGTTCACTTCTCGTTTCAGTCTTGTGTCACTGAACTGGATTAACATGTCATTCCAGCAATGTCTATCTCATGATATATGTATATTTACCCAATTAATTGGAGGGAGATATAGGTACCACCAATATCATAATGATATCATTCTTATGTGTCCCACAAGATCAAAATCATGCTTCATATCATAACCCATGTAACAAAAATGGGATTCCTAAACGTCATGCCAACATAACATAATCCATATAAGATAAAAGGATATCATAAAAATAAATCCATCATAAAATAAAAAAATAAATCTAAAAATAGGGATATAAATATATCCCCATATTGTCTTAGATGGAAAATAATTTTGATAAAACAAATGAACTCCATTCTTGGGGAAAATATCCTCTATACTTCAAAATAATTTTTCCTTTCTTAAAATGTAATACAATTTTAAACAAAAATAAGTTGACTAAAATAATCTTGAAAACTTCAAAAGGGAGATTCATGGAAGCAGCGTTTTAAATGTCCATTCAGGCCATATATTTTAAAAAAACATTCTTCTTGTACTTTGGCCGGAAAGGTAAAAACGTTTCTCGTACTAAAAACGACAAAAGATTCCTTTAATGTATTTTACTAAAAACTCACCAAAAATTACTATTGGATTTAAACAATTTTATTAGGATAGAAGTAATATTATATATTGATTAAACATGGATGCGGATGATAAATGTTCCCCAGTAAATTCTGATGTATAAACAATCTCGGATAAAAATGAGATTGCGAGATTTTCCCTTACCTTTGGTCTGATTTGCTTCGTACGTGTACGAACCTCATGTATAATGATTTAAATAATGTTATTTACTTATTCCATAATCTTACTCATTGTTATGATTTCATATATGGTCATATTCGTGGCTTCATATTAGTAATATTTCATTGCTACTTGTTATTCGGGTGTTTATTTATTTTTGTTCTTGTGCGTGTTTTGTCGAATAAATTATTATTATTTTGTTAGGTTATAGATAACTAATTTCAATAATGGTATTAGTGTAATATATATCATATTTATTCATTCAATTCGTTTATATAATCATTATGCATTGAAGATCATGTAGAATGAGTTATATCACGTCGTGGAGATGGTAGGCCGTACGTACGCATGAGAGATGATATCATTCCCATGATCGTGGAATTATATTTAAGTGTATGTATACTATTTTAGAATCAATATAACTTTACAATAATCATATATAATTTTTCTTTACACCATTATACCCATCCAAGTAAGGTGGTGGTGGAAAACGGATTACACCACGGCGTGGAGATTGTATTCCGTACGTACGCACGCGTGGTGATTTCGTTTTCCGTAGGATGGATATAAGGTGAAATAAGGTAAATTCATATTTATAATAACATATCATTATATGAGTGATACTGATGTTATTACTTCATAATGAAACAACAAAATAAGAACAAGTAGAAGAAGAAATAAAGTTGAAAGAATCGGTAACAGACATTACCTCTTCCTTGAGGCGCTTCTTCTTAACCTTCTCTTAGGGAATTAAAGATGTTCTTTGAAGAAGACCAGGACCTATAAATTTTTATAGGGATTTGTAGACGAAAAAATGGTAGGTTTTGTCCGAGATTGAGGGCTCAAAGTGGTGAGAGGAGGGGAGGGATGATGTGCCTTTTTATAAGGGAGGAGAGGGGCACCTTAGGAAAAACTTAATATATTATTTCATAATAAAGTCATATTTGGTTTTTAATAGCTCCAAATTGATTTATTTCGATGCTAAGGAAGGTATGGGTCGCAATTCTCTCAAACAATATATTTTAGACATGTTTAGGTAACTAGTTTATCCTTATCCTTTAGATTTAACTCTACGTTAAATAATATAACTTTTACCGTGTCTTTTTGTTTTCATACACTATATTTTTCATAAACATACTATAGCAAGCCAAAAGAACCCCAAGTGGTTCATTATTAATATTTATAACCTTATCTATGTCATTTGGCCAAGCCTTATATTTTTAAGAACAAAATAACAATTAATAATAAAATATTTGTTTTAAAAACTATTTTATGTCAATTTTGACACTATTTGGTAATTGATTTTTCTGAAACTCATAACAGAATAATTAGTTCAAAAAACGTAAATTACATAAGTACTAATATGTCATATTAACCCATAAAATTATTTTAATTCATAAAAATTCTAAAATTACATTTATTTTTCTATTTATAACATCAATTATGTTAATATTTCATTAATAAGATAATTATTGCATCATCATTGTGTCATAAATAAATTAAATTATTTAATGTATAAAAATTATAAATAAACTTCCATTATGTAGGAAATCGTTTTAGATTTCTAATGAATATTTATAGTTGAATTTATCTTATTTATAACCCTATATTAAAATTTTTTTAGTTATTAAACTTTGATTTTAACTATTTTAACTCTTCTTTAAATAAAATAATATTAAATGTCCTAATCCATTCCATTTGGACCTAAAGGGTAATATTATATTCCTAAGGTTGTTTTTGGTCGAATTAAACTTATCCAATAGAATTATGACATGTTTTAGGGTAATAATAATACCATTTTTATCCTTAATTACCCTGTTTATTTTTAACCGTGGTAAATAAAAGTAAAAAACATAATATTCACCAAAAAAACATATCTTATTGAACCAAAATTTAGTCCTTGATATTAGCCGTGTCTCTTAGATTTCCAAAATTCCACTCACAGAAGGGGTACAATTATGTTTTATGTAAATTTTCATACTCTCAAAGGAGGTGGGTAATAGACGGTGAAAAGTTCAATTAAATTTTTTATATATCTAAAATTATTATAAAATGACTCCAATGAATTACTTTGAACTTATATAGGTATTATGTATCAATTTTGACCTAAAATAAATTTAATCAATATAAATAATTATTTAAATAAAAAGTCGGTTTTTAAATAGTAACATAGTGTTTTCACTATTCATCAAAAATTGAAAGTTTTTAGAAAAATACAAAAAATTCACCCTAGGCTAATTTTGATATTACGAAACCCAAAATGAAGTCCATTTTCAATGATAAAACTTATAAAATTTTAAAAAGTCAGTATTAATATTCATAACGGGTAGTTTTAATTATATTTTAATAGCATATCATTGTTAGTGAAACTCAGTATTGCGTACAACACAAGCTATCGAGGAAGGTCGCGATTTCCTGTATTGCAAGACAAGTGAGGGACGTGTGTAGTGAAATATCCTTTGGGTGTAGCATAAAACACAAGACATTAATGAAGTTAAAAAGAACATTTTTCATAAAATCTCGGGGCGTTATAATGAAGCCCTCTTAGGACCAGCTATATGTGGCCCTGTTTTGACAAGTTATGATTGGATAATTGGGTTGTGGATCTATATGACATAGTAGAGACATGATGGGGAGAGTCTATATGTGATCCAGCTAACCCATGGTACTGATTAGGTATGAGTGCCTCTTTATTCCAAGGTGATTAAGGTTATGACTAATATTCATGCTTTCTATACTTATATTTATACCAGATGTGAGTTCTTTTTACTTTGTGGTCTTGTTGTGTGGTCTTCATTGGGGATCATTCCCCTGTGTTTTGGGGTCCCTACTGAGTATTTTCATACTCACTCCTTCATAGGTGTTTCCCACATGTGTCGCGTCCAGTATAGGTGACAAATGCTTTGATAGAGACCTTGGTGGTCTCAGAGAAGGTGGTTCTTTGTGACATGTGATGGAAAGACACTTCGAAGAAGACCATGGTGGTCTGGGAAAAGGTGTTGCTCAGTGGGATTGGATGGATGAGAATACATCTACAACTACATGAAGTTACCCTTCACATACCTATCATGTGGGGGTCTCAAGTGGATGAACAGTGGATGATGTACTTCATAATGTGGTTTTGGGATTTTATTCAAGCCCCTTTGTACTTTCCGTTGTATTGTATTCTTAGTAGTTTTCTCTGTGATAGTTTTGGTTTACTTTGTGTTTACATTATATAGATTGAGATTTGTGAATGCGTACATGATTAAAGGTAGATGGAATTCCTTTTTAGGATATGCCTATTTAGTTCTAGTCTCTACCCCCTTACATTTGGATGGTGGGTTTGGGATAGATAGAGCACGAGACCTGGGATACAGGTCATGACCAAGTGGTATAAGAGGATTTTGGTTCTACAAGAAGAACTAAGAGTCTTTATATTTTGGTTTGGAAATAGTGTTATGTGTTTAGAATTTGTCGTTCAGACAAGGTATTCCAATGTTATTGTGGTGGATGATGTATCCATTCAACAGGTCCCTGAATTTTGCATTCTGACCGGGTATATGAAATCACTAGTTCCATGCGTATTTGAGTTTTTTCCCATTATCTTTCGGAGACATAGTCATCTCACCATTTATAATAAACTGACCATGGTTTATCTTGATTATTTTTCAAGATGTAGTCACAGAAATAGAAATCCAGGGTTCTAGTTCAAGACTATTAAGATGGTCCACAGAGTGATGAGGCTTCGATACATGGATTCTTGTCCGAGATGGCATCTTTAGGCGGTGTCCCAGTTATACCACCGCCCATTCTTTAGCAGTTCCTACTAGTTCTACATGTATAGTATGCACGTTTGATCAGTTCCTTACATGGGTTCTGGTGAGAGGGACCTCTGAGGTTAAGTGGTGAGGTAGATCCTCCGGTCGCTGAGGATTGGCTGGAGGTGGTGATGCGAGTGTTCCACTTAGTGAGGAAACCACTAAACCCGATGGAAATTATAGGTGTGACCCTTCTATAGGGAGGAAGACGTGGATGAGGAGATACGATAGAATTATTAGGAGGTATACATTTCGACATGTAACAACCACTACCCCAATGTGTCCCCCACTAGGCTTAAGTGGTCGTAGGACAGAGGACATGGGTAGCATCATGCAACCATCCTTACCCACGTAGTAGAAGATATTTTGAGTTTTCAATTCCCTAAATTAGTGGATGAGTATGACTATGTCTTTCTCGAGGATGTTCTAGGAATACCTCCTCATATAGGGGTAGATATATTCATTGATCTGTACCCTTGGAAGAGACTGATATCTACATCTGCATATTGAATGGCTCCCACAGAGCTCTGGGAGAAGAGTGACAATTTGAGGGTTTATAGTTTAAGGGGTACATAAGGCCCAACGTTTCAGCGTGGTTAGACACTATGTTGTTCTACAAGAAGGAAGACAGGATCTTGAGGAAATTTGAGGAATACCATCTCCTCAACAAGGTGACCATGAAGAAGAAGTACCCTCTATCAAGGATTGATGACCCCTTCAATCAGTTGAAGGTAGTGAAATGATTCTCGAAGATAGACCTCAGATCAGGCTATCACCTTCTTCGAGTAAGAGATGAGGACATCTCGTAGAAAGATTTCAGTTGTCTCTTTAGCCACTATGAGTACATAGTTATGTCATTTGGCATTATGAATTCCCCAATAGTGTTTATGAGACTCATGAACAGGATCTTCCAGATGTACATAGACTGGTTTGTAGTGGTCATCATTATTGCATCATTGAGTATGTAGTGTTTGAGGAGGAGAACATGATACAATTTAGGATGGTTCTAGACATACATCGAGAGAACCAACTTTGCAGATAGCTCTTGGAGTATGATTTCTAGATACGAAGGGTCCCCTTCCTAGAAGATATAATCTCAGAGGATTGAGTTACGGTGGATCTCGAAAAGATCAAGGTGATGCTTGCTTGCGATCCACCCAAGAGCATTACCGAGGTACATACTATACATTGGTTGGCTGGTTACTATCAGAGATTTGTATTGTACTTATCCACAGTGGAAGCACCCATGACAGTGTTGATGAAAAATTGAAAACCCTTTTTGTGGACAGAAGGAAGCCAGCATAACATTAAGCACCCAAGCCAGAGCATAAAGAGTTCTCCTATCTTGAGTTTTCTAGAGGGGGGAACCGACTACGTGGTGTCATGTGACACATAAGAAACTGGGCTTGGTTGTTTTCTGATGCAATGGAATGTAACTATTTCTTATAAATCACAACAATTGAGACCACATGAGAAAAATTTGCGAGTCATGGACTAGAGTTGGAAGCAGTTGAATTCAAAATGAAGAAGTTTCATTACTACCTTATGAGTGAATGATTTATTGTATACTATGATCAAAATAGTATCACGTATATATTTTTTCAAAATTATTTGAATATGATACTGTGATGTTGGATAGAGTTCATCTAGGACAGTGAATTAAACATAGTCTACACTCATGCGAAGGGAAACATGGTGGTAGATTCTCTCTGTAAGATATTGTGTTTAAAACAACTAAACGAAGCCTTAGAGAAGTTTACCTCACTTCAGATATCCATTGTGGATTAAGAGGAGAAATATTTTCTTTAGTTGATGGTAGTTTCCCTTCCACTCTTACAGTGAGTCAGAGAGGAACACCATAGAGATGCCCACTGTGAAACATTACTCGCCCAGATGTCCTTAGGAAACGACCTTGTTGGATATTCAAAAGTTGCGGATCACGTCATCCATTTCAGCAGATGAATCATAGAACCACTTCTATTACGGGATGAGATGTTGAAGGAGTTATGTACATCCCCTTTGGCGGTACATCCAGGTGTGGACAAGATGTACCCAGACAATTAACATTAGTAGTAGTGGCTGGGGAAGAAGAAAGCAGTAGAAAAGTTTGTCTCCATATTCCTTACTTGTCAGCTAGGGAAGGCTGAGCACCAAGTTATTGCATGTTTGACACAACCCCTCATGGTACTGGGGTTGAATTGGAATGAAATATTGATGGATTTGGTGATAGGATTACCAAGGATTTCTAGGGGCATGACACCATTTGGGTGATCATGGACCTACTCACCAAGTCAGCCCACTTCCTACATCTTCGAGAGTTGAATTTAGTAGAGATCATGGGATACCACTACGTGTAGAAGATAGTTCGACTCCATGGAGTCCCATAAACGGTATTCATAGATCATGATGCATGTTTTACATCATGTTTGTGGAATATATTACAGGAGTCGTTTGGGACTCATCCTCAAATTGAGTATATCCTTTCACCCATATGGGATACTGAGTTTTGGTCAGTGTGAAAAGTTATCTCCAAGGTTTATCGGACCCCTCCTAATACTGTGTAGAGTGTGAGAGGTGGCATACCACGTTTCTCTACCATTTTAGTTAGAGAGGTTGCAAGGTTTCTTCCACGTATCCCAGCTGGAGAGACATGTGCACGCCCCTTCTCATATCTTTGACCACAGAGAGATAGATATTGATGACAAAGCCACATTCATGGAGTGCTCTATGGAGATAGTGGATAGACTGGAGAGGATCTTTTGTGTATGTTCAATTCCTCTAGTGCATGTTTTTTGGTATCAATGGAATCTCTAGGAGATCACATGGGAGTGGGATCCTCAGATTCATGCTCTGCACACTCTTTTATTTGATTAGCCATTTTTTTGTCTAATGAGGACGTAATTCCCAAGAGGGGGGGGGGGGGGTAATGGAATTCCCCATAATCCCTTGAATTGTTTTTTTAATATTAAATTGGATTTTTTACAGATCATATACTGAGAAGAAATGCGATTCTCAGGCCCAGAGTTCTTAGAATGGTCTGTCGAAATTTTTTTATGTTTTAAATAATGTGTGTGAACAGTTTTCCAAAAATGATAGAATTACTCATAAATGGTTTCCCATATCAATAATCTAAGGGAACCATTGAATTTAATATGATTTTTTTACCCTATATGTGACTTATGTTAATTTGGCATGAGCCTCTAGTGAGAAAACCCTAAAATGGAATCACCGTAAATATAATAATTAAATAAAATCATTTTATTTTTCAAATCCTTATAACTCATGAATGGTGACTCGGATTGAAAATCTGAGACCACCTTTGATCATTTGAGAGTATTATTTCGTTAGGTATAACCTAATATTGGCTAGCGCATGTCAATTGTGGAAATTAGTTTTTGGCTGTTAATAAAATAATTGAATAATGTTATATTATTTTCAAATCATTATAACTTATAAATGGTAACCCAGATTGGAAAACCAATAGGACCATTGCATTTTGAGGGTATTATTCCCTTAGTAAAATCCGAACACCGGTCGACACGAGCCGACTATGATGGTTTTCGAGATATGACCACAAATAAAATAATTTAAATAAAGGATATTTTATATTTGATTTCTCATAACTCAAAAAAGATAACTCAGATAAAGAATTCAAGGCCAACCTTTAGTTTTTATTGATATGTTGTCCATAAATACGAATTATCCTCAGCCATCGTGGGTTGAGGGAAAAAATTATTTTCTGAACATTTTAAGGGAAAATAAAAATTAACATAAAAAGATTATTTTATTTAAAATTTTTCACGGTGGTGTATTGATGAGGTGACGATAATTCTCATTAATGAACCTCATTAATCATTTAGTGTAACAAAACCAAAACAGAGAGTAATAGAAATAATAATTCACATTTCATGAATTAATATACAAACAGAAAATGTACGATTGATGGCACAATCCTAGAATTGATCTGAGGCTTTGGTGGGTGGTAACAATGAACGACAAAGGAAAACCTCTCCAATGGTGAACATCGGAGAATCGTATGATGGTGACGACAACCTTGGATATTGAATATGGGATCGGAGATCTCTGAACAATGAAAAACGATCATCCTAGAGAAATATCTTTTTCTAGGTAGGGGCTTAAAATAGTAATGAATTGGTTTCCCCGCTCCCCCCTTAAACGAATAACATGGATATACTCTTTAATATGTTGATCTATGGATGGATTTCCATAGCAAGGTTAGGAAATATAATTTCTGGTTATTATTGGGATTAAATATTTTTTATTAATAATTTATACTTTGTGATCCCACTAACACAGAAAATGCTAAACCAACACTAAAATAGGTTGGTCGTTTATATGTGAGTTTTTTTGTGATCCCCTCCATCCCTCTGTCATGGTTCTCTTGGCGTAACAGGAGGTGGAACATCGGTTGTAGAATCTTCAGGTAGGGTGTGTCAAATGACTGATGTGGCGATAGGTGTCACTGTCACGAAGGCCAACAACTAGCATTAGGTGGATGGGGACACACGGCCTTGTCGAAGGTGCACTTGACCTAGATCGATGGTGGAAATATAGCCCCACAAGAATGTTGTAGGCCAAGGAGGGAAACTTGTCAACATGAGCAGACAAGCACAGAAGGGAGGCACTTCTCAGGTGCCGCATTGAAGGAGTAGTCCGTGAAGGAAGGACATGGTAGGAGATGAAACATGGTCATAGAACACATGTTGAGAAGACTTCCGACCTTAGTTTGGCACATAAGGCACCAACATGATGCACCATGGGCGTCTGTTCAGGTGGAAACCGGCCCGCTATATGTGCCGAGCTGGTAGCACGCGGTGGGCCATTGTGCAGTCTGGGATGAAGAAGAGTTATCCCACATATTCGGGATGGGCCAAAAAGACAAACTGGACTATTGGGTGGCCCAGTATGTGAAAGAAAGATCCCTCTAGTTGCCGATCGGGCTAGATGAAACTAGGTCGGTAGGCGACCTGGCAGGTTAGACCCACAACAGAACTGGTCTGGGTTAATCGAGTCCCACTGTGCTAGAACCAATACCTAGGTCAGATAGGGATTTCCCATACCGAGTCGGGTGGGGTTGGGTTGACCGATCCAAGTTGGGTCACATGGGACCTCCAAGTCATTCAGACCAGGTCGGACCGGTCCTAGACACAACTATCTCTTATTTATTAAACAACGATATATTTCAGACAGGGCGTTTGATTAATGTGCCGTCTATAGTGTTCTGACCCTTATGACAAGACAGTCCATTGGGATTACTCTATGTGAGATTTTGTGGCTGGTGAGATGCGACCGATGGATTGAGGTGTAGGTTCACCTAAAATAAAGTGTGCTGCATGCGGGAATCCTTCGATTTTCTAAGACCTGAAGACATCTGGAGGCTGGCTGAGACCCAAAGACTGTTGATGAGCACGTCTAAGTGACCCTTCAAGCATAGATGATATACTTCCCTCCAGCTACAAGATACTCTGTGTGGACCAGATATAGGCGGATTTGTGTGAACCAGCTACAAGCGGCTCTGCATGGGCCTGCTAGAATCGGCCATGTGTGCACAAGCTAGAAGCGGCCCGATGTGGACCAGCTAAAACAGACCCCGTATGCACCATCTATAATAGAACCAGTGTAGACCAGCTATAAGAAGACCATTGCGGACCAGCTTTAAGAGGCCCTGTGTGAACCAGCTATGATGGCCTGAGTGAGGAGTGACCCTATTTGACCCAGCAGATCCAAGGTGGGGAGTGGCTCTGTGTGACATAGCATACCAAAAGTACAAATTTGGGATAAGTACCTCAGAAGTCCAAGGTATTCAGTTTTATGACTGAGAGCCTTGATTTACATACTTTGAGTTATAGAAGGTGTGTGCTGTCTTTTCTTTGTAATCTTAATTTGTGGTCTTTCCCTTGTTTTTTGGGGTCCCGACTAATTATTGTGTTAATCAACCCTGCACAGATTTTTCCCTCACGTGTCATGTGTTGTGAAATTGATCAATATTTCAATGGAGGAATTAGTGGTTGGATACCAGTCGGTTCTTAGTGAGATGAGATAGACAGATTCCTCGACAGAAAAAATTGTTCTCTTAGACTAGGTGGTTCTCAGTCATACGGGACGAACGTTCGTACATCTACTACTACAAGCGGATACCCTTCACCTACCCTTTATGTGGAGTCTCGAGTAGACAGACCATGGACATTGTACATTTCATTGTTTCTTTGGCCTTGTATTCTGGCCCCTTAGAAAAATCATTTTTACTATACTCATAGTAGTTATCTCAGTGACAGTTGTAGTATACTTTGTGTTTACATTCCGTAGTTTTAGCTTTGTGAGTGTTTATAGGATTAAATGAAAATTCATTACCTTTATTGGATATTCCTATTCAGTTCTTTTCACTATCCCTTTGCCTATAGAAGGAGGGAATGGGGATGTCATGACACGAGCCATGGCTGAGAGGTAATGACAGGATATGTAGTAACAGTTTTTTTGATGTTGATGAATGTAAATCACATTTAATATTATTAAAACATTCTTGAGGAGAATAATATTTTAACTTTCCAAGTTATCCTATACGACATTAAAACAATTGAATCATAATAAATATGAAATAATAATATTAAATGAAATTTATAACAACATGAGAATAAAGAGATTCATGATATAACATTTCAAATGGAAGTATATACATCATATAAATTATATAGATAATTTTTAGAATTTCAATGATTATAGGAAATAGATTATTTAAATGGAACTGAAGAGGAATAATGTTATTGAATATAAATACTATCATTATCAAAATCAATCATAAGCCATCCAAAGTATGAATAAATACGGTTTTAATATATCATATTAAAAGTGGAGTAAAAATAAGGGATTTTTCTGTTGACGAATAGAACAACTTCAGAAAGATATTTTTAAAATATTATTGAAAAAATAAACATTAAATGTTGAGAAACATTTCAACATAAACATTTAAAAACATTTTCATTGAAAATTATCATTCTAAAAATGAAATGTAATCTTTGAAGAATTGATGGTGGGTAAATCTGTAAATTTCATAAACATAAAAAGAACATTAATTTAACACTATAAAACAAGTTATAAAAATATTAAATTTAAAAAGTGACAAGAATATTACATTGTAAGTATTTGTAATGGAAAAAATGGGTAAAAAATTCTGTTATAAATCCTTTTTTGGAGGTTTATGTAGTTTTTAAAATATTCAGAGAAAGCATATTTTTTTTAAGAAAACAGGTTCTTTAACCAAAGAGAGAAGTGATGTCGAGTATTATTATAAACATTTTATAAAACAATTTATTTTCCAAAGAGTGGAAAAGGGTACCGTTACATTATGAATTTAAAGGAAAAATATAGGAGAATAAAATAATATGGTTTATAAAATGATGATAAAAAAATTTAAATTAATGGAAATTCAAGTGTAAATATTATCTAATAAAATGACATTGTAATGTAAACCCTTGAGAAGACCATAAAATTGTTTTTAAAAAATATCAGTGAATATATTTTGTGTATTAACTATAAATCCATATAAGAGAAGTGTAAATAAATAAATATACAATAATACTTATTTATACAGATAATTATACAATATATATGACAACAAGGAAGTAGTATATCCCACAGAAAAAATTAGGCCATGAAATTTCATTACCACTTAGATATTTTAATTTCAAATTACCATAGATGAAAGAATTAAAATTATAACAGAAAATTCCATGAAGATAAATTAATTAATGATATAATATATCTAAATGGTCCATAGATACACCACAAAAATGAAATAAGAGGTTATTATGATGTGTGCCTCATGAAAGTTAATTTGAAACAAGAATCCATCACCGTGTGTTTCCTTTTGGATTAAAATCATTTCAAATAACATTTAATGGTTTTGTAAATGTAACTAACTAATAAATGAACCATATCATATATTGTCAATTTTAACGTATTATTAATTGTTTGTTAACAATCATTCATTATTGTTAACTATTACTGTTGTTAATTGCCTAGTCTTTCGAGTATGTTTTGACTTATTATGTGTTGTTCCTATTAATTATAACATGGATTAATAATCTCCATAATTTATTAAATTTTTTAAATATCATATATATTAAGTATATATGTGTAACGAATAATAGAAAATATTTGGATATATGAAAAGGAATTCACCGCTCCTAGAGACAGTAGGTAGTACGTACGCAAGAACCATACTTTATTTTCATTTTCATATTAATATAATGAAAAGTGAATTATATATATGTATATTATAATTAATATATATATATATATATATAAAATATGTAACATTGGTTTATTAAAAACATCCTTTATACAATTCATGTATAGCGTGAATGCATTACCTCTTTTTGGGGAGGCATTAGTCCACACTTCCAAAAATAATGTTACTGTATTTACATGAAATGGAAGGCATATGGTTAAACCTTAGAAAAAAATTTATGAATAATAATTAAATTATAAGTATCATACATATCATATATAAATAGATTCCCTATCATAATTCTCAACAATTAGAGGTGTAAAATAAAAAACAAACACCATCATTTTGTGAGATGGTAGTTTACTATACACATAAATGGTAAGTTCGTTACCCATTAAATGATAGTGTGTGTAAGTAAAATTTTACCCCGTAAAATATTAAAACTCAAAAAATTGAGGATACTGGTTTTATTGTATTGTCATCTATTAATAATATTTTATGAGGTTTGAGAATGAAAATAAAACAGAAGAGCTTGATGTAGGATCAAACTCTTATTCGGGTAACTGCTTTTGGTTTTCACCAAATGGATTCCTTGATTTATATTATAAAAAATATGAGTATTATAGAATAAAGGGTGGGTTTTTAGGAGATTTTCTTTTTGTGATAAGTCGTGCTAATTTGGAATGAGTGGTGTGAATAAGTTTGAGGGGTGGGTGTCTATTTATAATGGAAGATGATATTGATTCTAGTCAATTTTTGAAAGGGGAATTCCAACCACATTTTTCAAATGAAACATTACTCCAATAAATTTAATAAATTGATATCAAAGAGTATATGGTCAATAAATCTACAAAAAAGTATTTTTTTACACTTTTATTGGTGTTTTTTGTGCTTAAGTTTAATGTTTTTGCCTTTGATAAACTAATATTTCCCTTAATCATTGTAATTACTTTTAATCAAATTTTTTAGGCAAACAATGTTAAATATTTTATGTTTTTAAATTATTATTATTCAAAATATGGAATAATTTCTTAAAAATTCTAATCACATAAGTTGAATAAGTTACATTAAATTTCAACACACAGATGGGACGATAGTGCAGGTCTTGAAATTAAATATGTTGAAATATTTGACATGTGTTAGTATCCAATTTCAATGATAGATTGATTAAAATTACCTAAATTGGATTAATTGATTTAAAATTTATCTAATGAAACTTTAAAACTAATTTAAAATATAATTTATCCTTATAAATAAATTAGGTGATTTTTTGAATTAAAATTCATTATTTCTTCACTATTTATAAATAATGAATCATTATAGAAAAATACAGATACTTCAGCCTAACATAATTTTTTATTTTTTTAATTTTAATTTTTTTAAAATATAAAATCTATAAATTTAAAAAAAATGGATTTAAAATAGGTTCACTATTAAAAGATGGTAAATGTGCCTTTCTAAAAATATAAGTGTTTGTGCGTGATATTGAGATTTCTCCTATCTTATGAGTATAAAATATTTTAGATTAAGGTAAAAAATATTTTATTGATTATAAAATATATATATTACATTTAAATAAATAAATAGTTTTAATTAATTTATTTTATTTAGATAAAATAGCTTTGTGGGAATAAAAATAGTTCTATATAAAAACATTCACTTTATATTCAATTGGTTCTAATATTCCTTTATAATTGATTTTTTACCAATGAACTGAACAATATATTTTCATAAGTTAGTTAATAATATTCTTAAATACTAATATTATGTCTAGGTTATATATTCATAAATTACGTAATAATATTTTTAATAATATATTGTAGTTCGGTAAAACTCAGTTTTGAGAGTAACGCAAGCCATTGAACAAGGTCATTTTGAGTGTATGTAAACCAAACATAGTATATGAATTCATTGAAAGATATATAATAAGTTAAATTTATTTAAAAAATTAATTAAATCATAATGTATCGAGATATTATATTCCCTTATGTTCTTGGTGTTCCATGTCATACACGTTATCAAATTTAATGTTCTTACTTTATTGATTCAGTGAGTTATATTTTCCCCACCATAATTAAATTTCTTCTTCGCAATTTAATCCCAACCTTGTTAAAGTTGCTCGATACGTCCAATGATTAAATCCCACATCATGAGAAGGGTTGACAAAATATTCTATTTAAATGATAGAATGGGTCGTATAAAGGTCACAAAGATTAACATATTACTAGGTTTATAAGTAGGATAACTTCTGTGGCATGTAGATGTACAATCATTTTGGGAAAATGTAAATATTTATAAGGTGTGATTAATATCATAAATCAAAAAACATTAATGATTAATGTAAAGTTAAGGGTCTCTAATTCATAAATTTGTGATGATTTAAATGAGTATAGCTAAAAAATGTATAGGGAAAACATTTTTTTATCATTTTATTAAAATTGTGTAATTATTTTATTATGTTAAAATATAAGGAAATATAATTACTTGACATATTTTAGAGTATTTAACCTTTTTTGTGTTTTTATAAATTTTAAATTCATCCATTAATTCCTGAAATGGTTATCAAAAAATTAAAATTGATTCCTAAATTACTATTATACACCTTGAATAGAATGTAAGACCCATTAAAGAGTGACATGTCTTTTAATTTGTCAATAAATATTCTATAATTCAATATGGTTAATAAATTAATTTATAAACCTAAATAGTAACACAATTGGTTCATCATTAATATTTATTTTAAAATTTTTTACCTAAAATAAATGATACATTAACCATAACATCTCATAGGTCAGTTGAAGGTGTGAAACCATTATCGTCCTTTAGTCATGGTTTCAGGTCCCAAGGCCTTTCTAGACCTGATGGGTGGGCACCCGACTATATTTTTTCATTTCTACAACCATATTAATATAATTTAAAAATCAAATATGACATAAATCCATGAAATGCGTTTAATCACTATATTTCCTTTTAACTATGGTTTTAAACATAACCTCAATATATAAATACTTCATATATTTTATTTTAAAATATCAATTTCTGTGGTCTGAGGTTTAACCTATGTCATTCATTTTAATTATCTATTAAAATTATTTATAATGTTTTATAATGAAAATTTGATTTATCATCTGGATATCCCCTATGAGTGTAAAACTAGGTGTGTAGTAAGGCCCGTTGTCATATACTAGGTTGCACTTGAGTCAAGACCGGCACAGCTGGTAAGAGTTATTACCCATAGGTAAATCAGTTCCATAACTATGTACACATTTATTATCTCTATAGGGATATATTAATTGGGATACCTTCATATTTTAGAAATTACCAAAATTATAAAATGTTCTTATGTTCTTGTCCTCAATGTCTACATTAGTGTTATGTTATATAATCTATATTTTCATAGATCCAATTCCCTTGTTTTCTACTCAACTCTCCTATATAAGAACTGTTTCAACATGTTCCCAGTAAATCCAGAGATTATTTCTATTATAATTACTATGGAATGATTATAAGGAATGAAATTCCGAAGGACCAATGAGTGAAATAGACATGATAAACCAGACACACACATGAGTATTATATTAGAAATTAATTCACTAATTACAACATAATTTTTGTTTCATTCTTCAATAATGACTTTCTTCCATTTGACTCTGTAGTTCAATATATTTTTTAGTAAACTTCAGGGATTCCAAGGGAAAATATACATAACAAATTTGAGATAAAATGACTTGTAAGTGTAATATAATTCAGAATAAATAATTATTCAATGAGAATTGTCAATATGGTAAGGTAATAACTAATGACCCAGGGAATTTAATCAATAAACTTATAAGGAAGTGCGTAAACAATATAGAATGGTAAATAACTAAAAAAATCCATTGAAATGACTAAATAAAGAAAAAATAATTATGAAAAGGTAAAAACCCATAATCGTATGCCACTTAAATAAATAAACCGTGAATGAAATGAATCCATTGATATGTCGACAAAAAACTAAATGGAAAAATAAATACTGAATCATAATAAAAGAAATTATTAATTATTAGACATCATGTATTTGGCACATGAACCAAAACCATTAATACATTCCACAAGAAGGTTTGTGTCTGTGGGTAAAAACATTTTTTTTTCTACTTGGAAAAAACCCAAATTATTTTTTGACAACTAATTTCATATCATGAGAAAACTGATGCATTATGGGTCGTACAATAATAGATCCCAACCTATGTTCTATCTATCCAATGTATTCTTCATATTTCTTACAATTGATTTAAATATTATTCAAAGTTCCTTATAATAATATACCAATATTGAATGACATATCAAAATTTACCAAGTGGATGAATATTGAAAATATGGTCTATTGGCAGCAATGAATACAACACAATTGAAATATCCTTCCAACATTCTTGAGGAAAATAATATTTAACCATACAAAACTGTATCATACCACTTTTAAAAATTTGTATAATAATCCCTATGAAAGAATAACATTAAATGAAATATATAATATCATGAGAATAAAAATATTCATGATATAACATGTCAAAGGTCAGTATATACAAAATCTAATGATATGAATAGTTAGGGGAAATTTAATGATCATAGAAAATTGAATATTTCAAGGGAACTAAAAAGTAATTACGTTATTAAGTATAAATACTATACCTAGACAAGTATATCATAAAAAATAAAGAAGAATAATATATATGGTATCAATACAACACATCCCAAGTGGATTAAGAATAAATGGGGTATTTTATTTTATGAATAGAACTGTTAAACAATGAGCATTTATAAAAATTGGAGTAAAACAAAAAAAATTATTTTGAAAAATAATTTGAGATTATTTGTCATCAAATATCAATTATGAAGATGTTTTCTTTAAAAATTATCATTTTAAAAATGAAATAAAATATTTAATGAAATAACTGCATGTAAATTTTTACATGTCATACAAGAAAAAAAAACATTCATCTTGCATTGATAAAGGTTTGAAAAATTATTTGTTAGAAAAGAGATGGAAAAATTCATTAGAAAACGTTTTTAAAATATTTAAATGGTAAAATGTAATTTACGATGACATTTTTGGAAGGTTACACCATTTTAAAAAACGTTTTTAGAAATCTAGGTTTTTTTAGACAATAAATAATATGACCAAAGAGACAAATGAAGTCGGATTTTATTTAAAGCATTTTCTAAAGCATTTTAAGTACCCAAGTGCTAAAAATTAAACATTAAATTGAAAAAACTCTTTAATAACTTGAGTAAAACAAACTTAATGAATTTATTATATAATGATAAAATAATTTTCTTAATGTAAATTCAGGTGTAAAGAACCCGAACAAAATGTGAGTGTATTATAACCCTTGAAAAGACCATAATGTTGAAATAAGAATAAAAAAAGAATATATTATGAGTATTAACTATAAATACACATAATATAATTGTAAATGCATCAATATATAATGATATTTAATTATACAAATAATCATAGAATATTTACGATAACGAGGAAGTCGTATAGCCAAAGAAAATAAATTAGGTTATGAAATTTCTTTACCAGTTTGTAAACTTAATAAAAAATTACATTAGATGAAATAGATCAAATTTAAATGAAATATTAAATTTATATAAAATAATTAATGAAATAATATACCATATGTGGCTGTAGATATAACACACAAAAGAATTAGTGGTGTTTATGATGTGTCCCTCACAAAAGTAAAAGTGAGACAATAATCACTTACCTTGCTTTGATTTTGGATGAACACCATATATACTCATATAGAATGGTAATAATCATGTAAATAACTAATAAATTAACCATACTGATATTTATAACAACACATATTATATTCTTTTAATTTCTTATTATCTATTTGTTAACAATATTTCATTATTTTCACAATTTCGGGTGTTGGTTGCCTAGTCATTCGAGTATCCTCTAACTTGTTAATTGTTGATGATATTTATTATATCATTGTTTAAAAATCTCACGAATTTAAAACCTGATGTAAATTTCATATATATTCAGTATATTTTTATTTTCAATAATCCATAATATTTGGAGATATGAAAAGGAAAGCCCTATTCCTGGAGATGGTAGGCTATAAGTACGCATGAACACTACTTTCATCTCTTTATAATATTACATTAATGAAAAGTAAACAATATATATATATTAGATTTAATGTTTCCTCTAAAATTTATATATGTTATATAGTTTTATTAATTTCATCATTTATACATTCCATGTATAGCATTAATGAACAACATCGCTTTGGGGAGGCGGTAGTCCACACATCCACAAACGATGTTATTGTATTTACACAAAACGGAAACAATTAGGGAATGTTTTATATAATAATGAAAGAAATATGAATAAACTATAAATATCATATATGACATATATATATATAGAGTTTCCATGATTATTGTTAACCATGAGTTGTCGTAAAGGAAAAACAAACAACTTCATTTTGTGATGCAGTAGTTCACTATAAACATAAACAGTAAGTTCGCTACACATTATATGGTCATGTGTATAAGTGTGTGTAAAAAAAATAGCATCAAAAAATATTTCTATATTTAGGATAATGTTTTTATTAAATAATCTTGGAATAATAAGAGTTAATGGGGTGGAGAAAAAGGGAGCATGAGGAAAGATGTTACCTCTTATTTGAGTAACTCCTTTTGGTGTTCCCTAAAGGGATTCCATTATTTTCATTATGCACATTATGAGGATTATATGTTTAGTGGAAGTATATTTGGGACATATTTGGGTAGATATTTTTTTGAGGAAAAGTGTCTTTAGAAGTATGATGATGTATGAGGTGTGAGTGCCTTTTTATAGTGGAGGAGGAGTGACATTCTTGTAAATGTTTTAAAACTTAATTCCACCATGGTTGTACCTATTAAAAGGGGATATAATAATAGTAATACTATATAAAATAAATTATATTGTCTAAATATGTACATAATATTGATTTTGGAAAATTGTATGTTTCATTTTTTTCCTTTAAGTCATGGTTTTTCTATTTCTTTAGGGTAATTTTTTTCATAATCGTTGTAATTATTTTTTTTTCAATTTCACTAATAATTTTTTTTGGAAACTATTATGAACATATTAAAATATATTAACTATTATAATTCCAATATAGAAACTAATTTTTCAAATTTAAATCACATAAGCGTATGAAATTAATTTAAATTTAATCCGGCAGACATGATAACAATGTGAGTTTTTATGGTAAAAATGATCAAAATTTGAGACGAGTTTAAATAAACATTAAATAAAACATAGATTCAAATAACCTAATTCGTATTAAATAATGTATTATTGATCTAATTTTACTTTAAAATAAATTTAAAATATATTATAAACGTAAAAATAAATTAGGAGAAAAACTAATTTTGAATTAAAATTCAGTATTTTTTCACTTCTAATGAAAAAATTAAACTTCATAGAAAATAACAATAATTAATACTAATGTAATTTTTATTTTTCAATTTAAAAAATTATTTTTTTACAAATAAAATTTTTAAAAGTTTGAAAATTGTATTTAAAATTGGTGTACCATAAAAATGCGGTACAATAACATTTAAAGAAAATATATGTTTCTGTGCGTAATATTGAGTTTTGTCTTATTTTATGACAAAAAAATAGTGGAATAATTTACTATAATTTTGTTATTTTAATTTTTAATGATGAAATAATGGAATTACTTGATTTGATCTAGTAGGTGATTTAAATGGTGAAATTATGGTCATAATGTCCAGGAATGTTAAAATTCTATTAATGGGTGGATTAATGTAGTAGAGGAGATGAGGATGAAAACTAATGATCCACACACACTCTATTGGTTCATGTTCATAGAGTTTTGTTATTATGTGAATCAATTCCCCATTCCATGGTATAATATGGATGAAAATGTAAAAAAACCTACAAATATAAATTAAAATGGGAAATCTTATTCTATCACAATGGATAATGTCAATCATTAGAATTAGGGAAGACTTATCCTCCCCCTATATGGTTTGGAATTTAATGAATGGAAAATATGATGATCTAAATTTTCTTCATTTTTTGAAATTTTATGTGACTATATCCCACAAGGATTCTGAAATGACATTTAATATTATATTTATACAAGGATAAACCCAAGAATCAAATAATTGTTTTTCTAAGATAAGATCTTATATAAATAATAAAGATTGAATTAATTTCTGGATGTGTATATGTCACTATATAAAATTAACATAACAATTAGGGATACCACCATTAGTTTATAAGTTTATGTTTGACCATATGTTCCAAAAAATTGAAAAACTTTTTGAGGATTCATGTACAGATATTTTATCAAGATTAAAGTTATTTTAAGAGACATTAAAAGTAATAAAACATTTTGGTTTTTATATGTTTTATTGAAAATTTTAAATAACGAAGAATGCCTATAATATATACGTACATATGATTAAATGTATTTTAAAACATTAACATTTACCTTAGCTTCGATATTGAGGTCATTATGGATTATAGGGGATCATATTATAAATTCTACACACTTATTAGTTATCAATGATGATTTATCTTTGGAAACACTTACCATAATATACATTATGGAAGTGATAATATTACATTGAGCACTGGAGTCAATTTTATTACATCGGTATCAGAATATTATGGCATTATTTTGGAAAAGTCTATAACACACCCATGATATAGAGTTGATTTTCATCACAGTAAGAACATTTCCAACCCTAGATGATACGATATGATTTTTTCAATGGAATTAAAAGGTTGTTGGGATCACACCTACCTCTTATTGAGGTTTCATACAAAAATACTTTTCAATAAACGATCTAAATTGTTCCTTATGAAGTATTTCACAAGTAATTAAAATAAATTGTAGAAATAATTATATCTGAACCTGATCTAGATGATAAGATAATATTAATTATTAGAGCCATTAAACAAAATCTATATACTAAAAAAAGTTGACAATGATGTTATACTGATAATAATCAGTGTGATCTAGAATATAATGTTTGAGATAATGCCTTGTTATGAATTTCTCCATAGAAGAAAGAATTGAAAACTAATACAAAGATATATCAGTCCCATTAAAATAAATTATCAGATTGAGATAGTGTATTATCATTTAGAACATCCCCAATACCTCTATTGGGTCCATGATGTGTTCCATTTACCCCTATTAAGGCATTACAGACATGATCGGTCACATATACTAAACAAAGAGGTCTTATCACTGGAGCATGAGATTGCTGATGCAGAACTACTTGTAGAGATTCTATATTGAAAATATAAATTTATATGAAGCAAGAACACTCACCTAGTCAATGTTATATAGAAAAACCGATAGTTTAATGCAATTTTGTTGGAACATGAGGATGCAATGAGGTATAAGTATCCTCAATTATAGGTACCAAAGTGATATATTTTGAGGTGGAATTTTATTTTAAAGGGGGTTGAATGTTATTCCCTGAGATTTTGTGAAATTGTTATTTTTTAATAAATTTAATCTTTTTGATACCTTGTTATGTATGAAAAATAAATTTTATCTTGAAATACATGAAAAATGTGTTTATCTTGTGTTACACACATCACCGAGCTTTGATTTTGTTACATGCAACAACATGTTTAATTAAAAAATATCATACTATTAATATATAATTATTTAATATGATAGTTTTTATATTTCCCATAGAATGATAGTTAAGAATACAACTAACTAAAATATGAAATTAAATTTTTTATACACATATATATAAAGAATTATTTCCTGTAAAATTATTATAAATGAAAAAACACCTTTTAAAAATATACGAAATCATTTTATAAAAAAATGGTTTTACGTGTATATATACATGTCCTAACAAAATAAACTCAAAAAACATTTGGTGAATTATTTTAATGAAAAATATATATATATTCTATAAAATTATTAACATTATTCTTACTTGTTTTCTAGATAAGATATAAGAGTAAATCCAATTTTATTTTAAAAATGGTATTCTCTATAAAAATATTTTGTCTCTTCTGGAAAAAATATAAAAAAAATAATCTTCACCAATTTTGTAAAATTTATTTACCAAAAATAAATTAATTTTTGAAATTATAATTTCTAAATTATCTTGGGGTAAATTTTTGTTATTTTTCTATAATGTTTCATTTTTCCTAATGAATTGTGATCACTATTAAATATTAATTTAAAATATGATTTTTTTAATTTATTTATAAAGAATAATTACATATTTTAATTTATTTTTATATTAAATTATATCAATTATACATCGATTAATACAATTTCGGTCACAGGAATAAAAGTTAATATTGAAAATTTTTAAAAAGAAATAAAAACTTTTGAACATTTTATATTTAAAAACCCCATAACTTGTCATGTCTAGGGGATTAATATTAAATTAAACACTATAAATTATTTGAAATGAATTTATAAAAATGGATTTAATTATTTTAATCATAAAAATATATATTTTATAATATTTTTAATTAAATTTTTTTAACAAAATTTATATTGAATGGATTAACAATTAATTACCACAGGTAATGTTAAAATGGATTTATTAGGGGGTTAAACAAAATAAGAAAGGGTACAGATAAACTATTAGCTTGTGTTTAAAATATTAGATGGAAAAATTTATAACATTATAAATCTATGGTTCTATAATGTTTATTTTTAAACCTTGTGACATATGTAAAACATGGGAGCAAATATTTATTCTATAAAATACAATGTGTGTCCTCTCCCCTACTTAAAAAAGTCCACCACTATACTATATTATTCATAACTTCTATCCATTTTGTGTCAGACAATACTTACCCAAATCACTTCGAAACAACCATCCCATAATATTAGAATTATTAGTTTATTTATAAATCCATCCTATGAGGGATTTAGTGCAATGTTGAGGAGGATACACGAAGAAGAGGTAAAGTTCATCCATAAGAGTTTTTGTTATATTTGTTCCAACAAACAATTTTATTATTATTATAATATGATTTTATAATAAATAAATTATATTAAATTTATATATGTATTTTTATTTTAGGTTCATGATCTACATCCATTTCCAAATCAACCAAATGGGTTATGAAATCATCATTCATGTGTACGACAAACAACCGCCACGTGAATAGATGTTCTTTGTTTTTATATTAGGACCTCTCATGATAGGAATTAATGTGGGAATTATTTTTTATATATTATATTTATGATTTTATCCTGATTATTTAATTTTTATATCACACATAACTTCATTCTTTCCATTCCGTGGGAAAATGATAACATCATTCATCTATAGGACATACTACCGCCTCACAAAGTGGTGCGATTCGTTTAATATTTACAATGAATATATTAAGGTTATTCTTAATTAAAATTTGTGATATATATGATATAAAAATTATTTTTATTTGATAAAATATATCATTTATATTTTTTTCTTTCAATCATGTGTGAAAATTGAAACATCATTCATGCGTACGTACGACCTACCTTATTCATGGATGGTGTATTTTATTTTCTACAACTAAATGTAATGGATTAATATAAATAAATATAAAATAAATATATATTATATTGATCTCATGGTTATAATTATAGATATTTTATAATAATATTAATATCTCTAGGGCCAAAAATATAAAAAATCGAATAGTTTATGATAAAAAAGCGATTATTTCCCGAAACGTAACATTAACATGTTATTTTTAATAAATGCGTTATAAATGGTCATATTAAAATTATATATGTTGTCATATATATTAATATAGTTTTTATTAGATTTAAAATAAACTTATATTTACTATAAAGTATGTCTGAATGAAAATTATAGAATTAACGACTTAAACTATGGGATTTATGTCTAACTTTTTAATTATATAAGGAATAGTTCTTATTCAACACATATTTTTTATGTGGTGTATATAATTCCCAAGAATGTATTTTTTAATGATTATTTAGAAAGTTTTTGGGATTTACATATCCATTGGTACATGACTCTTTTAGGGAGTTTATAGATCAGAAGTTACCAAATTTATAAGGGATTGTCCCTCAATTTTCCTTCTTTGATACATAGGTTATGCTTTGCACATATTTTATTTAGCAATGTGTATATAAATCCCATTGAAATATACTATTTGTAATTTATTAATCGTTATAATATATTAAATTTCATTTGAGGTTATTCTATAATTGGGATTATGATTTAAAACGACCAAAGTGATAAATATTTTACATTGCATCTCATTGTTTATTGAGATTGTTTAATATTTTTATTCTAATGATTAAATATCATGGTACATTACTAAATAAAGATATTAATTTTCTTATCCTCTAGTAATGTAGTAATAATCAATGGTTAAACATAATTTTATTTTTGGTACTCATGTTTTCAAAAATAATTTACTTAATAAAATAATATTTTTGGTAAAAAAAACCCTTTTCTTCCCAATAATAAATTATAAAAATGTAATTTAAATTTTAAAAATGATTTATTAAATAATAATATACCCTTAAACAGTTTTTACAATTTTTTTGAAATCAATCTCTATTTTTTTCAAACAAAGATCATTTATATTTTACAGATATTTTGAGGGGAATCTCTATTTTAACTTTAAAGGCATGCATAAAATTTACCACCTTGATAACCATTATTTTACTTGAATATTTCATTATATGTTTTAAAGGTTATTTTTAAGGAAAAATATTTTCTTAATGTGTTGTTTTTTATAATTTTTTTTTCAAATTTAGAAGAATATTTCCCTCAAGAAGTGTTTGAAATGATTATTAATGCTTCTTTTATAAACATTCATGGATAATTTCAAAGAGAAAAACGTTTGATTTGTTTGAGGTTTTAATTTTTTGTTAAAAATAGGAAAGGTTATGTTAAAGATCACATACTTTAATTATTATATTATGATTTCACATTATAATTGACTGATATATCTTATGTTAACTCTTTTTGAGCATCTTATATCACCATGTCTTAGGTTTAATTCTCTAGGTTATAAAGAAAGGTATTTGTGGTTTTTCTTAAAAAGAGTAATGTATGAGAATATCTTTGATGGAGATGTTAAATATCTTCTTAGAATTAGAATATTGTTTGAATTGTATATAAAAAAACCAAACTATTATGGTCTGGAGGACTGTGTTAATGTAACGAAATTTATATTCATATTTAATTTTGTATAATATATATATGAAAATCTTGGGTATATATTGTGTTTTACAACCAAATTTATTTGATTTATTGGTGAAAACAATATAAATACTTAATATTTAATCATTAAAAATATTTGATAATAAGGAATATTGTATTCAAATCAAATTGATCATTCAATATACAAAGAATGAATCTAAAATGATGTGACTAATGGGGTTTGATTATAGATAGCCCCTCAATTCATCAATATGTTTAGTGAGAAAAAAAGTAATACAATATTAAATAGTTTTCTAGTGTATACGTAATTATAGATTAAATTATCTTGGAACAAGGATTTCATGGTATATATATATATCAATATGTCTGAAAGCATTATGTATAATATAAACCATTTATTTCATTAATAATTTAGTTATTATTATCCATGAGAATATAACTTTGACATTATCCTAATATACATCTTGTACCGTTGTTATTTATTAAATGGGATGATTTTTCATTTATTAACAACACCAAAATGATAATTCATTATGTATTCATGATAACTTCTATTTTATGTTTCTCATAATTAGCATATGAGCTCTCCATTTTCATTTTTTCATTACATAGGATTTGAAAATTTATATTTTGTAAAATATCAAGGATGTGTGAATATCATTACGCTATGTATTCAATATTTCCAATGTAGTAATGGAATAATGTATGAATATAGTTCTTAAAGACTTTGAACTCAATCACTCCATTATGATGAGAACCTTCATTTCGTATATCAATTTAATAATGTATAACATGGATCACTGTTACTTGAGTTGGTGTGTTTATGGTAGGTTTCAAAGGAAGACTAGTTGAAACCATGGGAACTAGATTTTATATTAACATAACTATCATGAGAATTATGATAATCCATTATTGTATTTTGATATTCATACTATCAGAGGTATTTTATTTTATATCACAATTTGAACTATAATTTTGTGCTAACTCTGCATGTGAAATTTTTCAGTGATGTAACCAAATAGATTAAATAGAGTCAACACCTATAGTCAATGTAAGGATTTTCATATTGACCATGATAATAGTGGTTGTATTAGAACTTAGAATATTCTGTACATATTAGGTAACCACACTCAGTTGAGGAAAAATAACTTTCCATAATCGATAAACATATTATTCTATTGTAAAATTCACCTATTATAGATTGCTTCATGTAAAAAAAGGCCCCACCATTTAGTGGAACTACTAATACATTGGTAGGTGAACATTATATTATGTCCCTCAAAGAAATATTAATTTTTTAATATTTAAGGAATGTTAAAAGGTTATTATGTCAGATAATTCCTTGAAGGGGAATTTCGACCAGTGGAGAGAATTGACCCAAAACATTAATGAACTAGTACATATAATGAATATGCAATTGTAACTTTTTATTGTTGTAATATTTGAGAAATTATTTCCTAAAGTGGAAATTGTTTTTATAAAAATGAAATTAATCAATATAATTTAAAAGGAAGAGGAATCTATTTTGGAGTATGAGAAAAATTATATAATATATCATTGGATTTTATTGAATATGTACATAATACAAAAAAATTAATATTTTCCTTTTATTTTATAGGATGAATCCAGTCCTACAAAGTGAACTAGTCTCTCTAATAGTTTCATTAGAGGATGATATATTATTATGTTCCATTAAGAGTTATAATCAATTTTATATATACTCTATCTTCTGGGGAAATCAAGAAAAGAGGAGATCTTTAAAAAATATATATAAAGGAATGATTCAATGAAGTAGATGAAAATGATACTAATTCGATAAAATGAAAATTATTGATGAAAACATTCAAGAAAAAGCATTAAGGATATAGATGTTGGTTACATGTGTGGTGATAAAATTCATCTAGATATTAAATTTAATGTTATGTAAGAGGCCACTATTATCCTATTCTTTACTTATAAATAGATGAGGAATTATTCAAACCATTTCCCCAAGCATAAAGGGTACTTACGACGTATAAACCCAAGGGGAAAAACTAAGCATCTTCCATTACTATATATAAATTCATATTATTATAGATATTATTTATTTTTATTCAATAATTATTTATTATACATATTTTATGAATTATATTTTTATTAAAAGAATAATGAAAAATTAGGATATTGTTATAATATTTTTTTATTATGGATTTGAATTAATATTTCATATGGTATTGATAACCAAGAAATGTAATATAATGGTAAGTTGATATTTATAGAAAATACATGAATAGGATATAGATAACCATTAACATGTATCTATAATTGAGTTAATAAGGTTTAGTAAGGTTATACATAATAATAAAATCTTTCAATAAAATTGGATTTTATTCGTGACCGTAAAAATAATATATGATTTGGGGAAAAAGTAATTTTTAATGGACCTTACCATATTTTTCCATATCTAATATTTTTTATAATGTATTATTTTCTAATATAATATGGTTAATAATAATTTTTAAGTGGTTATGTTTTAATTGATGTTTTTTGGGATATAGTTTATTTGAATGATTTATGAGAATAAGTGATCAAGGAATAAACATGTTTCGTAAGTGACATACTGTGTTAATTTATATTTTATGAGGATAGATGACTAATAAAACCATATTGATTTTGGGGTTTTTAATTTGGTTAGAATTTTTTTTAATGATTATTATGGTAAACTATTTATAAAATGGATTAGGAAGTCATTTTTGTAATGCCCCGACCCCAGCTACCCAGAGTCGGTGTATTACTTCGTAACATTGGCATGATCACAAAATATCAAGTCTCGAAATACCGATTAGTTTAGTAGCCTTGGAAACACTAGATACATTCATAAATGTTACATTACATCATTAAGTGAAAAAATATAATAACAAAGTCTCCATAGACCACACTTCTATCATCTTCGGACTATCCCTACAGGTCATTCATAAAATACTTCTTCACATCCTGGAAAATATTAAAACATTGAAAGGGGTGAGCTCAGATGCTCAGTAAGGATAACAGTATAGCGGAAGCTTTCATAAATAAACACTAAAATTTAAGGAAATGTATAAATAAAACAAATTCCTTTTAAACTTGAACTTCAACATAATATGGAAAAACTAAAATGAGATAATGCCATTTACTTATTCACATGGATATTCTACTTGTCGAATAATCACATGAAATATCAATAACCACTTTCATAATGATGGAATGCATAATGACAAACTATCATAACCACGTACTCAAGGCCTCGTGCCAAGACCACAAATAAGATTTTGTCAAGGCCTCGTGCCAAGACACTAGTTTGTCTAATGAGACCTACCGATGCATTGAGGAGCTATAGCGGGCTCCACCTGTCACTTATTAAGTCCAATGCATTCCTCATATGAATAGGTTTAAACATATCATAAACCATAACATAATCGTATCACATAAAACATGGATCAAGGAAACATAAAATTTCCACATTTCAATCACAAGATATCAATACAACACATTTATGTAATAAAAACACTTTCAAAACCATTTTCAATACCAAAACTAAAGAAAAGTAAAACATGGTGTTTATTTTTCTTTTAAAAAAATATGTATGTACTGTAGAGGAAGACGAAACTCAAATAATGGTCACGATGGCGGAGAAGTCGTTGTCGCCGCATACGTACGACAAAAACATTCCCTTTTTGCATTTAGTAAAACGCTTCGTATAAAAAAGATTCCTTTTGGATAAACATAAAGGTCAAAGGGGTTTATACACCATATAAAAGAAGGTTGTGTAGAAAACAAAATATGCCTCAATGAAAGGAGATTGAGACAAAGTCCCTTACAAAGATCATTTTTTAAATAAAATAGAGATATTATGTGTATTCACCATAAGTACACATAAATAAAATACAAATAAAAGATATGACATAATAATATAATGACCTAATTTGAAAGTACAAGATTAACAAAAAGAATAGAAATTGGGTTAAGAAGTTCCCTTACCTCGTGTCCGAATTCGCTCGACCGTTATTTGATCTCCTGAATAATAAACTAGAGTTAATATTTAACTTCTTAAGAACCTTTTTCATGTTCATTTTTCCTTTTATATCACTTATTACCATGTCATGAACATTATGTAATTATTTAAGTTTATAACGGTCGTTTTGTCGATCTTAGGTACATGAGTCAAAAATAAAATTCTCATAATTACAAGTTGTTCATGTGGTGATATCCATTATCTCCAGAATTATATTCATAATTTAGATGTCATATATATCATATATATCCAGTATATAAATTCAGTCATAATATTATGTAACATTTAGAGGTAAGAAATGAAATGCACCGTTCATGGAGACGGTAAGCCGTACGTACGCATGAACGCTACTTTCATTTCTATTTCGTATTGAATGGAATGAAATAATAATTATATAAAGTTATAATATAGTTCCAGTATAATTTCATATATAATATCATTTACTCCATCCTTTATACATCCCATATATGGCATTAACGATTCACATCACTTTGAGGGGCGGTAGTCTGCACTTCTTAAAATGAAATTATCGCGTTTACCCATAATGGAAATCATAAAGTATGACATAAATGAGAAATAAAGAAACATAAAGAAAACATAAAAATATTATATATCATATATAAATATAGTTACATCTTAATGGCCACCTTTGAAGGTGTAATATGAGTGTTGAACAATCATCGTTTCGTGAGGTAGAAATTCACCATCCACAGAAACAGTATGTTCTTTAACCATTAGATGTAGGTGTGTGTAAGTGTATCTCGAATCCTTCTTATAACAACATACTAGTATATTGATGAAACTTGTGTTGTTACAAATTAAATGAATAAAAAGAGTTTATGGGGATGGATAAGCAAAATAAAACAAAATAACATAAGAGAATACATTACCTTAAAATCGGGTAACTCTTTTGAGTTGAGCCAAAGGCTTCCTTGGGAAACATTCTGCCCAAGGTGAGGCTTCTAGGAGTAATTGACGGAAGTTGGGAGAGTATTTGGGCAGAGGTTGGCCGAGCCAAAAGGCTATAAAAGTGTGAGTAAGGTGGTAGAGGTGGGGGCTTTTTATAAGTGGAGAAGAGGGGTACTCTTGGAAGGTAAAGAAAAGTCACTTTATTTTAAAATGGTATTCGGATTTCAGAGGTCCCACATTGATATAATTCGAGGATAAGGTGATAAGGGTTAGAAATACACCCACCCAATAGGTTTTTGACATGATTAGGTCTTAGATATTACATTATCTTTCCGTTTTATTTAAATCGTTAAATAATGAGGTCATCGCTGCATCATCATGATGTCATAAATAAATTAATTTATTTAATGTCTAAAAATTATAAAAAAATAATATGATGTAGGAAATATCATTATCTTTCCAATGAATATTTATAGTATAAAATATGACTTGTATAATCCCATGTAAAAATTGTTTTAGTAAAACATTTCATGTTTGTGTCATTTTTTACTTTAAAATTAAATAAAAGGTATTTATGTCATTTTACAACTAAAGTGGATCCATGGGGTCCCCAAGTTGACCCATGGATTGTATTGGTCAGACATGGCACATCCAATGAGGTTAGGACATGTTTCAAGCTCATCTCATATTATTAAAACATTATTTTTACCTTAAACTACACTAATTACCTCTAATCGCGATTAAGAACTTAAAAGTTACTATTCACCAAAAATTATTTTAATCTCATTGAACCACATTTTACTTCTTAATGACAACCATGTATGTTATATTTTTGAAATTCAAATCACAAAAGTGGTAAAATTTCATTTAAACAAAAAAATCTGTTTTTATAAGTACCACTGAGTGGTTTCACTATTCATCAAAAAATGGATGTTTTTCAGAAAAATCCCAAAAAATCACCCTAAGATATTTTTGATATTCCGATTTAAAAAATGATGTCTATTTTAAAAAATTACAAACATATATGTTGCATTAATTAATTTTATAGTTAATTCCTGTTGTCACAACAAATAGCGTGTTTTTAAGAAACAGTTTATATCAAAAGATTGACAATTATTCATGCCCAAATTCAATGTTAAATTAATTCTAATGACCACCATTGGATAAAATTGTAAAAATAAATTCTAAGTATTGTTTAAAACCACTAAATAGTATAAATTATCAGAATAAATTTTTTTGATTAAAAAAGATGTTTTAAGTATTTTTCACTATTTATAAAAAATTGGAAGTTCTCAGAAAGTTACAAAAAATTCAACTTAGGATAATTTTGATATTACCAATACAAAAACGAAGTCCATTTGGAAAAATAAAATTTATAAACTTTCAAAAATTAGGTATTACTATTCATAATGGCTACTTTGATTGGTTGTGGTGTGTGTTATAACTCGAAGTTGCGTACAACACACGCTACTGTATTATTCAAAGAGAAGAGTACCGAGGATGTTTGGGGTGTTAAATTCTCCCCTACTTAAAATAATTTCATCCTTGAAATTTCATATAATATCACTTTATAAAAAGACTCGGGTGATTCTTCATCATAAGTTCCTCGGGTTCCCACGTTGCCTCCTCTATCTTATGGTTTCTCCATAGAACTTTTACCAGACGAGTCGTCCGGTTTCATAGCACTTGTTCTCTTGTATCAAGAATCCTGACGGGCTCTTTGCAATAAGACAGATCGGGTTCCAGTTCTAATTCCTCATAGGTGAGTACATGCGTTGGGTCAGGCATGTATTTTCTCAACAGTGATACATGGAATACATCATGAACTTTGGAGTGACTTGGCGGCATTGCCAAACGGTAAGCTACAACCCCAATTCGTTCTATAATTTCGAAGGGTCTGATGTACATGGGACTCAATTTACCCTTCTTATCGAAACGTATAACTCCCTTCCATGGAGATACCTTCATGAAAACATGATCTCCTACCAGAAATTCCAAATCCTTCCTTCGGATGTCAGCAAATCTCTTCTGCCTACTTTAAGATGCTTTGATGTGGTTTTGGATTACTTTCACCTTTTCCATTGTTTCCTCCACCAGTTCTGGGCCTACAAGTTTTCTTTCACCAACGTCATCCCAACAGGTTGGTGTGCGACATCTCTTTCTGTATAACTCTTCATATGGTGCCATCTGAATACTTTAATGGAAGCTATTGTTATTAGAAAATTCTACCAGAGGTAAATATTGATCCCACATTCCTTGAAAGTCAAGTGAGAATGATCTCAACATGTCTTCTAAGGTTTGAATAGTTCATTCTGATTGTCCATCTGTTTGAGGGTGGTAAGAAATGCTCAAACGAAGTTCAGTATCCAAGGCCTTCTGAAGACTATTCCAGAATCTTGATGTAAAACGGGGATCACAATATGAGACAATCAGCAGGGGTACTCCATGAAGTCTCACAACATCATTAATATACAGTCTTGCTAGACGTTCAAGTGGTTGATCTTCCCTTATAGAAAAAAATGTGCTGACTTTGTGAGACGATCAACAATGACCCATATTGCGTCATTTCTTCTAGTAGTCTTTGGTAGTCCCATGACAAAATCCATCATAATATTATCCCATTTCCACTCAGGTATGGGAAGGGGTTGCAATACTCCACCAAGCCGTTGCCTTCCATCTTTCACTTGTTGGAAAACCATACATCTTGACACAAAATCGGCAATCTCCCTTTTCATGTTGTGCCACCAAAAATTTCCCTTTAAATATCTATACATTTTAGTTCTCCCATGGTGTATAGAGAAATTGGAACTATGAGCATCATCCAAAAATTAACTCTTTAATTCAGGTATATCAGGAACACAAAGTCTCCTCCCAAATTTCAAAATTCTATCTTCATAAACAAAGTCACTCAACCACCCATCATTCACAGCTTTAATCTTCTTTTTCAACACTTCATCATCGGCCTGAGAACACTTTATCCTTTCTAGTAAAGATGGTTTGGCAACCATTTGAAATTTTTTTGATGTTTCACCCACCATAGTGATTCCCATATCCATCTTTACTAGATCCATGAAAATAGGATCCCTTTCTACTCTCATCATGTTCAAAACTCCATGATATTTTCTACTCAAAGCATCGGTAACCCTGTTTGTCTTCCCTGGGTGGTAGTGTATCATGCAATCATAATCCTTGAGTACTCCAAGACATCGACTTTGCCTCATGTTGAGTTATTTTTGTGAGAAAATGTATTTCAAACTCTTGTGATCGGTATATATCTCACATTTTTCACCATAGAGATAATGTCTCCATATCTTCAAGGAAAACATTACAGCAGCTAACTCAAGATCATGAGTAGGATAGTTCTGCTCATGAATTTTCAGCTGTCGTGATGCAAAGGCAATAACTCTATCATTCTGCATAAGGACACAACCAAGTCCTTTCATTGATGCATCACTATAAATAACGAACCCATCATTCCCTGAGGGTAGGGTCAATATAGGAGCATTGACTAATCTCCTCTTCAGTTCTTCAAAACATTCTTCACACTCTTTTGTCCAGACAAATTTAACCCCTTTACGTGTGAGCTTCATCAATGGGTTAGCAAATCGGGCTAAATTCTGTACAAAACATCGATAATAACCTGCCAAACCAATAATGCTGCGTACCTTAGTTATACTCGTCGGTGCTGGCCTTTCTTGGATTGCCTTGGTCATAGAAGGATCAACGGAAATTCCATCCTTAGAGACAATGTGGCCAAGAAAAGAAATATCTTGAAGCTAGAATTCACACTTGCTAAACTTCCCCTATAATTCATGCATCCTAAGAGTCTTCAAAATAATACGCAAATGATTTTCATGATCTCCGTAGATTTTGGAGTACACCAAGATGTCATCAATAAATACCACCATAAAATCATCCAGATATTCCTTGAAAACTATATTCATTATATCCATGAATACAGAGGGTGCATTAGTCAATCCAAAAGGCATTACTGTAAACTTGTAATTCCCATACCTTGTTCGAAATGCTTTCTTAAGAATATCTTCCTTCTTTATGCACAACTGATGGTATCCCGATCGAAGGTCAATCTTTCAAAAGTATTGATCTCCATGCAATTGGTCAAATAAATCATCAATGTGAGGTAGGGGATACTTTTTCTTTATTGTTATAACATTGATCTCCCTGTAGTCAACGCACAACCTCATATATCCATCTTTCTTATTAACAAAAAAGATAGGGGCTCCCCATGGAGAAACACTAGGGCTAATAAATCCCTTATTACTCAATTCCTCTAGTTGTTTATTTAGTTCAACTAATTCCATAGTGGCCATCCTATAAGGGGTCTTCGATATGGGCCTCGATCCAGGAATTAAATTAATGGAAAACTCAACTTCTCGTTCTGGAGGATGTCCAGGTAAATCTTCCGGAAACACATCTACATATTCTTTCACAATAGGTACATCCTCTATTTGAACATTCCTTTCCTCACTATTAGTCATTTCATTCTATTCCTCCCCAATAATTTAACTTAGTTGAGCCACTGGGGGTGGATCTAAATAAGAATTAGGTGGTGACGATTCTGCTCTAAAAATAAGGTGTTCCTTATCATCATCTTCAAAAATCGTATCCTCCTTCTTCTTACAATAAATCATTGCATCATAGTCCGAAAGGAAATCCATACGGAGGATTATATCAAACTCAATCATAGGTATGATAATAAGATCAGCAGATAAAGAACAGTTATGTGCTCTAATGGGGACTGATTCAAAAAACATTGTTGCAATAATACTTCCCTTAGGAGTTTTGACTGAAAATTCTCTTGTTAAATGAAACTAGAAATATCTAATTTTCGTAGAAAACTGGGAAGTTATGAAACAATGCAATGATCCAGAATCAAATATTGCATTTTCTAAACTTGATGAAACCATTAAATTACCTGCCACCATGTCTTTTGGAGCTTCAACCTCAGCAGTAGTGATAGTATAAGCTTGGCCATGATCCCTTGGCCTCTTCTGAGGTAAGTTCCCCGGAATCCTAGGACATTCATTTGCATAATGTCCCATCTATCTACAATTATAGCATTCCACATTCACAACAACTTTCTTTCCCTTGCAATCATGAGCTTGGTTGCCTTTTTCACCACACTTGTAACAGACTCCCATTACCTTCAAGAAAG